>OW285215.1:25000-1337337 GCA_935421205.1 Xylocampa areola
CCTAACCTAACCTAACCTAACCTAACCTAACCTAACCTAACCTAACCTAACCTAACCTAACCTAACCTAACCTAACCTAACCTAACCTAACCTAACCTAACCTAACCTAACCTAACCTAACCTAACCTAACCTAACCTAACCTAACCTAACCTAACCTAACCTAACCTAACCTAACCTAACCTAACCTAACCTAACCTAACCTAACCTAACCTAACCTAACCTAACCTAACCTAACCTAACCTAACCTAACCTAACCTAACCTAACCTAACCTAACCTAACCTAACCTAACCTAACCTAACCTAACCTAACCTAACCTAACCTAACCTAACCTAACCTAACCTAACCTAACCTAACCTAACCTAACCTAACCTAACCTAACCTAACCTAACCTAACCTAACCTAACCTAACCTAACCTAACCTAACCTAACCTAACCTAACCTAACCTAACCTAACCTAACCTAACCTAACCTAACCTAACCTAACCTAACCTAACCTAACCTAACCTAACCTAACCTAACCTAACCTAACCTAACCTAACCTAACCTAACCTAACCTAACCTAACCTAACCTAACCTAACCTAACCTAACCTAACCTAACCTAACCTAACCTAACCTAACCTAACCTAACCTAACCTAACCTAACCTAACCTAACCTAACCTAACCTAACCTAACCTAACCTAACCTAACCTAACCTAACCTAACCTAACCTAACCTAACCTAACCTAACCTAACCTAACCTAACCTAACCTAACCTAACCTAACCTAACCTAACCTAACCTAACCTAACCTAACCTAACCTAACCTAACCTAACCTAACCTAACCTAACCTAACCTAACCTAACCTAACCTAACCTAACCTAACCTAACCTAACCTAACCTAACCTAACCTAACCTAACCTAACCTAACCTAACCTAACCTAACCTAACCTAACCTAACCTAACCTAACCTAACCTAACCTAACCTAACCTAACCTAACCTAACCTAACCTAACCTAACCTAACCTAACCTAACCTAACCTAACCTAACCTAACCTAACCTAACCTAACCTAACCTAACCTAACCTAACCTAACCTAACCTAACCTAACCTAACCTAACCTAACCTAACCTAACCTAACCTAACCTAACCTAACCTAACCTAACCTAACCTAACCTAACCTAACCTAACCTAACCTAACCTAACCTAACCTAACCTAACCTAACCTAACCTAACCTAACCTAACCTAACCTAACCTAACCTAACCTAACCTAACCTAACCTAACCTAACCTAACCTAACCTAACCTAACCTAACCTAACCTAACCTAACCTAACCTAACCTAACCTAACCTAACCTAACCTAACCTAACCTAACCTAACCTAACCTAACCTAACCTAACCTAACCTAACCTAACCTAACCTAACCTAACCTAACCTAACCTAACCTAACCTAACCTAACCTAACCTAACCTAACCTAACCTAACCTAACCTAACCTAACCTAACCTAACCTAACCTAACCTAACCTAACCTAACCTAACCTAACCTAACCTAACCTAACCTAACCTAACCTAACCTAACCTAACCTAACCTAACCTAACCTAACCTAACCTAACCTAACCTAACCTAACCTAACCTAACCTAACCTAACCTAACCTAACCTAACCTAACCTAACCTAACCTAACCTAACCTAACCTAACCTAACCTAACCTAACCTAACCTAACCTAACCTAACCTAACCTAACCTAACCTAACCTAACCTAACCTAACCTAACCTAACCTAACCTAACCTAACCTAACCTAACCTAACCTAACCTAACCTAACCTAACCTAACCTAACCTAACCTAACCTAACCTAACCTAACCTAACCTAACCTAACCTAACCTAACCTAACCTAACCTAACCTAACCTAACCTAACCTAACCTAACCTAACCTAACCTAACCTAACCTAACCTAACCTAACCTAACCTAACCTAACCTAACCTAACCTAACCTAACCTAACCTAACCTAACCTAACCTAACCTAACCTAACCTAACCTAACCTAACCTAACCTAACCTAACCTAACCTAACCTAACCTAACCTAACCTAACCTAACCTAACCTAACCTAACCTAACCTAACCTAACCTAACCTAACCTAACCTAACCTAACCTAACCTAACCTAACCTAACCTAACCTAACCTAACCTAACCTAACCTAACCTAACCTAACCTAACCTAACCTAACCTAACCTAACCTAACCTAACCTAACCTAACCTAACCTAACCTAACCTAACCTAACCTAACCTAACCTAACCTAACCTAACCTAACCTAACCTAACCTAACCTAACCTAACCTAACCTAACCTAACCTAACCTAACCTAACCTAACCTAACCTAACCTAACCTAACCTAACCTAACCTAACCTAACCTAACCTAACCTAACCTAACCTAACCTAACCTAACCTAACCTAACCTAACCTAACCTAACCTAACCTAACCTAACCTAACCTAACCTAACCTAACCTAACCTAACCTAACCTAACCTAACCTAACCTAACCTAACCTAACCTAACCTAACCTAACCTAACCTAACCTAACCTAACCTAACCTAACCTAACCTAACCTAACCTAACCTAACCTAACCTAACCTAACCTAACCTAACCTAACCTAACCTAACCTAACCTAACCTAACCTAACCTAACCTAACCTAACCTAACCTAACCTAACCTAACCTAACCTAACCTAACCTAACCTAACCTAACCTAACCTAACCTAACCTAACCTAACCTAACCTAACCTAACCTAACCTAACCTAACCTAACCTAACCTAACCTAACCTAACCTAACCTAACCTAACCTAACCTAACCTAACCTAACCTAACCTAACCTAACCTAACCTAACCTAACCTAACCTAACCTAACCTAACCTAACCTAACCTAACCTAACCTAACCTAACCTAACCTAACCTAACCTAACCTAACCTAACCTAACCTAACCTAACCTAACCTAACCTAACCTAACCTAACCTAACCTAACCTAACCTAACCTAACCTAACCTAACCTAACCTAACCTAACCTAACCTAACCTAACCTAACCTAACCTAACCTAACCTAACCTAACCTAACCTAACCTAACCTAACCTAACCTAACCTAACCTAACCTAACCTAACCTAACCTAACCTAACCTAACCTAACCTAACCTAACCTAACCTAACCTAACCTAACCTAACCTAACCTAACCTAACCTAACCTAACCTAACCTAACCTAACCTAACCTAACCTAACCTAACCTAACCTAACCTAACCTAACCTAACCTAACCTAACCTAACCTAACCTAACCTAACCTAACCTAACCTAACCTAACCTAACCTAACCTAACCTAACCTAACCTAACCTAACCTAACCTAACCTAACCTAACCTAACCTAACCTAACCTAACCTAACCTAACCTAACCTAACCTAACCTAACCTAACCTAACCTAACCTAACCTAACCTAACCTAACCTAACCTAACCTAACCTAACCTAACCTAACCTAACCTAACCTAACCTAACCTAACCTAACCTAACCTAACCTAACCTAACCTAACCTAACCTAACCTAACCTAACCTAACCTAACCTAACCTAACCTAACCTAACCTAACCTAACCTAACCTAACCTAACCTAACCTAACCTAACCTAACCTAACCTAACCTAACCTAACCTAACCTAACCTAACCTAACCTAACCTAACCTAACCTAACCTAACCTAACCTAACCTAACCTAACCTAACCTAACCTAACCTAACCTAACCTAACCTAACCTAACCTAACCTAACCTAACCTAACCTAACCTAACCTAACCTAACCTAACCTAACCTAACCTAACCTAACCTAACCTAACCTAACCTAACCTAACCTAACCTAACCTAACCTAACCTAACCTAACCTAACCTAACCTAACCTAACCTAACCTAACCTAACCTAACCTAACCTAACCTAACCTAACCTAACCTAACCTAACCTAACCTAACCTAACCTAACCTAACCTAACCTAACCTAACCTAACCTAACCTAACCTAACCTAACCTAACCTAACCTAACCTAACCTAACCTAACCTAACCTAACCTAACCTAACCTAACCTAACCTAACCTAACCTAACCTAACCTAACCTAACCTAACCTAACCTAACCTAACCTAACCTAACCTAACCTAACCTAACCTAACCTAACCTAACCTAACCTAACCTAACCTAACCTAACCTAACCTAACCTAACCTAACCTAACCTAACCTAACCTAACCTAACCTAACCTAACCTAACCTAACCTAACCTAACCTAACCTAACCTAACCTAACCTAACCTAACCTAACCTAACCTAACCTAACCTAACCTAACCTAACCTAACCTAACCTAACCTAACCTAACCTAACCTAACCTAACCTAACCTAACCTAACCTAACCTAACCTAACCTAACCTAACCTAACCTAACCTAACCTAACCTAACCTAACCTAACCTAACCTAACCTAACCTAACCTAACCTAACCTAACCTAACCTAACCTAACCTAACCTAACCTAACCTAACCTAACCTAACCTAACCTAACCTAACCTAACCTAACCTAACCTAACCTAACCTAACCTAACCTAACCTAACCTAACCTAACCTAACCTAACCTAACCTAACCTAACCTAACCTAACCTAACCTAACCTAACCTAACCTAACCTAACCTAACCTAACCTAACCTAACCTAACCTAACCTAACCTAACCTAACCTAACCTAACCTAACCTAACCTAACCTAACCTAACCTAACCTAACCTAACCTAACCTAACCTAACCTAACCTAACCTAACCTAACCTAACCTAACCTAACCTAACCTAACCTAACCTAACCTAACCTAACCTAACCTAACCTAACCTAACCTAACCTAACCTAACCTAACCTAACCTAACCTAACCTAACCTAACCTAACCTAACCTAACCTAACCTAACCTAACCTAACCTAACCTAACCTAACCTAACCTAACCTAACCTAACCTAACCTAACCTAACCTAACCTAACCTAACCTAACCTAACCTAACCTAACCTAACCTAACCTAACCTAACCTAACCTAACCTAACCTAACCTAACCTAACCTAACCTAACCTAACCTAACCTAACCTAACCTAACCTAACCTAACCTAACCTAACCTAACCTAACCTAACCTAACCTAACCTAACCTAACCTAACCTAACCTAACCTAACCTAACCTAACCTAACCTAACCTAACCTAACCTAACCTAACCTAACCTAACCTTTTTTTTTTTTTTTTTTTTTTTTTTTTTTTTTATGTGGAGAAATGCCCTCGCATACCGCTCTGACACGGGGAGACAGAGCGGTTATGTGGGACTCGAACCCACTAAAACTCCACAGTATACCTCCTCAGCTGCTTGTGGGCGGGACGCGGGAACGCTCTCGCACACAACCGCGAACCCGCCCGCAGCCGTCCGTTGCCGGACTCCCTCACGGGGTTGGGTATTGCACCCCCCCGCTACGGCACACCAGACTAATGGCGTGCCGCAACCACCTCGGAGACCATGTGCAATGGGCGCCAGACGACCCCGTGTCTGGACGCCCTAGGTCCCCTGCGACGGGTCAGGTCTGTGGCCCCGCCGACTGCCACTAAGGCCGCAGAGGATAGGGACCTAACCTAACCTAACCTAACCTAACCTAACCTAACCTAACCTAACCTAACCTAACCTAACCTAACCAGTTGCACCCTAAACGCGATCAGGGACGCCACGTTTTTTAGTCGCTCCGTGCCTTAAAATTGTTAAAACCGGACAAAGTTCTCCAAATTACACCGAAATTGTGTTAAATTGTGCGCAGTGATACCATCAAAGCAAGGTGAAAATTTAGTGGAAGTGAGCTGTGATACAAGGGTAGTACACCCGCTTTTGTACCTTTGAGGTTACGAAAAAGTGTTGTGAAAAACTTCAAATAGCAACAGCGCGGAAACAAGATCGACAACCCCCCTTTTTTCAACTGTGGGAATCTTGCCTGTTGCGAGGTGTATCTACTCTCAAGAAAGAAAAAATTTTCCGGTGAAAATTGTTCAAGCTAGGGCAAAATCCTCAAAACCACGTGGGCACGTGCTTGCGCATCCTGGACATCTGGAGCTGACCTGATACCCGAAATGAACGAGAGACATCACGACGAGTAATCCGACACCTCGATTGTTGAAATCGGACCACGCGAAGCTAAGAAACTGACTTCTGTTCATCAAAGAAAAAAGAAAATCTTTAAAAGTTAAGTCATTTTTAATTTTAATCGACAACCCTAAAATTTTTTGGGCTCACCTGAAAGAGCTCCTCAAGCTCTTTCATATGATACCCCACTTGATGTAATTTGTTAATATTTAAGCCTTAGAAAATTTATATAGTTGATGTAGAAAATCACGTGGGCGCTCAAAACTACCCCAAAAAAATCTGAAAAAATTTTTGTTGCTTCAGATTTTCAATTTAAGTGTAGATTATTTTTTTCAGAATTTTTAAATCAATTTTGTCATAGAAAAAGTTTTATTTGCGGTTAGTGGTAACGCATTTTCTTTTTTCAAAAATTTTGCTACCCCTTCTGGGTAATGTATTAATTATACAAAATATATTGTATGAATGCCCTTTCTCTTAGCTTCTAAATGATATTTTTAAACATAATTTTAAGACCATAACATTTAAGAAAACATTTTTTAACTTATAACTAGGAGGTTCGACAAACCGCAGGAAAACTTGTTTTCCATTTTCCAGGAAAACGGTGCGTCCTAGGTCATTTCTGACATTTTTTTCCGGGTCCCCCCCCCCTGACCCCCCCCCACGGTTTGAACCGGAGTCAAACCCTTCGACACACGCGCATCATTTTGGAAAAATTTCAACCCCCTAGGGTGAAGTCACCCCATTGACATAGACTCCGGCACCAAACATTTTAAAATTTATTTTTTGCTTATTATATTAGTAATAGTGTGTTGAAGAGACTGTGTTTTGTCTGCACATTTTGCAACCCTTAACGCTTCCACCCTTAAATACAAAGTTTAAATTACGTGACGGAGCGTGGCGAGCCGAGCCGAGAGAGTCCAAACACGGGTGTTCTGCGGCCACCGTAAGGAAAGTTGTACCGGATTGAAATCTGACTTTGACAGTTTTAAGAGCTGTCAAACTATTTTCGTGCACGGATAACTCCCGAACCGGGGGTCGCAGAAGGCTCGGGTTTTCTTTGAAAACACTGACTGCCCCTCCTCTATCCGCCTAGGGAAGTTGCGGGTCTTTTTCGGGAAAAAAAATTTTTTCAGCCTGAAAACCTACTCACGTGATAGATCTCGCCGAGCCAAGTAAGGGGAGCCCAGACACGGTGGTATTCGGCCGAGCGGTTTTGGAGAGAACGTTGCCTGACTGGGATTTGATAAAACCGGCATCAAAAAACCAAAAATTCGGACCGTGTTTTCTCCTAAACCCGTTGGAGTAGGTATCCCGTGTTGGGGTTCGTCTGAAAGGGCTTGGGGAGAGCTACCCTATTAATCATAGAGACTAACTCTACATAGAGTTTCGAATATTTTTATTTTTTATTTTATTAGAAATTTGACCGACACCATATTGGGGTTCTGGAAACCACAAATTTGACAGAACGGGACCTAAAGAAATTATTTATACATATTTTAATTGACTTTTTACATTGTTTTTACTTGACTGTCCCCCCCTATACAGGGATACAGTCAAGAAGTAACGATTGTTCTCTGACAGGATCAGTAATTAACGATCACAGTATGATACGCACACCGGCTAAGAAAGACGCGGACTCGCAGAGCCCCGGAGGCTCGCCGCGGTCAACAGAGAAAGCTGGGACATCGCAGCCAAGCGTCAGAAAAAGCATAGGGGACTGGGAAGCCGGGAACGCAGAGCCTAAGGCAAAATCCTCGGCCAACCAGAAACCTGGTTTAACTCCGTCGGTCGCATACGTCCCCGGCTCTCTGGGGGCGCGGCGAGCTTCCGGTGAAGCTTCAGGGCCCTGTAAAAAGACCGGGCAGAAGTACCCTGACTTAACAACGGAGGCGAGAGCTTGTCTAAATAAAGCAAAGCTTCATTTGGGCAACTCAAAAAATATGAAGACCGAAATAAAAATGGAAGTACTGGCAATGATAACACGGCTCTATGAGATCGTTAAAGAGTCGGAAAAGGCACATAGATCCTCCACCACTGACGATGCTGCACCTGCCCTACCTATAAACCAGACTAGCCTGACCTCTCCCAGCGAGGAAACTGGTCGTACCGAAGATCTCACACAGCATCTGGTAGCAAATAGCACATTGCTTAAGGAAAATCTTAAGCAAATGGAGCTGCTAAGAGATGCCTTGACAGCGAAGGACACTGCTGAACAGAGAAGTTACGCGTCCATGGCTGCTGTGCACAACAGCCAAACCACGGCTCATGCCCCAGGACGAGCGACGTTGCACTCCGTGGTAGTCTCCTCAACACGAGAAACCGAAACCGGGGAGGAGGTTCTGGAGAGGGTAAGGAAGGCGGTAGATGCGAAGGAGGGCTGGGTAAAAGTAGAAAGAGTAAGAAAGGCAAAGAATAGGAAGATTATAATGGGGTTTGAAACAAAAGAAGAAAGAAACAAAATTAAAGACAGGTTAGAGAAAAATGGAACTGACCTCACCGTGGAAGAGATTAGAAATAGGGATCCATTGCTGATCCTTAGGGACGTCCTATCGGTAAATACCGACGAGGGCGTCATTAAGGCTCTTCGCAATCAAAATCCGGAAGTCTTCCATGGCTTGGACGGTGAGGCAAATAACCTTGTTATAAAATATAGGAAGAAAGCCAGGAACCCGCACACAGGACACGTAGTACTGAGCACCTCGCCGAACATCTGGCGACGAATAACGGAAAGAGGATATGTATACATAGATCTCCAGCGCATTAGAGCTGAGGATCAGAGTCCTCTCGTCCAATGCTCACTCTGCCTCGGGTATGGACATACTCGACGTTTCTGCACAGATACCTTGGAAAAGTGCAGCCACTGTGGAGGACCGCACTTGAAGACCGAGTGTGCGGACTGGCTCGCAGGATCAACCCCAACATGCTGCAACTGCATGCACGCAAAGGCCGAAAAAATTGACCACAATGCCTTCAGCACAGAGTGCGCTGTTCGAAAGAAATGGGACGCCATAGCCCGCGCAGCTGTAGCATATTGCTAAGGATGCTCCTGGGTACCCACCTGCAGAACAGAACACAAGACCATACCGCGTGGTTCAAGCAAACTTACAACGGAAGGAACTGGCGACCATCGAACTCTTCTTAGAGGCCAGTGAACGCAAGATCGCGTGGGCACTGATTCAGGAGCCGTATGTGGGAGGGTCGAGAGGTATGAAGAGCTACCGTGGAGCGAGAATCTACCAGTGCGAGGTCGATGGAAGTGGGAGAGTTAAAGCGGCAATAGCTGTCTTTGATGATGACTTAGACGTCATCCCCTACCCAAAACTCGCTACAAATAACATCGTTGTAGTGGGGATCCGGACCAAAGCCTGGGAAATCGCAGTAGTCTCCTACTACTTTGAGCCAGATAAACCCATAGGGCCATACCTGGACCAGCTGACCCAGATCAAAAAGGAAGTAGCCACCGGTAGATTGTTAATAGGGGGAGACGCTAACGCAAAAAGTAGCTGGTGGGGCAGCACCATAGAGGACCCCAGGGGAGAAGAGATGTCAGGGGTCCTGGAAGAGTTAGAGCTTCAGGTACTTAACACAGGAGACACGCCTACTTTCGACACCATAAGAGGTGGGAGGACGTTAACGAGCCATGTGGATGTCACGGCATGCTCTCTGGACATGTTTGACTTGGTGGATGACTGGAGGGTCGACACAGGAGCCACGAGCTCGGACCACAACACTATTTTATTTAATGTTAGGCTAAAACGAGAAAAAGGGATAAATATCACTCGAACCACTAGGATATTTAACACAAAAAAGGCAGACTGGGACAAATTTAAAGAAACACTCCAGGAATTAAAATTAGTTAGTGACATAAAATTAGATAAAATAAATTCAATAAATAGTAAACACGACTTAGAACAATTAGTAATTAAATATAGAAATGCAATAGAAAAAGCCTGCGAGAACTCTATCCCTAAAATTAGAAATAAAACTAAACTCACCGTTCCGTGGTGGTCCAAGGAGCTTGCGGCGATGAAAAAGGATGTAGCCAGGAAGAAGAACCGCATCCGCAACGCCGCACCGGTCCGAAAAGCGACAGTCGTTGGCCAGTACCTGGAGGCGAAAAGTCTTTATGAGTGCCAAGCAAAACATGCCCAAATCACCAGCTGGAAAGAGTTCTGTAGGAAACAGGATCGCGAAGGAGTGTGGGAGGGGATATACCGGATAATTGGAAGGACCGCCAGGAGACAGGAAGACCTGACCCTGTCAAATAATGGTGCATTCCTTAACCCAAAGGAGTCGGCAGCCCTACTTGCCGACACATTCTATCCAAAGGATACAGAGGAGGCGGATAACGCAGACCACAAGCTCACTAGGGAAGCGGCCTGTCGGATAAATGAGTGGCACCATGATGAATACCATGATCCACCATTTACACCGATGGAGCTTAAGGCAGCAGTTGGAGGCTTTAATCCGAAGAAGGCCCCTGGTCTGGATGGATTCACGTCGGATATCTGCTGTCGAGCGATCTGCCAGGACCCGGACGCTTTCCTTGCCCTATATAACAAATGCCTAGAACTGGCACACTTCCCAAATATTTGGAAAGAGGCCACGGTGGTGGTTCTCAGAAAACCGGGCAAGGATAACTACCTGAACCCCAAGTCATACAGACCGATAGGTCTCTTGCCGGTCTTGGGGAAGGTCCTGGAGAGGATGATAGTAGCAAGGATCAAATGGCAGCTTGTGCCGCGGCTTAGTACTCGTCAGTTTGGCTTTATGCCCCAGAAGAGCACCGAGGACGCCCTCTATACCCTAATAAAACACATACAGGACAAGTTGCGGCTGAAAAAGCTAATTGTCCTGGTGTCGTTGGATATAGAGGGGGCCTTCGACAGCGCATGGTGGCCAGCAATTAGAGTCAGGCTGGCTGAGGAAAAGTGCCCGGTGAACATTAGGAGGCTGCTAGACAGCTACCTCGACAGCAGAAAAGTCAATGTGAGGTATGCCGGGGAGGAGTGCACACGAGAGACAAACAAGGGCTGTGTTCAGGGGTCAATTGGTGGCCCAATCCTGTGGAACCTCCTCTTGGATCCACTACTCAAGGATCTAGAAAAAAGAGGAAACTACGTGCAGGCGTTTGCTGACGATATCGTGTTGGTAGTGGATGGAGACACAGCGAGCGAAATCAACAGTATAGCCAATGCAGCCCTCGCCCATGTCCTGGACTGGGGTGTCCGAAATAAGCTTAGGTTTGCACCGCATAAAACCTGTGCGATGCTTATAACCAATAAGCTTGAGTACGACGCCCCACGCCTGAGCATGGCCGGGGTCGATATCGGACTTGTTAAACAAATAAAGCTGCTGGGTCTGACAATAGACGAAAAGTTGACCTTCAATGACCATACTGCGAACATCTGCAAAAGGGCTGCCGAAATATACAAGCAGTTGTCTCGAGCGGCCAAAGTCAGTTGGGGACTGAATAGTGAAGTCATACACGCCATCTACACAGCCACAATAGAACCGATCGTCACATACGCGGCCGGCGCCTGGGCGCCAGCCACAAAAAAGCTGGGAATACGGAAGAAGCTAGGCTCCATCCAACGAGGATTTGTCCAGAAGCTCTGCAAGTCCTACCGTACAGTCTCTCTCAACTCAGCACTGGCACTGTCTGGGATACTTCCTTTAGACCTGCGCATACAAGAGGCAGCCGCCATGTATGAAGCAAGGAAAGGGTCGTCCCAGTTTATGCCGGGAGATAGAGAGATCGAAAATATGGTGGGATTTGCTGAAGCCCCTCACCCAGCTACACACGTGCCCCTGGAGTTCATGTGCTTGGCAGACCAACAGCTTGTGGACAGCAACAATGTGCAGACAGTGCGAATTTTCACTGACGGCAGTAGGATTGAGGGAAAGGTAAGAGCCGCATTATCCATATGGGATAATGAAGGCGAAATCCAGAACCTCAAACTCAGCCTCGCCGCGTACTGCACAGTCTACCAGGCGGAACTTCTGGCCATTTGTAGGGCAACGGACTTGATCCTCAAGCGCAAAGAAGCCAGCTATGGTTTGTATAGCGACTCGATGTCAGCATTGCAGACGCTTGCAAACTATGGCTCGCTCCATCCCCTGGCGGTGCACGCGCGTGCCAACTTGGCACAGGCCGTGAAACAGAATAGAACTGTGTCTCTGTTCTGGATCAAGGCCCACGCGGGATTGCCGGGAAATGAGCGGGCGGACGAATTGGCGAAAGAAGCAGCATTGACGTCACGGAGGAAGCCGGACTATGACAAGTGTCCGGTTTCATTCGTCAGACGCCAGATCCGCATGGTTTCGCTCGACGAATGGAACCGGAGATATGTGTCGGGCGAGACAGCCTCGGTGACGAAAATGTTTCTTCCTGACGCTGTAGCGGCATTCCGTGTAGTAAAAAAGGTAAGGCCAACAGGTGTACTCACACAGATTATGACGGGACACGGTGGGTTCTCTGAATACTTGAACCGATTCAAGTGCAAGGATAGCCCATCGTGCATTTGCGATCCGAGTGTGGACGAAACAGTTTCACACATTCTCCTTGAATGTCCTGTAAATATGAAAGAGCGTTTTAACCTAGAGCAGGAAATAAATATTAAATTAACTAGGGGGATCATAGGGGATGTAATGACCGGCAAAAACAGACAAAAATTTATAAACTACTGTGTATATATAGCAAATAAAGTAATAGAACGTAATAAAACTAGCAACTAAAACTATGTTTCATAAAATACTGAAGTATTTCGTATGTAAGCATAGGAACAATGTATTAAGTAGAAATAAGAATAGTAGTAGACTAAATAAAGTAAAAAACTGTAACGTAAATATAATATTGAAATTAGTGTAATAGAATAAGATAGAGTAAACATATACATGTCCTACCCGTGTAATACAACAAATATATATGTAATAAAAATAAACTAGAATAGTAGTGGTTAAATGCATCAATAAATGTAATTACAATATAATAGATATAAGACATAAAAACATGTAATAGTATAAGAAAAAGTAAATAAACTAAGTGTACACTTTAATTTCCCTAAAGAAATAAAGATAATAAATAAAAGAGTAGAATAGTAAAATGGGAGTCCCACCCAAAAGGACTGGCAGGAGATGGATGTAAGAAAGAAAAAGTATGCAGAATGAAAGTGCGAGAAGCATTAAAGCGAGAACTGGTATGTCAGAGAATAAGTGTACAGTAGGCGCCAATCATGTTGGCGGAGCCAGTTAAAAATTTTTAAAAAAAAAAAAAAACCTAACCTAACCTAACCTAACCTAACCTAACCTAACCTAACCTAACCTAACCTAACCTAACCTTTTTTTTTTTTTTTTTTTTTTATGTGGAGAA
The DNA here is from genome assembly GCA_935421205.1 of Xylocampa areola. Lineage (NCBI taxonomy): Eukaryota > Metazoa > Arthropoda > Insecta > Lepidoptera > Noctuidae > Xylocampa > Xylocampa areola. Next base: position 38,523 of record OW285215.1, read on the forward strand.
ATGCCCTCGCATACCGCTCTGACACGGGGAGACAGAGCGGTTATGTGGGACTCGAACCCACTAAAACTCCACAGTATACCTCCTCAGCTGTTTGAGGGCGGGAAGCGGGAACGCTCTCGCACACAACCGCGAACCCGCCCGCAGCCGTCCGTTGCCGGACTCCTTCACGGGGTTGGGTATTGCACCCCCCCGCTACGGCACACCAGACTAATGGCGTGCCGCAACCACCTCGGAGACCATGTGCAATGGGCGCCAGACGACCCCGTGTCTGGACGCCCTAGGTCCCCTGCGACGGGTCAGGTCTGTGGCCCCGCCGCCTGCCACTACGGCCGCAGAGGATAGGGAGAGCGGCGCTTCGCAATACCGGCACTCCTCTTCCCCTGCGGCCCCACCGCGTCCGCCATCCAACGGTGGCGGCCCCGTCAAGGCCGCGGTAGGTAGGGAGAGCGGCGCATCGACATACCGGCACTCCTCTCCCACCGCGGCCCCCATCCCTCAGCTACGGTGCCGCCCATACGACGCCGCAGCCCACCTCAGTTGCGACCCCCCCCATAAGGCCCGCAACCTACGCCGGCGCCGCTCCAACATGGGCTTGAAGGCAAAGCCCTGAGGAGCGGCCCTCCTCGGGTTCCGTTTGCTTCACCGTGGGTGACCAAGCCACGGCTACTAGAGCCCCCCCACCACGACAAGGTGGAACCCCTGGGGGGGAACCTAACCTAACCTAACCTAACCTAACCTAACCTAACCTAACCTAACCTAACCTAACCTAACCTAACCTAACCTAACCTAACCTAACCTAAATCCCCTGCAATGTCACGTTGTCCTGGAGTGCACGCCCAGCTTATGGCGACGCATAGTTGAGGCAGGTCGGCTCTTCATCGGATGGCAGCGATGTCGGGTGGAGGAAAGATCTCCACTGGTACAGTGCGGCCGTTGTTTAGGCTTCGGGCACAGTAGAGGTATGTGCAAAGCCGAAGTGCCCGGGGACCTGTGCGCGCACTGTGCCACGTCGGGCCATTCCGCTCGGGAATGTCCCAAACGAAGAGTCGTCCCACCTAGTCCCCCGTCATGTGCCAACTGCATGAAGGAGAAAAAGGGGAGCACCGACCACGGAGCTTTCAGTGACGAGTGTCCTGTGAGAGCCAAATGGGAAGCAATAGCTAGGGCCTCGGTCAGCTATTGCTAAAGTCTCCACAGTCAGCACCGGAGTAGACACGAACTCGCGGGCACCGCGCCTCTTCTTCGTCCAGTGCAATCTTAGGAGATGTAAGGACGCCACGGATGAAGTCTTCGGGGTTGCCGCGCAACGTAAGTGCGACATCCTTCTGCTGCAGGAGCCGTATGTGGGTAGCACAGGAGAGATGTCGCACCGGCGCGGTATCCGGATATTCCAGAAGACTGGCGTCCGGACGAAGAATGTTAAGGCTGCGGTGGCGGTCCTTAGGGATGAGTTCGTGGTCCAGGTGGACACAAAGTACGTTACGGAAAGCTTCGTGGTCGTTAAAGTGGCCCGATCCGGGGGAGAACACCTTACACTCGTGTCATTATACTTCGAGGGCTCCGAACCGTTGGAACCCTACCTAAACGCGCTCTCATTGGCGATACCCCCCGCCGGACAAGTCATCATCGGCGGGGATTTTAACGCGAAGAGCGCATGGTGGGGTAGTTCGGAGGAGGACGACCGAGGAAAAGTTTTGTTAGAGTACTTGGCGTCCTCGGGGCTGCACGTAGTTAATGAAGGTGCAGTACCCACCTTCGAGGTGTATCGCGGTGGCAGATACTTTTCGAGTATCGTCGATGTGACCCTAGTAACGGAGGCGCTATTGAGCAGTGTCTCGGGTTGGAGGGTTGATCGGACATTATCACAGTTGTCTGATCATAATAGTATAACCTTCCAACTGGAGACAATCGCCTCCGGGGGTCCACGACCCACGTCTGCCACCCGTAAATATGACACGAGGAAGGCCAATTGGTCGCGGTTCCGGGGCGCTCTCCAGGAGAAGTTGGAGTTACTCGGCGTCCCTGCAGAGAACATTGCCACTCTGAGCGGGGACGACCTTGAGTCTTACATAGATAGACTCATGGAGAGCGTCGAGGAAGTAAGCGAGGGTGTTCTCCCGCGTATCAAGCCACGTCAGGCGATAAAGAACCCGTGGTGGACTCGAGAGTTAACGGAGAAGAGGCAGGAGGTGGTCAGACGTAGGCGGCGAATTAGAGGAGCGAATCCGGCTCGGAGACAGCTAGTGGTCGAACATTACCTGGAGGCGCTCGTGGATTACAAGAGCGCCATAAACCAAGCCCGCACCACTAGCTGGAAGAGTTTTTGCTCCGATATGACCCGGGACAAGGTATGGGATGGGGCCTGGCGAGTCATCAGGCGTTGCACGGGGCCCATGGTGACAGGCGTCGAATTAAAAGACGATCAAGGGAATAACCTGTCACCGGCAGAATCTGCACGTCTGATGGCCGCCACGCTCTTTCCCGACGACTCGCCTGATGAGGACACTCCCGAACAGGCTGAGCTTCGCCGGGTCATGCAAATTCCGCCGCCGACGGAATGCCTCGCTCCATCGGGTCCACCGATCACGGGTTCGGAGCTCTTCGACGTGCTGTCGACAATGAACCCCAAGAAAGCGCCGGGATGTGATGGTTTAACCGTCGACATCTGCAGGGCAGCGATTGGAGCCGACTGCCAGGTGTTCCTCGCCGTTTTTAACAGGTGCCTAGAGCTAGGACTCTTCCCCAGAAGATGGAAGGGAGCCCGGGTTTGTGTGATTCCCAAACCATCTAAGGGTGATTACACAAACCCGAAGGCCTACAGACCGATAGGCCTGCTCCCGGTGATGGGGAAGGTCCTAGAAAAAATTATAAACAACCGTCTCCTGTGGCACCTGGAGGCTAGAGGACACCTTAACACTAGGCAGTACGGCTTCATGCCACAGCGCGGCACCGAGGACGCCCTCTATGATTTGGTGGCACTCATAAAGCACGAAGCGTTTACGCAGAAGAAAATCGTCGCTGTAGTGTCACTGGATATAGAGGGTGCATTCGATCATGCTTGGTGGCCGCAAATTAAGGCACAGCTGCTGGCCAAAAACTGTCCTGCGGATGTATACGGTTTGGTCGGTAGTTACCTTACCGACCGAGCCATCACCATCGAGTATTCCGGCGCTTCGGTCACAAAGACCACGACAAGGGGTTGCGTACAGGGGAGTATCAGCGGACCGCTGATGTGGAACGTCGTTCTCGACTCGCTCCTCGAATTGCTAGAGGGGGAAGAGGTCCACGTCCAAGCTTTTGCTGACGACGTGGTCCTCGTTGCATCGGCTTACTCGGTCGAGGAGCTTGAGTCAATGGTCAATCCTGTACTCGAGACGGTCGCCAACTGGGGCATGGAGAATAAGTTGCGGTTCTCCCCTCAGAAGACATCGCTTATGGTGGTGACGAGGTGGATGAACCCTCCCGTGCCCCGTATCACCATGGCGACCGTTACACTAACATCTGTGGAACATATCCGAGTACTGGGATTGATCATCGATAGGAATTTGACGTTCCGAGACCACATCCAAGCGGTCTGCGCGAAAGCCGCTGCGGTGTATAAAGGCCTGGCTAAGGCAGCAAAAGCCTCGTGGGGTTTAAGCCCGGAGATAGTCAGGCACATATACATCGGGGCGGTCGAACCGATTCTCCTGTACGCATCGTGTGCATGGGTCGACAGCACGTCGAAGAAGTACATCGTCCAGCGCCTGAGGTCGTCGCAGCGTTTATTCGCACTAAAGATCGCGAAAGCCTACCGCACCGTCTCTTTCGAATCGGCGGTGACGATCGCGCGTCTGTTGCCGATCGAGCTGCGGGCTCGTGAGGCGGCCGAGCTATATACGGTGAAGCGAGGAAGACCCCTGCCGGAGGCGGGGGATCGGCAAGTCGAGACCAGGACTCCGTTCTTTCGCTTGCCGCATCCCGCCCTTCGGCCGGAGGTGCGCTTCACCGTACTGGACCGCCTCGATGATAGCGAGCCTGGGGCAAGACCATGCGCCCCTGTCAGCATTTACACTGACGGCAGCAAGATCGAGGGGAAAGTGGGATGCGCGATCTCCTGCTGGCGAGACGGTGGCGAAGTGTTCAACAAGAAATACCGGCTGGAACCATTTTGTACGGTGTTCCAGTCCGAGTTGTTTGCGCTTCGCCAAGCGGTAAGGCTCACGATGGAGGACCAGCGTTTCAGGGAGTGTGACATATTGAGCGATTCGCGCTCCTCCCTGGACGCAATGGGTAACCCGCGGTCCACGCACCCGCTGGTGTGCGACATTAGGAAAAGTCTGTCGCGGGCTGCCGAACAGGGCTGCATAGTCAATCTCTGGTGGGTGCGCGCTCATGTCGGTACCATTGGCAACGAGCGCGCCGATGAACTCGCCAAGCATGCAGCCCTTTATAAGAAAACGGCAGCAGACTACGACAGATTTCCGCTTTCGTACGCCAGACGGGCGATACGCCAACGTACCATGAATGCCTGGCAGCAAGAATATACCCTGTCCGGAAAGGGCAGGATTACCAAGTTGTTCTTTCCGGACGTGCGCCAGGCATTCCGAACAATTGGGAGGGTTGGCGTGTCCTACTGGAAAAGTCAAGCGTGGACCGGACATGGCGGCAATGCCGCATACCTCCATCGCTTTAAGCGCTGCGACGACCCGGGCTGTTTTTGCTCCCCTGACGCCGTGCAGACAGTCGAGCATGTCCTGAATGACTGTCCGGCATTCAGCTCTCGAAGGTTGCAGCTCGAATTCGAGGTCGATGAGTCTCTATCGACCTCAACATGGAGCTCCCTTCTGGCCGGCAAGATTTCGGGACCTAAATTTGCCGACTTCTGCATCGGTGTAATGAAGGCAGTAGCACGGAACAACGGTGCCACTGTTGTTGATTGACTCGGCTGAGACGGAAAAGGAAGGAAACAAAAACAAAAAAAAAAAAAAAAAAAAAAATTACAAAACTTAAAACGAGATGATGAAGGACGGAGAGAGGAGAGTTGTGTTATATATATAAGAAAGGAGAAAAGTTTTTTGGAAACCGTAGTGTAGGAATTTGGGATGAAAAGGGTAAAATAAAAGGATAAAAGAAGAAATATTAATTAATATAATTTAAAGGTAAAACGGGCAGACGCAATTTGCTGGGCACTTCGACTAACAATAAAAAAAAAAAAAAAAAAAAAAAAAACAAAAAAAAAAAAAAAAAAAAAAAAAAAAAACAAAAAAAAACTAGTACTACTGTCCAGCAGACTTGCGACTGTCGTCATTTATGTAAGAAAACATCAATATATAATATAAGCTTTTAGTATATACATTTATTAAAACTATACAAGGACCCTGAAAAATTACATCAGGGGGTGTGTGAACTTCAAAAAAAAAAAAAAAAAAAAAAAACCTAACCTAACCTAACCTAACCTAACCTAACCTAACCTAACCTAACCTAACCTAACCTAACCTAACCTAACCTAACCTAACCTAACCTAACCTAACCTAACCTAACCTAACCTAACCTAACCTAACCTAACCTAACCTAACCTTAGAGAAACGACAAGCACCAATATCATACGCCCAAGCAGCAGCACCCACATCACCACCACGCACAGAGCTAATCAAACCTAACAAACCGCCTCCTAGCAGACCAGCCATCATAGTGACCTCGAAGGATGACGCCCACTCCCGCCAGCAGGTGGTCGAGTCATTCAAGGCGAGCGTCAACTTCAGGTCAACCACGTATGCCCCTGTACGGATTCAAGGAGTGTCAAACAATAAACTAAGAGTAGAATTCCAAAACGAACAACAAAGGGACGAGACACTAAAACTGCTCAGCTCGGCTCCGTCCCGAGTTAGCGCAGAACCTGCCCGCGAACTCCGGCCCATGGTAATTATTAAGGGCATATCAACCGATACACCTTCTGACGACCTCATAACTATAATCAAGGGACAAAACGAAGAGATCGCAGCACTAATCACGCACGAAGAGGACCTCAAAATTGCCTTTAAGAGGAACAACCGCAACCCAAACCTTTATAATGCCGTGCTACAAGCTAAGCCGAACATCTGGCGAAAAATTATAGAGATGGGCAGAGTCGCTATTGACTATATGCGCGTGCACTGCGAGGAATTCTCACCCTTCACGCAGTGCCAAAAGTGCTATCAATTTGGGCATATCAAAGCCAAGTGCACCGCAGCTGAAGAACCCTGCGCTTATTGTAGTGAGCCAGGTCACCAGGCACAAGCATGTCCGCTCAGGGACAAGAAGGGAGCGCCTAAATGCGTCAACTGCTGCAACCACAACAACAAATTTAAGTCCAGTTATGACACCAAACATAAAGCGAACTCACCCAACTGCCCCGTCATCAAGTCCATGAAGCAGCGAATAAACAACCGCATTAACTATGGACAAGAACAGCCATCACAGTAATCAACATCATGACAGAGCATTATCTCGATCCAAACACGGCCCTAACCGAACACAATGCAATTACTAAATACGAGTGATAGATGTGGGGGCGATGTATCCAATAGCAGAACCCCCACAAATGCATTCAAACATAATAAGAAGAAAAGGAGAACACAAAACATTGTAATAACAACAAAAACGGGATCAAACAGAAACCAGAGACTGAACATAACAGCGATAAATTTAAATGAGTGATAGATGGGGGGGCAATGTATCAAATCGCAGAGCCCCCCCAAATACATTCACACAAAATGATAATGAAAGGAGAGCACAAACGGGATTTAACAAAGAAGACGGAGATTATACTATACAGAGATGAACATAAATGAATGATATATGGGGGGGTAATGTATCAAATAGCAGAGCCCCCCCCTAACATACATTCTCACTTATGAGTATAACATGAGAGCATGAGAGAGTCTCACACTATTTTAACCTAACCAACAAATATAAAAAAAAAAAAAAAAAAAAAAAAAACCTAACCTAACCTAACCTAACCTAACCTAACCTAACCTAACCTAACCTAACCTAACCTAACCTAACCTAACCTAACCTAACCTAACCAAACCTAACCTAACCTAACCTAACCTAACCTAACCTAACCTAACCTAACCTAGCAGATCCGGATGGCTTCCCTCGACGAATGGAACCGACGCTACAAAGCGGAAAAAACCGCATCAGTGACAAAGCTTTACCTGCCAGACGCTATAAATGCGTATAAAATAGTAAAAAAATTAGGTATCGATCACGTCGTTACGCAATTACTGACAGGGCATGGCGGTTTCTCTGAGTACTTACATCGCTTCAAGTGCAAGGACAGCCCGTCGTGCATATGCGACAAAAACAAAAATGAGAGCATCATTCATGCCATTACGGAGTGTCCAGTGTTTGGTAGGGAAAGAGTAGACCTAGAAATAGAAATTGGAACAAGTATAAGCAAAGATAACATAAGACATGTAGTAGCTGATAATGTTATCCGAAACATATTTATAAGATATAGTGTTAAAATCGTTAAAAAACTAATAGCTAGAAATAAATAGTACAAGAAAAGATACTTTATTATATAATAAGTATATAAAATAAGTAATCATAATAATAGACATAAAAAATAATAATATGTAATTTAGAAAACGGATTTAAACACATCAAACAAAATTGTTATAAATAGGCTAACAAAATGAAAATTGTAATAAACTAACAAAATGAAAATAAAGGTCTCTGATTACGTCAGAGGAGCTAGGGCCATAACGCCCTGTGATGGCGGGTGTTATTACTAAAAAAAAAAAAAAAAAAAAAAAACCTAACCTAACCTAACCTAACCTAACCTAACCTAACCTAACCTTTTTTTTTTTTTTTTTTTTTTTTTTTTTTTTTTTTTTTTTTTTTTTTTTTTATGTGGAGAAATGCCCTCGCATACCGCTCTGACACGGGGAGACAGAGCGGTTATGTGGGACTCGAACCCACTAAAACTCCACAGTATACCTCCTCAGCTGCTTGAGGGCGGGACGCGGGAACGCTCTCGCACACAACCGCGAACCCGCCCGCAGCCGTCCGTTGCCGGACTCCTTCACGGGGTTGGGTATTGTACCCCCCCGCTACGGCACACCAGCCTAATGGCGTGCCGCAACCACCTCGGAGACCATGTGCAATGGGCGCCAGACGACCCCGTGTCTGAACGCCCAAGGTCCCCTGCGACGGGTCAGGTCTGTGGCCCCGCCGCCTGCCACTACGGCCGCAGAGGATAGGGAGAGCGGCGCCTCGCAATACCGGCACTCCTCTTCCCCTGCGGCCCCACCGCGTCCGCCATCCAACGGTGGCGGCCCCGTCAAGGCCGCGGCAGGTAGGGAGAGCGGCGCATCGACATACCGGCACTCCTCTCCCACCGCGGCCCCCATCCCTCAGCTGCGGTGCCGCCCATACGACGCCGCAGCCCACCTCAGTTGCGGCACCCCCCATAAGGCCCGCAACCTACGCCGGCGCCGCTCCAACATGGGCTTGAAGGCAAAGCCCTGAGGAGCGGCCCTCCTCGGGTTCCGTTAGCTTCACCGTGGGTGACCAAGCCACGGCTACTAGAGCCCCCCCACCACGACAAGGTGGAACCCCTGGGGGGGAACCTAACCTAACCTAACCTAACCTAACCTAACCTAACCTAACCTAACCTAACCTAACCTAACCTAACCTTTTTTTTTTGTGGAGAAATGCCCTCGCATACCGCTCTGACACGGGGAGACAGAGCGGTTATGTGGGACTCGAACCCACTAAAACTCCACAGTATACCTCCTCAGCTGCTTGAGGGCGGGACGCGGGAACGCTCTCGCACACAACCGCGAACCCGCCCGCAGCCGTCCGTTGCCGGACTCCCTCACGGGGTTGGGAATACCCAACCCCGTGAACCCCGGGGGGGTGCAATAGCACCCCCCCGCCCTACGGCACACCAGACTAATGGCGTGCCGCAACCACCTCGGAGACCATGTGCAATGGGTGCCAGACAACCCTGTGTCTGGACGCCCAAGGTCCCCTGCGACGGGTCAGGTCTGTGGCCCCGCCGCCTGCCACTACGGCCGCAGAGGATAGGGAGAGCGGCGCCTCGCAATACCGGCACTCCTCTTCCCCTGCGGCCCCACCGCGTCCGCCATCCAACGGTGGCGGCCCCGTCAAGGCCGCGGCAGGTAGGGAGAGCGGCGCATCGACATACCGGCACTCCTCTCCCACCGCGGCCCCCATCCCTCAGCTGCGGTGCCGCCCATACAACGCCGCAGCCCACCTCAGTTGCGACACCCCCCATAAGGCCCGCAACCTACGCCGGCGCCGCTCCAACATGGGCTTGAAGGCAAAGCCCTGAGGAGCGGCCCTCCTCGGGTTCCGTTAGCTTCACCGTGGGTGACCAAGCCACGGCTACTAGAGCCCCCCCACCACGACAAGGTGGAACCCCTGGGGAGGAACCTAACCTAACCTAACCTAACCTTTGTTTTTTTTTTTTTTTTTTTTTTTTTTTGGCGGAGAAAATGCCTTCGCATACTACACCGCCCAGGGTTGTACGGTGCAGTTATGTGGGGCTCGCACCCACTAAAAACTCCGCCATCTTTGCCATCTTCCACTTTTGTAGGAGGGGCCTCGAGAACTGCATTGCATGGCATTCACGACCCCTCAGTGTTGGTTGTCACCTCCTCCTTCCTGTAAGTCCGTCTCACAAGAGCCCTCGTGCAATGCGGATGGTAGTTTCCCTGCCCTACCACCCGCTGGCTCATGTTAGGGTGGCATTAAATTGGCGTGGTGCCGCCTACGTTGGCCAGTTCTTCGGCGGCGGATCGGATCCGCAATGGAATCTGCCTCTCTAGTTCGTTCCGCCGCCTCCTTTTGAGAAATGACTTCCTCGCAGAAGGATGCGACTGCCTGCCAACCTCTCTCACTGCCGATCATACACTTAACCAGTGCCGGCAGAGAGAGGTCTCCCCCAACTATTGCAGCGAGAACACTACGCTGTTCTACCCAAGCAGAACATTGCTCAACGGTATGCTGGGCTGTGTCCTCACTGCAGCCACACTGGTGGCACACGGGTGTCATCTCTCGTCTGGCGACTTTGTGCAGGTACCTACCGAAGCAGCCATGCCCTGACAATACCTGTGTTAGGCGGAAAGACAAAGCTCCGTGCCGCCTACGCATCCACTCTTCCAATACTGGCTGGATGGCCGCCACTGTCTGGTGACCGGCACTAGGGACTACCAACCTCTCTTTCCACAGAGCCATCATTAATCCCTGCGCTTCTCTACGCCATCTTAAAACGAGCTCTGGCGAGGGACCACTTCCATTAACCTAACCTTACCTAACCTAACCTTTTTTTTTTTTTTTTTTTTTTTTTTTTTTTTATGTGGAGAAATGCCCTCGCATACCGCTCTGACACGGGGAGACAGAGCGGTTATGTGGGACTCGAACCCACTAAAACTCCACAGTATACCTCCTCAGCTGCTTGAGGGCGGGACGCGGGAACGCTCTTGCACACAACCGCGAACCCGCCCGCAGCCGTCCGTTGCCGGACTCCCTCACGGGGTTGGGTATTGCACCCCCCCGCTTCGGCACACCAGACTAATGGCGTGCCGCAACCACCTCGGAGACCATGTGCAATGGGCGTCAGACGACCCCGTGTCTGGACGCCCTAGGTCCCCTGCGACGGGTCAGGTCTGTGGCCCCGCCACCTGCCACTACGGCCGCAGAGGATAGGGAGAGCGGCGCCTCGCAATACCGGCACTCCTCTTCCCCTGCGGCCCCACCGCGTCCGCCATCCAACGGTGGCGGCCCCGTCAAGGCCGCGGTAGGTAGGGTGAGCGGCGCATCGACATACCGGCACTCCTCTCCCACCGCGGCCCCCATCCCTCAGCTGCGGTGCCGCCCATACGACGCCGCAGCCCACCTCAGTTGCGACACCCCCCATAAGGCCCGCAACCTACGCCGGCGCCGCTCCTACATGGGCTTGAAGGCAAAGCCCTGAGGAGCGGCCCTCCTCGGGTTCCGTTAGCTTCACCGTGGGTGACCAAGCCACGGCTACTAGAGCCCCCCCACCACGACAAGGTGGAACCCCTGGGGGGGAACCTAACCTAACCTAACCTAACCTAACCTTTTTTTTTTTTTTTTTTTTTTTGCCGGGGTGGAAATCCTCATGGATGTACTCCGCCTTGGGGAAGGCGGAGGGGTCTGTCAGACTCTTACTGACTAAAACCACCCCGGTGTTCCCTCGCACACTTAGGTCAGAGGCCCCGGGAGCAGATGTGTCGTCCGCAGCCCCCAACTGGTGCTGACCCTTTTTGGAAGGCCCGTACAATTAATGGAGGAGGGGATGTACACCCCGGACGTCTAAGAGAGGCGCGCGTGGAACACTACGCGCCACCACCTTGGGTTCTGTTTGATGAGCAACGGACGTCCCCAAGTCCGCTGCTCCTGAACCCGTTTACGGGGGCTGGAAGAGAGCGTTATCCGCCCTCCGCCGACGCCCATTGCGCCTTCTGCGGGCTGGGAAAGAGCTCGTTCTCTCCCTTTCCCTTTCCGCAGCTTCCTTCTGTGACATTACTGTTTCACAGAAGGAAATCACCGCTTCCCAGGACCCCGCGCTATCGACCATCGAACGAACCACGGCCGACAGCGACAGGTCTCCTCCCACCTCAGAGATGAGGGCATTGCGTGGTTCCTCCCAAGCAACACACTCTACCAACGTATGCCACACCGTATCCTCCGGGCAATGGGCGCAGTGATGGCACCGAGCGTCCGGCTCCCTGCCCAAGCGACACAGATACTTTCCGAAGCAACCATGTTCCGAGAGTACCTGCGTCGCCCTAAATGTCAGAGAGCCATGTTTCCTCCCAAGCCAGTAATTCAGTACTGGCCGGACCGCCTCGATGGTATTGAGGCCGGCGGTAGGGCGCAGAAGCCTGTCCCGCCATTCCGCCACCATAACCTGGTGGAGCTCCGACCGACGCAGCGTGATTTGTCGCTGCATCAGTCTTGTACCTCGCAACCTCGCTTCCTCACGCCACCGATGTAGTGATGCGAGTGTTTTTGCCTCCAGGTCCCAGGGCGGGGATCCGGCCAGTGCACACGCCGCCTCGTAAGAGATCGTGCGATATCCTCTAATGACTCTGACGGCCATCGCTCTTTGCGGTTTCCGCAGTATTGCAATATTGCGGGCCGTCAGGTCTGCTGCCCACACCGGGGCCCCATACAGGGCCATTGATCGCACGATCCCCACGTACAACCGCCTACAGGCAGTGCTCGGGCCCCCCAGATTTGGAAGGAGCGTTGACAGCGCCCCAACCGCGCCCATCAACTTGGGCGCCAGCCGCCGAAAGTGGGGGCCAAAGTTCCATTGACTGTCGAGCACCAGTCCTAGGTATTTCATGGTTGACTCGACAGCGATCTGAGCCCCTCCGACCACGATGTGTGATCCCGGTGGCGGCGCCCGTCGGAGGCCATGGAAAACCATGGCCTCCGACTTGTTGAGGGCCACCTCCAGGCCTAGACGCCGTATGCGGCCCACTACTTGGGATACCGCAGCTGTAACCAGCAACGCTGCCTCCCTGAACGAACTCCCCCGGGCCGAACCTAACCTAACCTAACCTAACCTAACCTAACTTTTTTTTTTTTTTTTTTTGCGGGCGGAGAAAATGTGCCTACCGCATGCCACACCGCTCGGGGAAGCGATGTGGGTATGTGGGGCTCTCACCCACTAAAAACTCCGCCGTGTTCCGTCTCATCACCTGGGAGCTGGGGTAACGGGAGCATGTGGACATTCGTCCGCGACCCCAGCAGTGAGAGACCGCGTTTGCGATCACCGCCTCTGTGTGATAAGTAAAGGTGTGAGCTGCTTCACTTTTGCAATCTCACCTTGAGAGGTGCGCGGGAACACCACGCAACACCGTCTCGGGCCTTGTGTGTGCAATGGGCAACGGACTTCCCCAAGCCCGCCGCCCACAGGCCATTTTACGGGGGTCGGAAAAGGGCATTGTCCCTTCTCCGCCTGCGCCCCGTTCTTCGGGTGCGGATAGGTAGGGTGGAGGTGATTTCCCTCTCCCTCTCCGCTGCTTCCTTCTGTGAGATTACGTCCTCACAGAAGGTGGCGACAGCTTGCCATGAGCTCTCGCTCTCGACCATAGTTTGAACCACGGCCGGGAGCGAGAGATCACCCCCCACTTCAGCGATTAAGATACGGCGCTGCTCTACCCAGGCAGAGCATTGCTCGAGGGTATGCTGCGCCGTGTCTTCCCGGCAGTCTCCACAGTGGTGGCACCTGCTGTCTGGTTCCCTCCCGGCGACCCGACACAGATACTTGCCAAAACAGCCATGGCCCGACAGTACCTGCGTCAGCCGAAAGGTCAGCAGTCCATGGCGTCTGCCAACCCACTTACTTAGGACTGGATGGAGAGCTTCAGCAATCCCAAGTCCAGCTCCGGGCTGCATCAGCCTACCCCTCCAAATTTCGAGGGCATCCCCCTGTAGAGCAGCCCTTTGCCGCTCCAGCATTCTGGGCGCAATCCAGCCACCGTTTTCCTTGCGCCACTCGTATAATGACGCAAGGATCCTCGCGTCGAGGTCCCAAGGCAGGCTTCCCGCTAGGGCACACGCCGCCTCACCCGAAACTGTGCGATATCCGCGAATGGCCCTAATCGCCATCGCCCAACCTAACCTAACCTAACCTAACCCACAGTCCCCCGCGCGCGCGCTCGCGATCGGATCATTTTTACGTCGCTCCGCGTACGAAAAATCCAAAAATTCGCAAAAGTTTTAGCTACAAAGACACAAATAGTACTTAAAGTTGCGCAAAAGTGCCAGTGACCTAGTGATGACATTAGTTTTTATCGGACACCTCAAATTTAGTGAATAATTCCATTTTAGTGACAAAATTCAACCGTTATACCGTGCAAAAACAACTATCAGCCTATAACTTCAGTTTTGTCGCGATTACCTATTGTTTTTAATTTACCATAATTATAAGTAGTGCTGCTTACACGTTCTGTGAAAGTCTGGAAATTTACCACCTCCAACTTCATAGTTTTCCAGCGACTTTAACAAATTTTTCACCAAAGCTAGTTCGGTTCTACAAGTCTGTACATTTTTCTGTGAATATTTTACTTACGTGTGATACACCAATCGATGCGCCATTTCATTAGCCACCACTTCTGAAACTTGAGTGAAGATCGGACAAAACCTCACGGAAATATAACAACTTTTCCGCGATCAGACCCTTTTTTCGAAATCAGAATAATACAGGAAATACTGGTTTTCAAGATCGTGCGGCTGATTCTGGTATATTGGTGGTATCCGTATGAACTCTGCACATACTCTCTGAAAATTTGGAACATTTCCACGACCATCTTCAGGGTTTTCCATAAACTTTTAATAAATTTACGCAAAAACATTTCCGTGCAAACAGACTGTGCCCATACCTGTGACTTTTTAGTTTAAGTTTTACATACCAGCTTAAGTGTAATTTCATTACCCACCATCCCTGCGAGTTTGGAAGACATTCACAAAGGATTCGTGGAATAACAACAGTTTTACCGCAACCCGGGTTTTTTCGGAAACGAGTAAAGCGTGGAAAAACGTGTTTTCTAGACCCTGTGAGAAATTCTGGTGTATTGGTGGCATCCACTTAGTCAGTACCTTCCTGTTAATACCTTTTCCATTACAATCCATCAACTTTTCAAACCATAAGAGGTATATTTAGTTTATAAAATTTTTCACCAACTTCATTTAATTTTGTCTCTTGATTTTGCTTTTAAACACAGTGTATTTGTCTTACTATTAGCTAGCAAATTTACCTAGGTAACCCTGTTTTTTATTTCATATTTTTCTGTTCAGTAGTTCTGGAGATATCAAACTTCAAGTTGTTTAGTTTCTTTTTAAAATTATTTTCAAAAATAAGGGTTGGAACCAGCGTGGTCATAGAACCACCCTAGTGCAAGAACTTTTATGTTAAAAAATTATTTAGTTGTGCTTTAATCTGCCTTACCTTTTTTACATTTTTAGAATAATTTTTTGTATTTTTAACCGACTTCCAAAAAAGGAGGAGGTTTCTCAATTCGACAGTATATTTTTTTTTTTTTTTTTTTTTTTTTTTTTTTTTTTTTTTTTTTTTATGTGTGTTCGGGGATAACTTCGTCGTTTATGAACCGATTTTGATAATTCTTTTTTTGTTGGAAAGAAGATATCCCAACGGTGGTACCATGGTAAGGAAACCAGGATCTGATGATGAGTCCCCGAGAAATCGAGGGAAACCTTCGAAAATCGTAGGGGCGACTCGTGCATTTGTTAATTTTTTCATTAAGTATTTTAAAGCACTACTATTTAATGAAGGTCTGGAGTCGATCTGATGATGGAGCCGAAAGACGATCTAGGGAACTCTTTAACGATTTACAGCAATTACCTGGTGTTTGGGCTTGATTAATTTGTATTGATGAGAACTTTACACCTAGATAGGTTGTGACTGTCATTAGGGGTCTGATGATGAAGACGAAGGACAGTCAAGGGAACTCCTCAACGTTTTACAGTAGCTACCTTGTTTTGTATGTATGTCCGTCGATATAATTGTTTGAAAGAGTAGTCCCCAGAGGTGGTCCCATTTCAATTTAGTGAAGATCTGATGAAGATCTTCGAAGTTAGACGATGGAACTCTTCAATAAATCACAGCAAATCACTCGCAATTGCTGTAATCGCATGTTCATGTATAGTTCATGCCACTCAATACATACATAGCATCATGCCTGTATTGCCCGATGGGGTAGGCAGAAGTGTCCACTGTTGTACACAAACATTTCACCGATGCAGTTATTAAGTCCTAGCGGCTTTCGAAGGCCTACCCATATTATTAAATAACTAAATTAACTTATGTATGAAGTATACAAACTTATAGATGACCTATACAATATATATATTAGACTTAAAACTAAAAAGACTAAAATAAATTAATTTTAAACAAAAAATAAAAACCGCCTTCCAAAATCTACTACCTACACTAAAAAGTTTAAAATAATATCAAAATTTGCTTATAATAAAATAATTTTAAAATAACAATATATAATAATAATCTGTTAATTTTGGAGTCGGTGCCTGATGTATGTGGGGTTTACAACCAGATACAAAGGCCGGTAACATAACCACAGCACAACGAACATAAGTGACTAACAAGAGGAAAACAATAACCCTCTCCCAGTACAGGCACCGACTGCAAAATTAACAGATTATTATTATATATTGTTATTTTAAAATTATTTTATTATAAGCAAATTTTGATATTATTTTAAACTTTTTAGTGTAGGTAGTAGATTTTGGAAGGCGGTTTTTATTTTTTGTTTAAAATTATTCACAGTGAATTTTGTAATATTTTTGGTGTTTTTATGCTTTTAAAAATCGGGTTTTGAAGTTTCTCTGTTTTTACCGTGCAAGTTAGATAGATCAAAACAAGACCTATCTGACAATACCAAACACGGGTATCCTAGGTTGCATAGGTCACGAACAATAACGGTGCAAAAACCTGGGCGGAAATTAATAATCAGTAGGCGCGTACCCGCCCTAGGCCGCCCTAGATTTCAACTAGCTGTAACTCTGACAAAAATCATCCTAACAAACCCGGGTTTCTTCGTGGGTTGGTAGCCTGACCTCTCCCTCCCCCCATACCTCAAATCTTCCCCCAAATTTAAGAATTTAAAATCCTTTTCTGGAAGTCCTATAGCACGGAGAACGACGAGTGGAAGAGTTTGATACCTCGCACGCCCCTGTGAGACTTTTGGTTCCGGAGATATACCGTTTTAAACATTTGACGGCCATATTGGTCCGCCATCTTGTTTTTATAAAAACACATGTAGCTCAGGAACCAGAAGTCGTAGAGCAGTGAGGTTCTCTCCATAGAGGTTCCCCTGTTGTCCCCCACCCCCCCAGGTCTCCTTTTAGTCGATTCGGAGTTCAAAATTTTCTGTCAAAATTATTATAGGAGGAGATAGGGCTTACCAAATAATTGACAGGGAAATTTTTCCCGACTCTCTGTGGCGTCTGGAAGCCGAGATAGCTCACTTTTTGACTAGGCGATCCGCCATCTTGAAAATTTTGATTGCAGGCGTTCTCGGCAACCATACGTCGTAGAGGGACGCGGTTTTGTTCCAGATAAAGAGCTTGTGGTGCTCCTTAAGATAGGTTATAAAAAGTGACTAGGTAGAGTCAAAAAATTTATATTGTGGAACAGCATCTCTACATTTTTTTTTTTTTTTTGTAATTGGACAGAGGCAATAGTCCTGCCTACTCAAGACGCCATACACTGCGTTTTTGACCAGTGTACATAGATTTTAGCACATATATTTACAAACGTACGTTGGTTATCAAAAAATATTTAAGTTAATTTATTCAAAATCTAAATCGTTAACGTTATATTTTTATTCATCTCAAAATTAAAGCTTTATATCTTTTGTTATTTTTCTAAATTTCAGAAGTTTCAAAACCCGCGATTCTGGGATGCGAATTTAGTTAGTAAACACATTCGAAGCTTTAGTCAGCCATCTAATTAAGTTGAACCGGACCGACTTGTTTAAGTATAGAAATAGGAATTTATTTCTCTTTTTACCATTGACTTTTGTATAATCAGTTAACTGATCCCCCCTTTACAGGGATTCAATTCATAACATATTTAGTTGTCCTCTGACAGAATCATTTTGTCAAAGTCAGTTGACTTTAATATGATCCGCACGCCGGCCAAATCGGACGTAGACTCGAAGGGTTCCGGAGGCTCGCTGCGATCGGCAGAGAAAGCTGGGACCTCAAGGGCGAACGTGAGACGCAGCATTGGGGAATGGGAGGCTGGAAAAGCGGAGCCCAAGGCCAACCCAAAACCTGGTGCAACTCTGCAGGTCGCACAGAAAGTCCAGGGTTCTCTGGGGACGCGGCGGGCTTCCGCGGACGCTGCGGGACCCAGCAACAAGCCCGAGTTGAAGTACCCCAACCTGACAGCGGAGGCGAGAGCTTGCCTAAATAAGGCAAAGCTTCACTTGGGCAACTCTCGCAACCTCAAGACCGAGATAAAGACGGAGGTTCTGGGGGCTATAACTCGGCTCTACGAAATAGTAAAAGAGTCGGAACGGTCGAAACCCCTTGCCACTGCTGCGTCCACTCCGACTATCGACCAGACCAGCCTGCTTCCACCCAGTGAAAAAACCGGTGAACACAAGGATCTTGTTCAGCGGCTTGAGGAAAATAGCGCTCTGCTTAAAGAGAACCTAAGTAAAATGGTTGTTGCGAGATTCTTTGGCGTCAAGAGACATTGTTGAGGAGAGAAAATACGCGTCTGTGGCTGCTGCGCACAACAGCCAAACCGTGGCTCAGGTCCTAGGGCGAGCAACACTGCACACCGTAGTTGTCTCCTCAACAAATGAAACTGAAACTGGAGAAGAGGTACTAGAAAGGGTAAGAAAGGCAGTTGACGCGAAGGAGGGTTGGGTGCAAGTGGAGAAGGTTAGAAAAGCGAAGGACAGGAAAATAATACTGGGATGTCAATCAAAAGAGGAGAGGAGTAAAGTTAAGAAAAGACTAGAGGCAGTTGCCGAGGGACTCGTCGTCGAGGAAATGAAAAACCGAGACCCGCTTCTGATTCTGAGGGACGTGTCGCTGGTGCACAGTGACGAGGAGGTACTGAAGGCCCTAAGAAATCAGAATCGGGAACTGTTTCATGGCCTTGCAGTCGAGGACCAACGGACGGCCATCAAGTTCCGCAAGAAGACGCGCAACCCCCACCTCAATCATATTGTTATCAGTGTGTCCCCATTAATCTGGAGGAGGGCCATAGAAGGAGGAAAAGTTCGAATCGACCTCCAGAATGTGCGCGTCGAAGATCAGACGCCACTAGTGCAGTGTACCTGCTGCTTAGGCTATGGACATAGCAAACGGTTTTGCAAGCAGTCAGCCGATCTGTGCAGTCACTGCGGCGGCCCGCACCTTAGAGCCGATTGCCCGGATAGACAGACGGGCGAACCAGCGGTGTGCGTGAACTGCACCAAGGCAAAACTGGGGAACACTGAACACAATGCTTTCAGTACTGAATGCCCTGTGCAAAAGAAGTGGGATGCACTGGCTCGAGCCTCAATAGCGTATTGCTAAAGTTGCACCTGGTACCTACCAGTACAAAATTGTCCAGGCCAACCTGCAACGGAGTCAGCTGGCCACAAACGAGCTGTTTTTGTAAGCTGACAGGCGCAAACTTGCCATAGCGTTACTCCAGGAGCCCTATGTAGGAGCGGTGAGAAGGATGAAGGGCTACCGGGGCGTTAGGGTCTTCCAGAGATCTGAGGGTGGAGAAGGGACTGTAAAAGCAGCAATAGCTGTCCTTGACCAAAACTTGGACATCATACAGTACCCCCAACTTACTACAAACAACATCGTTGTGGTGGGAGTCCGAACCAAAGCTTGGAAAATCACGCTGGTATCCTTCTACTTCGAGCCTGACAAGCCCGCGGAGCCATACCTGGAGCACCTGAAACGAGTAGAGCAAGAGTTGGGCCTTAGCAGGTTGGTTATTGGAGGAGACGCAAACGCGAAAAGTACATGGTGGGGTAGCGGCAACGAGGACTCGAGAGGGGAGCAGATGTGTGGAGCGTTGGGGGAAATGGGGTTGCAGATCCTTAACACGGGTGACATCCCAACTTTCGATACTATTAGGGGAGGCATTAGATACAGCAGCCACGTGGACGTAACGGCCTGTTCGGTGGACATGCTGGACCTGGTGGACGGCTGGCGAATCTCGGAGGGACTCACGAGCTCCGACCATAACGGTATCTTTTTTAGCATTTATTTGGTCAAATCTGAAGGAATAAGCATCGAGCGCACAACAAGATTATACAACACAAAGAAGGCTAATTGGAGACAGTTTCGTAAGAAACTGTCTCAAATTATGCTGGAAAACAATTTAACAGTCTCGGAACTCATTAACATAAATACAATAGAACAATTAGAACACACAGTAGATACATACACAAAAGCCGTGACTGAAACATGTACACACACTTTACAAACAAAAAAGAAAAAAGAAACACTCACCTTGCCGTGGTGGTCCGAGGAGCTCGCGAAGATGAAGAAGCTGGTCGCCACAAGGAAACGCAGAGTCAGGAATGCAGCGCCGGTCCGAAGAGAGATGGTAGTGAAGCTTTACCTGGAAGAAAAAGAAAAGTATGAGGAGGCTGTAAGGAGAGCAACCGAAGAAGGCTGGAGGCTGTTTTGCGGAAAGCAGGACAAAGAGGGCGTCTGGGAAGGGATTTATAGAGTTATGGGAAGGGTTGTGAAAAGAGAGGAGGATCTGCCGCTGCGATGGGAAGGTGAAGCACTGGATGCTGGGGGCTCGGTGAGGCTGTTGGCCGAGACGTTCTACCCCGAGGACCGTGAGGAAGACGACAACATGGACCATCGCCAAACCCGACTATTGGCAAAAGAGGTAAACGAGTGGAGCCATGATGAACGGCATGACCCACCGTTTACCCGGAGTGAGCTTGATAGGTCCATGGGGTCTTTCAACCCAAAAAAGGCCCCGGGAGCTGACGGTTTCACTGCCGACATCTGCTCTCAGGCCATTGAAACCGACCCTGAATTCTTTCTGTCGTTGTTGAATGGGTGTCTGGCGCACCATCACTTCCCGAAGTCCTGGAAGGCAGCAACGGTGGTTGTGCTTAGAAAGCCAGGTAAAGACTCGTACACTGTCCCGAAATCTTACAGGCCGATTGGGCTTTTGCCCGTACTAGGGAAGGTGTACGAGAAGATGCTGGTTTCTCGTCTCAAATTTTACCTGCTCCCCAGGATGAGTACTCACCAATACGGTTTTATGCCCCAAAAGAGCACTGAAGACTCCCTCTATACTCTCATGCACTACATCCGCGCAAAGTTGGTACAGAAAAAGGTCGTAACGCTTGTATCGCTGGATATAGAGGGAGCATTCGACAGTGCATGGTGGCCCGCTATCAAGGCGATATCCCTCTACAAGCAGCTGGCCAGGGCAGCCCGAGTGAGCTGGGGTTTGCACCCGGAAGTCATTCGGGTGATATATACTGCAGCAGTTGAGCCAACGCTCTTGTACGCCGCAAGTGCATGGGCACCAGCCGCTAACAAACTAGGGATCATAAAGCAGCTAAACGTGGTGCAAAGAGGTTTCGCGCAAAAGCTGTGTAGAGCCTACCGCACAGTTTCCCTTAACTCGGCACTGGTGTTGGCTGGGATACTCCCACTCGACCTACGCATCCGAGAGGCGGCTGCGCTTTACGAGGCCAAGAAGGGGGTGCCCCAGCCCTTGCTAGGGGACAGGGAGATTGAGCGGATGGCTCCAGCGCCGCAGAGCAGACCACACTGCAGTTCGGTAGCCTGATGGACGAGGAACAGTACCAAAACCACAGCGATCTCCCTGTGCGTATTTTCACGCACGGCAGCAAGATTGGGGGCAGGGTCGGAGCGGCGCTATCCTTGTGGAATAGCGCCACTGAACTGAAGGCCCTCAAACTTGCGTTGCCGTCTTACTGCACCGTCTATCAGGCGGAACTATTGGCCCTACAAAGAGCGGCTGGTGAAGCGCTCAAACGAAGGGAAGATACATTCGGCATTTTCAGCGACTCTATGGCGGCTCTCCAGTCGGTGGTCAATGCTAGTTCCCCCCATCCCCTAGCGGTGGAAACAAGAGACACCCTTCGCCGCTGTAAGCTTCAGAACAAGAGTGTCTCCTTGTTCTGGATTAAGGCCCACGCAGGATTGGAGGGAAACGAGCGAGCCGACCAACTCGCAAAGGAGGCAGCTCTGGGGTCGAAGAAGAAGCCGGACTATGATCTGTGCCCCGTTTCATTCGTCAGACGGCAGATCCGCATGGCGTCGCTTGTCGAGTGGAACGGGAGATATAAGTCCGGTGAAACAGCCTCTGGCACAAAATTATTCTTCCCCGACGCGGTTGAGGCGTACAGGGTGATGCGAAAAATTGAGCCCACAAGTCTTACCACCCAAGTTCTTACGGGGCACGGTGGGTTCTCTGCATACTTGAAACGCTTCAAGTGTAAGGAGAACGCATCGTGCGCCTGTGAGCCGAGCAAGGACGAGACGGTTCTGCATGTGCTCTTGGAGTGCCCGATCACCGAAAAAACGCGGTACGAGGCTGAGCAAGACATCGACGAGAAATTCACTGTAGATAAATTACCTAGTTTAATAAGCGGTAGGAAGAGAAATAAGTTTTTAGAGTATTGTAGTAAAATAGTAATGATAGTTAATAATAGAAATAAGATAGCATAAGAAAAGTAGGATACTTACTTATATAATAATTATATAGTTTAAGTACCTAAAAGAATGATGAAAAAAAAAAAAAAATAAATAAATAAACAATATGTAAAAATAAGGTATAATGTCTAAACTTGTAACTTTATGCTTAATTTTGTTAGAATAAGTTATAGCTCTCTATGTAATCCTAAAACATAATGATATGGCATGTAATTAAAAAAAAAAAAAAAAAAAAAAAAAAAAATATTGAATCGCAAAATAATGGCTCTTGTTTTAGTCAGTAAGAGTCTGACACTGAGCAGACTGGCTCGCTTGCGAGGCAGCCTGGCCGTCCATGAGGATTTCCCACTCCTGCCAAATAAAAAAATAAAAAAAAAATAAAAAAAAAAAACCTAACCTAACCTTTTTTTTTTTTTTTTGCCGGGGTGGAAATCCTCATGGATGTACTCCGCCTTGGGGAAGGCGGAGGGGTCTGTCAGACTCTTACTGACTAAAACCACCCCGGTGTTCCCTCGCACACTTAGGTCAGAGGCCCCGGGAGCAGATGTGTCGTCCGCAGCCCCCAACTGGTGCTGACCCTTTTTGGAAGGCCCGTACAATTAATGGAGGAGGGGATGTATCCCCCGGACGTCTAAGAGAGGCGCGCGTGGAACACTACGCGCCACCACCTTGGGTTCTGTTTGATGAGCAACGGACGTCCCCAAGTCCGCTGCTCCTGAACCCGTTTACGGGGGCTGGAAGAGAGCGTTATCCGCCCTCCGCCGACGCCCATTGCGCCTTCTGCGGGCTGGGAAAGTGCTCGTCCTCTCCCTTTCCCTTTCCGCAGCTTCCTTCTGTGACATTACTGTTTCACAGAAGGAAATCACCGCTTCCCAGGACCCCGCGCTATCGACCATCGAACGAACCACGGCCGACAGCGACAGGTCTCCTCCCACCTCAGAGATGAGGGCATTGCGTGGTTCCTCCCAAGCAACACACTCTACCAACGTATGCCACACCGTATCCTCCGGGCAATGGGCGCAGTGATGGCACCGAGCGTCCGGCTCCCTGCCCAAGCGACACAGATACTTTCCGAAGCAACCATGTTCCGAGAGTACCTGCGTCGCCCTAAATGTCAGAGAGCCATGTTTCCTCCCAAGCCAGTAATTCAGTACTGGCCGGACCGCCTCGATGGTATTGAGGCCGGCGGTAGGGCGCAGAAGCCTGTCCCGCCATTCCGCCACCATAACCTGGTGGAGCTCCGACCGACGCAGCGTGATTTGTCGCTGCATCAGTCTTGTACCTCGCAACCTCGCTTCCTCACGCCACCGATGTAGTGATGCGAGTGTTTTTGCCTCCAGGTCCCAGGGCGGGGATCCGGCCAGTGCACACGCCGCCTCGTAAGAGATCGTGCGATATCCTCTAATGACTCTGACGGCCATCGCTCTTTGCGGTTTCCGCAGTATTGCAATATTGCGGGCCGTCAGGTCTGCTGCCCACACCGGGGCCCCATACAGGGCCATTGATCGCACGATCCCCACGTACAACCGCCTACAGGCAGTGCTCGGGCCCCCCAGATTTGGAAGGAGCGTTGACAGCGCCCCAACCGCGCCCATCAACTTGGGCGCCAGCCGCCGAAAGTGGGGGCCAAAGTTCCATTGACTGTCGAGCACCAGTCCTAGGTATTTCATGGTTGACTCGACAGCGATCTGAGCCCCTCCGACCACGATGTGTGATCCCGGTGGCGGCGCCCGTCGGGGGCCATGGAAAACTATGGCCTCCGACTTGTTGAGGGCCACCTGCAGGCCTAGACGCCGTATGCGGCCCACTACTTGGGATACCGCAGCTGTAACCAGCAACGCTGCCTCCCTGAACGAACTCCCCCGGGCCGTAACCAACGTGTCGTCCGCGTAGCACGTCAGGTTTACCCCCGTTAGGCGTTCGCCCGTCAAAACCCAGTCATACCCGATGTTCCACAGGAGCGGACCCAGAACCGACCCCTGCGGAACACCGCACGACATCTCGCGCCGGCCTC
This sequence comes from Xylocampa areola, assembly GCA_935421205.1. NCBI lineage: Eukaryota > Metazoa > Arthropoda > Insecta > Lepidoptera > Noctuidae > Xylocampa > Xylocampa areola. Next base: position 62,782 of record OW285215.1, read on the forward strand.
CACCTTCGCGTCCCCTGTAGGTGACAAATCTATCCGCCAAATAAGCCCCAACAACAAAGCGGAGGTAGGGAGGCACCCGATGGTACCGTAACGCCTCCCTGATACAACTCCAAGGCAGGGTGTTGAATGCGTTCGACATATCTAAAGACACCGCTAGCACCACCCCACCGTGGGAAACCGTTTCCTCCGCTAGGACTCTCACTCGCATAATGGCGTCGATGGTAGAGCGCCCATGCCGAAAGCCGAACTGGTTGTCGTCCAGGTCCGGCCCTTCTCTGTACAAGTGGCTGACGAGGCGATCCGCGATTATCCGCTCGAACAGCTTGCCCACCTCATCTAGCAGCACTATGGGCCGGTAAGCGGACGGTGAGTCCGCAGGACGCCCTGCCTTCCTGAGCAAGACCAGGCGACCTATTTTCCACAGACTCGGGAACTGGCCCTGCCCAAAGCAAGCAGAGAAGAGTCCTCTCAGTTGGGGCTCTAACTTCTTTATGGCGAGAACGAGAACGCGGCCAGGTACTCCATCGGGCCCTGGAGCAGTATTTTTTGCTCGAAGCCGCATCACGGCAGCTCTCATCTCGGATTGTGTCACCTCAGGGATGCTTGCGCTTTCCTCATCTTCCAACTCTGTGGCTGCAGGCACAGTCATGTGTGGTGGCTCGTGTTCCCCTTTCGCAGGGAAGAGATTGGCGATAACATCTTCCAGCAGCTGGGGCTGTAAGCTTTCCGTAAGCGGGGGAGCCCAGGGTCGGAGTTTTCCTCTGACCATACGGTAAGGACGCCCCCACGGATCTCTGTCTAATGTTTCCAGCATCTCTTCCCTGGCTCTTATCTTTGCCTCCTCGATGGCCAGCCACAGAGCCTTCTTTGCCTCGCGGTACAGCTCATAAAGCGCTGCTTCCTCATCGGCAATCCGACGACGTCTTCTCCGGTATCTAGTGTACGGGCGCCTAGCCGCCACGCATGCGACCCGCAGCTGCGCAATCTCGGCAGACCACCAGTACACTCGGCGCCTTGTTGTGTATGTATGGACGCGGGGCATGGACGAATCACAAATTTGCATCATCGCCCCGCTAAACCACTGCGCCTCCTCTTCGACGTCGACGGGTCTGCCCTCCTCGGATTCCCAGATCCAGGCCTGAACAATGGCAGCTTCCTCGAGGGTCTCCCTGTTAACACGTTCACTGCGATCACTTTCAAAGGGTGCGTCATGGGGTCTTTTAGGTCCGGTGCATAACTTTTTTCTAGTGCGTTAAAGGGTCGAAAAGCTCCGATATACCCGTATTTGCTTAACTGTTCATATCTTTCTAAGTATGACGATTTATGAATATATATTAAAGGCAACATACTGTGAAATTATCAACAAAGTTAAACCTGAAATCGCAGTTAGATTCACTAGATAGTTTCTTTGGAAATAGAAAAATAATCTATCGGATCTTTTCGACCCATTATCCGCACTGATTAATCAAATTATTGATATGGTAGTAATGTTGTAGGTAACAATAAAATATCGATATCGAAACTAAGTAATCATTTTTAATTAAATTTAATGACTACATAGTATTGGACTTATGAGATTTGTTATAGCATTCACGATAATATGTTTTATTACATGCTTCGCACATGGTTTTAACCTTTTTAACTTTGTTATTGGCGTCTTTGCTATTCATTGTTTGGCGTAGGATATCATAGCATCCCGAACAATTCCGTTTCTTGATACCCATTGTAAACTTATGTACTGCACTGGCAGATGGTGGATCAGTTTCTGGGAGCATCTTGTGTGTTTTCAATGAAGTCTGTGATAATTTCTCTATTATATTTTCAACGAACTCTTTCTTTGTAAGTTTATTTTCATTTTTAATATTATATACAATCAAAGCATTTATAACTGCCGTTCCAAACAGCAGCTCCATCATCAATTTTCGATACCATTTAAGGCCCCGTTTTAATGTGGGGTAATATGAAGACATTTGATCGCTATAATCGATCCCTTTTGTATAATTATTATAAGTGAGTACACAATCGGGCTTCAAAATATCTTCATTTGTTCCTTTTCGTTGTTTTCCGGTACTTTTCATAGATGTATCATGATTCTTACAGGTACTCATCATCAGTACAGGGCGTTTGTCGAACCACTTCAGTACACGGATTCCTCTCTTGTTCATTTTACTAATAATATTACCTTTTTTCAATTTAGTACTGATAATAGCTTTGGTAAACCCTTTCTATTAGAACGCAAAGTGCCGCAATAAAATGTTTTCTGGTCAATTAAGGCCTCTGACAATCCAACTGATGAATAAAAATTATCTGCTATGACAATTCGTCCCTCATTTTCGTAATCTTTTATTAGTTTCATCACAACATTCTGACTATGATTTAGTTCCCGTCCGCTATCACCTTTGCCTGTATAAATTATAATATTAAAAGTGTATCCCTCTGGTGTGCATGCTTTATATAATTTAACACCATATTTATGCGATTTGTTTTTGATGTATTGACGAAAATGAAGCCTGCCTCGCCACGGCACCATTGTTTCATCTATAACAAGTACTTTACCAGGATTTAGTATATTTTTAAATTGAATCAATAGCATATTAAACACGTCTCGAATTTTATATAGTTTATCATTTTCAGAATTAATATTATCGCTAAAGTGCCAGTATTTTAACAGAAGTAAAAATCTCGGTCTCTACTCATCAGCGAAGATATATATTGATTTCTATAAAGTTTATTTCTTGACCAATAGTCATTTAAATGGGGTAGTTTTACAAATCCCATTGCCAACAAAATTGCAAAAAACGTTTGCATTTCCTCTCTATTAGTTGGCTTCCACAAATTTGCTCGTGACTTTTCAGTAACATTTGTAGATTGTAAACATTGATTAGCGTAATTATTAGTTTCTATTACTAACTTGTTAATAATTTCATCAGTAACGAATAATTTATAATATTCATGCGGGCCTTGAATATTTGGTGGGATAGATAATTGTGCCGTACCCTGAAATTCTTCAAAACTGATAGGACTATCAGTAATATCTTGCCATTCGTCATTTTCGTTATTTAAAGTTTTAGATCGGACAGGGCATGGATCTTCGGAGTGCGATTCAGATGATGAACCGAAGGAGTCACTACTAGTAGTTTTAGTACTTTCATCAGAATCAGTATCAGGATGTAAAATTTTAGATAAGTCTTCTGTTTTATGTGATATTACTGTAGGAGAAAGTATTTTTGAGGTTGAGGATTGTGCCAAACTGTTATTACTGACATCAGATGCAACAGTTTTAGTCAAGTTTGTCTTTTTTCCTTTTTGGGCCGGTGAGCTTAATAAATTGAATAACTGTTCTTCATCAAACGATGAGTTGAGGGATATCATGTTAGATGTTGAAATATCGCTTAAGGAACCACACCTACTTGTTAAGGCAGAGGAAATATTATTTTCTGACTTCTGAAGAACTAAAAGACCATAATCGGTACTGTGTTGCTCCTGCTTCATTAATTTGGGACTTGAAATGTCGTATATAAGTGATTTAATTTTTTTACAGCTTTTCGGAGTAGAAAACATGTGAAGAGTATTGTCCTTTAATGGAGGCGGAATTGAAATTTTATTTTCTTTTATTATGGTGTCGGTACATGTCAGATTTGGTTTCTTTCGACTCTTCGGGGTTAAGAAAATGTCCATGTCATCATCACTGGATATAGGAGACGGGCAATTAGTCACTTGAATGAAAGGTCTAGCTGGCTTAATAACTCTGTTTTCTAATATTTGCACTCTTGGATTGCCCGCGTTGCTGGTTGATGGAATGGCTGCATTTTGTAGCACTTGTAATATCTGGCCAGTCGACGGACTAGTGTAATTATTATTAGTTACGTTTCGCTTACCTATTTCAAATTTTTGTGCGGAGTATATCTCATTATATTTGGTTTTTGCTTCAATTTCAATATCACTATCTTCACACTTAAACAACTTTTTTCTTGATCGCTTCATGATACTAGAACTAATCAAAGTCAATTCTTTCTCACGTGTGTTTACAATCACTTATATCAATAATATTCACCAAGACACATGGGCTGCACTAGATCAACTGACAAATTATCTAGTGCGGCTATCGGTGTACGGTGTACGTACATGGTTTCATAATATTTAATTTTTTGTTAAATAAGTAAGTAGGTTGTAGGCTCGCGTATTTGCACTTTGATCGCGACCCACATTTGGGAGTGCATTGACATACGACAGAGCAAAACCTATGTATTTTTGTACATTACATTTTTATTGTAAATTGACAATTTATTTAGTGTTCAATTAGACGTGGTTTGAATCGGACAACTTGCATTTTCATTTAGAGTCATACCCGTTGAGCACTCACTGACATTTGACATTTTCTGCATGCATTTTTTATCATTTGCACTTACATATAAATGTTGAGTTAACGAACTCTACATTTTTTTTTTGGTCCTTCGAAACCGTTGCAAGTATAGTCCTATTGATCGGGCCGTAAAGTGTCGTATCGCGCCGCGGGTGTTATCGTGCACGAGCATTCGGGGCTGTAGCAGCGATCCAGGTTCCAGAGCGACACATCGAATACAGGGAGAGTTCCTGAATTTCAAGTAAGATCGTTCATATTTTACTTATTACGTTGACAATGGAAGGTTTAATCGCACGGCAGGCTGAGATTCTTGAGGAGGTGAGGAGAATCCATTCTAATTTTAAGAAGGATGCAGCGAGTAGGAAAACCTATGAATACATTCGTCAAAGGCTTGAGCGATTGGATCAGATTTGGGTGGAGTGTGAAGAGAAAAATCGGGAGCTAATGGCAGTAGAAGATAAAGGTCATCAATATTACACCGATAACATTTATGAGGTGATCAAGAACTGGTACCACGGAGCGCGTAAGGAGATTGCAGCGTGCGAGATCAAGCCTCAGGCGGGATCTAGCAACGCCGCCCACAGTAAGGTAGACGTCGAGTTCGACAGCACTCTTTTTGGGAAGACATCAGGAGCAGAGAACAAGTTACCCGAGTTACTGCAGTTGCAACAAGCCAACTTTCGTGCATTTAAGAAGTTGTTAGCGAATAATTGCATTGACGACATTCATGAAAAATGGGAGATTGAGGATATGATAAAAACTTTGGAGTCGCGGTGGACTGCAATTGACAAATTACATTTACAAATTAATGGTATTTTAGAAGGAGAGCATAATGACTATTACAAGGAAATTGGTCGTCATGAAAGTGCTTTTGCGAAAGTAAAACGGTCATTGAACATGAAATTAAACGCCTCGTTGCATCAACAACAAAAGGTGCCAAAGATTGACATACCCACTTTTAGCGGGAATTACATCTTATGGCCAACTTTCATGGATCTATACGTGGAAGCCATTCATAATAATCCTGCTATTGCAAAAACCCCAAAAATGCAGCATTTAAAGGGAAGATTACGAGGTGAAGCGGAAAAGCTGGTACAACATTTACATATTGCACCGGAAAATTATGACACGTGCTGGGAAATATTAAACCATAGGTATAATAACAAGTTCTTATTATTCACTAAGCATTTCCAGGTATTTATGCGTCAACCTACTATACAAAAACAATCTGCATTTGACATTAAGAGGTTATATGACACTAGTAATGAAACCATAAATGCTATACATAACCTGGGTGTAGACACAAGCTCATGGGATCCTATTCTAGTGTATGTTTTATGCGAAAAACTTGATTCTGAAACATATTCTGAGTACATGCAGTCCAGGTCGGATCCGCGGGAGATACCTACGTTCAATCATTTTATGGATTTCCTTGAAAACAAATTTATGGCTTTAGAACCCTTGCATAGGAAAAAACCAGAAAACGTACATAAATTTGCACCTAAAACGCAGTTCTGCAATACAGTATCTCCTATCAATAAAAATTCTAAACCAGCATATTCACAGCCTAGTAAAAGTTCTCGCAATTTCCATGCATACTCGTACAATGCGGGCCAAATTAATAAAATTATTTGTTCATTGTGCAATACCAATCACGCATTATTCCAGTGTTCTAGATTTACTGACATGCCAGGTTCGGAAAAATTGAAATTTATCGCTGACAATAAGATATGCAAAAATTGTCTCTATGTGCATAATAAAGGTTTCTGTGCGTCACAGAAAAGATGCAGAGAGTGCAATGAACCACATAATACTTTATTGCACAACGATATTGTCACTCCAGCACAAACGCCCTCAACAACACGGGACGCACCTAAAATTAGAACAACAACAAGCATGCAAAACAATTTCATCTCGAATAATGATGACGAGATATTATTGGCAACTGCATTATTACAAGTAGCAACAGCTAGTGGTGATTATATTACTTTAAGGGCATTAGTTGATCAAGGTTCGCAAATAACCTTGATCACGGAAAATGCAGCCCAGAAGCTGGGTTTACCGCGTCAGCAGTTGAGCGCAAGTATCAGTGGAATCGGCACTTTATCTAAGAGAAGTAAAGGAAAAATAAATTTAGTTTGTAAGTCCTTACATAATGATTTCCAGTTTACAACGGAAGCATTAATCATGACGCGGGTGGTCAATAATCTGCCTAATATTACATTTGCAAAGAAGCCTTGGGCTCACGTGACAGGTATTACATTAGCCGATCCAGATTACAACATATCCAGGCCCATTGACATACTCCTTGATGCACACGTCTTTTCTGAAATTTTAATGAATGGATTGATTAAAGGAGAAGGCAATGAGCCCATGGCTCAACAGACATATTTAGGGTGGATTCTGTCAGGAAATGTCCACAAGACATACAATTGCAACGTCGTTTTAAATCAAGTTGATGATTTGACAAAGTATTGGGAGGTGGAAGACATTAGCGAAGATGCATGCAATACAATGACGGAGGGGGAGAGATTTTGCGAAGAGTTTTTCATTGCAACAACAAAGCGTTTAGAAAATGGCAGGTATGAAGTTCGATTGCCAATGAAACCCAATTTTGATCGGTTGTTAGGTAAATCGAAATCACGTGCAGTAGCGCAGTTCATTCAGTTAGAAAGAAAATTAGGCAGGGATGATAAATTATCGGAAAGTTACATTAAATTCGTACAAGAGTATTTGGAGTTGGGACATATGAAAGAGAGTCAACTTGATTATAAAACTACATGCTATTTACCTCATCATGGAGTCCTGAAATAAGATTCAATGACAACAAAGTTAAGAGTGGTTTTTAACGCCTCACAGAAGACTGACACAGGTTACAGCTTGAATGACTTGATGGAGTGTGGCCCCAAGCTGCATCGAGATCTATTGACATTACTTATGGGATGGAGATTATACAAGTACGTGTTTACAGCAGACTGTGAAAAGATGTATCGCATGATCCTTGTGCATGAAGAAGATCAGCAGTTACAGAAAATAATGTGGAGAGAAAATAATGAAGATCCTTTAAAAGAATACCAGTTATGCACGGTGACATATGGTACTAAGGCGGCACCATTTTTAGCACTTCGAACATTAAAACAGCTAGCAAATGATGACGCAGGAAAGTATCCATTAGCAGCTGACGTCATTGCCCACGAGATGTATGTTGATGACGTATTAAGTGGTAGCAATTCCATCGAGCGAGCACAAGAAATTCAAAACCAACTCATCAACATGTTGAGAGGTGCAGGCTTCACACTGCGAAAGTGGTCGAGTAATAACCCGACCTTGATTGAATGTTTGGCATCTTCAGATCTTAACCAAACTACGATGCACTTTACCAACGATGGTACTACAAAAGCCTTGGGTTTACAGTGGAATCCTACAACTGACACATTTACATTTTCAAACAAAATCAAATTTGACAATAATAAGCAATTGACAAAAAGGAAGTTACTGTCCGAGATATCAAAAATCTTTGACCCACTTGGCTGGCTTACACCTCTGACAGTAAAAGCAAAATTGCTGTTTCAGAGTGTCTGGTTATCAGGATGTGACTGGGATGAAATTTTACCTGTCAACGTGCAAGAAGAATGGCAGCAATTTACAAGCGACCTGCACATCATTACCCAATTTGAGATACCAAGATGGCTGGGGGATACTACAAAACCCATCCAGGTTCATGGGTTCTGCGACGCGTCAGAAAAAGCCTACGCTTGCGCTATTTACTTACTGACATTAAATGACAAAAACGAGCCCGTGAGTAGACTTGTAGTGGCAAAATCACGGCTATCGCCAATCAACAAGAAACAGACATTACCACGACTCGAACTATGCGGCGCTTTATTACTTTCACGTTTGATGAAAAAGCTTTTAAAATCTTTCAAGTGGGACAAAATAAATGAAAACACATACGCTTGGACCGATTCTATGATTGTATTAGGCTGGCTGCATGGGGACGTGACAAAATGGAAATCTTTCATTAGCAATAGAGTACAGCAAATTCATGATGTCATACACAAACAACATTGGAATTATGTCAAATCTGAGGACAACGCTGCGGATTGTGCATCACGAGGTGTCAGTTGTTCCCAGTTGGTGCATCATGCTTTGTGGTGGCAAGGGCCAGAATGGGTGAAGAACTACAATGATAAAACAGCTGAGAAGACTGCCATCATACCGACTACATGCGAATCAAAACAAAAACAAATGAAAGCGTGTGTTGTGAAATTCGAACCTTCTTTAATTGTAATCGAGTTACTAGACAGACATAGCGATATGACTCACATTATAAGGGTCATAGCGTGGATTAGGCGCTTTATTAACAATATAATCAATGCAAAAATAAATTCAACCGCCTATTTAACATCTAAAGAGTTGCAAAGCGCTGAAAAACTCATAGTCAAACAAGTTCAATTGCATTCCTTCAAGGACGAGATTATGAGATTGAAGGAGAATAAAAGCATTAGCACAAAAAGTACCCTTCTTAATTTGAACCCATTGCTTGACACACATGACATTTTGCGAGTGGGAGGAAGGTTGCATAATTCGAACTTAAACAATGACACCAAACACCCAATGTTGCTGCCACATGATCACAAACTGACAGAATTGTTAATTTGGCAGGCACACAAAAGGACATTGCATGGAGGTCCTAAGTTAACACTGACATATTTAAGACAAAAAATGTGGATTATAGGAGGACATCGCGCCGTTAAAAAGGTTCTGCATAAATGTGTAACATGTCGCCGATTTCACGCAAAACAAGCTAGTCAGATTATGGCAGATCTACCAGAGCCTCGAGTGACAGTATCTCGTCCTTTCACACATACAGGAGTCGATTTTACGGGACATGTTGAAATTAAGGCAAGTAAAGGGCGAGGTGTAAAAACATTGCTAGCATACGTTGCGGTATTTGTCTGTTTAGCAACAAAAGCTATTCATCTGGAGCTTGTCACAGAACTGACCAGCACTGCATTTTTAGCAGCGTTCAAGCGCTTCTGTGCTCGTCGAGGCACGCCACGGGACATGTATAGCGACAACGGCACGAATTTTGTCGGAGCAAATCGAATTCTACTGCAACAATATAAAAGCATTGTGAAAAATATTGACGATTTCTTCTTGGGCAAGGTCTCAGAGATGGGAATTAAATGGCACTTTAATGCACCTGTTTGGCCAAGTGCGGGCGGACTATGGGAAGCTGCCGTTAAGAGCATGAAGTATCATCTAAAACGTGTCATTGGAGATCAACGCCTAACGTATGAAGAGTTTTCTACCCTTTTATGTCAGATCGAAGCTTGCTTAAACTCGCGACCATTATGCACTGTGACAGAGAATGCCGAAGAAATTGATTGCTTAACCCCTGGACATTTTCTCACCGGCCCTTCACTCATGACAATTCCAGAACCTGACATTGATACGACTTATCACTTAGGCAAAAGATGGCAAACTGTACAACAACTCAGCAAGGATTTCTGGAAAAAATGGTCGCAAGAATACCTGCAACAATTACAGACACGACAAAAATGGAAACGACAGAATACCGACCCAAGAGAAAATGACATTGTGTGCATCAAAGACGAAAACTTACCGGCAGGAAAATGGGCACTAGGACGTGTAGCTAAGTTACATCCCGGAAAGGATGGCCACACTAGAGTTGTCACGTTACAGACTGCAAAAGGAGAAACTAAACGACCGATCACAAAACTAGTACCACTAGTTGAAGCTGAACCGGAGGATTGCAATGATTCCGTACCGAAAAACAGACGAACTAGATCTAAAAAATTAATTTGGAATAGGTTACTTTGTTATACATTGATGCTAGTTATGACATTATTTACACCCACTCTGCAACAAGACATGAAGCTTACCCCTTTGACAAAAAATCAAACAATTTATTTTGACAAGATTGCAGATTTACAAGAAATAAGAGATGAATGGAAACTAGTATGTTATTACAACATGACAAATTACTGGCGAAATGTTGATGCCCTGCAACAATTCGTAACGCATATTAAACAATTCCGATGTGATGGTTGGATGATGCAGTTCCATATCTTGATTAACCAGCTTGAACAAAACACAAAAGAATTAGATTATTACAATGAACTATTGAGATCCCAGCGGTTGATCCAACACAGGGTCAAAAGAGGATTAATCGACGGAGTTGGATATATTGCAAATTCATTATTTGGAGTATTAGATCAACATTTTGCAGATAAATATGAAGATGACATTAAAACAATCCAGCACAATGAGAACCATTTATTACAGTTGCTAAAAAATCAGACAAGTATTTTGGAATCTGAACATAACATTGTACAGCGCAACGAAGCTACTATGGTAAAGCAGCTGAACTTAATAAATGAGCACCTAAATACTATAGAAAATAAGACACAGAAAGATAAAATTGATACTTCAAACGCCTTCTACATTATAACATCGGCAATGGCTGCAGAAACAATGGTTCAGAATCTAAAAGGTATACAACAAGCCCTAGTCAACACGTTGACAAATATGTACAGAGGACATATTGATATTCACTTATTATCACCAAATCAAATGCAGAGCGAATTGGATAAAATAGCTCGACAATTACCTCGCGACTGTACGTTACCTGAAGTTCTGAATGACGTCAGAGAAATCTACAGGCTATTCAGAGTACATGCACGTATTACACAGCAATATTTATTGATGGAAATAAAAATACCGATTTTAAATGATGCACTATACGAATTAAACAAATTAATCAGCATACCTCAACGAATTGACATTAATCGAGTGATGTACGTTATCCCAAACTCTGAATATATTGCATTTAACGTTAACCAATACTCGTTTATACCCTTAGAACGGAATGACATCCAAGAATGCCAAAATGTGCATGACAAAACTCTTATGTGCAAATTAAATCACCCAATATATAGCACTGGCGATCGGCGTAAGTCTGTCTGTGATATACAGCTGATTAGGAACAACGAAGAACATATTGTGTATTGTCATACGGAAATAAAAGTATGTGCTGACAAGTGGGAAAAGTTGCATAAACAAAACACATGGTTTTATTATTGTTGTGGCACGTGTGAAGTACAATTAGTGTGCGGGACTCGAATGACATCGGAGACGTTACGTCACACGGGTCTGATAACACTTAAACAAGGATGTGAATTGCAAGGCGATGCATTTATGCTGTATGCAAATAGAGGACATATAAGTAACATTCTAGTTCATGAACCAAATGCTATGATTTTACCCACGATCTCTCCCATCAACAATATTATTAACACCTCTGTTCGCAACTCATCATTGCATATTGAAACCCACGCAGAGATATTCAAGAAGATCAATACAGAACTGAGCTCGATTAAAGAACAATCGAAGCTAGAAACCATGTCGTCTCATGATGTCCATCACTATATCATGATATATGTCGTCATAACTTTTAGCGTTGCACTGTTTGTACCCTCGGTGTACTATTGGCGAAAAATTACAATGAAAAGGCTGGGGGAGGGTCCGCGAGATGCCCGAAGCAGAAGCAGACGAGAAGATGACATCGAGGAGGGGTACAGCGTTATCAACAAACCGGACACGAAAGTGCATAGTGAAGTGAATACGGTGCAAAGTGTTGAGTCCTCGAGTGCAGTGAAATTTGACACTCATAAACATAGTGACGTATGTTGATTAGGGCAGTGGGGCATTCCACTTATAGAATTTAGTTAACATTTTTACATATTCTACATTTTTTATATTGCTTTTCTTTGTATTGTTATTTTTTTATTTTGTTGTTTACATGCTACATTGATTTGTCATTCTTTTGGACTGGCAATATGTACGGTGTACGTACATGGTTTCATAATATTTAATTTTTTGTTAAATAAGTAAGTAGGTTGTAGGCTCGCGTATTTGCACTTTGATCGCGACCCACATTTGGGAGTGCATTGACATACGACAGAGCAAAACCTATGTATTTTTGTACATAGGTTTTTATTGTAAATTGACAATTTATTTAGTGTTCAATTAGACGTGGTTTGAATCGGACAACTTGCATTTTCATTTAGAGTCATACCCGTTGAGCACTCACTGACATTTGACATTTTCTGCATGCATTTTTTATCATTTGCACTTACATATAAATGTTGAGTTAACGAACTCTACAATCGGGTCATCGGGCATCGGGTCGTTCAGACCCGATAAACGCACTAGATGAAAAAGTTTTTTCTCTGGTCGGAAGCGGGTTGATAAGATCCGATACGTTTTTATTACATAGATGGCTAACATTTAAAAACGTCGTTTCAAAACACTAGTTGTCTCTCTTTTATTCATACTAACTCCAAAGATATCTGTCCCGCACCAGCGTATAGTACAGCAATTTTTGTTCCGCACCGCGGGAAAGAACACCATCGGATCTATTTAGCCCGATAACGCAGTAAACGTGTTAATGCACTTCAGCGCCCAGCGTGGCCCGTCTCTATGCAAAATCAATGGACTTTGGCCACCCGCGGTCTGGGTGGAGACGCTGAAACGGATATAACGATGATCCGACAACGTCTCCACCCCAACGACGACACGCCATTCACTAATGCGGCGCACGACTTCAGGGCTGGCGAACGAGACGTCCACTATCGACCCGCCCCGTTGCCGCACGCATGTGTAGGCCCTTCCCTGATTAAGAACGACGAGGCCCGTCGTGATAGCCCACTTTTCCAACACCTCGCCCCTGGAACCTAACCTAACCTAACCGAAACTTTTTTTTTTTTTTTTTTTTTTTTTTTTTTTTATGTGGAGAATTGCCCTCGCATACCGCTCTGACACGGGGAGACAGAGCGGTTATGTGGGACTCGAACCCACTAAAACTCCACAGTATACCTCCTCAGCTGCTTGAGGGCGGGACGCGGGAACGCTCTCGCACACAACCGCGAGCCCGCCCGCAGCCGTCCGTTGCCGGACTCCCTCACGGGGTTGGGTATTGCACCCCCCCGCTTCGGCACACAAGACTAATGCCGTGCCGCAACCACCTCGGAGACCATGTGCAATGGGCGCCAGACGACCCCGTGGACGCCCTAGGTCCCCTGCGACGGGTCAGGTCTGTGGCCCCGCCGACTGCCACTAAGGCCGCAGAGGATAGGGAGAGCGGCGCCTCGCAATACCGGCACTCCTCTTCCCCTGCGGCCCCACCGCGTCCGCCATCCAACGGTGGCAGCCCCGTCAAGGCCGCGGTAGGTAGGGAGAGCGGCGCATCGACATACCGGCACTCCTCTCCCACCGCGGCCCCCATCCCTCAGCTACGGTGCCGCCCATACGACGCCGCAGCCCACCTCAGTTGCGACACCCCCCATAAGGCCCGCAACCTACGCCGGCGCCGCTCCAACATGGGCTTGAAGGCAAAGCCCTGAGGAGCGGCCCTCCTCGGGTTCCGTTAGCTTCACCGTGGGTGACCAAGCCACGGCTACTAGAGCCCCCCCACCACGACAAGGTGGAACCCCTGGGGGGGAACCTAACCTAACCTTTTTTTTTTTTTTTTTGCCGGGGTGGAAATCCTCATGGATGTCCTCCGCCTTGGGGAAGGCGGAGGGGTCTGTCAGACTCTTACTGACTAAAACCACCCCGGTGTTCCCACGCACACTTAGGTCAGAGGCCCCGGGAGCAGATGTGTCGTCCGCAGCCCCCAACTGGTGCTGACCCTTTTTGGAAGGCCCGTACAATTAATGGAGGAGGGGATGTATCCCCCGGACGTCTAAGAGAGGCGCGCGTGGAACACTACGCGCCACCACCTTGGGTTCTGTTTGATGAGCAACGGACGTCCCCAAGTCCGCTGCTCCTGAACCCGTTTACGGGGGCTGGAAGAGAGCGTTATCCGCCCTCCGCCGACGCCCATTGCGCCTTCTGCGGGCTGGGAAAGAGCTCGTCCTCTCCCTTTCCCTTTCCGCAGCTTCCTTCTGTGACATTACTGTTTCACAGAAGGAAATCACCGCTTCCCAGGACCCCGCGCTATCGACCATCGAACGAACCACGGCCGACAGCGACAGGTCTCCTCCCACCTCAGAGATGAGGGCATTGCGTGGTTCCTCCCGAGCAACACACTCTACCAACGTATGCCACACCGTATCCTCCGGGCAATGGGCGCAGTGATGGCACCGAGCATCCGGCTCCCTGCCCAAGCGACACAGATACTTTCCGAAGCAACCATGTTCCGAGAGTACCTGCGTCGCCCTAAATGTCAGAGAGCCATGTTTCCTCCCAAGCCAGTAATTCAGTACTGGCCGGACCGCCTCGATGGTATTGAGGCCGGCGGTAGGGCGCAGAAGCCTGTCCCGCCATTCCGCCACCATAACCTGGTGGAGCTCCGACCGACGCAGCGTGATTTGTCGCTGCATCAGTCTTGTACCTCGCAACCTCGCTTCCTCACGCCACCGATGTAGTGATGCGAGTGTTTTTGCCTCCAGGTCCCAGGGCGGGGATCCGGCCAGTGCACACGCCGCCTCGTAAGAGATCGTGCGATATCCTCTAATGACTCTAACGGCCATCGCTCTTTGCGGTTTCCGCAGTATTGCAATATTGCGGGCCGTCAGGTCTGCTGCCCACACCGGGGCCCCATACAGGCCATTGATCGCACAATCCCCACGTACAACCGCCTACAGGCAGTGCTCGGGCCCCCCAGATTTGGAAGGAGTGTTGACAGCGCCCCAACCGCGCCCATCAACTTGGGCGCCAGCCGCCGAAAGTGGGGGCCAAAGTTCCATTGACTGTCGAGCACCAGTCCTAGGTATTTCATGGTTGACTCGACAGCGATCTGAGCCCCTCCGACCACGATGTGTGATCCCGGTGGCGGCGCCCGTCGGGGGCCATGGAAAACCATGGGCTCCGACTTGTTGAGGGCCACCTCCAGGCCTAGACGCCGTATGCGGCCCACTACTTGGGATACCGCAGCTGTAACCAGCAACGCTGCCTCCCTGAACAACCTAACCTAACCTATGGAATTATATTTGGAACGAGTTGATATTTTAGAGCTAGGTATTGATTAATGATTGCGGAAACTTGATCATGTCGATGTTTGTAGTCTGTTTGTGCGAGAGATTTACAGGCTCCTGAAATGTGTTGTATAGTTTCGGAAGCAGTGTTGCAATGTCTGTCTTCTGTTTCTGGGAAAAGTTCACCTCGTTTGAGCCATTCGTTCGACTTTTCCTTGTCGACGTGTGGTTGGCTCAAAAAGGACCGGTGCCTTCCATGCAGAGACTTGGCTGCCCATTCCGAAATTTTTTGTTGTGTGGTCGTGGTGTGTTCATTGGTTTGTATACGTCTGTCATGTAGATTTAGTGGTGTGAGCTTTTTGTCTGTTTCTGTTGCATGCTTGTGTAGAGGTGAGAGTTCAGATTTGGAGTGAAAGTAGCTTCTGAGTGAGAATATCTGCTTGTTGTGTAAGTTGCGGATATCAATCAGTCCTCTTCCTCCTTCTTGTCGTGGTAGTGTGAGTCTTTGGGTGCACGATTTTAGGTGGTGTTTCTGTGTTTTGTTAAATGTGTATTGATGGTGCTGATGATGGTGAACAGTACTGCTTTGTAAATCAGTTAGCAGTTTTGTAAAACATCTAATTCTACAATCCATCTGCGACATAGACATTAATGATATTTAAATGATGTTAATTATTACATTGTTCTTGTATACCTATGAACTTAACAGTGTACAATGCAAAGATGTAAGATTGTATTATTTTATTTTGTACTATTTTCGTACAAGGTACCCAAAGCCAGTGATATTTGTTTAATGAAACAATATACCTCAGAACAAGAGAATTTATTGAACCTATTGAACTGAGCTAGTTAAAACGTTGGTAACGAAACCATATCGAGATGTAATTCGACGCCAACGCCATCTAGGGAAGTCACATGTAAACTTTAACACAAAATAGTTTATTTAATGGTTGGCATCAAAACAGACATTGAACATTCCGCCCACCAAAGGAAAATTTTCCTTTCAGCACCGCCCACCATGCTTTAACTTAGCGATAATTAGGTACACAAGCAAATGGACTGTATAATTTTAAACATTAGTTTGGTGGTCGATAACCTGCAATAATATAACCTACAAATGGTTTCATAAATCTTAACAAACAAAGGAAAAGAAAGCTTAACTTCTACTTACAACAAAACGATAACGCAAATAAAACCAATCGGTAATAGAATGCTCAAGTATCACTACACATATACTTATGACTTAAAACAAGTATATAGACAATAGGTTCTATCATTATACTAACAATCAATCTGGTACTAATTATACATAAGAACAACAACACAAAACAAACGTTTAATTTTTTCTTGGTTACCGTACATATCAAGTGCTATAAATTATAAACTAAATACTAATAACGTGTATTGTTATTAAACACTAACTTCTAGTTATTAAAATAGTGTCAATTTATTCTGACACTGGAAGCAAACATAATTTTGAAACTGGACGTTTGAAAGTGGTACCCTTACAACGGAGTGTGACAACGCGCGTCACGTTGTCCTTTCCCGGATGCAGTTCAACGATTCTCCCGTACAACCATTTACCAGGAGGTAAGTTTTCTTCTTTTACTAAAACAATGTTATCTAAAGCGACATTAGGAGTTCGAGTAGACCATTTTTGCCTTTGGAAGAATTGCACTAAATATTCTTGTTGCCATCTACGCCAGAAACCTTGCACCATGCGTTGTACCAACTGCCATCTACGTAACGTGCTCAATGTAGCGTACTCATAGTTGTTGTCAGGAGCGGCAAGCAATGGACCACCTACTAAAAAATGGCCAGGTGTTAAAGGTGCAGGGTCTTCTGGATTGTCACTGCCTTGTGACAATGGCCTAGAATTTAGGCACGCCTCAATTTGAGACAAGACTGTTGACATCTCCTCAAAGGTTAGAGTGGTATCTCCAATAACACGTCTCAAATGGTGTTTTACGCTCTTAACCCCGGCTTCCCAAAGTCCCCCGAAATTTGGTGAACGGGGAGGTATAAAATGCCACTCAGTATTTGCATTCGCGAGTATCGAGGCAATATCCTTTGATATTGAGCTATCCTGCGCGAATAACAACCGAAGCTCCTTGGCAGCACCAACAAAATTTGTTCCATTGTCGCTCCAAATGTGGCGACAATGACCACGCCTTGCAATAAACCGCTTGAAAGCTGCCAAGAAACCTTCCGCCGTTAGATCCGAAACGCCCTCAATATGTACCGCGCGGGTCACCATGCACACAAATAAACAAATGTATCCCTTGTATGAACGCTGACCCCGACCCTTGGAGACTCTTAATTGAATAGGGCCTGCATAATCTACCCCGGAATTCAAAAAGGGCTTGCTAGGTGTGATCCTGCAAGCTGGCAGTTCACCCATCAATGGATTTTTTGTCGTGGCGGCATACCGAATACAAGGTATACATTGATGAATATGAGTCCGAACAACATTTTTGACTCTAGGTATCCAGTACCTCATGCGTATGAAATTTAAAACCAGTTGCTGGCCGCCATGAACAGTTCTTTCATGCGCATCATCGACAATCAATTTTGTTAAGAAAGAATCGCGAGATATTATAATTGGATGCTTGGAATTCTCAGGTAACTGACAGTGTCTGATTCTACCACCAACACGTAATAATCCTTCTTCGTCAATAAAGGGCGTCAATTTATGTATCGGGCTCTTTTTACTTAACTCTTCTTTAGCTGATAACAATTCTATTTCCTTACTAAACGATTGCAGTTGACTTTTTCTGATACAACAATGTAGAGCGTCCTTTATCTCCTTAACAGACAGATAAGATGTTTTCGGTTGATCTCTTTGCAATAAAAACCTTCGACATCGCGCAACTACCCTTACCAATTTTCGAAGAGAAGAATATTTGCACCACAGATTGAACTCGCTATTCGATGTAATTTGGACAGAATGAACCTTTACAGTTTTCTTCTCTAACTTGGTGCAAATCCCACTAGGTCTAGGGTATTCTATAGAATCATGCTGTAACCAACTTGGACCATGTTTCCATAGATCACTATTCAGGAGAACAGTAGGTGATGCCCCGCGTGAAGCAATATCTGCGGGATTATCCTTCGATTGAACATGGGCCCACTGGCTGCCATCCAACAGACAAAGAATTTCAGAAGTTCGATTTGCAACATACGTCTTCCATCGACTTGGATGATCGCTTAACCACGCCAGCACTACTGACGAGTCCGTCAATGCATGTAGGTTCCTCTTTGGGACGTTCAATACTCCAGCCACTTCAGTCAACAATTTAGCTGTTAGAAGAGCTCCATTTAGCTCCAGCCGAGGGATAGAGACTTGCTTTATTGGTGCAACCTTTGTCTTTGCTGTGAGGAGATTGCAGTGTATTGTCCCATCACTGTCTACAATTCTACTATAGACAACAGCTGCGTAAGCCATATTTGATGCGTCACCAAATCCGTGTAATTCTATTACAGCATTGCTATCGCTTTTACCCATCCATCTTGGAATATGAAATTTGACAAGTGTCTGTAATTCTTCTCGATAACTTCTCCATTCTTGCAGGAGTTCCGGCGGCAGTTCTTCATCCCAGCCAATACCAGCGATCCACAACTTCTGAATAAGGACCTTTGAGGTAATAACACAAGGTGCTATCCATCCCAAAGGATCGTATAGCTTAGAAATTTCTGATATTACTGTTCTTTTTGTTTCAGGTGCTGTAGAAGGCGACATCTTCACGGAGTAGTCGAACATATCTGTGTTTCGATTCCAAGTAAGTCCTAGAACCTTTTGTACTTTGTCTAACCTTATTTCTAAATCCTTTCCTGATCCTTCCTGTAATTCCTCTAATAATTTAGCCTTATTACTAGTCCATTTTTGCAGTTTAAATCCCCCTTTTGCTAATAATTTATTGACCTGTCTATATATTTCTAAAGCTTCTGTTTCAGATTGACACCCCGTCATCAGATCATCCATGTAGAAATCAGACATCACCCTCTCTGCTGCCAACGGATATAATTTGCCTTCATCACTAGAAACTTGCTGCAATGCCTTAACAGCCAAGTAAGGTGCACAGGAAGTACCAAAGGTAACTGTCACAAGTCTAAAGTGCTGAATGTCCTTGGTAGGATCTTCTCTCCAGACAATCCTCTGATACTCCGCGTCTTCACGTGTCACTTTAATTTGCCGATACATTTTTTCGATATCTGCTACTAGGCAGACTGGATGTTGACGCCATCTAAATATAATATGCCGTAGATCTGCCTGGAGAGTGGGTCCCACCATCAGGTTGTCGTTTAAAGAGACGCCGTTCGTCCCTTTACACGATGCATCAAAAACCACTCGCACTTTAGTAGTCAGCTTGTCGCGTCTGACCACTGCGTGGTGAGGCAAATAAACAACGTCATTGCGGTTCTTCTCTGATTCATCTGTAATTTGCTCTATATGTCCGAGAAATAAATATTCCTTAATTACATCTGAATATTGTTGTTTTAATTCAAGATCCTTAGCTAGTTTCCTTTCCAAACCTGACAACCTTTTCACAGCTATGCTTTTGGAATTGCCATATTTACATGGCGGATCTACACATCGAAATGGCAATTTTACTATGTAGCGTCCACTGCTGTCTCGTTGTGTTGTAGCTGCAAAATGTTCTTCGCACGCTTGTTCTTCAGGCGTGAAAGGTTTCTTAGATAATGCAGGCTCTGAATCCAGTTCCCACAATCTCTTCAACATATCGTTCTCTTCTACTTGCGCATGCATGGTAACGATTATGTTATGTTGATTTTGTGAATTTTCCTGATAATCTACACGACCAGATACAATCCACCCTAGGTAAGTATCTTGCGCTATTGGGGAACCTTTGGGGCTCCTGATTAAACCTTCCTTTAATATATTACTGTACACTTCAGCTCCTAACAGAATATCTATTTTGTTAGGGCAATTGAATTTAGGATCTGCTAACTTAATTCTACGTATTTCTGGCCAATCCTCAATTTTGAATTTTGTGTCAGGCATAACGGAAGTTAGAGAACTTAACACATGTGCGGTTACTTCTTTGGTAAAGGAGGGGTCGTGCAATGACCGCATTTTAATTTTAACTACATGTCTAGAGACTATGCCACCCTGACTTCCTCCTATACCAGCAATAGTAGTTTTTGAAGCTACTTTCTTCAAACGAAGTGACTGCACCGCTGACTCCGCTATAAAAGACGCTTGAGAGCCTTGGTCCAGCAAGGCTCTTAAAATTTGAGGATACCCACCCTCTGCCTCAGCTCTAATGAGAGCTGTGGCTAGCAGGACTTGCCCCTGTGCCTTTCCACTAACATGGTGGGTTGCAATATTTGCATTAATATTTTGCTCTACTAACTCTGAGGTGCTTTCATGTGAGGTTGAAGCATCCGTTGGATTTACAACCGCACTAGATACGTTTTGGCTTTTGGGATGTAACAATGTGTGATGTTTCCGCTGGCAAATTCGGCATTTGGTAAGAACACGACAAACCTTGGCAGCATGACTGCTCCCCAAGCAATTAAAACATACACCCAAGGATTGGACAACATTACGGCGCTTTTCATAATCTTCCTGAGAAAATTTCTTACAGTTGAATAACCTATGGTTCTCGGAACAATGCGGACAGGTCAACGTAGTAGTTGTATGCATGACTTTAGGATGCGATGTGTTATTATTAATGACTTTAGGCCTTATGTTCTTGGACGGCTCGACAAATTCTAACGCTCGAAATCGCGTCTCTAAAAACTCGCGGAATTGTTGAAAAGTAGGGAGATCCTCAGATGTTTTGCTAGCATGCAGTTCCCACTGCTTCCGAGATTCTCCGTCCAGTTTCAAACTTACTACATATATTATAATAACATCCCATGAACTAACGTCGATACCAAGGTTGGTCAGTTCATGTAAACAGTCACTAGTCACATCTAAAAGTTCCTTTAAAGCCTTTGAAGACTCAACAGTCATACTACGCTGATCAAATAATCTTTTCAAAATACAAGTGGACATGAACTTTTTATTATTATATCTATGCTCTAACATTTCCCAACATTTTAAATAATTATTTCCAGTTATAGGCACGTGTCTTATTAATTGTTCTGCTTCCCCCGTTAATTGTGTCTTTAAATAATGAAGACGTTGAACATCATCTAATCGTTTATTTTTGTGTACTAAAGATATGAATAAATCGCGAAAGGATGACCACTCCGTGTATTTACCACTGAAAGTAGGTATCATAATTTTTGGTAATTTTACTAAATTATCGGGAGAAACATCACGTATAGTATCATCGGAATTATGTTTTACTTTAGACATTGAATTTTTAAGTTCTACTCTATAGTTAAGGTAAGATTCATAAACAATTTCGTAAATATCTTCTTTAAAATAATCCATTAACTCATCACTTCCGTATTCACCGACCATTCTTTCATGTTTCAGAGAAAAGTTTTTAAACTGTTTTTCTAAAACCTCCAGTCGCGCGTCTATGTAATGTTGAGTTATGCGTTCCTTCGGCGATTTCTTAAAGTTGATCATGCCCTTCTCTATTTGTGCCTTAATTTCCTCTAGTACTCGCAGTTCTTTCTCCATGTTGAATCGTAAGTTTGTATGTGAATATTATGTTTAGTGAGAATTTTCTAAGTTCGTCCAGATGTTATTTTTTCTAAGTCCAAAAAATCGGCAATTTTTCTAAGTCCAGTTTTGTAGAATTTTTCTAAGTCCAAATTTGTTAAAATTTTTCTAAGTACAAATTTGTTAAATTTTTCTAAGTCCCAGCAAGCGATAAATTTTCTAAGTGTTTGAGAATATTTAAAATCGCTCAGAAATTGGACATAGGTTCCCCGTCTTGTCGTTTTTTGACAAATTATTCTAAGTCCCGGACACTACGCGAAATTTTTACAAGTTGCTATTTAATTTAAAATTTTCTGTCTTCTTGACACTTAGCACGATTTCAAAGGAAAAGTTAAAGTACTCACAGATTGTCCACTTTGCACTTGTACTCACTGTTACATTCAATGTCCACAGGTCCTTGTGTAGCAGCCTTCCTTATTACACAACTGTTGCTTTTAGCGCCACCTTGCGTCACTTTTACAAACTAAACTTTAAACTTTTGTGTTTTGCCAAAAATGCCCTTCGGCTCGTAGGACCATGTACTATTTTCGTACAAGGTACCCAAAGCCAGTGATATTTGTTTAATGAAACAATATACCTCAGAACAAGAGAATTTATTAAACCTATTGAACTGAGCTAGTTAAAACGTTGGTAACGAAACCATATCGAGATGTAATTCGACGCCAACGCCATCTAGGGAAGTCACATGTAAACTTTAACACAAAATAGTTTATTTAATGGTTGGCATCAAAACAGACATTGAACATATTTTAAGTGTCTATGGAGTTTCTTGCCGGTTCTTTTTCATAAGACCAACTTTTGGAACCGTGCAACGAAAATACATTAACGTTTCATAAGTGCAGGTAATTTGCCTTTGTGAATTTCGATGTTGGTGCAGTTAAAATAATTTGCTCTTTAAAACGCACCCCAGATTAAGGAGAAATTACTATTGTGGTAGGGTTTATGTTAAAAAAAAAAACTCAAAAATGCGTATCGGACTTGATTTTGTGTACTCAGGGGTTTGAAACATTTCAAAATAAAGTAAGCAATTATGTTTTTCATTTGTTTAATATTATAAAGTTCATTTTATTACAAAAAATAATTTACTGTTTACCTACGTGACTATCAGATCTTCGGTTAAATGCAGTCAAATACGAATTTTATATAAATTTTTCGCCATAAATGAAAAAAAAAAACATGTACCATATAGTTCTAGTATTTATAAATATATATCTTAAAATAAAAACTGTCGATCCGGTCACCGTAAAAATCGGTGTCGGCGGACGCGGCGGGCCGTGTGGCCGCCGAGCCCAGTCTTTGGCGTGAGGAGTGCGCATGCGCAGAGCGGCGCCGGCACCGGGCTAGGCCCCGTCCGCGCCGGCGCCGGGCTCGGCCGAGCGCAGCGTGCGGCACGTGGCGTCGTTGGGCCGGCCCAGCGCCAGCGTGCGGCCCGGCGCGCGCAGGCACGTGACGCGCCGGCGCCGCACGCGCAGGCGGCGCGCGCCCATCTCGGCGTGCAGCGTGACGGTGCGGTTGAGGTCGTGGTCCTCGGTGCGCACGCGCACGCACAGAGCCACGCGGTCGTAGAAGTCCAGGTCGGCGGCGATGCGCAGGCGCGGCTCGGAGCGCGAGCGGGCGGCGGCGCGCAGCTCGCCCCAGGCCGTGCGCAGGCGCGCTCGGGCGTCGGCCGCCAGCCCGGCGCGCAGCTCCAGCTCGGCGCGCGCGCTGCGCCACCACAGCGACAGCTGCGCCTGCGCGTCCAGCGCCAGCGCCAGCGCGACGCGCCAGTGCGCCCGCACGCGCACGCCGCCCAGCAGCGGCACGGCGGCGCGCGCCTGCACCAGCGGCCGCAGCGCGCGCAGCACGGGCGTGGGCGCGCTGCCGGTGCCGGCCCACACGTGGCCCAGCAGCTCGGCCTGGCCGCGGAACAGCGCCAGGTCGCGCATGCGCGCGCCGCCCACGGTGAAGGCGAGCCCGGCGGCGGCCTCCTCGGCGGCCTGCTCGGCGGCCGAGTCGTCCGAGCCGGTGTCGGCGCCGGCTCCACCGAACGCCTCTAGGCCGCGCGTCCACACTTCTACCTGTAACAGAATTATATGTACGCAGACCTTGAGAACTAGACAAATTGTAAGGGCAATAGCCTTTACAGTAGATGTTGAATGTTAATAAAATAAATGTTAATGTTAAAAAAAGTATTTAATACGAAATTGCACTTAAATAAAATGTAATAAAAAATGAATATAAAATGTTACAAAATGTTAGATGTTGCGCGAGCTCAGTAGTAAACCGAAGACTGACGTACTTTCGTACGTGCCGATACTACATTTTATAAATTAACAAAATTTGCAGTATTTTAACTAGGCTAAAGTGCAATGTGCGGTTGCTGACCGTACATCTTGGCGGGGCCCAAAATTACAATAATTAAGATAACTTACTAACGAATATTTTACCAATGTAAATAAAAATGATTATAAGTCAAATGTTAAAAGAATGAGGTTTCGCGTAGGTAAGTTCTATGTTTTCCGTGGATGCTGCAGCTCTTGGTGGCTTCCGTGGCGGTAATCCAGTGGATGTGCTGGCGGCGCTGACCGCGACCTTGCCGCAGCGTTTGCAGTAGACATAGGTTCCTCCCGCGGCGACTATAGACAGGATCAGAAGTCCCATAGTGAGGTATGAAACGATGTATTGATGCATATCGTGTTGCGTCATTTCAGCCTTTTTCGTTTGCTCTTCCAATTCTTTTAACGAATTATGAAGTTTTTCATAATCGTTTCTTACAAATTGCGTGTTCTGCTTTCCAGTTGATAAATCAAGTGGCTGGACGGATGTTAAATTGTTGATGTCTTCCAAATCTATCAGTGGTATTTCCGGGTTGACATACATTTTGTTTGTGTAGTAAACTTGTGTGTAATATGTTTCTTCGTTGTTTCTAATTATACAGCCTTCTTTGGCTTCTAAAATTCCCGTTAAATATATTGCCTTAGTAGTCATACGACCTTCACAGATGATTTGTAGTTGGCAATCCGTGCAGCAGACATACAGCCAGGTGTTAGGTTTTTGTACTGGTATCCATTTATTGTTGCAGGATTCGGATGTATAGATACATTTTGATAATGTAATGTTTGTTATTGCGCCGATTTCGCATGGAATTTGATGATTTCTCATGTTACGTGTTGGTTTGTTTAGTGAACATACATATGTACTTGGTTCTATTTTAATGCAATGTTCCAGGTCATTGTCTGTGAGCTGCATATATGTCTCTTTTCTTATATTGACTGCAACATATTCCGAATTTGTTTTCATTGTAAGTGAATGTTTGTTATTTATCATCGGAATAGGAATTGTTTTATATATAGTGAATGGAGTGTCGCCTGTTAGTGGTAATGTGATTTCGATGATAAAATACTTATCATATAATCTCGATTTAACCTCTAGTAGTTTGTATATGTCAGCTAATTGGTTTTGAATATTGTCAACGGGTATCGATAATTGTTGTGGCAATTGTCCGGAGATAATGTTAAGCTCCTGAAAGAGCTGGTTCTGTGGTAAAAGTCTGGTGTCTACATGACCATGGTGAATGTTAATAGCTGTATCTAAAAGCGTGTGTTGGATGTGGCGCAGTCTAGCCAGAATTGTTGAACTAGTCAGAGCCATGATGTTAAAGTAGTTCAAAGCATCCTCTTGCTCAACAGCCTGACCCAAATTGTGTAAATAGTTCTCTGTAGCGTTAAGATGTTGATTTAAGAGGTTGAACTGCGTGTTCATCGCCTCTTCATTTCTCTTTAAAATGTTATTGTGTGCCTCAATGATTGATGTTTGACCTTTGATCAGATTCAACAAATGGTCTCTGTTAATTTGCAATGTTTCTATGTCTTTTTTATATTGTATTGCGAACCTTTCATCTAGAACTCCGAATAAGCTGTTTGCAAGGTAACCTATTCCATTGATAAGACCTCGGGTAACGCGCCCCTTTATCTGACCATGATGTGTTTCCAACATGTAATTGTTATGATCAAGTTCTTTAAGTTCCTGTTCAAATTCAGTCATAATGGTTTTGCACATCGGTTGGTATGCAAATTGCTCACACCTTTCTCCTAGGTGTTTCACAACTTTATGTATGTTTTCTATGCCTTGCCAGTAAGATGTCATATTATAATAGGTAACAATCTTCCAGTCATCATGTACGCTTTGCAAATTGCCGATCTTGTCAAAGTACACTGCTCTATTTGGTTCAAACGGTGTGATATTTATGCCGTCACTGCTTTGCCTTGTGGGCTGAAATAATGTTAGTAATGTTAAGAGTATACATAGCAGACTGGAACTTATATTCCTTGATTGAAATCGATGTTTCTTGTTAGTGTTATTTATTGTAGATTTTTGTTTTTCTATGGAGATTTTTTCATTGGAGATGGTGGCGTCAGGTATTTCTATATGAGATTCTGGTATTGGGAGTTTAACTAACTTTTTTATTGGTCTTGTTAGTAGCCCTGTTTTGGTTTTCATCGTCACAACTCTAACTAGATTGTCTTTCCCCGGGTGAACTTCCTGTATTCTGCCAAGTGCCCATTTCGCAGGAGGAAGATTGTCTTCTTTGATTAAGACAATATCCCCTATGGATAAATTATTTGTTTTGTTCAGCCATTTACTACGAACTTGAAGTTGTTGCAAGTATTCTGACGACCATCTGTTCCAAAACCCTTGTTTCATTTTGTTTAGTAACTGCCACCTATGTCGAATGTTGATGTTTTGCCTTTCGATATTTTCTGTTGGTAAAAATGTTACTGGTCGGCCAATTAAAAAATGTGCAGGAGTAAGATAATCAATATTGTCCACGTCCTCTGTTAAAGGACAAAGCGGTCTAGAGTTCATACAGGCTTCTATTTGAGTAAGCAGTGTTAAAAACTCTTCGTATGTCAACTTTTGCTCTCCTAGGACACGCTTTAGATGGTATTTCATAGACTTAACTGCAGCCTCCCAAAGTCCTCCCGCAGTCGGCCAGCTTGGGGCATTGAAATGCCACTCTATCCCCATGTCGGTGTTCCTTCGCGATAAAGTATCGTTGTTAAATGTTTTTGAGATGTGTAGTTGTTTGGCTAACTCCTTTTCGGCTCCAACAAAGTTCGTTCCATTGTCAGAATAAATATGTTTCGGACAGCCTCGTCGCCCAATCATGCGATCGAGCGCCAGTATAAATGTTTGTGACGACAAATCTGATGCAAGTTCTAAATGCACCGCCTTTGTTGCCATGCATACGAAGACAACGACATAGCCTTTACTCGTTCTGACGCCTCGACCCTTGTTTAGTTTAACGCTAACAAACCCTGTGAAGTCCACCCCTGTGTGATAGAATGGTGGTGATTGCGTTATCCTCTCACTGGGTAGGTCGGCCATCAATTGGTATTGTTTTGATGGTTTGACGCGGCAACATTTTACACAGTCTTGCAAGTATTTCTTAACCGTGTTATTTCCTCCTGTTATCCAATACTTTTGTCTCAATGTAGCCGTAGTTAGTCTCGCTCCACCATGTAGTGTTGTAACGTGCGCACGGCCAATGAGAAGATACGCCAGCTTGCTATTTTTTGGGATGATAACAGGGTGTTTTGTTTCTTCTGGTAAGTTTGAATTCTGCAATCTCCCTCCGACGCGTAATATGTTATTTTCATCCAGGTAAGGGCAAAGTTTCTGAAGTCCTCTATTGTTGCTTACCCTTCCTTTTGTTTTTAAATCTTGGATTTCTTGTCCGTAATGTTCGTTTTGTACGTGTTTTATAATTATGTTAGTAGCGCATCGAATATCAGCGAGTGTTAAATTACATTGTCTAGACGCGGGCGGGTCATTCATGGTTGTATGATTCATAGCTGCGTCTTCCCTGTGACAAATGTTTTGTGACGTGCTTGTTATGAAACGCGACACCCAACCTACGATGCGTATTATAGTCATAATACAGCTGTTCTTGGTTAGGAGTTCTGTTATAATGTTCGTGTTTTTATTTTCGTTAGTTTGTGACGTAATAACGTGCACATTTTTTGCTTCTATCTCTGGTACCTTAATCGTATCATATGTTTCAGGGAAGTGTTCACTGTTAAGCCATTCGGGTCCATTAAACCACAGAGGAAAGTTATGTAACTGAGAAGGTAGTAGTCCACGTGATGCGCAGTCAGCCGGGTTTTGCTCCGATCTTACGTGCTTCCAACTCCCGGCGGGCACTACAGATGTTATTTCCTGAACTCTGTGTCCAACGTAGGCCTTCCATCGCGAGACATCACCTTTTAGCCAGCCAAGCACGATCATTGAGTCCGTCCATGCTGTTACTTTAATGTTAGGTTTATCGAGGCACTGTTTTATTTTCTTTACCAGTTGAGTTAACAGCTGAGCACCGCATAACTCAAGTCTGGGAAGTGTTTGTGGTTTTTGGATTGGAGCGACCTTTGTTTTTGCCGCAACCAATGCAATTTGTTGCTGTTTTCCCTCTGTAACCTTACTGTACACGACGCACGAGAACGCTTTTTCGGATGCGTCACAGAAAGCGTGTAGTTCCCAATTCTTGTTTGTTTCTAACCCAAGCCATCGGTTAATTTTGAAAGGTTGCATATTTGTTAACTCAGTTTTTAATGTTCTCCATTCCTTTTCTATTCCATCCGGAACAGTATCATCCCATTCGATTTTGTACTTCCAGATCTGTTGGAATAAAATTTTTGCCTTGATTGTTATTGGGGATAGCAACCCCAACGGATCAAAAATTGTTGATATGTCGCTTAAGATTTGCCGTTTTGACGAATTTTTGGTAATGCCAATGTTGATTTTGTTTTTTAGTGTAGTTGAGAATATGAATTCATCTTGTTTCGGATCCCATGTCAAACCTAATGCCTTGGAAGCTGATTCCTTTGTAAAGCTTAAATTCACTGGGCTAACCATATGTTCTGGCAGATCTTGTAGCAGTTGATGTTCGTTACTTGACCACTTTCTGAGATTGAACCCTCCTTCTTTCAATAGTTGTATTAGTTGGTCTCTTGTATCTCGGGCCTCGTCTATGGTATCATTTCCAAATAACGCATCATCTACAAAAAATTGTTTGAGTAAGATGTTTTTAGCTTTCGGGTACTTGTCACCTTCGTCCATCGCTAGCTGTTGAAGTGTTCGAAGTGCTAAGAACGGAGCGGCCTTAGTACCATAGGTGACTGTGCATAGTTGATATTCTCTTAGCAGTTGCCGAGGACAATTTCTCCACACTATTTTCTGTAAGGGTTGTTGTTCTGGATGTACCATTATAAATCGGTACATTTTCTCAATGTCTGATGTTAAAACATATTTGTATTGTCTCCATTTCAGCAAGATGCTAAGGATATCTTTTTGTAAATTCGGTCCCGCCTCCATTAAGTCATTAAGACTGTGTTTTGAACTAGTTTTTGCCGACGCGTTGAACACAACTCTAAGTTTTGTTGTAATAGCACTTGGTCGCACTACCCCATGGTGCGGGAGAAAATATTCAATGTTTTTGTTCCTTGTGTTGTTTTCGATTTGCTCCATGTGACCCATTTCTTCATATTCTTCTATAAAATCCTTATAATCTTTTGCAAACGCATGGTTTTTAGACATCTTTCGCTCTAGTTGTTGAAATTGAGCGATGGCCTGTGGTTTCGAAGTGCCTAAATTTTCAACAAAATTGTCCTTGAGCGGGATACGAACTTGGTATCGCCCATCAGGAAGTCGTGTTGTTGACTCTTTGTACAGCTGTTCGCACTTATTGTCAGGGTCCACCTCTTCTTTGTTTTCTTGCAAGGACTCCTGTTCCCAAAATTGGGCAAGATCCTGAATGTTGTTGACAATTACATGGCAATTGAATGTTTTGTAATTACCACATACTACCCAGCCTAAATGTGTTTGTTGTGCTATGATGGATGAGGTTTTTGTTTTTATTAACCCCTCTAACAATATTTCGGAATATACATCGGCTCCTAATAGTAAATCTATATCCTGAGATACGTTAAAATCAGGATCCGCAAGCTGTAAATGTTGTATATGTTCAAAACTATCTTTGTTTAATGTTTTACTTGGCAATTTGTTTGTTATTGCTTTCATAATAAGTGCATTAATGTTAATGTTGAAGTCATTGTATATTGCTTGGCATTTAAGATAGAGCACTCCTTTACACTTGGTGGTGGCTGAAGCACCAACACCTGACACCACCGCGCTCATCTTGTTTCGTTTTAACTGCAATCGTTGTGCAGCATTTTCTGTAATTAGGCTGACTTGGGAGCCCTGGTCTAACAAAGCGCGTAAAATTATCGTAGTTCCATCACTGGCCATTGTTTTGACCTGGGCTGTGGCTAGCAGTACTTCATTTGAGTTGTCATGCGCTAAATGAGTGTTCAATTGTTGACCTACATTAACCCTGCCGGTTTTCAATTTTGCAACTCCAATTGCGTCATGCAATATGCTGCTATGCGGCTCATCGCAGTGCTTGCACTTTTTTTCCGACAAGCATTTTTCGCCGTTATGACTAAACAAGCAGTTTAGACATACGTGTAGGTTGTTAGCGGTTCTTAACCTTTCTTCTGGTGACATACTTAAAAATTCTCTGCAATTGTAGAGCCCGTGTTGCTTATTACATTTAGGACAAGTTATAATAGAATTGTAAAATGTTTGCTTGTTATGGAATGTCCTCGGTATGTTCTTAGTTCCACCTTGAATGGTCTGTGGCTGCACCTTAGGCTTGTTGTATGTTGCATTATGAACTGTTTTCGGCTGAATATTTAGCTGTTGACTGTTAAAGTTTCGTGGGCGGTTCGGGTTTGTACCCGATTCCATTGACATGAACTTTGTTTCGATGAATTTCAGGAACTCGTTTAATGGTGGCATTTCCCTTGGATTTTTCATGGATTCTTTGAAGGACTGGCGTGTGTCTGCGTCCAGCTTCTGCATCAAAATGTGAACCACTAAGGGGTCCCAACTAGAAGTATCGTATTGCAGATTCTTAATAGCCTGAAGGCACTCGATGGTTGTATCATGCATTCTTTTCAGTAGAGCTGCCGTCGGGGTTTGTATGTTGGGTAGACTTAGTAAAATGTTTGCTTGGTAGGTAAATAATAGTCTCTTATTATCGTACCTCTGTTGGAGTATCTGCCAACTGGCTTCGTAGTTATCCGCACTAATGTTCATGTGCTGTATTAATCGCTCGGGCTCACCTTTTAATTTCGCCTTCAAATGTTGCATTTTTTGAGCATTAGAGATAAAATTGTTACGATGTACGATTTCCACGAATAAATCCTTAAATGTTGTCCACTGGGCGTAGCTACCGCTGAAACTCGGAAGTTCAATTTTAGGCGTGGATTTTTCCTGATGTTTGTTATCCCAAATCCTTTTGTTAATTTGTTCCTTGCTAAATTCATACAGCCTTTCTAATCTGTTATAATCACTTTCAAATGTTTGTGTATTGACTAACATGTTATCGAGCTTCCAATAAGTGCTATCGACCTTTTCCCAACGTTGCGTAATTGTCCTCAGTTTATCTTCAAGTTGCCACTTTTCCTTTAAATGTTCTATGTCCATTTTCCGTACTGTTCTCTCAAAAGCCTTGATGTTCGATCGCTGTTCATTCATCATATCTTTAGTTCGTTGATCCAAGACTAACTCCTCACTTGACGTGTTCGTGATCTCGTCGCTCTCCTGCTGTTCTGGAATATTCTCTTGAGCACTTGACCCCTCTTCTTGTTTTTGCAACTGACTAAAGGAAGTAAATTTTTCGTCTTCGATTTTTGCCAATAATCTTTGTTTCGACTTATTTATCATACACTTAGTTTCTTCATATATTTGTTCCAAACGCTCGTAAATACGATTCTCGTAGTAAGGTCCAAACTTCATGCCTTCAAACAAGGCTAACTGAATGTCGTTATTTTTAAACTCACTCCAATACTTCTCCAACCTTTCCAGTCTGTCATCATGATACTCAAGAGTGGTTTTACGTGTAGAACTATCTTTTTTAAAGTTTTCATTAATTTGTTTAATAGCGTCAAGATTTGTAGATTGAGAATTAAGTAAAGCATCGTAAGAAGACATTGTTGTTTACGGTGGTTATTACACACAATAAATCCCAAATTCAGAAAAGTAACTAATATGGAACGTGCTCACCAGATTCGCTGCTTACACTTCACCTCGATCTGTGTAACTCAATATCACTATTCACTGTTTTAATGTTCGAGTTTAATGTTCAAGTTTAATGTTCAAATGTTCCCGCGAGTGAAAACGTACCACGGCACTGATTTTACTCTATCCGGCTCGAAGGACCAAAATGTAAGGGCAATAGCCTTTACAGTAGATGTTGAATGTTAATAAAATAAATGTTAATGTTAAAAAAAGTATTTAATACGAAATTGCACTTAAATAAAATGTAATAAAAAATGAATATAAAATGTTACAAAATGTTAGATGTTGCGCGAGCTCAGTAGTAAACCGAAGACTGACGTACTTTCGTACGTGCCGATACTACATTTTATAAATTAACAAAATTTGCAGTATTTTAACTAGGCTAAAGTGCAATGTGCGGTTGCTGACCGTACACAAATAATAAATTAGAAACTGATTTGTTTTAGTGGAATTATTAAGGAGAAGTCAGAAATTTATACATTTGGACATCTACATTTCACTAATGCTATTATTAAGTACCATGTAATAGATAGTGAGTCTATTCATCTATTGCCACCTACCAAACCCAATTCCGAACTCTAGGCTGCTTTAGACAATTTATGACAAACAAGAGAAAATACGTAAACATATTTTGCAGTCTCTTGGCAGATTTTGCTACTTACCCAAGGCCTTTGACAGTGTCTACTATTCTACATCTACCAAAAAATTACCACATTTTGGCATAAGTATCAAGACTCTCAACCTTGTGAAATCTTTTGTAAAAAATAAATATTTAAATAGTCGACTTGAATGGCGAGCGATCTTCTCGGTCTATGGATGTTGTAGGCGTTCCGCAGGGTTTAACTTACGGACCGTTTATATTAAGGATTTATGCTATTACGTTAATCAAGATAATCATTATTGATAGCGAATCAGTTTACCTCACATACACATTGAAAATTTACATTTAAAGACAAAATAAACAGTTTTATTTGCTTTTATTTTCGTAAATGGGTGGCTTAAGTCGCAACAACATTTGAATATTTGTCCCGTTACTAGCTGTTAACCTGTTTAAGCTACCTTCTACTTGCCCAGCCTAGGACGTCGGAGGAGATTGAGTAAAAGTAGAAATATTAATAAAACGGAATATTTAATATATTAAATAATCACTAGTCAGTCATGAAGGCGGCGGGTTATCAGCAGGTGGCAGTATCTTGGCGAGTATAATGAAAATCCGAATAGGTAGGTATTGATAATAACTATATTGAACGAAGAACGGCACAACAGTAACTTAGAGGAGCGTGAAGTGTGCGCGGGGCCCGTATTTAGGCAACTAACGGAACCGCGCCCCCCTCGTGCCCCTCGCCCCCCTCGTGCCCCTCGCCCCCCTCGCCCCCCTCGACCCCCTCGCGCTCCCCGCACAACAAGGACTCACACACACCACAATAGAAAACAACTGAGCATAATATTAATCAATTATTGTTGGTTTTCGCGTCGCTTACATGTCGGTAGGGGTTAAGCAGGTAGGTTGAGACTATACAGCTAATATTTCGTTTTCCTCACTGGCCCAGTACTCTCTTGAAGCGGGTATTTGATGGGACAATAAGGTGAACTTGAAACCCCAAATCTGGGTTAAATTCATTCACAAAATCAAAATGGTTGTGGGAACGGTAGAGACGTCTTGATTATATAAAAGTTATTCGTAAGAAGCAAATATTTATTCAAGCAAGTATTTATTGCGTATGTGCGTCGTAAGAATCGCTCAACACCGACGTACGTTCGCCTCGACCATGTGGAGGTGCCCGAGCGGTGCACACGTATACCGTGCGCCTGCGCCGAGAACGAACGAGATGTCTGGGCGGGGAATCAAAGGAAACGGAATCGGAGATATGTCGCGGGACTACTCACAGTGAGCGCGTCGAACGTGCTGCGGTCGTCCGTCGCCAGCAGCCGCACCGCGCCGCGCCGCAGGACCCCGCCGCGGGCCACCTGCACCGACTGCAGCTGCGCGCGCCAGCCGCCCGCCGCCCAGCCCGCCGCGCGCGCCAGCACCGCCGACGTGCCCGCCGGCGCCTGCGCGTCCCAGCCGCGCAGCGCCGGCTCCAGCAGCGCCGGGAACGAGCGCAGCGCCGGGTGCGCGGGCGCCAGCGCGGCTACGCGCTGCCACAGCAGGCGGCGCAGCTCGTGCGGGCCGCGCGCGTGCAGCGCGTAGGCCAGGCGCGCCAGCGGGGCCGGCAGCGCGGCGCGGCGCAGCACCACCAGGTCCAGCGCGGCGGCGCGCAGCTCCAGCGCCGCGCTGTCGTTGAGCGCCAGCTCCGTCAGGCGGTCCAGCCGAGCGAACGTGAGCGCGCGCGCCGGCGCCGCGGCCAGCGCGTCCAGCGCCGCCGGCGCCGCGTCGTCGGCGCGCTCGGCGTGCTGCAGCAGCACGTCGGCCGTGTCGGCGCGCCGCATGTTGCCGAGCGCGGCCAGGCGCACGGCGCGGCCCGCCGCGTCCCGGCAGCGCGCCAGGCCGCGCGCCAGCGAGTCGCGCACGGCGCGCGCCGCGGGCTCGGCCAGCGCGCGCGCGGCGGCCGCGGCGGCCAGCAGCGCGGCGTCGCGCACGGCGGGCGCGCGGCCCTCGTCGCCCAGGCGCAGCACCTCCAGCACGGCCCGCTCCTGCACACGGACACGCGTCAGCGGGGGCCGGGCGCGGCGCCGGGCCCCGGCGGCTAGTGCGGGCTACTGACGTCGGGCGCGTCGGCGAGCGCGAAGGCGGCGAGGTAGTCGTGCGCGAGGTCCTGCAGCGGGTCGCGCGCGTGCAACTGCAGGAAGTCGGCCGCGGCGGCGTGCGCGGCGCGCGTGCCCGTCAGCCCCAGCAGGCGACACAGCCCCGGCCTGCAGCGATACGTTACATGGTCACGGCGCCCGCCACAGCGGAGCGCAACTAGAGCAGGGGGCATGCGGCGTACAGCTCGGCGTGCAGGTCCTCCCGGCGCAGCAGCTGCAGCAGCGCGGCGGTGCCGGCGCGGCGCAGCGGCGGCAGCAGCTGCAGCGCGGCGGCGGCGGCCTGCGCGCTCCCCCCCTCCCCCGCGCCGCCCCCACGCAGCGCCTCGAGGTTCTGCGCCAGCGCAGCGGACAGCTCCTGACGCGACAGTAAAGCGATACAACTTTGGACATCTCATACTAAATAAGTACATAACTAAATTTAAAAAGTAACTGCCTCGTTGGTCTAATGATCTCGAGCGCGACTACTGAGCATGAGGTCACAAACCATCTTAAAAGGAAAATTTTCGATTTCTGCTGGACATATCCGGGATGTTTAGGAATTTTGAATTAAAAAATAATTATTAACAAAACAGAGACAGAGTTCAATCATTCAAGAACCAGATACCGCACTCTCCTTCTCACGCGATCTTGGTTGTGCTATAGCTGTCACAATCAATTCGTCTTTACTGCTTGACGCGATGGCTGAATCTGCCACCTTGTCCTCCACCACATCAATATAAATATTTAGGTTTGATTTCTCCATATATAAATCCCATGAGTATGGGGGATATAATAGGTCCATCCGGGTTCACCCCCTATCCCCGGATAAGCCTAGCGTGACCCGCCAGAGGGTCGGCCGGTACTCTGTCGGGGAACCGCACTAACGACTGAAATGTTCCAGAAGAACACCCGTCAGCCATGCATCCCCTCGCGGTGCGCCGCCGCTTGGGATTCGGGGTAATTATTTTATAGAGGTTTTCTGCCTCGCGGTCCGGGCGGTTAAGCCAAGACCCTCGATCCCGTTTGGAGTCGTAAAACATGACCACGACATCTCCCGGGGTTTGCGATATCAGCGGGGGCAGGGAAGATGTAAGATCTCCCACTGCCTGCTCGGCGGAGTGTGAGTGAACACCGAGCCCGCCCTTGCCCCTCCTCTGTGCCCTCTGATAACGACAGAGGGACACGCGGAAGGACGCTCCCGACCCTGACTAGGCCCCCCTTGCCAGAATCTTGGCCATAGGTAACAAGGACCAGCAAAAGGGGGGGTTATTACCCATGTTACCGGGGTACACCGGCCCGATAAGCTGCTCTTCCCAAAGACGTGTCGCAAAGGGATCAGCAGCTTGCAAGCACACTGGGAGGTATTCTGTCTAGCACCACATATGTTTTATTCCTGCTGAGACTGCCACAACGACATCTTGTGTCTTTTCTAACAGACCATATAAGTCAAACGGTCAAGAGATTAACATAACAACAGAAAACAGAGTGCAGTGAACGGCACGGCACTCGGGGCAAACTATAAGACATATTATAAAACGAAATAACACGAGTCACTAGCGCTGATCGCGGCAATTAAATAGGTAATGGATTTTGCAATCGAATACGGACATCCGATCGGACGAAATCTTCGCGGGACACTAAAGTACTTACTAGTAGTAATACAGAGGGGGCGACGATTTAGAAAAAGGTGTAGGCCCTTTTACATGTTTGAGGGTATAGGTAGTGCAGATAAAATATGGCTTGACGTATTTATTGAACTCTATGTATATTACGCTGTATGTCGGTTGAAATAAAAAAAAATAGGTATATCGAAAAGTCTTACTATTTTAGCAAATTTATAAAATTAAATTGAACTATTATAAAAATATCGCGCTATCTCCGAGCGTGAGATAATACTCGTCAGTCGTCACGCTTCCCAGTCGAGCGGGTCACGTGGCAGATAGCGGCCGACCCGGCGCGACCCGCTTATCGCGCGCGATAGGCCCGGCGGGCCCCCCGCCCCACGCACCTGCTCGTCGTCCTCGGCGGCGGGCTCCATCTCCAGCGGCACGGGCGGCGCGGGCGGCGCGGGCAGGGCGGCCAGCGCGGCGCGCAGGCTGGCGGCGCGCGGCGCGGCGGCGGGCGCGGGCTCCCGGCGGCGCAGCGCGTGCCACGAGCGCGCCTTGAGGCCGAGCGCGGCGGGCCCGAGCGTCAGCAGCTCCTCGGCGTGCAGCGCGTGCAGGCCGGGGCCGCCGCGCGCGCCGGGCTCGCCCAGCGTGTAGCGCGCCACGCGCCGGGCGCCGCTCACCACGCCCGCGCCGTCCGCCTCGCAGCTCGTCTGTGGACAGCCTGCATGTACCTCTGCGCCGCACACTATTGTACGTCACTATTGTGCCGAATTATGTTATACATAATACTACGTACTAAATCACTATTCTAATAGTGCATACGTTTTAAAGTTGTAACCCCAAAACTGACCTTGATCTTTCTGAACACCTGGGGGGATATCGTCTCGTAGAGAACGAGGCAAGGGCCCGACACATCAGTCTCATTGTGTTCTCCGTCCAACACTTGAAACTAGAAATTAACAGTACACATAATCAATATAACAACGCCATAAGTTATTAAAACAAACTCAATAGATCTATCCATAATGATTGTGTATATATCTCAAATGGATTGTAGAATCGGCTGTTTTAAAATACAGATCCGTTTTAGAAAACAACTGAACGTCGCGACTTTCTGCTGGATTGCCATTACGTTTAAAAAAACTGTTACCACGATTAGACGTAATGTAAAATGACATATCTACAGTCAGACAGATTTATTTATTGTATAGTATATTATATGGACAGTCACTGTCAAGTAAAAGAAAATATACTGTACTCTAAATTGTCTTGCTGTAGTTAAGTCGACGGTCGACCTATTTTTGTGTCTATAGGGTCAGAAAAAACGTAAACACGAAGAGGATAACGGGGATAGTTCGGTCGCTCTCTCTTTGGCCCCGTCATCCTCTTCAAACCTAACCTGTCTGTGTCGGAGTACACGGAAGTACCGAGCATGCTTCGCTCGCTCATACGTCAATTTAATTTCTTTCCTAATCCTAGATTTTGTATAGATTTGTATAGTAGTTTAGAATTTATGTCATAAATTTAATATTCATTAATAAATTTTTTTGCAACCAATTTACAAAATATAATAAAGTTAAATTATTGTTCATAAGACACACAGAGCCATGAGCAAC
This sequence comes from Xylocampa areola, assembly GCA_935421205.1. Lineage (NCBI taxonomy): Eukaryota > Metazoa > Arthropoda > Insecta > Lepidoptera > Noctuidae > Xylocampa > Xylocampa areola. Next base: position 100,860 of record OW285215.1, read on the forward strand.
AAAACTCAAGACTACTAACAATCTACCATTTAATTTCACGCTGTTTTACATAACATCTGACCGTTGACCCACTGTATTGATAAAAGCAAAAAGTTTACTTATACAATTCTGTGTAATATAGTTAGGTAATTATGAAACCCCACTGAACTTCGTTCAGCAGCAGCACTTATACAAAACTCTTTTGTTAATCGGCTATAGGATCTGTTTAACAGCTGATTCTATAATCCATCTGCACATAATATATAGTATTTAAAAAAATAAAGGATGATGAAACATTTGGTTACATCATATAGGTACCCACCAAATGGTACATCACAATTTCTATTTAAGTTAGAACAGGAACAATACACAAGGTGATTGATTCATTGCATTGTGTCAGTATGGAGAAATGTGAAACTATAGAAAATAGAGGTTGTCTTAAAAAATATTTTGGAGATAAGAATAGCTAGAAAAGAATTATTTTGATAAATAAGCCTCTTGCGTAGTTCAGGAATCTCTAAGAATTTCCATAAACAAATTTGGTCCACACTAACACATTTGAAATTACAAAGGTACGTACATTTATCATATATGCATTAACTCACATCCTTACACCATATGGGTTGACAGAAACTACCATTATAATTATAAAAAAAAAACTTTCACATATTAATGTTTTCCCTTTTTATAGGTAAATGCACTTTATGTTCCATTGCAATAGGACACCAGATATTTAAATCATTATTATAAGTACATAAAATACAATATGAGAACACAACATATTAGGACTATAGCAGACTGGTATTTGAAATTGTGTCTTGTCCCTATGGACATAGTCTATACTAACATAGGACCGAGTAATGGCATCGGTGAAATTTGGTATTTAAGTACCTCGGCTTTGGGTTTCAAAAGATACAGCTGTGATACTATAATGTAATGTTATAGAATGATGTGTAACACAATATATATGTACCTGAAACAGACTGAGCAGGGATTTTTTATAGTTGAGCACATCTGGCACCTCGGTGGGGTCCAGGTATGCCTCCTTGATCAAGCCGTGGCTCCAATGTGCATAGAAGGTGGTGTCACTGTAGGAGTCCCACACCGAGTCGTACGGCAAGTAGTCCGCGTTCACATGCTTCCCCCTCAGGTACAGTTTAGGAGAGTGTAACTAAAATAATTATAAAACTGTTTCATCAGTAGTGCTAATACTTTGGCAGTCCAGTGTATATTTGGTACACAGCGATCGTTTTAAAATTGTGTCTCCTTCATGGACAGCACTGAAATACCTATACCGTAACAATAAAATATATAAACACCATTCACTAGTGATGGATTTCCGAGAGGCAGTAACTCAAATATATGTTAGATAGGGTATCGATCAGTCCCGGCTCGTACATGCGTGTAGTGCGTGTAGTGCGTGTAGTGCGTGTAGTGCGTGCAGTACTAGATACGGACCGTGAACTGCAGCAGGTAGTCGGTGTGGTGGTGCGCCCAGAGCGGCACGAGGTGGAGGCGGGCGCGGATCTTGTAGCCGACCTCCTTGTCGGCGCGCGCCGCGTCGTTGAGCAGCACGGTGGACTCCAGCTCGAAGGCGGCCGGCGCGGCCAGCAGGCGGCCGGCGCCGGCGCGCGCGTCCGGCCCGCCCAGCGCCAGCGCCACGCACCACAACACGCTCCACTTGGCCATCTCAGGTGCACTATTTACTATAGTTCCCGTATGTATGGTACTTGCTTGCACTCCACTCTGCACACCGGCACTCACACAATCATGTCGCTCGATTCAATCAAACGGCCAGTGATGTGTCACTGAAGCCAGTGGGCACTGACGTTGACGTTTGATTGACAGCCAGGCTAGACGTGCGCGTGCGACGGCGCGGGGTGCGGGGGCGGGCGCGGCCGGCTAATGTCACTTCCGCCAATGAGCACAATTTAAGCCTGTTGTACTGAGGGGTTTAGGCGGGAAAATGTAAAGTGCACGTTGTCGATTTTATATTGTTTTCCAAAACTTGTGTTTCTCCGAAGTATAATGTGTAATTATGGTGGATAATTAACCATTATGTGTTCATGAAGGTGTGCGAGTGTGGGCAAATTGTATAAAATTGAAAATCATGACTTTTTGTGTTCACTCCTAAACTCCATCGAAGACTCAGTAAAATTTCCACCGTTTTACTGGGGCAATAACTGCAATAACTTTTTATACTTGATTAAAACAAGAAGGAAGTAACTGAAGACGAGGCTTTGGCCTTACTTTTATTCAAGAACACTGAAGACGAGGCGGTATGGTCTAAGACCTTAGCCTGCCCGATTAGGGCGAAGGAAAAAAAAAAAAAAAAACTGTTGTACTGAGCGTGACTGTGTGTATCTTTAGCATAATCTTGATGAGGTCCAGTTCCAGATGACCAAACAACGCGGGATTTAAAAATTCGACAATATCTAAAATAATATTGATCGCATTTTACTAATAATATGCACCTATGTAATTACCTAATTTGTAAATAAGTTGTCACATTCATTATAAGTACCTAATACTTGTGTACTGATCAGATAATGGACTAATATGTACTTATGGCTTGGCCGTTTAATGTTAGGGGAACTATTACGTGACATAACTTTAAGTCCTTACGGAACAGTTTGTGCGACAATGACGAAACGGCCAACTGCCAAACCATGTTTTAGTATTTTCATTTGTAACCAAGATTTAGAGTTTGTAGGGTCGAGGCTTATAGGCAGAGTTATTTGTTCAAGTCAAGAGCTTGTAGAGCTATGTATATACTTTGGAATTTGGATAGGCCCCGTAGACTATGACACGCAGTACAAATTTCATTTGATTTAATTTATTCGAGGTACATAAAACAAAATACACACAATAAAAAACATGCAACACAATGCACTGGTTCAGGTCTAGACTGCATTTCTTAAATATGAGTACACACCATGACTAATTAGAACAGGAAGTGTTAAAAATAAAATATTAAATGTAAAACGTAAAATTGCTAACCTACCTGAGACTGCTACCAAGTGATAAATAATGTAAAACGTAAAATTGCTAACCTACCTGAGACTGCTACCAAGTGATAAATATATAAAATTGCTAACCTACCTGAGACTGCTACCAAGTGATAAATAATGTAAAACGTAAAATTGCTAACCTACCTGAGACTGCTACCAAGTGATGCTATACCATACAGGTGATGGTGATGATGTAGATACTTAGTGTTGTTTATGGGAGGGGTTAACCGTCTGAGACAGGTTAGCAACGCAGGACATCGTGCACAAGTAAAAGATAATAGATACACAATAGCTGAAACAGTAGTAATATACCAAAAACTTAAAACTACTTTTATCCGCATTAATCGCGTGTATTATTGGTTTTTGTTTTTCCTGACGTTTCGAACACTTTGCAGCGTTCGTGGTCGCAGGAGGACTTGTTTTATTATAATGTGTAGTAATCGCGAAAACCTAAGATATTACTATAACAAAAACTGTTGACATGAATTTGGATTTGGATTTACGACACTATATGTCTAGCTTTATTTTTAAATTTAAGTTTTCCCTGATCGAAAACATCAATTTCGCTACTATGCTGAGACAACTAACTAATATGTACTTATGGCTTATATTGTTGTTAACAACTTGTTGTAGATACGACACATTCTAACAATTGGGCAGTAGTGGTAGGTCTAGTAAGAGGTGTTATTCAGGTGGACGTTTAATACAACGCTTCTCAGGTGAGGTTGGCGGCTTCTAAATTTACTGTTAAATTGTATAAGGGCAAGTAAATCAGGAGAATTTATTACGGAATGTACGATCTTGTGGAGACAGGTTAGGTCGCTACATTTACGACGAGACTCAAGAGATTGCAGTTTACATTCTTTGAGTCTATCTACATAGTTATTATTTATATGGAAAAAGAGAATGACGTCGCCAAAAGACGTGTTAAAATGTGGAAGAAGTATTCACGGTAATGAGCAGAGGTCGAGATGGCTTAGTGGTCAGAGCACCTGGAGTATTTATCCGGGAGGCGCAGGTTCGAATTCTGCTCACGACCGTATTCTCTTTTTCCATTTAATATAATAACTTTAGAGATCGCTAAGTATGCGTTAATGCTTTTCAAATATTTATTTACATATATACCATGTATAAGCACTTCCTCTGAATACTTTCCACACGACTCGAGTGAACGGCATAGAAGGGTGACCAAATGGTGGAGTTAAATTCCAAAGTACTGCGTATTACGGAGAAATTAAGGTATAGCAGGCTTCGAGGGTCCTTGATATCTTTAGTACCTAATCCTATAAACAAAGCCTAACATCTTTGTAATTTTGCTGACGATATGATCTAGGTGGGCATGAAAACTCAGTTTTTCGTTAAATATAATTCCCAAATCTTTAACATTATTTTTTCTTTCTAAACTGTGTCCATTTAAGTTATTGTTGTATAATATTTAATGAGTTTTCTTAGTAAACGTGATAACACACAATTTTTTTACATTTAAATACATGCAATTGTCTTCGCACCACTCCTCTACTCGCTCTAAATCGGACTATAGACAGACAGCCTACTGAAGATTTGTTATGACGGAGTGAATTTTTTAATCGTCAGCATATAGGTAACGTAGTTTCCCTTACAGATCGTTGATGAAAACTATAAAGAAAAGAGGTCCTTAGTGCGATCCTTGGGGAACGCCAGAAGTGGAGAAAATGGTTTCCAACAAGTGGCCCTCGATAGTTACAAGTCGACTCCTCCTATCTAGATAAGTACCCACCATAGTAAATTCCCATGTATGGCATACCGCGAGAGCTTACTACAAAGTATGCTATGATTCACTTTTTCGAAGGCCTTAGAGAAGCCAGTATAAATTAAGTCAATTTGTGATCTTTTACCAAATGCCATACAGAGATAATTTTTGTACACCATAAGTTCGATAGAGTGGTCCGGTTTCTGACAAAGCCATATTGTCTGGGTGAGATAAACGGGCTTATATGATGGTATAGGCAATCATAGACGAGAGAGTCAAACAGCTGAGCTACGCACGAAAGGATAATTATCGGTCTATAATTTTCACAGAGGGATTTGTCTCCTGATTTGAAAATTGGCACTATGTGCGCCGTTTTCGAAGCAGTTGGAAAAATGCCTAACTGGAGGGAGTAATTAATTAATATAGATAATGGCGTAGGTACACAGTTCCTCACCACATATTTTTATAAAAGTTGATTGGATACCGTCAGGTCCAGCGGGCTTTACCGTGTTAAGATTATGAATTTTTTGAAGGATATAATCCTCGTTTATACGTATGCCGCTAAGTGTGCGGGTATTAAATTCGTCAGATGTGGAGTCGATTACAGGCAAACCAGTATCAACTTCGAAGACTGAGCCGAAGTACTGAGAGAATAAATCGCACAAAGTTTTCCTATCGGAAGATATCAGGTCGCCGTACTTCATGGTTTGCAGTATAGCGTTACTATCCTTCTTACTATTAAACTATCGCCAAAGTTCTTAATGCCATCATCAATTGATAACTCTACTGATAACACAAAGTTACTGTAGTCCTCGCTCATTCGTTTTTTATAGCGTGCTCTAAGTAGGCTGAACGTGTCGTAATACAGACGGCCAATTAATGTCATTCAGTTCCGCTTTGATTTTGGTATAATCGCAATTATGAAAGATGAATCTCCTGCTTCTATCAGATTTTATGGATTTGAGTTTTGGTGTAGGTGATGACAAACCAATAACAAGTGACGGGTGATGATCATCCAGCAGTTTACTCAGAGGTTCAGCGCCTGCACAGTATTCATAGTTGATAAAATGAGATCCAAGTAGCGATTATTCTTATTAGGGATATTATTGAACTGATACAGATTGCAAAGAAGCATAGTATCCACCAAAATGTTAGCTTCTGACTCCTAAGGTTGGCTAGGTATAAAATTATAGGAATTAAGACTTCTCGACTAAGTGATAGATGGAGTATCTTAAAGGGGCTTTATCTCCTATAAGAATAAAATCGCCCTGTCTATGATTTTCCATGATTATTTTTTGACAATTGTTATAAAATTTGGAAAAAGACCATTGGGAAGATCGAGTGGTAGATAACACAAGCACACATGCAAAGCATAGTCAGAGGTTCCCGTAGATTGACAAATGGATACCCAAAGGTTCTCGATATCAGAGTCCCACGAAACCTGACGAGTCGTTGTAAGTTTTTGTTTTAAGCTGTTGCGTCAGTCATTAGCAGACACAATAGATTTTTATTGTTACAACGTACAGATCTGTACGTTACTGAGCCGAAAGGTTAATAGCTATGAGCACGCCGCCACCCTCTACTTTACTTAAATTTGTGTCCCACCGATCTGAGAAATACGATATATCGGTTATCAAATAACAACAATAGACATAATATGTTACCGAAACCAATTTTCGGTTAAACATATCTGAGCTTAGCTATGAGTTTAGCTCTACTGGAATTCTCATAACTTTTAACAGTGAAAGAAATTAACTTGGTAGTATTGGCAACCAACTTTACATAAAATGTTTTTGGTGGTTCAAAATAAATCTTTGAAAAGCATTAACGCATGCTATGCGAACTCTTAGGTTAATAAACCACTTTAATAGTCGATAATATATCGGGATTATGAAAGAAAATAAACGAAATTGATCCATGAGCGAGCGAAGCGAGCTCGGGAGTTTCGTGTACCTCGACACGGACAGGTTAGGTTCGAAAAGGATGACGGGGGCCAGTGAGCGAGCGTAGCGACCGAACTACCCCCGTCATCCTCTTCGTGTTTAGGTTTTTTCTAACCTTACAGACACAAAAATAGGATCCCCGCGGAGCGGTGCTCCGTCGCCCCAGCCACGGAAAGTCAAATCAGAATACAGTATATTTTTTTTACTTGAGTGGTGATTATCCATTTAATATACCTATAAAATAAACAAACCTGTCCCACAGTAGATATGTCATTCTGCATTACGTCTAAAGATGGGTAGCTGTTTTGTTAAATGTATCGCAATGGCAATCCAGCTGAACGACGGTTCAGCTGTTTTATAAAACAGTACTGTTTTGTAAATCAGCTAGCAGTTTTGTAACAACAGCGGATTCTACAATCCATCTGCGACATATTTATAAGCATTTAGCTTATGTATGACAAGCGAAATTGGATGACTAGGGCATGTTTCTCACATGTCGTAGACAATGCTCCGTCCGTACTTTTTTAAGATCCGTGTAGATACAGTTTTAGTGCCACTAAAATTAGATACGTCAAACGAATATTGTATGGAAATTTTAGGTCGACTGTTGACATAATTAAATTTGAATTTGACGTTATCGCGTCCCGCTCTTATGGTAATGGTTAGTACAATAAAAGACAAAAATGCTCTTTTAGTTTAGTTTGCTACATTAGAATGCCACACACGCCAATGTCAACAGATCAAATCGGCGTCCGCTAGAAAAGCATGCAGATAGACGATCAGACGTCAATAAAACGACATAATATTTATCATGCAATATATTTATTTCGAGCAATATTGAAGACCAACAACTGCGTAGCTAGTTGGCGCGCCAGCAGGGCAGCGCGCACGCGCACGGACCACACCCACACCAGTGCCGAGGGCACAGGGACACGACGTCGCACTCGATATGCTCGTTAGCATTACAATAACAGCACGATAATGAGGGTAAACATAATTGATAGTTACATACTTAAGTACTTGTCCACAATGTTTAATAATAATATTAGTACACCTAGTTTATTAATTAACAAAATGTAATGACGGTTAACGATAACTGTATTTGCATTGACATGACCAGCCAATATCATGTGTAAACAGATGTCATTAGCGGCCGTCGTGAGTCTCCACAGTGGAGTGCTGTGATCCGAACAACGGTGGTGCGGGGCCTGCGGGGACCCGCCGGGACCCGCGGGGACCCGCGGGGACCCGCGCACTCCTCGAAACACTAGGCGGCCGCACTGCGTGAGTCCTAGTCGGGCTACACACGAACATGTGCCTACTTAGTACTGAGCCGCCCCACATGATACAAGTGACCTAAGTCGGTCACTGTCCCACTAGGCGGGACGGCAGCCCGAGTCGCAGATGAAAGCGTAATTCAGCCAACTATGTATTGACCAAAAAAGCTCACGCATTTTTCATACGAAATTTTTCAACATCGGCTATATTTTATTTCAGTGACAATGATTTCCGTCCCTCATTGTGTAATGTTTGTACATGCACACTGTCGCACTGGAATAGTGTGTGTGTGGGTGTGTGGATGTGTGTGTGTGGGTGTGTGGATGTGTGTGTGTTAGTGTGTGTGTGTGTGTGTGTGTGTGTGTGTGTGTGTGTGTGTGTGTGTGTGTGTGTGTGTGTGCGTGTGTGTGTGTGTGTGTGTGTGTGTTGGTGTGGGTGTGTGGGTGTGTGTGCGCACCGCCACCGGCTGTCTCGTGTGGGTGTGAGATGCCCCGGAGCATGACAACACATACCGTAACGATTTTCATAATAAATATTAAAAATAAATAATTATACACAATGATAACAATCAATAGCACCTGTGTGACGTTGCACATCGTACACAACTAGTTCAACAATATCACATGCTCTACGTGTAAGTGTAAGTGGGACGCGCCGCCTTGTACTGACGTGGCCACTCGCAGCTCATTTGGATCGGATAATCTTTGGTTACTGTATGTGTGGAACACCATCGCCTCCCTCACATCAGTCTCTCGAGTACATCGTACATCGTACGAGTACATCGGGGTCCGCGCATCGTCGCCGTTAACTTATTTATTACGAACTATATACAATTTATAGGTAACACTTTGAAAAAGTAAAGTGATCCACTACAGTTATATAATAGACAACAAAAACAATAATCGACGAGATCGCAGCGCAGCTCCGAGCCGCACGCGCCGCTACGAGTAGATCGTCATCAGGATCATCTGCAAACGGAACGGCCGTCAGCACGCGCTCGGGCACGCCGCGCTCGGGCACGCCGCGCTCGGGCACGCCGCGCGCTCGGGCACGCCGCGCTCGGGCACGCCGCGCTCGGGCACGCCGCGCGCTCGGGCACGCCGCGCTCGGGCACGCCGCGCTCGGGCACGCCGCGCTCGGGCACGCCGCGCTCGGGCACGCCGCGCGCTCGGGCACGCCGCGCTCGGGCACGCCGCGCTCGGGCACGCCGCGCTCGGGCAAGCCGCGCTCGGGCACGCCGCGCTCGGGCACGCCGCGCTCGGGCACGCCGCGCTCGGGCACGCCGCGCGCTCGGGCACGCCGCGCTCGGGCAACACGTACCTCCTCTAGCGACAGCGGATTGGATTTCATCTTCGTGTCCAGGCTGCGGTACCGATCTGCAACAAGCAACCATAGCGGTGAGTGGCGCGGGGCTGTGGGGGGCTGTGGAGGGCTGTGGGCGGGGCGCGGGGCGGGCACGCACCGTGCGCGAGGTGCAAGCGCGCCAGCGCCATGACGTAGGCCTCCTCGGTGAGGCGGGCGCCGCGCGCGAACCGCAGCACGAGGCACTCCAGCACCTTGTTGGAGGCCGACACGCCGGCCGCCCACAGCAGCGCGCGCAGCCCGTACGACGAGCGCGCCGCCGCGCCGCAGCGCCGCGCGCCGCCGCCCTTGAGGAAGGCGTGGCGCCAGTAGGCCAGCAGCGCCAGCAGCGCCGGCAGCTCCTGCGCGCGCATGCAGCCCGCCAGCGCGCCGTCGCGCAGCGGCACGAGCGCGCGGCACAGCTCCAGCGACGGGCGCGCGCACAGGCACGAGCGCCACACGCGCCGCAGCGCCGCGCGCAGCCCCGCCGCGTCCAGCTCGCCGCGCACGCGCAGCCGCGCCGCCGCCGCGCGCAGCTCCGCCTGCGCACACTCCGCGTCAGCGCCGGCGGGGGGGCCGGGCCCGCCCGCCGGCGCCGCGCACTCACCGGTATGGCCTGCGCGTCGTCCAGGAACTCGGCCGACACGTCGCGGACGATCATGTTGTCTTCGTTCACCTCCCTGAGAACAGTACGCGGTCATGAGCTGCGACGGGCGGGGGCGAGCGGGGCGGGGGGCCGGGCACGCACCACACGTCCGTGAGCTCGTCGGTGAGGATGCGCAGCAGGAAGGCGGCGTCGGTGTGCGGGCGGCGCGTGTGCGGCACGACCAGGTAGCGGCCCGGCGGCAGCGTGAAGAACGTCACCACCTCGCGCGCGCGCGACTCGTGCGTGACGTCGAGCGGCCGCAGCCCCGCCAGCGCGTGCTGCGCGGGCCGGCGCGCGCCGGCGCCGGGCAGCTCGTACACGGCGAACCCGATGGCGCGCAGGCGGCCCGGCGCGCCCACCTCGTACTGCTGAGTCACCGACACTACCACGTGGCACTTGCGCGCGCCCGCCGACTCCGAGTGCGGGATCTGCACGTGGAACTGCGGATTCGTGCCCGTGGTCTCTGTGAACGGACGAAATGCGCTGTCAGAGGTTCGTTCGAGCGATTCAACAGAACAGACAGCTCGGCGGTATAGCCTGACCGGTGCAGTGCGGCGGACCGCCGGCGTTGTATCCCGTGCGCCAGCGCCGGCGCGCCAGCACGGCCCGCCACGGCCGCTTGGCCTGCAGTGCGCGCTCCAGCAACCAGTCGTCCGGCCCCACGTGCACCAGCTCCAGCCGACTGAATGACTGCGCGAAGTCCTCGAAGGACATCCTGCAACCTCGAACAAAACGACCTCATTGTAAATCGGCGGAGCCACTCCGGTCCGGACTCGAGGCGGCGGCGCACTGACCAGAAGTCCCCCGGGCCGTCGGCGCGCTGCCGCAGCAGGTCGCGGTCGGGCGGCGCCAGCGCGCGCCACTCGGCGCTGTCGGGCGCCCAGGCGCCGCGCCACGCGCCGCGGCCGCCCGGCGCGCGTAGGCGCACGAGCGCGCCGGCGCCGGGCCCCGCGCCGGGCGCGCCGCGCACGCGCGCCAGGCCGGTGACGCAGTAGGGCCGCGCGGGCAGCAGGCCGGCGCGGGCCCGGCGCGCGCCGGCCAGCAGCAGCGTGGAGCGCGGCACGGCCGAGTTGAGCACCTGGAAGGTGAGCGCGCGCGGCTGCAGGCGCAGCGAGAAGCTCTGCACGATGCCGCCCGACAGCTCCTGCAGCGCGCGCGCCACGCTGCCGCCGCGCAGCGCGCCGTACGAGCCGTGCAGCCTGCGCGCGCCGGACACGACCATTCCATTATCTCTTCGTTTTATCATTACTCACGATTTCCTAATATCTTTAAGAATTCTAAATCCTCTATGCCTACAAAACTTGAGATTATAAAACGTATTAAGAAATGGAAGGTATTTAATTTGAAGGCTTTAATGATTTTATATCCGCATTTTTGTATACGTTCATAACAAACGTAATTATGACAGCGTTAAAGTGCCCAAATGATTTGAACAAAATACGAAAAACATAACTTTGTGCAACATTTTATATTCTCATAAACACTTCCTTAGGAGCCCTGAGACGCTGCGGTGGACGGAACGTCTAACTTTACTACTGTTTTATAATATTGTTGTACCTACATACAAGTAATTGTAATTGCTGTAATATGCCATGTGACGCGATACTAAACACTACCCCAAAGTGAACGTGGTCTCAGTGGCGGTGAGCCTTAGCGTTGGTTCTATTTGCTGTGACCACTAGAAGCCCGACACTCACTTGGCGTAGGCCTTCTCGAGCAGCGGCAGCGTGAAGTCGCCGGCGGCCGGCGCGGCGCCCAGCAGGCGCGCGCCGCGGGCCGGCAGCCGGTCGTCCACCACCACGTCGCGCCACTCGCCGAACACCCAGAACCTGAACCTGCGCCCATCAGTTATTACACTGCTCATCGGGGCTGCGTCGTAAGTCGCGTGCGCCGAACTTGTTCCAAGACACTCGCTCATTTGTGCACATTGCACGTGCAAAATTAGAATTTCTAGTTTTTTTGCAGTAGAACTGTTCCATTTGAATAGATTTATGATTGTTTAAAATATTATTATATTTTTCATTAATCTAGTCAAAAATTAGAGATGACAGGGATATCCGGCAACTATCCGGTATCTGGCCTATCCGGCCGGATAGTAAAATTTGGTGGATAATTATGTCAATATCCGGCCAGATACCGGATAGTTAATAAATTACGAATATTTTATAAAATCGTTTAACATTTTACATTACACTCTAAACAAAAATAAAACAACAGTAACTTCATATCGAAACATTGTTTATCTCATTGTTTGTTAAAAAAAAATACAGTCATATGAGCGGGATTTGAATTTTTGTTTCAAATTTAATTCGCTACCCAAGCGAAAACGCATTTGAAAGATTTATCTGCACCAAAGTTATAATTTTTCTATATACAACTGTTCGCTACGCGTGCGTTAATGCGTTTGTAAGATTAATCTGCACTATCTCAATAAAATGTATAACTTAATACTCGTGAATTCGTGATTAACTAGAGGCATAGTAATGTACTTATACACCAGTCTCTGTGCATTATGTGGTATAGGTCGCGGCACGGATCTTGAGCGCTAGGCAAAATGGGAGGGGATAGTCGCGCAGGCACCCAAGCACACAACTGCTAAATTGTTTTTGCTGGACATAATATTATTTTCCTCTATTAAACTGTGTTTACACTTCTAAACGTAATTTAAAAGATTAGTCGAGTACTAAAATACCTTTGCATAAAAACAAAAGCAGCTAGGTAGATAATTTAATAAGCCCTAGTTTATTGTGTGTACCAAAAATGTTTATTATTTAATATTGATAATGCTACGAATTACTAACACAGTACTAGATTAAAAAAACATCTTATATCTCGTCTGTAACTAAAACGAAAAACAAATTAAATAATGAATTATAATGCTAGTTGTGTGAGCGCGACTGTATTTCACGCAATGCGAGATGCATGTCACCAATGCGAATGAAACGTCACACTAATTAGCCAATCATAGTGTGATGCACTCATGCACCGCACGCGGCGACCAATTATATTTTTTCACACCCGTCCCACCCCGCTACTCCCCGCTAATCGGACCTAAATTTTGACTTCAGCGCATTCAAGGTCAGCGCTCAAGATTCGTGCCGCTACCTATAACAGCCGTGTTCGTTTATCTTCATAAACAAGGCCAGCTTCAGAGAAAACTCGTTCGCTACATACACTGCTGCGAGGGGCTGAACTCTGAGCAAACATAACGGTGGGATTGCGATTGATTCCAACTGTTTTCAAATGATAGTCTATCCTCTAATAATATTTTAATTGCTACAATCCGAAAATGTATTGTGAAAATGCTTCGCGAGTCACTGTTGATTCAGCCTCATCTTCTCTACTTCTTTTAGCAGGTGTTGGAGATGAACTGAAAGGTGGACGTTTTTTTGCATGTTCTACGTTATGTCGTGGTAGTGGCCAGGGGCGGATTTCCCTATAGGCCGAGTAGGCCCGGGCCTAGGGCGGCAAAATATAGGGGTCGGCAAAATTCAATTGTCATCAAAAGTAACGATTCATTGCTCCTCGAAAATAGAAATGGTAAGAAAACAAATAGAACAATTACAAATAGAATGATATCTGAAATAATGATTGAGATAATTAAATCATTTACTGACTAACGTTTTATTTTTCATTTTTATTTAATTGCTATAGTTTATTTAATTTTTCATATTTTACAGCACATAAGGGGGCGGCAATCTTTCGTAGGCCTAGGAAAGAAAGAAGAAAGAAAAAATGTTTATTGACACAAAAACAATTACAGCAAATTATACTTACTACATACATTAACAACAATATACAATGATTATGTGCCAAAGGGCCCACAGCTCAGCATAATGTAAGGTGAGTAAGAAAATAAATAAATCAGCATACGCACTTTTCCAAATTGCTAGAAAAGTTAACTTGGATGCGCTACTAGTCGTACATCACGGCCTAATAGCCTCAATTTTGCGATATGGTATTGTTTTTTGGGGCAATTCTACTGATAAAGATATCGTTTTTAAGGCACAAAAAAGGTGCATAAGATCGATGTGTGGTCTGAAAACTGATGATAGCTGTGTACCATTCTTTAAATCGCTGAAAATACTTACCTTACCATCATTATATATTTTTGAAATTAGTGTTTTCGTCAAAACAAACATGAGGTTGTTCGAAAAAGTGTCAACTTTACGAGCGGTTGCGATTCGTAGCCAATACGCAAACTCTTTGAGCAATCAGCGTTGTAAGACTGCGTTAGTGAGGAAGAGCGTTTTAGGTATGGCACCGCGTATTTACAATAAATTACCAGATGTAATAAAAAAAAAAAATGTCACACAATTCAAAAGAAAATTAAAACTGTTATTAATTGAAAAATGCTATTATACGATTGATGATTTTTTTAATGATAAATTGTAGAGTTATGTATTAATTGACTGGAGAATACACACAATAGACAATTTCTAATTGATATTGAGATTAGTGCTAATTTATGATTAATTATTTGAATATTGACTGTAGAAATTACTTCATATTGTGACATTTTATCATTATTGTTTTTATTTATTTATCATCATTCTATCTATTTTGACATATCTACCAAATAATTTGTGTTTACCTCTCGCATTATTAATATTTATTTTTATTTCGCATACAACCATATATTTGTACGCCTCTTGGCATAACATAGCGACCTATGATCTTTAATACGAACTGTATTCACTACCTATGTTACACAAATAAAATTGATTTTGATTTTGACAGTTATACTGGTCACCTAACGCTGGTTTTCAGCTGCAACCCACGAGTGCCATACGCTCGAAATCGAAACAACAGATACTTCACATTAAATAAATAATATATAACATAAAATACCGATATACATAACATAATGTGTGCGGTGTGCGTAACATAATGACCGCGCCGGGTGAAACAATTTACACTAATAATTTGTAATCATTTTTAATTTTTAATTTATTATTACCATATAATATATTATTAGATTATGAAAATTTCATTAGATTCCACATCAAGGGCCAGCACCAAGCTTCAGCAATGGCATAGGTACGATTCCAATCCAACTCAAACTTATATGGCTGATGAAGTAGCTCGAACACTTTCGTATTGTCTCTGATGTTGAATCAAATATGCCTTTAACTTAATTTTAAAAGTCGAGACGCTGTTAGAATTTTTTATGGGTGGTGGAATATTATTCCAACATTTCGTAGCTGCGTATCTAAAGCTTCCTCGAAAAGCTGCAGACTCACGACGCGGGATTGAAAGCTGTTGAGAACAATTCCTACCCTCACGATTGCTGTGCCTGCTCGTCCATGCCAGTTTATTGTACAGATACGACGGTGAATGTGACTTAATTATGCCAAATAATAAAGATGATAAATGAAGTTTTCGACGGGCGGTCACTTTTAAAATATTGTGCCTATTAAATAATGGAGTAACGTGGGTTCTCAATGGAATATTCAAACAAAACCGTGCGCATGCATTCTGGAGTCTTTGCATCATACATTCAGTTTTGGATAATAGTCGCGGGCCATACACAGAATCAACGTAATTTAGTTTTGACAGGACCAATGACTCCACTAGCAAGATTCGCAGTTCCTCAGACAGATATGGCCGCGCTCTGTAGAGAACCTTAAGCCTGTAAAAACAATTTCTGATAGACTCTGTTACATGTTTTTCAAAACGAAGCTCAGAGTCCACAATAAGTCCAAGATTTCGTGCCTCATAAACACGTTCAATTTTTTCTCTCATGACGGATACGCAAGCGGTGCTGAGCTTAATTGCACTTAGCTGAGACTTAGTGCCAAAAAGCATGTACTTAGTCTTGACGGGGTTGAGTACAAGTGAATTTATTTTGGACCATTGTACAATGCTTTCCAAATCTTCATTTAGGTCCTTTAGTGCCTTTTCATAATCCTGGGGCTTACTAAGCCATCTCGACTAGTCAGTCTCGACTAGTGGTTAGAGCGCATGGAGTATATATATATAATCACTTTAGAGTTCGCTAAGCATGCGTTAATGCTTTTCAAAGATTTATCTTGTATCATATATATGCCGATGATACACAGATTTATATATCATTTAAGCCCCAGGATTATGAAAATATACTCCGGCGCTCTGACCAGTAAGTCATCTCGACTAGTCAGTCTCGACTAGTGGTCAGAGCGCCTGGAGTATTTATCCGGGAGGCGCAGGTTCGAATCCTAATCGCGACCGTATTCTTTTTCCATTTAATATAATCACTTTATATATATGATAATTACATTTTTTTATTCGCTTAGTAATATCAGCACAATACATGATAAATAATACAGGTCCTAATATGGATCCCTGCGGAACCCCTCTGTTCACCAAACGACGTTTAGATGCAACAGTGGAGCCATCTGTGCGTCGTATTTCTACAAACTGTGTTCGACCACTCAAATAACTGTCGAACCATTTCACAGTGTTTACATCAAATCCATAAAAAGTCATCTTCGAAAGTAGAAGAGG
Organism: Xylocampa areola; assembly: GCA_935421205.1. Taxonomy (NCBI): domain Eukaryota; kingdom Metazoa; phylum Arthropoda; class Insecta; order Lepidoptera; family Noctuidae; genus Xylocampa; species Xylocampa areola. The sequence continues at coordinate 117,273 of OW285215.1, forward strand.
AATATTTAAACAGTCAAATGCACGTGAGAAGTCAAGTAATACCAACAGGGTGCACATGCCGGAGTCTTGAGCAGTCAAAATATTGTCAGTAACATCTAGGAGGGCGGTTGCAGTGCTACGAGCCTTCCTAAACCCGGACTGCACATCAGGAAGGATGCTATTTCTTTCCAAAAACTCAACTAGTTGCGAACACACTACTTTCTCTAAAACTTTTGAAAGTACTGGTAGTATGCTAATAGGTCGTAAGTCTTTAATATCCATAGCATTAGGAACTTTAGGTAGTGGTCGAATTTTTGCAATCTTCCATAGCTCTGGATAAGACGATGATTGAATTGATATATTCACTATAGTAGTAATTACTTCCAGCGTTACCGGCAGTGTCAGTAATATCATATTTATGTTTATATTGTCACAACCTTCGGCATTTGTCTTTATATTACTTAATATCTTTGATATTTCTCTCTGTTTTGTAGGTTTTAAACTAAACGAGGAACTATTATTTCTGGTAAATTCAAAATAGGTCAAATGAGAGATGGTAACCTCATCGCTTCCGGGTACATTTAAGAATTGATCAGATATTCTGTCTGGGTTGTTGAAATGCCTAGGTAGCTCATCATTTTTTGGTGGAAGCAAAGTAGTTTTCAAGTTTTGCCAAAGCGATTTAGGGTTATTAATTTGACTATTAACATTTTGTTTAAAATACGCAATTTTTTCATAGTATAAAGATTTAGTAACAAGTGACTTTAACTCTTTATAATATATTTTTTTACTTTCTGTGTCATATTTACGATACTGATCATGAGCTTGGTTCCTCAGATGCATCATTAACTTGATATTATCAGTTATCCAGGGGTAAGACCGTTCTTTAATAACACAGGTTCTCTTTGGCGCATGAATATCTATTAAGGTTGTCAAGTGTGAGTTAAATGTGTTGATCATATCATTAACATCTCCCAGTAATGTTAAGTCAGTAAAAAAAAGGTCAAGGTCTTTTTCAAACCTTTTTTTCGAAATGTCTTTTAGGGGTCGGTAAGAGATGGTCCTTGGAGCAATTTTAGGGCGTTTAAAATTAAATTCAGAGGTTATTAATGCGTGGGCACCTAGGTCTGGTATTGCTTCAACAAATACAGAGCGTGCTCTGGCGTTTGAACATATAACATCGATTTAATGAGCAAGAAACGAGATCCAGGAACAGATCTATATTTTGCCAGGGTGGGCGGTATGCGGTGCCTACTGCTAGTTTCGATCCACCCACACTAAGTGTGAACCACATTTGCTCCACAGAAGAGTGTAACGGGTCAACAGGATGTGGATGACTTCGAACATTTACACCGTGTTTTATATAAAATCCTACACCGCCGCCCCTACCCCCCTTGACAGATATTGGACGAGGTATATGCCGCAACCGGTATCCAGGTACTGACGGCGCACGCCCTCCTTCACCAGTCCGCAACCACGTCTCATTTATACCCATGATGTCGATATCGCGTCGCTGTATGGCTTCCACAAACTCGTCGTGCTTAGTTCCCAAAGAACCCGCATTCAAGAATCCAAACTTGAGATATGTCGAAAGCATTATCGCGTTACTTTTATCCCACATAAGAATGCACATATTAAAATGATCTTAGTGTATTGGTAATGAATAAACTCATAAATATAATGATATGCTACGTTTTTTGTTTGATACATATAAAAAATTACAGATTTATAATAAATATCATGGGCACAGATATAGCGTCTGACACTGTGGACTACACGGATTATTAAACAGAAGCGAACGTTAGAAAGTAGGTAATTAGAGACACAACAAGAAAATAAACAATTGCGAAAACATACATATTTTATGTGAGTAAACACAACTAGGACTAGATCACAAAACAGGTACACTGGAAATAATAACATGCAGCTACAAATTACAAAACTTTTTACATTGCAACTATAGATGTGTGACTCAACATAATATTGAAAAAGTTTTACTATAGCAGAAAAGGCCGGAAGCAAACTTATTGATCGCCGAAAAACCGTGTGATATCGTTCTCTTGTCTGATGTGCACCACCGACTTACCCTCCTCTTTGCGCGCAAGTATACACCCATCTTTAGTCCACGTATACTTCCATTCCAACCGACTCGCAGCCTGGCGCGTCAAGTAGAATAGCAGCCTGTTTCTTTTAGTCAGGCGCTCATTTACATAAATGCGTCGCGCCGTTCCCGGCACCTGGATGTCAGCAGTGGTTAGATTCCGGCGCACGCGGGCGGCGCTCAGTTTGCTGTCACGAGTTCCACGCCTGGCTAGCCGGACAATAATGATACGGGGGCGGGCAGCGTCCTCGCCTTCAGTGCGATCTCACAGGATATTCCCCACACGCTTCACGAAAATTACATCTCGCTCATCAAGTGGCGTCCCCAACTTAAGAGCAAGGGTATTCAGTAACTGTGTCGGATTTTCCCCCTTGATCTCAGTAATGCGAGATAGTTGGATATCGTTAAGCATAGACTCTTGGTCTCGTTCATTAACTTGCTGTTTAAGCTCCCCAATGGTCGATTCCAGTTCCGCGAGGCGAGGAGAGTCCGTTTGATCGAATTTCTCTTCGATCAGGTTCACACGATCTTCGAAAGCGTCCACTTTATTGCTGTATGCCTGAACTGTGGACTTAATGCCCGTCATTTCTTCGCGAAAATCTCGTACTTCGGCTCTCAAAGCGTTCACCTCATCGCGAAGACAGCGAATCTCCATGGCAAGACTGACCTCTTGAGTGGCAGTAATGCCGCTAATGGCTGAAATTGGGACAGTGTTTGCCACCGTGTGCGAAGGCACTTGCGCAACCGCTTGTAATGGCGTTGCCATGACCGCCTGAGTGACCGCTTGTAAATTTGTTCGCGCGACCGTCTGTTTGACCGCTGGTAGAGTAGGGCTGGCAGCTTGTGCGACAGATTGTGGCGGAAATGTGCTGTTATCCTCGGCTGCCTTCACAGGGGTTTGAGATTTGTCGGTCCGGGGTTGTTTTACTTTACATCCCGGGCACATCCAGGTCGGTGCGATGGTAGCAGAAGCAGAAAGATTCACACAGATGCGATGATAAGATACTGGGCATTTGGGGCACTTAATGCTGTCACTCACAGCGATGAACTTTCCACAACCTCCGCATTTAGGCATGATTGTAAATAATTGCAAAAATATTCCACAAAAAGTGTCTTCGGTGCAAGCTGGGTTCGAACTCACTGACGACAGAGTGTTGGGTAATGCCCTTATCCACTACGCCACCTTAACGATAATTGTTGTATGCTAATTATGTGTCCTGTCTTAGTAGAGATTATTTGTAAATTTAATTGAAGGTGGAGTAACAATTAATAAAAAGTTTATGAAAACAACACCAAGCACTTTATTGTCACTTTTGTAATATTCTCGTCACTTGTTTTTATTGATTTATGGCACTAATTGTTGTTAATTTGTAATAAAATTTTCAACGATTGAAGTATTTGTCCTTTACAAAGTGTATTCGTTTAGCTTATACTGCAACACCACTGTCAAGTAATTATAAAAATAAATTGAAAAGGAGCAAAAAGAAACACGTATGTTGCTGTTTCGAGCGTCTGACTCTCCTAGGGTAGCCAACGTATCAAATCCGCCCCTGGTAGTGTCAATGTTCGACCGGATATCCAGCCGCCTGAAATCCGGCTATCCAGCTTATAAAGTCTCCACACACAGAGAGCGAGGGCGGTAGACAGTCGAGTCAGCGGTGCGAGCACAGTTCTTTATATCGAGTCATTTGTCGATTTTAAATGTCAAATTTGACATAACGTGTTGATAAAACGATAACGGTAGCACGGGCTGCAAATCACTATGCTAAGTTGTTTGTACAAATTGGTTCTAACACTCATTCTGATATTCCTTCTCGGGATCTACGCTCTCTAGCTAGACCTCATCTTTTGAACTCCTGGAATCATATGTAGCAACAGACCAGTCTTTTAAAAGGAAAATATTATGCGTCTATTCAGCCCAATATTCCCTCTAAACCCTGGTTTTTTAAATCTAAAAATATTAGTAAATTTCTTACTTCTACCCCTGTCTTTTTAGCCAAACTTCATATTCGCGACAATTCTCTCTATGAATGTGGCATGGATGAGGGCACCTTAGAACATTTGTTTTTTTTCTGTCCCAATATATCTGTCCCTCTTTATGATATCCTTCCTAATAATATCCCTAGGCCTATTAATATTTCTTTTCTTCTAACCCTTGTTGGTTCTCCTTTTATTAAAATTCTATGTAAATTTCTTACTTTAATAAAATCAGAATTTTAATTTCTTGCTTTCCTACCTTAAAACGTATTTTTCTGGTTTCAATTGATTCCCTTTAATCTAAATACATAACTTTTAATCTCTCAGAACCAAGGTTCTACACCAAGTTGTTGGTACACTAATCTAAGTCCTGATAATTATTAATCTCTATTGTTTATTCCTTTTTTTTATTACTAAACACTAATTGCTTAACTTTTAGCGTGAATCGTACCTTGGCTTTCCCACTGGTCAAATTTTGTTAATGTTTATAACGTGATTTATCCAACCTTGACATTGGCAGAATCATCGTTAACCCGATGGAGCCATAATTATCCAAAATTGGAATTGGAATTGGAACGGTAGCACGGTTTGTGGTATATCTGTCGCAGATGGATTGTAGAATTCGCTGTTTTACAGAATTGCTAGCTGATTTAGAAAACAGTACTGTTTTATAATTTGGATTGCATTGCGATGCGTTTAACAAAACAGCTACCCACCTTTAGACGTAATGCAGAATGACATATCTACTGTGGGACAGGTTTGTTTATTGTATAGGTAAATTATATGGATAGTCACCACTCAAGTAAAAAAAAAAAGATACTGTACTCTAATTTGACTTTCCGTGACTGGGTCGACGAAGCCCCGCTTGGCGGGGCTCCTATTGTTGTGTCTGTAAGGTTAGAAAAAACCTAAACACGAAGAGGATGACGGGGGTAGTTCAATCGCTGCGCTCCCTCACTGGCCCCCTTCATCCTCTTTGAACCTAACCAGTCCGTGTCGGGGTAAACGAAATTCCCGAGCTCGCTTCGCTCGCTCATGGATCAATTTAGTTTATTTTGCTTTCATAATCCCGATATATTGTCGACTATTAAAGTGGTTTAGTATTTACGTCATTCAAAATTTTCATCTCTTTTTTGCTATTGACAAGTAAAATAAAGTTAGGTTATTATTGTTAAGACATACAGAGCCATATGCGACAAAATTTCAAACTAAAATCAACAATCTGACAGTTCATTTCACACTGTTTTACTTAATATCTGATCGTTGACCCGCTGCATTGATAAACGCAAAACGTTCATTTAATTTTGCGTGTTATAGTTCGGTAATTATGTAAAACCGCTAAACGTCGTTCAGCTGTCTTTCATAACAGTTCTTTTTTGTAATCAGTTAGCAGTTTTGTAAAACAGCTGATTCTACAATCCATCTGCGACATATCGACCCCTCGATAAATTCGACAAATCTTACCGATTATGTCGACATAGAACCATGCTAGGGTTCTTATGTTTGACAGTTCTTATTGGTAAATTTGCCGAATTTTGTCGAAATTTTATCGTCATTTGAAAGTTGGTAGATAAAGATTCTCTAAAGCTTTTTTGTAAAACTAAAATGGTTTTTGTAGAAATAATCACATTAGAATTTGGAATGTTCAAAAGGATCCACAGGCCAATCTGCTTAATTTGGAGGAAGAATTTAAGGATATATTGTAGAATGAGTTGAGCAAGAAAATAACCCATACCCTTAGTTATATTGTGAGGAGTGTAAGGGTGATGTTATCTGTTGGCTCATTAATTACCAGACACAATAGATTTTTATTGTTATGATTGAAGTACAATTTTGTACTTCTCAATATAAGAGAGTAATGATTTCCCAGTATTTAGTGTCATAAAATAAATTGATCTTCCTTGTGTTATGCTAAATATTTATCTATCCGCTCATAGCCTATACATGATAATCATAGTCTCCTTTGACTGCACTACAGTTTTATATCTTTAGTACCGACTAATAACACACCAAAGGACCCGAAGGTGTGTGGTCTAAACCACAATATTGCACTGGGATAGTAGGCCTTATGTATGGTGAAGGAGGTGTCCTAAGCCAGTGAATCATGGACTCAAGGCGTGCATGTACTTAAAACACTTACACATTTCTTTAATCATTCATTTATTTCAGATAACAAATACTCACATAATTAACTTATGGATTATCATAAATATAATAATACTTAAACTAAATTCGGACACTGGAACTTGGATGTTTCGGTGGTGCTTCCATGTCCTATCTGTACACTAACACTTGCTGATCGATAGTCAGCACTGAGAAAAACAGACTTGTGCATCACGTAGACATGACTTCTCGATTCCATCTGTCCTTCAACATCGACTTGACGTTCACTATTAATAATTAATAAATGAAGTCGGTAGGTACTCAGGGAGCCTGTCTCCCAATGTGATGGCGCATAAGGGGCGCTGTAGCTTTAATATTTTTGCTGGCATATTAGCGGTGTGGCGTTAGTTGCAATTACGTCGAAATCAGCTTCTCTTTTCTTCCAATAAGTCTAATTTACAGGCTCTAGGGGTAGGCGTTTTCTTCCGCTCCGTTTATAAACCACCAACAGCAGGTATAATCAATTGAATAATCATATCCCTGCCGTCGACATCATTACGATTGTATTAAAGTTTTTTATAAATTAAATTTCTTATATTCGACAACGATTGACAGTGACAGTTAAGTCAGATCAAGAGAATAGACATGAGTCCGATATATCATATCGTAACTAAAAACGGATATACACATATATCATATCGTATCGATATGCTACACACAGAAAACCGTTTTTACAATATCGAATAAATCATATCAAACTAAACGAAAAACTAACCATCCATATCCATATCCGTTTACGTAGCTTACTCAACTTCTCATATTCATATCGTTAGATATTCGCCGTCTCTCTGTCCAACTGATGACGTTACCGGGCGTGAAAACGAGACGAAGCGAATATCGTTCAGCGTTTGCTGTAGATATCTAAAACTCTCCATATCGATATCTAAAAACGGTTTTTCATATCGATATGCAAACTTCATATCGGATATGTAACCGTTTACAGAAAATACCAAAAACGCCCATGTCTACAAGAGAAAGTCGGCAAACATCCTCCTTGATATCCTAAAATTATTTTATTTTATGTATTTTACTAGAAACCAATTAAATATTATGATTTATAAACTATATTTCAAAAAAGAATAAAACGAAATCATTTTTCATAAACGCGAAATAAATATTTTGTGATTTTAATAGAACGCAGATGAGTGAATGATGAACGATTGATTTTTTTAAATCATGTGTTGCCATTTATAAAGTCGATAAGCTGTCGACAAGACATAGCCCTCGACAAGGCTCGATAAAGCTATCGAGGCAAGTTCCGTGCTACCGAACCTCGATAAAATTCGATATGTTTAAACTTATATCGTCTCGACAAATTTATCGATCAAAGAACCGTGCTTGCACCGGGCGCCCGGGCGTGACGGTGACGACGGGTGTCTACTCACTGCCGGGCGTGTAGGGACCGTGGCGTAGCGGAGGTGGCTCGGAGCCTTGTGTGTGTAGGTAGGCATCGGGTTGTTTGCAGGGAATAACAATCATTGAATACACTTTAAAATACTTCAACTTAGGTAATTTGCTAAATAATGTAACGATGACATCTGTATTCTGTAATGTACCTACCTATGAGCTACAATAAAGGATTGAATTAAATTTTCTTTTTTAAATTTGCTCCCCTAATACACCTATCATTTTTCAAGGTTCTTTGTATTTTTTTTCCATCATATAATTAAACCTAATTACAATCTATTGTTTCATTTTCAGCAAAAGACCGAATTTTTCAAAGAAATCAGCGAGTACTGCTTTTGGATTTCAAGCCCTAGTAACCCTAGTCGCGCCCCGATACCGCATCGCTTAACCACCGCTTCCTGTCGTGTGTGTAAACTTTATAACAAATTCCGTGTTATTTTGACAGACTATACATATAAAACGGTCAGGATAACAAAGTTAAATGTAAATCGGTTAGGGTTATAGTAATGTCGGTGCAACTGAGTATAATAAGGTAAGCCAGCGCACCAGTGTACGTTGATCCGTGTCCACTCGCCACACTCCGATACACATGCTGACACAATCAGCATCCATCGCGAGTGGACACACTTGGCTCCATTCACATTACCTACCATCGTCACAACGGCAGACAGGGAGCCGGCGCGGGGCGGGGGGGTACACTCCGCGACCTTAATTTGCCATTGTCTCATCATTTCACTGGTCACTACTGACCGACTTGTTCCCAATCCAAACTTTTAGAAATATATATGTGATCTTATATAGCCACATAGATCCATCGATTGTGGTTAAGTTGCACTGTGTCGAGGTTTTCTTCCGAGATGGGTGACCATTGTTTCATATGATGTTCCTGCGTGCCTTGGCGAGCGCGTTAAAATGGTGGTCGCGGTGGCAAAACTTTTATGACAGTCCATACGCGTAATCAGACGCCTGAGGGTCTAAAATCCAGTCTTATCAAGAGGTATAGTTTTGCACAGTGAGTTGAAGGAGTCAGTTAAGTAGTGCGGCCCACGGAGAGCACTCGACTGGAAGCTGAGCACAACGTAGTTGGGAAAAAGCTAGGCAGATTTCATATTGGAATAACGCTGTACCTACTGAATCCACCAAATAAAGATTAAGAACCGTAATTTTTTTTGTCGAGTTTCATCCTTTATGCAAAAATGTGCAGTACCTACTTATAAGCAAAGCTCGGCGGTATAGCCGCTATAGCCGGTGGGCAGCAGAGAGCGGGTGCGGTACCTGAAGGCGCCGGTGTAGCCGGTGCGGAAGGAGTGCGGCGGCGCGGCGCGCGCCAGCAGGCTCGGCGTCAGCGCCAGCGCCGCCGCCGCGCAGCACACGTGCGCGTCGCCCGCCGCGCCCGCCGCCCCGCCCGCCGCGCCCCACCTGCGGAGCACGCGCACGGGTGTCAGTCGACAGTATCGCTCAGCGAGACGAACCTGACTCGTGAGACCACAGCGTGCCGCTCGTGTGTGGCCTTAACACTAACGTAAACGTCAACAAACATATATTACTAACGTAGAAGACAGAAGTTACAGTCAGATTGAACGTGATCGAGAATGGCCGCACCTCGAATGTAAGGAACGGCATACATCATTATTAGAAGGGCCGGACGCAAACAATATGAGTGCTTCATGAGCGTTCATTTGAAGTGTGTTCGCGTCGCTTGTCGCCAAACGCGGCGACACGACATAGCGACCGTCGCATTAGGGCACACCGGGTCACGATACACTCACGTATGAGGAGCACGCACACGCACGCGCACACGCACGCGCACACGCACACGCACACGCACACCTGTACAGCTGCCGACACTGCCGAGTGCCGACATCACCTTACACATTATAATCGAACCGAATATTACAATGGTTAACTAGTGGACCATATTTATGAATGTACACACAATACGTAAATCGACAGTTATTAGGAATATAACGTACAAAGATCGAGACTGGCGTGTCGGTGTGTCCGCCAAGTTCGGTAAGAAGAGGGCGACCTGCGGCCAGTGTTCATAATAATTGTTTAGTTAGAAAAAAGTTCAATACAGTTTACAAATTATCTTACAATAAATATTAAACACAAATTGCCTAATTGCCTGAACTAGGTAGAACCTGTGACTCAGGCTATGTAGTGGATACTTGCAGTTTTATAAATTAACAATACAATTAACTTAAAGTAAAGTCCCACAGTGATTACAAATTAATATGTATAGTAGGTAGTGGTAAGGAATTGATTACCTACTCTACATTATGAAAGCTGTGTATATTACACGAACCATTTCGAGCTACTTTTTAACCGACTGCAAAAAGGAAGAGGGCTTGGCACCGACTTCAAATCTATCATATGTGTGCTATATACTACACATGAATAACAAATTCTTTTATTTTTTGTTTCTTTTGGTCGACAATGATTATAGTAAGTCTTAAGTTTAACAATATCAGATTTGTAATCACTCAAGTTTATTTAAGAAGGTGTCAGTGGTATTACGCCACTGAGGAGCAGGCAGCATAGTGGCCAAATAGCAGGTATCGCTGTAGTCTGTAATGGGCTAGTTACAATGTGGACCGTGGAAGATGTTGGTATTCAGATGTGAAGACATTTCAACGAATGAACTTTTTTATTAACGTCGGCTACCTGCGCACGTGCGCAAATTAGTAAGTTGTAAGCGGTGTTAGTAAAGACAATTCGCTCCCTATCAAGGCGAAGGGGAGGCAGTGATTCCAAGAAACTACTTTGTTATGGCACAGAATATATAATAGTCAGGGTGTGTTTATAGTGTTCAACTAATGTTGTTTGAATAATTATGCATCGGTAGAGAGGTATCGGTGTGCGTGTTAGTTTGGCAGCCAAACCAAGTCCTCTGTCTGCCGGAGCCTGTAGCCTGTAGCCTGTAGCCCGTAGCCCGTAGCCCGTAGCCCGTAGCCCGTAGCCAAACTTTGTGTAGAGAGGCGTACGTGTGCGTGTGCGCGTGTGTGCGTGTGTGCGTGTGGCGGCGGTAGTGGGCGGTAGTGGGCGGTAGTGGGCGGTAGTGGGCCGTACGCACCTGTGGGCCGGGCCGTGCGGCGCCCCTGTGGGCTCGTCGTCGTCGCCCAGGAACCGCGGCCGCGCGCACAGCTCCTGCAACACGGAGCGTGCGCCAGCTTGTTAGAGCTCCTAGACGTTACAGTTAATACATTATATATAAAGATAAATCTTTGAAAAGCATTAACGTATGCTTAGCGTACTCTAAAGTTATTATATTAAATGGAAAAAGAATACGGTCGTGAGCAGGATTCGAACCTGCGCCTCCCGGTTAAATACTCCAGGCGCTCTGACCACTAAGCCATCTCGACGTCTGCTCACTATAGTGAATTCTTCTTCCACATTTAAGCACGTCTTTTGGTGACGTCATTTCTAAGTATTCAGTCCCTATACATATGACGACCGTATTCTTTTTCCATGTACATAAACTAAGTATCACGCCTGTATTCCCCGAAGGGGTAGGCAGAGGTGTACACAGTTGTCACCAATTCTGTTATTAAGTCCCATGTAATAGGTGGTGAGCCTATTGCCATCTACCGGGCACAATTCCAAACTCCAGGTTGCTACTGAGAATTTTCTAACAGAAAAACTCAATAACACTGCCCGACCCGGGAATCGAACCCGAGACCTCCTGCTCAGCAGTCGCGCTTGGGACCACTAGACCAACGAGGCAGTTTAATCAAATCATCATCAAACACAAAAGTGTTGTTAATTGTTATAATAAGGTTTTGCTTTGGTAATAAATAGATAGGTATATGTTTTTTTTCTTTATATTCTACTACTGAAAAGGGGCTCGTGGCTAAGTAACAGCCGCACAGATCGATCGATCGTGGTTAAGCTGCGCTTGCCGCGGTCGGTCTGTGGATGGGTGACCATCATTCATACCGAGACCCCTCCGTGCCTCGGAGAGCACGTTAAGCCTTCGGTCCCGGTTGTCAAATTAAGCACTATGACAGCCGCTACGTGTAGTCAGAAGCCTGAAAGTCTGACAACTAGTCATACCACGAGATATCGAAATATTATTTAAGGTCCTAATTTATTAGGTAATTTCCTTTCAAGGGGTCAATGTGTAAGAGATAAGGATTCATTTAAGCCATAATTTAAATTTTTACAATTATATTTTTTTCCTAATGTTCGCCGTTCAAGGAGCAGTATTCGTCTTGCTAGCACTATGGTAATTACAAATAATTTGTTATACTTATTTAACCATTTAATTCTTGGTTAAGTGAATGTATTTGACTTATATATTAACCCTTTCAAAGGAAATTACCTAATAAATTAGGACCTTATATACGTATATAACTTTAGAGTTCGCTGAGCACGCGTTAATGTTAAAAAACTATCACGGATTTTACTGGTAAAAAGTTTAAAAATAATATTAAGTCGGTTCTTGTTAAAAAAGACTATTATAAAATTAAAGATTACATAGAGGATAGGGACGTGTGGCGTTAACTATTTTCTGAACATGTGGCTCTCCTAGCAACAGGTGATTGTGGAGTGTCATAAAATTAAAACAGAAATGACTGAATTGTGTCAGTGACAATGTTTTATTGGCCTGTCTTGACATTTTACTCACTTTGACATTTATAAAAAAATCCATTTATATACCTGCTGATACTGTATTTCAAATTATTTCAAATATGTATTTAAATTCGTAGCCCACAAAACAACATGCTGTAAATGTGAGCTCAATGTAGAGATTCATGACTCATGTGACATAACTAATTATTTATATTCGCAGCATTATTTATTAGTTAATATTACTTCTCACACATCATCATTAACCTACATTGTTCTTGCACCTACAAACTTTGTAACTATGCAAAGATCTTGCATCTTTATTGTATTATTTTATTGTAAAAGAGTGTCTATGGAGTTTCTTGCCGGCTCTTTTCCATAAGACCAACTTTTTGGAACCGTGCAACTAAAATCTATTAACGTTTCATATGTGCATGTAATTTTGCCTATTTGAAATAAAAACTTTTTGACTTTGATTTTGACTTTGAAATGCTTTTCAAATATTTATCTTTAATTGTTAAGGTAATTGCATACTTCAGACATTGTATTAACTGCAAAGTTATCGAGTCGGTTCGGTCACCTGTATAATATAGGGACTAAATATTTTCCGCAGTAAAGTTGGCTGTCTGTGTACAATATTAGACGCAAAGAAAAATAAAATACTTACGTATTAAAATGTACAATGTTATCTTTTTTGTATTTCTCAAAGGACACAAGTAGTTAAGAATGTAATTACAATTTCGCTTATCAACGTGCAGGTGCAGGCGACCCGTCACGTCCCCACGCGCGCTCGGACAGATCGTATCACGCGCAGTTGTCCCGCCCAACGTGCGGCGGCAGGGCACTCGGTCTGTCGCCGTGCGCGCTGCCGGGCACCGCGGCTACAGGCAAGCGCGGCCATTACCGCGAACGAGACGATCGACGGTAATAATAATATTATAGTTCAGTTGCAGACGATGTAAGGTATCGTCGCGCTACAAATACAGTATCGTTGAATCTGGGCCGAGCGGCGCGGGCGGTGCGCGGGCGGGGGACACAGTGATGGCCGCGGTTATAACGGCGTGCGCCACTAGCAATACTGTTTAATGCGTCGGTCGGTAATACGATGGGCCGGTGTAGCGCACCGAGCGCCGAGCGCCGAGCGCCGAGCGCCGGTCGTGCCGCGCGCGGCTCCTGTGGTGGTGACGCTGGCGCCGGCGACGACTCGTTCAGTTAATAGCTAGTGAACATTGCTGCCCACTGCGCTGTAGGCTGTAGTTAGCGGACGCAACGGTTGCAACACACGTTGTATCTTATCACGTTCAGAAATACATATATGTATTTAAGAGACCATAGTCAGCTGCCACGCGGTAATGATTGTAAATGGGGATCACGGGGGATCAGTATCGTAAACTCAGTTGGAAGATGAAACACAATCAATATAATGTTACATGCGACTCTCTCACAACACTATAAACAATACCTTACTTAAAGCAAGTAAATGTTATTAATTGTGCTAAAGTAGAATTTATTTGTAGTTAATATTATGTAATTAGTTAGGAAACTGAGTTTTCTTTTTTATGTATTAGACATTTTGATTTTTTATTTTTATTTTAATTTTTACAAACTTTTATGTAACTTCATTTGACTATTTGCTTGTATATTATTGTTTACCTATTTATTTAATATTTTTTTTTTTTTTTTTAGTTTGATTTATTATTGATTCTTATTATTAGATTTTATACTGTTATCTGACTATTTTAACCTATGTCAGCGCTTTTCGCCTGAAACAGGATTACCTAGTTCAGGCACTTAAACAAATGTGAAGATGATATACAGTTATATGCGACTTTGTATTAATGTATCATGTACCGAAAGTTTTTGAATAAAATTTTATTATTATTATTATTTTATTAATGTATACCTACTGGAGCTAAAATTCTAAATAACGATCCAGCCGAGCTTGCGACCACTACTACACCAATCCTGCTTAGCCCTTACCTAATTACATTGGGGTCGAGTTGCAGTCAAACCGGATGCAGCTTAATACCAGTATTTTACATAGAGCGACTGCCTATCTGACTTCCACAACCAAATTAAATGTAACACGATATCTCGTGGTATGACTAGTTGTCAGACTTTCAGGCCTCTGACTACCCGTAACGGCTGTCATAGTGTTTAATTTGACAAGCGAGACCGACGGCTTAACGTATTCTCCGAGGCACGGAGGGGTCTCGGTATGAAATGAAGGTCACCCATTCACAGACTGACCGCGGCAAGCGCAGCTTAACCTCGATCGATCTGTGCGGAGAGACGTTAAAAAATATCATATCAGGTGAGTCTGTCATAAGAATCGTTTCATCCTAAGGCCATGAACAACATTGTTATAACACCACCACACTGTATTACTATGAGTGTCACATTTTTCTGCAGAACCCAGCACCGGGCGATCATAAGCCTTATATCTTATCGCCGTCGCTTGCGCAACACTTTGGCAAACATTTGCGTGATAATATTTTAACAAGTGCAACCTCGATATCTGTGCGCGGCTGCTTACACTGCAGTGAGCCCATTGTACGAGACCTGCAAGGCGACCAGTTACAAATGGCCATGGATTAACCGTTGGTGACTCTTGGTGACTCCAAACCGTAATACTAAGCAGTATCCACGGCAGGTGGACATGTCTGGAGGATATTAACGTTGAGATTTGTAAGTGTAACAGTGCGATCGGGAGCCAGGGCCGAGTCGCGGCGGTGAGTCACGGTGACCGGGCGCGCGGCGGCGAATGTAACGGCACTGCGAGAGTCCCGGGCCCCGGCCCCAGCCCCGGCCCCAGCCCCGGCCCCGGCCCGGCCCCGGCCCCGGCACCGGTGCTGCTACCAGTAACAATCACAGTGTTTACGTGTTCAGCGCATATCGCTCGGCTCTTAAGGGGACGCGGGGGGGGGGGGGGGGGGGCTTGCGCGCGCGTTGATGTCTTTCTTACGTGGTGTCGGGTTCGCACTCCCGCGACCTTGTGGCGGCGTCGTGCGGCGCGCACGCACACTGACGCACTTCCTCTGACTCAATAGTAATTTAAAACTGTCATCACCGGACCGGAACACGTAGTAAGGCGTGTTCACTGGTCGCTGCGAAATGTTTTGCACATAAACATCATATTTGTATGCCTTCTTCAAGTAGCATAACTAATTAGATATTCATATTATCATAATCCTAAGTAAGGTGGTGGCGTCAATGTGTCCGCGGTGCTGCAGCAGACAGGCGGCGCGGGCGCACGCCGCCGGAAGCGAATCCCGTTGCGACCTACACACACACACACAGAGAAGGCACCACTCGCTAGCAGCAGTGCATGACTGGAACACTGGCGAGTATACTGCCGCAAGCATATTGTCTACGAAAATAATAAGAAAGGGAATCGAGTTGTTCCAGTACCTACCTATGTACATCCAAGTAGCAGTTTGAAAACATAGTTATAGATTTGGAATTGACTCGTGTAAGATGGGCCATTACTCCAACTTGACTAATGTTTAACTAGGATGCTGTGTGTTGTACACACACCAACTATACAATGATAGCCGTTGTATAGCAAGTGGCGCGCGCATGGGGCGTGACGTCACCGCGGTCATGACGATGTCACCTCACATAAGTACTATCATTATTGTACAAGAGGCTCGATATATTTTTATAATAATAAGCTAACCTATTTTATTTTATGATAACAATTGTTTTGTCCTATCCTTCGGTTGTCTTGCATAAAATATATGTAATATTCGCATGAGAATACATGGATCACGAGAGTGTGTTGCGCGGGAGTGCGGCGTGTGTTTGCGCAGATGTTAGCGCGTGCGCACTAACCGCTGCAAGGTTGCGCGTTTCGCAATAGTTTGAACAGCAAATACCGTGCGGTGGTCGGGCCGGCCGGGTCGGGCCGTGCCGGGTCGGGCCGGGCCGGGCCGGCCGGGTCGGGCCGCGCACCCGGTACTCACGTGCGGGCGCGGCCAGTGCAGGCCCCGGGCGAGGCGGCGGCTGCCCAGCGCGCGCCACGTGGGCGGGAAGTCCGCGTCCTCGAACAGCGCGCCCGAGTCCTGCGAGCCGCTCCAGTACCTGCACACACACACACACACACCCAGCCATTATACACGAGTACCATACACTGTGCACTGCGCACTACTAACGATGTCAAAAATTTATCATATGAAATGTCTTCCATTTTCCACGTAGGTACGGCTCGGAAGAGCTGCAGCTGCCCCTCTAGGGAAGTACCTCCATCAGTAAAAATTCGTAACCATCAGGGTCGTCACTCGTGTGCGCCTGCGCTGCTTGAGGACGCTGTAGTGTGTGCACACATCCTCGGACGGTATACACCTATGTTGAACATGCACATTATTATACGGACATTAGTGAAAACGACTAGTTTCATTCGACTGCTATCAAAACTACATTTATGGGACTGTTTTTAGTCCCTTATAACAGAGAGCCTAACACCTACCATACCAAAAACCATTTCTAACCTAACAAGTTTTAGGTAGTCAATTTTATTTATAATTTAGAGATTATATGTGTTTAAACGCATCCACAATACCGGAAGAATTTACAGCATCCATCTCTAAGATCAGAGACACGGTACCTTAGAACAAATATGTATATCGATACACGACGGTGCGCGGTGGATGGATCTGGAACTGTTCCAGATCTGTCCCCGCGCACCGTCGCGTCGTTATGAATCAACGTGTTGACACAACGAGCCAGTATTCCATCAGCGATGCAGCGCTCATTACTTGTAACATTTGGGGCGCCATGCTCAACAGTAAGCGGTATAGCGGTATACTATGACAGGCGATATAATATCTGCCAACAGTACAATGAACAGTTAGTGTCACACGGACCTCCGACTGACTGCTGCTACGAGAACTTTCGGAGAAACTATAACTAGTGAGTAGATAATATCAGTTCACACTAAGTAGTTCACAGAACATTTAGACGAACATGTGTGAAAGGTCACATCGGTACAACAATATGTTTACAGAGAACTTGTTTCACTATAACTACCTACATGGGGGGAGGCACTCACCTGGAGAGCGTGGAGTGGTGGTCGGCGGCGCCATCTGCACACAACACACACAAACATTAGTCCTGCTGTCGCGCAGTGCGCAACTCGTGTACGACATCGTTGGAGACGTGTGGCACATGCGAGGTCAGCCCCTAGGCAGGCACCGCACCGTGACAAATGCGTCTGTGTCCGCGCAGGCGCTAGTTCGCTACTCGTGCTCGTGGCCAAGTCACAAGTTAGCTTATTGAAGCAGGTAATATATGTAAATCATTTCATATCGCATAATTGAACCAGCTGTTTGTTTTAACAACGACGTGTGCTGTTATAGCTATCAGAATGTGTGAATGTGTGTCGCGTGTGTCGGCCGGGCAGCCTGCAGCGCGTGACGTCACGCCGCGCCGTCGCTGCGCTCAGATAACAACAGCACTCAATAGACCATACTACATCGGAGTCATATTTTATTTCATTAAGATACAATGAATTAGAGCTTGGTGTTACTGGTCGTCCTACCTATAGCCACAGTTTACATTATAGATACTACGTAACTACAGCTGTGTCTACCTCTACGGGAGAGAGGCTTTGCTCCGCAGGGGGATAATGCAGACTGGCAATATTATTTATTTATGTAAATAATAGATAAGCCCTTGACACAAATCAATACAACAAACTACAAAAAAACAATCTATAGCAGTGTACTTCTAAACAAGGAATATGAAACACCGCAACACACACTATAAATTCCTCTGACCAACTAAATGACATGAAACAGTTAATGGAAATGTTCCAACAAATAGTCTCATCAAATGGGTACAATAACAAATCCACTTACAAGTCTAATGTCTATAATGACCACAAATTCAACCAAATTAAATTAGTAGTTACTATGGAATGCCCATGGCCTGTCACAACACTTCTATGAAGTTAAACTTTTTCTCGAAACAAATGATGTGGATGTTTTGCAAGTAACAGAAACACATTTTACAAGTAAATCATACTTTAATATACCAAAATATAAATTATACCATATAATACACCCAGATGGAACAGCTCACGACGGCTCAGCTATAATGATCAAAGAAAAAGTAAGACACTACGCTGCTGCTCGAATTCGATAATGGTGAGAAGAATCCAGACAACCTCCTAACGGGTGTGCCAGTGTGCCTGCTAGGACACAGTGCGGAGATAATATTATTATATAATATTGTCTTAAGGTTTAAAATTTCAATAAATGGATCAAACACCCAAGGAATCTTAGGGTCGAAGTAGACGAACAGGAATTACAATATGTCGATGAGTATACTTATGTTGGCTAGATAGCCTCGTTTAAGAACCGACAAGATACAGAAGTCGAAAAGCGCATTTACAATGCATGGAAGAGCTTCAGGTCCTTAAAAACACACATGAAGGGCACACACTCCCTATATCTCTGAAGTGTAAACTCATATAATATGTATCCTGCTCGTCATAGCCTACGTAACTTGGTCACTTACTGAACGAAAAAATTATAACTTAAGATTGTCCAACGAGCAATGGAGCGCAGCATACTGGGCTTCAAGCTTACAGACCGTATTAGAAATACCACCCTACGCTCCTACGCGCTACTCGTGTAACAGATGTTGGGGAAAACACAGCTAGGCTTAAAGTGGAAGTGGGCTGGGCATGTCACTCGACTGCACCCGGAAGGATGGGCAAAGATTGCCGTGCACTGGGCGCCTGATAGAATTCATTTTTGCTGGACAGGTATAGCCAGATATCGCGCAAGGTTTGGAATTAACAGAGGAGGCCTTTGCGCAGCAGTGGGACGAAAAACTAGGACACCCGGCGGAGTGGGCAGGGAGGCGACGCGTCGTCGCTACCGGAACAAATTGCACAGCGAAGTGCTTCCGTATTCCCCCTTCACGGGCCGCGACCGCTCATTGCGCTCACCAACACCGCAATGTTGTGGCGTCCGCTCCCACTGGAGCGTCACTGACTGCGATCCGTACGACCCGATACTGTCCGTACTGTGCGTGGCGCTCGCGGCTTAACATATCATTGGCGAAGGGAAAAATAACAAAAACAATAGCCATGTTGTCGGTTGTGGCCGCCCCCGCGTGCCCCGCAGGCCGCGGCCGGCGCCGGCGCAGCGACACAGGCCGCGGCGTGCACTACACGTTGTTGTAGTGAACTTGTGACTGTACGCCCGAAGCTCCTAACTGAACTCACTGAATGCCTAGAGACTCAATCAATAAATGTCACATGCTATATTTACTTTTCCTT
Organism: Xylocampa areola; assembly: GCA_935421205.1. Lineage (NCBI taxonomy): Eukaryota > Metazoa > Arthropoda > Insecta > Lepidoptera > Noctuidae > Xylocampa > Xylocampa areola. The sequence goes on from OW285215.1 coordinate 136,760, forward strand.
CATCTACTCCAGTTTGCCTCAAGAAACGTTTCAAGTTGCTTGGTCACACGAGACTCCTAAGCATGAGGTCCTGGGTTCGATTCCCGGGTCTAGCAAAGTGTTATTGGATTTTTCTATTATTATTATTAGTATTCTTGATAGCAGTCGCGAGATTGGAATTGTGCCCGTAGATGGCAATAGGCTCACCATCTGTTAAATGGGACTTAAAAACAGCATGTGAAATGTGGGTGTACAACTGTGTACACCTCTGCCTACCCCTTCGGGGAATACAGGCGCGATGCTATGTTATGTGTATGTAAAAAGATATATATAATATATATGATGTACTATATATTATACATAAATATATATAGTTATTATTGTTAAAGTTTATGTAGGTACTTTATATTTGCACCGCACGAAACTCCATATCTGACTATTTAAATCTAATCCATCCAACACTTGCCTGGTAGAAATCACAGACCGCGATAAAGCCGCCCATTATATATATAATTTAAAAATCCACTATTTTCTATCTGTGTACGTATGTATGTATGGTATGTTAATTTGGAGAAAAAGTATAATATATAAATAAATGTATTTAAATTATATCTCTAAACTGTGATGGAGTCATTGGACTCTTATTTATTTACTTGCTGTACTTTTTATTTTAAATTTGGTTAACATCAGGCAAAATAAAATGGCTGACGTTGACGTCAGTGACATACAGCCAGTGCACAATGCGCTGACGGCGGCGAGCGGCGCGGACGCGGACGCGGTGCGTGTTGCGCTGCTTTCAGTTTCGTTCAGATCCATTAAGCGAGCCGTTAGCGGTCATCACATTAAATGTCACCAGCCATGCACATAATGCTCGTGTTTACAGGGACACAGACAGTGGCCGCGTTAGGCAGAAACATGAACAGATAGAAACCTACTAGGGCAGTTTAATTACTCCATTAATTTATTGTACTTTTTATTTCATAATCGGAAACTACATAATTAAACTAATGCCGTTATTAATTTATTTTTTAATTTAACTGGATAATATTTTTTCACAATGAAGTAAGGCGTCTTCTAAGTATTATTTCTTAGATTTCGATTGTTAATTAAACACTACATTTTACGTGGTCAAACATGAAGCAGAACGAAGACAAATAAAAAAAAAAAACTGTGATTCTGCGCGGTCTCCTCGTGGCATGGTAAGTACAAGTGGTTTACACTGAATGAAGAAATCGTTGTGGACGCACAACCACCAAGGAGGCCGTGCGCCAGGAAGGTCACTACTGAGGGTATGGTTATTCCTCCACTATATTGTTTTGGCAGACCGTCGAGAGAAGATACGCGAGATAGCTGATAAAGTGTACACCTAGACAGAACGAATTTTTCATATTTGCACATTATTCTGGGTATGAAAAAGCTTTCTGCACGATGGACGTGGACTAGCGGGCCAGGCTTCTGCGCCGGTGTCGACAGAAGCAAGGCTCTGACGGCTGCGGGCCGCGCGGCGGGCCCGGGCCCGCACCCACTGCCGCAGTACACGCGCCGGGCGTCGGCGGGTGTAGCCAGTGAGTCTGACAGACCCCTCGCTTACTCTAAGGCGGAGTACATTTATCAGGATTTCCACCCCAACAACAAAAATAAAGTATATCGAGTCAAAATAAGATTTTATAGAAAAATAAAACAAAATGATCCGAAAAAGTGTCTTGTTTCCAAAGTTATGGAAGTAGAAGCAGACCTAATGAAACTATATACCTCACTATACCTAACTAACTATATACTATGAACCTCTCATAAAATTGTAGAATCAGCTGATTTAGAAAACAGTGCTCTTATGTAAAACAGCTGACCCGCTGCGCGCTGTCAACGATCAGTGGTTATGTAAAACAGCGTGAAATAAAACGTCCGTCCAGCTCTGGGTGTCTTATCAACAATACATTTTAGCTTGATATTTTCTGAAAACAGTAGCAAAATCAAAATGAAAATTCAGAATGACGTAAATACTAACTTAAAACTACTATACTAATCGATACTAAATCTAAAGAAAGAAAATAAATTAAATTGAGCTTGAGCGATCGAAACGAGCTCGGGAGTCTTGTGTACCCCGCCACGGACAGGTTAGGTTTCACGACAGGGATGACGGGGCCAGTGAGTGAGCGTAGCGTGCGAACTACTGCCATCTCGGCGTGTTTAGGGTTTTTCTAACCTTACAGACACAAAAATAGGAGCTTTACTCAAGTAACTGGTGACTGTCCATTTAATTTACTTAAACAGTAAAGAAATCTGTCCCACAGTAGATATGTCATTCTGCATTACGTCTAAACATGGCTAGCAGTGTTGCGCGGCGCGATGGCAGCGTTATATAAAACAGTGGATTCTACAATCCATCTGCAATCGATACAATGCCAAAAAATTTATTCTTTCTGAACCAAATAGTGAGCCGGCTGAAGGTTCTTTAATTAGATTACCATAGAATTCAGAACTTTATTTAGAAAGATAAATCAAATCTAAAACAAAGAACAAAATTTCATATTAGTAAGTGACAAATATGAAAGATAATTCTTAATTTGTCATTCATCCACTGCTGAGCAAATACCTTCCTCAAGTCTCCGAAATAACAGTATGTTATTTCATACTATGTGGTAACGAATTATTGTGCCTTCTCTGTTACCACAGATAGAAACGTTTAACTTGTTTACTGTAACAGCTGTTCTTAGGTGGTACCCGTAAAGTAAAGATGATGTATTCGATCGCAGTAACAGCCCAAAAAACCCTGAGTTATACACTTCTCTTTCTAACTAAGGCGTTAAACCTAAGCGAGAAAAGGAAACAGCTTATGACGACTGTAACAGAGTGTCACAGTGTAACATGTAACAGTTTGTATCTTATTCTAACTAAGGTAACTTTCTTAAGTATGAATAGAGAAAAACTTGTGACTGTCGTATAACGGATGGTGTGATCTCGTGGAACACCAACTGTATTTTCATATAGTTTGTCACAGTTACAGTCTATGATTTTATGACACCTGTTTTATTTAGCTGTTACGATAAATACGCCGCACTCCTAGACTCGCACAAGAGCCTGGCAGCCCTTTTGCCTTCATCTGGTATGTAACCCGTTTTGGTGTTTCTGTATTGTCAGTTGTTTAAATACTAAAGGCAAACTCTAAGGCACAATTTTGGACAAGGATGTTTTTGCCATGTGATCCCCGTAAATTTATTGGTATATAATATCTTTTACTTCTAAATGATCCGTTTAATAAGTTGAAAAACTGCATGTAAGCTTGGCCACTAAAAATTTTTGGGGACGTTATCGGGCTCCTGGCTAAGTAGCCGCCGCACAACCCTATCTAGCGAGGTAAAGCGCTTGTCGCTATCAGTCCCGTGGAAGGGTGATTAATTTCATATCAACACCCCTCCATGCCTCGGAGAGCACGTTGACTGTCAGTCTCGGAGACAGAAATTCTGACAACTAGTTTTACCACGAGATATCGTGTTACCCATTAATTGTGGAGGTTAGATATCCAGTCGCTCTATGTACAATACTGGTATTAAGTTGTATCCTGTTGGACTGAAAGCTATAAAAAGGCTAGACAGATTAATTGGGAACGTCCTTGGGCACGGCACATCACTATACCTATAATTGATCTCCCCTAAAATCTGTGACTGCACCGCGCCTGGCTCACAAATGTATTGGAACACACTTTAGAATGTTACTATTTGCACTGCAGAGGCTGACTCTTCAGTGCACGAGGCAGAAGGTTTTAACTTTCTGACACCAAGTGCATCGATACAAGGCGACTTGCTTAACATTTCAGATTAGTAGGAGAATCTGTCAGGTAACCCAATTGATAATTTTGTGTGGAGGTGTTTGATGAGATTACTAACTGGCGTGTCCGTTGGTGTTGTGTGCGTGTCCATTGAGTGCGGTGGAGGTGTCAGACGGGTGCTTGGGCGGCGGGGGCGGCGGGGGCGGCGGGGGCGGCGGGGGCGGCGGGGGCGACGGCGGGGGGGGCGAGGCGCCGTCGGCCGCGCGCGTGCGCATGAACTTCTTCATGTCGGCGCGCGCTGCTCCGCATGGCACAGCGCGTGTCCGCTAATGAGCACTCACACGCACGACACTGTTGGTATAGGTATACAGTATCATCAGATCACCATACAGTATATCTATCAAAGAGAAACAATATCTGTGGGTCATCAGCATCACGTAATAGTACCTACATTATGATATCTACAAGTGAGTTAAGTCCGTCCTTACATACGAGGCTAGATTGCAATTACGCCGAATTTGTGTTGACCAATTTATACGACGTTTTTCAACACACTTGCGAGGAAAAACTTAAGCCGTTGGCTCGCTAATTAGCAGACACAATAGATTTTTATTGGTATGAAGTATAATTCTGTAGGTGGCTGAGCGGAAGGCTTTTGTTATTTTAATGGCGTGCGGATTTATTTAGTTCGAATGCCGAGTCTATGAACAAAATACGCATAGAGATGCGCGCGCAGGTGGAAGGAGACGCACCTTAATGCTCTAAGAGAGGCACCGACCGAGTTGCCAAAAATATATAATATAAGTCATTTAAACCTATTTAAATATTTTGCAAACCAGTATTGTTCTGGTTGAATAAATATGACTCTCAAACAAACATTCTGAAACCTCTTTATGTACCTACCTTCATTCGTAAATAAAACAATTCGATTTGAACAGATGAATCTTTGAAAAGCATTAACGCGTGCATAGCGAACTCTAAAATTATAAAATTTTGTGGACAGAGAAATACCGACTCCAAAATTAACAGATTATTATTATATATTGTTCTTTTAAACTTATTTTATTATAAGCAAATTTTGATATTATTTTGAACTTTTTAGTGTAGTAGATTTGAAGGCGGTTTTTATATTTTTGTTAAAATTAAATTTATTTTAATCTTTTTAGTTTTAAGTGTATATATATATTGTATAGGTCATATTTAAGTTTTTATAGTTCATAAATAAGTTTATTTTAGTAATTTAATAATATGGGTAGGCCTTCGAAAGACACGAGGACTTAATAACTGCATCGGTGAAATGTTTGTGTACAATAGTGTACACTTCTGCCTACCCCATCGGGCAATACAGGCATGATGCTATGTATGTATTAAGTGGCATGAACTATACATGAATATGCGATTACAGCAATTGAGAGTGATTTGCTGTAATTCATTGAAGAGTTCCATTGTCTAACTTCGAAGGTCTTCATCAGATCTTTACTAAATTTAAATGGGACCACCTCTGGGGACTACTCTTTCAAACAAATATATCGACGGACATACATACAAAACAAGGGTAGCTAGTGTAAAACGTTGAGGAGTTCCCTTGAATGTCCTTCGTCTTCATCATCAGACCCCTAATAACAGTCACAACCCATCTAGGTGTAAAGTTCTCGTCAATACAAATTAATCAAGTCCAAAAACCAGGTAATTGTTGTAAATCTTTAAAGAGTTCCCTCGACTATCTTTCAGCTCCATCATCAGATCGACTCCACACCTTCATTAAATAGTAGTGCTTTAAAATACTTAATGAAAAATTAACAAACGCACTAGTCGCCACTACGATACTCGGAGGTTCCCCTCGATTTTTCTGGAATGCTATCATCAGATCCTGGTTTCCTTATCATGGTACCACCCTTGGGATATGTCCTTTCCAACAAAAAAAGAATCATCAAAATTCGTTCATAAACGACGAAGTTATCTCAGAAAACACATAAAAATAAAAAACCGTCGAATTGAGAAGTTTTTAAGTTTTTGAAGTCGGTTAAAAAAAGTTAAATTTCTGCAGAGTTTTTAGCTTGTTAAACATAATACAACTATGCGAGGCTGCTATTTCTTTAGATTACTGCTCTATTGCGTTTGAAACTGCATTATGATCCTAAAAGCCATATAGTAAGATCCACCTTACGAGCAAGTGTGTTGAAACTTAGTGGTGGTGATGCCAACTGTACTGCTTACACAATTACGTGCGAACATACAGATGACTAAAGAAAAATACCAACAACATTGTTTATTCACGTGTAACGACTACACAAAGGATGCCCTAGGATGACCAATGAATAGATCGCTGTTTATAAAAAAATACTTATATCGATGCAAATCGTATTCTTTTATTAAAAACAAAAAAAATCGTACTCTTAAAAATTAAACAGCAGTAGTTAACGTTGTGTATGCATAATATTCAAAGGCAAGGTTTCTAGGCATCCTACTGTCCTACATTGTTGTAGTGACACACAACTATTGTGTGATTTTGGGTACACTATAACACTAGTTTCGACGACATTCGCGTTGCTTATAGTTTTTTGGAGGCCGGTCCTCACTCCATGCAACAACCATAGCAAGGAATGGCAAAGTGTAGGCGCGACTTAACACTATGTACCTAGACATTTCAGTGATGCCAAGCGGAGCCAACGTACGTTTACGTTTATACGTATTACTTGACACGAGTGTTATCAGCTGACCGTAGAGCTAGGACGTAAAGTACTTTCGTGCCAATACAGTAAGTAGTCATATTACGGATTCGATTACCTAGTTAGATACAATTAGTATGAAGGTACTTAATGTGAGAAGTGCGTCGGCAGTGCAGCGCTCAGCGCTCAGTATGTGTGCCGCAGCCGTGTTCCGTTATCACGCTTGCACTGACACCGTCACTACTCACTATACACTCGCGGCGCTCCTACACTGGCGACGTGCGGCGGGCGCGGCGGAGCGGCGCGCACTGGCGGCGGCGGCCACCACCACGCGCGGCGGCGACCATAGCTTCATGAATTCTCACCAGCGCAAACAGACTGCTGGCGCTCCCGCAGATAGGAAGAAAACCAATGCAGGGGCTCGTCGGAGACCTTGAGGTGGGAAAGGCGTTTGAGGAATCTTTCTTTGTTCAGTCCATACTACTATGGAATCGCTCCCTTAGAATATCAGGAAGGCTAAAAGTAGCTATTCGTTTTTTTTTTTATATATTATAAAGTATCATAACAATACTTCATTTTAATTACAATCTAGCCTAAACTAGGCTAATGAGTAATATAATTTTAACCTAAATTGCTACGTTATCATAATAGGTACTAAGAATACGTCCAATAACTATTCTTAGTTTCTAATATTATACTCGTAATTACGACACTTTTTTCATGTGTTCTTAGTCAGCACTTATCACTATATTTGTTGACTGTCACAATTCACTACACTAATTCATGTGGTTTGGTCCGTTTGAGTCTTCTTAGTCTCTTTACTTAGTCCGTGTGGTCAAGGAGCTGAATGGCCTCAACATTCACGTGCTGGTGAAGTCTTCGTTCGTGAGCTTCTGCGTATTTCTTAATAATTGTGGCTACGACGTCCATATTAAGGTCCCGATGGAGGTCACTATTCCTGATGTACCAGGGAGCGTTGAGAATATCCCTGAGTACTTTGTTTTGAAATCGCTGGATGATTTCTCTATTGGTTTGTTTAGTACAGCCCCAAAGCTGGTTACCATAAGTCCATACTGGCATTAAGACTTGTTTATAAACGAGCAATTTGTTGTGTAGTATAGTTGAGTTTCTGCCTAACAGCCAATACATGTACTTGTAGCGCAGGTCTAGTTCAGCTCGCTTCTTCTTGACGTGTGCTTTCCAGCGAAGCTTAGCGTCAAGAGTCATTCCTAAGTACTTAGCTGTATTTGCGTAAGGAACTATTTGGTTATTAAGAAACACCGGATTGTATTGCGGTTTTTTGTTGGTGAAATCAACATGAACAGACTTCGCCTCGTTCAGCTTTATTCGCCACTTTTTGGTCCAATCGAAGACTTGGTTAATGGCTAGTTGGACCTTTTCTACTGCTTCCTCGTGACTGCTTCCTATCGCCATAATAGCTGTGTCGTCAGCAAAAGTTGCGATGGAATTGTTTTCGGGCACGGGATATCGCAAGTGTATAATAGGTACAGGACCGGCCCTAATACACTACCTTGAGGTACTCCTGCTTTTATCTGCATGAGTTTAGAATGAGCGTCTTCTTGCCTAATTCGAAACGCTCTGTTAGATATATATGACTCTAGAATATTGGCAAACGATCTAGGTAACATAATTTTTTATTTATGATCAAGCCTTCGTGCCAGACTTTATCGAAAGCTTGAGCCACATCAAGGAAGACGGTGGAGCACACTTTCTTCTCTTCTAACGCTCTTTCAATTATGGAAGTGATTCTATGCACCTGATCAATTGTGGAATGCTTTTCTCTGTACCCAAACTGATGATCAGGAATCAGCAGAGAAATTGGTCTGTATGATGTTTGTTCTTGAGGAGGCTTTCCTGGTTTCACTATCATAATTACTTCGGCAACTTTCCACATGTCAGGCACATACTTCAACCGAAAGGCAGCATTGATAATTGTGGTAAGTTTTACTGTAGCTTTACGGGGAAGATGTCTTAAGATTTCTCCCGTAATTAAGTCGTAACCAGGAGACTTTTTCAAGCTGATACTGGATACGATTTCATTAACAACTTCTTTCGGGGTGGTAAGTTTTTTATCGTTGCAGTCTTCACTTAGTGAATCACTCGTGATAACAATGAAGTCATTGCCTGGGTTCGGTTCAAAAATCTTTTCTAGGTACTGTGCAAACCTAGTGGCTTTTTGCTGGTTGCTCATAGCCCATGATCCGTTTTCTTCTCTTATTGGAGAAATTTAAGCCAAGGGTCTTTTCAAGTTCTTGGTTGCTTTCCACAGGGAACAACTTGGTTTTTGGCTACTTAACTGACGTAGATATTCATTAATTATAGTGTCGTTAAAGTTTATGATTTCCCTTTTAACACGTTTTGTTAGATTTTTCAGCAATCTTTTATCTTCTGGATGCCTGGTGTTGTGCCATCTGTCTCTGCCTACGTTTTTCAGCAATTAAGTTTCTTATATCTACGGGGTAAGCAGTTACCTTTATTCTCGTAGGGATGTTGGGTGTGTTACTCCAAGCCGCTTCCTGAATATTGGATACATTCTGTTTATTGTTCCTCATTCTTTAGAGGTACTCTTAGCTCTATGCTTTTTTCTAAGTCTATATTAAAACTATTCCAATCTATGTATCTATTGACTAAAGTCGGATTGTTCTCTTTTAATTGAATTCGCGCACTCATAACTTTCTTCTATTTCTATGTAGTTTCTTGATATATTCTTACATATGAAAAAGTCTATCAAGTCAGGTATCTTAAGTGGGTAAGTTGGCCAGTAGGTTGGTTTACCTGTTGACACAGTTTCACATTTTAGTTCTGTTATGGCGCTGAGTAGTTCTCTTCCCTTCGTAGTAGTAAGCCTGGACCCCTAGTGAGTGTGGTTAGCATTAAAATCGCCACCCAGGATGAATTTGTGTCCTAGTTTCTTCATAAGACTCAAATATGAATCTCTTTTTATTGCGAATCTGGGAGGTGAATACAAGGAACCTATAGTAATAGGATACAAACAAGTCTTGATACTTAAGGCCACCATTTGAATTTCTTATGTTTCGTATGTTTGATAATGAGGAAATTCTTCTTTCACTATAAGGGCACTTCCACTCCTAACAGAGTTATCACGGTGTAATGCGGGATAAATCTTATATCCTCTCAATTGAATGTGACATTGTCTGGTGAAGTGGGTTTCAGATATCAAGCACACATCAATGTTTTCAGTATTTAGGACTACTTGGAGTTCATGCTGATGTTGAAGCAGTCCATTTGCATTCCATGCCATGATTTTTAGCGTCATATTTATGATTTTTTAGGTTTGGTATCTTTAGCGCCATTTTCAAGCCTTTTCAAACGTCCGTCAAAGGACGACATTAACTTAATAATTTCATCCAACTTACCATTAAGACTTGCTTGGGGTTGGACATCCTCATTATTGCTGGTGTAAGCTTTAGGCTTAGCTGCTTTAATTGCCTGTGCACTGTGTGACTGCTTTGACAACTTGGGGTTGCTTGTTGCCGGTTGCTTATTAATAATTTGATACTGATAAGTTGCCGGTGATTTCTTTGTGGCCTTATTCCTAATGTTTTGCACTTCTTTGGCTATAATACATCCCCTATAGTTAGCGGGATGTAGTTCACCGCAGTGCACACATTTTGGCTTTACGTCTGTTGATTTCTTGCAATCAGTGGTCAGATGTGCACTTTACACACCTAGGCTCCTTGGAGCAGTATTTTTGCGTGTGACCGTACGCTTGACATCTCTTGCATTAAGGAACTAGTCTTGAAGTTTTGATGGGCTGTACCTTAACTTTACACCCTAGTATTGATTGAATACCATGAATTTTACTAACATCCTCCTCATTGCTGAAAGTGAGCATGAACATGTTAAGAGGTTCCTTATTTTTCCAGCGAAGCTTGTTCACTGCATCTTGGATCTTATAGCCCCTATATTGCAAGTCCTGAATTATTCTTTCGGATTTACATGTGAAGTGGAGGTTTTTGACCATCACTCTGATAGGTCTTTCCTGTTTATTTTCGTAAGAGTGCCATAGATATTGGCTCTCAGACAGCATTTTAGTAAGAGACTTGTAAGAGTACTCGTCTTTGGCATTAATTTTGACACAGTTACTACTCATGAGTTTAGTGGTAAATTTGCCTCCGGGTTGATTAACAGAGATAAGGTCAAAGAAAGCTTGGTAATTATTAAGCCCATCTACTATTATGGGCGGAGGGGGCGGTATTTTCTTAGTTTTTACTTTAGAATTAGTATTTCCTGTCATCTCAGTGTGTTCCGTTTGAGTGGGCGATGTATTCAATTTCCTTTTCTTTCTGTTTTTAACTCGAATCCACTCCGTTTCTTTGGCAAGTTCCTCCTCATCAGTGTTGTATTCAACATTCTGGGTAGAACTTTCCATAGGAGTAGCTTTAGTGTTGATGTCACATACTTCTTCTTTTTTCTTCGTGAGGGTCATCACTTGTTGTTGAAGTTCATCAATTTGAGCCTGCATTTTCTGGATAATCTTGCGAAGATTATCATTTTCCGCTTTTTCATCGCTGTAAACCTTGTACAGAAAGTGTTCCGTTTCGGTTTTCAGCTTTATCGAAGAAGAATTAGAAGCCATATTTATTATATTAATCTAAAAATAACTTCTAATTAATTATTGTTTACATAACGTAGGTCAGGCCTTTTGCAATAGTAATAGTGTCATCGCATCGCGGCGAGCGCACTACCGCATACCGACGCGCGAAGTTTTGCTGCGTTTGCAATTTACACTATAAACTAGAGCGCGCGAACGACGCGACTATTCTCAGCGAATATCGAACACAACTGTGATACTACTGCATACATTGCAGTAATAAATTGGCAGAATTATCTCATCACCGAGTCTATTTTCATATGTATCTTTATTTATGTATATATTATATGCCAACTTATTTATGTAAGTATAAGTAAAGTGAAATAAATAAATAATCTGATGCAACATGGAATTGGCGCCGACTCAAAATTTGTTACACTTTTAGCGGTCATTTTTTTTTGTGGCTTTAATCTACTGCATAGCTAGGTCTCCTCAAGATCAACATAACAAGCCCAAACAAGAAGTAGTTGCTGTAAACCGTTGACGAGTTCTCTGGACTATCTTTCCTCTCCATCATCACATTAACTCCAGGTTTCCATTATGTTGTAATGTCATCAAACAACCTAATTAATTAATTAAATAAAAAAAACAAAACAAAATATAAAAACAGAAGTCGAGATTTCATACTGAGTCTAAAACTTGTTATTGCCTATACATAAAGTCAGTTGAGGATAGCATAAAAGTTAAGCCTAAATATTTCTGGACTTTTATCTAACCGTAAATCCATAGCTTCTATTCCTAAAATAATGCATTACGAGGGACAGTCGTCCAACAATCCAGATGAAATCTGTAATTCTTTTTAAACATCTTCCATTCTGTTTATGAGCCTTCCATTCTCAACAATTTGCAGCAGCAGACCTTCGGCGATGCTAAGAATAGCCGTAAGCAATGTTGTGATCAGTATTGAACCAATACAGAGTGCCTTGAAATCCGTAGATTGTTCTAAAGGCCCAAGACCAGACGGTATCCCGCCACTCTTCCTTAAAAATACCGCTGACACTATAAGTCTCCCACTATATATTATTTATAATAGATGTTTGAGCCAATTTCACCCCTGTCTATAAATCTGGTCCAAAATATGAAATAGAGAACTACCGTCCTATTTCCATTCTGTCGATCTTGTCAAAGATTTTCGAAAGGCTTGTCCACAATCAGCTATATCCGCTTATTCATGATCAGATTATTAAGCAACAGCATGGGTTCGTCAAGAAAAGATCTACAACTACTAATTTGATTGAATATACTGATTATTTATTTAATAATTTAGACACACGTGTACAGGTAGACTCTATTTACACTGATTTCCGTAAAGCCTTTGACAAGGTCGATCATAAATTACTTTTAGGCAAATTAGCATTTAACGGCATTCGTTTTCATTTTTTCCGTTGGTTTACTTCCTATATTAATTCCAAATAGAAAACAAAAAGTGGTAGTTAATGGTTTCCTTTCGAAATTCATAACTGTTTTATCAGGGGTACCTCAAGGCTCGATACTGGGCCCTTTATTATTTATTATATATGTCAATGATATTGATATGTGCTTTCTTAATTCTAAATGCTTAATTTACGCAGATGATCTTAAAGTCTTTAAACCCATCAAAACTGCTTGACTGTCAACTGCTTCAACAAGATCGCAATCGTCTTGGAGATTATTGCACTAAAAACAAACTCAGTATTTCTAAATGTTTTTGTATTAGGTTCACTAAAAATAAAAATATATTTAAATATCCCTATGCAATACAAAGTGAAACTCTGGTAAGGGAGCGTTTGATCCGCGACCTGGGAATATTACTTGACGATAATGCACAATAAAACTTCGGGACGCACATGTTAATTAATTTGTTATATTTGCGTACGGCTTTGTGATGTGATCAGCCAGAGAATTTATGCACCCCAGTACATATTTATATCTCTATCGATCATTAGTTAAGTCTCAATTAGATTACGCAGTACCTGTGTGGAACCCATACTACAATAAATATATTGAGTGTATAGAAAGCATACAAAGTATTTTTTGAAGTCTATGGATTATCGCTGCTTTAAAAGTTGTTATCTCTCTTATAGTAAATTACTTAAAAATAAAACTACTTTCTTTGAGTACAAATATGTTTTTTGTATGACTTATGCAATAAATCCTATGATTACTTAGATATTAGTAGTTGAAGTTGTGTGATATAGTTCCCAGAACAGACAGATCGTACAAATATTTGCTCCGTGCAGGAATCGAACCTGCGACCCGCAGCGCAGCAGTCGGTCTCTCGACCACTGCGCCAACCGAACCGCGCTGTCAAATTATATTATAATAATATATATAAAATATATTCCATTCATAATATATATATTATAATATAATTTTTTCAATGTTTCTTTGAAAAATAGTAATTCATAATATATATATTATGAATTACTATTTTTCAAAGAAACATTGAAAAAATAATGGACAAGAACGGGGTTTGAACCCGCGACCTTTGACGTTCCGGGTCATCACTCTACCAACTGAGCTACCTTGTCTCGTTATTACCGATTGAAATTTTCAACCTTCTTTGTATTCGTCTTAAGGAGACGCCTGGCGATATTTATCTAGCAATCATTTTCAGATCTACTTAACTCAGCGTTACCACTTTACAGTTGTAAAACGCCGAACAACATCCCAATCCTTTATAAATCATATATATAAGGGGTCTATTCCTATGGATAAATCAATGATCTACGCACGGACTCGGTAATATTAGTTTATATTGACGGACAGTACAATAAACACAACACTCAATCAGATAATCAGTCACGACAGATGTAGGTATGGCGTTCCGTCGCACGATCGCAGCGTGCGCGGTTAGTCTAGCTGCGTAGCGGGGGCCGACTGTCTGCGCGAGCGCTGGCGGCGCGAGGCGGGCGAACTATCCTTGTAGCGGCGGGTACGGCGCGACCTAACTTTAACGCGGCGACGCGGCCGAGTTTGTTGCACTAACTTTATACGGCAGCACTTACTGCCTAGTGCGCGGCGAGTGCACGGCTGGCGGCTGGCGGCTGACGGCTGGCGGCTGACGGCTGGCGGCTGGCGGCTGACGGCTGACGGCTGACGGCTGGCGGCTGGCGGCTGACGGCCGGCGGGTGCCGGCTGCACGCATACGTCACTACTACTTCGTTGTTTGAACGACACTGGATTGCAGTCAAAGTAATTTCAAATGTTTCTTTGAAGAATGTTGATATAGCAATATAAATAAAATAGTAATCATGTCATTCTCTAGATGCATTAAATTAATAAATAATTACGAAAATATTGGTATAATAAAACATCAAGTGTGATAATATTATTCACAATTTAATTCACTTACTTACTATTACATCAATACATGAATAGAAGTAATAACAATACAAGGAGTACTCGCGGCATCGCTACATTATATCTACAAATTCTACAATACTATTCTAAAGATAGAAAAATAATTACATTTTTATTGAGATGCTATCTAGCGGCGATTCCGGTGAATATCAAATTATAGTTAACATGAGCGAGAGAAGAGTCGGGAATGTGACGACTTACGACTAACAGAACGCAGCGGTCTGCGAGGACGAGCGCCCTCGTGCGGCGGAATGTGGCGGAATGTGGCGACAGGGTCAGTCGTCGGACTGGGGGGAGGCGGGCGCGGGGCTGGCGCGCGCGCCGTCCTCGTCCTCGGCGGGGCCGGCGGGCGGCGCGGGCGGGGCGGGCGGCGCGGGCGGGGCGGGCGGCGCGGGCGGCGGCGGCGCGCGCTGGCTCTCGGGCAGCACGTGGTAGGAGCACGAGGCGCGCGGCGCGGGCCGGCGCAGCAGCAGCACGCAGGGCGGCAGCGCCACGTCGATGGCCGCGCACGACGCCGACAGGCGCGCGTCCGCCAGCTGCACGCGCACGCCGCACAGTGCGCGCACGCGGCCCCGCGCCGCGCGCGGCACCGTGCCCCCGCCCGCGCCCCCGCCCGCCGCCGGCCCCGCGCCGTCCGCCCCGCCCGCCGGCCCCGCGCCCGCCAGCGCGCGCGAGTTGAACTCCAGGGTCTGCGAGTCGCGGTGGTGGCGGCGGCAGCCCACGCGCCACCACCAGTGCGCGGCCCCCACGCTCTCGTACGCGTTGGATCCCACGCTCTCGTAGGCGTTGGGCCCCAGGTTCTCGTACGCGTTGACCCCCACGTTCTCGTACGCGTTGGGCCCCAAGCTCTCGTACGCGTTTTCCTGCGGACACATCGAAACCCACTCACTATCGCCACTCACGATTCCGTTAAAATAAATATACCGTAGAACTTTTATAGTATAAGCATATTTTTTATAATTTGTTCTATAAAGATTAACAAATTGTATACTTGATCCGAGTCCTGCCGTTGCACGTAGAGTGGCCGCCAATGCGTCGGAGCCGGCCCCGCCACCAAGCTCGGCCCCGCCCTCAGGCTCGACCCCGCCCCCGGCCCTGCCCCCGGCCCCACCACCGCGTTGTCCGCGCTGACGCCGTAAACACCCACGTTGGCGTACCTGCACAGTATGGCGCGTGAACACTTTTGTGGAGCTGTAGGGCTCCGGGCGCGTGTGTGCGTGCGTGTGCGTGTGTGGGCACTCACCCGGGCTCGGGGCGCAGCAGCAGGCGCAGGGCGTGCGTGGCGGGGGGCGCGGGGGGCGCGGGGCCGGCGGCGCGGGGCGGCGGCGCGCGCGGTGGCGAGCGCGGCGGCCCCGCGGGCGCGCGCCATCACGCGCCCGCGCGCTCCACCACGCACACGCCGGCGTACGAGCGGCCCACGGACATGGCGGCCGGCAGCAGCGCCCACGTGTCGGCGGCGGGGTCGAACACCTCCACGGTGTCGAGGTTGGCGGCGCCGTCGTCCCCGCCCACCACGTACAGGCGGCCGTGGTGCGCGGCCACGGCGGCGTTGCGGCGCGCCGTGTGCATGGGCGGCGCCGCGCTCCAGCCCGCGCCCGCCCAGCGCTCCACGGAGCGGCGCACGGCGGGCCCGTCGTGGCCGCCCACCGCGTACAGCGCGCCGTCCACCACGCCCACGCCGCAGCCCGAGCGCCGCGCGCCCATGGGCTCCACGGGCTCCCAGGCGTCGGCCGCCGGGTCGTAGCGCTCCACCGAGTGCAGGCACTGGCGCGACGCGCCGTCGTAGCCGCCCACGGCGTACAGCTTGCCGCCCAGCACGGCCACGCCCACGGACGAGCGGCGCGTGGACATGGGCGCCACCGGCCGCCACACGCCCTCGCGCACGTCCAGCGCCTCCGCCGAGCTCAGCCCCGTGGCGCCGTCGAACCTGCGCACGACCCGGTCAGTGGCCAGCCCCGCGCCGCCTCGGCCCCGCCCCGCCCCGCGCCCCGCACTCACCCGCCCACGGCGTAGATGACGTGCCCGATGACGGCGACGCCCAGCGTGGAGCGGCGCGCGCACAGCGGCGGGCCCGGCGCCCACGTGTCCGTCGCCACGTCGTACACGTCCACGCTGCGCACGCGCAGGGTGCCTGCCGACAGCACACGCACACGTCACACTGGGCCGCGCTGACGTCACACAGTACCGAGCGGGCCGCACCGTTGAACCCGCCGACGGCGTACACCTTCCCGTTGACGACGGCCAGGCCGGCGCGGCAGCGGCGCGTCAGCAGGTCGGCGGAGGGCCGCCAGCGCGCCGCATCCATGTGGAAGGCCTCCACGTCGCGGATGGCCTTGGGCGCCTGGCCGCCCACCACCAGCAGCAGCTTGGGCGAGCGCGGCGGCTGGCGCGGGCGGGCGCGCGCGCACGCGGCGGCGGCGGCGGCGCGGCGCTCGGGCCGCATGAGGTGGTAGGACAGCGCCTCGATGACCAGGTCCTTGACGCGCAGCCCGGCACTGGCCAGCGGCTCGGCGGCGGCGCGCGCCACCAGCACGTCCTGCGCCAGCAGCGGCAGGCGCACGTGCTCCAGCAGCGCGCCCAGCTGCGGCGCGCGCTCGGCCGGCGCGGCCTGCATCCAGCGGATCACGGCGTCCAGCACCACCTCCTCGTCGGGCACGGTGATGCGGTCGCTGTCCAGCAGCTGCGCGAGCGTGTCGGGCGCCAGGGCCAGGAACTCCTCGGCGTCCAGCACCTCCACGAAGTGGTTCTCGATGAAGCGCGCGGCGCAGAGCGCCAGGTCGGCGCAGGCGTGCAGCTCGGCGAACGCGCGGATACCGAGCGCGTTGTCGGGCTGCAGCGCGCCGCCCAGGAACACGCAGCACGCCGCGCGCACGCCGCCCACCTGCAGCAGCGACGCCGCCGACAGCAGGCTCTGCGGGCCCGAGACACACACCCACTATACGACTACAGGAACACGCAGCACGCCGCCCACCTGCAGCAGCGACGCCGCCGACAGCAGGCTCTGCGGGCCCGAGACACACACCCACTATACGACTACAGGAACACGCAGCACGCCGCCCACCTGCAGCAGCGACGCCGCCGACAGCAGGCTCTGCGGGCCCGAGACACACACCCACTATACGACTACAGGAACACGCAGCACGCCGCCCACCTGCAGCAGCGACGCCGCCGACAGCAGGCTCTGCGGGCCCGAGACACACACCCACTATACGACTACAGGAACACGCAGCACGCCGCCCACCTGCAGCAGCGACGCCGCCGACAGCAGGCTCTGCGGGCCCGAGACACACACCCACTATACGACTACAGGAACACGCAGCAGGCCGCCCACCTGCAGCAGCGACGCCGCCGACAGCAGGCTCTGCGGGCCCGAGACACACACCCACTATACGACTACAGGAACACGCAGCACGCCGCCCACCTGCAGCAGCGACGCCGCCGACAGCAGGCTCTGCGGGCCCGAGACACACACCCACTATACGACTACAGGAACACGCAGCACGCCGCCCACCTGCAGCAGCGACGCCGCCGACAGCAGGCTCTGCGGGCCCGAGACACACACCCACTATACGACTACAGGAACACGCAGCAGGCCGCCCACCTGCAGCAGCGACGCCGCCGACAGCAGGCTCTGCGGGCCCGAGACACACACCCACTATACGACTACAGGAACACGCAGCACGCCGCCCACCTGCAGCAGCGACGCCGCCGACAGCAGGCTCTGCGGGCCCGAGACACACACCCACTATACGACTACAGGAACACGCAGCACGCCGCCCACCTGCAGCAGCGACGCCGCCGACAGCTGGTATCAAAATCGGGCCCGAGACTCCCACTAAGTATTTTCCAAAATTCCTTATAGTTTCGGATTTGGCTATGAACTTGAAAAATTCACCTGTATATCCACAATGAACTGATCTCACATGCCTTCTCATCATGATTTTAAATTATAACCTTAAAACATTTTATTGAATCACGAATTGATTTCAATGCGTCGCATCTTTACGATTTCGTTTAGCGCAGACTTCAGAATCTGTAAATAATAGGTCGCGGAAAAAGTCATTTCGTATTTCGTATGTATGAAATTTAAGAAAGATCTCTTTTGTTGTACTATTTGTATCCGGCTGATTTTAAAATAAGTATAGGACATTAAGAAAAAGAAATATAAAAGTAAAAAACACTTTCCCGCCATTTTTTTATTGTTTTTCTGACTGCCAAAATAAGTAAATCTAACAAAGTAATTGGATACCTACATTCTAAAGAAAGAAGAGATTTCAAAATGGAAAAAAATGCGTTCAGGTAAACAGTGTATTTCTATGTTGTTCTGTCTAGTATCGTGTTCCAACTGTGCAATTCTAACTTCCAATTCAGTCACATTTTTAAGCAAAAGGGCCAACGCAACTCAGTCGACAATGGACCGCTCGCAGGAGAGAACGAGTGTTTGTTTGTCATAAATATGCCTAGTTGCGTGGTAAATGGCTGCAAAAATTACGATACAAAGATTAAAAAGGAACATGGGATATCGTATCATCGATAAATAACCCTAGATTACTTCTGTTCCAATAAAATTATTAAATTATCACATTTTAAAGGTATAATTATTTTACTACCGAAGTCCGTAATGGCGGCCATTGTGTGGCCGGCCGCGCGCGAAGTAACGTTGAAAGAACGTCATTTTTTATTTGTGTCTTAAGAACTTGGTGTAAGTAATTTTAGTAAGTACCTAATATGTTAATACTTAATTATTATAACAATATTGTTTACAATTTCAAATAAAGCTGACTGATATTAATTTGTTTTACATAAGTTTTTTTGTGACATGTATTATTATCGCAATAAATTATAGTATAAAAAACTAATATAATCTAACGACACTTCTAAAGCTAACATCCATCAACCCGTTTAGGCTACAGAGCATGCCAAAGAAATATACATACATACACCCGAAAAACATATAACCCCGCCTTCTAGCGCAGTCGGGTAAAAACTCAGTTCAGTTCGTGATTAATGTGTGTATAATATATTGACCAATAATAAAATGTGATAAAAAAAATCATGTACGCACGTACAAGGTTTAGTCTTCGACCTATGAAACGCGGCGTCACGTAGTTCGTATGAGTTATGACAGATGGCGCTACTTTTGCTTGTATGAAGAAGTTTTCTGTAAAATGTTTAGATGGGCGTATCCTTTCTTTTGAAATCATTGTTTCATGACTTCGAAGTCGGCATTCATGAATTTTATAGATTTTTCAAATCCGAGAATTTCTTCTCATAGACGAAAATTGGTCACTAAAGATTTCTTTAATTGCGGCGCGTGTTTCTGGTTTTATAATCTCAATTAATTCAGAACGTAGTATGGATTTTGAATCATCATTATGATCAAAATTATCTCTTTATCTTTTATTGAGACAAGTGATGTTCACCATTGTCGACTCGTATTTACGTTCGGTCTGGTTCGTAGACATGCTGATGTTTGGTTCCGATTGGGGTTGAATTAGAGGTGATTGTCGTGGTTGGTTTGTGGTCCACAGGACCAGACGTACAATAACGTGTGGAATGAAATTAGTGACCGCCTGGTAGCAGCGTTTGAAACGAATCGCCAATGCAGTGATGACTTGAGTTGGTACCGCTATACACACAGTCCAGGTTCACTTTAGCGAAAACTTTCAAATTTAAATGAGTTCGTTATTATAGATTTTTTTTTTTTAAATTGTTCACTTTGTATATCACGATGATTTTTTCACAGATTGCACTTTATGATATTTTATAGCCGAATAGTGATTTGAAACAAGTTTATAAGATTAAAATAATAGAGAGAACAGACAGCAGGTCTGTACGCGGTAACGCACGGATGCAGATTCCCCGGGTACAGATAGTTTATAACCTGGATTAACACTTAGTAGGAGACTGTTTACCCCGGCTGGACGCAATTCTGAAGTCCACGCAGACGAAGTCGCGGTCAGAAGCTAGTGTTAATATAAAGCTGAAGAGTTTGTTGGTTTGTCGCGCTAGTCTCTGGCTACTACCAGTCGGAGTGTACAATCTTCTTTTGATATAAGCAAAGAGATTGAAGAGTATAATGGAAATAATTATATTTAGTTAGTTGGTACAATGTACTATGAACAATGTTCTAGAACAATCTAAGAAAATTATTTAAGTAATAAATTCTAAATATTGCATTACTCTAAAATGTACACAATAAAATAAATTGCGCAAGTGTCCTGCTACCTTCCCTGAAGTCCAAACAGACTATTATTATTAGTATGTGTGATACATTGTTAGGTAAGTTGTAGGCCACGGTGCGTGTGGCGTGTGGCGTGTGGCGTGTGGCGTGTGGCGCGGATATATCCGTACCTGCACATTGTCCTCGGTGATGACGAGCGACTCGGGCGTGTACACGTACTCTACGATCGCCTCCAGCGCGTGCGGCTCCACGTTCTAAAAACATTATTGTGTATATGGAAATTATGAAAAATGACATATATTAATGTTGAGTTGCATCAAGTGTACACGTTATCTGTGTATGCGTTCCTTTATCTATTTTTATGTCTTGTATTTGAGTAATTAGAGTTGTACAGTGACGGTCATATGCTATATAAGCGTTCTTTGATTATAATAAAAGCTCGGTCACAATGGTAATTTATTATCACGTAGGACATTATTATTACTTTATTTTATATTGACATTTACGACATTATTTTATTTAACAATTTATGTTTTATAAATAATATATGCATACATACATAAACTCACGTTTTATACCCATGGGGGTAGGCAGAAACTATAGAACGCCACCTACTACGATCCTTACATCCTTACTCATTTTGCTTCTTCCACGTTCATACATCTGCTCATACCCGAGCGCCTGTTGTGAATACTACGCACCAACCTTTTGGTAATCGACTTACATTCATCCTTTGGACAAGACCAAACCAAGTCCTTATACACACATGCATACACATTAAAAAAAAACACTATGTATATTTTCTTTAAAACCGCAAGATTGTGTTATCACATAATTCCTCAGTCTATCATTCATAGTTAAACCACACATACTTCGCAAGAAACTTGTTTATTCTACTTTCATGTCGCTTTCGCCACTACCAACATTCACTACCACACATAAGCGTAGGTGCCAGCACACAGTTGTGGACAGCCAGTCGCGCCTTCCTGGACATCGACTGATTGCCCACCAGCACATATACAGCACTATTTACTTTATTTCCCGCACTTATGCGCCTTTCCCCATCATTATAAAGTTTAGTATCTTTTGTAAACAGCCTTTCTAAATACACGAACTGGTTTACTTGTTCCACACTTTATCATCAAACTTCACATCACCCACAGATACAATTTCTATTATTTCAAACGCATTTATATGCATCCAGTTCACCGTATATGCTTCATCCATCCCAATTATCATGTGTTGCAACTGCTCTGCTGACGATACAAGTAGAACTTGATAATCTGTGTTAGGAAAACGTTTGACATGTAACTCATTCATTATAAATCCACATTCACTCTCTGTTAAACAACTACTTTATAAATTGAAAAGCCATGGTGACGCTACGCAGCGATGTCTTATACCCCTTGTCCACCATGTATGCTCCACTTATCTTAACAGAGCTTTCAGTGCTAGCACTTAGCGCCAGTCCTCACCATACACTGATAGTCTCGACCTCAGTTCTTCCTTCCAAACACAATCATGTCATAGTCCTTCTCCAAGTCAACCAGAGCACAGTAGACTTTCTTATACTTTGGCACATGTTTTTCGACTATGCATCTTTAGGAAAAGATCTGATTGATACATCCATACCTAAATCCTGCCCGAACATCCCATATTTTCACAACTATCACTCTTATTACTTTATTAATGAGCACTTTCGCATATAGTTTGCCGACAATACTCAAGAGACTAATGCCGCAGCACACGGCCAAATCTCCAATACATATAAATGATACGACACAACAGGTTAATTACTAATCCGTCGCCGCCCTTCAGCATGTCAGCAGAAACTCTTATCATTCATATCATTCGTCTTCGCAAGTGGCTTCTGCCCAGTTACCCACTGCTTGCACACCATCATGCTACCTAAATAAATTTTCAAAGTATCCCCTTCCAGCGTTCCAAGACCTTACATTCTTCACTTAGGTAGCATCCATCTTCTGCCCTTAATTTTATACACAATGTTGCTGATATTCCGCAAGCCAATCTCACTTGTTTCCAAACATAACATTCGCTTTGAAATTATCAGAACACTTCTTGTTACCTTACTAATATAAGACCAGCTTGGTCGTACATACATACGGGAAAGCTGATTTTCTCGGCAGAAATCTTGTATTAGTTATGACTAATGGTGCATAATTCCGAATATTACATCTCTCAAATCTTAAATTATAAGCAGTTAATGCTATTATTTCAATAAAGTATCTTCATAATTTGATTAATTTTTGTTTTAATCTTATTTATAGTTTAATTAGTGCAACATTTAATAGAGTTCAGTCATAGAAATAACACTACTTAGTAACGTTTAAAACCCATTGGTCCATACTGACAATATTTGACGAATGTATCGTGTGTGAATATTTGTCAAATAGAGAAAATGTCCAAAGTTCTCGGTTACATTCAGGCAGTCAGGCACATATAATGTGACGGTCACTTGACAAGTCTAGACCGAATAGATTTTAGTGATGGTAGGTTCGAAAACTGTGCCGCCAGCGCTTCGTTCCGTAACACAGGTGTCTCCGGTGGACGGCGCGGCGGCCGTACCTGGATGGTGATGGTGGGCTGCGTGCTCTCGTCGAACTGCGTGAACATGGCGTGGAAGTAGGGCGAGGCGGCGGCCAGCACGGCGCGGTGCGCGGGCACGGCGTCGGAGGCGGCGGCGCCGGCGTCGGCGCGCGCGTGCAGCGTGACGTCACACAGCGTGCGCTCGCGCCGCAGCCGCGCCAGCGCGCCCAGCAGGCGGGCCGCGTGCGCCGCGCCGGCCTCGGCCGCGCCGCCGCCCGCCGGCCGCTGCGACGACTCGTCCAGCGACGACTGCGACGCGCAGCGCACCATCGTGCTGAGGGAACGAGCCCACCGTGAGCGCTGCACGGGGCCGCCCCCGGCCCCCGGCCCCCGGCCCCCGGGCCCCGGCCCCCGCGCAGCGCGCACGGTCCGCGACCTAACCTGTATCGTCCTCTGTCCCCGTCGCCCTCGGCTGCACTGTTGTCCACCCCAGATCTGCAAATATAACACCGACTTCAAATATATTAATTAGTGCTTTAGCATACCAATATTATACATATATACAATGATTTTATCATTATGAGCCTAGTATGAAGTAGTTGTTATATTACACAGAATATTAAAACCACTGTTAAGTAAAAGAAGCAGAAGCCGCCTACTTCTGTTTCTTAGTGCAGCCTGCTATTCACAATAGGTATCTGCATTTAAAAAAAAGAAATTTGTATGCTGGCTTAATTATAAATATGTAAAGCCTTCTCTAATTGGACATATGTTACTACAAATCTATTTCGTGCTGTAACTAAAGAGATGTCGTTGTTTCGCTGTAACACTAAACTTATTACTACTTTTAATAGGTGCCTTTTAACACCCAACCCAAAAAGAGGGGTGTTATAAGTTTGACATGTCAGTGTATCTGTGTATCTATCTGTAGCATCATAGCTCCAAAACGAATGGACTGATTATGATGCTGTTTTTTTTTATTGAAAGCTGACTGATGAATGATAATTTATGAAGATCTGTTCAGGCGTTTCAGGTTATCAGCTTTTTTTGTTACCTTCGGTAGAGATCTTAGATGCATAATGGGTATTTACTTTACTTTCAAACTTATGTGTGACCTAACATTTGAAACACCCATGTATGCTGGTACCACTGAGCTACTCTGATGATGGAGCTCGAAGGTATGAGGCGAAACCCTGGATTGCCTAGTAAATCCATCAAGTTTGGGCTCATTAAATTCGTCTTAACCAGTTCTGTTCATTTCTCCTAATGACAAGGACCTGATGATGGAATGGAACCCATCAAGTATGGGCCCATTTAGGTATGTATATTGTCGGTTATTTTTATGATGAATCTCGCCGCGTTGGGGGACCATTAAGTAAATAAAACAAAATCAGTAAACAAATGAGAAGAATATTGATAATGATAAAGTATGGATTATACAAAGACCTATGTAAACAACTTAAGTAAGTACCGAAACAACATTATATCCAATCTTTTTATTAGTTTTCAGTCAGATATGATCAGTGCTGAATGCATATATTTGTGGAATTGAAATGTATGTTAAATTATATGATTTTTAATATTAAATGTAAGTGTTATGGTTACTGTAAACTTATATTTTAAATAAATAATACTTAATTTTAGAGAAGATAAATAATTGTTAAGTTAAATGGCCTAATAAAAATAGCCGTTGCAGTTTGTTATTTGTGTTGATGAACAGCTGAGAGGCTAAGGGCCGTGTGTGTACGCTGGTGCCTACTCACAGGCCTTGGTCGCGCTCCGTGTCGGGCTGGCCCTCCATGGCGCCGGCTGCTGTGCTCGCCTCACCACTCACTGCCCACAGTGCCCACCACTCGCCAGCCACCACGACTACCTCATCGATACACAAACAATAAAACAACATCCAACAACTGACTACACTACAACAACACTATCGTAATCACAACTATATTACACAATAACTAATCTTTATGGTATTTCAGATGCAATGGAAATTGGACTAAATTCAACGCTTATCAAAAAGATTATAAACAAACGCTACAAATCGGAGCAATTGGAAAATTGTAAGCAAATGTCATACTCATTTTTTTTTTTTTTTTTATTTCCTTCGCCCTAATCGGGCAGGCTAAGGTCTTAGACCATACCGCCTCGTCTTCAGTGTTCTTGAATAAAAGTAAGGCCAAAGCCTCGTCTTCAGTTACTTCCTTCTTTTTTTAATCAAGTATAAAAAGTTATTGCAGTTATTGCCCCAGTAAAACGGTGGAAATTTTACTGAGTCTTCGATGGAGTTTAGGAGTGAACACAAAAAGTCATGATTTTCAATTTTATACAATTTGCCCACACTCGTACACCTTCATGAACACATAATGGTTAATTATCCACCATAATTACACATTATACTTCGGAGAAACACAAGTTTTGGAAAACAATATAAAATCGACAACGTGCACTTTACATTTTCCCGCCTAAACTCCCTGTCATACTCAAAATGTTGACATCGTGAACATCAACCAGTGTTTTCCTGACCAATTGAGGCTTGCCGTTATAAACATCGAAAATTGCCGTATTTTAAGGAAAAATATCAATGATTACTCTTTTTTTATATATAACTGTAAATGTATATTTTTCTCAGTGTACATGGGGACTTAACTTACTTGTCACATTAATTCTAATTTTAACCGACTTCCAAAAAGGAGGAGGTTATCAATTCGGTTGTATATATTTTTTTATGTTTGTTACCTCAGAACTCCGCGATTTATGAACCGATTTGGAATTTTTTTTTTTTATTTGAAAGGAGAATTCTGAATAAAATCAATTTATTAGGAAAATAAAATACAATTATTATAATTTTTGGAGTCGGTGCCAGTAAAGGATAATAAACGCGTATTACGTTCGCTTTAGGCAGTTGCTGTGTTCATTTGTAAATAGGTTCAATTAGGTATAACATTATCGTAATAATAATGATGGTTAATGTACCTATAAATATAATTTGCAAATTTTAGGAAACTTCCAAAATATTTTTAAATTTTGTCTGGCACCGACTCCAAAAATAATAATAATTGTATATTATTGTCCTAATAAATTGATTTTATTCAGAATCCTCTAAAATTAAAAAAATAATTATATAAATTGTAGTAAGTAAATAATGCAATTATTTTATTACTTTTTTTTATTATTATTTTGGGAGTCGGTCCTTTTTTTGTTAAAAAATGTTTTATGTATCTTTAAGGTCTGAAAAAATCTAAATACGAAGAGAATGACGGGGGTGGTTGGCTCGCTACGCTTGGTCACTTGCATCCGTCATTCTCTTCGAATCTAACCTGTCCGTGCACGGGGTGCACGGAACTCTTGAGCTCACTTCGCTAGCTCATGCGTCAATTTAATTTATTTTGTTTCATAATCCCTTTTTAGTATCGATTAGTAAAGTAGTTTAGTATTTATGCCATTCTCAATTTCCATTCCTTTTTGCTTATGGCTTTCAAATTTTAATAAAGTTTAATTAATGTTGTTATGACACAGAACTATGAGCGACAAAGTTAAGACTTAAAATAAAAAATCTGATGTTTAATTTCACGATGTTTTACATAACCTCTGATCGTTGACCCGCTGCATTGATAAACGCAAAACGTTGCATACAATTCTGCGTGTTATAGTTCAGTAATTATGCAAAACCGCTAACGTCGTTCAGCTATTTCACATACCAGCACTGTTTTGTAAAACACGTGATTCTAAAATTCATCTGCGACATTTATAATACCTATTTAAGGCGTTTTCATTGTGAAGTTTAACAGAATTCCTTCCAAATTTGAAAAAGTTGTTAAAAATATGATTAAATAAAACTAGACTGCTTCAGTCACTTGCATTATATTTGATAATGATAATAATTAACAATAATTGAAACCGCTGTCACATAGTTAACGTATATTTGATATTTAGAATATCTGAATGCCGTATATTACGACAATTGCCGTATCAGGACAATACTGACATCAACCATCAACAACAAGAGTTTTTTTGGGTACAGCCCAATGACCAAAGAAGTAGAGGACATGAACTAAACAATAAATTGGTGCGCCAAAAAAGAATCTAAAATGGCGTAGACCCCGCCCATTACCTAGTACTGCCCATGGTATTCAATAAATTGATAAACGTTTTTATTACATCGATGAATCGATTAATCGTTATCATTAGGATCACCTTATCTTATGTATCCAATTGAATCTTATTTAACTGTTCTTGGAGTTCCGGAATCTTAAGGAATCATAAATGTAAACATTTACATATTATGTACTAATAAAACAAATGTAATAAAATGGTAAATGCTTATTCATTTTGCCATAGTTGCCATCCCAGGTTGAATTGGTTCAGAATTGTCCATGCAAATGTCTTCTACATCACCTTAATTGGCAGCAGTCGATGTTGTTATCTTATTATATTGTTCTTGATTATTTTTCTCATATATCTAAATAAAACACGTTCGATAATCCAACTGCAAATGTAAGTTTGTAATTGTATTTTTTTATGATATAGCTACCAATTCACGATTTTATATAACTTCACGTGATCCTGAAAAAAGATGTCTTAACAGACAGACAGAGCGTCAACAAAGTAATCTTATAAGTGTTACTTTTATCCTTTTGAGGAACGGAACCCTAAAAAGACAATGTTTTCTCAATATTGTGGAGCCACAAACTCTCTTCTTTATGAATGTGAAAATGGGCGCGTCCACGGAAATGGCCGCTCTTCTTTTAAAAGATTTAGCCGGTTAGGAGCCATGACAGGTCATAGGATATGGGTGTGAGTAATGCAAGTTTCGTAATTTACGTTAGGAAGCCTTGTAGGTATTGCATTGTCTTGAAGTCTTATTATATCCAGAGTTCTATTAATACAAGACCTTTCAAAATGTAAAGAACATGCAAATGTTTTATCGCGGCTGGTATCAATATTCTCTTGACCCAATGAATGCATCCACTTTTTTAAGAACTTCATTTTTGGTAACCTAAAAAATATTAGGTAATTTGGTTACTATCATAAAACTTAATGTATATTATATATATTCAAACTAAATGTTTTCGAAAAAATAGAGAATCACATAATCGTAGTCGTTTTTTAAATCAAAAGCACAACATAGTAATCTTAGGTTTGCGCGATCACTACACATTATAATAAAACAACTTTTGACCGGAGTCCTCCTGCGACCACGAACGCTGCAAAGTGTTCGAAACGTCAGGAAAAACAAAAAACCAATAATACACACGATTAATCCGGTCAAAAGTTGTTTTATTATAAAAGCACAACACTAATTATCATATAAACAGTGCATAATAAACAAACCCAGAATTATGAAATATACCGTTCGAAACTTATTCACTGATGACATAACAGTAATAAATTTTAACTAAATCTAAAATTTGGTCGAAATATATGAAATAAATTTGATAATGTATGAATTTTAACGACTTACTTGTGCATGGATATAGGAGGCACTTTTTTACTATATTTCGAACCACAGCCCTACACACAACACATAGGCATAATTGCTTTTATCACACGCAGGTTCACAGTTAAATTCTCAGCACTCAAGATGTCTTAAGTAAAGAAAATCGTATTAATAAGTTCCACGTTAACGCCAAATGACACTTTATGTACACCGTCAAAAGTACTCAGAAAGAGAAACTAAAATGGCGCACCACCGGCCGGAGTGGGCTGATCATATGTGACGTCATATTTATTACTTGCAATTTCAGAAAACTGTCAAAGGTTTTCTCTTTTTACACTAGTAGAATCACTTAAGTTAAAAACAAATGCATATAGTTTTTCTATTACTGTATCGAATCGTATGATATTTCTATAACGTAATGTTTATATAGATTAATAGGGCACATCCTTTACTTCTTTTAGTCTTTGGTGGTACAGCCACGGGTTAGGGATGGCGGGATGCTGATATGAGAACGATTAATCATAGAATCTTTTTTATTCTGTTTCATTCTATTAAATATAGTGCATTATAAAATAATGCACTATATTTAATAGTATATTGTACATAGTTGGGCAATAATCAATTTATTTTAGGTAACTAATCAAGACATTAAACTAATAACTGAAATTAAATCAACTGAAATCATTATGCATGTTGTCGAAGTTATGTTAGAGCACGTTACGACTTACGCATTAATGATATAATTTAACCGTTTGTTCCTTAAATGGAACAAAAGTAAGTATTAACATTATAAATAAACAAAATAATTAATTCACTTCTAGTCTGGGATTACGAGTTTGAGCCCAGATTAGTCTGCACACTCTCCTTCTCATCAGTTGGACAGTATGTGGAGAAAACATTGAAAAAAAAAAATGAATCCTCAAATTTTTTTTAAATGGATATTTAATTTTCTGTGACATTCTGAGGTAAAAGGTAATTTTAAAACAGTCACATTTTTTGCCTGCAAGTAGGTATCTCTCCACTTTTCATCTAACTTCATGGTTACCTTATTCGCTAAATTAAAGTACCTTTGATTTTGGATCAGCATTTAATAGATTCAGATTCTTAGACACTATTAATCTTCAGCAGCAATATATTAAATTCGTAATCCTTAGAGACAAGGCATTCTTTTGCAGATTAATTTTATTAAGCTATATTTTTTATTGAGTTATAAGTTATTTAAATTAATAGTAAATAACAGTTAAAATTATTAATTTAGTAGTTAATTCAGTATTCAGCCATCCGCAGTCTGACCTGGCACCAGTCAACATAAACTTGATGTGTTTCAATGGACACCTTTCACTGCAGTACAGCTACTTCAGTATAGATGGCGCTATTGTTAAAAAATATGTAACGAAATGATGTCGCTGTCAAATTGTAGAATCCACCGGCCGCAATACAAAACAGTTCTTGAGCTGTGGGTTACTCTTGAAACTGATACCAATTCTAATATTAAATAGACGCCCTAAAAGAACGCGTAATTTTAAAATAAATTTTGCCAACATTATATTTGCCTCAATGTCAAAGCATGTTCAAATCAATTTATTTGTGAGAAATGTGGTACAATTAAGTTGTTACAAAAATGACAGAACATCACATTTCACCAGTTAAGGCATGCAAATATTTATGAGCACTTACTTACTAATTAAAATATTAGAACAATTATTCATAGACTTTCAATATTAATTATTACAATTTATTCATACACATTAAATTTTAATTATTATCACACCTTAATATATTTTTATATGATTATATTACCACTTCCTCATTGATCTAGTGGTCCCAAGCGCGACTGCTAGGCATGAGGTCTTGGGTTCCCAAGTCGGGAAAAGTATATTGAGTTTTTCTGTTAGAAAATTCTCAGCAGCCTGGAGTTTGGAATTGTGCCCGGTAGATGGCAATAGGCTCTCCACCTATTACATAGGACCTAATAACAGTATCTTTGAAATGTGGGTGTACCTACTACTGTATGCACCTCTGTCTACCCCTTCGGGAATACAGGCGTGAATGCTATGTTATATTACCAATTTTGACATTGTATAAATAATTACAGTTTCGATAAAGTAAAGTACGAACAGTGGGCCCACTCATGAAAATAATTCCGCTCGATTGACATTGGAAATATGTCAATTCGAACTTTTATATGCCAAAATGTCAAAAAATATATTATAGATACGGGATAATATGAAGAAAAAAAATTATGAAGACAGCATACTTTAGAATTGAGGCAACTGTAATGTAACTACCTAGGTTTTTTTTTTAAATTAGGTACGCGTTGTTTAAGGCGTCTATTTAATATTGGAATTGGTATTATTTTCAAGAGTAAGAGCCCACTGGTCGACTTACTTAACAGCTGATTTATTTAAACCTACAGTATTTGCAGCTTAGGCGATTGTAATACTTATGTATATAGCTGATCAACGATCAGCCAGTGTCCAGTACGTAGCTGTTTTGTAAAATCGCGAACTATTGAACCACATTTTTTGTGGTAGCAGAAATTAATATTCTAATTCTATGTGTATAACCATGTACACTGTAGACATAGATGACAGCTCGGCGACACGACCACTGTTGACGCTCGTCTGTACCTACTTACCTGTAAGCGTCGTTGAACTCGAACCGTTTTAGTTACAAGTGAAGTGATTACTACGCATGTGCTAGAGATATTGTCTTTATTTCGATAAATACATAATTATGTCTGTACGTACTACCTATTGGTATAAATACAAGTTATATGCTCATATGCTGTCCGTTTGTAAGCGCATGACTTGAGAAATATTGGACCAAAGCACAAAGACATTCAACTTTATGTTTGATATGGACCGATATTCTTTACATATTCGTAATAACATTAGCAACTATTACCTATTTAATCTGTGCTAATAGTCCGAATAAGGTATAGGTTTTTAAAGAAAATAAATTTGCCCCGAAAATTGTAAAATCCGGAGAATACTGAAATTGCTTTTTTATATGAATTTGGACAGAACCACGACTGTCGGGTCACCTACAGTACCGTAGTGTGTCGGCAGATGGAATAAGAATACGGTCGTGCCCAGGATTCTAACCTGCACCTCTCGGATAAATACTCCAGGCACTCTGACCACTAAGCCATCTCGACCTCTGCTCGCTACCGTGAATTCTTCTTCCATATTTTAACACGTCTCTTGGTGACGTTATTGCTATCTATATTCAGTACTTATACAGGTGACCGAACCGACACGACTAACTTTGTGTCGTAAAGATGCAAATACCTTATCAAATACAGATAAATCTTTAAAAAGCATGAACTCATGCTTAGCGAACTCTAGTTATAATAACATTACGGTCGTGAGCAGGATTCGAACCTGCGCCTCCCGGATAAATACTCCAGGCGCACTGACCACTAAGCCATCTCGACCTCTGCTCACTACCGTGAATTCTTACAACACGCATAATTGATTAAATTAATCCCCGTCACCAGATCAGTCAATTGAAGTTATTTTAGCTATGATCAGTAGGTATCTGGACATCCCCAAGGGCCGGTCCACCACAGGCTTACACGGCGTGAATTTGTTGAGATGCGGTGCAGCGGGACGGCGTGGGGCATAGGGGGCGCGCGGGCGGCGGGGCGCGCTGCAAGGCCACGCGGGGGGCGCATCGATCCGCGAACAGCTGTGCTCGCCCACCGCACCCGCCCCAGAGAAGCCGGCCGGCTCCATAACACGATAATATTTTTTTATATTCTATTAGAAATCTACTCCCTGTTCATTTCCATAGCGCTATGAAACTTAACTTGTTACTTATGTTAAAAAATCAAAGAATAAACAG
Source organism: Xylocampa areola (assembly GCA_935421205.1). Lineage (NCBI taxonomy): Eukaryota > Metazoa > Arthropoda > Insecta > Lepidoptera > Noctuidae > Xylocampa > Xylocampa areola. The sequence continues at coordinate 169,172 of OW285215.1, forward strand.
TAGGCGTGTCTATTTGTTACGGAGCGAGGCCCCGAGGGGTGAGGGATGCGCGCGCGGGGCAGAGGCTGGCGCAGCGGGGGTGCCGCGCGGGGTGTTCCAGCTGACTTTGACTGTTGCTAAGCGGCGGTGCGAGGCGAGGCGAGGTGGGGGGACAAAAGCTTTGGGGTGGCTCAATTATAGACCGAGTGCTGTAAGTTGCACTTATGCAACGCCATGAATAGGTAGGTACTACCTATATGCGTTGTATTTTTTGACGACGCTCTCGAGGCACAAGTTTTACAATGACTTGCTGCGGCGTCGCTCTCGGTTGTGAGATGTTATATTACTATTATGAAGATGTATCAACATAATTATATAGACGAAGGTAAGTCTATGTGGGTACACGTACGTACGTACGTTGACACCTATGCGAAGGATTGGCCGCTGAAAGCATAATCGAAAGGAGTGCAAGTATGGTAGGCAGGCCTTTGACCTACAGTAAGAAGATCATGGCTGATAATAATAATAATGAAACTGATACCCCCTCTAGGACACTTCAACAAAAAATAAGTGTCATAAAGTCTACGAGAAGCATACAAGACGCAGGGCAGCTTGAGGCCACCTGTTGATGAGTGGTGACAATGCGTTCCTCAGTATCCTAGAGAGTCAGTCAGGGCCTCGCTTCCAGTTTGGCTTCATTGGGCAGCTGGACTGGAACCCAAGAGGGCTTTCAGGACCTCTTAACTCCGTCTCGCTTTAGTTAGCCAGCCAGAGAGGGGTCGCCAGAGCTATATGCTCGGGGCTACAAGTATCATGTAAGTAATAGCGTAACAACGGGGAAACCCCTTCCAGGTTTTTAAAATTCGCGATTGTGAAACCGCGGCCGCTCCTCTCGATATTTCTTACCGCTGAAAGGTTTGCTCCTTCTGCGTGTATCGTCAAGGCGGCCTCTGAGGGTCCCATGTAGTGAGTTGGCCAGTCACCGCCTGCCAACACATTTCAATGTCTAAGCGATGAAAGACAGACGCTGTTTTAAATTGTGGTAAACGCATTTTAAATAGTCCATGTACCACGACAGAGCAATAGACTATATTTTGTATGTAATTTTTCTAATTGCAATAGTTCTGCACCTGTCTGGAATTCTCCATAGCTGTATTCCTATAGTGCAATCATGAAGACTGTCCGGTTGGTGTCCCACCTGAATTTAGATTAAAAATATCATATCGACGTTTGCGTTTTTGACCTGTCTCCAAGCAACGCCTCCAAGGACCGGGTTTATCCCCGAGATTAAAGAGATACATAACAATAATTAATTAATGCAATATTATTAATGTAATTAAGCACTTTGCTATTAATAATTATCCTAAAACTCTGTTACAAAACTCACAAGTCGATCAATTGCATTCATTATAACATAATTTTTTACAAAAAAAATAAGCGACACCAAAAATCTTTCTGTTAAGTAAAAATAATTAAATTATCCCACTTTCAGTTTTCTGAGTGTCTGCGACTTAGCTAAGACGTGAATGATGAACATCAACATTGTGTAGTTTTTAATATCTTTCTTAGTACGTACTTACGTAGGTATACGACTATGAACCTATTTCAATTTAAACCTATTATATTAATTCAAGATAAATATTTGAAAAGCATTAACGCATGTTTAGCGAACTCTAAAGTTATAATATTAAATGGAAAAAGAATACGGTCGCGAACATGATTCGAACCTGCGCCTCCCGGATAAATACTCCAGGCGGTCTGACCACTAAGCCATCTCGACCTCTTATTTATCCGGGAGGCGCAGTTTCGAATCCTGTCCGCGACCGTATTCTTTTTCAATTTAATATCTATTACCTATAATAAGTTTCAAGTGCTAAGAAATACCTATATACTTAGTATACTACCAACTAATATACCTTTTGATGAGTTAGTTAGTTAGTGGCACTTTTAAAACTAATTAGTCGAGAACTTAGGATTTTCTCATGGAAATTTGGAATACTAAAGTTCAAGTATGGCACTCGAATATACAAGTATGTAGGCTTGATTGGTTTATTAGTTCCAAATGGTTAATCGTTATACCCACTGAGTGTCGCTTCCGATCTTGGCGGACTTGCTTGATACTATTGTAGGATGATGTAGATATTCCTTATTTAAAGAGATCGAAGTCATGCAAATATTTAGCTAATTATTAATTTAAAATTATTTCTAGCGTGTGAAACAGATACGGAGGAGAACAGAACAGGTAAGTAGTTATCCGTAAAACCGCTGCCAGTACCAAAAGAATACCTACTAACTATTCGCAGTATGTCCTCGGATTGTCGCGCATCCCGTGACCGGGCCATGAACGCGTTCCTAAGTACTTTGCGTGGCAGCCGACATTCTGAACAAACCAACAGAAAAAATACTATTATTATAGTAATTAGCATTAAAAAAAACAATGTTGCCCCACTCTGATAATTTCGTTTGTATCGTAACAAACATTGGTACCATGCGGGATTGAACTTACATCACCCGGGCCGCAACAGCCGATCTATTGACCACTGCGCCTAAGCAACCACGCAGTCATAGGTAGCATAAAGTTTAATTGTATTTCATATAAAAAAATTAGGTCCTTGCTTGGTTAGATGCTCGCTGTAGCTTATATTTATTGTTTGGTCGTAGACAATACACAGGCTGGAGTATTGAATTTTTCAACGTAGCTACAGAGTACCACCTGCGGTCTCTTGCTTCTGTTTAGTACATACACGCTGGTTGATCCCGTGCTGAGTATATCAGCTACCTATAGGTTTGTATGTAGTGTATTTTGGACAATATAGGTCCATAACTCAATGAATTGGTTACCTATGTGGTGGAAGACATGTTGAGCCACTCTAAAATTTAAATGACAATCGTAGTCATTCCGGGCGAGTGACGTTTTTGTAGCGCGCTGTGCGCAGTACGGGTGCCGTCATGGCGCGTACAGTGGTCCCCGCAGCGGGCGTGCAGCGGTGTGTGTGCGGCGAGCGGAGTGTGCCGCCGGTGGCGTCGGTGTCGGGCGGCGCCGGGCGGACCCTGCGGGCGCCAGCGGCGAGCGGCGAGCTGCCCCCCGCCGGCGCGCCGCTGCGCCGCTCGGCTCAGTATCGCGCGCGAGCCCGCCGCCGCCGCCGCACCGACCGCGCCGAGCCCCGCCGCCCGCCACCATGGAGCACTTCATCGAGACCGTGCGCAAGTACCCGTGCCTGTGGAACACCACGGCCATCGAGTACCGCGACCAGGAGCTGAAGGACGCCGCGTGGGCCGAGGTCATGAAGGAGACGGACCTGTCGTCAGGTGAGCCGCTGGGTGCCGGCGGCCCCGCGCCCCGCGCGCCCCGCCCCGCACGCCCTGCGCCCCGTGTCCCGCGCCCCGCGCCGCCGCACACACACACGCGCACACGGCCGCGTGCCGACGAGCCCGCCGCGCTCACACCACCGCCAACGCTATTGTTGTGATGTAGAGCCACAAAGAAGGGCATCATTAATGGTTTCCTTCTTTATGGCTAACGTAGGTACATATCTAATTAAGTAGGTACCTAGCTCGGCGCCGATCGCTGAGTGCCGGAAGCACCTCTGGATTACTCGTTCTACACTCGATATTGTATTAATTGTTCTTTTGTACTCAGTTATTTTTACCAAGGAGTAATATTCTACTTCTTTTCGCAAGCAAATCCCTCTATCTATATTGTGATACGCTGTGACGGTTACCCCCTATGGGCTACCGCTAGGCTCCAACCCAAACACGATGCCCAACAATAGGTAGTCGGTTTTGAGTTTTGACATTAATAGCTTTATTCAATAGGTATATACGTATTATTATAATTGTTACCTACATTAATGTACCTACCTATCTAATTGTTATTAGCTTAGTGTTATTTCTGCAAGACAGCTATCGTGTCCGATCGTCTATCATAGGCTACCGAACACGTAACAATTAATGTGACACAAAACGTTGCCTCTCTTTGTCGTAACCGTAACTCGTAGTAGGTACCATGTACAGAAAACTCAATAACTTCCCGATTTGCTTAAAATATGGTTATACAGTACTAGTGTTATTAAATATGGTTATACATTTGTTCTGTATTCTAAGAGGTACCTATAGGTACCTATGCAAAGTCAATTCAAAGTTAAAAGATTTTATTTCACATAAACCATTTAGAGGCACTTATGAAACGTCATAATTTAGTTGCACGGTTCAAAAATTGTTGATTGCTATGGAGAAGAACTTGCAAGAACCTCCATAGAACTCTTTTATACTTACTTCATATTTTTTACAGTATTTGTACAATTTAACAAGAGGAATGCGAGAACAAAGTAATCTTCGATACAAAGTAATTAATAATACAAATATTTTGTTATAATAATTATATTGAATACAACGGATTTGGCAAGTTTACTGAGTTCTAAAATTCACAAAATACTTATTGAAGTTAAAGAAGCTAATTTATAAGAAATCAAATGTTTGATTGAATGCAAATTAAACTGAATTTAGTGAAGCAGTAGAAATAATATTGTGTGAAGTTGTTAGAACCATTGTAAATCAAAATAGAATATTATTCGAACTTTAGAGGAAATATACAAATTTTCTCCAAAATTTTTCGATTTATGTATTAGACATACATATACCAACCGGGGCAGCCACATGTGCAGGAGGTATTATTGCCAAACATCCCTATCGCCAAACGCAGCCGCCTTATAGTAGGCTTTTTGGGTAAGGACGCATTTAATATAGGTTTTCAACACACTTGCTCGTAAAGTGGCTCTTATTGCACCGCTTTTAGGTTCATAATGAGGGTTATAAATAAAAATATTAAAAAAACAGCGTGACAGCTTTACATTCACTTTTAAATCTCAGCAAAGAGTTTGAAATTTGAAGCCTCCTCGATGAGATTTAACATTTTTGTGACTGCGCTAATTTAAATATGACAAATAAACATTTCGATTCCTCAAATTATTATTTTTTATCAACGAATTAACATTAATGAAATGAAAGAATATGAATATTCACTTTATTTTAATTATACAATATATTTAGACGTCAAACCATAGATTGTCAAATTAAAGTTCAAGCAACTTCGTCAAGTCAAGACTACAGAATTTTATCTGATACTATCTGTGCCCTCGACTCCGTCCGCGTGGATGTCATAAATTAACATCATATCGTGTACGAACACAAATTCATAATAATTAAAAATGTTGATACTCAGCTCAGCCCAATGCAAAGCAGATACTGAGGACTACGTGATGTAGTTTTTACGTGACCAAACATTTTTAAACCAATTTTTTTCTGACCTACTAAAATACCTTAATACACCACCAGCGCCCTTCCCCTCATGACCGCGCCTAGCACATCATAAGTGCATCTGCCTCGTTGATCTAGCGGGCCCAAGCGCGACTGCTGAGAATGGTCTCGGGTTCGATTCTCGGGTCGGGCAGTGCTATTGAGTTTTTCTGTTAGAGAATTCTCAATAGCAGCCCGGAGTATTTAATTGTGCCTGGTAGATGGCAATAGGCTCACCACCCATTACATGGGACATAAGGGAACGCTGTGGAGTGAATGAGGATTGACAAAGATTGAGAAGGGTATGCTAAGATGGCACGTAGAAAGGATGGATGAAAGGCGATTGACTAAATTAGTACATGAGGCGAGAGTGGATGGAAGTGTCGGGGCAGGCCGACCTCGACGAAGCTACCGCAATCAAATTGCGGACGTTCTCAAAAAAGGACGGGTTAGGAGCCACCTAAATCGATGGGCATGTATGAAGAGGTTAATGAGCATAGATGAAGCGAAAGAGGTGTGTCAGAATCGTAGCAAATGGAAATCGATAGTCTCTGCCTTGCCTAATGGGAAACAGGCGTGATTGTATGTATGTATTAATAATTGATTGGTGAAATGTGGGTGTACGACTGTGTACACCTCTGCCTATCCCTTCGGGAAATAGAGGCGTGATGCTATATTATGTTATAAATGCGCGCGCGGTACTTGATCACTATTTTGTTGCGAAATTATTTTAAAACTATGATATCGCTTAAGATATTCATTGCCATCAAATGATGTCAAGGGCAATTTAGTTCAAAATTAAATACTTGTGATGAATAATGTATTTATTTTGATAAGGATTAATAAAATGTTTATAAAAACACCTTCGCAAAAAATGCATTGTTTTAGAACCAATTTGATAACCATAAAAAAGGTTATAGTGAGTCAACCTTAAAAGATAGACATATGCTGTCGCGAACTTTTTTTTAGAACTTTTAAAGGGGAACAATTCTGCCATACATGATTTTTGCGTAAATTTAACCGATTACGCAGCGCACGCCACGGAAGCTCTTAAAAGGAATATTTTTTTCCCGTTTTTGTAACATTTTTCATTGATGCTCCGCTCCTATTAGTCGTAGCGCGATGTTATATAGCGCTAATCTCAGACACTACTGGTACGAATTGAAAAAAAATTTTTTTGTTGGATAGTCCATTTATCAAGGAAGGCTATAGGCTATATAACATCACGCTACGACTAATAGGAGGAGGTAGTTCTTTAAAATGTTGGCGGACCTGTGCCGCACATAATTCGCGCATTTTGTACAAAGGTTGACTTAAGCATACTGCTTAAGGTTGCGCAGTTTTACATCAACCATCATGCATGCAAGCCAAAGACGATAAAACCACTGCTCGCTGATGCAAGCATTGCACGCGTGATGACGTGACCCGCGTGACGTCACCAACACTTAACGCAACAAATGCATTCATCTGTCCAAAATGTTTGAGTTATTTTGTCTGTTTTGTAATTGTTTTCTTTGAGCACAGTAAACATGTTGAACTGCGGACAGATGCTCAAAACAGTGCAACTTTCGTAATGCTTTCTTAGTCTGTCTCGTACGTATGCTTCTGCGAATACATACCTTGGTAAGATCTCGATTATTTAAATACACAAGTGCTACAATATTATAACGTTTTATTTAATGTCTGCAGTGAAAGAAGTAAAGTTGAAGTGGAAGAAACTGCGCGACAGCTACCGCGACGCGCTGAAGAGGCAGAGTGAGATGCTGGCCAAGGACCCCGCCAACCCCGCCAAGAAGAACTACCCCTGGAAGTACATGGGCCTGATGCAGTTCCTGCAGCCCTACATGAGCAACCGCAAGAAGCCCACCGGCTCGCCCAGCTACCACGCGCCGCAGCAGAACGCGGAGAACGGCCACAATGGCGCCGAGCACTCCTCCTCGGAGTCGGAGTCGGAGGCGGAGTCGGCGCCCAAGCGCAAGAACTGCTCGCAGCTGACGGTCATCGACCGCAAGCTGGACTACCTGTGCAAGGCGCAGTCGGCAAAACGCGCGTGCGCCGACAAGCGCGAGCCGGCCGCCGCCGCTGCGCCTCCGCCCGCGTTGCCCGACCCGCTCGACATCTTCTTCAACAGCATGTGCCAGTCCACCAAGCGGTTCCCCTTCCCCACACAGATCAAGGTACTACCTAAGCCATTGCGCAACTCACAGTTGCAATAACAATCGTTTTTAACTTGCCCTACACAGGACATGGATTGCAGAATGTAAAGCAAAAAGTAAAAATCCTATACCACCTCATCGATTTCTAAGACGGACGCGTAATATATAATATTGAACTGTTGAAATGAAAGCTTATCTTACAATTTGAAAGTGGGTTGCACAATACTCTCAGGCGCAGAGGAATTATAATCTGTACATAGGCCATACTATGCATCTTCTATCGCCTATACTACGGGGAGTGCTCCGAGGAACTGTTCGGACTGATCCCTGCCGCCTCTTTCCGCCATCGTTCTACGCGACAGCAGTTCCATCCCCATCATTTAGATGGTTGGCAGTCCACAACTGTGCGTTTCTCTAGAAACTTTCTGCCTCGCACAACAAAACTGTGGAATGAACTGTCGCCTGCGGTATTTCCGGACCAATACGACCTTCAAACCTTCAAGAAAAGAGCGTACTCCTTTTTAAAAGGCCGGCAACGCACTTGTGACTCCTCTGATGCTGCGGGTGTCCACGGGCGGCGGTAATCGCTTACCATCAGGCGAGCCGTCTGCTCGTTTGCCCCGATAACATAAAAAAAAAAAAATAGGCCATAGAAAGAAATAGTACTTCGCTTCGTGCGAGATTCAAACCCGCGCGAAATACGGTTATTTAACAACACAACTGCCTAATCGAATACAGGCGTGATGCTATATGGCTATGACGTATGAACGAATGATATGTGCGGGTGGGATGATTGTGGATTCCTATTCATATAATAAAAAACTAGGTACCTACATAATAAGTAACCATTACCACACACACCATTACGAACTTAAGTTATAAATTTTTGTGGAAATAAAAATACTGTTAATCCTGCGCCTTCCAAACGTATACTGCAGGCGCTCTCCTTCGGGAGCTCTTAAACCAACCTGTTTGTAATTCTGGCGTACTGAAATGGTGAACTAGTGTTGTTATTTGTTGTGCAGATCAAGAAGACATTGTTCAACGCGGTGATCGAGGCGGAGGAGGCGCTGCTGGCGGAGCAGGCGAGCTACGCCAGCCTGTGGGCGCAGGAGGCGGGCACGTCGTCCAGCAGCGAGCCCAGCGAGGACGAGCGCAAGCCGTCCTGAGCCCGCCGCGCGCGCCGCCGCCGCCGCCTCGCCGCGCTCTACGCGCAGTACGCGCACTACGCGCAGTACGCGCACTACGCCACCGCGGTCGCTGCCAACACCACCTGAAACACCACAGCACGCGCCGATGCTATCGAATGAACAGATTGTAATAACAGCGTCAAACGATCACATCCTGCAGCTTCCGTGTGCTGTAATTGAAAGCATACACCTGAGACATAGAACACCTGCACCACTCGAAGCGTCGTCGTCAGTTGTTGCGGCCGGCGCAGGCGCGGCACGCTCGTGCGGGCTGCGATAGTGGCTCAGCTGGAACTGCCACTTGCTGTGGAACTCAAGTGCTGGATGCAAATATATTTCTGCGGCTTTATATGCTGGTCACTGCTGGTGAAAGGATATTTTGACGAGTCTTACAAAATTGTGTGTGTGGTTTCTGCGAACAATAAGATGTAATTAAACTAAGCAATGATCGGAACTATCTTATGTATAAGTGATAATAAGAATTATGGAGTGTTATTCGACAAATGTAAGTGTAACAACCGTCACCAAAATCTAGTGTTCATGACCAGTATCGCAGGTGCGCGGCATAGTGACGGGGACTGTGATGTGTGACCGAGCAGCACACACACGCATAGACTGAGTAACATTACAATAATTATTATCCGTTAAGAGATGCATGAGTTTTAGAAGATGTATATAGGATATTTTTCATATCGTCTTGATATTAAGTACGCATTGTATTATTTTATTCAAAGCGGGATAAAGAGGCTTCGACTAATAGATATGATGTATTCCATCCATCGGTCCGAAGTGAACGAAATATAACACAGTTATACAGCGCACGCGCACATGTGACAACAGCACATGAAGAGTTCAGCACTTCGCTTGAATACCAATGCCACCTGAAAATAGCCGCATACAAGTGATGACGGAGTACTACTACCTGCTACATATACTGACTTCATTATATCGGAATAGTGTTAGTGACTATTGTTAACTAAATAGTCGATGTAACATAAGGAAAATGACTGAAATGTATAAATAATAATTATGCGTAGATTTGTATGAATACTTGTGAGTCTTCACAATGATGTAATATGTATGTATAGGTATTAGATATTTTACAATAAATACACAGATCTCTGCAAGAACAATAAAAAATCTTAACAATATGATTTAATTTAAAATAATCCTATTGTATCCCTTATGATTATCTGTATATCGACGTACCTATAAGTAACGACTACTACAGGTGCCATGGTATCTGAATAATAAGAGGGAAACATCACAGTATACATACATATTATACTGTGGTTTGATGGTGATACTCAATGTCATCGAGGGTCGAGAACTAGAAGGCATTAGTACTGGAGTAATTATAGCGGGCGTATCCCTCTCACCGCTGGCATACGATACCCAATTAAATACCTTTTACCTGTATGGTTACAATGATAGTACACGATTATAATCGTGTGTGACATAACATTATGTTTGTGTTTAGTTTTTTTACTGTTAATGTAATGACGGGCGCTATTGTTGCTTTAGTGCAAGTTCTTTTGTGCTTGTGTGTTACCGTCAAAAGTGGATTCGATATTTAGTCGGAAGCCGCCTCTCGTCTCTAAGGTTGATACTAAGGTGGCAGTAAGGCTGACTGTCCTAATGATCATGGAGGCGCAGTCGGTACCCAGTGACGGACAGTTGAGCAATTGCTTCCATCAGACAGTTGTTGGTTTAACCACGTGGTAGGAGTCATCAGGCCGGCTTATTAGAAAATCCAATGAGTGCTCATGCCCATTTCATCATAATCATCCCCCTGCCCTTATCCCAATCTAATTGTGGTCGGCGCAGTGTGTCTGTTTCTTTCATACATCTCTGTCAGCCGTCATCTCGCTAGTCACTTCATCTCATGCCTTTTGAAGACTCGTTTAAAATAACTGGCGAAGTACAAGAAGAAAAATGCACACCGACCGACTAATAAATATGCTGATCGGGAAAATCGCATCTAACTCCGTCTACTAATTGAAACTCATGTTATATGAGGTCCTAATTTATTAGGTAATTTCCTTTTAAGGGGTCCATGTGTAGGTGATAAGGATTAATTTAAGCCATAATTCAATTTTTTACAACAATATTTTTTTTTTCTTAATGTTTGCCGGTCAACGAGCAGTTTTCGTCTTGCTATTACATATGGTAATTACAAATAATTTGTTATTTCCATTTAATTCTTAGCTTAAGTCAATGTATTTGACGTATATATTAACCCTTTCAAAGGAAATTACCTAATAAATTAGGACCTTATATAGTGAACAGACAAGTAGCAGGCCAGAAAAATGTTGTTGCGCATCCTCACAACTGATACTTAAATACGTTCGCAATCTGGTCAGTTTTATGGCTATGGTCATGGGTTCACGTACACTATTCAACTCTCGTGGGTGCTGCAACCCCCGACCACCCACGGAATCAGCGCCCCTGGTGGCATGTCGCATCGCCTCGCTACCTACCTATGTATTTACTCACTTATTTTTGGAGAAAGTCGTCAGTTACGAGACCCACGCGAACAGAAAGGGTTACCTATCTATTATATGCCGCAAGTTGCTGCGTTCTTAGCTATTTATATATTGCATATCTAGTAGGTATAATACCTATAATTTTAGAAACAGGTATCTCATAAAATAAAAGAAAAGTGTCGGATGACTTGGCGTAAAAACTAAATAAACCGTCAACAAAACGGCTGGGGGCTGCAGTGTGCAGGTACAGAGCGGCGCGGCGACTCGCGCGCATCCTGTCGGCTGATCCCGTACCGTGCGTGCCGCGTCTTTATCTTCCTGAATGCGTATGGCGCGCTAACACATTTGGAATGTTCGTGTTTACCATAATATAATTCTCGGGGAGGCGGAGAAGTTGCCTCCCGTGGACTTGAACCCAAATGTAAACAAGCGTTATATTTATATCTGTGTGTGTGACGCGAGCACCGATTGTAGTATGTATGGTTTTTTCTCTTATTTTATCAGAAATGGATGTACATTTGACCACCAACACACCGACAGTGTGGCGGAGGATCAAGCACGTAGAAGAAATCTCACTGTAACCTTGAATATGCCTAGATTGTACTACTCAGGAAACGCGAAACAAGATAGTAAGTAGGTAAGTTATCTAAATAGTTTATGAGCGAGTTGCGCGCAACCTGTCGGCGACGCCGCTGCACCCCGATCAGCTGATCTCAGGGTGTGTCTAATACGGTTGTGGCATATGTCGGTTGCGCCGCTGCTTATTTAACGCATTCCCGGAACGTAGGTACAACAGCCACTTATTATCAAAAGGAAACATTATGTTTGTGTGCGATCGGGCACCTTCCCGTAAACAACTAGGAACGGAATTGATCATGATAATAATAAACGTAAAAGTGAAATAAATCCTAACAAGGAAATCGAAGTCAGCTGATCACTGAACATACACCAGCGCGCTTTTTATGTGGTGAGCACGCAATATGCTATGTATTAGTAACGGAAAAAAACAGTATTATGCCGATGGTGTTGAAAGTATAGGCGTCTCATATTGAGGACATACTTTACAAAAAAAACAGTTTTAACAAAAACCTTGTAAATATTTTAACTGAAGGAGTCTATGGTTATGAAATATATATAATATGCTTACTCTATGTATAACTATCCACTTCCCGGTGTCCGATTGAGCAAACATTTGATAATAGTACGGTCCCATGGAGCTGGTGTGACGATGCAGTCGGAAGGTGGCTATAGGCACTCCGCAACGAAACAAGATTACCCCACCCTGTCTGGGCTCGTTAAACTGGTCTCGATGAGTAGTTTACTGATACGGTATCTACTTGTTAGCAAATAGGGTTTAATTGTAGAAAAAAAAAACATGATATAGGACCCAGAGCCAAGATTGTAGGTAGGTATATCTTACAGTGTACCTACTTAATTAGTAGGTATTTGTCCATAAACGTAAAACGAGAAAAAAAACGTCTATGTATTATGTACCTAAGTATACTTTTGCTGATCAATACAGAAGCCATGTTCAACCCTTTTGTGAGTTTTGTGAACTCATTAGTTCTTTGCTCAGTATAATAATATTTACTTTTTAAAATATTTTTGTACTTTTGATTTAATGGTTTTTAAAATGAGCCAAAGTAATCCGCCGCTCACCGATACATTTAGAACGCGCAAGAAGTGGTAAGAAATCTGCAGGTTCGGCAGTCACTATGGGTGTCCCGCAGGGATCGATTCTAGGACCATTTCTGTTTCTTATTTATATTAATGATTTGCCTTATTATGTCAACGATAAACATGTGATTGTATTGTTTGCGGATGACACTACTCTCATTCTTTAAACATGACGAAAGTAAAAAAAAAATTACGCAGTCAACAATGCGCTCTCGATGTTGTCCAGTGGTTCAATGCAAATAATCTTATTCTAAATCAAAATAAAACTACTCATTCAGTTTTCAATGCCAAACGTTCGGCACTTACTAACTAATTTATTACTTAATGGAGTGGATTTGAGCCCTGTCGTGTCAACAGTTTTCTTAGGAGTAACTATTGATGCTAAATCACAATGGGGCCCCCATATAAAGAAATTGTCTGGTAGACTTAGTTCAGCAGCCGATGCTGTAAGAAAAATACGACACCTAACCGATGTAGATACAGCTACAATAGTTAATTTCAGTTATTTCCATATTATGTTACCAAAATCTTCACATGGGAAATGCATTTTATTGACATCCTAATGAAATTCTGTGAGTATGACGAAACGAGAGAAAATTTAATAATTAAATACGAGGAGTTTTGTCGAAGAATTTCGTTCGTGTATATATGATAAATAATAAATTCATTTATTTCAGGTAAATAACACCCAATGCCACACATAAATTGATATAAATTCAAGACATAATAAGATCCTACAAAATGAAATATAAACAAAATAAAATCAAATAGAATCAAAATAAAATAAAATACAATAAAAACAGACTATATCAAATTGAATAGCTTTAAACCAAATAAAACAAATCAGAAATTAAATTATATCAAAATAAATAGAATAAAGCTAAATCAAAACAAATTTAAATACAAAGTCAAACAATAAAAAATTATTAATACCTTCTCTCCGACACTGGTAAAGCAACATGTCTGCCGGAACAATGTCGGATGAAAGGGCAGTCTAGTCTTCCCGCAATCATCACCAGTATGATGTTGGGGTTAACCCTAACCCTGCGCACCAAGGACGCGGCGCGCTTGCCCATGGTCGCGTGGAAGCAGTCAGTGCGAGCCTCTGCGAACATACCCGAGGCACTGCAGTATCGGGGTAGCCCCATCACCGCCCTGAACGCGTTATTGTACTGGACGCGGATAGCGCGTTACTTTTATAAGAGTAATGAGCCCACAGACTGCGAGAGTACAGCGATGTACCATACGCTCTAAAGAGCGTAGCCTTAACCTCATTAGAGCACCGCGCAAATCGGCGGACAATCATGTTCGCTCTAACAGACAACGCCCTCCGCTCCCGTTCCATGTCTGCGTGATCTTTGAGGTTGACCGTCAAAACATGCCCCAAATATGTGAACTTTATATAAACAATTGTGAATATTTCTGACATTCTATTAGATATTTTGTGAATAAATAATTGTAAATGTGAGCATCATATAGGATAAGTACTTTTATATCAAGATTCGTAACTGTCTGGTGGTTTTGACTATTTAGCTGGCCTGCGCAAATGTCCTGCCGATCTGGAATCGTCTTGCGACGGGTCGTTGAGTTCCCTTAATTATGGTCGAGCTACACGATGACTGATGCATACGTCCCGTAAGTTAGAACAGGTCAACTTGAAACTGCTATGGCTCTTTCTTCAAAAGGCCACTCCAGACGCCTTAAATGATTACGCTCACATAGCTTTATATGTCTGGACTTTAAAAGAGACTTTGACCTCTGAATTTATTTCGCTGTTTCTTCTCAGAGGTAGTCAGATAGCCTTCTAGTTTTAATTTGACATGTACAAGAGTTCCAAAAAAACCAGTAAATAAAAAATGATATTATTTATGCAATTTGAGTATTTTATTGCATGTTAGTTTTCGGTTTTGCCAGATTTATTATGTCGGACTAAAGAATAAAAGTTAAGGAGCCAGTAGGATTGTCACCCAAATTCACTGTCAACCAAATAAGAACGTACGGCTCAAAAGCCGAGCGCAGCCAAAGGGCAACACAGGTTCAGAAAGACCAATAAACGCCCCCTCAGGGGCCGAACTGAAACTTACTGAAACCGAACTTTAGAACTAAAATCTATAATCTGTCGTTTCATTTTACGCTGTTTCACATTATCTCTGATCGTTGAACCGCTGCATTGATAAACGAAAAACTTTCATACAATTTTGCGTGTTACAATTCTGTAATTATGAAAAACCGCTAAACGTCGTTCAGCTGTTTTAGATAGGTAACAGTAGGTACTGTTTTTTTTTTTTTTTTTTTTTTTTTTTTATCTTTGCCCCGCACTAGGAATTTTTTCCTGTGTCGTGGGTGCGTTTACAGCATAGAATTAGAATATTTTTGCTACCCCATACGTTTATGGTTTACAGACATAATCTCACAAGCACACTAACACCCTAAATCTGCTGATTCTTCAATTCACCTGCGACATTAACAAGTCGCTTTGGTTCAGATCGTAAATTAAATCGACCACACGGCTCACATAGCTCAATAGATTTTAAGGAAATGGAGTCAGGGGTGCCTCCATCTTATATGCCGAAATGACAAACACGATGGATTACTTGACATGACGAACTTCGTTATTTTTTTAATTAAAGTTCGGAATATTCTTGTGATTACGTTTATAGAGTTTATACTTTTTACTGTTATTTAGAATAATTGATACCTACCTCATACTAACATGAAAAACGGCTTTAGCACTATTCATTCATAATTAAACGTAAGTAATCACAAATAAAACATAATGAAACTGTTCATACCTATTTTTCATAGAACACTGCTCTAAATATTGTCACACACAATTAGGTAGGTTTGTTGTATTTTTAAACGAACAATATTAATTAATCTCATTCAATCACTTCCACACATTAATCTGAAATGTAATGTTCCTACTAGATTATACCTACAATACTACATAATTGTAACAATAATAGTGAATTATTAGTAGGTAGGTAATTTAATTTGACAACATCAACATTCGTCGTATCCATTGACCCCAAATTGCACCTTATTAGGACCACTGCTCAGGAATAGCTATTCATTTAGAAAGAAAGAAAATGATATATTAGCACACAACAAAACATACGAATAAATACCTACCACCTACCTACAAAGATAATAATTAATAAATTATCAAATTTAATACAATGCAATGATATTTCATTTGCTTAGGTGTTATACGTGTATATAGTTAAGACTCAAATATGCAGTTCTACATGTAAATGTTTCGTGGAATTGTGTGACCTAGATTTGTATATCATGAGATAAATTTCGTCGTTACCGGTGCAAACGCTGAATTATATTGTCTTGTATAATCCTAACATTCCTAACCTAACTTACAAAATACAAATTTGTGTGTATTCACTGGATAGGACTTGGGAGGACGCGCATGGCGCGGGGCGGCCGGTAGGGTGAGCGGGGCTCGCAGGGGGGGGGGGGACACCGGCCGCGGGAACGGGATGACTATGCCGCTCGTAAAAATGATGCCAATTTACGATAAAAAGCTGATTCGTTTATTCTGGCAGGAATCATACGATCTCGGCTTGATGCCAGTTTTAGTGTCGAACGCCGGTGGCGCCCTGCACCCGCTTACCGAGTTTGCATCCTTTATGGAAGTGCGAATTGATTGCCCAAGTTTCTGGATTGTTATAAAGATAAGAGCTTTTTAAAAACTACTATAAATCACCCTTAACTACAACTTTACGTCGCGTCGCGGCGTAATCAATTAATAAACTTCTCACACCGTGTTAATAGTTGCACACACCGAAATTTAATGAAATTTTAAAATATCGTTTGTGTCGTTATACCTACAAAGTGAAAATTTAATTTATTAGCTACTCATTTTTGATACCTACCGATTATATTAATAAATAGGTAGGTAGTCCCCGAAATCAAAACCTAAAATAATGAAATAGGTAGGTAGGTACATAATTGTCAACAAGTTAAGCTGAATTCGAATCAATACAGAGCGTTAAAACTTGTTTACGAGAGCGGTGAGCGGCGAGCGGAGAGCGGGAGTCGCGGCGCGGAGCGGGCGAGTGGTCGGTGGCGGGCCACGGCGACGGAGCGGCGCGGCGCGGCGCGGACCCGGCCCCGCGCGCAGTGCGGCTGCGAGTCTCGATCTAGCAGGGCCCGTGCGACGCGCTACCATAACAAATACACGTTATTATTTTTGTTTTTGTTGCAGTTTAACCACATTTTCTTAACGTAAGTACCTTTTGTGTGTATTATTGTATTTTGTATTGTTGGTTGTCAGTTCTTTTTGTTTTTAAAGACTGCATTGAATACTTTGATTAATGAATATTATATTCGACGTTTATAGTACCGTCGCGTCGGTTCGTCCGCTCGCTTGACGCAGAGTTCGATATAAGTAAATGTGTAACGGTGTGCCGCGCTCCGTTCATGTATCAAATTAATGTTTGTTTATTTATGAAATGGAGTCTTTGTTGATTGTTGTACCTTCTCAGTCATGTATTTTAGAAATAATTTAAATCTTTTGCCTCCAGGAAATGATGGAAAAACCGAAAAGGCCGATGTCGGCGTATCTATTATGGCTTAACAGCGAGCGCGGGAAGATCAAGGCGGATCACCCTGGACTGAAGGTGACCGAGGTGGCCAAGAAAGCTGGCGAGCTATGGCGCTCTATGGACGATAAGACCACTTGGGAAGAGAAGGCCGCCGTCGCCAAGGAGCAGTACGCGCGTGACCTTGAGTGCTACAACGCCAACGGTGGCCCTCCTCCACCTAAGAAGGCGCAAAAGCGTGGTGGCGTCAAAGCCAAGCCTGTGAAGGCGACCCGCACCAAGCTGAAGAAGGAACCGTCGGACGACGAAGACGACGTGGACGGCGACGCCGACGACGACGAGCACGACGACAGCGAGTGATCGTGTGCACCTCACACACGCCGGCCCGCGGCGCCTCACGCACACGCGCGCGTCCTATGCACACAGTGATACGAGCGCGTTCGTGGTGACAGAGGGTGCGTCCATATCAAAACATTATTATAATTTTAGTGAGTGTTTAGTAGCAGTCAGAATACGATACGAATGGAGGATGTGCAGAACTTACTGACTGTTTCATGTATTACTGACTGACTTAATGCAGTGCGCGTGCCCCACTTATGATTTATATAATATGTAAATTGTACGTAATACTAGGCGGAGTTGCCTCTATAAACATAATTTTGAAACAAATTGAGGGGAATTAATTTAGAGGCTTACTCAGGTAGCGTGAATAACGACCTCTGCAGGATTTATGACTGATTTATTTTATTTTAATGCTGAAATTGTCAATCCTTATTAATTTCTTCATCGCCTATTGTGTGGTAAATTCAAAATATCATTTTGTTATTATTATACATACGAAACTTTATGATTATCGTTATGCACACAACGCCGCTGTAGTTCCAGACTTGTATGCATTTAATAGGTGTAAGATTTTGTAAACTAAGCTACTGATCGTATGAAATAAATAATAATTTCTATTGTACTGAATTGTTATTATTCTTCCGCGAACCGTAGTAACCAGTTAAAGCTGCGTCGCAATTATAACGAGAGGGTTCTGAAATAGCTACGACCGAGGGGTGGCGCGGTGCCGAGGGGTCGCGCCGTGCGAAACGCTCATTAGTAAAAATATTTCGTCCAATGCTTATGTTTCATAATTTACTGTATTATTTTCACTTTTTGTTTTTAAGACATGCACTACGCATCTGCACTGGTTGGTTCTACAAAAGTAAAATAACAGCTCTTACAGCTAAGCCAGAATATATTTCACTATTTTCTATTGTTGTCATACATAAACGATATTTTTAATAATTTTTCGACTTGTTTCTTTGATCAACAACTTTTACACTATACATTACTTACTCAGACTAAGAGCAAATAGTCAAAAGGAAAAAAAAAGTGTAAGTCGGTGAGCATCTGCGTGGCGCGCCCCGCGACCCACTGTTATCTCCGGGCGTCAGGTAAATAATCTCGTACACACACAAGCAGTCCTGTTCCTACGAGAGGGGTGACGTCACACGTTCACGTTCGAGTCAGACAGACGGATTATTAACTGGCGATACAATTTGATGGCAATGCTGTAATGCCAGCATGGTTCTTTCAAAGGTCCATTTTAAACGATAAATTTTACATAAGACGTTATTAAAACGATAAAATTCAAAATGTATAATAACAGTTTAACATAAATAAAAGTTTAACTTTTATAGAGTAGACCAGTTTGTCGACAAAGATCCGTGCTACTCGTAGGTCGCCTGGCATTATACAATTAATTGCAGCGATTACTATCACTGTGTTGTGCTGTGCCACCAAACAATTAGAGTTCTTTGGTTGTTGAAGACACAGAGTAGGTATTTTACTACAATCAACTTGAATCAACAGTAAATAAAAATAAATGTTGATACTACTTTTAGGTACAATGTCATATTATACCTACCTATAATGAAGATTATACCAGGGGTTTACTAAAAAGTTACGTCTAAAAGTATATTCCCACAATCAACACCAATACATGTCATGATGTGGTAAACAGGTAAGAAATCTAAATGCGCCAGTAGCAAAGCGTTACACGGAACCCTCCTAAAATAAAAGTGAATCTTAAAAGTATGGAGCGTGGCGTCCGAGCTCGGGCCGAACCGCCGAGAGCTGAATCGATAACCAACGGTGTGGAATTTATAAAAGTGTCCGACGGGCGGTGGCGGGCGCGGAGCGTCTGCGCTCTTGCTTTTTCACGTGTTTCTGAGTCTGCACCGTTCGCACACGCGCCGCCGCCGCGCGAGCGAGCGATACCGACATGTTTGTGGGCTTGCTTCCCACTGCGCGTGTCTGTCTGCCGCTGTGCGCGTCGACGTGTTTGCCCTGTGCTCTCGTTGTGGTGTGACGTGTAATCAATTGAGCTATTTATAACTACGATAAGCGTCATTTTCGTACAAGTTTTATAGTTTAGTGTTACTTTTATAGTATTTTTTATATTTCAATGTAAGTGAATAAGATAATTTGGTCACTAGAAAAGCGTCAAGTAGGTAGTATTAATGTCAAGTGGCAAGCGGAAGCGTGCGGCTAATGGCGAAGATGGGGACGGGGCGGGTGCGGTGCCGGAGGTGGGGCGCCTCGTGGACTGCAGCCAGGCCGACGACCGCCGCATGATCCGGCTGGTGCGCGAGCGCCGCCTGCTGTACGCGCGGAACAACATGCCCGTCGCCAGCTACTACTCGCAGGTCAAGAAGCTTTGGCAGGAGGTCGCCAAGCACATGGGCTGGTCCGGTAAGATCTCACACACACATAAGAACGTATATACGCCGTAATAGTATTGAAACTGCATTACCTGTTAGTATCACTTCTCATGATAGCGTAGACTAAAAGCGTTTGTAATGTTTTGTCTTATTTGTTTATAAATATGTATGCACTATTGTATAGAAAATAGAAATAGAATACCAGTTTAATGTGTCATTCATAAGATACGCTGCCTATCTGCCTGAAGTGAGTTTGTTATAGGTTTAATGAAACGTTAAGAATAACAGTACAGGTACCTAGTACTAATTGTGTCCGTCATATCGTAGTGTGCCCCAAAGATTTCGTAAAATATTATTACATCGATTAGATGCTTGTATTGTGTGATATGAATTATAGGCGCCCTACTCCCAATACTCTCGCACATAGCACTAGTTGTTGCACCGTGTCAAATGGTCACGCTGTATACCTAATTATATCAAAAACTATAAATGTATATTGTAGGCACTTTTAGACTACACCTTTTTGTTCTTACCCGAAGGCACGTTTGGCACAGTGGTCAAAAGTTCGGCTACAAGCGCGGGTCGCGGTTACTAATCAGTGGCTCAAATTATAATTATGGCCTAAAGGCACAAAGTATTATCAAACCTGTTAGAGAAGTTATGATTGTTTTCGTAATTACCGTGTTGTACGGTAAGGCAGAAATTGAATCGATTATTATATTTTCTAATGAGAGAAACAACAATGCCAAATTGCGCTCGAATGTTAATGTTAATGTGATGTCGCCAAAATCCCGGATTTTTTATTTAATTTATACTATTATGATGAATGAGATATCTATTTAATATGAAACAAATGTGTAGTGCTTACATAAGAAACGTTGCCTGGTGGTCTACAGCACTAGGAATGTTCCCTGATACGAACGTATGTGTTTACACATAATATATCACACATGCACAAACACCCACACCCGGGACAACTATTTGTGAATCATTTAAATATATTTATGTTCCGTGCCGGAATCAAACCGCAATGTAGCACATTGTGTTTCGCCGATGTCTCGACTACTGCGCCACCTGCGCCGTCATTATAAGAATGTATATGTTACTTGCCATTATATACCTACACAATATTATGGTACCTACATTTAAAAATATTTGCGAGTTTGAAACATTAAGTCCATCATTTTTTTTAATCTAATCATGTTGATAACTTAGTAAAATACTTATTAGGTAAAATTATTATCTTGTAAACAAATATGTTCATTTTATCTCTCGGGCTAGAAACACAGACCAAAGAGTCTGTCGAAGTACCTATTGGTATTTCAGTTTGTACTGTACTAAACTACTATAAAACAAAAATAGACCGAGTGACATTAACCTAATCTTTTTCTCACTTATTTTCATATTTTGACAGCGCGGTTGGCGCAGTGGCCGAGCGAGAGACCGACTGCTGCGTTGCGTGTCGCAAGTTCGATTCCTGCACGGAGCAAATATTTGTACGATCCATAGATAATTGCTCCGGGTCTGGGTGTGTGTGTGCTTGTGAGATTATATGTATGTAAACGCACCCACGATACAGGAAGAAATTCCTAGTGAGGGGCAACGATTAAATTTTTTTTTAAAAAGTATATAAATTTTAATTGTAAAGAACATATAATTTTAAAAGAGTTTCTATGGAGTTTCTTGTTGGCTCCTCTCCATAAGACCAACTTCTTGGAACCGTGCACCTAGCTTTGACGTTTCATTTTTAATTGGGTGTAATATGTTCTATTTGAAAAAAAAAAAAAACGAATTTGAGTGGCTGTTTTACATGGTTTCATTCGCATCTTGATGCAAGATCACAACACAGTTCCAAAGAGAGAATGTAATTGACAATGATAGATGGGTGTCATATTAGCCGCAGTACCAAAACCGCTAGAGTACACAAGTTCAGTCTGCGCAGTGAGGTGGCCAGGCGCTGGCTGAGAGTGACCGACATATCCAACAGTAGACTGCTATAGGCAGTGAATTGATGAGTAGGTTGGTACCTCAGTTTTGCCAATAATCAGTGTGTTCGTGTTCCAGTGGCGGACGTGCGGCGCAAGTGGTCACACATCCGCAACTCGTACTCGCGGCACCTGCGCAACGAGATGTACGGCGTGCGCACGGGCCGCGGCCGCATGGTGTCCAAGTGGTACCTCGCCGATGAGCTGGAGTTCCTGCGGGAACACATGGCCACCGACTCGTGAGTACGCTCCACATTTCACCACTACAATCTGTTTACTGCCAAACGCACAGAATAAATAACAGTACTACATACTTACAATACGGCCGCGTCCAACGGTGGTTCATCTCCAGCGGTTATTTACCTATTTATTAGAATCAAGGAACCTGTTGCGTTGCTTGAAAGAGTTAACCTTACACGTAGTGCTCGCACTTACAGTTATCAACTACTCACTCATGTGCACCGTCCGCAGGAGGCCGTCGCGCTACTCGTACGCGCCCTTGTTCCTGGACATGTCGTCGCAGGGGTCCGCGGACCAGCCCGCCGCCGGCCAGCAGCCGGGCAGCGCGCACGTCGACGTAAAGCCCTTCATCTCCAACCCGTGGTTCGCGCTCGGCAGCCCGCCGCCGCCAAACGCCGCACCGCTGCAGCTCACCGTGGAACCGCAGTTGCGGCTCGAGGACTCCTCCAGCCCGCACTCCTTCGAGCCCGACGAGAACTCCGCATACTTTCACTTCTTCCGCGGCATCCACAACGACTACCAGGAGCTGCCCGCGACGAAGCAGAGGCTGTTCCGCCGCGAGTGCCTCGCCTTCCTGCACCGGCTGCTGGACGAGGACGAGCCGCACGACCAGCACGGCGCGCTCAACCTCAGCAACGCAGTCGATTCGGACGACGAGAAGGAACAGAAGCCCTTCATCTTGGAGAAGTCAGACCCGGATGGTATCGAAACCAACGCCGACAACATACTGCCGAACTAAACCCAATCAAAAGGTAGGCTTCTATTCACTCAGAGAAAGAGCTGAATAGTAAAAAAGTGGAAGCAAGTGAGTGTCCATTGTTCCTACTAGTGTAGTGTAGTGTAGTGCTGTGACTTTGACGGACACTTGTGAGACGCGTCGCGTGGCGGTGCGAAACACTGCGACAGTCGCCTGTACTGTACATAACTAGTGTAAATAATCAAATATATACGTACTGTAATGTGTCGCACAGTTCGTGTGTAAGCTGGCAGTTTGTTACTTGCCACATATCAGAATTCCTTCTTTGTAATGACGTCGCTTGTCCAAGCATTTTAGTTTATAATCGTTTTCGTACTTAACTACATATTACTATCTGATATAGAAAAGCGCAAGAATGTGATCAACAGTTTGTAGCTCTGTGTGTAACCGACCACCGATGATTTATGTGTCAAAACTCCAAATCCAATTAAATAAACAAACTTTGTTCATAATGTTAATATTTTTGTTTATAGTTATATTATATCCCGATGAGCCGCCGCGTCTGATTCTCTCCCATACCACCTACTGCTGGGTAATAACGCTTGATAATATACGGACGGAACTTTTTCCCGATCGTGTGTGGGTCTTAATTACCCAAGAAGCCGGTCATTATTGCAAAAAATCCTGTAAGGCTAGAATATGACCGACAGGTGTCAATTACTTGAATACGTTTCTCATTAGGATTAAAACATTACATACTGTTTATTATTTGTGGCCTTATGTACACGGCCATATAATGGCAGCGTGTGGCGCCAACGTCTATAATTCCCTTTTCGTCCAGCATATGAACTATGAAGCGGTGGCCTGCGGAGCAGAGCTGTTTATTATTTGTGGCCTTATGTACACGGCCATATAATGGCAGCGTGTGGCGCCAACGTCTATAATTCCCTTTTCGTCCAGCATATGAACTATGAAGCGGTGGCCTGCGGAGCAGAGTGTGGAGGGACTCTTACTCTCTCTGCTCCTGCTCTTTCCACGTCGTAGAGAGGAGTTGTCTTGTCCTATCCCACTTCATCTCGTAATCCGCTCTCAGTATAATTCACAACCATTTCATAACTATGATCTATCATTACAGCTATTGAGTCGCCGTCTCCCGCGGGCAGTAGCCGGCGATCGGCGCTGGCGGCTCCCAACTTCGTGATTTACAGCCGCCATTACGAACACCTTAAACAGAAGCGCGTACATTAAGCCTTATTTATCGACTGCTGATGCGGTTTTATGAAGCGCCTGTCAGAATGCCACCGTACAACATTATGATAACTACCGCAGCGGGTATGTATTCAAAGTATTAGTGTCAATAATAAATAGTAACCGGTGTTACTTCATCGACACTAACTATATGCTGAGCTAAGTCGTGACGCCGCTCGTGAGAGCACCTGCAGTTGGGCTCGTGTCTGACGTCAGCCCCTAACGGACGGCATGCTCCGTCCACTCCATCACGTACAGTCACTGGCTAGTATCTGCAGCTATACGGTATTAAGTTGCTTGGCTTCATAAACCAGAATTGTACCTCTCTCAGTCATACGCTACCCATAACAAATTCACACGTAACATCTTTGTAAAATGTAAGGTTACAGACCGACAGCAATCGGCTACATGACACAAGTTTACATTAATAGTTACAGTAACCGAAGTCCAAATCATCATCATCATCATCATCCCCTTGTCCTTATCCCATTTGAATTGGTGTCGGCGCGGTCGGTCGCGAGTCAGAATATTTATTTGCAAAAATACTATGACAAATGGTGATACAAAGAAATATAAGATACAAGTATTTTGACCAGAATATAGCGGCATGCAAAACATCAAGCACACAAAATCATAAGAAATAATTAAGTAGAACAGAATCAAACTTGTAATATAAATAATTAATTAGACTTCATAAAGATAATTATAACAAGTCATATAATTATAAATATTCACAATTCTGAAAATAAAATAAAATAATTACTTAAATTATCATTTTAGGTAAATGCTAGGTAAATTTAATGTTACTGAGTAATAGAATAAAGAGCGATTTATATTACAATTTATTTTAATGTACGAGTATGTTAAGAAATTAGAAATATTTTGTAAGTATAAAATAAAATTAGGTAGGTAATGTCATCATGTCAATTAAATAATCTGTCAGGGTGTAATAACATTTACATATTTATAATTTATATATTTTTTTCTTAAAACTGTTCAAGTCTGCCTCTTTATTTGATTTTGGCAATTTATTATAAATTATGGCTGCCCTACGGAAAATGCTTTTATGCATCAATGCAGAGTTAGTTTTACGCACACACGTCTCGTCGTCGTCTAAAGTCTGAAGCCAAGATAAATAAATCTATATTACGTTTGACGAATACAGCTACTTCAAATATATAAGTATGTATAAGCATGGCAAAGATAATGATTTATAAAGTCAAAGTCAAAAGGTTTTTATTTCAAATAGGCAAATTACATGCACTTAAGAAACGTCAAATGATTCTAGTTGCTCGGTTCCAAAAAGTTGATCATATGGAGAAGAGCCGGCAAGAAACTCCATAGACACTCTTTTTAAATAAATAATAAGTACAGTCTTGCTTTGTTACATTTTTGTGTTCAGAAATATCCGAGAGCAATGTAGGTTAATGCGTGAAATAATATTAAAAAAAATAAAAAATATATATATACTGAGCAACCCCGATACTAAGAATGCCATCTGTGATAGAAACACAGGTTAACGCAATTTCTTCAGAGACTCAAGTTCTAGAACATTAATGACTACATTGAGCTCGCATTTATAATATGGTGATGTTGGAACGACTATCTTTACTAATAAATTTAGATACAATGTCAGTGCAATGGTGCTATAATGGAAATGTCAAACTTGTAAATTCAAGCGATTAATTGATATCATTGTCAAGACAAGTCAATAAAACATTGTCAGTGACATAAAGTTTAGAAACCAATAATTAAACTGACTTTTAGTAGAAACTACTAATCGCCAGGGAAGCCACATGCGCAGAAAAATAGTTAATGCCACACTTCCTTATCATCAATGTAGTCTTTAATTTTATAATATGCTTTCTTTATGAGAACCGATTTAACATGTGATTTAAACTTTTTACCCGTGAGATCTGTGACAATTTTTGGTAGCTTATTATAGAAGCGTATACCATTGCCTAAATGTGATTTATTTGTTTTAGTTAATCTAAATTTCGGCACTACTATTTTATGTTTGTTTCTAGTATTTATGTCGTGAAAGTCACTGTTTATATTAAATTTTTGCAAGTTCTTTCGGACATACATAATATTTTCAATAAAATAATTTTTAACAAAAAAAAGAACCGAGCCAAAAATCTTTCTGTGTAAAATTGCACTAAAAAGTTATAAAATAATTGCATTATTTACTTACTACAATTTATATAAAAATATTTTTTTAATTTTAGAGGATTCTGAATAAATCAATTTATTAGGACAATAATATACAATTATTATTATTTTTGGAGTCGGTGCCAGACAAACTTTAAAAATATTTAGGAAGTTTCCTAAAGTTTGCAAAGTATATTTAAAGGTACATTAACCATCATTATTTTTACGACAATGTATTATACCTAATTGAACCTATTTACAAATGAACACAACAACTGCCTAAAGCGAACGTAATACGCTACTTCATGAATGTACTTACACGTTTATTATCCTTTACTGGCACCGACTCCAAAAATAATAATATTTGTATATTATTGTCCTAATAAATTGATTTATTCAGAATCCTCTAAAATTAAAAAAATATTTTTGTATAAATTGTAGTAAGTAAATAATGCAATTATTTTATAACTTTTTAGTGCAATTTTACACAGAAAGATTTTTGGAGTCGGTTCTTTTTTTTGTTAAAAATTATTTTATTTCTTACTTTTTAGTGAATCTTGCGTACCATAACTGATTTATCGGAAGTGAATATGGGTAGACCTACTCAACGCGCTGTCCATATATATCTGTCGCAGATGGATTGTAGAATCCGCTGTTTTACAAAATCTCTAGCTGCTTTACAAAACAGTACTGTTTTATAAAACAGCTTAACAACGTTCAGCTGGATTGCCATTGCGATACGTTTAACAAAACTGCTACCCACCTTTAGACGTAATGCAGAATGACATATCTACAGTGGGACAGGTTTGTTTATTGTATAGGTATATCAAATGGATAGTCACCATTCAAGTAAAAAAGCGTACTCTGATTTACTTTACTGTATTCTGATTTGACTTTCCGTGGCTGGGTCGACGGAGCCCCGCTTAGCGGGGCTCCTATTTTTGTGTCCGTAAGGTTAGAAAAAACCTAAACACGAACAGCCCCCGTCATCCTCTTCGAACCTAACCTGTCCGTGTCGGGATACACGAAACTCCCGAGCTCGCTTCGCTCGCTCATGGATCAATTTAATTTATTTTCTTTCATAATCCCGATATATTGTCGACTATTATAGTGGTTTAGTATTTACGTCATAAAAAATTTTCATAATTTTTTTGCTATTGACAAGTAAAATAAAGTTAGGTTATTATTGTTAGGACATACAGAGCCGACAAAATTTCGAACTAAAATCAACAATCTGACAGTTAGGCAGTTCATTAGAACTATTCTAGAGACCGTAAACACCACCGGAATGTCACAAGAAAGCAAAATACACCATTTCGTTTACTTCGACGACGTATTATTTTTCAGTTATTTGGATTTATATACCAAACAACTGAACCAATTTTCATAAAAATTAAATGGGACCAATCTGAAAGTAAATCCTTTCAAATAAAAAAATAATTTTCCAAATCGGTTCATAAATGACGGAGTTCTGAGGTAACAAATATAAAAAAAAAAAAACAAAAAAAAATACAACCGAATGGATAACCTCCTCCTTTTTGGAAGTCGGTTAAAAATATAAAGATACAAAATAAAATATGGACGACAGTTATCTGTTCTTTTCACTGCAAACATAGCTCTAATACATCTCTTCTGCATTTTGAATATAATGTCCTTATTTGTTGAGTTTCTTCAGAAAATTACACCGTACTTACCTTAATATTGGAGCGACGAGACCCCGCACGGTACGACTTTTTCTTCTTTATTTCTCAGTTAGTCCTCATCTCGGTAGTCACTAACCAAAGTCCAAGGGGTGTCACGCTCGCAGCTCCCCTCTATCCTGCCAGGCCGCTGGTGTCGCCGGTGCCGCCGGCATGCCAGCGCCGGCCGCCAGCGCCGGCCCACTAACACAGCGACATAGTTGGGATAAATTGAAACGTGACGTCATTTGGCCTGTTTAAAGAATCTATTGTAGGGCGGACCTTTTTGTCCCTCGGGAGGACCAAACTCACTTATTCCGAGGAAATACCTACTCGCTTACCATACTCGAGCTCACCTACACGTGAGCCAACCGAATACCAACGTCGCGCCCAGACACGTAAGGTGCATTTTCATTTGCTGCGTGTATAACGATAATAATGTCCGGAGGGTGTCGCCGAGCGCGGGAGGCACGACCCGATAAATCAAATAGAAGCCTTCCCAATAGTATCTTTAAATGAGACGACAGAGTGAATTTGCATGTTTAGGTGTCTGTACATATGTCGACAAATTGCTATGTGTGTGTATGTGTTGATGGCGACGTAAGGTAAGTGATTGCATTGAGCCATTTGTGGGGCTGGCGAGATACAGGCCGAGGACGGTATGCGAGGCAGTAGTCGGCGAGTCTGGACTGAACAGAAGTGCCTAACGAAGCGCTGAGGTTGAAGTAATCAGCGACATTATGTGCTTGATTGTATTACCTTCGAGTCAATCATAGCGTGATCCAGTTGTAACTGGAATGTGTTGTATCTGCGGTAACTTATTAGAATAGCTCTTGGTCTCGAGTGCTGCTGTATATAAAATCCGTGGTAATAAAACTTCAATTATGTACTATAACGTAACTTATGATACTTGGTTATTCTGTGCCGATACACTAAGCATGGAGTCACTCTGAAGGACTAATATTTGACCTGCTTACTTCGACTGGACAGGGCAATATATATTAAGGGTGAATTAATCAAACATGATACGTCCGCATGCTCCCCTTCCGTGTCGTGTCGGCTGTTTGTCCGACGACGTGTTGACGAATTGATCGGCGCCGTGATTGCCGCCGCGTCCCGTCAAATGTTACGCCAATAATTAACTCACGCATTGATTGCTGACGAGCTGGTAATATGACGTGATTGAATACCACTCAGACGCTGCTCTGGTACAATGAGTGTTGCGAAGCACACACGGGCCACCCGTCTAGCTATCACAAATAATCACAATTAAGTATTGAGCTTGCAGATAAAATTCTTAAAAAATACGCATTATACATTCCATTATGTGTATGTTTTTAGCAATGTTACTGTGTAAAGTTATTAAACAGGTGCAAAGAACTTCTGGGCTATTGGCACGGTAGCACAAACACTAATTTAAATCACCACGCCTGTATATCCCGAAAGGGTAAGGCAGAGGTGTTAAATGTTACGCCCACATTTCACCAATGCTGTTAAAAAAGCGTGGGAGTCATCTGAGCCTCTTCGGATGGTAAATATTTTATTGTTATATATTAGTAAAAGTAAAGTCTTTATATAAGATAAACTAGGAAGCAACCCACTCTTTTTTAGTTTTTTTTTTTTGTAATCACAATTTTTTTTGACTCATTGAATATATTTTCTTCTTTTTACGAGTAGTTCGGCTACAAAACCGAGCTTTTTTGTTTTTATAAACTATTATTTCCTTTTTTATTTCTGAAATCGTTAATCCTGATCAGGATACTCAGAAAAATTTATTAAACTATTTTATTGTCATCGATCTTCCAAGTTTCAATTAAATCCGACATTTTAAAGTTAGTGAACGTCACATTTAAAGATTCCGTTACATATTTGGATGAAGTATATAGTTACATAGATACGTAGATATGTCGCAGATGGATTGTAGAATCCGCTGTTTTACAAAACTGCTAGCTGATTTAGAAAACAGTACTGTTTTATAAAACAGCTGGACGACGTTCAGCTGGATTGCCATTGCGATACGTTTAACAAAACAGCTACCCACCTTTAGACGTAATGCAGAATGACATATCTACTGTGGGACAGGTTTGTTTATTGTATAGGTATATTAAATGGATAGTCACCACTCAAGTAAAAAAAAGATACTGTATTCTGATTTGACTTTCAGTGGCTGGGTCGACGGAGCCCCGCTTGGCGGGGCTCCTATTTTTGTGTCTGTAAGGTTAGAAAAAACCTAAACACGAACCTAACCTGTCCGTGTCGGGATACGCGAAACTCCCGAGCTCGCTTCGCTCGCTCATGGATCAATTTCGTTTGTTTTCTTTCATAATCCCGATATATTGTCGACTATTATAGTGGTTTAGTATTTACGTCATTCAAAATTTCATCTTTTTTTTGCTATTGACAAAAAAATAAAGTTAGGTTATTATTGTTAAGACATACAGAGCCATATGCGACAAAATTTCGAACTAAAATCAACAATCTGACAGTTAATTTCACACTGTTTTACATAATCTCTGATCGTTGACCCGCTGCATTGATAAACGCAAAACGTTCATTCAATTCTGCGTGTTATAGTTCAGTAATTATGTAAAACCGCTAAACGTCGTTCAGCTGTTTTTCATAACAGTACTGTTTTGTAAATCAGCTAGCAGTTTTGTAAAACAACTGATTCTACAATCCATCTGCGACAGATACATATCAAGCTAATAAAAGCGTGTTAATAACTCAATAATAGTGTCCGACCTCCTAACAGCTATCTGCGATCTTCCCCTGTTTAAGGCTCCTGTTTATTACTCTCTATCCCCCCATATCCATAAAA
The DNA here is from genome assembly GCA_935421205.1 of Xylocampa areola. NCBI lineage: Eukaryota > Metazoa > Arthropoda > Insecta > Lepidoptera > Noctuidae > Xylocampa > Xylocampa areola. Next base: position 200,037 of record OW285215.1, read on the forward strand.
CCTGACGCACTTTAAACACTTCTTGTAGTTCTTGCCGTCGTCGCTTACATCACATGTCAGACTGACAAGACAGACATTTTAGTTATCACACGTTTCTCTCACTAATATAGAAAAGTAGTTTTATAATTAAGTGTCAACCATATTACTTATTTTTGCTAAACTCTTATATAGCTTTTTATACATTATAATTGTAAAGCTGTCTACATCGTTTACAAGATGGCGCTGCCAGTCAGTGCGTGTGCGCTCTGTGTTCAAAACATATAACAGCAAACACAGGGAGTGTAGGTTCTAATCTCGCTCGCAGTATAATGTTTTCTTTGCCATAAAACCTTAAGAGTTCGGTTCACGTAACATTACGCTGTTGTACGACCACATTGCACCGATGCCGTTACGTAATAGGTGGTGAGCCGGACACAGTTCGATTCAAGTATTATTTAAGTAGCTCTCAATAGTTTTATTTAATTATCTCTTTTAATGACCTCTTCAAACAATTTATTCCACATTTTTTTTTTCTATCTCTCCTCTCGCAAGTCTGCCGGAAGAGCTTTCTTAAGAAATAAGCAGCAATTTGTATTAATTCAATGTATTTATTCTTCTATCTGTATGTACAGAAACTGTTAAATAAATAGATAAACCTGACTACACTTTGCCTGTCCCGGAAATCGAACCTAGGACCTCACGCTCAGCAGCCGCTCTACGGACCACTACTGTAATGACTTCGGATCGCATGAGTTAATGCATAACATTTTTGATTACTTACACTGCAAGTTGATGTTACGACGTTGTCCATCACTGGTCGTCAGCCGTGTGTTAGATTTTAATCTTGGAATCAATCATATTCATGCCGGGGTTGAATCCTCAATGAGCCTCATGGTCACTATGGCAATACCTGAATGATCTTCTAGTTAGAATACTGAAAACTCGTCAATTGTCTTGAGCAGCTCTCGTCGGCCGGGGGTAGTGCAGTGAGCTATACCCGCAGTGCACACCCCCGTGGTAAGCTTCTACTTACGTGCAAGTCTTCAAACTAAAGCCTAATCAAGGGCCTCAATGTAAACTTAACACATTTGGTAGTTTGGTCACATGTGAGTAGGCAACAGACGTAGATACTTACAATGACAATGACTACGTTTGAAGCTGTCGCGTTAGACTTTAGACTATTTACAACTCTACACCCTACTGTACCTAAGTGCTTCGACAACACACTCAGCACTTACAGAGTCATTTATTAATGCTCTTCATTATTTACAGATAATTCTACGAGACATTTCCTCAATGCTGATGAGACTGTCATGAATATTTCAATTCAATATCTCGTTTCATGTGACAATCTATTCGAGTCGCGCAGCTTTGCTCGTTTTGTTCCAAGTTAAGTATAGAAACGTTCACAATAGACCGCCATTGTCAAGCTTTTCCTATTGGAGTTACGAAGAATTACGCGGAAAATGCGTCAAGTTACAGTCGAGAATAGCCGCGTTAATCCCGAGGTGACAATACCAAGTTTACGAAATGAGATCGTTCAGCTGCCGGCGAACAATTGTCGAACATTACTTGATTACCGGCGCGCCTTACGAGCGCCACTAACTCACTGCACAGTACACTCGGTACACTGGTTCATCATCATTTGTATTCCGCGCGGATGTACTGTCAGGCGCGGCGGACAGAGGGCGCGGCACTGCGACCGCCACTGAAACAAAGGAGCGTAGCAAGTATTCTTGTTCGGCTGGTAGTTTATCGCACTCTACGTCGCTACGGATGGGTGTCAGTCGTTGACGCTAGTCGCGCGTGTACGCGGCCCCCTAGGCTCATAAACGCGTCCGCCGGTGTGCGCGGCGCGTTAACGAGCGCGCGGCATTACTCCGCTACCTGCCGCTAATACTCTAATCTTTACGCTCCACCGCTGCCGCATACTAATCAACCAACCCTTACAAGCGACTGCTTACAATAATGGTGTTTCAGTTCATTCGTCACCCTACACGTCATCTTTTCCCCTGCTGAAAAAGGACGACATAAGAACTATTGAAGTGGCCAGTCCAATTCTTTTGTATCAGGCTAGAGTATAAACTATGACAATTACCTTCTACCTTGAAGAGATTTTTGTCTCTAAGCTACATTGAGTTTGAAGGAAGTCTCTTAACATATTTTAGTCACGCAGTACTGTTTCCTACACAACTTATGAGCGATACTAATAATTGATATCGCCCGGGGATATCTTCCAGCGCACAAAAGAGACGTGCGTATCTCGCAAGCGTTTCACGTGTGAGAACAGAGGAGGCTCCAATCATTATTCTCTGTTACATGGCTTGATGAGCAGCGTCAAAGGCGCCTCGACTCACATAGGACAGAGCCTTTGTGTGTGCTCGGAGGTGCGTGTTCGCCGCAGGCGCTGCCTTCGCCGCTTCTGTGAACAAAAGCGGACTCACTCTGTGTCAATACATACTTAGGATTAGTATTGATACAAAGCCGGCTTGGTATGTACTTCCTTAACAGTACCTATATATTTCCTTAATAGTACCTCACTAAGGACTTTTAAGGAATTACATAGTTACATACCATTACCAACCTCTACTTCCAGAAGGTGTTCAAAACTGTTGTAAATGGAAATATAGTTTTAATCCAATGAAGAACTTTTATGGCGGTTAGCTATTTAGTTAAGAGCAGACCAGTCGGCAGCCACATCCTAGTGCGACATGATTATGGTAATAATGTACGATAAATACTAGCAAATACACTGCGATAACCCTGTCAGTATTGTGTATCGGGGTCATCAATCGCCGAATGCTGTGCATACCTATCACTTGTATGCAAATGTATGTATGTAGTCGTAAGCAGTAGGTACTTCCATTTGAAGTCTTTGATGAGTGAGCAGGAGCTTCCACGCAGCCGAGCGCTGGTAGTGACAGGCGGCCAGGTTCAATAGTGTCGTAACCGTGACCCGGTCAGCGGCCACCCCACACGCGACCAGACAGAGGATCCACTCGGATGCGGTGTGTCGTGAGGTTGGATGATTAATTGAGCGACGTATTTATTGATCACCAAACAAAAATATCTTATAAAGTAAGTAGGTATGCTTTCATTTATAAAAGTTAGTAACTTCCGTGCTGCTTCACTTCTTGCTCGTTGTATAAAGATAACTTAGAACGGAAGGAACAGCTCAGAAGCATTTCACCATGCACTAATAGAAACTCTTGGAACACACACGATTTGCGGTTTTCAACGCCTGGGTCTGCCACAGACGATAACGTAACGGTTGCGCCTGCATCGCAGTAGCGTTTGTTGTTTTCTTAATTTTAAAATAGATTAGGAGTATCTACTGCACGTGGTTTTTCTGTGGCTCATTACTTGGTGGTGGGTGGGGGGGTCGCGGCCGCTTCGCAATTATTATTTACAGCCGAGCCCGCTTTATACAACCCCTACCGTATGGATTGTGGGAACATGTGTATTCATCAGCTATGTAGGTACTTTACTTTGTTAGGTATATAAATACTAGGTAGTAAATAATTTGTTGCGACGTCCAAGTGCCTCATTAGGCCTAGTGAAAAAAGAATAATCAGTTCTTTAAATTCATTTTACAGAGGTCACACAACAAAACTGAGCTGGCTTTGTGTGGCAGAAAACACCAAAGTATCTACCAACATATAATGTTCTATTCAAAGTCAAACAGGACCAGATAAATTGACTCCATCCAGTAATGTAGGTACATTGTGCACGGAGTACAATGATGCAGTTACCCGTCTCGCAGCGGCGGTTGGCAACAGCGGGGTGCAGCCAGCTCACGCGCGCACCTGACCACGGCCGGGACCGTGGGGGGAGCACCGGCGGGTAGGGGGGAGGCAACCGCGCAAGGTGACACCGCGCGCCGGCCCGCGACGACAGACACGCGATCACGTAGACCCGGCGCTCCAGAAATTTCTACTCACGACCATGTTCACTGATCAACATAATGTTACCATTTCCTATCTATGAGAAAATACTTGTGAGAACCGGCCATCAGCCTGCCTGAGCTCAGCGAGGTGATTACAAGTTTCTCAAGATTTAGGAAGCCGACAAGAAGATAGTTACAGTAGCGACAAAGTTGAGCAAAGCCAGACATCACGGGTTTCCGAGTTCCACATCTGTAAGATTAACTACAAAACCACTACACGATATTGTGGCTGCTGCTGTGCTGCTGTGTCAATTCCAGCTATTTTCGGCCAGAGCCACAACAAAGAGCTAACTGTAATTGAAACTGTTTTTGTATGATTTGGCTCGGACGTGATCACTTCACACTTTTTGGTTTGTTTTAGACCTTGATCACCGTACTAGTACTAGTTTGGGTGGATACAGTGTTACACTAAAACAGTTTTTGGCTGATTAGGTCAAGTTACGTCTTATCAATGTGTCTTTTTTGTTCTCAGTAATTGGTAATTAAAAACATTGCTGAGTTTCTCAACGGAAGAACATAGATTGATTTGAATGTTGGCTTTCTGGTATTAATATCTACCATAAAACAAATAAAGCGCAGTGTGAGGAAGTCATATGAGTGTTCAGGTCTAGGAGAGTACTGGCTCGCGGCGCCTCCCGGTCTGGCGCATCCGACTGCACACGCACACAGACGCTTGCAGACTCGCATGCGTTGTGTGTGTGCGTCACGTACGCCTGCAGTGTATAGCAATGCGATGTAACCAGACCCGTTCATATGCTAATGTACCACACACTTGCAAAACGATCCCGAATAATACCTACTGCATACAGTCGTCGAAACACCAAATGGAATCTTTTTTCAATAGAAAATGTACCTAAATGTATCATGTTTTCAAAGGCACAAAAGTGTAAAGGTCGACGATACTCGAGATTACTTTTATAATACCTATTCATGCAGCTAGTTCGTGTTCAATGTTGCAGTTAAAAGCAAACATGACATCAACTCATAGGACCGACCGCGTGCAGTATATTGACAACAAAACAAAACAACGTCACGACTTTTGTAAGACGCAGCCAGACTATATATACTTTTATTAGAGGATATCTAAGATACGATCCAGATGATCCAGAGATAGGAGGAACTGGTTCGTGAGCACGTCCGCCATGCAGTCGCCGTGAGTCAGTGTGATGTGTCTGCCTGTCGATGTGGATGATGGATGAGGGGAATCTGTGTAAGGAAGCATACGAGGTGGAAAAATTCGGGTCTTTGTGTGAGAGACTTTTGGAAATATGATTTCTGACAATTATTGTTAGTGAAAATGTTAGCATTTGTGTTCAAAAGAATAGTCAGTCGATCGCCAGTCGAAGCCGTGTCAGCGTTTTGGGCTTATCATCCTCATCAGATGATGTGACTTCGGCTCCGAATGCAGCTACGTATACCGTGCTGATTGACAGCCGGTTACGAGCTCACTGACAGTTTGTTAGTTTTGAAGGAGTTGACGAGCAGAACACTGCGGCATCATGTGCGGTGAATGATGATTGAGCAACGTGACGATGTTTATCAGCATTACAGGATCAGTCAATCGCTCAGTATTATCGAAGATGGAATTAATAATTGTAGACTATTAACGAGTCTGGACGAAGAATCTACATTTTTGAACGTGGTATTTCTTGAGTTTTGGCAGTACCTTTATATGCTCTAACTGGAATAAATTTATATTGTCAAATTGGAATAAGTTTGTTTTAGAACAACCGCACAACCGGCTTTCAAAATGCTAAAGTCAGATCAGCCACAATAATAAAATTCATAAAGCCTAAGTGTTAAGATTATGACACAAAGGGTACCTTCGTGAACGATACATGTTATAAATACAGGTGAGTCAGTCGGCGAGTGCTACCAACACCGAAGGTCACCGTGTTCCATTAAAATGCATAAACTCGATGCAATTACGTTTTTGTGCAGTAATCGATTCATTTCCTCGATCATTCAGACAGCCATTAGTAACGACGGCTACAAAAACTGCACTGATTGTTTGGCCACTCCATGTGTCTTGTGACGTCATCGTACATGGTGCACACATCTTATGATATATCGTTTCGAGTCCACTATGATCATCTGTATGTAGCAATATAATACGATAGATGGCGCTTGCTACCACTCTGCTAAACTTAATAAACATATATAGCGAATGACACTGCGCGCACAATGCTCCGTGCTCTTTCAGATGGTAATAAGAGCAAGGGTTGCTTTCACAGCGCCAATTAGCGACGCTTACGACTAGTTACGACCCGCACTGCATATTTAATTAGCTGTATTCCTACTGTACCCACTAATGTTATGTAATTATATTTCGCGCAGAGATTCTCCTATTCACCCATTTTCCAGTAGTTATTCGCGTTTTTTTAATCAATTTTTAATTAATAATTAAAGCTGTGCATGATGACAAAATAATGATTTTCAAAACGCCGAGTGAATCTTACAATAAAGACCTGAGATACCAGAAAGGATGAAGTCTGATAAAAGTTTCCATTCTCGATGTTTATTTTGATAGTTTTGAATATACTAATGGTCGCCAACGGGCCGAAATTCGACCATAATTAATTTAAATTTTAAATTTGAGAGATGTTAAGGTTCTATTGTCAAGGATTTATATTGTCAAAGTGCGTATGTGTGTGTGTCAAATGCGTGCTGTACTGGTACTGTGTGTAATGTTTTTTTTATTAATTTAATGTACCTATTTCTAATGCAAATTATATAAAAGTTCATATTAGCTTTCAGCAGTCCCTTCCATATCAACATTAACTGTGCCACATATGTATACACCTCCGTCTGCGTAATTATCATAAAAAGGAGTATGTACAATGTACATACCTACCTAGTACCTACAAAGTTTTTGTTTAATGATACCATTTGTAACAGAGCAGCAGACGCGATATTTCAATTGAGTTTGTTACATTATATTGTATGTACTTACATGACAGTTACGTTGGCTGTCGGCCGGCAGTCCGCGTACGGGCAGAGGGGGGTAGGCAGTGACGTGCACAATGCACAGACAGTTAGTGTAGGTAGGTACCTACATGTGGTATACATGCACTGACGGCTGTCACATGTATTGCAAGTGCACGGTAGCGAACGCTACCGGCTCTCGTTATTCGGTTCAGTGTTCCAGTCCACAGCCACAGCTGTCAAGCGGTTGAACTAAAACTGATTCAACATGCGTGAATGAACGATGATTACCGAAATCACTTGTAAAAAAAAATGACGTATATACTCGTTGCTTGTTGAAATAAAACTGTTCGTCGTAGAGCTATTATTGATTTGACGAACCCTTTGAACTGCTTACAGCTACAAATGACTAGAAGATTCCCCTCTAACATCACACACATAAATATAAATTAAAGTGAGCATCATAAAGTTCAGCTTTGCAGCGTTTAATTCTGTTGAAAGCCGCGGGAGGGCGCGCGCGGCGCCGGGCGAGGAGACTTCAAAAGATACGGATGTCCGCGCGGCCGAGCACCGAACGCAGAGCAACGCCGGCAAACACCGCCCTTTGTGCCACTCCGCTGCTGGGGAGCGGTAACCGCGCAAACTTGACAGAGCCAACAACGATGAGCGTAAATAACTTGAACTGACAAGAAAGTAACTCGACCGGAGGCAGGGGAGTGGGCCACTATAATATTTTCGCCAAAAAGTTTTCTGAGAAATATCTTAAAAGAAATACTAGCTGTGTATTCCACGATTTTATATTTGTTAATATACATAATCATCTATATGTCTATATGTATATCGAGCAATATTAGTCTAGTGGTATGATCGTTGGACTGACAAAGCAAAGATCGCAAGTTCCAATCCAAGGCACGTACCACTGTCTTTTCGAATCACTGTCTATTATTACTTGCTTAAAACGGTGAACATCGTGAGAAAACCAGCACACCTGGGAGATCTTCTCGATGGTGTGTAAAGCCATGTCAGAGACCTACGGGTGGTTTAAACGCTGACACTAGGTTGTTCATCAACCACACGGAAGAATCAACGAAAGAGATCTATATGACTCAACATTCCAAATACACAACAATACCAAGAAGCAAGATATCTATTCTAATACTAGCTGTGCCCCGCAAACGTTGTTCTGCCATATACATTTTCTGGATAGGGCCACCCTTATCACCTAGGGGTATAAAAAATTGTACATAAATATACACAGAAAATGTCATAAAAATCGGTCATGCCGTTTCAGAGGTGAAGGGTGGGCTTTTTTGGGGGCTGTCTTAATGTTAGACGTTCAAAAAGCGCTAATTTTTAGCCTAATTTAAATAAAGAAATTTTGATTTTGAAGTTGGAGGAGTTCGATTACAAACACTGTGACACGAGATTTTTACATATTTTAGAAAAGCTGAAGAAAGTGTTTGGTTGAACGCGCTAATCTCAGAAATTACTGGTTCGTATTGAAAAAGTATTTTAGTGTTGGATAGCCCATTTATCGAGGAAGTCTATAGGGCCTATAGCTTAGCTATAGTATAGGCTATTATAACATCACGCAATGACCCTTAGTAGCCGAGCAAAAAGAAAAAAAGGCGGCTGAAACCGCGGGGCACAGCTGACCATATTGCTAATAACGACGCGATGGGCGCCTCGTCGAGAGTGCTGATCGGTCGCGGGTTTGATACCCGCGCGGTACAATTTTTTTATGATCTACAGATTATTTGAATAGGATACCTAATAAATGATACCTGTACCACTTTATTGAGACAGTTAATAACACCAATCTGCCTGCGACTCCTCGCGCCACACCTCCACCGCACGTCATCGCGTCGCTTACATACAAATAATATGTACACACACGTGTCTCGCTCTTCGCACGTTATCACATTATCAGAAGCTATTTGCCGCCTCACCGCCTGTCAACTTAGCACACAATACGGCTAGCTGCAGAAGTACCACTGCCAACACTACATACTTATTTGATGTCACTTTTTTAAACTCAACTCTACATGTACGCTCAAAACTTTCCGTAATCCAATGATTAAAAATTCTTCAATAAGATGGCAATTTGTTGATGACTATGACTCTACTTATCTTCAAATATAAACTTGCATGACGTTCGAGATCACGTGTTCTCTCAGTAAATAAACGATGTACTTACGATGGTTTCACAATCAGTAAAAAGACGACTTGACAGCGACGGTACACTTATATAATTAAGTTTCATTTAAAGGTATCTCTTGCAGCATGTTCTTGTACTATCTGATATAATGCTAAAGTGGATGCGAAAGATATTATCATTTCCATAGCGCATCTATTAGGAGTTTGCCTTCTGTATTTGGTAATAATGCGGCCATCACACGGGCCGGTACGTCACAAACGTCCATGATTACATTCTCCAGTTGCCCTGTATCATATCACATAATCATACTACATATTTGGTGGTGTAATGTGACACATGCTGCATAATTTTATTACCTTTTAATCCATATATCTGTGCGTTTCGTAGTCCATTGCCATACTTTGGTTCGAAAGATCTTCTGTTATCTCTATATGTAGTAACGGAATCATTCACGAGGAAGTGCAATAGGCGTTGGTTTAAATGGTCACATTCTCGTCAAAGAGTGCATTTGACGTAGGTATAAATATCTGGATGCATTTCTTGACTAAAACTCGAAAAGGTTATTACTCAAAAGAATTCATTAAGTTATTAACTTCGCGACATGAACGACATAATATTCTCTTTATAATTTTACTGTAACAATCAATATTTCTCATTGTTCCCGTGTCGTGTCGTGTGTGCCAGTCGAACTGGTGGCATATATAACCGCATGCTTGCACCAAACACACACACACAACACAGCACAGAAGATACATTTTGAATTTGGTGTTTAAATGCTTATATATCAGTGGTATAAAGTGACCACCATCTGTGACAACATTTTTAAGAATACTTGGTGTACAAGCCCTTTAGCTTTTTTTTTTGAACTTCTGTACTCACCTTCTTTACACTGGCGAGCCTGCTGCCTGTCGTATGCTGTATATATGTATGATAATCATATTTTATATCTGCGCGGGGTGCGGGGTGCGGGGCGGGGAGACACGAAACATAACGTTTTCAATCACAGTAAGTGTCGACGGCTGCTCTCCTCAGTATGTAGTACACACAGAAGATTGGTTTTATATGACTTTTGTTGTTACTTCCTTTGAGAGAACCTTCTGAATAATCCTCTCGCTTGAGTCGACGCACACCGGTTGTAAATATTGTTAACGATATTTGTAATGAGTACTATGCACTACTCGGTAACTCGGTACTGGCGCCAGCGGTTTTGGCAAGTTTCTTTAGCGAAGACCATCGTAGTCCACTGATCAACATAACCTCCTCAACGTTCCGATCTCAACCGACTTCCATTGTAAGGTAGAACGATAAGACTCTCTTCTTTAAAACAACACTCGCACTTTAGACATCAGAACATAATCCGTTACCCAAACAAACCAAGTCACCGGTGTTTAAGTACGTAAGCCAGGTTAGTACCTGCGGGCGGTGGCGCAGGCGCGGCCGGCCCTTTTGCACTGACAGTGATTGATGAAGCTCTGATGAACCTCTCTCCCTAACAGCCTACACTCCAGGTTACTGAAAAAACAAACAAACATCAATATTATACCTATTTCGTCAGACGAGGAAGATTCGGTTGTGTTCAGGTGTGCGTGAGTGAGTGAGCGGATCAATACGGTCCGAGAGATAGAGGTGCAGTAATGTATAGTGGCGATATTAATCACCGCGATTTAATAACCGCGCCGCTGACAAATGTGCAGCGGGAAATATGGCGCCGTTCACTGTGCTGCATTCGCACTACTCGGTAACTCGGTACTGGCGCCAGCGGTTTTGGCAAGTTTTTTTAGCGAAGACAATCGTAGTCCACTTATCAACATAACCTCCTCAACCTTCCGATCTTAACCAACGTCCATTGTAAGGTACAAAAGTTTACTATTCACGAGTTCCAAGTCATTTGAGATGTTGCAAATATCTGAAGCGATACGAATTCGGTAGTGAAAACACTGGATGTCTATAACTTCTTCTAATTACCGTATAACATTTGCTGATATTCTGGGTTCATTTGGTTACATTCCATTAGTTTATTAGACTCCCTGGCTGAATGTCGTAGTGCGCCGTACAACTCGCACATGTAAACGCGGCATCGTGCACCAAAAGAACAAAAACGATCGCTCCTCGGCTGAAAATGAAACAACGTCATAAATAACTGCCTACCCCCCGCCCTGCCCCACCCCTCACCCCGTGCCAGCCCCGCACCCGGCGGTAGCTTCCTCTGCTCATCTTGTTTTATATCTCTTCACACGACGGTCGGTGGACAGGACACACTCAGAAGTGGAACGACAATAACTTGTTGACTTATTGAACCAAATCATAGTGCGTTAGGGTCTCCATAGTTTGTTGATTGATTAGGTACTGACTTTATTATTCTCACAATATGGATCGGGATGAACCTCCCGCCAGCTCTTCGACATACCTATGTAAAAACAATCTGATAGTAAGAAATTATAAACGACATTTTGCCCTTCTAGGAATCGAACACAGGGCTTCGCTCTTCAATACGATACCGTTGTTTGATGAGCTACTGTAATGGTGTAACTATAGTTTTCAATTTCACGTATGAACTATGTATTGTACAACAACACGTATTGTGTACGCGACAGCCTATTGAGGCGAACGCATGAATTCAATACACTTGATAATAACATCCACACAAGTATCGAATCTCCATGGGAGCTTCACAAGACGAGACTTCGACGAACTACGTCCTTGTGTACATATATGTATAACTATACTTATAATGTAGTTATATACATACAGCGTACAGTAGTAAGTGAAACTTATTGGCGAGCGCAAGTGGAGACAGCAGCGGTTTGTAAGGCAGCATTTCAGTAGCAACGTTAACTAAACAATAACGAAAGTTAAACAATGAGTATTATGTTAGGCAAACTGTTTGATACTGCGGGGTGCGGGGGGGCGGGCTACACTCAGCGGGGACTTGCAGGGAGAGGGGGCTGTACGTCTTTCTTTATTATAACCAGCGACATTATTGCGTTTTGTCTGCACAGTGTTCAGTATCTACTTGGTGGTGCGCGATTGCGAGCACAAGTTTGGTCGCTCAATTGCACTTAATTAAAACTTCCCTCGTTAAGTAACATCACTCGTAAATTGTGCGACTGATAAGGTGCCGCTTGCTGCGTGCGAATATTTCGTTTGCATACGTTGGCAAGCAGTTTTGGGGTTAATTTATCGTGATGGAGATAGGTACTGCACGTACAGTATCTGCGAGATCTAGCCTATCATCTAGCCTATTTAGTGGAGTGTGATAGTAGGATAACATCAGAATCTGGCGCATGGATAACATTTGGTGTGACATAGCTAGATAGAAGGAGACCGTATCGGTGGCGGTTACCACCAACTACAGCATTCCTAATGAGGGTTGACGTCAGGCAGGCGGCCGGTCATAAATCATAGTTAAAACTTTAGCAGCATGCCAGATATGCTGCGCCGACCCTAAATAAATTGGGATAAGGGCAGAGTGATGATGAGTATCTGCGAGAACTGGGCGCATGATCGCACTGGATGAACAGACTGTAATGAGATGGTAACATCCACCAACTAAAGCATATCATCATCATCATCCACAGCCCCACTTCACCCACTGCAGGACAAAGACCTCTCTCTGCTTGTGCTAATCCTCACCTCCCTGTGCTTGTCTTATTTAGGTTTTTCTTGCGATGTAACCTGATAGACAATATTAAAAAACTTTCCACTGCATTACCTGCTGATACTCGTTGTCTGCTCCTGTCCTTGTGTGTAGATATAGTACACTCTACGACCCTACACACACAGGTGGTGGGTGTGCGTGGCGTCGCGTCGCGGAAATCCGCCCTTAACTTGTTATCAGTTCGCTCCGTTAAGTGCGTCTCTAAATATTCATAAGTGAATACTAAGTTTGAGTCGTTTTTTCGCTCGATTGAAACTTTGTGTATCTCCCGCGAGCGCCGCCAGGGGGCGCGCCCGCTCACTTACAAACTTCCACTCAAATTGATAAGTGGATTTATTCATTTATGAATTTTATACAGGTCCGCTGCAAACTCGACGACTTTCGAGCGATATGGAGTAAGTTTAATCAGTTATGATTATTAAAAGCAATGACTTTGCTCTTATTTTAAACTGTGTGTTTTATAGATTAGATAATCATGACAATTTATATTCACATATTAATCAGAACGGGGTTCCTGGGGAGCTGATCAGAATCAATTTAAAGAAGGGCCAAATTCTTCAAGTTATAGAAGCGTGTCCTGTATTCCTAGCAAAGGAGCGACGAGTTATAGAATTCGCTAAGCATGCCGTAATGCTTTTTAAAAGATTTATCTCTAAGTTATATTATGCCGAACTCTATCAATCTCAGAGGAAATTACCTTTATTCTCTGGAAATCTAGCAAGGTTATTAATTAAGGAGAACAGCAACCGTTATTAATTAGGTTATATATGTTATGAATTAACACAATATCTTCAACACGTAACCTAGTAACGAGCTATTCACAGAGTTATGTCGGTAGATACTATAGGTAGGTACGTTAAGCAATAAAAGTCAGTTTTTATCATGATTTTGATTTTATCATATCACAATAACCAGCACTACAATGAGTGAGTTTCGATGCACGTAAACGACTTTTGTCGCTAACTGTACTCCTAAGGTACTTATCTAAGAAGGCCAACATCTGCGGAAGTTACTATTTCCCTGTAACAGGCCTTGTTCCGTCCAAACGTCACAATATATACGTACGTACGTACGCGGCTAAGATATTTTAAGTACAATTTATAGACAAAGCGTGTGTTTGTATGGCCGGCACGTCGCTCACTAAACTAGTTGCAACTTAATTAGTCAGCATGCACTACTCCGGATATATCACTTACAAGGAATAAAGCACTAGGTCAGTACTGTTTATATTTTATACAATCACGCCTGTATCCCATTGGAGTGGGCAGAGAGTATAGAGTTCCGCGTGCTATGAGTGTGACGCACCTGTTTTGTTTCATTCTTCATGCACTTTCGTCGGTTTAGGCTGATCTGGAACTGTCCTCTTTGGAGAATGTCTACAATTTATACATAAATTCACGCCTTGTTTCCATGGGGGTAGGCAGAAGCTATAGTACGCCACCTGCTACGAGCCTTACATACTCCTAATGTCCACAATTTGATTGATGTATTTAGTTTATATCCTTTCATTTTCATTTGATGATATTCGGGACAAATACGAGTAAGTCCCCATCCTTCAGATAATCTGTTTACTTCCGTTGAGGTATCCACGGGAAGAGTGGCATTGGTCTACGATTTGCGGCTACGACGGCTCCTGATGTCAGTAGTATGTTGTCACTATGCTGGCATCACTAATAGGTATCATAACCCTGTCAATGCGATGTGTATAACAACATTCGACGGTCCTGCTGCATGTAGCAAGCCATTACCGTGTGATACAGGGTGCTAACGACCAGTGTAACCGCTAAGAGGGTAGGCAGTGGCCGCGGGCGATTAGCTGACACCTCTCCCCCTCACCTCTCCTACCTCCACGTGTTAATTGAGTGTGGGATGTCTCACACGATAGCGGGCTGTAGTTATGTGCTTATGTTTGCAGACATTTACATGTACTGTCATATATTCATTTTTATTTTTGAAAGAAAGAAAGTAAATTACAGATAAATATTCGAAAAGCATTAACGCATGCATAGCGAACTCTAAAGTTATAAATTTTTGTGTAAAACATCTGGAGTGTTTATCCGGGAGACGCAGGTTTGAATCCTGCTCACGACTGTATACTTTTTCCAGAAAAATGTATATTTTTAGAAAGAAAATTATATATTTTAAGCAGATCTTTACAAAATATAAATGATAATCTAAGGACCTAAGGTTCATATTTTAATGTCGGGCAATACGTCTATTCAAAACAATATTGAGCTTAATTGGCAGCTAACGACTTTACCATTAGTGTAAATATTTCACCACATTTCAGGACGTACGAACAGGTTGAAGAGGGAGATATAATATTTAATAAGCCGAAGAACAAATGAACACAAAAGAACTGACTCTTTGTGTAGTGACTCCGAGACCGGAGCGGAGCGGAGCGGACGGAACGAACAACTCTAGTACTGTTCGTGACTTGTACGCACTGTATGTAAGTGTGATGGTGATGAGTGGCTCGGGGGTCCACTGGGGATATAGCGCCCTACATACATACACATACATCAGTGATATTATCATAGATATATGATAAATAACAAAAAAATAACAAAATGCTACATTTAGTCAGAACAGTCCAATCATTTAATAGACCCATTCTGAGCAAGTTAACTTCTGAACATAGACTTCTATAAAGACCTAGGAACTAAACTCTGTATACTACTGACGACAGCCTCCCCATCTTGCCACCTCCACAGACTCCACACCAATATGCATTATTACTTTGAACCCCACCGGAAATAATGCAGGCGCCGTACAGATTAGCGTAAGACCCCATACATTAGCATAGTCATAACCTCCGGTGTCCCCGTGGTGCTCGGCAAACACGGGGGCCCTGAGCCGGGGGGCGCTATCTGTGGCACTCGCCGAGCCGAGGATATACGGCCTTATAACTACGGATCATGTGGTGACGGGGCCCGGCCGCACGCACTGCCTACCCACGATAAACATTATCGCGTATTATGGTGTAGGTACCAGCTACCAGCTGAATATTATGTGGAACACGGGTGAATTGTGAACATGGGTATGAGTGACATTTCGATATTCAAATGATATTCTGCGTATAGAACTTACATGGGAAAAGATGGATCTTTTGTCGAGCAGAAAAGTATTACCTATGCTGGTGGTCTGGTCTGTTGAACAAAAGCTATATGTATTGTAAATCTGATCGGAAAGTATCACAAACCAAACAGCTCTGTTAAAGTTGCACGTCTTACGACCCCGACTGAGGAAGTAAGACCGTGTGCGTGATACACGGTACACCGCCGCGTCGTCACCGCTCACGCTAAGTGTTAACAATGGACAATCTGCATGTCGTTTGACTCCGAGCTGGTCTACCACGTCACCGACGACGCAGCCTGCAGCGAGACGTGCGCTCCCTCATCAATTGTGCACATTGTTCACGCGTGCACGCCGAACACTTACCATCTTTAATGCGAAATTAAGTGCTCTTAATTCTATTCGAACACAAAGGAAGTAAAGAAAAATGAGATGAACGGCGTCGCGCAATTTGCGACGCGCCCCCGGCCGGATTTATTAACATTTGAAACCATACAGATTCCACGAAATTATACTTACATAAGTATAATGTTATTATTTCCGTGCTCGCATACAATGGCCTATTTAAAAAGTTGCGCCCTTCAAGATATCGGCTTTCCCCGGCCACCATTAAGTACAATTTTGTGCGAAGTCTTAAAGCTTTCAGACGTAATTTATGGCACAGGCAAAATTAATCTTTATGTTGCGGAATTTAGGTTAAATTTACAACGTAAGTGGACACAAAGCTTCGGATATGACGTTACACTCGCGGCGATACGATGAAGTTTTTTTCAGAGCAAAGTGAATTTTTAATGGTACCGACGACGACAACTTCAAAGGGCGCGTGTATTGAAAATTATTTCAATATTCTTTTGGAGAGTGTTCGCAAATTGTTACTGTCACGTATAATTGACGTGTTTACGTGAGTGGAGACACGCGACTCACGCGACTGATGCAAACATTGTTCTTTTTGATGTTCCCGTTCGCTTTAGCTAAATTTTGGCGTTGTTGCCATCTCCTACAAGCTCGTGTAACAATAAAAAGTAAAATAGGTACCAGATTTGGACAGGTATTCGACGAAGATCATATTCTTGTGAAAATTACAAATATAAATATCGCAATATATTCAACAAACGGCGATGTAATCTAAATTGAAATTTCTTCTGAATATTTAACATCAGGGGTGATATTATCCTCGATACTCAAACAGTGCAAACATCGCTCGTGTAAATTTGCGATATTTTTAGTTTGGGATTCATACCCGATATCAATAACTTGCGTATTTATAGACCAGTTACCTATTTATTTATTAGCGAGTGTCATAAACTAATAATATTCATGCATTACAAATTTTTGAAGATTCTCGCGTGAAGTAATTCAGTGAATTTATACACGTTTCTATCTGTACATAAATAAGCCAGAGCTCTCAAGTTCTACAGCGACTAATTACGCAAGTCAACGCTAAATTTGAACCCCACACTGCTACAGGTAGTTACTTCATAACTAGTCGCAGAGCCGTCAGCTGGCGGTTCACAATCTTCCGTAACTTCTGTCGATGTCAATTACAGCACGGCACGGTTCGGCACGGTACAGTACGGCACAGCGGCGTCCGGACGGCACGCCCAAGTTTCATCTAAATTACGAAGGATTGTTCACTCCGGAGCTAATCTGGTGCCTTCATGACTTCATTAACGTCCAGCGCGAGGACCAATTAACTTTTGAATTCTGTTGAAATTTCAGTAATCAGTATAACTGTGAGATTAAGGTTGATTTAAATGTATCTAATACAACCTTAGCTAAAGGACAAAGCTAAAATAAACATGATATCATAGCAGAAGAAATTAGGCCACACGGAAGTTCGTAGTTTAGTGGAACTGTGGCAAATAAGCAGTTATCAGCTGGTCTTTCTTCAGGTATGATGTTCACTCCCCATAATGTAGACTTACCTAAGGGTGGCTTTACACGAGTTCTTATAACTTTTGATTAAAAGTATTGGCTACATTTACTAAGTTAAAATTAGTAACCATCTTACATATACTTTTAAAACTCTTTTTTATAAAGCTGTGTTCTCATCATCAAGGTTTGAAACTTAATACACGAAAATTAGTATTGAAAGCTTTTGGTAGGCGCAGTCGAAGTTGTTTGTGAAAATTAATTTGAATATAAATAGTCCCAAACTATGTTATAATAATTTTATTGTGATAATTGATAAAGTTTGTAGTGTTATACTGAAAGGGGTGTTTGTAAAACTGGTGAAGTTTGAGAGGCGTTGATACCGACCGGGCGACGACCGCCGGCGCCGACCCGATGACCGAACTCTGATTGAATTAAATAACATATATAATGTCCGTCCCTTCAGTAGGTACTACGCAGAGAGAACAGAGCGACCCTATTATTAGGGCTTTGCTGAACTTTGCGAATGGGCTCTGTACCCTCATGTGGCTGAAAGTTATAATTGAGCTGCTTTGGTACTGGCTGTAGGTACAGAATCTATAAGCGGGCTTCTTGGAAGTCGTCAAACCCGAACTATACTACAACTCCTTACGTAAGAGATTAAAAGATAGGTATTATGAAAACGACGTCAGTGAACTCTTTTTGCATATGACATACTCAATTAGGATCCGATAGAAGAAAAAGAGAAATGAATTGGCATACCTAATAACGGGGAGGGAGATGATGAGATATGAGAAATTTTTAAATATCAACAGGTTTTTTTTTTCTTTTGATTGTAGATGGGGCTTGTTGTATGACAAGCAGTGTATATGCATACAAAGCGGTGCTAATGTGTTTAATACTTAGGTCGCAGGTTCGAGTCCCGGTCGCAGTCCAGTTTATCAAACCATATATTTTTTAAACTTTAAACTGCTCTACTTATAGCGGTTTAATTAATTGTCATATTTTGATTTCAAATAAATCAAATCAGATTGGAGAGTCAAAGCTACAGTTTAAAGGTCAAACACGTGACCTCTCGGTTGGCATAGCACAGTTGATCTAGAGTTGCTTGTTAGAGATGAGGCCGTCGGCGGCGGTGCGGCAACAGGCGCGCGGTAATGCGCTCGTTTGCATGCGGCGCGGCGCGGCATACATAATGCATGAGCGGTGTAATCTGCACGTTGTGCCGCACCGCACCGCGCCGACCGAGTACCGCGGGGCAATTAGCCGCGCGGTATTATACGCGATGCTTTCTAATATGACGTTACTTACATTGTACATAACATAATGTTAGAGGGACGGCGGGTTCAGTTATTTGTAAGTAAATGTATCGTTGTATACTCGGGATATACTAATGGTCAGGTGGTACTGACAGTTCTGCCAGGGATATTATCGGGTTGCACAGATTTCCCATAGAGGTTACGTTGCCTAATGAACGGTTTATCTCCTCAGTTTTTATCGGGTTTGTATTAATCTTAGGTGATGATTTCATGTTATAACCGAAGGTTTCTTCTTGACTACGTTCACCTTCGAAGGCTCCTTTACTGTTTAGGGTGGATTGAGTCAAAAACATTGAAAAATAATACACACAAACAAGATTCGAACCCGCGACCTTTGACAATCCATATCATCGCTCTCCCACTGTTCGCATCTGTTAAATTTCAAGTTCTCTTCTTTCTTCTTCTTAATAAAATCACCATAAGACGCATTAATGTGGAAAAAGAATTCGGAATAGTTAGTAGAGGTGGGGATAGCTTAGTGGCAGACCGTCTGGAGTGGTCACCCGAGAGGCACATGTTCAAATCCTGTTCACGACTGTATTTATCTTATAGTAGATATCAGTAGGCATTTCCACAAGATGCAAAACCGTACAGAATATTCCAAATTATGTAGTTGACGCTTTCTGCAACAAACAAAGACGTCCTATAAACATTAACATATTTGGACATGTCGACCTGAATCTATACGTTTACGCCTTTCCTATCTAACAATATTACCATAACCACACATGCAATACATGCTATATTGGGAAACGGCGACTTATTACGCCCTAATACGGCTGTGTATTCACCAGATCGACTTTACCAGAACATTACAACATATCACATTATTTCCTCGCCCAGTTAGTTATAAACCCACCCGAGTGAGGATCGGATTGAGTGCCTAAAAGCTAGCGGTAAGGTCCAGGTTAGGTCAAAATAACTCCTATTTGAGGTTGGAGGACAGCTGATCATAGCTATAACGTCCACACACGAGATTGTGGCGACTCTCGTAGTCATAAGAGCTATACGAGTATGTAGAGAGCTGCGCGCTATTGTAAGATCGGAGACAGATGCTAAGTTATTAAGTGTTTGTAATTAGTTTATCTGACGATTCTCAAAAACAGGTTACAGGACATCTGTCTGTGTGTGTGTCTAGGTGTTTAATGACTCTATGGCCAATTTAAATTGTAAGGGAGTTACGTTTTTCCTTTACAAAACTTTTGTAAAGGATAAACGTAACTAGTGTTAATACTGTCGATATTTTGCTACCAGTGCGTCTGCAATTATGAGACAAGTTCTTAATGATATTGTTTTAGTTAAGAATAAGTACAGCAGGAGACAGAGTTTGCATTTCTCCCCGCCCCCTCTGAATAAGTACTTCAAGTTCTGTACCTGTTCCCATGGATAGATACAACACTTGAGGTTTGAACCTCGTGGTCGTATTTTTCTATCCATTATTTAGTGTTCGCTTCGTATGCACTAATGCGTTTTAAAAATATATCAGCACAAAACCTTTGTTTAGCTACATTTTCAGACACTATAGGAAGATTATAATGATGCGAGGGTTTGGCGATGAAAGCGGTGCTAACATTAGTGTATGGTAATGTGGACACTGCCACCGGCCACGATTACCGCTGAGTACGGCGCGGAGTATGGCCCGCGTTAGTTATGGCCTGCGTTATGTATGGCCTGGCGGGTTTATGGTCGCTGTGGACACGCTGATACATGCGCATGCGGTGCATGTGCCACCGGAACATACGACTACTCTAGTTATAGTTTCCTTTAGCAGTTGTTTTATGGGCTAACAGCGTTTATACGTTGAATTTTAGGGCTCTTACATACGAGCGGCAGCCGTCGACGTTCGACTGCAGCCATCGACTGCATTGAGTGTCGGCGACGTCGACGCGCATTGACGACTCGACGGTAGCCGCCGACTCATAACTGC
This sequence comes from Xylocampa areola, assembly GCA_935421205.1. NCBI lineage: Eukaryota > Metazoa > Arthropoda > Insecta > Lepidoptera > Noctuidae > Xylocampa > Xylocampa areola. The sequence continues at coordinate 220,896 of OW285215.1, forward strand.
GGGGACACAATAAAGCCAACGCTTTGCGATGAAACCTATAATAATTATCATAGTACCTATAATAAACCAAAACCGTCTCAGAAACAGTGGTTGTCATCCAATGTAATATATCCTTACGAATATTTATTTAAGGGGCAGCGTGACGCATGTGTTCATAAATGGATACTTACCTGCTGACACAACGATATCTATTCTACAATCTAATTCAGTAACAGTGTATTGATAGCTAGAAAACATTCGGTAGGTAGCCCCCCCCCCGAGCCCGAGCCCCCCCCCGCGCCTGAGGCCGCGCTCGGCAACCAACATCCAACAGTTACAACTCATCCACGTTTCTCAGGAATAAGTAATACCAGAATATAATAATTAACATTACACGGAATCTGCTGAATATTTTATTAACTTTACAAATATTGAGAGTACCTGAAGGTATTCAGCTTGCCGATATTAGGAAAGTTATGAGCGAACAATTCCAGGAATCACGTTGAATTTGTTGAGCTCGGTAATTTGATTTGCTGTTCGGTTTCGTTTGTATTGAGGAAACCTACGCGTAGACATTTGAATTCCAATGATTTTTATGTAAACAACAATTTTATTGATTTTCCAAATATTGTCGCAGAATGTAGTCAAGTTTCTTATGCAGAAGGTCCGCTCTCAAGCTAGCTCTCATATTGTACCAGGGCTTTATGGGAACATCACCAATAATGTCCATAAACATTCTCTAATAGTCTGATCGTTGTATGCCAGGCTTATTTTCAGAATAATGCCTTCCTTTCCGACCACTGCATAGTGCAACCTTATAATTTTACTCACCTGTGGCTCTCAAGTGCACACCACAGAAAAAAATCGAATCAAACCAGTAAGTACTTAAGTAGTAGGATCTTGCAAATAGACAAAAATGACGGAATAATTTGTTGACATAACATCAGATGCTCTTTTAGGCATCATGTTCCACGAGTTGCTTCCCCGAGACTCAATCGAGTGTTCTGTTATTATCGAGCGAAGCGAAGCCCTCCACAACACATCAAACGTTATTGCATTACCGAATATCGCCGCAAATTGCTACACGCAACATTATCGCCTATTCTTTAAGCAATAACGGTCATAATCGCGCACATAACAACATACAGGCGAGATCATCCGTTACATATCATAATAATTTGTATACTATATTTAGTGGTAGTTAACACAAATTGGATATATTCACATTTGGTCGGTTTTATTTCGGCGGCCATATTTACTCAGTTTTGATGACTATAATTTTTGTTTTAAAGGGAAATGGAGACATTAAGTTAATTGGTGCGATTGGGTCACCGGAAAGAATAACAATAAAATAGTAATAATAAAAGTCGTCAGCGTCACGGGTGCAGGCGCAGGCGCAGCTTGGTGGACGCGACAACAGAGATGATAATAACATTGATGATCAGTTATTCGTGGGATATCACTTATTAATTATAAAGGCTGAAAGTTTAATAGAGTAACTTTAAAGTACCGCACAGGATGCAGAAACTACAATAAATGATCCGTAGAGGATTTTGGGCAATTTAACCTATACAAATACCAGGATCTTATTATATTATATTAAAGGTCAAAGCTGAGATAGATGTCAGCACCTGGGTCCTTCCTTAAGTTGAATTCTTCATTCATTAATACAAGCTAAACTGAAAATTTTAATATGTCGAAGACATTTCTTAAAAATATTAATCGAGGAAAATGACGCAAAGAATCCAACTTGAAGAATGACCACCTACTCTTTTTTTTCTACCCATCAAAAATTGGATGATATATAGCATTTAATTTATGCATAAAAATATGTTATAATGACACTGTTCTAGTCTATTGTGAATTTGTAATACAAGGGATTGGCAACAAATGTATCCATGTATTTTATTATTTGTCTTAATTTTTTGTATTGATATTTTATGTTTAGTTGTGCCTGTGCAAATATATATTGGAAAATGTAATAACAAGACACAGCTAACATACAAACTCATTCGTAATTTAATCAAAACACGATAGACATAAATATGCTGTTTTATCTGATAATCACGTTTGTTTCGTTATGAAAAGAATATTTGAGTCTATGGTGTGGGGAACTGGTGACATGTGGTGTATCACATGGTATTTAATGGTATCTCGTACCTATGTGTATAGGTATATTTATCTTGGTGCTAAAGCCACACAACAGTTAAACCAATAATAGTTGAACCTGGTTTGTTAGTATTTATCTTGGTGCTAAAGCCACACAACAGTTAAACCAATAATAGTTGAACCTGGTTTGTTAGTATTTATCTTGGTGCTAAAGCCACACAACAGTTAAACCAATAATAGTTGAACCTGGTTTGTTAGTATTTATCTTGGTGCTAAAGCCACACAACAGTTAAACCAATAATAGTTGAACCTGGTTTGTTAGTATTTATCTTGGTGCTAAATCCACACAACAGTTAAACCAATAATAGTTGAACCTGGTTTGTTAGTATTTATCTTGGTGCTAAAGCCACACAACAGTTAAACCAATAATAGTTGAACCTGGTTTGTTAGTATTTATCTTGGTGCTAAAGCCACACAACAGTTAAACCAATAATAGTTGAACCTGGTTTGTTAGTATTTATCTTGGTGCTAAAGCCACACAACAGTTAAACCAATAATAGTTGAACCTGGTTTGTAAGTATGAAACATATTTCCGCTGAAATTCACGCAAATGTGTTTATAGACAGTCATCATCATCACCCCTGCCCTTATCCCAATTTAATTGGGGTATCAATTTATCTGGCATGCTTTGGCTATGTTTTATGACCGGCCGCCTGCCTAACGTCAACCCTCTTTGGGAATGCTGTTGTTGGTGGTAACCGCCACCGATACGGTCTCCTTCTACCTAGCTATGTCACGCCAAATGTTATCCATGTGTCTATAGACAGTATCATGTTAGTAATGTTTGTAAGTATCATCATCACCAATGTTCGGAGATGAAAGTATTTCATCAAAAACTTTGTGAGGGTAACGACGACGAGTACCTACCTAACAAAACTCGTATTTCTTAACGGAGACGTTATTATTATTATAATGTCGAGAATAAACTTCTCGACATAAACAACTTCACAAAAGAGCAAACATTAAACAAAAACCTTTTATGTAAATATCAAATTAAATATAATAATACAGTGAAGCATTTCTACTGAGCAAATGTACGAACTTGGACGGTCGGTCACCGGTTCGATTCTGAACAAAGGGCAACTTTCACCAATTACCATCAATAATTTATACAAACGATAATCTACTTTAATAACGTACATTTACAGTTCTAAATAAAACATTCGAAAATTTGAACTTTGTTTAGAAGGACGCCATTCGAATTTAACCGTTATCGAACGGAGTATTAAGTTGAAATTGGTGTGGTGTTAAGACACAAAGGGAAGCAGTAACAGATTTCCATGGCGCTATTATTTCGGCACCAGTTCAGTAGGCATCGATTTAAACAAGTATTTATGTAATACGAATGGTAATGGTAACAATTAAAGTAATAACTAACTGGTATCTTAGATCTGTAACTTAAGGTGAAGGCTCTGTGCGGGTATTGCAAGGGTGAGGTACCTGTGAGCGCGCAAGCTGGGAAAACCAAGAGAAAGACCTGTGTTTGCTGGAATCTTGTGATGTCAGCCTGTCAGTTTTTTTTATGCTATACGGCAAACGAGCAGACTGATCGCCTGATGGTACGTGATTACCGCCGCCCATGGACACCCGCAACACCAGAGGAGTTGCAAGTGCGTTGCCGGCCTTATAAAGGATTTAGGCCTCCGGTACCCTCACTCATTCGGCGAAACACAACGCAAGCGTTGTTTCACGCCGGTTTTCTGTGAGGCCGTGGTATCACTCTGGTCGAGCCGGGCCATTCGTGCCGAAGCATGGCTCTCCCACGGTTCAGCCTCCAGGTGCCCCAGGTAACACCAACTGTAAAATTATAATAATTATAATATAAATATAATACCTATTAATAGTAAGTTAATTGTTTCCGCAACATGAGTTTTATTACGTACTAGCTGTACCCGCGACTCCGTCTGCGTGGATGTCGTAAATTACCACCATGTCGTGTATGAACATCATCATCATCCCCCTGCCCTGATCCCAATTTATTTGGGATCGGCGCAGCATACCTATATCTGGCATGCTGCTAAAGTTTTGGCTATGTTTTATGACCGGCCGCCTGCTTGACGTCAACCCTCTCATTGTCGTGTATGAACACAAATTCATAATTAACAAATGTTCGAAGTGATTCTTTAAATTGGCATAACTTTTTTGTTTATGAACCGATTGACATGAAACAAACACTAAATGTTAAGTGAAGCTTACCACAAAATATTAGTGAAAACCACATCTAAATCGTATGCACAGACAAACAGACAAAAATTCTAACAATCATCGTTTGGGGTGCTATTTGCGTTGATAAAGGTCCCAATAATATTTTTTCTCATATACCTTCCAGCGATCCGTTACATTTTTATTATATGTATAGATGATTGATGATGATAGTTATTCTACATTTGTACATAAAGTATATTTGCAATGGCACGTAAAATTATATAAGTAACAGACCACTCAGGCAATCTGGATCAGGCAATATCGGATATTGCAATAATATTTTTGTTATATTGCCAAATGAACTGAGAAAGCCTATAATTCTGTGTTTGAGTTTTTAAGTGATAAATAATGACAAAAACACGATTTTTTGTAAAGTTTCAAGGTTTCGATGCGCAGACGAATGAATTATAACTACAACTTAACAATTAAAGATAAATCTTTTGAAAAGCATGCTTAGCGTGCTGTCATACTTCCTACTATGTTAATGCTCATGCCATAAGAACTGTGTCCCTATCCTGTCGCGGCCATTATGACGTATTTTTTTTTGGACAGACTAATTCAGGCATTGAAGACCCTAATGCACTGATGGTCTGTCCGCTATGAGCTGTGTTGGTTGCATCAGATTAGTGATGGTTCAAGCAGTTGAACAACACAGATACCGATACTAAGTTGAAGCGTCCTACTCCATCTTTCAGTTTTGAGGTAGCAAATAAAGCTCATGGTATACCATGAGCCCTACTTACGCCTCAACCTGCTACAAAAACAATATGCCGGGGGTGTTTGCTTTACCACGTGTAACACTCTCCCCCTGCCGACCCCGCGTGTGTCTGGCGCGATGCTACAGTAATTGACTTCTTGCGTGCGCACGAACCTACTTACCATTTTTCGTTTAATATAGTGCGTTGAGGGATGGCGCAGTGTCGATAAATGTTAGCTGAAGATATCGATAGGTATTATCAGACAGGACTAGCTTTTTCCTGAATCAATTGTGAATACATACACAAACTCACGCGTTTCTCCCATGGGGGTAGACAGAAACTATAGAACGCCACCTGCTACGATCCTTACAGTTGGAGATGTAAGTGAGAAATACGGGTATGAGGAAGTGTAGAACGAAATCAGACGTGACCTGCACTGCTTGCAGCTAGCGAGGCGTCTATTTACACCCGTAAATAGACGCCTCGCTAGCCCTGCATAGACATTATTTTTATTACAATTTCGATCCTTTTCATGTTTGGTTATGTAACGCTGGTTACGCGTTGGACTGTAACTAGTCCACGAACACGCTCAATCAAAAATAAGTAGCTGTTTGGACAAATACTACAAAAAATAGCATGAGTGCATTGTCTTGTAATTAAATACCTACCTATTTAGTATAAAATTGGTTCCTAAATTGTTAATTATTATCATGTGTGACTCCACACCATGAGACGCGAGCACATCACTACGACATTCCTATTTGTAGCGTTTCGGTTACTCTTACACTCGGCTGGAGGATGATTTGTTCGCTAATTTGATGGATCCTTCCCCCCAACCCCTCCTGTTTCGTAAACCCCCCTTCTACACTCCCCGCTAAATGAACCAGCTCATTATTTGTTTAAGGTAGTAAATTACATGTTTTTGCCGGTAATTCTTGAGTAATGTGTGTTCCCGGACGAGCCGCCATCTTTGCAAAATTGTTTTGGAAAAGCACGATGACGTAGGCGAGAGCGATGTTACAAAAAATCTGAATATGGCGTACGAGTAAGTATGACTATGTTTCTTTATGAAGCCTTTAGCTTTTGCATTTTAAATCAGCTGTAACATTAGTAGGCAATGTATACCGAGCCTTGTAACATTAGTAGGCAATGTATACCGAGCCTTGTAACATTAGTAGGCAATGTATACCGAGCCTTGTAACATTAGTAGGCAATGTATACCGAGCCTTGTAATGTATGCCTATGTATTGGTATATTCAATTAACAGGAAACGATACTTACATGGTGTACCTATTTATATTGTGAAATATGTATTGCAAATGTACTGACATCGATTCTGGAGAAGTGGACAAATTAAAATAAGGCTAAACTAAAGTGCTCCTGATGAGTGCGCCACTATACCACAAGTTACACGAAGGCCCTTGCTGTCAGACTGGGACTCGGTACGGCAAACATCTCACTACTGGTAGACAAACAAGGTCATGACTGCAGGTTACTTGTGTACTGGTCGTACGTGAAGTGGTTACTTTGCAGCCATGACTTTATAGTAGTGTGTATGTCTAAAATTATAAGTTTTATTTTGAAATTTTAAATGAGAAAGGTCAGAATGAACAATGCAATGATTAAACCATATTCAATTTAATTTATAAGTACCCTGAACCTTAGGCATAAATTATGTCGTAGTACAACAATGATAGGATATTATAATTTTATTGGCAAAACCTAAATATAATGCCTATTATCACAAATTATAGGTCATTTATCACAAATTTTATGTTACTGTCCTTCGTATCTTGGAATAACTTATTATTATATTCTAAAAGTATATTAATTCTGTTTCTTATGAACAAAAGTTTAATATAATCTAAAGGGAAACACTCGCAGGGCATTGGAAAAGTTACGTTTTCTGAAAATAGATGTTGCCTTAACCCCATCAGAGGGTTTCGTTCGTATTCTGTTTCAAAAAACAGTTTAAATGTCAGATCCAAAGATTCAACGAATTCTACAAATTCTGCCGACACCACAACCCGAACAATATTATCAGTTTGATTTGGCGATTGTGCTTCGAGTGAGACCACCTGCGCCGTACTGCTGGAGCTGTCGTCGAACACGTAGTGTCTCATGGCGGCGCAGTCGCGGTGCAGCTGGTAGCCCACGTACAGCAGGTGCGCCGCCATGTGCTGCAGAATGTTCTCTTTGGAGTCTTCCACTGCTATTAAATCTACATTCACTATCCAGTCATAACAAGCTTTTATACTATGAATTTTAGGGTCTGTCGGTTCATACATTGTCATATCACCGAAATTTGCATTGTTCAGAAAAAAGTCAAGATTATCCGTACTTTTATTGCCATGGCGCGAAAAAACATTAAAAATCGGCATTTTACTCATTGAGGATTGAATATGCTTGCTCGTGGGCTCACGACCATATTGTTGGTGAACATAATCAAAAAATATGTCAAGACAATCCCGGCTCAACCCAATGGTTGGATACTTGGAATATTTATTAGTTTTGAACTCCTGATGTAGTGACAGTAAAGCTTTAATAGTTACCCTAAATGCAAATATAAATTTGGCGTCATGCGTAACGTTCGTCTTCCTGACTGTTTCAATAACACGTAGGTTTTGAAAAATCGAATCCATTTCATGAAGGAATTCAATTTGTTTCTTATCGCCCGAGAACACATTCTTCGTTTCATTAGAGAAGTCGAGCATTTCTAACAATTGATTCATCATGATGATCCATTCGACGGTTTCTTTGGCGGACTCGTCTAGAATCTTCATCTCCGCGTATATGTTAATAGCCGCCGCGGTCGCCTTGCTGAACACTTCCGTAGCTAACTTCACTTTATCCTTTTCGGATTGCATATGTGTGGCTATGATGTGTTGACAAGTCAGTTGAGGTGCCAGTCGAAAAGGATTATCACATTCATGCGCGTAGCACGCGGCTATGTGTCCCCATCTAGCGACCCTCTTGTTAAATTGCAACTCATGGGTCGTCCAGTATTCCCGAACTAGTTTAATCACATGGAGTGGATCATACATGAAGTAAATTTTATGGTCATCTACTGCGAAAAATGGACTCCTGACATTAATCTTTCTCTCTGTTGATAAATCAATAAAATCTGACTCGATATCAGACATAAATACGCGCACTTTAAGTCCTATATCGAACAGTTTCGATATGATATTATTAATAAACGTTCTCACATCTTCATAATCTTGACTCTGAGATAAAAGTGAAAATGCAATCGCTTGTTTCCAGTTATCAAATATTCCACGTACCATAACTACCAGAGCTTTTCTGGCTGGCTCCGTTCTCTGTGTGCCATCAACATCATGAAACCCCATGATTACATCTGTCTTCGCGTCGTAATGAAGATTTGTTTTCAAGTCCACAGTGCCGACACACACCGCACATTGTTTCTGTGCCTCTGTCATTATGTCCACTTTCATTTTTAAAGCTATGATTAATTTTTCAGCTGCATCGGTTGAAGATGGAATGTATAATCGATACAGAATAGAGATCGGTGGGAGATTAAACAGTGTTCTCATAACTTTATAAGTTTTCGGACTTGAAAGATACAGTTTCAATGCATTAAATTTGAATTCATCAGTAAATTTCTCCCCATAATCCGGTTGAATGACATTTTTGTTTAGTTTAATAATTTTTGCGATATTACTTTGTGAGTTTTCAATGATTAGATCATTTTTTAGTTGAAACCCTTTGATTGTTTGTTTCGCGCTCCTCGTGCATTCTGCTTGAAGGCACTTGATGTCTTCTGGTTCCGGTAGCCGGTGCGTGGGCACCGCGCACTTCGACAGCCGCTTGCGGAACTCGTTCTCGGTGATATATTTGCTGTCGAAGTGTGTCTCACACACAAGCAACCTCTTCATGTTCGGTGAAGTCTGAACTCGACGTATTTTATGCAGCCATATGGCAGCCCTGAAACAAAATAGACTGCATAAATGTCACGTTTGAGATTGTTAAAGGTCTGAAAAGCCTCAGAAGACTTTATCTAAGTGAAAAGGTCTGCTCGGTCTGAAATATAATAATGACTTGTTTGTCATTCTCTGGAGTGTTGACGTCACAGTAGATAAAATTAAATGTACTTACACCACCACATTACACTAACATGCTTTGATTTTAAATTCCAATTACAGACACAAATACAGTAAAATGTCTAAAAGGTGAGTGAAGTCTATGTTGTGTAAAGTCAGCCTCAATATGTACAAAACTTACGATACAAAAAATGCACTTGAAAGGGAATATTGAGATAAATCTTTGAAGATACAAAAATTGCATACTTCGTGATAAATAATTATGACAAATTTTATTAAATATTTCATTATAGTTTGTTATGTACATGAATATTATTGTTTTTGAGAAATAAATATTCTTAGCTCGGAATATTAAATTATTTCTTTATTTATTAATCGTTTTATTTATTTATTTTTAAAGTTGCCTGTACAACTAACATAAACCCCGTTATTTTCATTTGTGTTTTTTTACAGCCTCTTTGGTCTAGTGGTCCCAAGCGCGACTGCTGTGCAGGTCTCTGGTTCGATTCCCGAGTCGAGCAAAAAGTTATTAAGTTTTTCTGTTAGGAAATTCTCAGTAGCAGCCCGGAGTTTGAAATTGTGCCCGGTAGATGGCAATAGGCTCACCACTTATTACATGGGACTTAAAAACAGCATTGGTGAAATGTGGGTGTACAATTGTGTACACCTCTGCCTACCCCTTCGCGGAATACAGGCGTGATGCTATGTTTATGTTTTAAACACGCTTTTATTAGCTTCACCTGTAACTAACTATGTAAGAAAATCTTGGAAGTTAAATTTGACCCACTTCCCGGTTTCCGATTGAGCTGAAATTTTGCATACACGTTTAGTTTTGTAGACAATGTATGGTGAGCTAAGTGACGTCATTATAAATCCAATATGGCGTAGTCCCAAAGATGGCGGACTAGAATTTTTTATGCACTCGTGCAATATGGGTATCAAATAAAAAGGTTTGCTGAGAAAAATACAAAAAATGAAATGACGTCACTCTAAATCCAACATGGCGGACTTCCAAAGATGGCGGACTAGGCATTTATTATGCACTCCCTCGAGATGGGTATCAAATGAAAGGGTTTACTGAGAAGAATACAAAAAATAAAGTGACGTCGCCTTAAATCCAACATGGAGGATTTCCAAAGATGGCGGACTAGTAATTTTTATGGAATCGTGTGATATGGGTATCAAATGAAAGGGTTTGCTGAGAAGAATACGAAAAATAAAATGTTGTCACACTCAATTCAATATGGTGGACGCTCCAAAATCTTATTATTAAGATAGTAAATCTTCGTAAAGCATAAGACTAAAAAAGCAAAAATAAATAATAGTTAAAAAACTAAAAAACACGCTTTTGTAACTAGTAGAACTAAAAAGTTGAAAATAATTTTCTATAAATGCAAAAACAAAATAGAGTGATTTTATGAATAAAACATTTTATCGTAATAAATTAATTTTAAACAAAAAATAAAAACCGCCTTCCAAAATCTACTACACTAAAAAGTTTAAAATAATATCAAAATTTGCTTATAATAAAATAATTTTAAAATAACAATATATAATAATAATCTGTTAATTTTGGAGTCGGTGCCTGTACTGGGAGAGGGTTATTGTTTTCCTCTTGTTAGTCACTTATGTTCGTTGTGCTGTGGTTATGTTACCGGCGTTTGTATCTGGTTGTAAACCCCACATACATCAGGCACCGACTTCAAAATTAACAGATTATTATTATATATTGTTATTTTAAAATTATTTTATTATAAGCAAATTTTGATATTATTTTAAACTTTTTAGTGTAGTAGATTTTGGAAGGCGGTTTTTATTTTTTGTTTAAAATTAATTTATTTTAGTCTTTTTAGTTTTAAGTCTAATATATATATTGTATAGGTCATATATAAGTTTGTATACTTCATAAATAAGTTAATTTAGTAATTTAATAATATGGGTAGGCCTTCGAAAGCCACTAGGACTTAATAACTGCATCGGTGAAATGTTTGTGTACAACAGTGGACACTTCTGCCTACCCCATCGGGCAATACAGGCATGATGCTATGTATGTATTGAGTGGCATGAACTATACATGAACATGTGATTACAGAAATTGCGAGTGATTTATTAAAGAATTCCATCGTCTAACTTCGAAGATCTTAATCAGATCTTCACTAAATTGAAATAGGACCACCTCTGGGGACTATTCTTTCAAACAAATATATCGACGGACATACATACAAAACAAGGTAGCTACTGTAAAACGTTGAGGAGTTCCCTTGACTGTCCTTCGTCTTCATCATCAGACCCCCAATGACAGTCACAACCTATCTAGGTGTAAAGTTCTCATCAATACAAATTAATGAAGCCCAAACACCAGGTAATTGTTGTAAATCGTTAAAGAGTTCCCTAGATCATCTTTCGGCTCCATCATCAGATCGACTCCAGACCTTCATTAAATAGTAGTGCTTTAAAATACTTAATGAAAAAATTAACAAATGCACGAGTCGCCCCTACGATTTTCGAAGGTTTCTCTCGATTTCTCGGGGATCCATCATCAGATCCTGGTTTCCTTATCATGGTACCACCGTTGGGATATCTTCTTTCCAACAAAAAAATAATTATCAAAATCGGTTCATAAACGACGAAGTTATCCCCGAACACACATAAAAAAAAAAAAAAAAAAAAAAAAAAAATATACGGTCGAATTGAGAAACCTCCTCCTTTTTTGGAAGTCGGTTAAAAAAGCGTCGGGGTGCTCGATGTCAATTGTTGTAAATATTTAATTGAAGTTATTATAAAATATGATAGTAATGACGACATGTAGATGAATGACAATAATGTGACAGGACAGGTGGAAAATAATAGTTAAGTAGTTAATATAACAGATTGTGGTCTATTGCCAGCTACCGTGCACAATTCCAAACTCCAAGCTGCTACTGAAAATTTCCTAACAGAAAAACTCAATAACACTTTGGCCGTTCCGGGAATCGAACTCGAGACCTCCTGCTCAGCAGTCGCGCTTGGGGCTACTAGACCAACGAGGCAGTCAAGTAATTAGGTAGGTATTATAACATAAGCGAGGAAATGAATCACACTTATTTCAACAAACATCTGCTCTTTTGTAACAAACACAGTTCACCGATTGTAGAGTTATTAAGTTCCATGTAATAGGTGGTGAGCCTGTTGCCATAAGTCGGCCACAATTCTAACTCTAATTCTATGGAAAACCAATAACTGCCCGACCAGCGTACCTATTCGGTATCTCGGTTGCCAACCGAATTGATGGACACTTTGTAGTACATTGCGTCGTGTGTTACAGCTTGTCTATGATGAGCAACAATAGTAAAAACTTACGATGCAATGTACTACAAAGTGTAAATTTATTCGGTTGGCAACCGAGATAACGAATAGGTACGCTGGGAATCGAACCCAGGATCTCCTGTTCACAGGCCGACCACTAGTCCAATGAGGAATTTGCTAGATATTAAACCTATAATATTTGTACTCCATTTACTAAGTATAACACTAGATCGACGATCACATGACCATGAAATAAGTTTAATATTATAATAAAACAACTTTTAACCGGATTAATCGCATGTATTATTGTTTTTTTGCAGCGTTCGAAACGTCAGGAAAAACAAAAACCAATAATACACGCGATTAATGCGGTTAAAAGTTGTTTTATTATAATGTGTAGTGATCGCGCAAACCTAAGATATTACCAAGTATAATATTTTTTAGTAATGATTGAAAAAGACAATCTTCTAGGCTTCTGAGTACGAGGTCCTGTGTTCGATTCCCGGGTCAGGTGGGTTAACAAATTCTCAACAGCAGCCCGGAGTTTCTTAACTTGTACCCTGGCACAATTGGATGCAATAGGCTCACCACCTATTTATTATATTAGACTAATTAATGGCATTGGTGAAATTTCGGTGCAACTGAGTATTCCTCACACTGCTTAGACCCTCGGGGAATACACGCGTGATGCTGTTAATGTTACTTAAAAAATCTACGTATCTCCAATTGGCATTCAATTCATAGAATGTTTTCACAAACAAGTTGGTCGACGTCGTAGCGCGTGCCCGTCACAGCGCAGCGCTTCTAGTTACTACGTATATTATTTCATAGATGTCGCTACTTGTATCAAGTGTTTACCTGTGCGGATCTTTCGGCAACCTAAAAAATGACATTTCGGGCTTATGTAAAGAAGTATTGTAACAGTAGAGTACACTGCAGCTACTCTTCTTGTTCGGTGGTTTCTGTACGGAGTTTGGTGTTGCGGTAGACTCCTCTAGCGGGTCGGACTGGGTCGGAATATCGCTATCACTTTCCATCTCGTTTGAAAATGAATGAGATCACTGCTCGCGGCGCGCGATGTGAAACGAAGATAGTGCTACAATAACACGCTGTTGAGTTGAAAAATCGTGTCAAAACCACTTATTTGCAACGAAATAATATTTGTATTTTGCAGTTTGTGGTAAGATAAAGAGAGCGATATACAATGATGGCAACTGTCAAATATCGTTCGCGACGTCACTCGTCACACGCGCGTTGGCCGTCACACTGTGGGTGGAGTGCGGGCGGCGGCCGGGCTGTAGCCCGCGCCCGGCTTATAGCTGCTGTGTGTGTGAGCGTACACGCCACACGATGTACTGGTGTGAGTGCGCCCCGCCAGCTCGGCAGGCCAAGCCGACGGAGGCCGCTAAGCCGTGCCGTTGATATTAATACTACCAAAACCAAAACCGGACGAGCTATAGCTATGTACACTTTTTGTTTTTTTTTGTCTATGTCAGGCATCCTGATTCGCGCGGTACATACCTTCGGATTCAAGTCGGGTCGGGACGCTAAATTACCCGATTTAAGATTTTTTCAAATTAGTAACTCCAAGCTAACTTTCAATTCATCTGCTTCATTGGTCCAGTGCTCGCTAGAGCGGCTACTGCGCTTGAGGACCCGGGTTCGATTCCCGTGTCGGTCAGTGATGTGTTGATTGATGACCTATACATGTTGTATAGGTACTAAATAACTGCCCCGGGGTAAACCTAAACGTAGTGTACGACAGCAGGTATACCTGTATTTAACCCACGATTTAACCATTAAAGGAATTAGTACCTACTGGAGTAGTTTTAGCGGGCGAATAATGATTCCCAATCAAACCTTTATACCTTATGCCGGTATGGTTACAAATTACAATTATAGTCATACAAGATTTTAATCGTGTGTTATGTTTGTGTTTATTTTTTTATGTGTGTAAATACTGTTAATGTAATGAAGAGAGCTATTGTTGCTTTAGTGCAAGTTCTTTTGTGCTTGTGTGTTACCTCACCCCCCGCCAAGAGAGGCGAGCGAATTTAGTCAGAAGTCGTCTCCTGTCTGGTCCTCTAAGACTTAACCCCTCAGAGATGCAGGTTAAAATAACAATAAAATAAAAACATAAGATAGTCCACCTAATATTTATTTTATTGTTATTCAATATTCTGTTTAATATAATTAATGTCATTATTATTCTATTTTTCGGTTTAAGTTTACGTAATCTCCCTTGCACCCCGTTTATCAACTATTGTAAAGTGATTGTACCGACTACAAGCACAGTCCCCTACGAACCTTTACCGGGGTCGCGCGGTCGTAGGTGCATACACGCAGGATCCGACCGGTGAACGTGTTGAGTTGTTCGCACACACTGTGTAAGCGCACAGGTATTAATAAATCATTGTATTACTGAATTTATTTATAAAACCAAAAATATTGACATGTGTATGCCTACAGGTGAATTTTTCAAGTGGGTGTGACCTGTAAAATATTAATCACATTTGTAAAAACATAATATTAAGAAAAAAAAAAAATTACAATATAAAAATAGTATTTATAGTTGTTTTGGATTATTAAGAAATTACTTTTATATTAATATTTATTATGGATTATTTTAATTTACTTAATTGTTATCTATAAGTTTATGTATAACTTTTCACTAATGTTAATATTAGAATCTGACATCTGTCTGTACGATTTATGTATTAGGTAGATAAAATGTATGCAAAGAAAAGGACAGTTAATATTGTAATTGTAAAAATGATAAATTAAAAATTTGCCTTTCCATGCATATATATAACACAATTGTAAAAAATAGTTCCTGAAAATAAGCAGTCAATCCGTTCATTAATTAGACAAAAAAGGACAAGAAACGCTTATACATAATAAATATGATATAAGTAAATTGATTAATTTCAGAGATTAATTTAGTTTCAATTTTATCAGAGCCCTGAGAATGAAAACGGCGACATTTCCACTAAAACAAACTAGATGGCGCTACTAGTATCGTAAGCTGAAAACTAACAAACAAAGAACAGCTGATGTGCATAGCAACATTGGTACTAAGTCTGATGTGATGTATCGCTGACGGCTGACGTCCGCCAAAGCATATAGAGCGTGTTCTATTTATACAAGTACCAGGGAGACATAAGTCAACAGAACCACCCGCTTCACAAACACTAATTAACTTCATGAATATAGTGTGGCGAGCGTGTGGGAGTCCTTTGTAAACTCATGTTAATTCCTTAAGTTCGGCGACCTCAGTACTAGGAGTAGGTGGATCTCTAGTAGATATTGTTATCCATATTTGCAGTAATTGTATTGTTCTCTTAGTTTGTGTATTGTGTTCTAGTGTAGAATTGAATATACCCGAGTGGAGTGCAAGCGAATATCCGAGCTAGTTACACAACGGCGCATCGACCGGATCGGAAGAGGAGGCGCTAGTGTGCCAATGTTTACGTCGGGTCCGTGTTATAATTAAGTTTAAAAATATTATAACTACAGTTTAAGAAGTGAAAAGTGTGTGAATAAGTTCGTATAACTATAAACTGCAGAAATTACATAAAGTACAAAGCGTAATTGTAGTGTTTTATGAAATATTTTAAAAAACAATTATTAACGAACAACAGTGAAAAGTGGTGTAAAACAGCAAATAAACTATATGTGTGCACCAATATCACAAACGAACAATGCAAACAATCGTGTTTATCGCTTTTTATATTAAACTGTGAGTAAAAAGTTGCAAATAAAGAAATCGACTGAAAAATAATCTCGAAGTCAAATATTTCAAGTCACCGTCCAAAACATACCTAACAGCGCCATCTAGTTTGGCTTAGCTTAACTAACATCGAACGCTCTCTGCACACCTGCTGCGCGCGCTTGATTCAGATTACTGTTAGAACATTACGTTTGTAAGCCACTACAATAGAGGGCGCTGCCAGCAAGAAAATGTCTCAAGTCATATGTGCTGGGTGTAATAAAGAAATAAGGCGCCGAAGATATCTATCTTGCACATTATGTCAAGATGCTTATGACGCAGAATGTGCAAACGTCCTAAATGACGATTTTATCGATTCGATGTCTATAGAATGCAAAAAACAGTGGAAGTGCCAAGCTTGCCGTTGCAAAATGCCCAAGCGAGACAACTCAAATACGCCTATACAGCCTCGTGCGTCTACGCTGAAATTCCAGTCACCCTATGATGATAACAATGTTACCGTGAGAAAAAGAAGATCGGACAATATAAATAACACCACTAACTCGGAAGATAATAGTGTGTTAGGCGATACATATGTAGAAGATAATGGAAAAGACTTACTACGCAATACCTTAGCTGAAACAATGATAGAAAAACTAAATGATATAATGATAAAACGCCTGGACGAAAATAATCAGCGAATATTAACAGAGATAAAGAATATTATCCACACAGAAATAAAAGAAGCTATTACACAACTAAGACAAGATATGGAATGCAAAACTAACACTCTTTTCAAACAAAATGAACAAAGAATAGAACAAATAGAACACATAAACTCGGAAATAGAAAGATTGACTACAGAGAATAAAAAACTACAGAAAGAAATACAAGAGTTAACTACAAAGACTCTACAGCCGAGAATACATTGTACGGAATCAAATGCTAAAAAGTTTGTACTTTACGGCATTTCAGAATATTATAAAGAGACCAAAAAAGATTTACATGACAGGGTAATTCAAATATTTCAAGAAACCATGAACACCGACCTTTTAGGATATGTAGAAAACTTTTACAGGATAGGAAAAAAATCTAATACAAACAGGCCGCTGGTCATTGAACTCTTAAGCAAAAGGATGACTAAATATATTATAAACAACAACGAATACCTACAAGGAACCGGACTATCTGTGTCAAAACTTTTAGATGAAAATGAGCGCAAAACCAGACAAACACTACGAGAGGAAATGATCAAAGCGAGAAAAAAAGGCTTACATGCGATTATCAGAAATAATGAATTGTACATAGAAGGAAAAAAGGTTGATAAAAACCACGAAGAGCTAATAGAAAACAACAACGTCCCAGGAAGTAACACAGAGTCCCACAATACTGAGCAAGAACATCAGACAATGAGACGAAGTAACAACCAACCATTCGAAGTGGAAACAAGTGAGAATAATAAAAACCGTTCCTTTCGGAAGTACTGACAAGCCATTTAACGTACTATTCCAAAATATGCAAAGCCTACACAACAAACTACATATCTTAGAAGCCTTTACTGTTCAGAAACCTATATACAACGCTATTTGCATATCTGAATCCTGGCTAACGCCTGTAAAAATGGATACCGTACAAATCACTGGATACAATATTGCATCTTCGTATTCCAGAGTCAACCACACCGGCGGCGGAGTATGCATTCTACTACAAGAAAATATAGAGTACAACGATATTGTAGCAATTAGAGATATGTCTATTGAATATGTCATAGAAGCATGTGCATGTGAACTACCTAAAGAAAATTTTCTGTTATTAATTATATACTGGAATAGAAGGGAGGAGGAATTATTTTTTAAACAACTTAAAACAATTTTAGATTATATAAATAATAAATATTCAAAAACAAACGTCATTATAGGAGGTGACTTTAATGTAAATATTTTAGATAATAACTTAAAAACCAATCAATTTTTAGATTTTATGTTAGAGTACAAGTATAAACAACATATAAATTCCCCTACGCGCATAACATCTACTACTTCTACGTGTTTGGATTTGCTATTCACAAACTTTAATGATTCCAAAATGTTTACAACGGTGGAGGAATTAGGGTTCTCTGACCACAGTGCGACAGTTATCCACCTAGAACTTCCCCACCCCTCCAAACATATTACCTGGTATACTAAAAAAAGATTATATAACCAAACAAATATGGAACTTTTTAAAACAAAGTTGAGCGCTCAAAACTGGGATAAAATTTTATCATTAAATAAAAATATGAACGAAAATTATAACGCGTTTCATGATACATTATTAAAAATTCTAAATGATTGTATACCGGTTCAAAAAATAAAACTAAAAACCCAATATAAAAGATATTGGCTAACGGTAGGAATTAAGCACTCTTGTAAACATAAAAGACTATTAAAAATACTTGCATTAAAAGCTAATAATCAAGTAATAACAAAATATTACAAACGTTACGAAAAAATTTTAAAAATTGCTGTCGTCATAGCTAAAAAATTACACTATAAAAATAAAATTTCTAAATCTAATAATAAAATAAAAACAATTTGGAGTGTTGTAAATGAACGAACGAATAAAAATAAAATAAAAAAAGATAAACAAAATATAAAACTACAAGTCGAAAATGAACTTTTAACTAATCCAAAGCAAATTGCAAATTACTTTAATAATTTTTTTGCTTCTATTGGAGAAAATGTGTCGGGTATAAATGTCAGAAATTGTAATGCTTCGCCTCATTTGGAGAATACCATATTCCTTAACCCTGTTAGCCCTCGGGAAGTAAACCTTATAATAAAAAAATTAAAAAATAAAAAGAGTCATGGAATTGATGGGCTCCCGCCTACCTTATTTAAATTTTGTGCAGATGAGCTCACAATACCATTTTATATACTAGTAAATCAATCATTTAATGAAGGTGTTGTGCCAGACCTACTAAAACAAGCAGTTATAAAACCTATCCACAAGAAAAATCTGAAAACAGACCCGAACAATTATCGACCCATTGCCCTTTTACCCACAGCCTCTAAAATCTTTGAAAAGGCAATGACCACCCGAATATATTCCTTTTGCGAAAAATACAAAATATTCGACGAACACCAAAATGGATTTCGCAAAAATAAATCAACAACATTGGCAGTATATAAATTTATCCAGGAAGCCCTAAACATAATTAACAACAAGCAGTATGCAATAGGCATACTGCTTGATATGACAAAAGCCTATGACAAAGTGCAATTCCAGATACTTTTAGATAAACTTTACAGAATGGGTATACGTGGATTAGCTCATAAATGGTTGACATCATATCTCACAGATAGACAGCAGTTTGTAGAAATAGAATTTTTTAACCAAAATAACAATGAAATAGAAAACGTCCGCTCTAATAAAAAACACATAATAGCTTCAATACCCCAAGGTAGCGTGATAGGATGCCTATTATTCTTAATTTATATAAATGATTTGCCTAAAATCATCGCGGGACCTAGTGTGCTCTTTGCGGATGACATATCCTTGTTAATATCATGTCAAACAAATGTAAATTTAAATGAAAAACTAAATTCTACTATCACTGCAACAGTTGACTGGATGAAAGAACACAACCTAGAAGTAAATTTTTCAAAAACAAAATTAATATCCTTTTTTCCGTACCAAAAATCCCCTATAAATATAAATTTCACCTTTAAAAAACACACGTTAGAGGTTGTAAAAGAATTCACCCTACTGGGAATAACAATAGACACCCATATTAACTGGAAACCGCATGTGAAGAAAGTGCGAGCAAAAATAGCAAAATTCTCTTATGCCCTACGCGAGGTCAAAAAGACCACAGATCTCTCAACGGCGCTCATGAGTTACTACGCCTACGCTTATTCTTGGTTCACTTATGGAATAATTCTATGGGGAAATAGCACCGACGCACCAACTGTCTTCACCTTACAAAAAAAACTTATAAGAATTTT
This sequence comes from Xylocampa areola, assembly GCA_935421205.1. NCBI lineage: Eukaryota > Metazoa > Arthropoda > Insecta > Lepidoptera > Noctuidae > Xylocampa > Xylocampa areola. The sequence continues at coordinate 240,988 of OW285215.1, forward strand.
AGTTAATATAAAAGAAACAGAGTCTTGCAGGCCGCACTTCCAAAGTCTAAAAATAATTACCCTTCCCTGCATCTACATTCTAGAAATTTGTAAATTTGTGCGTAAATACCCGGAATATTACAACACTAGGGAAACTATTCAGAATAAATATACACTGAGGCATAGAAATAGACTGAACTTACCTACATCCCGGATAAAAATGCATTCTTCTAGTCCCCTTGTCATGTCCGTAAAAATATACAATAAGCTACCAGAACAAATTAAAAATGAATCTAAATACGATATTTTTGTTAAAAAATTAAAGAACTTCCTAATAGACAAATGTTTCTACAGTATAAATGAATATTTAATGAATAGCCTTAAAATGACATAATAGACATACATGTTATATATACTTACATAAAATAAAAATACAATATAAAAATAATAATATATTGAAATTATTACTTATATACATGTATATAATATTTAATAATATAACTTAATAAGTGCAATTTAATTAATAATTTATAATATAGCAATGATAATATTTAATAGTTAATATATAATGTTATAAAATAGATGTATAGGCACCTAAATAAGCACAAATTATAGGCATATAGTATATAAGTAAACAAAGAAATATAATTATTAACAGTAAATTAAGTAAAAGTAGTATAAGAAAGCATTCTTCCTCTCCTCTACAAATATGCTGTGCCCAGCAGGGTCCATAATTGTTTCTATATTTATTTTAACATACCAACTGTTACAAATGTACATTATGGAAAAGCAATAAATATTGAGTATTGAGTATTGAGTATTGACCTCACACACACATACACGCGCCCCGGTGGGTAGGTACCGCGTAGCAACACGGAGAAACTAACTGCGCATCTCACTTCATTAGTTCAAAACAAGCTTTGTTTTTCAATGAAACACGAGATAGACGTGTTTCAACTTTACCAATAACTAATGCAAGAAAAAAGCCCCAGGGCATCTCTATATTAAAATCAACCTTATTATCTGACAGTAGAGTTCAAATCCATAATAATAAAGCTAGCTTGTCAAAGATGATAACTTACAGAAACGGTGAAAGAATTACGACGAAAATTGAACTCTGTTACTGAAACATAGAAATTAATTCACGTAGAAAGCTTTTTTATTCAGGGTTTTTTAAGAGTCGAATTTGTGCGAACAATTTTTTTGTTCTGTTACGAAATTGCCTTTTGATTTACGAAACACCTTTATGTTGACGTAATATGGTCGGGAATACGTTGATGCTGGGGTTATAGGATGACAAAGTGATGTTTGTTAATCAGTGAAGAGTCCAAGTGACATGTGGCGGAGGAGGCAATGAACTGGAACCGACGGAAACCTCGAAACATTCGGTAATTGAGGCTCTGAGGATTTGACAAAGCGTTAAATGTTATTTCAGAAATTATATAAAATTTGGTTGGTGAATTTCGCACAAAAACTGTAGGTACCTATCTGCTACATGAGATGATTTGACAGACTGACTGCCATTATAATAATTCTTTTTTTTCTTCCAACAGCTGCTGTGGTGGAATTAAGCGTAATGGTCCCTAAAGCCGGAAGCGGTGATTTGCGTAGAGATGAGGAAATATTTCACTGGCAGTGTCAGTAATTCCCGTGTCCCTTCCTACTGTGCAATTGTGTTACAGTTCGTAACATGCGACACGTTTGTATAATACCTACTTCTGTGATCTGAATAAGTTGGGACAACTCGACATTAGATTGTGCATTATCATAATCTTGTTATAATGGTTGCTATGCGACTGTAAAACTATGTAGTGTGGAACACCCACTGTAGAGGAATGAGATGGACCACCACCACCAACTCTAAACGTAATCAACTGCATCAGAGACTTCCTCAGGAATACTCTCTCGTTCCATTTAAAACACGATTTTCATAAATTGGCAATTATTTTATTAGAACCTACCGAAGAAGTAAGTAATTAGTTACTTTTAGTAAAATATCGGTCAATCTAGCAACTTTTTGTAAAATATCTAGCTACTGACTAAGGGTAGCAGTTGGCAACACTGCTCTTATCTGCTATGAGCCGGGCATAGTTTCAAACTAGGGGCTGCTATTGCAGATTCCTAACAAAACCTTAATACAATTCTGCCCGACCCCGAACTCAGAAATTTGCTTACTTTAAATCCGCACTTGCGAACAGTAAATCAACGAAGTATTCTGCACAGAATCGTCCTTTTATAGAAAAGTCCTCTTGACTATCATTGTATGTAACACGCAACTAAAGAGGGAACACACTGATCTCCACTATACTATACTTTCAAGACCTCTACTAACAAGACAGTAAATCACTTTGTTGTTATCTACAATAGAACTATCACGCGGCGCCATACAGACGCAAGCCCGCGGCGGTGCGTGCATTCGGCGCGCGCCATCCGTCTCACCTGTGACCTCTGCCACTCATGTATGGGACTGAGGTCACAGGTCATCCATCACAAGTTATAATCCAACCTATTGTATGGCACTTTCCAACGACTACAGTGATCAGACATCGACACGTGTTTAGTGAACGAAAGTCATATCATCCTAAACGTTTCACTTGTACAGAACTGACTGCTTCGTTGGTCTAGTCATCTAGTGGTTGCAAGCGCGGCTGCTGAGCGTGAGGTCTTGGGTTGGATTCCCAGGTCGGGCAAAGTGTTATTGAATTTTTCTGTTAGGAAATTCTCAGTAGCAGCCCGGAGTCAAGAAGTTGGTGGTGTGACACCCACGTGCTTCGGAGAGCACGTAATGCAGTCGGTCCTGCGCCTGATCTCTCTCTGGTCGTGTCGGATTTCCGTCCCATCGGAATAGGAGAGTTAAGGAAGAGGGAGTGCACCTGTGTTTGCGCATACACTTGTGCACTATAATATGTCCTGCGTACTTCCCTAATCTCCTATATACTATATACTTGTACAGAAGCTGCAGCAGCTGTGGCCAGCGTCTGCCCCGCACTCGGTCATTGTATTTTAAATTGTACTAATTAAAATAATCTATGATAAAATATCCTCAAAAAACTTTTGTTCCTGCTTACGAGTTGTATAAATTATAACCAATTCATAAAATATATTACGTAGGTACTTAATTTCATTTCTAATCTGTCCATCATTTATGAAAAATTACATTAAAATGTTTGATTAACTTCATAGGTTGTTCCTTTTATGGTAATTTACATTAATGAACATAAACAAAAGAAACAACCCATACTGAAATCAGTAGACAACTAAACTTATTTTCATAAATTATTATTGTATTTTAGGATTCAGGAAAAATATTACAATCCCTCTCTGTAATGAGACGTTTTCAACTAAATTAGAGATTACATTCAGGTCCTCGACAGGTCTATTTAAGCCATATTACAAGTTATAACGAGGCACCAAACTTGGTCCTTAGTGGCGGTCCTAAACTTATCGGTTTACTTAAGTAGGTACTACTAATTACTTTGTAACATTGTTAACCCGGTAGCTTCTCTCATTAAACTGGGCTCAGTGGCAACCCTGATCATAAACTGTTAGGGTCACCACAATGTTATCTGAACGCAAATGGAGCTAAACGCTTGAAAACGAATCAGATTTAATTCTGTAATGACGGTGCTGTTGTTCGGTGAGATGATCATGACATCTCCGGAATTCCGGATATGTAATGACACGATAACCAAACATTAACCAAGCTTGGATTCACTTTAATTGTTATTTGTGTTTATAATTAATTTTGTCTTCAGTACCTACCTTAAATACAATTTTAATGTGTGTGTGGCTGACTTTGAATACTTGATAAATACCTACACTTACATCTAAATCGTTGGTCTGTGGTGTCAAGCGCGACTGCTGAGTATGAGAGGTCACGGGCTCGATTTCCGAGTCAGGCAAAGTGTTATCTAGTTTTCTGTTAGGAAATTCTCAGTGAACCCGGAGTTAGGAATTGTGCTGCAATATGCAACATGGGATATAATAACAGCATTGGTCAAATGTGGGTGTACAACTGTTTACACCTCTGCCTACCCCTTCGAGGAATACAGGCGTGATGCTATGTTATGCTATGTTTAAACTTCAAACTTTTAGTTATACCTACTCAAGCTCCATGTTAAACCTGTAGCTTTGAATAAATGCTAATCGATTTTTGTAAATCTTGTCATATGCATTAGACGTTTGAATGAGTCAAGTAAAAAGTGCAGGAGTAAACTTTGGTCATAAGTTTAATATAATTTATTATCTGTATCAGCTGTCAACAGTGACTGATGTAACATTTTAACTTCATTTTAAGTACATAACGTTTGAGTTCCGTTTTCAAGCTCAACATGTGCAAAATCATGGACTAACAATGGAGCCATTTTTTATTTTTTATTGAATTGGAGCTCCGTTTTGACAAAACGTAATTTAAAAAGACATTATACATATTTGACAAATGCAATACTTTTTACTTACTTTAGCTATGCTTGTCTTACAATTTTATTATTTTCTTGTCGTGAACAGGATTTGAATCTGCGCCCCTCATATGAATACTCCAGACGCTCTGACTATATAGACTGAATAGATAGCGATGACGTCACCATCTAATCTGCCTCAATGGTCTAGTCTAGTGGCCCCAGGTGCGACTGCTGAGCATGAGTTACTGGGTTCGATTTCCGGGTCGGGCAAAGTGTTATTGAGTTTTTCTGTTGGGAAATTCTCAGCAGCAGCTCAGACTTTGGAAGTGTGCCCGGTAAAAGGCAATAGGATCACTACGTATTACATGGGACTTAATAACAGTATTGGTGAAATGTGGGTGTACAACTGTGTACACCCCTGCCTACCCCTTCAGGGAATCTTTGCCCGACCCGGGAATCGAACCCGCGACCTCATACTCAGCAGTCACGTTTGGAACCACAAGACCAACGAGGCAGTGACCAACGTATTCAACTCACTATTGTTTAGTAAAATCTGTATAACAACAGCCTGCAATGCTGCCGTCATCCCAGGCGTGTGATAGACGCCTGCTGCATGTGATTGACTGCTGTTGACCCGTCCTCAGTCCCCAGCTCCTCCACAGACCACCGCCCTGTCAGCACCAAATACCTGCCACGAGATAGCAACAAACACAGAAGTTCCCCTCTATGTATACAACGCGTTACAAAAGAAGTCGCACTATAAGTATTATGGATTTGAGCCTGCGCCTCCCGGATAAATGGAGTGCCTTACATATTTGATAGTTAAGTACATACCAGGGGATCCAAACGAATTTAGAACTTTAACTATGTTTAATTTTTGGAGGCAAAATATACCGAGAGTGGCCAGTTTGGGTACAACGTGCCATCAGTTTGAACTAGGTACATCGGCTGTCACATAAGAATAAGGCAAATATGATTGTCGCCTATAATGATGGTTTAAAATGGTCCTGGAATCTATATATATTACCGCGACGACCGAAACACTGAGGCCAAGATAAGGCGAGACGGAGCACGGGAAAAACAGTGGAATGCGCTGCCGGAGTGGGTCTTCCCCGATAGTTACAATCTGGGTGTCTTCAAGTCGCGAGTGAATCGGTTTCTAGGCAAGCGTGCTCCATCGTAGACCGCATCATCGCTTAACATCAGGCGAGATGACGGTCAAACGCAAGCATATAAACAAATAAAAAAAGTGCTTTGGCTTAGCATTATTGCTGTCACTGTCACAGAACTGTCAACCTAACCAGTGCATGATAGAGACGAGAACATAGCTAGGAGAAAACACGAACTAAGTAATGTTTACCTATGTATCTTGGCCTACCTGTGGTATATTACATACAGAAGATAATAAAGTTATTTTCAGCATTAGTATCACGTCAGCTTGTTATCGCATCCTGCACGCAGTGGGTCTTCTGTATAGATTTTTGTAGTCTCATGCGAATATCGAGGGTCTCGTGACGTCACTGATGACGTAAGCCGATCACGAACACTGATCGAGCATGTCGTTCACGAGGATTTCAATAATTTTGGGGCCCTTTATACTTATTCTCCCTTTGTCTGTACTTGACGTTATGTGCGCTGATTCTGTATGTGTTTAAATTCACTCCATTGTTTTACAGTTTACTAAATTGTTTTGATATAGGTATAAAGTAATTTTTTTATTAGATTTTTACCGTCCTTAGAAACTACTTGATTTCATAACAAACAAACAGTTTTTCTATCAACTATAGCGACACGTTTTGGGATACATTGTCTAATCGTCTACAATTCCCTTTAGCTACCAGTTTCCTCACAAACCTTCTTAGATGCGGCTGATTTCCCGCGATCAATATAATGATTAATGACGAGGACTATCTTCTCCTACGCTGTTCAGTCAACGAGCGGGTATTTAAGTTTATAGAGCGAGAAACATTTTCTGTAGCCCCACATCGCTTGAGCCACGCGCTATGGGGCCCGAGCCACATAACAGTCAAACTAGAAGGTCAACACACAATTAACTTTATGACCGTCATTGACGTCTATACTGGACAAAAGCGCCACCATTTTATTTATTTTTACCAATGTAGACGTGGGGGTAACCTAGGCCAGAAACGGCAACAAGCTCGTGGCATTGGCAAGTTACTCATTGAGTATAGATGCTCCAGATTCCTCTAAGCGGTAGTCGAAAATATTACAAAGTTATATAAAAGAGATATTTTTAATGTTGTTGTAAGTTGGTTCTTTATGATAAATTTTTATAAAGTAAATATTCTTTACGGATGTTTTCTTTCTCGTGGGGATGAGCGCATCACTTGAGGCTTAATGGTCCGCCTATAACGACGCCTCCCGGGACGCGCGCATTTACAAAACAATTACAGTTAATGCTTGCGCGCCATTACGACACTTTTTTCTTTTTTTTTTGTTGTATATTGTGTATTTGTGAAGTTGTCCCGCTGTGCAGAAGAATAGGGAAGCGCGGTTGCGGATTACGGGTTTTTTCTTTATAATCTACGATTACGTTTTGTCAAGGTTTTTTAATACCACAGTACCTACCTAAATCATACGTAATCGATTCGTTTTGGTAAGGGTAAAATTATTTGTGGGGAATTTTGTCAAGAGTGCCTCGTTGAGCAGGAGGTCTCGGGTTCGATTCCCGGGTCGGGCAAAGTGTTATTGAGTTTTTCTGTTAGGAAATTCTCAGTAGCAGTCCGTAGTTTGGAATTATGTCATTGTATGTGTCATTGTGTCTTAATAATAGCATTGGTGAAATGTGAGTGTACAATTGTGTACCTCTGCCTATCTCTTCGGGGAATACAGGCGTGATGCTATGATGCTATGTTGTCAAGAGTTACTCGTACATAATTAAATCATTTTAAAACCTTTTGTGAAAGAAATCTGAAACGATTTTCACATTAAACTTATTACACTTAAGTATGGATTCTGAATAGAAACTACTTCCACAAATACCCTCAGTTCTGATCTGTGTGAATAAATCCCAGTAGTCGAATAATAATTAACGAGAGGATTGCTTAGTGACAGCATTATGAGAGTGTTAGCGAAGACATTACCGGCGGACATTAGCGCGCGGGCAGAGCTAGCGGAGAGGAGGGGAGCGGGCGTGCAGTAACTGGGGAAAAGGACCACTATGAACAATGATTAATCATTGTTTGTAAGTTTAAATAGTAGTTATTGAACCCAAACGAAATCGATCGACAAGCTATACATAAAATCCAATAATTCTAAATCTTTTTTGCTTTGCTCTGTTTCATAGCTTTTTAAAGTTGAACTTCTGTGTGTTCCCTACATTGTAGTAATACAACATTTTAGTGCATGAACATTGTGCAAATTATCCTTTAATTACACGATTTTTATTTAAATGATCGTCTAGCTCTCGCAGATTAATGTCGTCTTTTACTCTCAAGGTACAAAGACGTCACTTTAAAATAAACTCGCACATTACTGTTGATGTCTTCATGAGAAAATTTCACTGTAAGGAGTATTCTAATAAGAGTATCTAATGCTGAAATATTCTTTGCTTAGACATTCCTCCGTACTTAAAACTTGACGTCAGCTACGAATATAAGAATTTAAGAGTTAACATATTATGAATATTTTACACAGAGTTGGCTATTGGTGTATCACCAACATCCAAGGTTAACGATCCTCATAACTTGTCCAATATGTCAACGTTTGACATAATTGAAGCAATACGCCTGTCAGGAGTCACTGCGGGTGCCAGCACCGCCGACATGATGTGTCCCGACACGGATAAATGGCGCGCCGCGACATTCCCATCAAAATGAAATGATTGCACATTATGGAACCGATCAGCCATCGACAACCCCTCCCTGCCCACCCCATGGACAAAAATGAATTATCAGTTGCTGAATGGAACAGAAATGAATTATGGTGGGCATGGGCCCCGCTTGTGCCCATTTCCGATGCCCGCTCAATTTCCTCCGACACATCCATCATGGATGTTCAGTATTGCCACCGGGGTGGGGGGAGAGGGATGTCGAAGAGGGATGGGAGGGAGGGAGGACTGATTTATCTCGATAACATACAGATTGCGTATTCGATTTTTGTATTAACAAACATTTATCAGGTGCGTGAGATGACCGGTTGAAAGGCTATACAATTTATTATTTTGTATTATGCTACACGCATACAACGCGTTGGGTATTTTTTTTTAATATATTTTACGTATTTCTAGTAGGGATTTCTACATTAGCATATGACTGAGTCATATAACTAGTTATATACTTGTTAAGCAATACCACGTAGTGACAGAATCACTTAAACTGATCAGCTTGTACCTATCATAGAATTGATGGTAACTTTCTAGTACATTGAGCCGTATGTTTTGTAATATTTTTGTTCATCATACGACGTAATGTACTACAAAATGACCTTCAATTGCCAATAGGTAGGCTGGTTAACACGGCGGCCTATCTCCACGGAGATTAGCCAAGTATGCAGGAGATATTATAGTGCACAAGTGTATGCGTAAACACAAGTGCACTCACTCTTTTTTCACTCTCATAGTCCGATGGGACGGCAATCGCGGCTTTACGTACTCTCCGTAGCACGGGGCTATCATACCGCCAAATTCCTAACTTCAGGCTGGTACTGAGAATTAGACAGCAAATACCCAATACCTAATACTTTATCCGACCCACGAATCGAACCCAGCATGTCATGCTCCTCAGCCGCGCTGGTGATCACTAGACCAATGAGGCAGTTAGATATTCTACTAATGATGTGTTAAGAATCTTTGAAATAATGTTTATTTTGATTCACGGCAGTGTCAGACAATACGTTCGTCAATTTTTTTAACCGACGAAAAAAAAGGCGTTCTCAATTCGGCGTTTCTTCTCAGAGGCAGTCAGTTAGGAATTGCCGGCGCCTTCTAGATCATAGTGACACAACATAAAAGAGAAGAGTTTGAAATTACCTATTTACAGAATAAACAATTCAATTTAAATTATTCCACGATCGTGTGAGACGAACATTCTGGAAGAGAGAACTACTCATAGGTTACTAAAAGGTGACCGAACATTTATAGCAGTTATTTACACGTTTATTACAAGCTTGGTGTTAGTGCCAAACGTTTGGTTTGGATATAAAACACACATCAACATCAGCTAGATCACCTCGCTGAACTAAGGTGACCCCGCACGGTCTGGTGCAACTACTGTTTACGCAGTGAGCAGATAATACTCGTAACTGTATGTACATATGTAATGGACAGTAAAATAGATTAGGACGAGAATACAGACGTGATATGGAAATGTGTAACAAATTGAACAAACAAAATGAAATTGTATTGGAGTTTTTTTTTTTATGGGATCGGGGGCAACCGATCCGACGGATCGCTTGATGGTAAGCGATTACCGCCGTCCATGGACACTTGCAATCCAAGAGGAGTCGCAAGTGCGTTGCCGGCCTTTTAAAGGGTTTGGGCCTCCGATACCCTCACTCACTCGGCGAAACACAACGCAAGCGTTATTTCACGCCAGTTTTCAGTGAGGCCGTGGTTTCACTCCGGTCGAGCCGGCCCATTCGTGCCGAAGCATGACTCTCCTACGGTAAAAAGATGAATAAGGGCCGGTCCTGGTCGGAATAATGAAAGGGAATGATGGTTCGTGTGAAGGAATTGAATATTATGCTGTGTAATGGGTTAATTCAAGCTTATGATAATTAATTAAATGAATATGAAGAATCTGTAAGAGAGTTTAGAAATTAACTACGCTTTAAATCTAAAACAATTTTCAGAAGAACGTAATTTTATTGTACTTCTGATTTGTAAACATTCCATTGGTATTTATAATACTAACATAATTCCACATTACATCCTAATTAATTTTTTACTCTGTTTGTTTTTGAAAAGCAAAACATTATGAAAATGCTATATGATGGGTGACCGCTACGAGCATTTTTATCTGAGCATCTACGTGTTCCGGATGGCACGTTGTAGCCGGGCTGTTCTTAGGCCTACCAGCCCAATGCCCGGGACCACGCACCAGGCTACAACAAGTAGGCCATGGTGAATTGATTTTGTGCAGGCTATCTGTGGGCAGCCTGCACAAAGCCCGAAGTGTCTGTTGACACCCGTCAATGGACCATGACCTGCTGGGTCGCTGTGAATGCTGCTGCGGACCTCGGTAAAGGTTAGAGTGGGCCCGTGTGGTTTTTAGTCGGTGGGAGTCCGGAACAAAAAACAAAAAAGAATAAGGTCTACGGGTGGTTTGAACAACTTTGACACTAGATTGGCTTCTAAGTACACGAAACTAGAAGAAGAAGATATCGCTACACAGTACATACATGTGATCCCTGTTTATAATATTCCTTTACGAATTCTTATTAGGGATAGGAAGTTCTGCAGACTTGCAGCGCAAGATGTCGCATGTTATCCGATGGTCGCATTTTATATTAAATCTACTAGTAGTCTGTTACAAATAAAGGCAATGCCATTGCTTAGCAGGCAATCGTCTGTATACTAAGCTGATAATAGGCTCGTCCACCGTTATTCGACGCGATTGGCCGTACGCACTAAGCGAAGTAGTTAAATCACTGCACGGAACAAATTGACAGTGGTATTCGTATGGCCTCCAGAGATTTGGTTTCTGCTGTACATGGCTGTTTGTGTACTTATGTAATTTGTGTTAACGCTCACGACACAGGAAATTGTGGTGTGGGAATAGTATTAAAAGTCGAACGTTTACCGAATAATCAAATTTCCTTCAAGATTACTGGGAAAGACGTCATGCGTCCTGACTGCCTTCAGTCTCCTTCACTCTAACTGTTCATCGATGATTTGTAAAATTCCCAAATTATCCAGATTGATCTGCTTCTAGGCCGCTAGTGGCGCAGTGTCCCGGGAAGCGGACGCTGGCACCGCGCCGACGGGCGGCGGTCGGCGGGCTGACCGGGCTGGAAGACACGCGGTCACCTCTACAGCACCGCGTGGCGCGTTGTGTAAGAGTGCGTAATTAGTGCCGAGCGGGATCCCCGCGGCGTCACCTCTCGATTTACATCGTCATGCTTCAGTGAGAGCAGAAGGGCAAAACTGGCAGCCGCTATGCTTTCTAAACGCAAAGCCCTCATTGTGATTTTGCACGGTACCCAAGAGATGTTTGTGACTTGTTCCGCAAACATGCATCATCAAAAACAATACTTATATCTCGAAGACGACTGGCAACTGGAATGGTTCGACTTTATTATACTCTGTGAATCAACACAACTATTTTGCCCAAATCCTTGCTTGTGCCGAATGCTCTGATATATTTATATTTATGATTTATCAAAAATGGATCTACACATTTCTGCCTGGTGTCTTCGGAGTATACCGGTGTGATGTTTATATATTATTGTGAGTTACAGGTAGTTAATAATGTCATATTATCAGTAGTGCTCCTTCTGGTCGCACTGTGCTGGGCGCGCTCCCGCCAGGCCGCGTGGCGCGCCGCCAGCGCCCCTGCCAGCCCTGGTTGGCACGGCAAGTCTTAATGGAAAATGATTTATTGGAGTTACGTAACAACGAGTACAGGTAACTAGCGATGTAGTTTGCTGGGTTATCGCCGGAACTATGCATTCTTATAAATTTTATACAAAGGTAATATCATCATTTAAAATGGGTCTCGGGGAGTCATGCAGTTCTTTATTATCACGCTTTTTAAATGGACTTGTGATCTACATGTTTATTTGGACTGACGAAAGGATTCAATCAATCCTCTAGATTATAAACCCTTAGGTAGTAGGTATAATAAGTAACCTTTTACGATGCCCACGTGTGCATGTGCCCTAAACTTTCCGGGAATCAAACGTTATTCTCTATTGTTTATTGAAAGATAGCTCGCGCATTTCTTCGCCCACAAGTACTAAGTGGACGAAACTATAAAAAAGTACAATCAATTAATATATTTGTTGTTTCATTATGTTTTCAGTCTTTTCATCTGCAGCCAAAAAACTCAGTTTAATAATGAGATTTGAGAACAAAGGAGATTAAAATAAAAAAAAAAACACATTTATTATTAAGTACCAGCTCAGACTGGGGTTTTAATGGCATTTTTAATAAATAGCTGTAACTCGAGAGCAAACAGACCGGCATGAATCCCTTTGACTGTGTGTTGTGTGCGAGCGCAGTGGACTGAACACTCCGTGTGTAGTCATGCGTGTGCGCTGCGTCTGTTGATTACAGACAACATTGTGTTACAGATCGACAAACAATCTAATTGAGTAACTGTTTTCGTAAAATCGATACTAAAATGTTGTATTCTAGATATAGGAATTTGTTTTCATTGTATTTTAGCAGTAGATAACTTATTGTATATACCTACCTATATCTACATATGTACTGATATAACGTATTCATTGGCACAGTATGGCCGCCAAGATATTAAAGTAGTATTCACAATTGTATGAAAGTTGATATAGCTAGAAAATAAGTGAGATACGTACCGAGATGACGGCTGTCAGAGATGTATGGAAGAAAGAGACATGCTGCGCCGACCACAATTAAATTGGGATAAGGGCAGGCGGATGATTATGATGATGTCCATTTGCTTTTTACAGTGGTATGTCCAGAACTCCAGAATTGGAAAGAATGAAGAAATGTTATCGTATCTATATGAAATTAATTTTAAAAAAATCTTAAAATCTTACTAGCTTAAGTTACCAGGGACTATGTAAGGATTCTATCGATACCCCATATACATCTAAATCAGATCAGGCGTTTAGAAGTTATGGTGTAATAAAGAAACACACACACATATATACACACACGTACTTACTTACATATTAAATTACTTAAATAAAAAAAAATAAAAAATACATCATCATCGTCATCCCCCCGTCCTTATCCCAATTTATTTGGGGTCGCAGCATACATATCTGGCATGCTGCTTACATACATACATGAACCCTACAACATAACACAACTTTTTTGGGTAGTCGTGTAAAATATTGAAGGCGCCATTGACCCAGTCATTGAGAGATCAGCTGCTGCACCACGTGTCGTCCATTCCCGATTCCTCAGATTGGAAAGTACTTGCAATGATGATGCAGATATATTATCATAAACATTTTTTAAATATAATCAGTATGACGTCACAAGTGCTAACGTTAAAACTTTTTATATCTTTAAATTAGATTACATATTCTCATATGTATCTTGTATGGTGTGGGTGGACTGGTGTTACGCACGACACTTGTGACGCTCACTGTACCAACGTGTACTGTCGCGCTGACAAGTGACTGACAGACGAATGGGACCACTGGAACATGTATTTATAGCACAAAGTCAAGGTTTCCTTTGAATATCAGTAAAATTACATTAATTTTGATTTTAAAATTGGACTTTGTGATATTTAATTGTAAAAAATTGAGATAGTCCTCCAATCAGCCTACCCACTACCCTGTGTTTAAGTTGGGAAGAAGAAACGGCGCAACAAACTGCCCAGTAAAATTTAATGCCATTTCATACACTAAAATTAAATAGTAAACAAGGTAAAATTTTTCTAAAATCCCTCGGGAAATCCCTATAGAACTCGATCCGGATAACAAATCCAGGACCTCACGCTCCACCGCGTGGCTTACGTCCATGGCAACAATGAGACAGATTTTAATTTGTTTTATTTTAAATGTGGAAGGTATACCTTCCAGGAAAATACTCAGTAGCTGCCCGGTGTTTGGAATTGTGCCCGGTATATGGCAATAGGTTCACCACCTATTAAATGGGACTTAATAACATTGGCATTAGTGAAAGGTGGATGTACAACTGTATGCACCTCTGCCTACCCCTTTTGGAAATGCAGGCGTGATGCTATGCATGCATATTTACAAGTGCTACAATAAGATAACATAACCATTAAATGTAATGCAGGGCGCGGGCCTCTTCTCATACAGAGAAGGCACGAGTACGCTAGCTCACCGCAGGTTGGCGATTTCAGACTACCAAGTCCACGTTTCTTCACGATGTATTCCCTCACCGTATGTCAGTGATGTCTTAGATTATGTAACCAAAAAAGTACATATAACATTGAAAAAAAGTAACATTGGTACATGCCCGGTTTGAACCCACAACTTGTGTTTCATGAGGCCGCCCCGTAACTACTCGGGCACACGTCATTCGAAACGTGCAATATTTTATACTTAACTATAGTTCTTATATTAAATGGAAAAAGAATACGGTCGCGAGCAGGATTCGAACCTGCGCCTCCCGGATAAATGCTCCAGGCGCTCTGACCACTAAGCCATCTCGACCTCTGCTCACTACCAAGAATTCTTCATCCACATTTTTAATACGTCTATTGGTGACGTCATTGCTATCTATTCAATCCCTATACAGGTGACCGAACCGACAAGACTAACTTTGCAGTTAATACAATGTCGTAAAGACGCAATTACCTTAACAGTTAAAGATGAATCTATGAAAAGCATTAACGAATGCTTACCGAACTCTAAAGTTATTATATTAAATGGAAAAAGAAAACGGTCGCGAGCAGGATTCGAACCTGAAAATGCATTTCAAATATTTGTCTTTAATTAACTATAGTTGCATCATGTAACGTTGCCACTAGTAGGTGCCTAGTACCGAGGTCACTAGAAACACGTAGGTGTAGGAAAATGCCTGTGTTTTTGTGTACCTGTCGTACAAGAGCATGTCATTGTAATTGATATGACTTTACTTTGATGTGTGAGTCACGCCTCCATCAGACTAACACCAGAATAGACTGATATGGTGTTAAATATTATTGCATAGTCATAAAAATAATACTCATAACTCTTTCAATTGAACTTAACGCATGCGTAACGAATTTAAAAGTTAAAAAATTTCGTATAAAGTAATGTGCGGTCGAGGATTTGACTCAGATATATACTTATTATTTAAAAGTTAAAAAATTTCGTATTAAGTAAAGTGCGGTCGAGGATTTGACTCAGATATATACTTATTATTTCACAAAAAATTGTTATAACTTTAAAATTCGTTGTGCAATGCGTTTGAAAGAATTTTCTGTATCAATATACGAGAATCGAACCCAGGACCTCACTCTCAGCAGCTGCAATTGCGACAACTAGACCCTTATTGAGACAATGGTCGGGCAAGAGTGTCTATTGAGTTTCTTGCCGGCTCTTCTCTATATGATCAACTTTTTGGAACCGAGCAACTAGAATCATTTGACGTTTCTTAAGTGCATGTAATTTGCCTATAATATATATAAATCTCGTGTCACAATGTTTGTCCTCAATGGACTCCTAAACCACTTAACCGATTATAATAAAATTCGCACACCATGTGCAGTTCGATCAAACTTGAGAGATAGGATAGTTTAAATCTCAAATTATAGTCGCGTGCGAAGCCGGGACGGACCGCTAGTTTGAAATAAAAACCTTTTGACTTTGACTTTGACTTTGACTTTGAATGCGGTTGAGACAGTCCACTACCTAACTACATTAGCTATTGGAATTAATATTGCATGATCGCTTGATATAGGTGTTCTATAAACTCGTTAATATAGACATCGTATTAATATGTATGTTTATTATATGACTGCCCCGTTGGTCTAGTGGTCCCAAGCGCGACTGCTGAGCAGGAGGTCTCGGGTTCGATTCGCGGGTCGGGCAAGTGTAATTGAGTTTTTCTGTTAGGAAATTCTCAGTAGCAGTCCGGAGTATGGAACTGTGCCCGGTTGGTGGCAATAGGCTCACCACCTATAACATGGGACTTAATAACAGCATTGGTGAAACGTAGGTGTACAATTGTGTACACCTCTGCCTACCCCTTCGGGGAATACAGGCGTGATGCTATGTTATGTTATGTTATTATATTACACTGAATATTTTACCTCTCATTTACTTTTGAAAATTAAATAATTCACTAACTTATTTCGATTTCACAACGTTATTCTGTTTGGGTGAAACTCCACATGCATAGTTGGGGGTAGGTACGGTTGGGTAGTAAACATTTAGGATTTCTTCATTAGGATTGCATTATTAAGATAGTCGACGCGCGTGTTCGTTCAGTTCTAGGAGAGTCAGAGCAAGTAAGCCACGAGTACCTGCCAAGGGGCGGGACTATGATTCCTAGTTGATATTGACCTATATCAACAAAAACAACTTATATAACAATTACTAGACCACTTCATTGACCTGTACCATAAACAAGACTGGCTCATTACCACCTGCTAACGAGTTGTTAACGTCGCCACAATAACACTAAATCAAATTATTTATCTGCTGAACGGCTCGTCACACAATGAGCGGATAAATTAAATTAACAATAAACGACCGACATTGGGGTACGAGGCTAAGGTAGGGTTAGGTCTCATTGACAGCGGGAATCGTTGAGGAAAATAGCGAGCGTAAAAAAGTAATTAATTACACCAATTTTCTTAAAATGCTCACATATATCTATTTCCAAAATAACTCGGAATATTATTTAACATGCTAGACAGACATTTATGTATTTAAAACGAACCAAGTAATTCAAATAGGTATTGTAGCCCTAATCGTAGTTAACTTTTATGTTTCATAAAACACAATTTGTTTTTGCAGGTCCCAAACCGGAGCAAGTAATAAAAGGACGTCATTAAATTAGTTGCACGTATGAGGCAAAATAAAAGTAAACAATCAAAACTGGCCATCGTGTGTTCTTGCCAAAACTAATCAACGGACGTAGGTCAGACATGTTTTTACCGACTTATCACACAAATAGTATTTTCACATACAAATTACAAAACAAATTAATAGTGGATATAAATCTACAGGAGCTTTAAAAACAATTAACATTATTGTGTAGTAGATTTCTCAGACATTATGACGACAGTATGTTTACCGCGGCCCCCACGCTCTCCGCTCGCAGTGTGGCGGGACCCGACGGTTTTATAGCCAATACATCACGAGGTAGCCAGCGATAATTCAATTTAGTGCCGAAACGCAGCGATTGCGGTGCGATAGTGGGGCGATAGTGGCGCCACCGGCCGGGCGTTTTACGAGCGTACTATCGGCGGCTGATTGCGTTTTATGTGCGGCTTTAAAACACTATCTGCATTTGATAACGCGTAATGTAGGTTAGGTATGTATCGTCCGAACGAGTAGCGATCTCGATACGATTGTGGGCGAATTCGCTTCGTATTTTTATTTTGTCGGAATGGAATTTGTGTGCTATTTTAAGTTTGTTTTGTTTATAAATATAATCAAAATAAATTCATATTTCGAGTGGACCGCATACGCTTGATATCAATAGGTTATCTCGAAGACTATCTAATTAAAGTCTTCAGCCATTCATTAAAATTTTATATTTGGTCCAAATAAGGTCTTTGACTGGAATTTGGGAAATTTAATTAATTAATTGTGAAAAAAAAATTACCGCATTCAAAACAAAGCAACCCTATAATTTAGCCAGCTACTAAACCGAGACAACATCGATGAACAACTAATATTATACGGGACCACCTCAGTTATAATTACGTTCTAAGTTCTCACAAGATAAGCACTCCTAAAACGGTCCTTGCATATTATCGTCTCACGCATTGAGAGCTGAGTCGCTGTCGCAAGTGTATGCGTATCGGCCACCGGCTATTACCTGCGCACCCATATCTGACTACACCTCACTAAGAATTAATCATTTATCTTGAAACAGACTATAATTTTAATTAAATTATATTTGTGAGGCTTACATCGAAGTTTTAATTAACTAGTATTCCCAATATGAGATCTAATAATGTTTAATGATTTACGATATGAGCATATTGCAGAGATTAGTCCTTTCTGGGACATAGAATTGCCAGATGTTTTTGATTATAACTACTTGAATTACTGACTGGGTTGTGTATTGCAAAAATAATGACTGAGTTGCACTCCCAAATTCCATTTTAATGTGGTTCCAGGAGTTAAATCCATAAAGTGTTTGAATAAATTAAGGAAATGTTGTTATATCGACGGATATCGGACTAGTACCGTCGATTAGTCAGTGAATCTTTAAATGTTGGAATATAAGAATGTCTTTGTACAAACTGTTCATAGTACCATAACATCACGCCCGTATTCCTTGGGTAAGGCAGACGTGCCAGACGTGTACACTGTTGATCAACCACCTTTCACCGATGCTATTATTGAGTCCCGTGTAAAAGCTCTTACGCGGTAAGCTCGTGAGCGGTACGGCAACCGCAAGCCGCATCGACGACTCTCTCCGGCAATCGTCGACGCTCGGCGGCAGCCGTCGACGTCCGACTGTGACCGTAGAGTCCAGTTGAGCGTCGTCGGCGACGTGCCGCTTTTATGTAAGAGCCCTCATAAGGTGAACACATAATAAAGACATCACAAGCAAGTACTTACTGAGAACTCTAAAGTTATGCAGATTGCTCTGTACTTATTGAGAATTTCCTCACAGATATATTATATCTATATAGCTAACAACACTGGCCGACCCGGGTATCGAACCTCTTCTCTCGGGTCCTCACACTTAGCAGTTGCGCTAACGACAATTAGACCAATGTAAAAGATGCCAGGAACTATCGAAGCGGAAACCGAACCCGAAACTCTCATCAATATTACGAATTTAGCATCCATTCGGTTCACTAGTGGTTTTACGTACCCTTATAACAGGACAGGGTAGTACATAATATAGTTTATATTGTATGGTACAGCAGTAGATACTATTGGAGAGCTGTCACGTACACATCCACGATGTGTTCGATATCTACCGGACCGGACCGATTTATGTAAACACACGGGGATGGAATATGTACCGCACCGGACTGATGTACCTAGTTACGAGTAGTTTATAATTATTTCAGTCATTACTTTATTGTAAATGGGATAAGGGTTTTTAAGTTTTTAAAACAAAACGTAATTAAATCGGAGGTTAATAATAGCAACAGATGAAAAAAATACTGTCAAATTGGTCGAGCCCTTCTCAAATGCTGATCTTTTTTTTATCCAAATTTATTAGGTAATTTCCTTTTAAGGGGTCAATGTGTAAGTGATAAGGAGTCATCTATGCCATAATTTAAGTTTCTACAAAAAAATTGTTTATTCTTTCTGTTTGCCTTTCGGAAGCAGTTTTCGTCTTGCTATGGAAATTACAAATAATTTGTTATATCCATTTAATTCTTAGCTTAAGTGAATGTATTTGACTTATATATTAAAGGAAATTACCTAATAAATTAGGACCATAAATAGATTTAGATGTTTTGTTGGCACTAATGGGGGCAAGCAGAAAAAACATACATGTACTATTACATAACGAATGAAACGTTTTGATGTAAGAATCTATTCTTTGATATTATTATAAAATCAGAAGAGTGTTGTAGGTATATGCAGTGCGTGTTTGGTGAGAAATAAGAGTAAAGCAATCTTAATTTTTTCTTTCATTTGAACATACATAAATCACGCCTGTTTCCCATTGAGGTAGGCAGAGACTATCGATTTCCATTTGCTACGATTCTGACACACTTCTTTCGCTTCATCTATGTTCATTAACTTCTTCATACATGCTCGCCGATTTAGGTGGCTCCTGAACTGTCCTTTTTTGAGAACGTCCGCAATTTGATTGCGGTACGTTCGTCGAGGTCGGCCTGCCCCGACTCTTCTATCCACTCTCGCCTCATGTACTAGTTTAGTCAATCGCCTTTCACCCATCCTTTCTACGTGTCCAAACCATCTTAGCATACCCTTCTCAATATTTGTCACTACATCCCTTTTCACACCACAACGTTCCCTTATCACACTGTTCCTCACTTTATCTTTTAATGTTACGCCACACATACTTCTAAAAGCTCTCATCTCTACTGCATTAATTCTGCTTTGATTTGAAGATGACCTTTAATTTCATATCAAGCGACAAACTTTAAAAAGGCGAAAGGCGCGCGCTTTATTTCTAGTGAAAATGCGGCTGCTCCTAAAACCGACCCGTATGTTCTCCATTGGGAAATGACAAGATTACAGGCGGGTCTGATAACTGGAGTGAACTAACTCGCGCATGCGGCCTGCATGCTAATGACCTCGCTTAGACCGGCGGCGTCCGTGCGGCCCGCCCGCGTACCGGCCCGGACTAATGCGGCCTGTAGCGGTGTCACTGTTGCGTGACTTGGTAAGGAATTGGGAGACTATAATGTATATCAGGTTTCAATTACACAATATAATATAACGAAGGGGTAGGCAGAGGAATACTATCGTACACGCACATTTCATCGATGCAGTTATTTGTTAAGTATGTAGTCCCATATGCCATCTGAGAATACCCTAATAGAATAACTCAATAACACTATACCCGACGCGAGAATCGATCCTGAGGTCCTGCTTCAAGTTTAGTAGTCGCGCCTGCGACTGTTTAGTAGCAGTGTTTTCCATTGCAGTGCAATCAATCAATCCGCCTAGCCTTTTCCCTACTAAATTGGTAACGTAACTAAGAGATGCGGCTTATACCAGTATTTTACTTGGAACAAATGCCTATCTGGCCGCCACAACCCGGTTACTAGGTAACATGATATCTAGTGGTGAGATTGGTTGTTAGACTTTCAGGCATCTGACTACAGGTATAGGCTGTCATAGATCTTCATTTGATAACCGAGACCGATGGTTAACATGCTGCCCGACGCACGCAGGGGTTTCGATATGAAATCACGGTCACCCATGCACAGACCGACCGCGGCAAGCGCAGCTTAACCTCGATCGAATGACGAACGATCTGTGCGGTTGGTACTTAACTTTTTTTCAATTTAGAGAGTCATATTCGTTAAAGCACAAACGGTAGGTAGATTCTAGTTCTCGCATTTGCAAATGGAGGTATTCCGTTTACTTCTAAATAAATTATCGTGGAAGTGTTCATAAAATTCAAATAAAACCAAAAAGCGAGGGGTGGCGTCATGATTTATGTACCATTATATCGTTTGTGAGCAGTTCAAGCTTCCACCATTTCCTTTACCTAAAAAAAGAAATAAAACCATGAACAACAGCCAAGATTTATTTTCTCTATTAATTGACTAAACGCGAAGACCTCGCCCCGCCAGCGCCCCCGCGTCCATCGTGTTCATTTAGCAATTTTACAAAACTTCGTATATCACATTAATGAGAGCTATTTGTTTTTCCTTACGATTAATCAAAGTCATTAATTTCCGCAATTTGGCGTATTACCGGCGCCCTGCGTCCGAGTTGCGCCGAACAGAGCCGAGCTATGCCGAAGAAAGCCGAACATCGCGGCGATGTCACGAAGTGTGCCGAATTATGCCGACTTAACATTTGTTTCAACATATCTTACAAAACGGCGATTCCCGCAGACATTGAAAATCAGACTAATAATTGTATTTACAGCAAAAATAAGAGCAATATCCAAATTCAAATTCAAAACTTTTATTTCAAATAAACCATTTTACAGGCACTTATGAAAAGTCAAAACTAGGTGCACGGTTCCAAGACGTTGATCTTATGGAGAAGAGCCGGCAAGAAACTCCATAGACACTCTTTTAAAATAAATTGGTTTAACAATAAATAAGGTAATGTGAGAATAATGCAGGTTAATGAGCAGAATAAGAAAGGAAAGTAAACTTATATAGCCTTTTAAAATGATTGCCAAGGCAGTTAGGAGCCGACCAGTCCCGACAGACAGCACCCGTTCACGAGCGTGACGGGCACATCAGCCTCGCTTAGGTCAACCATTTTGTAGGGAACTCGACGACCCGATACACGACGCCACCATCAGCAGGATATTTTAGCGAGCATGACAAACTTGTAATGCCTGACAATAGGCAGTATGTATGTAATATGAGATTAAAACTAACATTAATATCCACATGATGCTCACATTTTACAAAGTTATATATTATGGAAAATTTCATAAAGAAATAATAATGTAAATTTAAAACTAGTAGGTTCGATACTAGCAATAATCGATATGTAAATTTACATACCCAAGTGTCGAATAAAATAATAATACAATTGGATTAATTGTACGTCAATAAAATAAATTGTATAAAAAAAAACTGGAGTTACCTCTTATATCTACGTCACTACCTGGCAAATGCCTCTTCCAATTCAGAGAGAAAACGCGAAAAGATTCTGTGTCTCATTATGATGTCTTCCTTTAAAGCAAGCAAGTGTCAGTATACCTACTCAATCTATTTGTACTAACTCTTCCTAATCTCAGTCGCGGTTCGCAACAGGCCGCAGCTCCCTGACAGCAGGAAGCGATATGATTAATTTGTAACATTTCTAATGCGCGCACGACGCTTCTCGATTAACGTATTAACCCAGTTGTGACACAAACATTTATAATATAAACAGCGCCACGTAGAAGATGGAGCTAATTTGGGACGACAAATGAATACTAATAACTAACAGGCGGAAACGCAACATTTTGAAGAGAGAGAGATTCACCTCTCTGAGTTTGTTGGTATATCTACGTAAATACTGGAAATAGAGCTTAATTTTCTCGATGGGTTTGGTGTTTGTTAGGGATGGGTGTCTGTGGTAACTGATCGTGCTATCGATTTGTTGGATTATCATGATACTTCTAATTGTTCATTCTTCCTCTATGGGCGATCAAAATATGTTATTTGTAACTGGAGCATGACACGAGAGGACTGCTTAGCTTAGAATTGTGTAAAGTGGAGGGAAATACTGAGTCCCATGTCCGACCATGATGAAAAGAGCATGTTTGCATTCAATACTAACCCGGCGTTCCCCTGAGACGTAACAAGATGAGGATGATAATTATTTATACGACATTATTGACGTAAAAAAGTGGCCTACCTGTTCTTACTCATGTTGTTGTATGAAGGCTATAGGCTAAATGAACCACTGTAAATACATATTATGATTTTTTACGCACTAGGTTTGGAATTGTTCCTGTAGTTAGGCACTCAGTTTCTTTTAGTTTAAGACGTTCCAGCATATAATCCATATCTCTCATCTAGTTGGCCGTGAATCACGTTGAAGGCGTGTCTGATACAGTCAAGAGTTATGAGCGCCCATAAATCCTCATTGTTCTCAACAGTTTCATAAAAACTGCGCATTTTCCCCCGCCGTCGCCGTCGCCACCGTCGCCGTGGATCAAGTGGCGGCTGATGGCGGACCTGGCGGCTAGCAACACTGGCATGGTGCCATGGTGCCACTCACAGAATATTACACACGGCTTCTATGTATTTCATATCCCTATTGATTAACATTTTGTCGCTGACAAATGCGAGCGATGCTCGTAAGTCGCGTAGCAACTGTAACTCTAATCTAATCTAATCGGGATCTTCGACAAACAGGCACTCCGACTGCTTTCATATCGTTTGGCAGTCATACAAATACAAAATATTGTGATGAAACCAAGCTTTGAGAAAGATGTTTAACAATCAAACCAAAAGAAGAACATGGCATATGAAAAGCCATGTCAACGGTGGTTTAAACTCTGACGGTAGGCAGGTGGTTCGTCAACCATACGACAAGAACCAGAAGAGGACATATATTTTCCCCTTAAAAGAGGTACCTAATCATTGTGGTGGTACTTAAGCATGGACACACGGTCCTGACTCCTGTGACTCCTGTCGTGATGAATCGGTAACTAAACAGCATCCCGGCAGAGACACTGAAGTATGGATATTTTTATGGTGTTGATTGATATAAATGTATTTATTTAATAAGAGAGTTGGCACTACCCAGAAACTTGCAAATAATATACCTACACACAAAACTCAAATTTTAACTTTTTTTGCTCGCCAATTCAATAATCTACTTGTTGTATCCCGAGTAGACAGCCGTGAAAGATAAATCGTTTATTTTTTTCTTGTAACGTGGCCTTGGCAATCACCGGGATGTGTTGGGTATCCCATCACTCGCCCGGTCGGCTGGTGCCAGTAAATCACTCGAGTACAAGTTCAAGGTGCGCGCGCGCTGCTAAATCATTGCCGCGAATTGTCTCAGCGACTCTCGCCACACAAATGTATGTGCAGAAGCTTCACTGCGTGCAAATACAAAGTGTCATGATCACGTCGAGTATAATTCCACGTTCACATCGATATAATATGTAGTGTTTCTGGAGATATAGAAATGATACGTTTATATGTATGAAAAATACAGTTCTGAGCAGGGTTTGTGGTGATTCTCCTTTAGCTTCTAACTTTAGAGACGTTTGTCAAGGGATTTTTCCAACTTTAAAAAATATAGAAGATGTTTTAATATCATTCTGTTTCTGGATCATGAAAAAAATTGCATTGTGTTTCAGCCCAGGAGAGGTAAAGATATATATAGTTTATTGGTCAAAACATCAGTATGCAGTACAAACAGGTTTGCAAAGCAAGATGGTACAATAAAAAGACACGTCCATACATATTTTGCCCACAAAGGCGTACAAAATTCAAATTTAAAGGGAGATATTACTGTACCTATATAAGCTACATAGATGTTGAGCCTTAGTCCTAAAACAACATAGCGTAGGTAGGTTTACTTTTCATTTGCAAAAAACATTAAATTACTCCAAATGCCGCCGTATCAATCTGTTTGTATCGAATATGCCTTCTGAAACTTATGGCATGTGGCCGTGACGCAAGTTGAACTAATTTCAATCACTACCTACTGTACCCATATGGTACATATACATATATCTACGTATGTATATATTATATACGACACGTTGACAGTCGAGAATAATTACGGAAATGTACGCTAATTAGAATTTCAGGAAAATGTATTTTAAACGTTTGACAAGTGGCTGAACACAAATTACTTATTGGATAGTTTTTGTGAAGAGACTCCGTTTGAACTGGCTCCAAATATATTTTAGTAGTTGACGTCTTTATTAAAAAATATATAATTATGAAGGGACATTGTTACACAAAGAAGTCACGTAAACAAATATCTATCATCTTTTACTCAACAAAGAATAGTTTGCTTTTAAATAAAACATAGTTTATAAAGATGATGCCAACAAGAAACTGCTATAGAAACTGTATCTGCATGAAAATACCAGGAAATTATATAATTTTAGAACTCCTTCAAAAAGAGATGTTACCTTCACACGTGGGAAAATCAACAGCTGATATATTTAATGTTTTTTCTATAAGTAATAAATAGCACCATGTTATAGGAGGCACGGTATTCCTGGCAAGGTGTCCACATCAGTCACGCAACGCTTGTCACTTTAACAAATGGTCTCCAGCGGGGCTGGTTGCCTACTGAGGAAAATGGACGCAGATATGGAAGGGCGAGGACAGATGGCAGGAAGATATGGATAATAAATAAACATTCATAATGGTACTTATAAGTAATAGAGCCGCGATCAGCATGACAGACACATTCCAATTTAAAGAGTTGGTTCACATTCACTACTACAGCCTTAGAAGATATTTGTCTAGCAGCTAGAACCTCCGAGCTTACTCTTGAAAATAATTCCGCTCGATTGACATTAAAACTATGTCAGTTCGTACTTTTAAATGCCAAATGTGTAAAAAAGTAATTATAGATTCAGGATAATATGAAGACAACATGCTTTAAAATTTATTTTAAAATTATTCGTTTTGTTATGGCGTCTTTTTAATATTGGAATTGATTGGAATTGGTATTAGTTTCAAGAGATCTGATCACTGATCGATAAGTAGATAATGAGACTTTAATATGTAAGCTAGGCACACGATGCATTGCTTACCTTAAGGTAAGAAAATGACAAATCAAAACAAAAATAAGATCAATAGATATACTATTAAGTATTATCTAAAATAACTAACTCCTCTGGTACAGAGACCTAAAATGAGTCTTATCCTCCGAAACGAGAACTTTCCACTTGACACGATCTTGTGCGGTCGATTCTGACTCGATCTTATATATTGTAATACGAATAAGACAATAATTAGTAGTTTAACGGCCTCGTTGGTCTATTGGTCCTAAGCGCGACTGCTGAGCAGGAGGTCTCGGGTTCGATTCCCGGGTCGGGAAAAGTGTTATTGAGTTTTTCTGTAAGGAAATTCTCAGTAACAGCCCGGAATTCCGAATTGTGCCCGGTTGATGGTAATAGGCCCAACACCTATTACATCGGACTTAATATCAGCATTGGTGAAATGTGGTGAATAATTTGTGTACACCTCTGTCTAGCCCCTCTTGGAATACAGGCGTGATGCTATCTTATGTTAATAACAGCTTATTGTTATACCTACTTATAACCTGAGGCTTTGAGTCTTTTTGTGGTGTGACCTATGAACCACGATGGAGCGTCACATCCTATTATGTCTCTCAATAAAATGGAAATTAGTAAATCATTCGTTATATTCTTCTCCTAAAAATATCTTAGTAAACTTTTAATGCCTGCAGCAGATGCTTTGTTGACATTATACATCCACCTGTCACATTGGTCGTGAGCTATCGCGCATGGAAGGAGGAACGTTGCCAAGTGTTCTCCAGAATTCGGACTGACTGACTGACATCTGTACTGACTATATCTGATTTTAAAACTTTCCATAAAACCGCTGCACCGTTCACTGCCCCTTAAGCGTTACAAATCGGTTCACTCCCTTTCATATAGTTGTCTGGAAGAGGAAGGATTGCGATAAGACCGCCAATTGTGCTTATAAATTATTGAATATGTTCAGGCGTTACTTTGCGGAAGTCCATTACAATAGATGTAATGCATTTGTGTGATTATTTGCATCTTATAAATTATAATTATTGCCTATCACATTTGTTTTTTTTTTTGGTGTATATAAAGTTTGATGTTATGTAATGAAAACTACAACTGCAAAAGCATTATGTGGGTCTAAAAGTACACAGAAATACTTTGTTTCAAGTGTTAATTTGACACTGCCTCGTTGGTTTAGTGGTCCTTAGCGCGACTGCTGAGCAGGAGGTCTCGGGTTCGATTCCCGGGTCGGGCAAAGTGTTATTGAGTTTTTCTTTTAGGAAATTCTCAGTAGCAGCCCGGAGTTTGGAAATGTGCCCGGTTGATGGCAATAGGCTCACCACCTATTACATGGGACTTAATAACAGCATTGGTGAAATGTGGGTGTACAATTGTGTACACCTCTGCCTACCCCTTCAGGGAATACAGGCGTGATGCTATGTTATGTTATGATGCTATGTTAATTTGACTCCCTGATCTATAACTATCGTGTTGATTTGAAAGTTAACCTTATAGAATTAATTATCCAATCACAGTAGTTCAAATAATATTATTTCTAAAACCACATTTCCCCTATATTTAGTACTGAACAACATATATATACAGTGTAACGGAAATACTGAATAATAAAACCAACAAAAACAACAAGATTTATAGCATAACGAGTGTTCGCGAAAACATTCACATCTGTTACTCTTTTTATATTCCATATGGAAACAAAAAGTGGTCGAGAATAACTTCACAAGCTGACCCAAATACCTTCGGATCCAACTATTTGTGTAAAAAAATACAAACAACAGGTTAACATAAGAAAAATGGGGAAGTTGGGGTCTCTCAAAAGCCCTAAGCTCGGGTCTCGGGCCTTCCAAAGCCCATAAAAGAGGCATTCGCACGGACCTCAAGGGGATCGCACTGACGGGCCACAGGGCACTACGAACACAGAATAACAACTGTTTAGGGACCAGTTGACTCCGGGTACTGATTTGACCTTTAATTATGTCAAAAGGTTTAAGTGGCTTCTGAACTTATTTGGGTCATCAACGCTTGCATTACACTTCCCAATTGGAGCACAAAATATAATATATTTAGGACAATTTAAGAGGATAGAATACAAATTTTTAAAAGAATAATCCCAACATGCATATTTTGTTCGTTTCGGTAGGTAAGTGAGTAAGTAGGTACAATTAAAAAGTAATCTAAATCGTTTCTGCCCAATTTAGTACTTAAAATTTTAAAAAGTCAATTCATGTTTTAGATTATTTTAAACATAAAAAATACTTATAAACGTTTTTTTTTATATAAAAGTCCAAATTCAATTACAGGGACACGACCGATTTGTCCTTCTGTTTCAACTATACGCATACACCGTTACCTATGCTCGATCCATCGCTCGCAATACCGGCGGGCTTACTTTCATCGGCACCTAATCCCGGCTTACCTGTACAAAGGGCCCTTTATCTGCGCCCGCGCCCATCCCGTCATTCCTTTGTTTCTTAACAAATGAGCCGATTACAAAGTTTTGACGAAATAACCAAAGAAGGTCTGTGTTTACTGTTTTCATGTCGTATTATTGTTTTTTGGCTAATTAATTTTCTCAGTTATATAAAGGTTGAATAGATTCATGTAATTGTAGATAACCATTAAACTAAATAGTAATATCTTAAGTTTTCGCGATAAACATATTACCGGATTAATTAATCGTGTGTATTATTGGTTTTTTGCTTTTCCTGGCGTTTCGAACACTTTGCAACGTTCGATTAATCCGGTTAAAAGTTGTTTTATTATAACATAGTTAGACAAAGCCACCTATGAGTTATGTGTTAAACTTAACTGTACCTCATCTAGCGACATTGCACGTACTAATGTCGATGAAATAAATGCTATTCCACTTTACTTTCTTACTTATTTAAATTTCTATAATCTTGAACAGCTCGGAATAAATAGGTAAGGAAGTTACCCGCGGTATTGTACTTGTGACTGATTACACAACGAGCTTGTTGAATGTATTTACATTTTCGGAAACTTAATCAAGTAAGAATTAACAAATATTGTACTGAAATATCGTTGTCAGATTACTGATTTGTATTATATTGATGTTATAAAAGTACTATTATTTATTTTGAGATTATGTTTGTGAGCATGATTGGCGCAGTGGCTTCGAGTAGCGGGTAGTTCGGCAAGCAGGTTCAATTTCCAAGCAGAAGTAATATTTGTAAGAACTAAATATTACTGTCTTGTTATTAATAGTTCGGCATTTCATACTTAATTTCTTCTGAACAAAAGAAAACTGTTGGATTATTGATCTCGCCGCATCGCTCGCCTCTTACTCCAAGAATTTGTAGAACGTCTGATGTTCTGTGACGTCACTGGTAGAACCTATGTTTCTAACAGTCGGTCAAACAGCAATATCAGCCCTACCCAGTCAAGTTATTAGCAAGTTGTGCGAACCAAAGCGTTACTAACCGTCGGAACACAAATTAACGTTACAACTAACTTCGCGACTTGATCCTGGTTCCTTATCAAAACCCTCAGCCGATATTATGATAACCTACCAAAGTTAATCGAACCTTATTTCTATTAAAGCTAAGGTTGATATCCGAATGGTGGATGCTGAAGAAAGTTGCCGGATGAATTAATCCGACCAATTTAGATTGCTGGCTGTTTGCGGGAGCGTCGATAGTGAAGCACTTCCATCAGATCCGCTCGGAATGTTGTTTGTGTTGTTTGAGGATAAGTAATCATTCCTTCTGCCAAGATTCGCGTTATTAACTGCTGAGAAAATGAAAAACAACGAATTATTATTAGAACGTTGATTTATTGGCGTCCATATTGTGTAGGCATCTAAAGTTATATATAACAAAGCTTGTGATATAGGTACACGTGTATGTCAAAATCGATCGACGAAATGACTCACTAAACATAGCACAATCTACACTAGTAAACGGCAAGTGACCAAATACACAATGGTTATTGTAAAAACGTGGTTAAATAAGAAAATAGTTTTTCTTCTGAATTCATCACGGGAGCTGCACAGTTTAGCAGTTTGGCATATTCTGTTTTGAAGAAGTTTCTTTAATAGAATGCCTAATAGTTTACCTGCAATATTTTGTCATTGTTCTTCTCATCGTGTGGTTGATGAACAACCTAGTGTCAGAGTTTAAACCACCCGTTGTCCTCTGACATAGCTTTACACACCATCGAGAACATCTCTCTAATGTGCTAGTTTCCTCACGATATCTTCCTTCACCGTTTTAAGCAAATGAACTTCGACTTGCCAGTCCAACGGTCATACCACTAGGCTATCACTGCTGCTGCCATAAACTCCCATGTGTCAGGGTATTTGTGTACAGTCTTGAGGGGCAGGGCCTAACTTATAAGAATGTCTCGTGTATTGCTAGCTCACGTACACTGATGCACAGATGTTCATCATATTAACTGAGTCCAGCAGACTCAGGTTTCAGGTCCGGTTCAAGGTATCTACTTCTCCTGACGTAACGTTAAACTGGAATGTAGCCAGGACGAAAGTACCTTTCTCTCATAACATAGCATCTCGAAGGGGTAGGCAGAGGTGTACACACCAATGCTGTTTTTAAATCCCTTCTTACCATGTAGTTAGCCCATTGTCATCTACCGAGTACAATGTTAAACTCCGGGCTGCTAACATGAACAAATTGCCTGTCGTGTGAATCGAACTCAGGACCTCATGCTCAGCAGTCACGCTTTGAATCACTAGCCCAACGAGACAATTCTAATTATCACAATCCGAAAAAATATTCCCAGATGGGCAGACTGCATTCTTTCCACAGCTATCATTGTTGGCAAACTGACAGTTACGTCAGTAGCAGTCCCACAAGAATGGCTGACGTCATCACATGCCACGCGGTTTGTGGGGTGGGCAGACATTGTGGTGTGTCAGTGAGTCATACGAGAAACTTTCCACCTATCCAAAGGAAGAATTAAGCAGGGTTACGTCGTGTGCCAAAAGAATTACTTGGCAAGGAGATCAAAGGGTGAAAAATTGTACCATTTATAATGATTACGTGAGACTCAGGGGTGTCTAGGTTAACCAGTTCAATAGAAATACATCTTTCAAATGCATTAACGCATGCGTAGCGAGCACGGAAGTTAAAAGATTTGTGAAATCAAAAATACGGTCTTGAGCAGGATACGGACCTGCGCCTCCTGGATCAATACTGCAGGAGGAGCAGGCAACTCCTGGTCAAGACCGTATTTTATTTTCCTAAAAAACTTCAGTGCAATGTAATTTTATAGGTTTTATCGAACGCGTATATTCCCCGAAGGGGTACATCGAGGAGTACAAAGTAGTACACCTACACTTCACCAAAGCCGTTGTTAAATGCCAGCGGTGAGGATGCCATCTCCCAGCCACAATTTCAATCTTCGGGCTGCTACTGACAATCTCCTAACAGTTTTTTTTTTATAACAAACTAGCTGGTCTTTCCCCAAGCTACAATCTATCTCCTTGCCAAATTTTATAACGATCTGTTCAGCCGTTTAATCGTGAAAACGTAACAAACGAACAAACAGCGGTAGAATTTATAATATTAGTAAATAACATTGTCCGACCCAAAAATCGAACCCAACACCTCATGCTCAGCGGCCGCGTTCGCGTCCAATAGACCAATGAGGCAGTATAATGAACTCACTTATAGAAAATATAAAATTGCTTCACTTACCGTAAACATAACATAGCATCACGTCTTTATTACCCGAGAGGGTAGGCAGAGGTGTACACAGTTGTACACCCACAATTCAACTGCATCTCACCCATGCTGTTATTAAGTCCCATGTAATAGGTGGTGAGCCTATTGCCATCAACCGGGCACAGCTCCAAACTCCGGGCTGCTACTGAGAATTTCCTAATAGAAAAATCCAATAAAATATTGCCCGACCCGGGCATCGAATTCAGGACCTCACGCTTGGCAGTCGCCCTTGCGACCACTAGATAAATGAAGTAGTTACAGTAATCTATATTTAACCAGAACGTCTCGTGCATGTTAGTATGCCAGTGAGGTCTGACCTCAATTCCCGAGGGCCAGGCTCCGCCACAGACCGTAACACGGGTCTGAAGGGTATGCCGAGCGGACCCCACATGATCCGCCACTCCCTGGAGACGCTGACCGGAAACCGACCTGATATCTGCCAATGTATGTACGTACATATCTATAGCTATAGGTACATATGAAGCGCTCCGTATCGTCCTCAACTTTGATTTGATTAACAACCATTGGAATTGAGTTTGATCCCCGAGTTGGGCAAGTGTAATTGAGTTTTTGTTTCAGTTGCAAATTTTAGTCAAATACACCATAAATAGCGAGAGAGACTCCAAGGAATAATAGATTATAGACTCAAGGAAATTGTGGAAGGAACCTTTTTACACGACTGTTGTGTTGTTAGGGGGTTCACGTATATACTTAAGTTTGTGAGTTACTTTATTCCACCATAACTCCTAAACGCCTGAACCGATTTAGATGTATCGATAGAATCCTTACATTATCCCGGGTAACATAGGTTAGTAAGATTAAAAAAAATAGTTATGTAGTCTCTAATTGCCCACAAAAAGATGTAAAAAAATAATATAATTCATATATGGCAGAAGTGCAATTTTTTTATTTTATTAAGTTCATCTTGTACTTTGACATCCGTTGAGTTCCGAAATAACTATCTGTAAATCGTACACATAGTTGTTCCGAGCGGGAAGCGAGTCCGCGACACATACTCTAATGTAATTTAATGAGTGATGTACCTAAGTGAGTGTGATAGATTGCCAAGAGTCGCTGATGAGGATGGGCTGACCGGAAGTAGGGAGAGAGGGAGCACGATCTCAACACTTCGACACCAAGGTACACGAGTATCAGACGCGATGACACAGAATACATGGACGCAGAAGGTCAACATGGGGTTCTTGGTCGGATTGTATTAAATTAGTTGATCTTATAAAGAGTACTTGCTTAAATTCTTCTTCTTCGTGTCGATGGTACAATTTTCGGCTCCCTAGATTCACACTTGATTTGCCCAAAATTTTGCCACGTTGATGGAGTTATTAGTGGCGCTGTATAGGTCACTCAATGTACAGGTCTTAAGGCATAAAGAAAGGGGTGCAAGAAAGGAGCTTCCACGATCGACGTAACAATAGTGGTACCCATTACCTAAACGTCCGGCGCACCCTGGGCACCTAGCACTCGGTAACGTAGAGTCTAGGTGACTAATCCTTTCACCACGATGGTACGAAATATTACTTGCTTAAATGCTGTTAAGAAATATTTTGGAAAACTTTTTCTGTTTGAAAGAGTTTGATAGAAATGTATAGCAAAATGTAATATAATGGAATATATAATGGAAGAACGTAGTACATATATGTATTGTCTTCCATTATTCTTGTTTTTCTTTGTCATACTGCTGAGCGTTCCAACCACACGGCGTCGCGTCCTTCAAGGAATGACTTCCATAGTACTTATCGCCCTTTTAAACATATAACTGCCTCGTTGGTTTAGTGGTCCGTAGCACGACTGCTGAGCAGGAGGTCTCGGGTTCGATTCCCGGGTCGGGCAAAGTGTTATTGAGTTTTTCTGTTAGGAAATTCTCAGTAGCAGCCCGGAGTTTGGAAATGTGCCCGGTTGATGGCAATAGGCTCACCACCTATTACATGGGACTTAATAACAGCATTGGTGAAATGTGGGTGTATAATTGTGTACACCTCTGCCTACCCCTTCGGGGAATACAGGCGTGATGCTATGCTATGTTTTAAACATATCAAGAGTTGTTGATACTAGTTCTTCTGTACCTCTTATTCTGTTTTTACTAATTCCACCCACACCTCGCCCTCTGCGCAGCCCCCTGTCGACATATTATTAATAGCGGCACGAGCAAAAACTACATCGTAATGAAACAATATGTCTGCCTTTGATTCATTAGTCTCTGAGATCATTTCTAATTATTTATTAGTATCTATTTATATAATAATAATTGGCAAGACGACCACAGGGAAATAAGATAATATCGTAACTGAAGGGTGACAGACAATAATTTAAATTAATTTCGTAAACAGTGACAATTTTGTGACAAGGAAATGGATATAGCATCTGATGTATTAATCTAAATACCACGAATAACAATCCCTTTGCCAACAATGGTGGTTATGGAAACAGGACATTAATAGCACCTTTGTAATTTCTACTGGGAACAGACTATAATTATTCCGTATGGTTAAAATATAAGAGGACTTTTGTTGTCATGAGATTGCAAGCATATGATTATAAAAGAAGCGAAAGAGGTTTGTTATAATCTGAGCAGGTGGACATCGATAGTCTCTGCCTACCCCAATAGGAAAAAAGGCGTAGTTGTATGGTTGAAGAGCACTGACAGTGACATATTCGTTTTCAGACACTAAAGTGCTTACGTTTAATCAATTCTCGAATACAGCTTTTAAATTAAATAAACAGTTTGACCTTGTATGTACTCATGTACATAGCAAAACATTTCCAGAGATCAAAGTAAAATGCCTGTCAGGTCTCCACAATCAGATAATTTGTTATAAATGCACGACGTCATGGTGAGAGCAAAAACAGCTTGTATTGTGTGCTAATAAAAACTAACCAAACTATATTTGGTTCGGCTCATCATGAATAGAGATGTGAAGATAAGATGCCTATCTCAAGTCGGAGGACCCTTCGTGAATACATGATGGCTTGCATGTTATTAGTTTTTTATATAGAAATGAACTTGTACAAAATTCTATTGGTGTGCTTAGCAACAGTAATGCTGAAAGTTTAGAACGAAATATTCTTCCCTCGAACGTTGTCTGATATGCTGATAGATGGTGCTGAAGCTCTGACCCATTTTAGTGTTACAAAATATACAAATATAGTTACTCAATCCACACAGCTCTTAAACATATATATCATGTATTCACTAAAATTATTGGTAACTACAAATACTGGAGCAGCTGCAATGAAAATATACAATGCAATAAACTAGATTCGATCATAAACCGCCTCGATACGGAATATTCCGCGATACATTACAAAATTGTAAACGAACGCGGCCAATAAAGTCAAACCATCGCCGTGCATGGCGGCGGCGGCGGCGGCGCTCGCCAACATCAACAAGCTCAAGTGAACACAATGCTTTTAGACGAATTGCTTCTAGTGCAAGTTTTAGAATTATGCTAATATATTGAAATACGGTAGCATCCTTAAATTGCTGCTTGCGTCATATTTTATTTATGGTTCGGACGCACGCGATCTCTTTCTAGTTCTTCCGTTACAAAATGAACCTTAATATGTAGATTGATAAGGTTCATTTTGGTAATGGAAGCTAGTGATGGTTCGGGCAGACTGTCCGGCGCGGCTGGCCGGTTGACGCAAAAGGCACGATTCCAATTACTATGTGAAAATCGGTTGCTGGTGGCCGGCGACGGCTCGTAGCTCGTCGATACCTACCGAGCTGGGGTATTGATATGGTTCAGTTTACATTAATAGTTGCTTTCGTTGTTGGACCGAGACTGATTGACGACAATGCTGTTTTGTTTTTTATCTAGATGTTCGGTTGCGTCAGGAAATTCATTTGAATGTTAATTTTGGTACGTTCATATGTCAAGGACTATCAACATTTGAACAAAGGAATAGAAAAGTCCTTGAAATATAATTAGTGGCTGAAATTACTGCTGCAATTTATCAGCATTTAGCTTGTAAATATACACTCAGTACTAAAGACTTCCTAATGATAGGACATTGTTATAATCACATAACAGGTGACAGATTAGTGATTACCTGTGTCGTTTATATAATAAAGAAGACGCGACTGTACAAATGTTTATCATCTATGGTCCAAATAGTGGTGGTTGATATATAACACGATGGTTTGACTACAAGCGGTGAGAGGAAGCATGCATCGCAACATACAAAGACAAATGAGCGTATCGCTTTCTATAAAGATAGGCCACTCTGACTGTCACCGCGTCAGATGTTAACCAGAGGGTCATGTGATCTAAACCTCCCCACGGTCTGCTTTATTTTATTACAAACAAAAAAAGGCTTCTACGGTAACTTTTTGACCGGATTGCACCGGCCGTGGTCACGGGTAGTCTACCCGAGACCTGTGCAGTTCGGTTGAAACATCGAGAACCGGTACCGTAGAAGCCTTTTGATATTAAAATAATACGAAAGCTTAAAATTTTATCGTACGAGGACCACAATCTACATTAATGAGGAACCATTAATGAAGAGAGAGGGATCGAACAGAAAGTTCGATGATGAGTTAATGTTTTTAAAAGATTTATCTGTATCGAAGAGACTGCCAATACACTTCAAATAATTGTTTGTTTGTCTTTTACTCCTAGCAGTGGTAGGTGGCTGGTCTATTTTTCTGCCAAAATCCACAAGATATCGCAACAGTAAGTAGTGCAGAAAATATTAATAGCATTGAAAAGTATTACGCAATGTAGACCACAGCATAACTAATAATTATAGACAAATTACAGTTGGCAATAGTAATTACCTATATTATAATTACCATTGAGTGGTGCGTGTTATGTAAAATGTAATTTACACCATAGCATTGTACATAGTATGAACCTTTTTTTATAATTATGTATGCCATAAGACTACTTCACACTAATAATATCTTAGGTTTTCGCGATCACTACACATTATAATAAAACAACAGCGCAGCGTTCGTGGTCGCAGAAGGACTGCCTCCTGCGACCACGAACGCTGCAAAGTGTTCAAACCTCGGGAAAAACAAAAACCAATAATACAAGATCAATCCGGTTAAAAGTTGTTTTAGGTATTATAATACTTCACACTAATTAACTAATTTTTTTTTAAACAATGATCAACAATAACAATTATGGTCTAAACTTTTGTCAATCTCATAACAATGGCAATTTATCTCTATAAATGATTCTGCTATTAATTATACTTCAGTATTACGACCAAGCAGTAGGTAATGAACGGTAGCAAGTAACTCCGCGGTTGTGCAAGCTGCGCACGCGCCGCCGCCGGGAATAGCGCAGCCATGACATCGTCCGCGTCCGCCCGTGAACCGAGAACAGGAAAGATACATTCAGAAGGCGTAATGCGTACAGATTTCCAAACTGCTGGACATCTGTTCAATTCAGGTAACTGCGCACGATCCTCGGCTACCCCATAAATAAGAATTTGTCGGCTACACTTATTGGAGCTACATTTCGGAGGAGCAGCTTATGCTGAGATAGGGGCCTTTTTTTGGTAAAGTAGATAATATTTTTAATTTTAGTTTTTATAATATTCTTACTTTATCTTGTGAGGGGCTCGTGGCTAAGTAATAAATGCACAGATCGGCCGATCAAAGGTAAACTGCGCTTGCCACAGTCGGTCTGCGGATGAGTGGCCATCATTTCATATCAAGATCCATCCGTGCTTCGGAGAACACGTTACACCTTCGGTCCCGGTTGTCAAATTAAAATCTATGACAGTCGCTACGGGTAGTCAGATGATTGAAAGTCTGACAATTAGCCTTACCACGAGATATCGTGTAGCCCAGTAATTGGGTTGTGGAGATCAGATAGCCTGGAAGCCAACCCCTAATGTAATTGGGAGCAGGCCAGGCAGATCGACTGTGTCTTTGTCTTGTATAACCTGTTTCCGAATCCGAAATAGGTAAATACTATTTCCTTTCTAATTAATTATAAATGTATGACAGCCTCGCTGTTCTAGTGGCTTCAAGCGTGACTGCTGAGCATGAGGTCGTAGTTTCGAATTCCAGGTCCGGCAAATCGGTTATTCTGTTAATTCTTATCTATTCTTGTTATAATGTTTCTTCTTAGCAGCCCAGATTTAGGAATTGTGCCTTGGTGATGGTAGTAGGCTCACCATCTATTACATGGGACGCAATAACAATATTGGTAAAATGTAAATTTCGGGAATACAGGCTCTGCTGTGTTAAAATGTTGGCTTCATTATTGTCTCTTCTGTCTCTTATTTTAAATAGATGACGACCTTTCAAGCTATCTCCTTGCAGGTGTTCTGGAAGACATTTCATAAGCAGTAGCTGTACCTTTGTTCTGCATGAATAGATGGGCATGACGTCACCATAAGCTGATCAGTTTTATCTAAGGCATTCACTACTAATTTGGGATGTTTAATCATTCTAACCATAGTTGAACTTCTGCATATATTTATTGAGTGACACACTCTCAGTTATATTGAAGTATGTATATTATATCACATTTACGGTATAAGGCCTGCGTGTACTATGCTCACAATTACGGCCAATCAGCGATACATTGATGACGACTAATTGAACGAATTAGAGAAGCTACTGCTGTAGAGAGGCGGCCTGCTGTTTGTTAACTAGATGTATTTTGTGTTGAGGTTGCATTACATTAGTTAAGAAGAAAAAGACTTTGCAGTTGCTATAGTGATGTATGTCATATAGAATAACAACGTCAAAGAAATAAAAATCGTTTTAAACTCTGTTAGTCCGTGTAGTTAATTACGCATGCTAAAAGACTAGCCACCTTGGCATTTCCACTGCATACAAGCTCCGTTAACAGGTTAAGGTTCCCAGCATGGATATTACTACTGGAAAAATGCAGATTGGTCTCTTAGAAGGGAAAAACAATTGGGATACGTGGAAGTATAAAGTGTGCTGCCTTCTACGCACTGTTCCTTCAGCACTAGAGGTAACCGAAGGCACCTTCCAAAAACCCACCGTACCAGTTACCGAAGCTGGAGATGCCGTGCTCGGCGCATACAAAATCAATCTTGAGCGATATGTGAAAGCCGACGCGACCGCCCTTCTAATACTAACAACCAATATGCAAGAAGAGACACTCAGGAAAGTTATGAGGTATACTAAAGCACGAGATGTATGGCTTGAGTTACATCGCCTTTTTGATGGCACTGATGAAGATAAGGCATATAATCTTTGTATGAGTTTCTTCGGTCACAAAAAAGATATAGCAGATGACATAGCCACTCATATGTCTAAATTAAAGAATATTTGGACGCAGCTCAACCAAGAACTGAAGAGAGAAGACAACAGGGAGCTACCTGAATTGCTTTTAATATGCAAAATTCTTGATACTCTTGATGAAACTTTCTTTTCGTTCAGAAGCAGCTGGCTATTGCTACCAAAAACAGATAGGACTGTCGAAAGCTTAACAAGCCATCTATGTGCATTCGAGCGAGCATTTCAAAATAATAATAACGTGCAAGAAGCTCTGGTAACGAACTCAAATACCTCATCTAAAGAGAGTAAAAAGGATAAAAAGTTGAAATGCAACTACTGTCAAGCTATCGGTCATCGAGTGAGAAACTGTCAGAAGTGGATCAAAGATGGTAAGCCTCCGAAGAGTAGTAACAAGCAATCGACGCCTTCAACCTCTAAATTTGCCAACATGGCCCTGATGTCTATAGAGAACACAGAAGTTTTTTCGATCGACCGTGATACCGAGAATTGGTACGTGGATAACGGTGCCACGAGCCATGTAACAAATCGGGCTGATCTATTCCAAAGTTTTGAACATTTTGATGAAAATCGTACTGTAACAACAGCTAATGGCAAAGCAATAGATGCTAAAGGCAAAGGTTCAGTAATAATCGAGGCAAATGTTAAAGGAGAACTACAACGAGTTAACCTGCAAGACGTTTGGTATGTTCCAGCCATTAAGAAGAATTTATTCTCGGTTCTAGCGCTTCATGATAGAGTTCCGAATAGCTTATTTTCATCAACGACAAAAGAATGCAGTGTCTATGTCAACGGAAAATTAAGCTTAGTTGGAAAACGACAAAAGCAAGGGGGTTTATACCGACTACATGCAGCAAACGTACTCTCTGCAAATCCTCCCGAAGTCTATGCAACGACTGCAACGATGCAGCTATACCACGAAAGGTTAGGTCACCAGAATAAGAGGCATGTAAAAGCTATAGTAAAACGAGAACTGGGGCTAAATCTTCCTCTTGACAAGGAGACATGCGAAGGCTGCATATATGGGAAAGCACATAGACTTAAATTCGGTACAAGAACCAGAGCATCGGCACCTGGAGATCTCGTACATACAGACGTGTGTGGACCATTTCAACCAAGTTACACGAAGTTGCAATACTACGTTC
The DNA here is from genome assembly GCA_935421205.1 of Xylocampa areola. Taxonomy (NCBI): domain Eukaryota; kingdom Metazoa; phylum Arthropoda; class Insecta; order Lepidoptera; family Noctuidae; genus Xylocampa; species Xylocampa areola. The sequence goes on from OW285215.1 coordinate 281,112, forward strand.
TGTTTAAAGATGACTTTACAGGTTACCGTATGGTATACTTCATGAAACAGAAGTCAGAAGTCAAAGATAAGCTGGTCTTGATGCTAGCGCAAACGAAAGTAGCAGGTCATACCGTTAAATGTCTACTCAGCGACAATGGTGGTGAATTTGACAACAAATGCGTACGACAAATCTTAAACTCGCATGGAATTCAGCAGAGGCTTGTGACTCCATATACGCCTGAACAAAATGGTGTTAGCGAACGGGAGAATAGAACACTCGTTGAGACTGCCCGCTCCATGATGTATACGCATGAACCAATGCCGCAACAATTGTGGGCTGAACTGATAAACACAGCCGCTTATATACTAAACAGAACCGGTCCTACGAAAGTCGATAAATCTCCTTATGAACTTTGGTGTGGAAAGAGACCGAGTATAAAGCACCTACGAATAATAGGATGCACCGCCTACGTCCACATTCCAAAGCAAAAGAGGAAAAAGCTTGATAAAAAAGCTATAAAAGGAAAACTCATCGGATATGATGAAGATGGCTATCGTGTCTGGATTACCGACGAAAAGAAAAGTTTTCTTGTTCGTTCACGGGATGTCATATTTGATGAAAAAGCCCTTCCCAACAGCAACATTGTTCCGCCTTGTGTACAAACCGACACGAATGACAGGGAATATGAGTTGATTTTGCCAACGAATAACGTTGATGGCACTGAGGAATCGTCTTCACAATTGAATAAAACTCCAATGACAATTGAGCTTGAGGGAGATATGGAACAAATCGATCCTGAACGTAAACTTGAGGGAGAAATGGAACTAGTCCAGGAAAGTCACGTTCATGAACACGCCCTACCGCAAAATGCTTATTCGAGAAACGAAGACGCGAATGACGAAGAATTTGTGGACGCCAATGATGAGTTAGAAAAAGTCTCACCAAAATTGGAAATAAGGTCTCAATACAACTTGCGTGATCGAGCTACTCTCTCACGTCCTAAAAGGTTAGAAGACTACGTTTGCGTTGTAGGAACACAGCATTTTCCCGAAACATATAAGGACGCCGTTGAAAGGGATGACAGTGCAGAGTGGGTAAAAGCTATGTCAAATGAAATGAACTCCCTGAACCAGAATGATGTCTGGACCCTCTGCAAACTACCTAACAACCGAAAGGCATTACCTTGCAAGTGGGTTTTTCGTATTAAAGAAAACCCCGATGGCAGCATAGACAAATATAAGGCTAGACTTGTAGTTAAAGGATTCAAGCAACGGAAAGGAGTAGATTATGAACAGACTTTTAGTCCGGTTGCAAGAATGGCCACGATCAGAGCCTTATTAAGTGTCGCCGCCAAAGAGAAACTGCATTTGACACAGTTTGATGTATCAACAGCATTTCTGAACGGCAAGCTGAACGAAGAAATTTACATGCAGCAGCCAGATGGTTTCAGCGATGGCACATCAAATGTATGTCGGCTCAAAAAGAGTTTGTACCGACTTAAGCAGGCACCCCGATGCTGGAACTCGTGCTTCGAGGAGATCCTGCTACAAAAAGGTTTCGTGCAAAATGCAGCTGACTGTTGCCTTTTTATAAAGAAAACAGGTGACAAGAAAATTATAATAACCCTGTACGTAGATGACGGGTTAGTAGCCACGACAGATGAAAATTTGGCGAAACAATTTCTCGAGGAATTGGGTAATTTACTAAAGATCACCAGCAAGCCAGTGTCGTACTACCTTGGACTTGAAATTGATCAGTTAATGGACGGTTCTATAATGATCAAACAAGAGTCGTACGCTAAGAAAGTGCTCGAACGATTTCGGATGATGGACTGCAATCCAGTCTCAACACCCATCGAAAGGACTACTAAACTAGGGAAAGTTGAGATAGAAAACCTCGAAGGGAAGAAGTTTCCTTATCGAGAGGCAGTTGGTGCTCTAGCATATTTGATGACAGGCACAAGACCAGACATAGCCTATGCCGTAAGTGTTGTCTCACGAAATATGGAAAATCCGACGCAAAATGATTGGGCTCGCGTCAAGCGAATCATGCGTTATATTAAGGGCACTTATTCTTTTGGAATCAAATATACTGCAAAGCATTCATCTTTTATGCTACAAGGTTATAGTGATGCCGATCATGCCGGTGATGAGCAAACGGGACGCTCCACAACGGGAGTAGCGTGCTTATTTGCTGGAGGAATAGTCTCATGGCTAAGCCAACGCCAAGCATCCGTAGCAATTTCAACTACTGAAGCGGAGATAGTCGCCGCAAGCGAAGGCGCTCGAGAACTCGCGTGGCTCCAAAGAGTATTCAGCTCGATGACTGTTTTGGAAGGAGTACCCACGTTAAAAGTAGATAACGAAGCTGCTATACGTCTTGCTTACAACCCGGAATTTCATAAGCGGACTAAGCATATCCGCATTAGACATTTCTTCGTCAGAGAAACTGTACAAGAAGGACTTGTGGTTGTAGAAAAGACTGGAACTGCTACTCAGTTAGCAGACATTATGACCAAGGCAGTTCCTAGACCAAGACTCATGACCATCCGTGATGCCCTGGGTCTTCAAAGCTTCACACTTAATGAATGAGGGAAAGTGTTGAGGTTGCATTACATTAGTTAAGAAGAAAAAGACTTTGCAGTTGCTATAGTGATGTATGTCATATAGAATAACAACGTCAAAGAAATAAAAATCGTTTTAAACTCTGTTAGTCCGTGTAGTTAATTACGCATGCTAAAAGACTAGCCACCTTGGCATTTCCACTGCATACAAGCTCCGTTAACATTTTGAACTGCCTCGTAAGTGTAGTGGTGCCAAGCGCTGCTGCTGAGCATGATCTCCTAGATTGGATTCCCGGGTCGGGCAGTGGGTTATTGAGTTTTTCTGTTAAGAAATTCTCAATAGCAGCCCGGAGTCTGGGATCGTCCCCGATGGCAATAGGCTCACCATTACATGGGACTTAGTAACAGAATTGGTGAAATGTGGGTGTATAACAGACCACACATCTGCTTACACCCTCGAGGGATATAGGCGTGATGCTATGCTATGTATTTAGATATTTATATATATTTGATTGAACTGGAAATACCTGGATGAGACTAGCACAGGGGCATGGAGATTGGCACAAGCAGGAAGGCCCTGCAGCGGGTGCAGTCGGGCTGTAGATGATGAAGTAAGTTTATTATTATGTGACAGCCCTCAGTGAGTTAGTATGGCGATTATTGCCTGTTCTAGGATTTCTTCGTACGTAGGTAGGTCTCTGACATGCCTTTACACACCATCGAGAACATCTCTCAGGTGTGCTGGTTTCTTTATGATGTGTTGAACAAGTGATCATTAATTTATAATACGCACACGATTACGAAAAGTCGTGACTGGCCAGTCCAACGGTCACTGCTGGGAGTTCACCCTCAAATACATCTACAAAATAACTCATCTCTAAAAAATAAAATGCAAAACATAACATAACTAAACGTGCATATAGGGGATAAATAAATAGCTAGGTAACTGCAATTTTTGCTGTTACTAGTTAAATATTTTTAAGTTATAGGTTAAATATTTTTATTTATATGTCTTATATATTTGATAATTTAAATGAAAGTTTTGCTTCATGTTCTTCTTCTTGCTCGTCTGGGGAGAGCTTTGCCAGCGCGCTTAGTGATGACTCTATACACTTACGTGACAAACTCTTTTCAATTTTTTCTTGTTCTAGCAAGTCTTTTAATGCCGTTCATATAAACGCTCAAAGTATTCCGGCCCATCACCCGGATTTACTAACTTCTTTCGATTCTGATTATATTCATGCTATCCTTGTCTCTGAAACCTTTCTCAAACCTTCTCTTCCTTCTACGCAATATGCAGTGCCCGGTTTCAAACTTGTACGTAATGACAGGACAGGCAAGGGATATGGAGGAGTTGCTATTTATCTCCGTGAAGATATCTCCTACAAAGTCGTTGATAAGTCTCCGAGTGATTATGCAAAATTTGCTGAACACCTCTTTATTGAAATTAATTTTAACCCCTCTAAACTACTTTTGGGTGTTTATTACAGTCCTTCATTGCAAATTGATTATTTCTCCTCTTTTGAAACTAAACTAGAATATCTTTCTTCATTATATGATCATACTATTATCCTCGGAGACTTCAACACCTGTTTACTCAGGGATGATACGCGCAGCCGTAAACTCCTATCACTTGTCTCTTCTGTTAATATGCATATCCTTCAACTAAATGCTACTCATCATGCTCCTCACTGTACTCCTTCTCTTCTAGACCTTATCTTAGTGTCTGACCCCAGCAAAGTAGTAGCACATGGGCAACTTCCTGCATCTTTTTCGTATCATGATCTTCTATTTCTTTCGTATAAAATACGCCCTCCTAAACGCAAATCCAAGTTTCTCTTCCTTCGCAGTTTCAAGAACATTAATATGGAGAGCTTGATGGAGGATGCGGGTAGTATCGACTGGTCTCCTGTTTACCAATGCAATGAAGTGGATAATAAAGTGTTGGCCTTTAACAAACTAGTGTTAGGTCTTTACGACACGCACGCTCCCATAAGGAGGGTAAGAGTTAAACATCTTCCGGCCCCATGGTTGTCTGATGTAGTAAAGCAAGCGATGTCACAAAGGGATAACGCTAAAATTCGCTATAGGAAGTCTCCTACGGATGAGAACTGGGCTCTGTATAAGAAGTTGCGAAATCGTTGCGGTCGTTTGTGTAGGGATGCTCAAAGGCGCCATATCCACAACTCAATCCAAAATTTCAACACAACACAAGTATGGCGATTCCTTAAATCTCTAGGTATCGGCAAAACCTCGACTTACGACGGCATTCTCGATATGAACCTAGATGCTATTAATGTCCACTTTACTAAATCACCAGTTGCATTGAATGATAAGGTAAAATCTTTGACTCTTAACAATCTTTCCAATCTTCCTTTGCCAATATGTACTGCATTCACTTTTCACCAAGTTACAGCCCGAGATATTAAGAAATCCATCTTATCCATTTCCACAAAAGCGGTGGGCGAGGATGGCCTTCAAATCCAAATGCTACTTCTTATCCTAGATGAACTTGTTCCTGCAATCCTTCATATTGTAAACCATTCTCTTAAGACTAGTTATTTTCCCTCTGCTTGGAAGAAGGCCTATGTCTTACCGCTTCCTAAGGTATCTAATCCCTCTTCGCTGTCCCAGTTCCGTCCAATATCCATACTTCCAATCCTATCCAAAGTCCTTGAGAGTATTGTTAATAATCAACTGTCTTATTATCTTTCCTCTAACAGCCTGCTTAGCCCATTCCAATCTGGTTTCCGCCCAGGCCATAGTACTGTAACGGCACTAGTAAAAATAACAGATGACATCCGACTGGCCATGGAAAATAAGCTTCTCACAGTACTAGTTTTGCTGGACTTCAGCAGTGCTTTCAATTCAGTTGATTTTGACATCCTCTTAGCAATCCTATCCTCTCTAAATATATCTCCTGCTGTAATAGCTTGGTTTAACTCCTATCTTCGTGGTCGCTCACAGTCGGTTCGCGCTAATGAGGCTTCCTCCTTGTGGTGTGATCTAACTGCGGGTGTACCTCAGGGTGGCGTTCTCTCTCCTCTTCTTTTCTCTGTTTTTATTAACGCGATCACTAAGGTTTTATCTTCACACTACCATCTCTATGCAGACGACTTGCAGCTTTATCGGCACTTTAAAATCGAAGAGCTTCCTGAAGCTGTTACTGCCATTAATGATGATCTTCAGAATATCAGTGAATGGGCTAAAGCCTTTGGTCTCTTAGTTAATCCAAAAAAATCCCAAGCTCTCATCATTGGTGGCAGGTACTTCTACAATCTTTTGGATCACCAGTCTCTTCCACCAATTATATTCGACTCTACCCATATAGCCTACTCAAAAAGTGCAAAAAATCTCGGTGTCTTCATAGATTGCAATTTGTCATGGGGTGTTCACATTGCGGAGATAAGCAGGAGAATGTATTGGTCCTTTCACTCCCTCAAGCGCCTCCAGAAGTTCCTGCCATTTCAAATTAAAATAACTCTTGCGCAATCACTTCTTCTTCCTCTTTTAGATTATGCCGATGTTTGCTTTCTCGACGCTACAGAGGAACTGGTGAACAAACTGGAACGTCTGCAGAATTTGTGCATCCGCTTCATTTTTGGCCTTCGGAAATACGACCATGTGTCGGAATTCCGGACAAGATTGAGGTGGCTGCCTATTCGGCAACGTCGAGATGCTCACATTCTTTCTTTTCTCTACTCTGTTCTTCACAACATAAATTCCCCATCATACCTTCGTGAACGCTTTGAGTATCTTGTCCCTCGGGGGAAATCCTGTCGCTCAAATTCTTCTCTACTCCTTCGTACTCCTCATCATACCTCAAGCTGTTACGATGGATCATTCACTATACGTGCTGTGCGGCTTTGGAACTCTCTTCCACATTCTTTGCGAGATAGCCCTTCTCTGGATGTGTTCAAGAAAGGAATCATGGAACATTTCCTTTCAACGTAATTAAGTATATATGTAGTATATGTATTGTGTATATATTGTATTGCTGTATATGTGTATGTATATGATTGTATTTAATTTATCAGTTCATATTTATTATAATAGTAATTAATTGGTGTTTATTTGTAGTATTACTTTGGTGTTGTACACTTCAATCTGTCCTCATCTTTTTCTACTTTTCTATCGCTCGAAGGTTTGCTGGTAGAAAACTCATGTATGGGTTAAGCTCGCCTTTGTACATCAATTTTCTTTATCACTCTTTGTAATCTATGTTTTGTGTGTACAATAAAGAATAATAATAATAACTAAATAATAGTTACATAAAACTGCAAAATAAATGTGCCGTTTGACGTTAAAGATGAATTTCTTGAGTAATAGCGAAATCATTTGTAAACTGCAATAAAAAACCTCAGATGCATACAAAGATACAGTCATTGTGGACCGAGGGGGTGAAGTAAAGGGAAGGGGGGGGGGGGTGATGACTGATGGTGGTGTGCACGCGAACCCGGACTAATTGCCGACCGGAGCATCTCAGACACTATGCATATCTCAACAGTACCTAATAGCCAATTTTCTGCGCAATTTTTTGTGTGAAAGTAATATATTGCAAGCGTCCTCATACATCTTGTAACTGTCACCCAGTAATGTATGCAACGTGTCTCAGCATGTGGCCAACAATTTTCTTGCACACTATTTTGTAATCTATTAACCCGAATACTCCTCAAAGGACAGCCATTTAAATACAGAAATAGTTATATTTCTTCATCACATCTCAGCGGACCCATAATTCTGTCAAAACTTCCGCGCGAGAGAGCTTTCAACATAATTATAAACTATAAAAAATATATTACAGAAATGAGGCAACTAGGTGTCCCGGCACTCAGTGACACTTTCAAAGTGTACAATAAACTGGACGCTCCCAAAACCCAACATCTGGCACCTCACACTTTTAAGAGTCGCAATGGCCTCTTTATTTGACTTTATTCTTAAATTTATGTGCGAGCATCACACGTAAATCTGCCGGTGATGATACACACCCATAACTCCGTGTATTTTGTAAGGAGTCGATTAATATAATGACGTAGAGGGCCGCGGCTCCACGACATGTTTATATCCGAACGGATGCGCCCCGAGCCAAACAGGGTTAACGCGGCGACACATTACGCTGAAATTAATCCCTGCCAGCTCGTGCCAGCAGATCACAATCTGGCATCTGGCAATAACCCACGCCAGAACGCTCGCTGTTGAAATCGGCGTTAACGATTATTGTATAAACACTAGCATCTAGACTGCACATTATCTTGGTTTTGTAACTCCGGAGCTCCACTCTACGAGGAAATTATTGTATGTTTATATAAATTATTCCGAACAGTGGATTGTTATTCAAATTCGACGTCTTGTTGTTGCAGTTGAGCTACACGTCGTACCTGGTGACACGCACGTATGCTATGATCGCCAACCCTGATGCCAGTGTGACTGCTTCTGGTCTATTCATTGTCGACAGATTTGCGTTTGGAGAAAATAACACGCTTGTTTTGGCAGTGGTAGTTTAAGTTTAAGTATACTTTATTTCGCGTTAGTACATTAACAAGTTTATTTTTAATGACAGCATTACGATCCCACACAACTCTTGCCGGCTTTTCGCCAAAAACAATATAAATTCGCTCCATAACGATGTTCTAAAGTGAAGTGTTTCAGCATACGTGGCATAGTCGGTCTGATGGCCTGACATACACTTATCTTAATAAAATTACCACGGATTATTGTCTTGTATGTGTGTTCGTGTGTCACGTACGTATTCAGCACACGTGCGTCTGCGCACGATCTTTGTCACACTTCGTTTGTGACTCGGATATAATCGGCAATTGCATCATCCTTGCGAGGCGGGTCAACCTGAAGTGGACTTTATTGTAAAAGTATTTAAGTAGCAAATGCTTCAGCGTTTGCGTCTTTAAAGTGAATTTTAGGACTGTTTTGGATGGTATACTTTATACTAATAAGTAAGTAATATTTTTGTGAAATTTTTCTTATTTTAGTAGCTTTTAATTATGATTATGACGATAAGAAGAAAAAGTTTTTTTATAATTACATACTTTTTTACATGCTCATAAACTAAACGGAAGTGTGACACATACAAAATAGGAAGCCGTATGAGATAAAGCTGTGCTCATTTATTTTATTTTTTCGTGTTTTGTGTGTGATTTAGCGCAATGGTTTTTATTAATGTCAATTAGGAATATTAATTAAAACCCAAATGATTATCGAAAGTTTCCGCTGGTATTTCCTCTTCGCCACACATATGTTAGCAGACAGTTGGGCGCTGGCGATCGTCCCGCACGCCCACACCGCACGCCGCGCATAGTCCACATCGCGCCACACAGCACCACACCACCACTGTGACGTCACCGGGGCTCACTAATTACCGTACTCTTTCTCCCACACGGGCCAAGTTTCGTTGTCAAGGCGAAATATCCACCTTTGAAGTTCAAATTAAAGAAGTTCCCTCCACATCCGAGAGGGTCAGCCGCGTTACGCTCCTCTCAACTGTTACTTTGACGAACTAAGGATGAATGTCCATCCCTCCGATAGCGGTATCTAATCTCCTTGTTTTAATTTAGAGGTGTATGGAGGGACCTTCAGATCTGCATAACTACGTCCACAGACCGTCCAAATTCAGTCGTTCATTAACTCCGAAGGCTGAAGCCGAAGGCTAAAAACTTGAAGAATAGAGCCGCTCTGAATTTGCGCGGGTTGTTTAAAAAGGAAAGTAATTTGTGCGGATGTTTGACATCTGGGCTCTGGTCGACTCCGACACGTGATCCGCAAACATTCCCTATTGCGCCTCATATTTTTCTTATACTAATATTTCAGAAGGAGTTTTCAAGAAAACCTACGACGTGGAGTTTTGTAATGAAACATTGTTATTTAGAAAGGCTCGTCGGATACTTCGTAAGTCAATTGCGACACTCTTCAACTTATTGTTTGAAGGCTAGAGGCTCTATTTCGAGGAGATGTAAAAATGCGACAAGTGTAACCGACAGGAAAACTTTATAAGAAGGTATAAATAATGAGTTGCACTGCAATATGCTGCAGTTGATACACAGAGTAGTTGATGACAGAAGGAGCACACCTTACAACTGGTATGTAGATGCCGAGCCAAACTAAAAACTTGCCGTCGGCTGTGAAATCTGGAAGTGGGTTTTCTATACTTTCTTACTATATGGTTGCAACGACTGGGCGCCCTGCCAACCCCATAACAGTAACCATAACATACCGCTGCCCCCCGGCGTCGCCTCACTGCAGTATTGTTTGTGTCATGAAAACTATTATCGTGTTGGACAAAGAATGTCAGCTTCTATTTATTTTTTGCTAGAATAGCAAATGGCTGTGTTTGCGTAAAACGAAACAAAATGTGTTATGGTAGGGTTGGTTTGTAAGTTTTAACATATTATTATAGTTTGAAATGGTCGCGTTGTACTTACTTACGAGTGAATAAGTAATAAATAAGTAGCAACTTCAAAATCTACTACGTGTCAATCATAATCTGTCATGTGAGACAAGCCAAGCGAACACGTCTTCTAAAAGAATGAAAAATGACAAATTGGTTGAGAATTACTGTATGGTTTTGCTGCACTAAGTCCTAATATCAGCTGTTACAGTTGAGGAGGCCAGAGCGGCTTTTATTAGTATTTTTACAAGTGGAGCAACCACTCCTTCAACACACTGCTTCCTAGACTACTTAGTATTAGCAGTATAAAGTAGTATTGAAAGGGATCTCGGTAAAGGTTATTTACTGGAGGATGTGTGGTTTTTAGTCGGTAGGAGTTCGCTACAATGTCCATTGGGGAATTCGCAGAAAAAAAGAACAGCCTTTAAGACGAAATTACGGCTCTAACAATTTGAAATACTGACAACCCTTTACGAGCAATACTGACAAAGCAGAAGAGGCGAAACCACAAGCGAAATCAACAACAAAGAAATGAGCCAAAATTCAATGATGCAACTATCTCCCTAACTCTCTATACCCTGTACATTGTCTTTGGGTACAGACTACAGAGCCAAAGCATCCGAAACTTTTCCATTACCGTCTTACCGACCGGTCGTAATTACCGATCACGGTTCGTTAGCTGCCGTCTCTAATAGGACGGACGTACGTACGTACGGACAAGCGTTGGTTATTTATAGCGGTTCGGCGAAATGGCGGCGAGTGCGACAGGTGACGGGTTCAGGGCCATGGCCGCTGCTAGCGCGCTGCGAGCTAGGCGTGAAGGTGACAAGAGGCGTTACTAGATGAACAGATACAGAGACTAACGACGTGTGGTAGAACTCTCATCATATCAAAGAGTAGAGTAGAAGGAAAACGGGCGTGTTGTCCAATTGTTGGGCAAACGTTCCTCTGTATTCTTCCACATTTCCTAAATATCTTGTATACTTATCATAAAAAGCGACACTTAAACTGTGGATAGCTTGGACTTTGGTTTCCTTAGGTTTTTTAAATCGTTACTCTAGGAATTTCACCTGTATCTTAAGTGCATTTGGAAATAGAAATTCCACATGTATTATCAGACAAACCCGAAACAATTATATGTTAGCTATAATTTCCCTGCGATCCGCAGCATAGTAACCTCTGTAACACTAACCGTGGTGTCAAAATTAGCAAGTTAAGGCATTCCCTTGCACCGAAACAAAACCCCATCTCTCACCAATTTCCATTCCTGGTAACGACGTATCCATTTATCTACAAGTTATGCGGGGGCCATTCATCTGCTGCCCACTATAATCTTAAGGGAGGCCGGGACTCCATCATTCATCACGACGGAGTAACCCCACACAAATTAATTTTAAACTTAATTTAAGGGATGCGCTCCTCGCTGTCGCCGCCTGTCTGTATATATTAACGAAGTATCTATTACCCGTTGTATGTTATATGCATTTTATAGTATGTTGATTGTCTGTCACGATCGTAATTGTTTCTGACGTTTGCGAGTGTGTTTATTGAAATGTTACTAGGCGGACTGGTCGGTACCAGTAACCGTATCTAGTTTAGCTAGTCAGCTAGTCGACATTAAAACAGATGACCAAGAAATTTGAATTAATGTTTTAATTTGACAGCGCGGTTGGTGCAGTGGTCGAGAGACTAACTGCTGCGCTCCGTGTCGCAGGTTCGACTCCTGCACGGAGCAAATATTTGTACGATCTATAGATAATTGATCCGGGCCTGGGTGTGTGTGCTTGTGATATGTCTGTAAATGCACCCACGATACAGGAAGAAATTCCTAGAGTGGGGCAACGTTTAAACTAAAATTCTATGACCATGGAAATACTTACTTCTACTTCTTTTGCCTGTAGTTAGTTTATAAAATTAATAAAATTTTGTAAAAATCGTCGGTTTTGTTTACTGAGTTACAATTCTAAAGATTTTACAAGTACTCTCAGACAATATATTAACAGGAATTAACGCGCAATAAATACTGCGCGTTAATTCCTGTTAATATATAGGTAGTAATGTCTGAATACGAGAATATAGTAATATCATGTCAACGCCATAGTTTAAAAGTTAGTACGCTCGGATATTTGACACAATTTCATTATTATTTCACAGCACTACACAATATACGACTGCCTCGTTGGTTTAGTTGTCCGAAGCGTGACTGCTGAGCATGAGGTCTCGGGTTCGATTCCCGGGTCGGGCAAAGTGTTATTGAGTTTTTCTGTTAGAAAATTCTCAGTAGCAGCCCGGAGTTTGGAATTGTGCCCGGTAGACACAGGTACAACTGCGTACACCTCTGCCTACCCCTTCGGGGAATACAGGCGTGATGCTATGTTAAGTTACTACACAATATTATTGGTATAAACAAAGAGAGAAAGCGGATATTTTCCTCAATTTCCCTTTCAACACCAGCCCCCGCGAAGATAAATAACTCGTCCTATTTGCCGGATGCGCGCGCGCACTTATTGCGCAAACGCTATGAATGGCTGCATCTGTGCATGCTGGTGTTATGTAAAACTGAATTATGTAGTATTGTCGTTACATACGAGCATGTGGAAAGTGTAGCGGGTTAAATAAACTGTTATTTCAACAGTTAGCGCTTGTTGACAATAACTGGTTTATATTTTGTTTTACTGTTAAGAAAAAAACACTTTTATTTATTAAACAGAGATTTGGTAACTTGCACTTGGTAGAAAGTTGGTCAAATCATAAACACAAAAAAAAACTTATTTAAATATTTCACATAAAAAGTCTTTGGGAGGGGCTCGTGGCTAAGTAACAGCCACACAAAGGCTAGGCAGATATACTCCACAACGTTCCCAATAGGGTAAACATACCTTTTATACATTCTGTGAACTCTTTGTGACGATTATCTCAAAATAATCCGTTTACTAAAATCTAGTTGTGAGCAGACTTTTATATATATACCTGCCTAGCCTTTTCCTAATAACATTGGGGTCGGCTTCCAGTCAAACCCGATGCAGCTTAATACCAGTATTTTACATGGAGCGACTGCCTATCTGGCCTCCACAACCCAGTTACTGGGTAACGCGATATCTCGTGGTATGACTGGTTGTCAGACTGTCAGGCCTCTGACTACCCGTAGCGGCTGTCATAGATCTTAATTTGACAACCGGGACCGACGCTTAACGTGTTCTCCGAGGCTCGGAGTGGTCCCGGTATGAAATGATGGTCACCCATCCACAGACCGACCGCGACAAGCGCAGCTTAACCTCGATTGATCGATCTGTGCGGCTGTTTTTTAGCCCAGCCCCTTATAAGGAACGTTGTGGAGTGAGAGGGGATGTACTGACGAAGATTGAGGAAGGTGCTTAAGATGGTTTCGGCACGTAGAAAGGATGGATGAAAGGCGATTGATAAAATTAGTACATGAGGCGAGAGTGGATGGAAGATTCGGGGCAGGCCGACCTCGATGAATGTGCCGCAATCACATTGCGAGCGTACTCAAAAAAGGACAGTATAGGAGCCACCTAAATTGATGAATATGCATGAAGAGGTAAATGAACATAGATGATTGTAGTAAATCGAAATCAATGGTCTCTGCCTACCCCAATGGGAAACGGGCGTGATTGTGTGTATGTATGTTACCCTATTTCTACAAAAGTTATATATATCAAACCTTGGACTGTCCCTACACGAATAATGTTTAAAAATAATGACTTTCAGGTAAGAGCCAAGTTGCGCACGCGTCGCTCTCGCTGACACCTGTCAAGTGTCTGACACTTGCGACACTGACACACTGACAGTCGTTACTTGTTGATACACAGCTTGATTGGTACAGGAATATACATTATTTATGGAAATGAAAATTTTTTGATCTCAGAAGAGTTTTCTTGTTATATATAAACCACACAAAAGTGACAAGAAGCTCACGGTCAGGAGCAGGATCCGAACCTGCGCCACCCGGATAAATTCTCCAGGCGGTCTACCAAGTAAACCAGCTCGACCTCTTTTTGGTAAATACTCCAAGCGCTCTTAACCAAGCAGCGCAGGTTCGCTCACGACCATATTTTGCGTTCCACAAGAATTTCTATCTTTAGAGTTCGCTACGCCTGCGTTAATGTATTTGAAAGATTTATCCGTATTTGCTAGTAGAATTAATCAATCAAATTTAATTTGTAACGTTGGGGTAATCCCCTCTCTCTGCTTAGCCTTTTCCACAACGACTTTATTACAATTAGCCAACATTTAAGGGACATAAAATTAATTGACCCTCTGAGCTCCCTCTTGAGCATCAGGAACTCCCGATACTCTAGAGGGAGCTACTGAATGAACGTTATACCATCATCATATAGGCTGCCTCGATCGGTCCTAAGCGCGACTGCTGAGCATGAGGGTTCGATTCCCAGGTCGGACAAAGTGTTATTCAGTTTTTCTGTTAGGAAATTCTCAGTAGCAGCCCGGAGCTTTAAACTGTACCCGGTTGATGGCAATAGACTCACCACCTATAACATGGGACTTAATAACAGCATTGGTGAAATGTGTATGTATCATATAGATACAAACTACATACTATAGCTACAGCTCTGCTTATCCCCTCGCGTTATACATGCATTGAGTGCATACAGCGGATATTGCAATCGGCTGCAGTTGCAGCGCGGTTGCGTCGCAGTTGCGTCATAACGGAAGGAACAGTTGTTTCGCCGTCGTCACTAAGGCACAATTTATATGGAACTGTAGGTACCAGGCACTAATTCATTGGGTTCCTTTTAAGAGGTTAATGGGTAAGTACATACATGCATACAATCACGCCTATCTCTCATTGGGGTAGGCAGAGACTATCGATTTCCATTTGCTACGATTCTGACACACCCCTTTCGCTTCATCTTTTTTCATTAACCTCTTCATACACGCTCGTTAATTGGTAAGTAATAAGGATTAATTAATTAATTACATGACAGTCCAGAAAAGGAGTGTTATGTTTTAAGGATACTACGAGTAGGTGTATGTAAGTACATATGTATGTATGTTTGTGAGTTGCTTTATTCCACCATAACTTCGAATGCCTGAAACGATTTGGGTGAATGAGGTATAAGTTAGAATAACGTTAGAATTATTGCATTTTCTCTTATAACATAGGCCAGTACGATAAAAAAAATTATATAGCAGCGGGCTTATAGGAAAATGTTCCACAGTATTGTAAAATTCTTCAACTAGCTCGATTTTTACTTTTTAGTTAATACACGGCAAGGGTACAATCTCTGCCTAACCTTTTAGAAACACAGGCGTGATGCTATGTATGTTATGTGACCAAATTTCGCTAGCTCATTACAACAAGCGATGTCCTTTGTTACACCAAGCCGAAGCGACTGAACATTCTCTTAGCAACGAACACAATGTATTTGTCTTAGAGGACCAGACAGGAGACGTCTTCTGACTAAATATCGAACAAATTTGCTCGCCACTTTTGGCGGGGGGTGAGGTACAAGCACAAAAGACCTTGTACTAAAGTGAAAATAGTCCTCATCATTACATTAACAGTATTAAAATACATAAAAAAACTAAAAACAAACAAAAAATTGTGATACACATGATTAAAATCGAGTACTATCATTGTAACCATACTGGTAAAAGGTACCTTTATATGATTGGAATTCATATGAATGTGGTGAGAGGGGTACGCCTGCTAAAACTACTCCAGTACTAATTCCTTCAATGTATTTGTTCACGATGTTAGCACACACTGTTTGTGTCTCTATTCTGTTCAGTAACCTCTACTATTTATCCCGTATCTGTTGTTAATAGTTGACCCTTCGTTCTTACGTTTATGGTTACTATAGCTTTATTTATAAAAGTAGGTTAATGTTGGTATTAACTTACTGGAGTATCAACTCTATGTGAAAGAGAATAGTTTGGCTCTGGTGATCTATAACGTTCTGGCTTCGATTCCCGGGAAGTGTACATAAAAATAAATAAAAAATTTGAGAGGTGTCAAGGGACACCCGGATGGAACGAAGTTCCTTTCGATTAATTAGTGAAGGAATTGTAATAAAATTGTATTTAATATTTATTATGATATGTATTTATTTGTGTTATATTTTTTATATCTTCTGGATGTTTACATATTTTTGCACTGCAATTATCACGTGATCTATAATTAACCAATCAAAAAATATTGATTAAAAAGACATCATATTTTACTCCAAAAAATTATATACCTTAGAAAAATAAAAATAAAATCATACTTACGCATCTGAATGATGATTTAAAGTGTTTAAAGCCTGAATTTGTTTTTTCCTATCGTAATATTCTTTATTTCTTTGTTTATCAGTTTTAGGTATTTTTTTACTTTCTTGTTTCTTTAATTTCTGCGCTTCATAATGCTTTTTTCTTCTTTCTGCATTAGTTTTAGGTTTTTTAGCTGGTAATTGATCAGTCTCACTACATCCATCTGATCTCTCTGCAGTTATGTTTTGTACCATTGTATTTTGTAATTTCTTTCTCTCACGATATTCTCTACATCTTTGTGCATTTGTCTTTTTCCTTGATGTTATAGTTTGTACCTCAGTAGTCGATGCTTTAGTTGATTCGCTATTGAAATAAAACAAGCAAAAAAATTGTACATATACATACATATATATATATATATATATACTCTCTCTGTCTATTCTTTCATACACGTCATAGATGCGCGGGACTTTGTAAACACAACAGAGTGTATATATATATATATATATATATATACAGGCTGTGGTTCTAGACACAAAACAATAAAAAAAAGTATACCTTAGAAAATCGAATTAATTTCGCAGTTTTACTGTTTTTTGCATATACGTCGTGTCATAGCCATCGCCGCGTTGCGCGCAGTAGACACAAGGACTGAACCGCGCGCCGACAAAGGCCGTATACGAAAATTTCACAGCGAAGCGTTAGCTGTTACGAGACGAATAGGCGTTGGCCTCTTGGCTATTATTGTTTTAATTATTTTTATACAACATATAACTTGTTGCTGTATATGTTCCTACAATATGGCCACTGTTCAAAACCACAGTCTGTATGTAATACTTTAAAGGTTACTTTGATACATACGTTCTGATATTATAATATTAAAATATAATTTGCTTTTAAATGTAGTAAAGTTATGACGCGTACACTTGCTAAACACACGATAATGGAGAGATTATAACGCGTAAGACTTGGTTAGCACAATAGTAAAGACAGGTACTGCGTACTTGCTAAAAATACAAAAGCATTTATTATTGTCTGTATAAAATCTCTACTTACCTAACTCCATCCGCAATATCCGGAACTTGTGCAGAAACACTGTCAGGATTCATTATTGTTATTATTTTTTATTAGGTACAAAAAACCTGTATACACTCAACAAAAATAATCGTCGCGGCACCACACTGTTCAATGCGAAATAGAAAGACGAAACGAAAATATCTGGCTTGCTTTCTATAAGAGAGAGAGAGAGAGACAGACAGAGAAACATGCGCACGCCGCACGGCTTACAATAGCTTACTATAGCAAAAAGTGTCGTTACAACTTTTCGTCTTAATTTTTTCCGTCTACCCCCTTTCGCAACGCGCGATAAGGAACTTCGTTCCAAAAAAAACAGAACAACAATTTGTTTGCTGAGCTTAACTCAGTAATGTGTTTTCTACAAGCAAACTATTGAGCGATAGAGGTCATACTGTGGTAAATCGAGGAGAAAATCTCCGTACAATAAAAAAATGTTTATTTTTTTATTGCTTACCTATGCTGTTCCAATACTGAGCAAAGGTCTCCACATTGATCTTATATTATGATGTTAATCTTGCTCATCTCAGTAATTCAAACTCAAGGTTTGCCGAAGAACAATGGAGCGCAGCCTGTTAAATATAAAGCTTGTCGACCGTTTTCGTAATTCTACCATTTTGTAATCATATTTAATGTGTGTTGAAAGAAAGAAAGAAGGAATTCAACAATAGGCACCGTGACAACTTGCTTAGCACCATAAACTAGATTTATTTGCCGATGGATTAAGACATTTGTATAATATATTTCGTGTAATTTTAAATGACAATTATTGTATACTTAAAAAGTGACATAATAATTGTTATCGGACATATTACTATTTTTATTTTATTTTAAATTGATGCTAAACTGACATTCTATTGTTCACATTCAATTGAATTAATCATTTTAATTTATTGTATTATTATATAAAGATTTTGACATTATTGGTATTTCATAAAAATCTATTGTACAAATTGATGAGAATGTGTAATATATTCAGCAATTGTTAGTAATTAAATTAATCTTGTAAGCGTTTTGGGTGTGACATCTGTTAGATTGTAAGATCAAATGACTAAATAAATAAATAAAATAATAATTTAATATCCAAATGACAAAGTAGAAACAATAACATGCCAGTGCCGAAAGATTACCAGCTCAGCATAGCTGGGCGTGGAAGACAGCACTGGTTTCAGTTACGAGTATTATTCCACCGGCTGTAATCCGGTCAGATGCACTCAGCACATACATACATTCAGTGAAATATACACTACCCGTAACAAAGGAACATAACTCGGTGCGTTTGTACCAAATGTATATAAAACGCATGAGCTTTACATAATACTGGTTGATATAATAATCTCTTGTTTGACTCACGATCTTAACCACCATAACGCGGAGCCCATAACTATGATAGTACATTAATTACACATCGCTTTATAATTAGACGCACGTAGCAACACAAATTTATTCTTGCAGAAAGTACAAACCTTATTCACTTACATTACAGACGATATTTCTTCATCTTCTTGTATAAACTACTGTGGTATGCTAGAGGATTACTGGAATATCTAAGGGAAAATATACCCTATGTTAAATATTCAAAGTTGAATTTTGATTAAAGTATAGAGCATTGGTCGATACGGCTACATGCGCAGTGGTTACAGCGGTGTCCTGCGACAGGTCTTGCGATCAGTCGCGCGATTGCTCGGCTTACTTGCGACTAGTGATGCGACTGGTCGTCTCACGTGCGCCCCTAGCAACAATCAGCTGTTTCCGAGGCCGCGCGGTGCAATTTTAATTCCTGTCATACAAGGGGGTGTCTGCACAAAGGGTTGCTGACGTCACCTTGTGGAGTCGTTTTAATTGATGCTTGCATATCTTAGTGGTATTATTGAGGGACATATGTAGGGAGAAAGTCGAGGCAGCGATATAACTCTATAATTTCGGTTTTCGTTTAATATTTAGGTTAATCCAATATCGAAATGGAATCGCATTGCTAACAAAGAACGTCAACAATAGAATCAAAGGCAATATATTATGTATAAGTACTCGTATATACAGGTTACGCTGTTAGACACTGGGACACAATTTTCCAGGAACACGATAATGTTTTACAGAAATAACATCTCATTTTTGTATTATTTTGCTGGGATCATGCAACGTGCCTTCATTGGTGGGCTCTGCCCCATTCAATCTCTCGATCACAAACACGGTTGCCTAGGTGATAAGCAATAGAGTTTCCTTTATGATCTAGCTAGAAAAATATCTATAAATGGTCCGGTTGGCAGACTGTCTCACTAAATAGGGCTGTCCATTCATATTCCTGTATTTAATCCGTCCGTCATTCGCGAGTGCATTTTATAAGCACTACAAAGGACCCTCCATGCACTGCGGGGTTGCCATGAACACTGTCAGGGCGTCCGTGATTTTTGAGGGGTGCAACTAAACGGAGAATAGCCAGGCATTTGTGCAATATCTATTATTACAAAAATGTGTAAGCTCTCGGCTTTACAATTTTATTTAACAAAATTTCTCATGACGACCCTATTCGTCGTGTTCACATTCACACACAAGAGGTATAAATACTTTCTATATATGGATGCGAATACAAACCTGACTGAACTTGGATACATTTAATTATGTCCTACATATACATATATAAATAATTAGTTATAGGTCAATAGACACATATACCTATAGTTGCTGCTAATGTGGGGTGTAATATAATCGGCTAGTTTCAGTTATAGAATCTTCAGCCAAGTCACATGGGCCATGCATTTGTTCAATATATGCATTTAAATAAATCTCAGTTTCTTATGGAAAACCATCAAAGGCCTAGTGTTTCAGACAACACAATACAATTTACAGCTTCAATTTACATTTCAAAGTATAGTCCAAAATCCGTCTAACGGGTGATCCATGATTCCCAAACCTAATCTATCCGATACACAGCAACTAACACACTTTCCATCAATACGTGTACACTTGCATCTTACATTAGAGCGAGGGGGGAGGCTCCCCCGGGCTGCCCGCGGTATCGATCTGCGCCGACCTTGGCACTGACGGAGGACATCTATTTATAACCATCCGCACTTATATGTACGTACAGTTGCACCTCCACCGGCCCCATCTCTCCCTCGAACAGGGGGGGTGGGACGGGAGAGGTGATGGTGATTATGAGAGCTTTAGAAGGGGATATGACATGAGCTCACTAGGAGATTAGTTTTTTGTTACCGAGTTAAACGGGTTACTGATGCGTGATTGTGACGTGAATTTGAAATCAGATACGTGAGATTAGTTGCAAAGTTATCTTACTAGTGATCTGTCGGGAGGTTCACTAATTGGATGGAACATTATAGTTTTTTTATGTGTTTGGGGTTTTGGAAGATAATATTGTTGTATAATAAACCTTGTTAAACAAAACGCGTTCATTATTTTAAGCTATGCCCAATGGCACATACATATGTCATTAGATTATGTTTTCTCTGTAAGCGAATTTGTAATATTTTTTAAGAAAATAAAATTCTTTAACCGTAATAAGTATAAGTGTAAGCAAATAAGCAGTGAGAAGACTTTTCATGAAGTCTTCTAAATATAATTTCGTTAAGGATACTTTCAGGTATCCTTAACGAAATTAGTCCAAGAGGGATGATAAAAAAATGAATGAGAAACGACAGGATTATTGATTTCATTTCTGTTATGGTTAGTCCGTAACAGAAATAGGTTAGGAGCTTACCATATATTGTGAAGCAATATTTTCTCGTCTTTTCTAATATATTTGACTAATCATTAGATAAAGCCGAATCCCGAGCTCAGTAGCGTGCAATAGGAGAGGTCTATGTCTAGCATTGGACTACTATAGGCTGATGGTGATGATAATAATGATGATGATTTGGAAACGTTAGATCGCTTATTTGTCACGTCATAAGTTTTGTTCGATGACATGGTAGAACTGTTTTTTTTTTAAGACAAGTAACGTTATAGATACATAGACCAATGGAGAGCCTATTTCGATAAACCAAAGTTTGGATCATCGACTGAGCGCATGTTTCATGAAAACCATAAAATGTTTATTGGTTCAGTTTATAACTGTGGTGTTAACAGCTCGCCGCTAGTTGGCAACCACCCGAGCTGGTGACGACTGATGCCGCTGACGCTCTCCACCAGTCACTCCACAGTCCCTTTGGTTTCTAGCACTATGATCTGCTGACCGAATTATCGCCAGATGTCTTCAATGCTCGGGATCTATGAAGTATATAGTACAGAGGGGGCACTGATTTGATCCACCAGAATCAACAGTGCTCGATTTTTATTTGCTGCGACGACTGAATGATTAAAGTTGTAAAAAGTTCGACACGTCCTTTGCCATCCGGTAGAAGCCAACCATGAGAAATTCAACACTATAATAATAGAAAAAGGTAGATAGATACCTATTCCTGTTTACCTTTATAGCTAAAATTAATAGGTTTAAGCTAGTATCAAGTGATATGATTAGCCCTAACCATTGAGCCATTCCCGCTTTATTCTTAGTATTAACTGTTGTCAGTAGGCGACGAATAGAAGATAGCCTACACACAAAGGTGGGTGTGGGCCTGCTCACGGCTATCGCACAAGAGAGCATCTTGCATGTAACACCTTCACCGACCTTCACAGGTTATATAGGTACAGCTGATGTAGGTAGAGCTTGTGAAAACTTATCAAGTCCCTGTTGGTAGTTGAACGTTCAAACTCTTATACAAAATCACAGTTAATTATGTTGAGTTATTACTTTATAAGGCGTCTCAACCTCGCCGTGAGGCGGGTTCAACAGTGAATCCTGTAAAATATGAAATGAAACGAGAATAGAGCCCACTAGCTAGTTGTTGCCGGGCGGGGAGCGATCGATGCCACCTGCGGGGGCTGAGGTGCGGGGCGTGGGGGTGGCAGCAACCGCCACCCCCGCCCTCCAACCCCTCGCCTCTCCATTCCGAATATTTCCGAACTCCAACTGTGAATGCGAACGGGGAAGAGATTTATTTTTAATTTTTGCGACGTGATGTGCACATTCAATGGTTATTAAAGGGAGGTTGTCATGTAAATGAAAGTGGTGTCCTCCTAAGAGGAGTGCGGCAGTCTCAGTGTACAGGGGAGGAGGACTGTTCCGATTATAGAAAATAGAGACTTCTTATCAATGGCGGGTAGCAACTATTCTGGTTACAGATTTTCTTCGTCTTCTATTTCAGTATGGTTATTTGTAACATAACTCAGTCCAAAGTTATTGTACACAAGGTCCAGAATGTTACCCAAGACAGTCTCGACAGCCGCGCTTTGGGTCTTTTCACACTTTACGCCTAAATTCTGTTGATCAGGTACCGTTTTGACATGCGCGGCTTTTATTCATTCATTTCTTTTGTAATATTTCACGAAATTTTCGTACACCGTGCGCGGGGATCGTCGTTTATATATTGTTGCTAAGGTTTTAATATCCATACTTACTGTAATATTAACATCTTCATGTAAGAATATAATACAATGATTGAGTATTGATTTATGTAATTAGCTTCTTTCTCTGATGTGTCTTTGAGCGTGTTATGGTTTTCTAATATTAATAAGAATTGGTTGACGTTGTTTATGACGACTGCTGAGCAAGAGATCTCGGGTTATTGAGATTTTCTGTTAGGAAATTATCTATTATTATAGGTTGATGGCATATACATGACTCACCACACCACCCAAAGTAACGTGCTCTCTGTAAGTGGTGGAGGGGATCCCTTTGATTCGCATATTATTTTAAATTTCTAATTTACTTTTGCATAACGATATAAGCACTAAACTTAAATGGCTTAAGTATTATTTATAATTTAATTTCATATTTTAACATCATTTTTGTTTGTATACTCTTTAGATAGGCTGAACTATATATATATTTTACATAGTTCCGTAATATGCTTCAAAACTGGTATGCTAACAGTACTTTTGGTAAATAATATGCCTACATATTTTTGTATAAGTAATAACTTTCGGGAGGCACATTCATATGAATTATTGTTCAACGGTTAATACTTACGTTTTAATTATTGTTTAACGATTATTACACATGCGTATTCTTCGGGATTGCCCGACTAGTTTAGAACTACATTTTAATACGTCTTTTGGTGACGTCTTGCCACTTACCTATTCAGTCCCTATACAGTAAACTGAACCGACACGACTAAAGTTGCAGTTAATACAATGTCGTACAGATGCAAATACCTTAACATATACAGATAAATCTTCGAAAAGCATTAACGCATGTTTAGCGAAAATTTAACTTATAAATTTTTGTGGAAAAAGAATACGGTCGTAAGCAGGTTTCGAACCTGCGCCTCCCGGATAAATCGTATTCTTTTTCCACAAAAGTTTATAAGTTTAGAGTTCGCTAAGCATGCGATACTATGACTGCCTCGTTGGTCTAGCGGTCTCAAGCGTGGCTGCTCAGCGTGAGGTCTTGGGTTCTATTCCCAGGTCGGGCAAAGTGTTATTGAGTTTTTCTGTTAGGTTTATTCTCAGTAGCAGCCTGGAGTCAGGAAGTTGGTGGGGTGACACCCCCGTGCTTCGGAGAACACGTAAAGCCGTCGGTCCTGCGCCTGATCTCTGTCTGCTCGTGTCGGATTGCCGTCCCATCGGAATATGTGAGTGAAGGAAGAGGGAGTACACTTGTTTTTGCGCATACACTTGTGCACTATCATATCTCCTGCGTACTTCGCTAATATCCGTGGATTAGGCCGACTTGACCGAAATACGGTCGGGAGGAGTATTATTATTAATGCTTGTCGAAGATTTATCTGTATTATGCGTAATGATTATTATGATAAGTATTATTTATCTGTATTATGCGTAATGATTATTATGATAAGTATTATTTATCGGTATTATGCGTAATGATTATTATGATAAGTATTATTGTTGGTTTTATTTGCTATGACCGCTGGCATCCTGACGGACAGATGTGAGTTTTGTACTATAATAATGTCCTAACGTCTACACTATTCTACTTAATTTTATTGATAAGCGCATGTAACAACTGTACATAGAAATATATTTATGGTGGCCCACGAAACTTGTACATACGTAGCTGTAGGTAGGTACATGCGCACTATAATAATCATTTAATACTCCTCATAAAACAGTTAATTAAATGTAAATATCCGGCGAGCTGTGATAGCCAGTCACATGCTCAACAACGTTTCAACCATCAAGTGTGCAACGCCTTTATATATGAGGTAAGATAAATAATTTCCTTTTAAAAGACCACTAAATTTTAATTGATTACAGGAAATTTATCTGAAAAAGTATGGTGTTGGCAGAACCATTACGAGATATAACATTAAAGTCCTAAAGAAACAGTTTGTGCGGCAATGACGAAATGGCCAAGCCATACTTTTTAACTAAGATGTATAGAGTTTGTAGAGTCAAGGCTTATAGGTAGAGTTATTTGTTATTAATGTGGTACAGTCAAGAGCACGTAGAGCTGAGCTGCCCGCGTCCGTAGGATTGCACCCTTAAAATGGAATCCCTACACGTGGCCCCTGGGTGGTGCTGCACAGGCAACACAACTCTGGTGGGAGGCTTCGGCCGCTATATACAAATCGGAGCTCAGTTTGGGGTTTTAACAGTGAAAGTAGAACGTTTTACTTCCCAAATAAGATTTTCCAGAAATTAAATTTACTCGCTGCTAAGCATGAGACCTGGGTTCGATACCAAAGTCGGGCAAAGTGTTATTTGAGTTTTTCTGTTCCTGTCCGGAGTTTGAATTGTGCCCGGTAGATGGCAATAGGCTCTAGGATGGAGGGGCTCGTGGCTAAGTAACAGGCGAAGCTAAGCTGCGCTTGCCGCGGTCGGTCTGTGGATGGGTGACCATTATTTCATATAGAGACCCGTCCGTACCTTCGAGAGCACGTTAAACTGTCGGTCCTGGTTGTCAAATTAAGATCTAAAACAGTCGTTACGAGTAGTCAGAGGCCCGAAAGTCTGTCAACCAGTCATACCAAGAGATATCGTGTCACCCAGTTACTGGGTTGTGGAGGTCAGATAGGCAGTCGCTCCATGTAAAATACTGGTATTAAGCTGCATCCGGTTTGACTGTAAGTAGACCCCAATGTTATTGGGAAAAGGCTAGGCAGATATAGAAATGGCAATAGGCTCACCACCTACAGGGCTTAATAACTGCATCGATCTTCTTCGTATCGTGTGGTTGATGAACAACCTAGTGTCAGAGTTTAAACCACCCACAGGTCTCTGTCATGGCTTTACACACCATCGAGAACATCTCTCAGGTGTGCTGGTTTTCTCACGATGTTTTCCTTCACCGTTTTTTTAAGCAAGTGATAATCAATTTAATACGCACATGACTTCGAAAAGACAGTCGTGCATGCCTTGGGATCGAACTTGCGACCTTTGACTTGTCAGTCCAACGGTATACCACTAGGCTATCACTGCATCGGTGAAATGTAGGCATGCAACTGTTCTGCATAACCCATCGGGTACACAGGCGTGATGTTATGTTGTATGTATGTATTTTCAGGGCCACGCATGGCGCAGCATCATGATCTTCCCGATCATACTCACGTGTCTTGCGTACGTACCTTACGCACTGAGTGAGTACCTGAGTCATTAATCATATCTCATTCTGGAATCAACTTGTCCTGCTCACGACCGTATTTCTTTTCACAATAATAACTTTAAGAGAAGACCGTATCGGTGGACAACAGCATTCCCAATGAGGGTTGACGTCAGGCAGGCGGCCGGTCCTAAACATTGCCAAAACTTTAGATAAAGATAAAGATAAAGATAAAGATAAAGATAAAGATAATTTATTTTGCAAATATGGGTACAATAAAGTTGTTCAGTTACATAAATGTAGATAGATCAGCCATACTTTACCAATCGGCATGCAATATATTTAATGAGCATTACATAATAGGTACTAGATAAAAAACATAAGAGTAAATTTATATTTTAACAGTCGGAACACTAAAATCGTTTTCATTAAGGAAATCTGAGATATTGTAGTACACTTTACTCAGCAGAAATCTTTGAAGCGTTCTTTTAAATATTCTTAATGGCAGTTCTCTCCAGCTTTTAGGCAATTTATTAAATATTATCGGAGCCATACAAAAAACACTTTTGCGCATAAGGGCTGTTCCTGCAGTCTGAAGGCATATCCTGCCATTGTCGCGTCTATTTCGAGGAATTATATCATTCAATAGCCTGAAACGATGAGGATTACTTTTTACGAAAAGCGCTACTTCCAAGATGTAAAGAGATGGTAATGTGAGGATTTTATACTTTTCAAAGCAAGGGACGCAACTATCAGTTGGTTTTATTTTAAACATAGAACGTATGCATCTCTTTTGGGTCTTAAACACCGTTTCCCTTTCTGTCGAGTTGGCCCAGAAAATAACTCCATACCGTAGATGAGACTCTGCTAGACCATAGTAGGCTGTCAGCAGTGCCGCAACACCTACTATAGACGACAATGTGTGCAAGGCGTATGCGGCTTTACTCATTTTCTTGCATAAGTTTTCAGTATGAGGTTTCCAATTCAATTTTTTATCTATGTGGAGCCCTAAAAATTTCATTGAATCTACTTGTGCTATTTGTTGGTCATTAAAATTTATGTTTAAATTACTCTTGCCGTTTATCCGTTGACTGAAGTGTATTATTTTAGTTTTAGATAGGTTAATTTTTATGTTGTTATCCACTAGCCACTTCACTATTAGATTTATAGATTCATTGATTTCCTTTTCGTAGGTTTCAGCATTTTTGCACGGTATCGTTATGGTGCTATCGTCGGCAAATAGTGTCATAGGTTGAGGGATGTTTCTCGGAAGGTCGTTAATATATAATATAAATAAAAGAGGACCTAAAACACTGCCCTGTGGCACACCATACGAAACCTTACGTTCAGTGGATTCAAAAACTATTTCTCTTTTACTTTTCATATCAATTTGATTTATATTAGTTATTTGAGTTCTATTATGTAAGTACGATTTAATGAGGTCATTGACATTACCTCGAATCCCGTAATCCTCAAGTTTATTTATTAATTTACCATGATGCACATAGTCAAAGGCTTGTGTCATGTCACAAAAAACTCCACAGACCGGTTTCCTTTTATCTACGGTACATAAAATATTATATAAGAAATCATAGATAGCCATATTAATTGTTTTACCTATTTGGAATCCTTTCTGTTCCTCACATATAATTTTATCTTTTTGAATAAATGAATTTAGTTCCTTATATATGTACTTCTCAAAAATTTTAGAGAATATGGGAATGAGTGAAATAGGCCGATAAAACTCCATTAGCTCCTTATCTTCTTTCTTAAACAGTGGCTTGACTATAGAAACTTTTAGAGCATCAGGATACACTCCAGCGCTAATGCTGAGATTAATTATATGACTTAAGTGACCGCAGATTTCATCGGAGAGATGTTTTATTATTTCAGTGGCAATACCGTCATATCCCACACTACTTGTATTATTTATGATTCTTTTAATATCATCTGGTATACTCGGAGCCATGAACATTGATTTGCTACTACTAGTACGATCTATTGTGTGTACTTTAGGGTTGTAGTTGTTACTCAGATTTTATATGTATCTGTATTTTATCAATGAAAAAATTATTAAAAGCTTCCGCAATAGTTTTGGGATGGGAAATGACGTCGTTACCTATTTTGATTTTACTTATATTGGACTTAGGTACATGATACTTTGTACGGTTGATAATTTGCCACGCGGTTTTTGATTTATTTTTTGATGTTTTTATGTTGTAATTATTTTGTGCTTTTTGTGTTAATTTAATAATTTTTTTGTATATTTTAGAATAATTAGATAATTTTGTTTTATTACTATTGCTACGGTTAAGTCTAAACTGCCATAGGAGTTTCCTTTTCTTTTTTGAGCATAATTTGATCCCTTTTGACAACCATTTCGTTTTTCTTACAGTATTTATTTTAACGATCTTCAGTGGGAAGCACAGATCATATAATAACTTGAAAGTCTCAATGAAATTATTGTAAGCTACACTAGGGTCCTCCGTGTTATATATTTCTGAAAAGGTTAGACTCTTTATATGGTTTTTAAATTTAATTATATTCTCCGCACTATAGTCCCTTCTAGTTGCGTACCAATGCTTAATACGACAAATTTTTTGTACTGGACATTTAAATAACTGTGCTGTGTGATCCGACAATGCAAATTCCAATACCTCAGTCTTACAAGAGCTAACATTATGCGCAAAGTTGTCAATGCATGACAAGCTAGCCATGCGCGTAGGTTCTTTCAAAGCAAGTTTCAGATTATAACTCATTAAGAGACATTCAAAGGCATTAGTTACACTATTTTGCTTCAGCACATCTATGTTAAAATCTCCGCAAATAACAATTTTCTTACAGCGTGTACTAAGAATTTCCTGCAAGATTATTTCAAGTTTATCAAAGCACAAATTTAAATTATTTACGTTTGGAACTCTATATATACATACAATTTTTATATTATAACTAGTAAGTTCCACTCCACAACATTCAAAGATGCCTGGAGTTGAAAGCCCTGTTATTTTTGGTAATTCTTTCCACTGTGTCCCATTCTTAACGAGGATACATGCGCCTCCCCTTTTTTTATCTTCTCTACAATAATGTGCCGCTAGGTTATAGTTTGGTATATACAATAAATTTTCATATCCTTCCATAATAAAGTGTTCCGTAATACACAAAATATCAATATTAGACCCTTTTTGAGATAGCTCTTCTAGACATACCAACAAGTCCTCTGCTTTATTAATTAAACCTGCTATATTTTGATGGAGTATGTTAATATAACTATTAGAGAAAAAACAATTCATTATTATCATCAATAGCATTACATGACATCGAGTGTGGCAAATCTGAATCATCACATAGAGTAAATTCATTAATCATTAAGCTTATATTATGGATTATATTGGCCATGCCACGATTATTTACAGAACCGTTATTTTTTGCAAACATAGAAAAATCATAATCAAGATAGAAATTAGAGTCAAATAGGAAGGCAAAGTTGTATGTACACGCATCTAGATATAACAAACTGTTAAATGTTTCTATTCTTGAATTAAACATGGCAGAGTATTTAGTTAAATTAAATGTGGGAGCACATAATATGATGTTGGTGTGCTGTAGTTTTAATAGCGTTTCACGAATACTAATGGTCAGTTCCACATAGTTATTGGTTTGACGAAAGTCTTCTTCCCCGATAAATATCAAACAGTAGTCGAAACTAGTGTAGTCCTTTAATTTTAGATCCAAGTTACGGAGAAGATACCTTAAACCACAATTGGGTGTCAGGAAGTGGCAAATTTCATAATTATGAAATTTATTTTCGGCGATATCTAGTATTTTATTATTTCTATTACTACTTAATATACATAGTTTACTTTTTCTAGTTTTAATTCGTTTAGAGCTGTAATTCAGTTCGGCATTTTGAATTTCATTTTTATTTCCTTTATTTTTTGGAGTATGACTGTGGGCAGCGCCATCTGTGTCCGATTTATCTAACTGTTGATGATTTTGAGCACAGGTCGGCGATATAGATTTCTCATCTGCAGATCCTCTACGTTCACTTAACTTTTCTGTATTTATTTTTTTCACAGCCTGATTAAGTGATGTCGACTTTTTCTTACTTTTTGGTGTTTGTGGATTTAACTTAGCAGGAGAGCATGCCACTTTTTTGAGCAGAACGTTCTGCTTCTGTAACTCTTGGTTAAGGCGATTGAGGTTCGAATTTTCCAAAATTAAGGATTCTATTTCGCCGTGGGCCGTACTGAGATCCAGTGTTATTTTTTCTAATTGGTGTTTTAACTTAGTAATTTGGTCGTCTTCATCATCTGAAATATCAGGTAAGCTTGTTGTGGTGCCATCTATCGGAGAATTTGTTAACATAGTGTCATCATTTTCATCTGGGTTCGTTTCAGACTTAGAACGTTTGCGTCTAAATGTGATATTCTCTAAGAAATTCATTTTGCTGAGTGAATTTTCAACACAAAAAGTATTATCACTTTCTTGGATTCGATCCTCCGACATTATACGTAGCAGTGGCTCGGACCCCGTACTTAAACCACTAGGCTGGTGATACTTTAAAATTCGTTTCGAAATAGCGATGTACTATTTACGTTTTCTTAATGAGCCGTTATAGTTTAAATGTTTGTTGTTAATGTTTCAGTTACGCAGGTATTCAATTATTTTAAAGATTTATTCACTTTTTACACATTTAACTGTACATGCACTGTTTACGAACTGTATTAGGAACTTTTAATTGTATTTGCACTATTTTCTAATTGTTTTAGGGGACGAATAAACGTTTTTGTTTTTGTATTGTTTACACACCACACAAATGTTTTAATCTTTGTTCACTGCGATAGTTCGGTTGTAATAACACTCTCACTTAGACTTAACACTAAAAGGTTTATTATTACGTATATATCACAATGAATCAAATGTTTTTACTATTTATTCTAATTAAATTAAAATTAACTACACGGAGCACAATGAGTGCACATAAAATGCCATCTTCGACAAGCAGCATACAATTTCAAATACAATTAGAACGTGGAAGAAGAATACCCACATGCTGCGCCGACCCCAAATAAATTGGGATAAGGGCAGGGGGAAAAAACCGTCCTCCCGATTGAAAGTCTTGTGTTTTTGGATTTCAATAGCTTCACGCACTGCTCTTGAATAAAAGTGGCGATCAGTTGAGAGGACTTTTGTGTGCTGAAATTCAATCCAGTGATTACTGCCTGATTGAAGTATGTGTTCGGCAATCGCTGATTTGCTTGGTTTTAAATTATCAGCAACGTGGAATCCAGTGATTAAAATATCTAAACCTCGCTATTTTAAGTCGGTTAAAAATACGGACACAGTGAGTGTAGTGTGTCGCGGCCTTAATAACAATTGTGAAAACATGGAGGTAGATGAAGAAAAATCTACCGCACCCATGACGGAGTAAACTCGCTGCATCAGTCTGCTTGTGACCACGATCAGTGCAACCTGGTCATTTATTAGTCACGAGCTCATGCAAGGTGTGTCGCATACGTTATCCCGTATTATAGCGTAACTTATAGCGTTTAGTGTAAGAATTATCTTATTTTAGGAGGAATATAAGCATGGGAGAACTGCGTGAATGTATTATGTTATACAGAGTTCTAACTAAAATATATGTTATAGGTGTGGTTGTTAAAAAGAGCGATGTTAACGAAAATCTCATTCAATTGAGGGACTATGATTTTGTTGGCGAAGACAAAAGGCTGTCGGCCCTGTTGTCGGAACGGCTGGCGATGCTGTCGGGCACCATCGACACGAGCGACCTGGATGCCAAATCCCCCGCCGAAGAGGAATCGGCCACGGACCAATATAACATGAGCGTCACTGACTTCAAGCCTAAGCTCCAACTCAAACCTGACCACATGGAACTTAAACTCAGAAATTACCCCAGGTCTATTTCATTTCTTATTTTTTCCTAGTTCCTACTGGCGACTTGTCATCGTAATGTTTTGGAGGAACGAGGTGTACTGTTCCTCCATTGGAAAAGGAGGATTCTCCAACCAGGCGGGTGCTATTGCCTGGCGGGCCACGGCCCGACGGTTAATGTCAGGCGGTTGTATATGTACGGAGTCGCCGTTAAACTTTGATTGCGTGATGCAGCGGGTTATGCGCGTAGTATCTTTGTAGCGTGGTAGATGCCGCTACAGTTTGATAACCTGATAGCTACTGCGACGTGCTATCTGGATAAAAAGTAAGTACGGTAGCCTCGCAGAATCCAAGAACAGAACAACTCCCTACTACGATAGGCCAGCATAAGAACAAAGTGTTAGTTACAACGGACATGCAGTCTATTACACCTAAGTTCTAAATTTCATCTCTTACTCAGTTCAGTAGATTATGGGTGGTTGAGTAACAAACAAACACCCTCGGACAGAGTCTGCTACCAAACTGTCTAGGTAATAGGAGACCATGATCTATTTATCACTATCGCCACTACCGCCAGTGGGAGATATTTTCGGAGAAAAGTGAGTGTTTACATACATATTTGGGTTCACATATTCGAGTACACACCAATGTATTATAATTTATGAGACATTTTAACCATCCACCCAGACCCATCCAGGCACAGATATACCAAACTCTCTTATTATCACCGAAAAGAGACCATGGGATACCATCATATCTGTCAGTGTCAGTGGGGGGCCGTGGATAGTTGTGGAGAAACCTAAACTAGACTTTTTTATATACCTTTTGGAGAATGCTTAGTTGTATTGGTATTGTAACTGGTAACGACGATGGAGTATTCAAGAGGGTTCAATAATTAAATAGGTGTCACTCCTGTGATCGGTGATCTATACAGATCAGCCGTTGATACCCTCTAATGTAATCAGTCTGTTCTCATCTTCATCCTCTTGCTCTAGTTCCAAGTTATTTGGTATGCAATGTGTCTTTCTCTTCAATTCTCCTCGACAGGTTATCGTTTACTCGTTTTCATACATATCAACCCTCACACACTCCATCCGTCTTTTCTTGGTCTGCCTCTTCCCCTCCACCCATCTACATCACATGTCATACAGTTATACTTAATAAATTTGAGTACAGGGTGAACGTGAGCCTGGACAATGGCGAGTTCTTGAACATCAGCGGCGACGACTTCAGTATGGAAGTCAATTCGACGTGGCTCGGTTCTCACGCCACCCCCAACATGACCATCATGCTGGGACACCACACCGGTAACCTGACCGCCGGCTACCTGTCCGGGAACTTGACTGGAGGCAACCACACCGGCAACCTGATCGCCGGCCGCCGCGCGCCCGTGTACTGGGACCCATCCTTCTATAACTATAATATGAAGGTTTTAGAAATCATGAAACAAAACATCTACAGTGTGCAAAATAAACTCATAGAGATAGAACCCATGATCCAGAGACATCAGAGCGACGAAAGATTTCGCATCGCGTACATCTTCAACAGACTGGACGAGTGGAAGAGGAACATCCGCACGGTGAACCACGCCATGCAGAAGTACCGCTGGTACAGATGGCGGTTCAAGGCTCAGGTATTGTACTACGAGCACGTGTTGCGTATCAACATCGACATCACTTACAGCGTCGAGTTCCTCATCCACTTGCACGACTCCTTTATGAAGAAGATGGACGAGTTAATCCCACGCGCAGAGCGCGAAGAGGCGCGGGAGATGTTAAAAAAGAGAGACGAGATGAAGAAAATGCAAATGCGACCTAACGAGAACCCATTCATGAATCAAGGCCGTTAGTGATCTTTCAGTAAAACTACATTAGACAACGATTCATGTACTAGTTCCACAGTTAAAATTAACGACTAAGTAAAAATTTACATTACAGAATGTGGTATTTACTGAAATATGGACGATTTTGGTACTCCCAAAAATATAATCTCAAATCAAAAATCTTTTTTTAAATTTAGTAGGGTCAGAAAGATGACGGAGTCAAAAGTTTAAATAGGTATGCTTCCAAACTTTTGTGAAGTTGATATAGTTCTTAACCGACTTAAAAAAAAGTATGTATATTGGAACTGCAATATATTCACATATGATAATCTATTAGAGATTCTAAACAAATATGCAATTTTTTATAGGTGTATTTTTGTATGTATGTGTTTGTCCTCGTATTTCTCGGAAACTATTAATTGGATTGTGACCAGAACCAGACCGGAGACAGTGCAAGTTTGATCCAAATCGGTCGTGTAGTTTTCAAGATATCAACATCAAAAAACATCTCAAAACCTTGGTCAAATTCTAGTGCATGTAAGAAAGAAATAATACCTATTTGATGCATAAAGAACAATGGCAAGTTCCCTTACTACATTTAACCTGACATCAATTTGTAGCGTCTGTGATGGAAAAAAATATAATAACATAGGGTTTTCATTACTATTCATCATCATATTTTTTATTCTACCACTTTTTATTGGTGCCAATATATTATTCTGATGCCTGGTCCATCCAAGATACCACACGAGAGTCACGACGTGTGCGCAACAACCAACTGTACGCCGAACCACTAAACACTTGCAGCAGTATTCGACAATGCCTGATCGGATAGAATTATTATTTTTCTACTTTAATACTGCTTTCGTGATATATGTCTCGATTTTATTCTACCTCTTATCAAAGTAGAGTCACCACTGCCTCGTAAGCTATATTCAGAGGGATTCATTACTTCACTACACACTTCAATCCTATATCCGTCAGTCCAGGGATAATTCGAGGGTTAATATTAAAGATACATCGGAAAACCAGGAAATAAACTGCGAAACAAGGCAAGCAAAGCTAGCTAGACTAAAAATAAAAACTGCTAAGTTATTAGTTATAATTCTGTGACAAAAACACTCGGTATTGTCAAAATGTCATTCTCATAAAATGTTGCCAGAGTATTTTATTCTAATTACAACTAGTGCGGTTTATTATTTAATAAATTAATATTTTATTATTACAATGTAGATAGTATTCTTTCAAATCCAACACGTAAATAATAATTATGCGAGACATTTTGTTGTACAATAAGCCTAGGGAAGCACTTTTCAAAATATTTTAGTTAGTATTTTCTACCGCTTAATGTCTTTTTTCTTTAAGTGGTAACTCTGGTCATTCAAAATATTTTCTTCCACAGATAGTTAACACCGGATATGAATTTAATCAAATAAACATTCATTATTTAAATAATTTAAACTACAGTTACACATGCAGAAGTAATTATGAATAAAAAACACATTAATAATTTGACTAAGTTTTGCATAACCCACATTTCTAGACCCTTCATAAAACACTCAGGTAAAAACTCACCATTGTTCTTTAATTTAAAACTAAAAAATACAAAACAATAAAGGAATTTAAAACAAATTTAATCGACTTCAAAAAATTACTGGAAATGAAGACTTCATAAAACATTGTAGGCCCCTAATTTCTTTCGTACCTTTAATTTCGTTTTCTTGGTTAATTTCGTGTATTTATAAAATATTATTTTATTTCATCATATTGAATAAATTTTTTGAAGTCGATTTAATTTGTTTTAAATTCCTTTTTTATTTTATTTTAATCTCTTTCTTCATATGGGAACCTATTCTACAACGTCGTCGCCCGAAAAAAATCAATTCGATAGAAGTATTGAAAACAATTCTAGGAACCTGGACTGGAACTTCTGTAGTCTGTATTGACTATTTGCCAATTGTTGGGACCGCGGCGCGCGAGATACGACCGGCGGAAACAGCCGATGATTCACGAGCGCTCGTTATAACGCAGGAGCGTGTCCCGGTTATTTATTGTGCAATTGTAGTCCCCCGCCGGGACACTAGTTGTACGTTTGTTTTGGAATCCCATTCCCAGCCACAGTATTGACCACTAGCTACTTAGGGGAGCTCGTGGCTAAGTAACAGTCGTAAAGATCGATCGATCTGTGGATGGCTGATCATCATTTCCATATCGAAACCCTCTATGACTCGGAGACCAAACCGCCGGCTTAGATTGTCAAATGTTATAGGTCTGCCATAGAACAGTCGTTACGGTTAGTCAGATACCTGAAAGTTTGAAACCTAAGTAATTGGGGTGTGCAGGTTACATATGCGGTCGCTCCATGGCCACCATGTAAAATACTGGTGTTAAGCTGTATCCGGATAGACTGAAAGCCAAATCCAATGAACTGAGGCCGAACTGCAACTAAACTCTTAAACAGTAATTCTTGGTACGCACGTCATACTCGTGAACGGGTGCTGTCTGTTCGGACTGGTCAGCTCGTAATAGCTCTGGTTATAATTTTGGTTTTTTATATAATTAAAAATTCTGCTTTTTCATCAACATTAACCTGCATTATTCTCACATTAATAAATTTTAATTGTAAAGAACACATATTTTAAAAGAGTGCCTATGGAGTTTCTTGCCGCCTCTTCTCCATAAGAACAACTTCTTGGAACCGTGCACCTAGCTTTGACTTTCCATATGTGCCTGTAATAAGGTCTATCTATATATCTTCTTTATATCTCTCTATCTATATATATAAAAATCAATTGCTGTTCGTTTGTCTCGCTAAAACTCGAGAACGGCTGGGCTGATTAAGCTGATTTTGGTTTTGAAATGTTTGTCGTAGTCCAGGGAAGGTTTAAACGGTGAGAAAATGTAGAAAAATTGCGAGGAATATAGTAAAAACAACAATTTCATTTGCTTGTGTAAACTGTTATATCTACTTTCCTGATAAACATTTGACGTTCGAGGTGATACGAAGGGTCATCGTACACCGGGTCATCTAGTTCGATATAAAAAAAAAAGTAGTTTGAGTTTGCGTCCACTTGTGATGATGCGTCCTAAAGGTATGTTGACGAATTGGATTACTCTCGTGTATATCCTTTGCGAGTAACGATTCTAATTCGACATGGTTACCTGCACTGCATGCATATGGAACATTTGGGGTTCGAACCAACGCCTTACCAACATCACTGAACAAAACGAGAAGCCTTTAATAACTGCAAATAGGATTTCATTTATATTTAATACGACATTAAGTTTATTTTATTATCACATGGTTCTCAATTAGTTAACAACCCCTTTGAAGACTTATATCTAAGTATAAAATTCAAGGAATCATATGGACATATACGTTGTGACATCAGCAAGCGTATTGGCTGTGACGGTTGGCATTGAAATAATGGTCACTTTGTAGTGCATTACGTCGTATGTTTAATAACGTATTTGCTCTTAATAGACGAACTCCAACATACGACGCAATGTACGCCAGGTTGAGATCAGCGCTGTCACACGTCGATGCTGTTCTTTTCAACATAATTAAACCGTTTTACAAACGCGACAGCATAATGTCCACAAATGGACATTTGAACTCATTCGAAGTCCTTGTTTACTTCAGTCTTGGATTCTGTCTGCTCTGTCTCCCACTCCTCCTCGACCCTCAGGAGAGCGTCCAGGACCTGTCTTTTGACCGAAGATTGGAATTTCCTAGGTAACCGCTTGGTGCTTTGACAGACACTAGCGAAGAACAGGTCTAAGGAGTCATGGTCGGTGTTCTGGTGGTTGCCAGGGTCCCACACCTCTGTCTCTCGCTCTTGGTCCGACACTACCTCTGTGTCGTCCATCTTTATGTCGCCTTTGACTAGCCGTTGACTTCTGGAGAAAATGAAACGAAGACTTATAAATCATATTTCTAAAAATGAATACTGGATATTGTTCGCATCCGCGGCATTTAAGCATGACGTCGTGGGTCTGATTTCCGGATCGGGGAAAGAAAGAAAGAAACTAAAGTGTTATTGGGTTGTTCTGTTAGTTAATTTTCAGTAGCACCCAGGAGTTTGGATTTGTGCCCCTTATACAGCACTTATTGATGTGGTTGACAATGTACTTGAGGCCAGAGACCAGGGCATGGTAACACTACTGATTCTGCTCGATTTCTCGCGTGCATTCGACTCCATTAATGTTTCGTTGCTGCTCTCTAAGATGTCGTATTATGGGTGTCATTTTGAGACCGTAAAGTGGTTCCATAGTTACCTTAGTAATCGGTTTCAGTCTGTACAGCTGACTGATAATGGGAGTGGAGATATTTTTTCTTCTGGCCCGAGACAGGTAAACAGGGGCGTGCCGCAAGGATCGATCCTTGGACCACTGCTCTTCATCTTGTACAGTGCTGACATTGCCAACTGTCTAGACAACACCAAGTTCCACCTCTACGCTGATGATTTGCAGCTGTACCTCTCCTTTTATCCCGAGAATGCTGCAGATAGTGTAAAAAGAATTAATGAGGACCTGGATAGGATCACAATCTGGTCAGACAGAAATTCCTTAGTTTTAAATCCAAGCAAGTCCAAATTTATTATTCTAGGGTCTAGGGAATCTATAAATAAAACACTGCTTTATAATCTCGATTTAAGAATTGATGGTTGTCCTATTGTGCGAGTCCAGGAAGCCCGAAATCTTGGGGTTATGTTTGACGGGCAGCTGCATTTCGAAACTCACATACTCGAGGCAGTGCGTAACTGTTTTTATCGTCTCAAACTTCTCTACAGGATTCGTCCCTACATAAGTGTGGATATGCGTGTCATGCTTTGTGAGTCACTTGTGTTATCCAAACTGAACTACGCTGACACTGTGTATGGGACCTGTATTCTTGGAAGAACTGAGAGGTTAATTCAGCGAGTCCAAAATGCATGTGCCCGCTTTTGTTTTCATGTCCCACCTCGTTCCCACATCACACCATTTTTAAATGCCAGCAATTTGATGAAGATGCAAGCTCGCAGACAGCTTCACCTGGCCACATTACTTTTTGACATAATATTAACACGAAAACCAATTTACCTTTATAACAAATTGTCTTGGTCACGCCACTTCAATAAGCACAACACTAGAGCATCAGCCTATCTGCTAACCACGCCAAGGCATAGAACTGCAGCCTTTCGTGGAAGTTTTAAGTTTGCTGCCACGCGCTGCTGGAACGACCTACCACCGCCACTTCGTGCTATAAAAACAGTTAACACCTTTAGAACTAAGTATAAATTTCACTTATTGAGACAACAGAAAGAGGACATCTCAACTTACACTTGATCTGCCTTCTATTATGTCACAATGACTTGGACGGGTTGGTTTGGCAGTGAACTAGTTTTGGGTGGCTGATTCCTCAGAAATTATTGCAGTCGTTTATAAAACTCACATACTACAATTATTACACTTTAAGTGCGTCAACATTGAATCGCTTAATCACTTTCATATTGTACAGCACTCAGATTTTAAACTTTATATAAATTAAGGTACCTTTTACAAAAAACAAATATTTACATTATAAAACAACATAATTATTTAATATATTTACATTTCTTTTGTGATGATAACTCAGTGACAGCGTCGCGATGAGATCAGGCCACAGTTTATTATAAATATTATAGGTTATGGCTATGCTTTTGGGCGTCCTTTTGGTGTTGCCATAGTCTCCCTTAGTTTGTTGTCATAGACAAATTAGTGTTGCGGAGACATGGGCAGAGATACACGTTCAATCGTCATAGTGACTGA
Source organism: Xylocampa areola (assembly GCA_935421205.1). Lineage (NCBI taxonomy): Eukaryota > Metazoa > Arthropoda > Insecta > Lepidoptera > Noctuidae > Xylocampa > Xylocampa areola. Next base: position 320,422 of record OW285215.1, read on the forward strand.
TGTTAAATTATTTTCATTTATTTTTTTAATTTCTCAGAACCTTGTTGTTGGTACACTAATCTAAGTTCTGATAATTATTAATCTCTATTGTTTATTCTTTTTTTTATTACTAAACACTAACAAAACACTAATTGCTTAACTTTTATTGTGAACCGTACCTTGGCTTTCCCACTGGTCAAATTTTGTTATTGTTTAAAACGTGTTTTATCCAACCTTGACATTGGCAGAATCATCGTTAACCCGATGGAGCCATAATTATCCAAAATTGGAATTGGAATTGGAATTTATTTCTATGCACATATTTATTTAATAAAAGTATTGTTAAATTTACATAATACACGATCTGACCCAGTTCAATTATTATTTATTTTATTGTCACAATTTTTTATCTATTACATGTTTGCGTACGCCGTTGGTTGCCCGTGATTTCACTAACGCATTCGGTCCTATCCGAAAACCAGCGCTGTTTCATTTCGATGGAGTAGCTTATGCTGAGATAGGAGCCTTTTTTGGTCTCGTGCAGGTTCTTAGCATTCTTAATTTTAGTTTTTATAATTTGCTTATTTGTATGTGTTCACCTGTTTACGAGTCCAAAATAAATATTTTCTTTCTTTCTTTCTTTCTTTCTTATTACATACTCGTAAATAACTAGGCGTAAAAAAATAACGGTGAAATCTGGGTGTACACTCTGCGTAACTCTTCGACGATAAGTATACCTAGGCATTACGCTAAGTTGTGAAACATCTTATCTTTTAATAAAACAACTTTTTACCGGACCAATCGCGTGTATTGTTTTTCCTGACGTGCCACATAGACTGTTATGATACCTGTCATCTTAGTTATCCTGCGACCTCGACCGCTGCAGTATTCGAAATACGATCGGGAGGAGTATTATTATTAATGCTTGTCGAAGATTTATCTGTATTATGCGTAATGATTATTATGATAACTTGTATTATTGTTGGATTTATTTGCTATGACCGCTGGCATCCTGACGGACACATGTGAGTTTTGTACTATAATAATGTCCTAACGTCTACACTATTCTACTTAATTTTATTGATAAGCGCATGTAACAACTGTACATAGAAATATATTTATGGTGGCCCTCGAAACTTGTACATACGTAGTCTTAGGTAGGTACATGCGCACTATAATAATCATTTAATACTCCTCATAAAACAGTTAATTAAATGTAAATATCCGGCGAGCTGTGATAGCCAGTCACATGCTCAACAACGTTTCAACCGTCAAGTGTGCAGCGCCATAATATGAGGTAAGATAAATAATTTCCTTTTAAAAGACCACTAAATTTTAATTGATTACAGGAAATTTATCTGAAAAAGTATGGTGTTGGCAGAACCATTACGAGATATAACATTAAAGTCCTAAAGAAACAGTTTGTGCGGCAATGACGAAATGGCCAAGCCATACTTTTTAACTAAGATGTATAGAGTTTGTAGAGTCAAGGCTTATAGGTAGAGTTATTTGTTATTAATGTGGTACAGTCAAGAGCACGTAGAGCTGAGCTGCCCGCGTCCGTAGGATTGCACCCTTAAAATGGAATCCCTACACGTGGCCCCTGGGTGGTGCTGCACAGGCAACACAACTCTGGTGGGAGGCTTCGGCCGCTTTATACAAATCGGAGCTCAGTTTGGGGTTTTAACAGTGAAGGTAGAACGTTTTACTTGCCAGTTAAGATTTTCCAGAAATTTGATTTACTCGCTGCTAAGCATGAGGGCCTGGGTTCGATACCAAGGTCGGGCAAAGTGTTATTTGGGTTTTTCTGTTCCTGTCCGGAGTTTAGAATTGTGCCCGGTAGATGGCAATAGGCTCTAGGATGGAGGGGCTCGTGGCTATGTAACAGGCGAGGCTAAGCCGCGCTTGCCGCGGTCGGTCTGTGGATGGGTCACCATTATTAGAGCCCTCCGTACCTTGGAGAGCACGTTAAACTGTCGGTCCTGGTTGTCAAATTAAGATCTAAAACAGTCGTTACGGGTAGTCAGAGGCCTGAAACTCTGTCGACCGGTCATACCACGAGATATCGTGTTACCCAGTAACCGGGTTGTGGAGGTCAGATAGGCAGTCGCTCCATGTAAAATACTGGTATTAAGCTGCATCCGGTTTGACTGTAAGTAGACCCCAATGTTATTGGGAAAAGGCTAGGCAGATATAGAAATGGCAATAGGCTCACCACCTACGGGGCTTAATAACTGCATCGGTCTTCTTCTTATCGTGTGGTTGATGAACAAGCTAGTGTCAGAGTTTAAACCACCCGTAGGTCTCTGACATGGCTTTACACACCATCGAGAACATCTCTCAGGTGTGCTGGTTTCCTCACGATGTTTTCCTTCACCGTTTTTTTAAGCAAGTGATAATTAATTTAATACGCACATGACTTCGAAAAGACAGTCGTGTATGCCTTGGGATCGAACTTGCGACCTTTGACTTGTCAGTCCAACGGTCATACCACTAGACTATCACTGCATCGGTGAAATGTAGGCATGCACCTTATCTGCATAACCCATCAGGTACACAGGCGTGATGTTATGTTGTATGAATGTATTTTCAGGGCCACGCATGGCGCAGCATCATGATCTTCCCGATCATACTCACGTGTCTTGCGTACGTACCTTACGCACTGAGTGAGTACCTGAGTCATTAATCATATCATTACTTAATCAGTGTCATTAATTAACCTTGCATGCTATCTGGAATGAACTTGTCCTGCTCACGACCGTATTTCTTTTCACAATAATAACTTTAAGAGAAGACCGTATCGGTGGACAACAGCATTCCCAATGAGGGTTGACGTCAGGCAGGCGGCCGGTCCTAAAACATTGCCAAAATATTAGCAGCATGCAATTTCAAATACAATTAGAAAGTGGAAGAAGAATACCCACATGCTGCGTCGACCCCAAATAAATTGGGATAAGGGCAGGGGGATGATGATGAATAATAACTTTAAGAGTTGTACGCATGCGTTTAAATATTTATTTGTATCTGTTTGGTATTGTGCATTTCGATGGCACGGTTGGCACAGTGGCTGAGACATCGGCTTCTAGGCCGCGGGCCTTGTCTTCAATTGCCGCACGAAACAATTATTTGAATGATCTACCATTCCGCCAGGTCTGATTTGTGCCTATCAACGCAGCCACGTTAAGGAGCTATTTATTTATAATAATATGAAGTTACGCACTGGTCATTTATTAGTCACGAGCTCATGCAAGGTGTGTCGCATACGTTATCCCGTATTATAGCGTAACTTATAGCGTTTAGTGTAAGAATTATCTTATTTTAGGAGGAATATAAGCATGGGAGAACTGCGTGAATGTATTATGTTATACAGAGTTCTAACTAAAATATATGTTATAGGTGTGGTTGTTAAAAAGAGCGATGTTAACGAAAATCTCATTCAATTGAGGGACTATGATTTTGTTGGCGAAGACAAAAGGCTGTCGGCCCTGTTGTCGGAACGGCTGGCGATGCTGTCGGGCACCATCGACACGAGCGACCTGGATGCCAAATCCCCCGCCGAAGAGGAATCGGCCACGGACCAATATAACATGAGCGTCACTGACTTCAAGCCCAAGCTCCAACTCAAACCTGACCACATGGAACTTAAACTCAGAAATTACCCCAGGTCTATTTCATTTCTTAGTTTTTCCTACTTCCTACTGGCTACTTGTCATCGTAATGTTTTGGAGGAACGAGGTGTACTGTTCCTCCATTGGAAAAGGAGGATTCTCCAACCAGACGGGTGCTATTGCCTGGCGGGCCACGGCCCGACGGTTAATGTCAGGCGGTTGTATATGTACGGAGTCGCCGTTAAACTTTGATTGCGTGATGCAGCGGGTTATGCGCGTAGTATCTTTGTAGCGTGGTAGATGCCGCTACAGTTTGATAACCTGATAGCTACTGCGACGTGGTATCTGGATAAAAAGTAAGTACGGTAGCCTCGCAGAATCCAAGAACAGAACAACTCCCTACTACGATAGGCCAGCATAAGAACAAGTAGGCATTATGAGTTTGTCATGCTCACTAAAATGTCTTGCTGATGGTGGCGTTGTGTATCGGGTCGTTGAGTTCCCTTCAAAATGGTTGAGTTCAGCGACGCTGATGCGCACGTCATACTCGTGAACGGGTGCTGTCTGTCGGGACTGGTCCGCTCGTAATTGCCTTGGTAATCGTTTTGGCTTTATAAACTTTTACTATTTCAATCATTTGCTTTTGTTTTCCTCTTACATTATTCTCACATACCATCAATACACCATTGTAATTAAAATTTTATTTAAAACGAGTGTCTATGGAGTTTCTTGCCGGTTCTTCTACATAAGATCAATTTTTTGGAACCGTGCACCTAGCTTTGACGTTTTATAAGTGCCTGTAACTTGGTCTATGTGAAATAAAAAAAATTAATTTGAATTTGAAAAAAAAAAAAAAAGTGTTAGTTACAACGGACATGCAGTCTATTGCACCTAAGTTCTAAATTTCATCTCTTACTGAGTTCAGTAGATTAGGGGTGGTTGAGTAACAAACAAACACCCTCGGACAGAGTCTGCTACCAAACTGTCTAGGTAATAGGAGACCATGATCTATTTATCACTATCGCCACTACCGCCAGTGGGAGATATTTTCGGAGAAAAGTGAGTGTTTACATACATATTTGGGTTCACATATTCGAGTACACACCAATGTATTATAATTTATGAGACAATTTAACCATCCACTTAGACCCATCCAGGCACAGATATACCAAACTCTCTTATTATCACCGAAAAGAGACCATGGGATACCATCATATCTGTCAGTGGGGGGCCGTGGATAGTTGTGGAGAAACCTAAACTAGACTTTTTTATATACCTTTTGGAGAATGCTTAGTTGTATTGGTATTGTAACTGGTAACGACGATGGAGTATTCAAGAGGGTTCAATAATTAAATAGGTGTCACTCCTGTGATCGGTGATCTATACAGATCAGCCGTTGATACCCTCTAATGTAATCAGTCTGTTCTCATTGTTGGAAATATTGTTTAGTTTTAAAACGATAGATGGCGCTGTTAGATGAGCGACATTTTCTGAATCGCGGTGTCAAGAGTCTCCGTGACTTGACTAGGCTCGCGATGATTGTAGTTTTTGATAAGTACTCAATATAGAGGTATAACACAGTATTGTTGTTTTACTGATATATCTTCACCCTTGTTACGATCGCGAGTGCTGCAGAACCAGTGCAGGATAGTGAACGGTTGTTCATTTTGGTCCTTCGAGCCGGATATTCTGTCCGGTGTTTTTTGTGATACATTCTTGGCTGGGCAAGTGGATCGCTTGCGATAACTGGCCAAGGCGCTGGAAGAAGCAGCAAGCAGCAGTAGCAGCGCGAGGTGCAGCGCGCTATTGCAGACGGTGCCGGGTGTCGTCATCGTCAGGAATCAGCAGCAAGGGTGACTGGAGGGAGGAGGTGTGGACGTGCAGAACGCAACGTCATTACGAAGTCAGTGATCAGTCAAATAATTACGTCATCAGGTGGTATCAGTACAGGATTAAAACCGTGAGTGAACCTTTATTTAATATCAGTGGAATTGCAAAGTAGTTTCTTTGAAAGAGTTCTCGACTACACAAATTTGAACTTTATTTGCTTGAAGAATTTAACTCAGAGAAATTTATATTAATATGAACATTAACTTAGAATATTTATACTGTGTTTTAGACTTAGCCTAATTTTAAGAGAATTTGGTTGAGACGGGGAACCTATGCCCAATTTTTCCCAAATTATTACTGTTTCTTAAAGACTTGTAAAATTTTCATCTTCGTTCTCCACACTTATAAAATTTCCTTGCACTTTTAATGTTAAATGAATGTAATGTTAAAGTTATTTGTTTACTTGTCATACTCAAAGAGTTAACTTTGTACCATAGATAAAATATTCTGTTACAAAAGTGTTCAGTAGTCAATAAAAACATCTGTTAGATTTTGTATAATATAAAATGGAATCATTAATTAATAAACAAGAAGATGTTTACAGTAGAATAGATAAAGCTTATGTCAACTTCAAAAAATCACCTAAGGAACGAATAACACGTCCTTATTGTAAAGTAAGATTAGAAAATTTGGAAAAATTGTGGGATCAGTTAGCAAATGGCCATAGTAAATTGTATGAGGAGTATGAGCCAGATAAGTTGAAACAGAGCCGATATGTGAAGAATGATGTTTATGATTTAGCAAACGAAGTGTATATTCAATACAAAACTGAACTTGAAACTGTTTTAGAGTCATTTGATATTAAAGAGAAGGATCTAAAAGAAAATTCTAAAGCTAGTAGTTCAAAGCAGTGTCAGGTAAAATTGCCAAAAATAATTATTCCGGTATTTTCGGGAAAGTATACCGACTGGGTAACTTTTAGGGATTTGTTCTTATCACTTATCCATAATAATAAAAGTTTAGATAATGTGCAGCGAATGCAGTATTTAAAAGGATATTTGTCTGGAGAAGCAGAACAACTTCTTCGACAAATACCCATTTCAGATGCGAACTATGACCGATGTTGGGAACTATTGAATGCGCGTTATAACAATAAAAGGTATTTGTCACATTTTATAATAAAACGGTTACTCAGTCAGAGAAATCTCGATAAAGAATCAGCTGTTGGACTGAAAGAATTACTTGACAATACCAACGATTGTTTAAAGGCGCTTTCCAATCTTGGCATTATTGTTGAGTCATGGGACATTATAGTTATCCATATAATAACTTTGAAGTTAGATCCCGAATCCCGAAAGCAGTGGGAATTTAATATAACTGAACATAACTCATCAGAGGAACTTCCCACACTCAATCAGTTTACCGAGTTTTTAACTAATCGGTATAGAGCTTTGGAATTTTTAGATAGTAAATCTAATTCGGAATCTAGGAGTCATGGTCATCAAAATAATACTAAAGGTACAAATAAGATAAGTAGTTTACATGTTGCGGACATTCAATGCTCCTTTTGTTCGGAGCCACATAGGCTGAGTCATTGCAAACAGTTTGTAAAAGAATTAGATTGTGACGCTCGTCGTAGTTTTGTGCTAGAGAAGGGTATTTGCTTCAATTGCTTGGGTAACAATCACTCCGCTAAAGTATGTAATAGTACCGTCAAGTGTCGAATTTGTAAACGTCGTCATCACTCCTTACTGCATCCCCAAACCGGGTTTTCTTCCACGGGTTCCAATATAAATATACAGGACCACACGGAAAGGTTGGTAAATAATGAAACCATACCAACAAAGGAATGCAAAGATAGCCCTATGTCTACAGAAGATAGAGAAGGTAACCAGTTTGTTAGTTGTTTTTCGACAGGAAAATTGCATAATACAGTTTTATTAGCTACGGCTCTAATAAGAGCCGAGTCGAAGGCAGGCACTTACCAGGTGGTTAGAGCATTAATAGACCAGGGTTCGCAAGTTTCTTTGGTTACTGAAGCTACAGTGCAGTTCTTAGGATTGAAGAAAATTCCTTCCACTCATAGAATAAAGGGAGTTGGAGGGGACAAAGAAATAACATCAAGGTCAGTAGTCAAATTAAATTTAAGGTCTCGAATAGATTCTCATTTTAATATTCAAGTCCAGGCGTATGTCTTAAAATCTATAACAACGCTTCTCCCAGTTACGAAGGTAACGACGGTAGAATGGGCAGATCTTCAAGAGGAAAATCTGGCAGACCCACAATATCATACTCCGAATAAAATAAATGTTTTATTAGGAGCTGATGTTTATACCCAGATCATTGTAGAAGGTTTGAAAAGGAATATGAATGGGTCAGTAGTAGCCCAATGTTCGAAATTTGGATGGATAATTTCTGGGATAGTTGATACATCTGCTGGAGTTTCTTCAAATGTTGTGGTGATGCATGCTCATATAGATGCAAATGAGGGACTAAAGAAATTCTGGGAGTTAGAAGCTGAACCCACCAATCAAAACAGATTGTTGTCAGAAGAAGAAAAACAATGTGAAGAGTTATTTTCGGCAACTACCACCCGAGATGTAGATGGGAGGTATGTAGTTAGACTTCCGTTCCGTGAACAGACTTCGAATTCGCAGGTAGGCGGGTTTGAAGAAATAGCTGAAAAAAGATTGAATGCATTACATACCAAATTGAAGAAAAATACAGATTTGAAAGAAAAGTATAAACAAGTGATCAAGGAATACTTACAGTTAGGCCATATGGAAAGGGTACCTAAAAAAGAAAGGGAAAAAGAGAACTCAATCTACTTACCGCACCATGCAGTTGTAAGGGATGATAAAGATACATCCAAAGTACGTGTGGTGTTCGACGCGTCCTGTAAAGGTAAAAAGGGTTATTCATTAAACGACAAATTGATGATTGGACCCCGCTTACAACCGGAACTTCGGCACTTATTGATGCGTTGGAGAAAACATCCGATATGTTTAGCAGCGGACATTGTTAAGATGTACCGGCAGGTAAAGGTAGCGACTGTTGACATCGATTGCCAAAGAATACTGTGGAAGGACGAGCCGGAAGACGTGGTAGAACACTATCGCATGTTGAGAGTCACTTTCGGCACTGCATCAGCTCCTTACCTAGCGGTGAGAGCCCTTCAACAAGTTGCGCATGATAATGGTGAAGATTATCCAGCGGCTGCTGAAAGAGTAATAACTGATTTTTACATGGATGATCTGCTAACCGGTTGTAGTAATATTAGAGAAGGGCTAATTATTTACAAAGAAATGAACTCGTTATTAAGTAAAGCAGGTTTTGAACTTCAAAAGTGGATGTGTAATAATGAAAATTTACTTAATAAAATAAAAGAAATGAATGAAGGATTGGGTGAAATCGGAGAAGGCTTGCAGCTAAAAGAGGATGAGATAGTTAAACTGTTAGGTCTTACCTGGAATCGTCGTTCCGATGAATTCCAATACTCCGTGACTCTTCAGCGGGAACCTGGACCTGTAACTAAAAGAAAAATAATCTCACACATTGCTAAATTGTATGATCCACTTGGTTGGGTGGCACCTAGTGTTATTATAGCAAAAATACTTATACAAAAGCTATGGATAGCAGGATTAGACTGGGACGAGGAAGTAACAACGAAGATTTTAAATGAATGGAATACTTACCGGGATGGCCTACCACTGCTCTCAGAAGTCAAGATACCTCGATGGCTCGGGACAAAATCGGAGGACACTCTAGTTGAACTGCATGGATTCTCTGATGCTTCCAAGGCAGCTTATGCAGCAGCAGTTTATATCCGGGTAATTGATGCTGATGGTAACATACGCGTCACTTTAGTAACGGCCAAGACGAAGGTAGCACCCATCAAGCAGGTATCTATTCCCAGGCTTGAATTGTGCGGAGCAGTAATGGTCACCAAACTCTTAGTTGAAGTAGCAAGAGTCATGTGCATAGATATAAGCAATATACGTGCATGGACGGATTCCACCGTGGTTCTAGCATGGCTCAACAGTCATCCAAATCGCTGGAAGACGTTCGTTGCTAACCGGGTCTCAGAGATATTGACAACGTTGGATTCAACCCAATGGTCTCATGTTTCTTCAGGCCAAAATCCTGCTGACCTCGGATCAAGAGGAATTTACCCCTCGGAACTGTGGAAGTATTCTTCCTGGTTCAACGGCCCGGAATTTTTGTCTGAAGCTGAAATACATTACAATAAGCCAAAACAATTAGAGACTGATTTAGAAATTGCGAAAGTTAACTTCACCGTGAATGAGGATTCCCTATGGGATAGATACTCGTCGTTTACAAAATTAATACGGGTTGTAGCCTACTGTAGACGTTTTCTGAAATTAACTGGAAATAGGAAACAGTTTAGCAGCTATCTGCTGCCAGAAGAATTGGATGAAGCACGCATATGTGCTATCAGATATTGTCAAGCAGAAGGCTTCAAAGAGGAGATTGCTGTTATAAGGAAACACGGTAATTTGACCAATTTAAAGGGACCTCTCAAAACATTGAGTCCTTACTTAGACGACAAGAACATTTTACGGGTAGGAGGAAGGCTGGAAAAATCACAGCTTTCTTTGAATACAAAGCACCCAATACTGATACCGAAAAAGACCAAGTTAACAGACTTACTGATTGCATATGCGCATGCTAAAACGCTTCACGGTGGAATTCAATTAATGTTGACTTACTTAAGCACTGAATATTATATAATTGGCGGTAAATCTTTAATTAAAGGCTACGTGCGAAGATGCATTTCATGTGTAAAAGGAGCTGCAAAAACTTCACAGCAATTGATGGGCCAGCTTCCAGAGGCTAGAGCTAGTCCTTCAAGACCATTTAAGTGTAGTGGCGTAGATTACGCAGGTCCGATAAGTATTAGGACGACAAAGGGGCGTGGTCATCACGCTCATAAAGGATACATTTGTTTATTTATTTGTATGGCGACACGAGCTGTGCACATTGAAGTGGTCAGTGATTTAACCACACAGGGATTTCTAGCTGCATTCAAACGATTCGTCGCTCGTAGAGGCCTATGTACGGATATTTGGAGCGATAATGGAACAAATTTTGTCGTGCTTTAAGGGAACTCCACAATTTATTCGCATCAGAAAGGTCAATTTACTTAAAGGAAATAACAGAAACATTGGCCACAAATGGGACAAGGTGGCACTTTATACCCCCTCGTGCACCTAACTTCGGGGGATTGTGGGAGGCTGGCGTTAAGTCAGTGAAGTTCCACTTAAAACGTGTCGTAGGGGACTCGACACTGACTTATGAGGAACTGTCCACAGTCTTAGTGCAAATTGAGAGTTGTCTTAATTCTAGGCCCCTGTCCACCCTGAACACAGATTCAGACGCTTTTGATGTCTTGACGCCTGGGCATTTCCTAATCGGGGAACCCTTGGTTGCTGTACCTGATCATAGTTTTGAGACGTCTAATGTATCCAATTTACGTCGTTGGCAATTGACACAAAGAATGATGCAGAAGTTTTGGCGTCGTTGGTCACAAGAGTATCTAACAAAATTTCTGCATCGTTACAAGTGGACATCTCAAAATCCTGAACCAAATATTGGGGATGTAGTAGTGGTAAAAGAAGATGACTTGCCTCCTGGTAAATGGCTTTTGGCGAGAGTTGTAGAAAAACACCCAGGAATGGACAAAATTACGAGAGTAGTTACTTTGCGCACTCAAAGGGCCTTAATAAAAAGGCCTACTTCAAAATTATGCATTTTACCTATCACCCAGTAGTTATATAAGATACAGATAGTTTATTGTTTGTCCTTGTTTGTATTTTGAACTTACAATGTTTTTAATTTAGTTGTTGATATTTTTAACGGTGGGCGGTGCCCGTATAAATGTGATTAGTATAAGGACTATGTAAAATAGCTCCTTGGTGGGCGGAATGTTGGAAATATTGTTTAGTTTTAAAACGATAGATGGCGCTGTTAGATGAGCGACATTTTCTGAATCGCGGTGTCAAGAGTCTCCGTGACTTGACTAGGCTCGCGATGATTGTAGTTTTTGATAAGTACTCAATATAGAGGTATAACACAGTATTGTTGTTTTACTGATATATCTTCACCCTTGTTACGATCGCGAGTGCTGCAGAACCAGTGCAGGATAGTGAACGGTTGTTCACTCATCTTCATCCTCTTGCTCTAGTCCCAAGTTATTTGGTATGCAATGTGTCTTTCTCTTCAATTCTCCAGTTAGACGACTGGTTATCGTTTACTCCGTTTTCATACATATCAACCCTCACACACTCCATCCGTCTTTTCTTTGGTCTGCCTCTTCCCCTCCACCCATCTACATCACATGTCATACAGTTATACTTAATAAATTTGAGTACAGGGTGAACGTGAGCCTGGACTATGGCGAGTTCTTGAACATCAGCAACGACGACTTCAGTATGGAAGTCAATTCAACGTGGCTCGGTTCTCACGCCACCCCTAACATGACCATCATGCTGGGACACCACACCGGTAACCTGACCGCCGGCTACCACTCCGGGAACTTGACTGGAGGTAACCACACCGGCAACCTGATCGCCGGCCGCCGCGCGCCCGTGTACTGGGACCCAAACTTCTATAACTGTAATATGAAGGTTTTAGAAATCATGAAACAAAACATCTACAGTGTGCAAAATAAACTCATAGAGATAGAACCCATGATCCAGAGACATCAGAGCGACGAAAGATTTCGCATCGCGTACATCTTCAACAGACTGGACGAGTGGAAGAGGAACATCCGTACGGTGAACCACGCCATGCAGAAGTACCGCTGGTACAGATGGCGGTTCAAGGCTCAGGTATGGTACTACGAGCACGTGTTGCGTATCAACATCGACATCACTTACAGCGTCGAGTTCCTCATCCACTTGCACGACTCTTTTATGAAGAAGATGGACGAGTTAATCCCACGCGCAGAGCGCGAAGAGGCGCGGGAGATGTTAAAAAAGAGAGACGAGATGAAGAAAATGCAAATGCGACCTAACGAGAACCCATTCATAAATCAAGGCCGTTAGTGATCTTTCAGTAAAACTACATTAGACAACGATTCATGTACTAGTTCCACAGTTAAAATTAACGACTAAGTAAAAATTTACATTACAGAATGTGGTATTTACTGAAATATGGACGATTTTGGTACTCCCAAAAATAAAATCTCAAATCAAAAATCTTTTTTTTAATTTAGTAGGTTCAGAAAGATGACGGAGTCAAAAGTTTAAATAGGTATGCTTCCAAACTTTTGTGAAGTTGATATAGTTCTTAACCGACTTAGAAAAAAAGTATGTATATTGGAACTGCAATATATTCACATATGATAATCTATTAGAGATTCTAAACAAATATGCAATTTTTTATAGGTGTATGTTTGTATGTATGTGTTTGTCCTCGTATTTCTCGGAAACTATTAATTGGATTGTGACCAGAACCAGATCGGAGAGCAGTGCAAGTTTGATCGAAATCGGTCGTGTAGTTTTCAAGATATCAACATCAAAAAACATCTCAAAACCTTGGTCAAATTCTAGTGCATGTAAGAAAGAAATAATACCTATTTGATGCATTTTAATTTAAAACTAAAAAATACAAAACAATAAAGGAATTTAAAACAAATTTAATCGACTTAAAAAAAAATACTGGAAATTAAGACTTCAAAATACATTGTAGGCCCCTAATTTCTTTCGTACCTTTAATTTCGTTTTCTTGGTTAATTTCGTGTATTTATAAAATATTATTTTATTTCATCATATTGAATTAATTTGTTTTAAATTCCTTTTTTATTTTGTTTTAATCTCTTTCTTCATATGGGAACCTATTCTACAACGTCGTCGCCCGAAAAAATTCAATTCGATAGAAGTATTGAAAACAATTCTAGGAACCTGGACTGGAACTTCTGTAGTCTGTATTGACTATTTGCCAATTGTTGGGACCGCGGCGCGCGAGATACGACCGGCGGAAACAGCCGATGATTCACGAGCGCTCGTTATAACGCAGGAGCGTGTCCCGGTTATTTATTGTGCAATTGTAGTCCCCCGCCGGGACACTAGTTGTACGTTTGTTTTGGAATCCCATTCCCAGCCACAGTATTGACCACTAGCTACTTAGGGGAGCTCGTGGCTAAGTAACAGTCGTAAAGATCGATCGATCTGTGGATGGCTGATCATCATTTCCATATCGAAACCCTCTATGAATCGGAGACCAAACCGCCGGCTTAGAATGTCAAATGTTATAGGTCTGCCATAGAACAGTCGTTACGGTTAGTCAGATACCTGAAAGTTTGAAACCTAAGTAATTGGGGTGTGCAGGTTACATATGCGGTCGCTCCATGGCCACCATGTAAAATACTGGTGTTAAGCTGTATTTGGATAGACTGAAAGCCAAATCCAATGAACTGAGGCCGAACTGCAACTAAACTCTTAAACAGTAATTCTTGGTACGCACGTCATACTCGTGAACGGGTGCTGTCTGTTCGGACTGGTCAGCTCGTAATAGCATTATTTTGGTTTTTTATATAATTAAAAATTCTGCTTTTTCTTCAACATTAACCTGCATTATTCTCACATTAATAAATTTTAATTGTAAAGAACACATATTTTAAAAGAGTGTCTATGGAGTTTCTTGCCGGATCTTCTCCATAAGACCAACTTCTTGGAACCGTGCACCTAGATTTGACTTTTCATATGTGCCTGTAATAAGGTCTATCTATATATCTTCTTTATATCTATCTATCTATATATATAAAAATCAATTGCTGTTCGTTTGTCTCGCTAAAACTCGAGAACGGCTGGGCCGATTAAGCTGATTTTGGTTTTGAAATGTTTGTCGTAGTCCAGGGAAGGTTTAAACGGTGAGAAAATGTAGAAAAATTGCGAGGAAGATAGTAAAAACAACAATTTCGTTTGCTTGTGTAAACTGTTCTATCTACTTTCCTGATAAACATTTGACGTTCGAGGTGATACGAAGGGTCATCGTACACCGGGTCATCTAGTTCGATATTAAAAAAAATAGTTTGAGTTTGCGTCGACTTGTGATGATGCGTCCTAAAGGTATGTTGACGAATTGGATTACTCTCGTGTATATCCTTTGCGAGTAACGATTCTAATTCGACATGGTTACCTGCACTGCATGCATATGGAACATTTGGGGTTCGAACCAACGCCTTACCAACATCACTGAACAAAACGAGAAGCCTTTAATAACTGCAAATAGGATTTCATTTATATTTAATACGACATTAAGTTTATTTTATTATCACATGGTTGTCAATTAGTTAACAACCCCTTTGAAGACTTATATCTAAGTATAAAATTCAAGGAATCATATGGACATATACGTTGTGACATCAGCAAGCGTATTGGCTGTGACGGTTGGCATTGAAATAATGGTCACTTTGTAGTGCATTACGTCGTATGTTTAATAACGTATTTGCTCTTAATAGACGAACTCCAACATACGACGCAATGTACGCCAGGTTGAGATCAGCGCTGTCACACGTCGATGCTGTTCTTTTCAACATAATTAAACCGTTTTACAAACGCGACAGCATAATGTCCACAAATGGACATTTGAACTCATTCGAAGTCCTTGTTTACTTCAGTCTTGGATTCTGTCTGCTCTGTCTCCCACTCCTCCTCGACCCTCAGGAGAGCGTCCAGGACCTGTCTTTTGACCGAAGATTGGAATTTCCTAGGTAACCGCTTGGTGCTTTGACAGACACTAGCGAAGAACAGGTCTAAGGAGTCATGGTCGGTGTTCTGGTGGTTGCCAGGGTCCCACACCTCTGTCTCTCGCTCTTGGTCCGACACTACCTCTGTGTCGTCCATCTTTATGTCGCCTTTGACTAGCCGTTGACTTCTGGAGAAAATGAAACGAAGACTTATAAATCATATTTCTAAAAATGATTACTGGATATTGTTCGCATCCGCGGCATTTAAGCATGACGTCGTGGGTCTGATTTCCGGATCGGGGAAAGAAAGAAAGAAACATTTATAAGACTAAAGTGCTATTGGGTTGTTCTGTTAGTTAATTTTCAGTAGCACCCAGGAGTTTGGATTTGTGCCCCTTATTACATATTCGGAAATAACTAGGAGTAAAAAAATAACGGTGAAATCTGGGTGTACACTCTGCGTAACTCTTCGACGATCAGTATACCTAGGCATTACGCTAAGTTGTGAAACATCTTATCTTTTAATAAAACAACTTTTTACCGGACCAATCGCGTGTATTTTTTTTCCTGACGTGCCACGTAGACTGTTATGATACCTGTCATCTTAGTTATCCTGCGACCTCGACCGCTGCAGTATTCGAAGCATCAGGTAAAATAGAAAAAATAAAACAGTAATAGGTACATGCGATTAATTCGGCTTAAAGTTGTTCTATGCAGTGATTGCGAAAACCTAATATTACTATGTTTATTTTGAGTCTAAAATTATATTATAAATGGACCAAATCCCGGCCAGTGCCGTGACTCACCGTCTGATGGTCATATATGGAAGCACGAAGGCCATGCGGCTCTGGAATCGCCACTTCTTGCAGGGCAGCCCCGACTTGGTGGTGGCGCCGGTCTTGCTGCGCTTGAGGGCTTGTCGCATGGAGTCGCGCAGGATCTTCCACTCGCGCTTTAGGACCTCGCCTGAAACAGCAGATGATATTACATATGCACATAGTATGTATTCTTCAAAGGGACATGCTGATGTAAATCCCGCGTTTATAAAAGACTAGCGGTCCGTCCCGGCTTCGCACGGGTGAACATTTACACCTTGGGTTACATTATTGAAGTTTTAGTAAGGATCCCTAATATTTTCTTATAATAAATATAGCCTATGTTACTCAGGGATAATGTAGCATTCTAATGATGGAAGAATTTTTGAAATCAGGCTAGTAGTTTTTGAGTTTATTCGTTACATACAAAAATGGAAATCTTTCATCTTTATAATATTAGTGTAGATCATCATCATCCCCCTGCCCTTATCCCAATTTATTTGGGGTCGGCGCAGCATGTATTCTTGTTCCATACATCTTTATTAGCTATCATATCGTCAGTCACCCCTTTTCTAGTCATATCATCTTTAACACAATCCATCCAGCGCTTCCTCGGTCTTCCTCTACTTTTATAGCCATCTACATTCATACTCAAAACTTTCCTTGTCACATGACCCTCAACCCTCCGCATCACATGCCCATACCATGCTAAACGATTTCTACACAACTTCTCAGTCACCGGTGCCACTTTCAGACTTCCTCTTATATATTCATTTCTAATTCTATCCATCCGCGTCACACCACACATCCTTCGTAACATTCTCATCTCAGCTGCATGTAGTTGTCTTCCATTCATTCCCTTCGTGGGCCAACATTCTGAACCATACAAGACAGCAGGTCTAATAATTGTTTTATAGATTTTCCCCTTAAGTTTAAGGGGAATTCGGGGGTCATAAATAGTTCCCGTGACCTGCCGCCATTTCAACCACCCTGTGTTAATTCTGTGCTTGACGCTCCGGTCTATTTCGCCATCGCATTGTATGATAGAACCCAGATACCGAAAGTCGGAGCAGACTGGTAATAGCGCACCACCCAGCGCTATAGCACCAAAACTGGAGAGACCGCCAAAATCACAAAACATGTACTCTGTTTTGGTTCTGCTGATTTTTATACCAACACTCTCCAGATTATTTTGCCATTTCTCAAGTCTGCTCTGGGTCTGGGGCCCATCTTCACCGACAAGAACAATGTCGTCGGCAAACAGCATGCACCTAATATTAGTGTAGATGAACTTTTCAAAAAAATCAACGCATGCGTACTTAGCTAAAAACTCTAAAGTTATAAATACAGCTAAATCTTTGAAAAGCATGCTTAGCGAGCTCTAAAGTTATTATTTTAAATGGAAAAAGAATACGGTCGTGAGCAGGATTCGAACCTGCGCCTTCCGGATAAATACTCCAGGCGCACTGACCACTAAGCCATATCGAACATTTTGAATCCTGCTCACGACGTATTATTTTGCCACTTAAAATTATAACTCTAAAGTTATTTTTTCATTTATGGTAAGACCATTACGGTCGTGAGCAAAATTCTATTAAAGTCGGGAGGCGCAGGTTCAAATCCTACTCGCGACCGTATTATTCTCTCTAGAAAAATGTACCTATAACTGGAATCTTATTCGAATTTACTAGTAATGTTGGTGATTTTTTTAAATTGTATGGGTTGTCTCCTGGCACGAAATAACGTAGTAAACACGAAGATGATCTCATTACGAGCATTGTTTACCTACCTACCTACCTGTACACGCTTAAACACCATTAAGTTGTATTTAAATACCTACTCAAGGTGTACCAATCATCCGCAACATATAGGAGGTACACATAAATCTTTTAAAAAAACATTAAGGCATGCTTAGCGAACATTAAACTTATAATTTTATTGGAATAACTATTTTAAAGTTCGCTAAGCATGCGTAGGGACTGAACAGATAGCAATGACGTCGCCTAAAGATGTATTAAAAATGTGGAAGAAGTATTCGCGGTGGTGAGTAGAGGTCGAGATGGCTTAGCGGTCAGAGCGCCTGGAGTATTTATCCGGGAGGCGCAGGTTCGAATCGTGCTCGTGACCGTATTCTTTTTCCACAAAAATTTATATAGGATGTATTTTAATATTAATAATTAATTTTTTTTTTTTTTAAATCGTTGCCCCACTAGGAATTTCTTCCTGTGTCGTGGGTGCGTTTACAGACATATAATCTCACAAGCACACTAACACCCAGACCCAGAGCAATTATCCGTAGATCTTACAAATATTTGCGCCGTGCAGGAATCGAACCTGCGACACGCAGCGCAGCAGTCGGTCTCTCGACCACTGCGCCAACCGCGCTGTCTGTTTTATTTATTATAGGTAACGATAATTATAACTTTATAGCACAGACTCTGTTGGTACTACCTACATATTAGGTAGGTAATTATTATCTTAATCTAACAATTGTCCGCAGTTAAAAACAGGCGTCCGCACTACATACAAATATGCTAAGTACAATTTCCCTCACACGTTACATAACAATGTTACCGCAAGTTTAATGAATAAGTATGTAGGTATGTACGTACTGTTAGCTCCCAATCGCTCGGATATCTCGAGCCAGCAGCGGTCGCGAACATCGATGTCCCTGTGGTTTTCATGATGTATATCGTATAGCACTGGGTACTTTTTCACTTCGTCTATCAAACGCTCTCTATAATTCCTCGAATTCATCTCATATAAAGTCTAAAATATTTCACCGAGCGATAAACGCGGCCTTCCGAAGCGACGCCGAAGCTATACTGCGAGAGAGAAAGCGATACGCGACGTTGCCGCTCTGTTGAAGTTAAACGGCCGTATCGCTCATCGCGCTCGGTGTGCGCCGTGGCTATAACATAGATTGGACGCTGTCAGATACGCGACAGTAGGCAGAAATCAGGCTTTTGGTAGCTGTAATTTATGTAGTAAACGGAATTATTTTAATTCAAATCTTGTAAGACACTTGGTAGAGACACTCATTCGACAATAATTGTCATTGAGGTATTATTTATACGGTTCGACTAGACGTGGTAACCAGTTCTACATAATTTACATATTTTAGGAAATTATTCTTGAGTGACTTGAGTTACCCCATCATTTTAGACACGATGATGATGAAAATATTGTACATAGCTATCCTTACTTTTTATGTATCAGAACATTGATATAATTGCATTACGTGAACAGTATTTTTTCAACAATATATTAATAATAAGAGCAATTAAGTAGCAACTTAGGGTTTATGCTGAAGTTAACGAACACAGGTCATACCTGCCTTAGCTGCTTACAATACCAAGAGTAGGTATAGTGTAAAGTAAAATGATAGTGGTTACTAATTATTGTTCTCCGGTTACTACTCACGTGCATTCTTCGGGTTTGCTCGTTTAGTAGACTAGAATGCACCTGACTGGTGAACAATAATGAATACCTATGAATATGCCTCACGAAAGGTATACAAAAATAGTGGTTACGTCCTATTTAATGCCTACCTGCCACTTCTGAGCGTAGCGTCGCTACGCGGTGGCGCGCGACGATGCCAGCTCGCGCATATGTCGGCTGCCAGGCCGTCGCGACCGGCGAGCGAGATATACAAACAAACAAGCAGTCTGTGAGTGGTTCACAGCTTGATAAACAGCATACTTTAGCAGTTAATAAAATAATTGTGAGGACAACTACACACTTTAGGCTCGAATAAAAATGTTGCATATAATCATGAATCAAGTCAATGTCGTCATTCACAAGGAGCATGGTGTGTCCTAATTTACTTTCTTATCGATAAAAAACCTAATGAGTTGTACCTCAATTTAGCTCTCCAGTCTAGGACGGAAAATAGGAACAAGAATATAAGTTTCACTTTTAAATGTACTATGTAACTTTTATATCATGAGGCATAAGGTTCATTATTTTATAGCAAATTGTAAGACCAGAAGTTACCATTTTGAAAAGGGACACGTTCCGCTAACAATTTTGTTAGAGCGGTCACAATGACTTTTGTTGATAAAGATATAGAGTTCAACTTTCCGTGTTCCCGTTGAAAAAGAAAAGTCGCCCGTTGGTTGAGTTTGGGAAAATAAAATTGTACCTATTTCTATCATTGCTTACCGCCGTAACTGAATTGAATGGACGATAATGGCATAAAGTAAGCAAATGCTTTTAGGGAGAGCCGTTAAAATTAAATAAGTACGAATATAACGTTTTTTTATTGGTTTTTCCTGGGAGCCAACAAAACAGACGTGAAGACACTACAGTTAATGCTTTAAGTACTCCTAAAAAGGTTACAAATCATACGCAATCTATATAAGATACACAATGTAGATTTTTTATGAAATGAATTGCATGAAATCTATCTTCTGATTCCATAGCATTTTTGACGATGTCAACACTCGCAAGCTCTAGAAATAAAACAAAGCACTAACAATTTTAGTTTAGTGGCAACACTTCAAAATCACGATCTCGTATAAAATATGATCGTAAACGGTCGAAGTTCTAAGTAAACAAATATAATTCGAGGAAAACCGGTTTTATTGGACATTAACAATTATTGTGAAAATAACAGAATTTCTCTAACCTGGATTGAAGAAACGGGGGAGGCGGCATGCGTGTCTCGGAATGTAACGTTAGTTTGCACTGACACCTACCTGATGATAGCTTTGAATTCACCTCTGACATTGGCAGAATTGTCGTCATAATAGATGGCAGCTTGCCATATTGAAGAATTGAATTGAATTGAACATTTCATAAAATGCTTTACTCTTAAAAAAAAAAAAACAAATAAAATAGTCATAGAACCACCCACATTTCACCGATTCTGTTATTACTGCACTATTCCAAACTCCGGGCTATTACTGAGAATTTTCTAATAGAAAAACCTAAGAACAAGCGTTCTTAGGTTCACCCTGGGAATCGAACTTAGGACTTCACGTTAAACATCCGACCACTACACCAACGAAGCAGTCACGGCAGCCGCAGTTTTTACGACTAGAACAATATTATATCTACATAGTTCTACTAATATCTTATGGAAAAGAGTACAGGACCTAACAATGGCGATTCTTTAGGCTCCTTCTTTACCAAATTGTATGTATACTTGATATTGGTAATACTTGCATATTAGACAAAATAAAATATTCTTATAAGATATCAGATTTAAACGTGGCAACTGATTTTATTAATAATTAATTTAAAAATGTCTATACTAATAGTATGTCGCTTAACTGAATTAAATTGGTCGCCGTCTGTCATGGTTCTGCTGCACTATAATTTTTTGCACGCATGCCCAAAAGAAATTAGTGTAAATGTCTGTTTTTAGTTCACATTTAAACCAGGCAGGCATGATTTAAAAAAAAAGTGTTTTTATTACAATGGTACTCTCTTCGCTCACATTCAGGACACCAAACTGCCGCATCGCTTTTCTATAATTAATTTCTACGATGCTTGGTTCGCTTACGGTCTAAAGCGAAGTTCCTTCTCACACCAACGTCGGCTGAGACGAATACCGCTTTATTTACAGCTCTATGTTTCCGAGAAAGCATTCAATAATTTCGTTACACAATACACATATTAATATTTCTCGGAACTCGGTGAATTCATATTTAAATAAAACTTAAGTTTTTGTATTCTACTGCCAATCACACGTCTCTCCACCGGTGTTCGTATATATCTGCCTAGCCTTTTCCCAATTATATTGGGGTCGACTTGCAGTCAAACCGGATACAGCTTAATACCAGTATTTTACATGGAGCGACTGCCTATCTGATCTCCACAACCCAGTTACTGGGTAACACGATACTTCGTGGTGTGTCTGGTTGTCAGACTTTCAGGCCTCTGACTACACGTAGCGGCTTTCAAAGTTCTTAATTTGACCGGGACAGACGGCATAACGTGCTCTCCGAGGCACGTGGGGGTCTCGGTATGAAATGTTGGTTCCACCCATCTACAAACCGACTGCGCCAAGCGCAGCTTAACCTCGATCAATCGATCTGTGCGGCTGTTACTTAGTCACGGACCCCTCCTACACTGGCGTTCGTAATATAGTAAAATAGAAAATATTCTTAATGGATTGATTGGTGATCATAATATGACAATGTTGCCTCACAATCTGCTGAAGACAATATTCGGGCACATGAAGTAGCAAAAGTTTAAATTATAACTTACTGAAGCTTTTCTAGCATAAAAACGTAATCTCGGAATCAGTATGACCTCATCATACTAACATCTATTAAAAGTCCTTTGTTTAAAAAGCATAACCCAGACCATAAAGCCACCATTATTGTAAAAAAAAAAATTGTCACTAGTTGCGTACTACTAATGAAAATATGACGTCACTTCAAGCAATTTTAATTCAGCGGAGTTTAACGATAGATTTTGTTGCAGGCGCGGCAGTTTCCATGACATTCAGGAGTCAGAGGAGACGGACAGTGGTCACCTTGGGCCGCCGGACACCTGCAGGGCTGCGCAATGCGCAACTAAACGCACCCACGCCAAATGTAAGATCGAAGGACCAAAAACTAAAGCTTTTGATAGGTGATTTTATAAAGATAAAATTGATTTTTGTTGATCCTACACAGTATCAGTCGTTTTTGTAAGGACTTCACCTTGTACTTCAAATGTTTTTAGAGGTATCAGTAGTACAAATATGCGCGTGTATTATTGGTTTTTTGTTTTTCCTGAAGTTTCGAACACTTTGCAGCGTTCGTGGTCGCAGGAGGACTACAGAGGATACACGCGATTAATCCGGTTAAAAGTTGTTTTATTATAATGTGTAGTGATCGCGCAAACCTAAGATATTACTAGTACAAATATAGTTTCTTTCTATTTGGATACATTTTCAGTTATTTCCTTTGATACCAAAAGGATACTTTCTTACCACAATAGTTTACCATTAGCACAGGAAATGTCATCCACATTTAAAATGTCTTTAGGGATCACAGTCAGTTCACTCCACTCAGCTTGTTTGTCGAGTTCGCCTCAAGCGCTGCGAGTGTATTCAAAAGTGGATGTGTGTCTGACGCGTGGTGTACACATCCGTGCTAAGTAAAACGGCTTCACTCTAAGGGCTGTATCTTGTAAAATATATCTGATAGATACTTACTTACTCAAATGTGGTGTTAGAATTTTCGCCGGGTTGGATCGTGGAAGATATGTGTTTTAGAAATTACTTTATACCTATTATGGTAAAGATTAATTGATTATTTTTATAATATAACATAGCATTAGGCCGTAGGTATTCCCCGAGGAGGTAGGCAGAGGTGTACGAAGATACACACCCATATTTCACAAATGCTTTTAATAAGTCCCATGTAATAAGTCCCATGTAATAAATCGGTGGTGAGTCTATTACCATTATTCTAGTCTATGTCTATTGCCAGGTACAATCCAAACTTGCTCCGGGCTGGTACTGGAGTATCCTAACAGAAAAACCCAATAACCCTTTGCCCGACCTGGGAATCGAACCCACTCATGGTCAGCAATCGCCCTAGGGACAACTAGATCAACGAGGCAGTATTATTTTTATAGATTACTTCATTACTGTGTGAGCCTTGGGATCATTATCACGACAAGTCAATGATACCACAATTTTTAGTTTCATTGTTTTCACTCACAATATTTACGCACATTTTGTACTCCTACAAAACAGGTTGAAGTTTTTAAGTGTAGGGCACAAATATTGTATAAAATAATTTGGTCCTATGAATCTCCGAGTACTTAGCAACCCTGGCACTCGTCGTGGCTTCTGTCCGTGTAATGTTTGCACTTCTATATGTAGCGCATTGTTGTAATGAAACTAATAAACTTGTTTTTATTGTCTCAACGCTGTTAACATATGGCTTTGTTGGCAACTTGGCACCGACCATTATAAAGCATTTTTATATGGTCTCTGATGACGTGTACACAGCTATGAATCACTGATGTGTCTTTGAAATAGCGTGGTCAACCGACATGTATTGATTATTTTCAGACATCAGTCTCATCACTTCTGCAAATAAATTTACCTGCACAAAAGCAAAATTAATATTTAAATTAATAGGTTAGGGTAATTGCGTTCTCAAAAAGGACAGGTTAACCAACCTAAACCAACGAGGATGAATAAAGAGGTTGATGAGCGTAGATGAAACGAAAGAGGTGCGTCAGAAATCAGAATCATAGCAAGTGGAAATCCAAGTCTCTGCCTACCCCAATGGGAAACAGACGTGTCTCCCTAGCCTAATCCCATTTAAATTGGGGTCGGCTTCCAGTTAAACTGGATGCAGCATATTACCAGTGTTTTACAAGGAGCGACTGCCTCTCTGACCTCCACAACCCAGTGACTGGGTAACACGATATCTCGTTGTATGACTGGTTGTCAAACTTTTAGGCCTTTGACTACCCGTAACGGCTGTCACAGATCTAAATTTGTCAAAAAACGGGAAACTGGCGTGATTATATTTAATAATTTTATCGTAAAAAATATTTAAGAAAGAAATAACAGAAATAATGCTCATTGTTATGTGTAATGAGTGTTTAATGTAATCAGATACTCTTCATGACTAAAATAATTACTATAATCTGTAAGGTTAATTGAATTATGCATGTCAAACAAGACTTGCGTCATCACATATTTTATATGTTTATTATGTTTACAATGTACAGACAGTTTCCACATAACATGGTTCCGGAGGACGACAACGAACGGGTATACCGTCACACTTGGAAGCATACCTCCGGCCAAAGACACGCAAGACTTGGACCAAGACGTAATAGATGAAAGACAAATTCTCCCATCAAAACCAAAAAACACGGGACCAATAAGGAAAACAAAACCAAGACACCCTCTACACCTGACTAGGTATAACCTTCGTGATACTACAGTCTCTAACCGAGTGTTAGACAGTGATGATAAATATAGGAACGAGAGCACGCCCACCGAAAAGCACAATGATGCAGACAATACTACGAGTTCACTATACACTTTCGATCCTGAGCAGCTGGGTGAAGGTAACGCAACGAATAAAGGCGATACTACTAGCAGTTTAAACATATCCTTTATCGAGCCGCATGTCGAGGCTGGTGATTTTGTTAATAATAGTCGAAGGATTTGGTGGTGGGGGCCAACCGAGAGTCCTGATCCTTTTAAAGGAAGGAAGCTGGTAGCAAAATGCTTTTCGTGTAACTATCAAGAAACTGGCGTACCCACAGATTCCCTATGCCACAAAGCTTTCAATTCAGATGACTGGCGCTGGAAGACCAATGAAAGGTTCTACCGCTCTCACTGTTACTACAACGGAGATAGAGATGGATATAGGAAAGAGAAGTTTACGTGGCGACAGCGACATAAATACAAAACTGACAAAGGTTTAAAGATCACGCTAGCAGGTAAGTATATGGGTGGATGTTACAAGAGGTTTTTGGATGTTGGACAGACGCATACTTCGCGAGGGTGTCGAAAGTATTGGCCGCATGGTCTTAACACGATAACAGACCATAGGTTCTTGCGCCTAGAGAAGCTGCTGCAGAACAGTAAGGACGCGTGCGTGTTCAGCCCCCACGCCTCCCTGACCCCCTTCTTTAGTTCCGTCTCACTCTACGCTCGGTACCACGTCTGTGTGTGTGAAGGCAGATACTGTAATAAAGCTAGCTTCAACGACAATACTTCAATATTTTTTTTGTTTGTAATTTTATTCTTTTTACACTTTTATTATAGTTCTATTTTAACTTATTACGTATTTGAATGGGTTTTATTTGACCACATCAGTTTGAATCAGTTCAGGCGTATATTCTGCATGGCACGACGAACTTGATGTTTAGCCTGTAACAGAATAGATAGTGCAGCTACCAGTAGTAAGAGTAACGAGGAACTAGCAGAAGAGGAAGCTGTAGAGGACGGCCCTAAAATAGTGTTAAAAAAAGGCTATTAACTTATATTAAATCGAATTATTCTGTTTTGAGTTTTGCTTTAGTATAACTTAATTGAAAAGTTATTCTGCCTTTCAGACATTACCTTACATTGTATAATGAAAGATTGTTTTCATCAGCAACTTGTTAACCCTGTATATCGACATGCGCGTGCGCCAGTCGCGGTTCGTCGCGCGGGAGAAATGCGATAGTGCCAAGGTCGAGGCCGCGCTGATAACACGCCTTTATGCAATGCCAAGTTATGTGTGCATGACACGCTCTTTAACCTTGCCACGTGAGATATGAGTTAGACACACACATTAAAGGTTCACGGTTAAGTCAAGGTGTTGTAGCAGATCTGAGATTTAAGGACTTCAGTAAGAAAATCCACCAAAAGGGAAGAAAACATAACATAGCATGATGGCCTGTATTCCCTAAACCTAAGCTAACCTAACCCTAAGGTAGACCTTTCACCTATGATCCATGTAATAAATGGTGATTCTATTGCCTTTCTGATCCTTGTGGCAAGACACTTAATTCAGCGTCCAATAAAACAGAACTCAATACTCAATACGTTTATTGCATTCCACAATGTGAACTTAGGTGTTAGGTACATAAGAATATACATACAATAGTTTTGGAGCATTGTGGGCCCTGGCGGGCATAACAAAATAAAAAATATAGGAAATAAAAAATGTAGGAGAAGGGCTATTATAAATATTTGTATACAAAAATAAATATCTTTTTCCATTTAATATAATAACTTTAGAGTTCGCTAAGCATGCGTTAATGCTTTTCAAAGATTTATCTTGAATTATTAAGGTAATTGCATTCTTTACGACATTGTATTAACTGCAAAGTTAGTCGTGTCGGTTCGGTCACTTCTATAGGGACTGAATTGATAGCAATAACGTCGCCATAAGACGTGTTAAAATATGGAAGAAGAATTCGCGGTGGTGACCAGAGGTCGAGATGGCT
Source organism: Xylocampa areola (assembly GCA_935421205.1). NCBI lineage: Eukaryota > Metazoa > Arthropoda > Insecta > Lepidoptera > Noctuidae > Xylocampa > Xylocampa areola. The sequence continues at coordinate 347,277 of OW285215.1, forward strand.
TAGTGGTCAGAGCGCCTGGAGTATTCATCCGGGAGGCGCAGGTTCGAATCCTGTTCGCGACCGTATTCTTTTTCCATTTAATATAATAACTTTAGAGTTCGCTAAGCATGCGTTAATGCTTTTCAAAGATTTATCTTGAATTTGTATACAACTTCAATATTAATCTACTCTTTCGTTTTGTGTAGGTAGGTAGGCTTACGACTAATTGTATCATATAATTTTTACTACATACTTATATATTAGATTTATACATTAATATTTATTTAAATTATACATGTATTATTATTATTGGTATTATAGATTATTATTGTTTTTTTTTTTTGGTATTATTGTTTATTTATTAAATTTATCATTTAAATATTCATGTACATTATAATAACATTTACGGATTAGAAATTGTTTTAATTTATTTATAAAGGTATTAAATTTTTGTTCATTTTTAATTTCATCTGGTAATTTATTATATATTTTAACTGACATTACTAAAGTGCTTGTGGAGTGTATTTTTAGCTTAGAACCTGGCTGGTTTAGTCTATTTTTGTGTCGTAGTATGTAGTGAGTCTGTATGTTTTCGCGTGTAGTGAAGAGTTTTTGATTATTTTTAACAAATTTACACATTTCCAAGATATATATACATGGTAGGGTTAGAAGTTTATATTCTTGGAAATGGGGTTTGCAGCTGTCTGTGTTATCTATGTTGGCTAGTATTCTAATCAGTCGTTTTTGTAGTGTGAAAAGTGTTGGTGCGTCTGTACTATTTCCCCATAGTATTACGCCGTAGTTTAACCATGCGTATGCATAGGCATAATACGTAACCAGAGCAGTGGAGAGATTTGTCGATTTTTTTATTTCACGGAGGGCATAGGCAAATTTTGATAACTTTGACCTGATTTTTTTAATATGTGATTTCCAATTTAAATGTGTATCTATGGATAAGCCGAGTAGATTGAATTCTTTTACTGTTTCTATTTTTTCGTCATTGTAAATAAATGTTATGTCTAAAGGAGTTTTCTGATGTGGATAGAAGGACATGATTTTAGTTTTATTGAAATTTAGTTCAAGGTTATGTTCTGTCATCCAAGTTATTATTTTGTTGAGTATACCTGTAAGTATTTCGGTTAAGTTGGTATTGTCGTGGCAAGAAGTTAGTACTGAGATATCGTCGGCAAACAGAACACATGACTCATTTATGATTGTAGGGAGGTCATTTATATAGATGATAAATAGGAGGCATCCAATTACACTCCCTTGGGGAATTGAAGAGTTAATTTGCTTGCTATCCGACCGAATGTATTGAATTTGTTTTGCATGTTCGTTGTAGTATTCTACTTCGACTTGGTGTTCTCTATTTTCCAAATATGATTTGAACCATTCGTAAGACTTTCCGCGGATCCCTATTCCTTGTAACTTATTAAGTAGGATGTCGAATTGCACTTTATCGTAAGCTTTTGTCATGTCTAACAGTATACCTACGGCATATTTTTTCTTATCAATTATATTAATGGCTTCCTGGATAAAATTATATACTGCTAGAACTGTAGAGTGGTTTTTTCGGAAACCATTCTGGGATTCATTAAAAATTTTATATTTTTCGCAAAACGAATAGACGCGATTACACATCGCTTTCTCGAATACTTTCGAGGCTGTAGGTAAAAGAGCAATAGGGCGGTAATTAGAGGGGTCGGTTTTTGAGTCTTTTTTGTGAATTGGCTTTATAATGGCTTTTTTTAGGTAGTTCGGAAATCTTCCTTCCTCAAAAGACTGATTGACTAGTAAGTAGAATGGTAGGGTCATGTCATCTGCACACTGCTTGACTAGGGTTGGTGGTATTTCGTCTATTCCATAGCTGTTTTTGTTTTTTAGGCTTTTCAATATTAAATTTATTTCACTGGGACCTACTGTACTAAGGAACATGGTATTTTCTGTGCGGTGGACCACAGAGATATTTCGCGGTTCTTTGCCGGGGGTTTGCGCATATCCTTCTCCGATAGACGCAAAGAAGTTATTAAATATATTTGCTGTTTGCTTTGGGTCCGAGATAGCATTGTCATTTAGATGTAGCATTATATTTTTTTTTACCTTTTTTACGTTTTTATTCGTTCGTTCATTTATAATTTTCCACATGGTCTTTACTTTATTATTAGATTTCATTAATTTATTTAAATACTGTAGTTTTTTAGCTTTTTTTACAATTTGTTTTAAAGTTTTTTCATATATTTTGTAATGTTGTTTAATTAAAAGATTATTTGTTTTAATGGAGAGTATTTTTTCAAGCCTTTTATTTTTACAAGAAATTTTTATGCCTTTAGTAAGCCAATGTTTTTTATAGTTTGTTTTTAGCTTTAACTTAGTTTTTGGTATGGATTGATTAAGTATGTCAGTAAGTGTATTGTTAAATGATTTGTAGTTTTCATCAATGTCCCTACCGGGCTGGATTATATCGTTCCATTTTATTTCTTTTAGTTTAGATTTGAAATATTGTATGTTTTTGCTATTGAACAGCCTCTTTTCAACACACCAGACTATCTGTCTAGTTTGCCGGGGTACAGCCAATTTTATTATTGTACTACTATGGTCGGAGAACCCCAACTCTTCCACTGTGGTGTGTGATTTTATATTGCAATTTGTAAAAATTAGATCTAGACACGTTGAGGTGGTTTGAGTCACTCGAGTTGGTGCTTTTATATGCTGTACAAAATTAAATTCTAACATGAGATCTAAGAATTGGTTTGTTTTTAAGCTACTATCTAATACATTTATATTAAAATCTCCTCCTATAACAATATTAAGTCTGGAGTCTTTCTTATTTATATAATCTAATATTTGTATTAATTGTTTATAAAATATAGCATCCTCTCTCCTATTCCAGTAAATAATTATTAATAGTAAATTCTCTATTTGTAACTCTATTGCACACACTTCTATCACATATTCAATTGACATGTCTGTTAAATCACTTCTCTCTAAGCATTCTATGTGTTCCTGTAGAAGAATACAGACGCCGCCACCAGCGCGAGTTTTCCGGCAGAATGAAGCCGCAACCTTGTAGCCATTAAAATTTATTAAATCCAGTCTTTCCTTTGATAGCCAGGTTTCCGATACACATATAGCATGATATTTTGGTGTTTGTTGAATGAAGGCTTCCAGTAAGTGTTGTTTATTGGAGAGGCTTTGGATATTTTGAAATAATATTCTAAATTGTAGGTCTTTGTTTTCGAGGTGCTCTGTTACTGTCGCCTGTGTCGGTGTAGCGGCGAAAAAAATTGCTATTATTTTGAGAAGATGATAGGTCTGCTTGTGTATTCCATTTATTTGTGTTCATTTGGTTGTCGGGTGTATTATCTATTTTATTAGTTATTTTTCCATCAATGAATAGTTTATTATCGCGGATTACTGCGTGAAGTCCTTGCCTTCTTGCTTTCAACATTTCTTCGCGCAGCAATTTCCTTTCTCTTCGTGCTTCATCATCTAAGAATTCCGATAAAAATAGTGAACTGCGAGTGTCTGCAGAACGTGGGCCCTGGTTTCGATTCAATAGTTATTCTGATAAGAAATTCTTAGTAGCAGCCCCAATTTGAAGCAGTGTTCATGGCAATAAGCTTACCATCTTACACAGGACTTAATAGGAACATCACCGAAATGTGGGTGTAATACAGTACTCCCCTGCCCAATTCTTTGAGGATACAGGCGTGATTCCATGCAAACTAGAAAGATCTTGACTAGAAGTGAACGGCAAACGAATATAGAAAGTGTGTGTGGAACAGAAAAAGCAATACTCCTTATGCGTCTTCTTCTTCTCTAAGAGAGAGAGAGAGAGATCAGGTCTCGTTGGTTGAACAATCACTACTGCCCTTTTTAACTACTTAGTACGTACCATCTGGATAAACAACGTACCAACTTTGTAAGTTCTGCCGCCATTTGAGGTTACTTTGGCACCTTTCATTCTATTCTAAATTTGGTAATGAAACCGTCGCTAGTGTTCGGCGCACGCGCAGGAATGTGGTAGTTATCGTTATCAGCGCATCGGATCGCACGACAATCGATTGTTATAATATGCGCCCAACGTTATGTCATAGCCACTCGGAGTTTGAACACGAGACTTGGACTTCATTAATTTCAATGGTGATCAAAGTTTATGTCGGCAGTAAATTATGACGATAATCACGACCACAAAAAGTTTAATGTATATAGGCAACACATCAATAATCCATACTAATATAATAAATGCGAAAGAAACTCTGTATGTTTCTTTGTTACCTTTTCACGGCTAAACGGCTGAACGGATGGTATTGAAATTTGGCAAGGAGATAGATTGGACCTTGGAGAAGGACATAGGCTACCTATTGTCACGCAGACGAAGTTGATGAAATGGCTATATACTGAAAATTTGTCAATAAAAAAAACTATTAGACAGTCCACGTAACCCTCAGTCGACTTCCTGCCGTCTACTTCAAGTCGGTCACAAGTACGGAGTCGAATAGACCGTCGACGAGCCAGGCATTGGAGAGCAATCAATGATGTTCGGCCACCGCGATGGACTTGGGGTAGTTAGTCGCCGAACCAGCGACAGCGCAAGCTAATAGTAGCTGGCCTCCATAAATGACGGGCCCGTCGAAACCTTTGACGGCCAATAACTTACCCGAGTTGCGATGAATGCAGCTGCTAACCCGAAACCCCATTTTTTTATTTCAAACGTCAGTAGAGAAACGTATTTTATTGGAAGGAGTCCGGCACAGATTTTCAACACATGAAAATGCATCCCCCAAATACCACTCACGCACAAGAAACAAGACAAAACGGACACCTAGTCGAATGTTCTAGCTAAAACATAGATAGGAACATACAACGATGTAATAACGTATAAAAAGTATCATTTGATATGTTATTTATAGCCATGACAGTATCGAATGAGTTTGAAGGAACAAAAACTGCACGTGTTACGGTAACCCGGCAGGCAACAGGTTGATAAAAAATAAGAGCAGTGTATGCAATTGCATTGTCACTATGATTAGGTAACCTGTATGGAATTGGTATGAGTCATTTTGTAGTTTTTGTGTTGATAGGGTGTGCTAACACAATCTTATATTGCGTGGCCTTGCTAACAAATATTATATGTATTAACATAACATTAAATCTTTATTCACAGAGCGGGCAGGGAGCACAGTATTAGGTACCAATGTCATTTTAATTCCCATGAAGGTGGGGCCCATTGCCATCAACCAGCACAATTCTAAACTACGAGCGTCTACTGAGGATTTCTCAACAACTTGCTCGACTTGGGAGTCGAATTCACTACTTCACGTTGAGCAGTCGCCTTTGCTATCACTACCCATGCATTGAGACAGTTTTAGAAATATTAAGTAAGTAAATAAACTTTAATTAAAAACAACATTACTACCTACAACTGCCTTGTTAATCTAGTGGTCCCAAGCGGGACTACTGAGTATGAGGTCCTAGGTTCTAGACCCAGGTCGGGCAAAGTGTTATTGGGTTTTTCTATTAGGAAATTCTCGATAGCAGCCCAAATTTTTTAATTGTCTCCGTTAAATGGCAATATTATCACCACCTACTACTACATGGGAGTTATTAACATCATTTTTGTATAATTGTCTCCGTTAAATGGCAATATTATCACCACCTACTACTACATGGGAGTTATTAACATCATTTTTGTATAATAACTTTCGTAAGACACATTCATATTAGTTATAGTTTAACGGTTATTACTCACGCGCATACTTCGGGATTGCCCGACTAGTTTCGAACTCGACCGGAGCTCTTATTCATGAGCTGAGCCCGCGGCGATGTCGCGAGTCAAACTTGGGCTCAGCTCATGAATAAGAGCTCCGGTCGAGTTCGAAACTAGTCGGGCAATCCCGAAGTATGCGCGTGAGTAATAACCGTTAAACTATAACTAATATTAACATCATTGGTGAAATGTGGGTGTGCACACCTCTGCCTACCTCTTCGGGGAATATAAGCGTGATGCTATTTTAAGTTTATTACCCACGCTAAAACACGCTTTCCAATTATTTAAAAAAAAAACCCACACGTCAGCAGCAGGAATGTTGGGCAGCTACTTATGGTGACAAGAAGTGAGATCGCTTAATTTATAGAAGCGTACCAGCTAGTGTTGTCAGACGTCCCGATTTAATCGGGACTCGGGACGTCCCGCTTTTCAAGCTTCTCGGGGCGCGTCCCGCCAGTACCCTGAGCGGGACGCACAAAATCCTGCTTTTTTATCTAACGAAAAAATAATTTTAAAAAGTTAAATTTGTCGATCTCATTCTATTAGGTATGTTTTTTTTTTATTACATTCTATTATGATTTGCATTTTTCTCTTCTTAGTCCCGCTTTTTGTCTACTTAAGTCCCGACATTTAGACAAACAGAAGAACTGTCAACGCTAGTACCAGCAGAGCTTTGAATAAGTGACGCGAGACCAGCATTTCTTCTTTTTGAGTGTGGAAAATCTGTCATGGCCGCTGTGCCGGACTCCTACTCACTAAAACCCACACGGTTCTTCTCTAACCTTTTTTACCAAGGCCCCGGGAGCTACGTGAGAGCAGCCTTGAATTGGTTGATGAATTGCTGGGAGCAAGGAGCGACACGTTTGTAATTTTACGTTTCAAGAGTATTGAGGTAGGTACACAATACCCTTTACTATCTGGCAATAACGGTTCACGGTAAGAACGACTTCTAAATTATAACGCGATGCGATATTCATTATAAGGTCGTGCACACAACAATGCAACACCCCAAGGTTACACTTTAGAGGTGACACTAGCGCTCGCTCGGCCCACACGATGAGACTACGATACGACTTTGAAATAAAAGCTTTAATACGTCGGGATGGCTTAGTTGGTCAGAGCGCCTGGAGTATTTAGCCGGGAGGCGCAGGTTCCAATCCTGTTCACGTAGGTAAAAAAACTATTTTTCATTCCTAAAAATAAAAAAACTTTAGAGTTCGTTACGCGTGCGTTAATGCGTTTGAAAGGTTTATTTATTTATTTATTTATTTACAATTTATGCACACACATTATACAAGAAAAGGAAAGAAGGAAAAGAGAACTAAGTACAAAGGTACTGCTTATTTCTTACAGAAATTTCTTACAGCAGTCCTGCAAAAGGAAAAATAGTTTATCTTTAGCTTTAGTACCTTTATGTGAACCAATTGAAAGTAGACAAAATAAACTTTTTTTTTTACGCGTAGTACGATTATTGTGTACTAGATGTAAACATTTGGAAGTTATACAATTTAAGTGAAAGAAAAAACTTTAAAGTACAAAGTCAGACATAATTTTATGTAGTAATAACTTAGCGATCACTACACATTATAATAAAACAACTTTTAACCGGATTAATCGCGTGTATTATTGGTTTTTTGTTTTTTCTGACGTTTCGAACAATTTGCAGCGTCCTCCTGCGACATAAAAAACGGTTACGGCTAAAAGTTGTTTTATTACAATAATTTTATGTGTTTGAATGATTAATTATTTTGTAATTTATAGATTTGTCAAAAAGTGCGGTTATTTTAGTTCTCGGACACCTACGGTTGGTTCTCGACCGTTAAAAAGCCAACAAACAACTCAAAAGCTATGATATTTAGGTCGAAATTCAATTGGCTATCTCTTTCTTTAGCTTTTCTTCATTTATTATCTTTATATATAATTAACTTTACGACCTCCGAAAAATGGTAGATATTGTTAAAAAAAAAAAAACAATGGTCGACAACTAACCAGTTCCCGACCAGGTAGTCGTAAATTGGTAACGTACTTCAGTTAGTTGAGCGACCACCTATTATTTTAATTAACATAAATAATGTTCAATAAATTATTGGTTTATAAGAAAATACTAATATATTTTTACACACTAAGCATATCATCTATGTTTAAAACTGTAATGTAACATGCTTTAATCACATTTTATAATGTTCCTGCTCACTAACTTTTACGATAACTTTGTGACCCATGCACAGTTCACAGCTTCAGTTCTTTACCTCATTGAGTGGCATCAAGCTATCTTAGGTAGACAAACGTTGACACGGGGGAAAGAGACATATTGAGCTTGCGTTTACCAACAAAACGAACGTTTGCTGAACTTCAGTTCGACAATTTTTATGTTATTTACACAATGTGGTCGAGAACCGGTGGTGGTTTTTTTTTAATGTGAAGTGGCCAACCGGTCAGACGGCTCACCTGATGGTAAGCGATTACCGCCGCCCATGGACACCCGCAATCCCAGTGGAGTCACAAGTGGGTTGCCGGCCTTTTAAAGAGTTTGGGCCTTCGGTACCCTCACTCACTCTGCGAAACACAACGCAAGCGTCGTTTCACGCCGGTTTTCTGTGAGGCCGTGGTATTACTAGCGTAGTCACCCCAGCTTAGTGACAAATATTATAATTAATTAAATAAAATTATGTTTTTTTACCTTTTTTTTATCTTTGGTTTTTGATTCCAACTCATAATTGGGTTCGTTAAGGTACCTTAGCTTATAATAAGAAATAGCGTGCAAAATATCAAATCTAAAAGCTTTACAAACAGCAAAATTGTCACATTAATAATGAACCTTTATCATAAGTTGTAAAGAGCATCGCAAATTGTATGCAAGTCACATATACATTATTTACATATAACATAGAAACCATGTGACTAAAGCGATGTGTTCATTTTATTTTTTATTACACTTTTTTGTGCTAGCACTGTCAGTGGTCTGTATGGAGACGACACGTCAGCGGACACCTTATACCTACTTTTTATACACGCTAAAATGTTAATTAAAGTTGATAAACACTTTAATGTAGGCAATATAAAATACATTCTTATTGCAATAAGCATTAAGTTGAAGTTTACTTGGAGATCAATAAAGAAACTGAGTTAATAAAATATTATTACATTTTTCCTGCGATTATGTCTTAATGATACCTACCTTGCTTAACTACCATCGTATGGAAAATTTTCTCTTAGTAATGAAAACGGTCCGCCTGATTCTAATATTAGATTCGTTTCTGAGTAAGCGATGTAATTGTTGTGATTGATGTTGTTCTCTACAGGAAAATATAATGCCCTCTAGCAGATATATGATATAAAAAAAAATGCTTTTGGAGAAAATTATGAGATGATAGTAGTATTTTTTTAGATACCTACTTGGTACTTACATGTTTACCTCGTTAATTTTTTCGTAGCAAGGAGGATTTACTTTTATAGAAGAATAACAAGAAACGTATCATTATTTTATTTACATATATTCTTACCACAAAGTGTAATGTAAACATACCTACCATTAAACAAAAAAGTAACCGCAAAACATGTTATCAAATATGGACGACAAACAAAAAATGGTTAAATTCCAAGAAAGAATCGTTGCTGATTGTGAGAAGTCGCCCTTACAATGGCGCGATACAAATACAATGCTCGCGGTGGCGACAGTCTGTCTAGCAACGCCGGAGACAGAGACAAACATATGAATAACACCTTCGAGTGATAGAGAAAGCAAACACATAGCAACAGTAACACGTCGAGCGTGCTATCTCGCTTTAAAGTATAAACATTTACGTGTAAGAAAGGGAGGGATACAGCGACTGTTGTGAGGTGTCCTTGAAACGCCTCGGCAGCTATTATTTATAGTGTAATTATTTTGCAATTTAGATAAATGTTATATTATGATATGATAGGTAGGTTCGAGATAGGTCGGCACGTAGGTATTTATTCTCTAACCATTTTCGCTTAACCACAGATTACCCAACAGTTCTGTTTAACTAACCGGAAAGTTACATTTTATTTACTAGGCAGTAGGTACCTATTTATGTAAGAAGTAGGTAGGTACTTGCCTACCTCATATTTATTTGCCCTGTATTGTGTACAGAAATTACCTACAACGATTATAATAAATTTCCGGTGGTGAGTCAGGGAACTAGGTTAGTTAATGTCCTGATTTTTAGTGTTATTAAGTTTTTTTCGTTTGGAAATAATCTCAGAACCTAGAAACGAGAAGTTTGCGAACGTTCCGACTAGATGGCATTCAGTCAAAGACGATAAAACCACGATGCTCGCTGCGTTCAGTACCTAGAAAATCCCTCTATTTTTACGACCCTAAACGAAACGGTTTCATTACCTACTACTGAAATCATGATCCTTCCTAAATCGGAGACATAAGGTTCTAAGACCCAAATCACGATGGACAATAGCCACGCCCACTAAAGCATTTCCTAACTGAATATATGTATTCTGTATGAACAGGTAATCAGCTGATGGTGTGCCATGCTTCAATAGCGAACACCGTGAAATTGGTTACTCCGGCACCGTGCGTGCTTATCTTTAACGACACAACCTATTGAAATTGTGTCTCTAATCCATCTTAGGAGAAGTTAAAAAAAGATTTTTTTTAGGGTACCGTACAGTTAGGACCTCTGTGCTTATGTCGGTGTTGATTTAATTTTAAATTACGGAACTGTTTTATTTTTTACGTCCAATTGTAAATTTAATCAGAGACCCTGAGCCCTGAGATAGAGACTCACTGTCTAGTTTAGGGCTCACAGTTTATATTATTGTATTTTTCTATTACTTAAACTGGCTCGTTGCTCTAGTGGTTCCAAGCGCTACTGCTGAGCTTGGGGTCACGGGTTCGATTACCGGCTCGAGTAGTGTTATTGAGTCTTTCTGTAAAAAAATTCTCAGTAGCAGCCCGGATTTTGGAACCGTGCCCGGTAGAAAGTGATGGAGGCTCACCACCTATATTACATGGGACTTAATAACAGCATTGGTGAAATGTGGGTGTATAGCTGTGAACACCTCTGTCTACCCATTTGGGGAATACAGGCGTGATGCTTTGTGATGTTATGTTAAATGTGTCATAGTTCTTTATTTTATACAAGCCTGTAAAATATTTCTTTGGAAAATAAACGTTTCTTTTTTTCTATAGCATGTCAGGACGTCATTTCGTTACAAAACTTTTTGTAAAAGATTAGTTATTAACGATGATGTATTTACAGAAATATATATCATTCACAGACTTGACAAAGAAGTTGACGTAAAAAATAAAAATAATTTTTGCCATGTACCTATACCTACCATACCCTTTGTAAAAGAAATTTCACGATGATACTACTAACATTATAAAAGACCACTTATATTCTCGCCAAATTAATGTGGAGTTAAACAAATATATGAAAATTTTGTAGTAATTGTAAATAATGCTAACAGATGTCGCTAGGCGTCACGTTAAGAGACGATAACAAAGGAAACATGAAATTGGATAAGTACGGACAGCGATATTACATAAGCGATGGCTCAGTAGTTTAGAACATTGCCATGGTTCGGCGAGTGTTCGGGGTTCTTTTCTGAGTTAGAAAAAAAAAACATTAATTGTATTGGATATGTTTAAAAAAATCTATATAATATTTACTACTAGGCACTGTCGTTTGATGTTCTTTCGATGTTTCACAGTTAACTGCAAGGTTTTTAACACAGAGGTAACTTAGAACTTGAGGAGAATGTAGGTACCTAATCATAGAAACTGGCGAAAATATCATGTAATCAACTTACATAATAACAGTGACTACGGAACACTACGTATCGATTCGATGCACAATTGGCCGATTCTTTTTTTATTTTTAAACTGATTCTGACGGGCTTTTAAGTTTATATGGCAAAAAATATTCACCTGTCCTTCTGCCCACACCTTCTTTTATATTTTGGCAGTTATAGTTCACAGTTAAGGCAGGTTGCACACTTGCCGGATTACCCTAAAACTATTTAAGAGATTTTGCGCAGGTAATATTCTTACGGGTCTCACCTTATTTATTTCTTTACAAACTAAATTAAACTGTAGTCCTCAGTTCTAAGGCTTATTTTTAAACAAAACCAATGTTGAACAAATTTCGGTGGTTCAATTTTATCCAGTGCGATTTAAACTGTATGGTTAGGTAATACAATCTAAAGTTGCGTGCCAACCGACGGGGTCCACTCAATTTTTTATGTCAACTGAGAAAAACGGCTTTTTTTTCGCTGACACGCTGTCGATATATCACGTCCGTGACTGCGTCTATTGTCACGGAAATTTATATTTAAGTTTTTGTGGATAGTTCTATAAGGATACTTAAAGTTTTTATTACAACTTAAGTACTTTATGTTGCAAAAGTTTAATAACAAAGGAAATTATTGAACATTTGTGCATTCCCATATTGATCGGGTATTATAATGCCTAATAGCTACATAGACATGTCGTCTACCATCATACCAATACGAAACTCAATATAGAAATAAAAACGATTATAATAAGAAAATACTTGTAACAAAGATTTAAACCATTTTTATTTAATAGCGGATACTGCGTCTATAAGTTGTAATGTCTATGTAGGTACTGCGAATATTTTTAATCTAGCAATGGTCGTGTGTTATTTGAGAAGAGAGTAAGAGACACTTGCCCTGCAGCGGGAAGTTATGTGCTGATTTTATTCATTATGTTTATCATGTTCAGGGGAAGATCCTAGAAAATAAATTAAACAACCGTCTCCTATGGCACCTGGAGGCTAAAGGACACCTTAACCTGCTCTACTTTCACAATTTAGTACATCTTTTGGTGACGTCATTGGCATCTATTCAGTCCCTATACAGGTTCGAATCCTGCTCACATCAGATTTTTGTTTTTTTCTTCTTAACGTAACGTTACCCCCCACACCACGAATTTCTCCCTGTATCGTGGGTTCGTTTACAGACATATAATCACACATGCCCAGACACCCAGACCCGGAACAATTATCTGTAGATCATACAAATATTTGTTCCGTGCAGGAATCAAACCTGCGACACACGACGCAGCAGCCGGTCTCTCGACCACTGCGCCAACCGCGCCGTCTAATCTCGAATTCCCCATTTATAAATACAGACATCAGGGCAACTTTTTTTTTTTATGGGATTTTCGCATCCCCAAAGGAGTCGCAAGTGCGTTGCCGACCTTTTAAGGGTTTGGGCCTCCGATACCCTCACTCACTACGCGTGAAACGTTACGTTGTTTCACGCCGGTTTTCAGTGAGGCCGTGGTATCACTCCGGTCGAGCCGGCCCATTCGTGTCGAAGCTATCTCTCCCACGGTAGAAAAACTAAATTCATGGAATCGCAAAAATGATCAATTTTCACCCAAGGCCCAACTTACCCAGGTTCGACTCCTGGGTGATGAACAGACAATAATTAATTATCAGAGGTTCCCACATTAACGCGATAAATAGTTTCTTACTTCTTACGAGACGTACACATCTGTAGTGTGCTGGAGAGAGATGGAGATATGGGATGCGCAGGAGTGTTTTTTTAGGTCACGGGTTCAGTGCTCGCGAAATGAGTTGCAGATGTGTGACTATGGGAGAATTAATAGTGGTTTTAAATACAGTAGTGTGGCGCTTTGGGAACGTAAGTATAAATGATTCATATTTAATTTAATAGATATCACGATTCACGCTTGACTTCATAAAAGGTCAGTCAGAAATGTACATAGGTACCTGATGTTGTATAAAGAAACACTCATGATTCACCGACACCTGATGATGAGACCATTGGTGGTGAGCCTATTATCGTCAGCCGAGCTCAATTCCAAACACCGGACCACATTTCAGAACTTTCGTAACAATTCCCAATAAAATTTTCCTCGACCCGGGAATCTCTATTAGTCGCAAGTGCGGCTGCTGAGCGTTATGTCACGGGTTCGATTCCCGGGTCGAGGAAAATTAAGGCAACTTTTATAATAATAAAAACAAAAACATTCATTCATTCATAGCGTAGGCAAAGGTGCGGTCAAGGGGTAGGCAAAGGTGTACACAGCTGTACACCCACATTTACCAATGCTATAATTAAGTCCCATGTAATAGGTGGTGAGCCTATTGCCACCTACCGGGCTCAATTCAAAACTCCGGACAGCTTCCGAGACTCGACCATTACTACTAGACTATTATATTATGTATTGTATAAATGTAATGTATCATCATCCCCCTGCCCTAATCCCAATTTACCCGGGGTGGGCGCAGCATATACACTTCTTTCACTTTCTAATTGTTTAATCTGAAATTGCAAGCTGTAAAAGTTTTGGCAATGTTTTATGACCGGCCGCCTACCTGACGTCAACCCTTTTTGGGAATGCTGTTGTTGGTGGTAACCGCCACCGATATGTTATCCATGCGCCAGGTTCTGATGTTATCCTACTATCACACTCCACTAACCGGGCACTAACTACTATAGATGTAATGTATAAATTCATAAACATCCATACTTTATTTATAAAGTATCTATTTTCCATCATCACAGTTTTCACAATTTTTCTATCCAATAACATCTTCACAAAATAGTAATTTAATTCTTGGATGAAACTTAAACGCTACATAAAAAATACCTCAGTCATTAGATGAACTTCGTTAAGAGTAATTTAATAATTATTTTGTTTTATATTAATATACACAGCTATGAGGAACCTTAAAAAAGAGCTTTCGAATTAAAATTGATGGAGCTACCAAAAAACACAATAAAAGTTGCAACGTAAAGGTTAAGGTACGCGCACACTGGACGTTCGTAACAACGTTCGTTTGTTACAACGACATTTAATTTTAACTGCATCAGTGGTGTAGTGGTCCCAAGCGCGTCGGGGAACTTTTCTGTTAGGAAATCCTCAATACCAGCCCGGAGTTTGGAATTGTGCTTGGTAGATAGCGATACGCTCACCACATCTTACATGGGACTTATTAAAAGCATTGGTGAAATGAATTCCCCTTTTGGGGGCGTGATGCTATGTTATTTATTTTTATTCTTTGGGTACGTTAATTATACAATTTTTTTAAACTGTTAAATAATATAGAGATTAAAAATCAAGTGTTGGCTTGTTAAAGACTCTATGACAAACCTACTCGTTCCATTTCCATTGAATATGGAACTCCCATTCAATAAAAAAGATCATATTATGGCAGCATTACAGATTTTTGTAGAACAGCAAAATGTCACAGTTACATTGATAAATTTCTCAATTTTAGAACTCATTGTCTCATTAATTTAGCGGATGCAACTGTGGCTGTTGAGCGTTCACGCTCTGACTCCATCTTTCCTGGATTAGGTTTCTGTAAGGAAATTCTCAGAAGCAGCCGAGAGCTTGGAATTGTGTATGGGACATAATAACGGCACGTGACACCATCGCATCGGTCCTGCAAGCCAAAAGCCTATGGGTGTTGGCGTCTTACAATAAAAAAGAAGAATCATCGCGAATAAGGATTTATAACATGACGTCTGTATGGGGCTCAAGGAGTAGGACACATACATTGAGGCTTTAACTCTTCAAAAATACCAAAACATATTACACCATAGTCAGCCACGACCCTAAACTTGAACAAGATAAACGATAAAGCTACGGCTATTAATTCCGCGGGAGTATAATAATAAAAAGATGTAACAATAAAAAAAGCAAGAAACGTTTAATGGTGGGTCGGCCAACCGGTCGGCTACTGGACTCTACCGGTTAAGGCACAGTATCATACGGTCACTTTATACATGACTTGGTATGAGCCGTGGCATTGCTTTTTTTTGGGCGATTAAATGTATCTAAATAAAAACAGATAGGCAGATGGAAAAAAAGGGAATGACCATATTGAAAGAAAGTTACTTTTGTTTGGTGCGATGCTAGAAAAGGCTCAAATCTAAGCTTTGTGCTGCAGTGTTATCTATATAATATATAAAATTCTCGTGTCACAGTTTTCGTTGCCATACTCCTCCGAAACGGGTTGACCGATTTTGATGAAATTTTTTGTGCTTATCCGGTATCTATGAGAATCGGCCAACATCTATTTTTCATCCCCCTAAATGTTAGGGGTAGTCCACCCCTAAATTTTTTATTTATATGGCAAAACAACGTTTGCCGGGTCAGCTAGTTTAATATATGATCGATAAATGATGCCACGGACAATTATTTAAATTTACCAATGAGGCAGACTAAATTCATCATCATCCCCCTGTCCTTATCCCAATTTATTTGTGGTCGGCGCAGCATACTAATATCTGGCATGCTGCTAAAGTTTTGGCTATGTTTTATGACCGGCCGCCTGCCTGACGTCAACCCTTTTTGGGAATGCTGTTGTTGGTGGTAACCGCCATCGATACGGTCTTCTATCTAGCTATGTCACGCCAAATGTTATCCATGCGCCATGTTCTGATGTTATCCTAATATCACACTCCACTAACAGGGCTAAATTATCGACCGATTATAGCAGCGTACAGACAGACAGTTATAAAGTAACAAACAAACGCAATAATAAAAGTGTAAGAATGAAAGAGATGATGCGCTGACCTCAAAAAGTTGGGAACAGAATGAGGATGACGATGATGAGATTCGATCTATTACGGACTGAGTTTGTTCAAAAAGTTAAAATTGAAAATGAGTTATATATAAACGATGAGCCTTCACTTCATGCAGATATTGTTTCATCCATCTCCTAGAAGCTACATACTTTAAACAAGGAACGCAGATGAAGCAATGAACTTGAAGCAAGAAACTTGTAGAGGTAGGGCTTCACAAACAGTTTAGACGTAAGATGTGAATGAGGTATTGAGATACAAACCATAGCTCACCTCTCGTCCATGTCCACCATGCCCTTACCTGCACCCGGGAGAAACTGATGAATGCTGATGAAAGCGCTGTCCGTGTGGCGGGATATTGGGGTAACACAATATGATTCGTGCTATCGATACCGTAGAAGAC
Organism: Xylocampa areola; assembly: GCA_935421205.1. Taxonomy (NCBI): domain Eukaryota; kingdom Metazoa; phylum Arthropoda; class Insecta; order Lepidoptera; family Noctuidae; genus Xylocampa; species Xylocampa areola. The sequence goes on from OW285215.1 coordinate 363,998, forward strand.
AAATGTATCTGTTATCGGTTTCAGCTATGATGAGACTTCACCTTAACATCTTCGCGTAAAGACAATACACTTTATGATGAACGCTCATGGTTATTATTATCCCTGTATTTTCTGTCTAGTGGTAGGCAGAACTGTGCTCATCAATCTAAGCTATGCTTTATCGAATAATCAATTTCCCTTTGGCTCGGCTTTCACACAAATTGTTTATGGGACTATAGTCTATGGGTAGTAAGCGAAGTTTTTCTCGGTTCAAAGAAGGAATCGAATTCAGTTAAGTCTTTTCAACTCCTATACCAATTAAATAATCGTGCTAATATTATAAACGTGAAAGTTCGTCAAAATGGTTTGTGTGTTTGTTAGTCAAATACACATAAACAGCTGAACAGTTTTAAATGAGAACTCAGATGGGCTTGATCAACACAGATGAAGTATAGGCAATATATACATAAATAGGAATTAATTAAATGCCATAGAATTTAGTTATTCATAAGTCATTAAAAATGCGGAACCGAGGTAGGTTCCGCATTTTTACTCTAAGTACTGATAATCGAAACCCAAAACTTTTCCCAGCACAAGTATAATTCAAAAGCTTCAAAAGGTATCGCTTACTAAATATTAGGTACCCATTGCTCCTTTGACAACCAATTAAAAGGGGGGAAGGGCCTCGCCTGGTAACTAAGAAAAGTAATCCTGATCCCATGTCCCAGGTGAGTGATTAATAGGTCAATGCGATACAGAGCTACAAGTAATATCTGACAATTCCAATGAGTTTACAAACTTCATATAAATATCTTACCTAACACAGCACAAGTAATTGCTTGACTACCCTTAGTAGTGTGATATTTATTGTACTAATTTATTTGCATTTATCTAATAACAAGATGAAATTAATTAAAAAAACAAAAAGAACGCCTGCCACTTTTTTAATCTGACTAACCTATGTTACCCGGGATAATGTAAGGATTCTAACGATACCCCATACATCTAAATCGGTTCAGGCATTTAGAAGTCATGGTGGAAGAAAGAAACTCACAAACATACATACATGAACCCTAAAAACATAACACTCCTTTTTTGGGCAGTCGTGTAAAAAACCCTACTTTTATTTTCCAAACAATGTTGGCAGGTTAGCAGGGATATTTTAAGACAGAAGATTAAAAGAGTGGGGATTTTCATTTAGTAGTCGAAGCAGCTATAAAACATCCTTGAAAATGGGAACGGGCCTGCGCAAATTGAGATAGTAAGAAATACTAATATGTAGTCCGAAACAAAGCATTACATCGCTATCGGCCATGTGATTTCGTGTAGCATCGCTTCGCTTTCCCCGCCCACCTAGGACAAAAGGTAAGTGGTACCCAAAACCTGAAGTTTGTACCCTTTAAACAAATATTAGCATGTTAATTATCGCTAATAGCACTTGGTATAATCGTTAGGTACGGTACCCTTCCGGCTCTCATCTAAGTTTCACTAAGTTTAAACTAGTTTAGTTAGTGGCGCCCCCTGGCGACACTTGAGAATTTTTAGATTTATTGAAAGGGCACCAAGTTTTGTTATAGGACAGTCGGAGTAGCGTCCTGGGACATGGCACAGGATAGGCAGGATGTGAAATAGTGTGTTATAGACGTGTGTATGTATACCTACCTACTACAGTTTATTGTGATTTTTTTTATGTTACATTATGTTTTGAGAAAGGTAATGAGTATCCTTACCTCATTACTCAAAGTTGATGAGAGACGATGACGGTACAGGTTCGATTCCCACAGCGATCAAATATTGGTATGATTTACCTACAGGTACGTTTGTTTAAACCAAACCAATGAACCAATTACATGATAAAGAACTTATATTTAATGAACATTTCATGAAAGAAAAATGCGGTCGTGAGCATGATTTGAACCTGCGACTCCCGGATAAATACTGCGGCCGCGTTGCCAACTAGCGACACCCATCCTGAACTCTGCTCACTACTCCGAATACTGTCTGTCATGGGACTCGCCCCCGACCTACCGGAGGACCTCCACTACCTGATCAAGAAAGCCGTTGCCATGAGGAAGCACTTAGAACGCAACAGGAAGGACAAGGACAGCAAATTCAGGCTGATTCTTGTAGAGTCCAGAATTCACAGGCTAGCACGCTACTACAAGACAAACAGTGTGCTCCCTCCCACCTAACTGGAAATATGAGTCGAGCACTGCGTCAGCTCTGGTGGCTTAAGTTAAAATAAACTAAATAAATTTCAAATTTCTTCCTCTACATTTTGACGTCACGTGACGTCAGTAACTTTTAGAGTTCTCTACGCATGCGTTTGATAGATGTATCTGTAATTTTTTTTACGGAATTACATAGAAGGAGATTTTCATGTCGACGCATAACTTTTTACAGAGTATAGAGAGAGAATAGAGGATACTTAAAAATTCGACTGCCTCGTAGTGGTCACAAGCGCGGCTGCTGAGCGTGAGGTCTTGGGTTAAATTCCAGGTTGGGAAAAGTGAATTATTGGATTTTTTTTGTTAGGAATTTCTTAGTAGCAGCCTGGAGTTGGAGGTGGTGGTGTGACGCCCCCGTGCTGCGGAGAGCACGTAAAGCCGTTGGTGCTGCGCCTGATCTCTCTCCGGTCGTGTCGGATTGCCGTCCCATCGGAATATGAGAGTGAAGGAAGAGGGAGTGCACCTGTGTTTGCGCATAATCTATAATCTATAATCATAAAATGTAATCATATTTTAAGATCAAATTTATTTTGTGACATGTTCATAATAATTATATTTTTATACTTTTTCTCGTATATCAAATTTGATATTATATTCTAATCTTGTAGCGAATTAGTGACCTCGGCGACTAGATTATGTTATGTTTTTATTTCTCAGTCTTTCTCTTGGTGGCAGGGTCGTCATGCTCCCTTAGATGTCATTGCTCGCGGTGGCGTCGGGGGTCGGGTCGCTCACTTCCCTCAAAAATGGCGAGGAGGGTGATGGCTGATCTTTGCGTCAATCTCGTGAACGGGTGCTGCTTGTGGTGACTGGTCGTCCTGCTCACCAGTGACAGTCTGCTTTTTTTTTAACTTATAATTTATTTTATTTTTTTGTCTTATTCATCAGGCTGGGGTTCTAATTCGTAACGCATGGTTGTACACGGAGGCGGGCACACCATTATGTATATAACGACCGATTTAATTAAATTTAAACGGAAGGCCCTAAACTAAATTACAATTGAGATATTGCTTGAGTAAAATTCAATGAGGTAAATAGTAGTTAATTATTTTTTTCTGTATTATGATGTGCCAGCTGAAATGTATATTTAAATATATTTTTGTTGTTTATTTTGTAACTTGACAGACAGAGACGTGTAGCTGGGGAGTTTGTTGCGCCGCTTCTTCTCTCCAGTGAAGCACTAGGAAGCGGTGAAGGGTGGGCGTTTTGGGTACTGTCTTATTGTTATGTATGACGTTCAAAAAGTACCATTTCTAATGGTCTAATTTGAATAAAGATATTTTTGATTTGATTTGATTTTGATTTGATAAACTTGTGCACTATAATATCTCCTACTACTTGGTTAATCTCCTCGGAGATAGGCCGCCGTGACCGAAATACGGTCTGGAGGTGTGTTTTTTTTTTACTTCGAAGTCGTCGCATATATATTAAAAAAAATTAAGTACCTACCTATGGTCAATTTTTTTTCTCATGACGCCTTCTCTATGATCACTGGCTTGCATTGTGCTTACAAACTTTATGTCAGAAAAACCTGTTTCGATAACTGGAATCGAGTCCGCGACCCCTTTGTGCCGCAACTCAAGCGAATCTTACTCACCGTGTTTAACTTATTAATAAAATACTTTATTTTTAAATATATATGCGTTTTCAAAGAAAGCAGCATTTTCAAAACAACTGTTTTCATTTTATAGGTAATACAACAATCACGCCTATTTCCCATTGGGGTAGGCAGAGACTTTCGACCTCCACTTGCTAGGATTCTGGTACACTACTGTCGCTTCATCTATTTTCATTAACCTCTTCATGCATGCACATCGGTTTAGGCTGCTCTTGAACTACCCCTTTAAACGATTTGTGGACGAAGAATTCGCGGTGGTGAGCAGATGTCGAGATGGCTTAGTGGTCAGAGCGCCTGGAGTATTTATCTGGAAGACGCAAGTTCGAATCCGGCTCGCGACCGTATTCTTTTTCCACAAAAATTTATAACTTTAAGGTTCGCTAAATTAATGCTTTTCAAAGATTTATCTGTATTTGTCTATACAGTTTATCAGAACTCGTAGGTACCACTCGAACACGAAACTTTTCGAAGTCCGGCTCGCTAGCCGACCAGTCGGCTACCGGCACAGTCAACCTGTAGCTACCGGCTACCGCAACCTTGATGCATCAGCTATTATAACACCATAATGACGTCATATGTAATGGTTCCTAACTGAACCGATAAGGCCCGCCGCACCCTCGACTTGGTTACTAATGGACTGAACCAACACACACACACAAACATACACACATACACATGACACACACGAGCGCGTGTCGTTTCAATACATATTCAATAGAGGCTGCCGTGTACAGAAAAAGAAGCGTAAGTCGGTAGCAAAACAACTCGCTAGGGTTGCCACTAATGAACAATTATCATAAAGTTATTTAGAATTTTTTGTGGAAAGAAAAATACGGGATTCGAACCTGCGCCTCCCACTTTCGAGGTCGAGATGGCTCAGTGGTCAGAGAGCCTGGAGTATTTATCCGGGAGGCGCAGGTTCGAATCCCGTTCGCGACCGTATTCTTTTTCCATTTAATATTGTAACTTTATATCTGTAAGAATTATAATTTTTAGTTCTTAAAAAAGTTATTTATTTTGGTCCTACAATTCGAATATTAATAGATGGCACATTTAAAAAAAAAATTTGCTTACAATTAACCGTCACAAATCTGTTTTGAGTATACTCAAAACCATTAGTTTGAAAGACCACTTTACAAAAACATCAAAAATCAAGTGATGAAATATCGAGATCCAAAATAGTTGATAGGAATATAAATCGCTTTTAACACAAAAAGCTTTCTGTCATAAATGAACCCTGAATACATTAAACAACTTTGCGTTATTACTTAAACCTCTTAAAACTATATAAACGGTATTTATAAGACGTTTTATAGTTAAAATTATCAAGGTTCCTCGTTAATTTTACGCATCACAAAGAAAAACAAAGTTATTAATCTACTAATAATATTAATTAATCTAGATGAGCTACAAAAAAGTTGTCGATCCAGCCTACTGGTTAATCAAGGAAGTGATTGAATTAGTTAATGACAATAAAAAATATGTATAACGCGCCATTTTTAATAATAATTAATTTATTAGTTTTATTCTCTTTGATGACCCTGAACAGAGAGGCAATCCTCCAAACACGACCGGTTTTTCGAGTTTCTTGGCGCTAAAGGGAAGTTTTGAACGTCGTATGCCATTGCTTTAATCAATCGAAAGGCAATCTTATATAACCTGTATTAAGATACAATTTTCTTTACACATCTATTTGGTATAAAACTTTTCGCAGTGGAAAACGCTGTGGTATCTTTGTCTCTGTCTACTATGCACGGGTCATATATCGTTGTCCTGCTCATGACAGCTGTCAGAGCCAGTTTTCACAATTGAAACTTGAAAAGTTGTTAGGTTGTATACACCAAATGCATACAGGTTTATGTTTTATAGAAATCCATTAAATTATTCTATTAGGATTCTAAAAATATATAATTATAGTGTTTCTGATGCGTTTATTGTTCTCTATACTGAGGCGTTAACAGATTCATTTATGATGAATGTGTTATATTATAGGTGGGCATTATAATTATGTAATTGCATAAGGGGCCATCCATTAATCACGTGATGTGTTTTTAACATTTTGAACCCCCCCCCCCACCTAAAATCACGTGTATATTATAGTACCTTCAAAAAATCTGATTTTTTTTAGAATATTATATTTAAATACAGAAAATAAATACACGCGATATCTAACTACACCCACCCTCCCCCCTTAGGATATTTCGTGATTTCCTCACGTGATTAATGGACGGCCCCTAAGGTAATATTAAAAGTTCCGTTAAGATTACTTGTTACATAAAAACAGCCCCTTACTGCCGATAGGTGGGCAAGGGTCTCTTCTCATGCAGAGAAGGCACGAGCATTGATCACCACGCTTGCTCACTGCGGGTTGGCGATTTCGGACTATCAAGTCCAGGTTTGCTGACGATATTAACTTTCATCGTTGAGATGGCAAGACTAATGTTGTAAGTTCTAACCCAAGGCATGCACCATTCTTTACCATGAAAACTTTCTTAAAACGGTGAAGAAAAACATCGTGAGGAAACCAGCACACCTGAGAGATGTTCTCGACGGTGTGTAAAGCCATGTCAGAGACCTACGGGTGGTTTAAACTCTGACACTAGCTTGTTCATCAACCATACGATTAGAAGAAGATCCCTTGACTAATCTTCCTCGTTGGTCTAGTGCTCCTAAGCGCGACCTGCTGTTGAGTATGAGTTCCTGGGTTCAATTTCCGGGGTCGAGCAAAGTGTTACTGCGTTTTTCTATTAGGAAAGTCTCGATAGCAGCCTGGAGTTGGGAATAGTGCTCAGAAGATGGCAATAGGCTCATCACAATAACATTGGTGAAATGTAGGTGTACAACCAGCGAGCATTTTATTGGTCTTTGTGTACAACTGAGTCCACCTCTGCCTATTCCTTCGGGGAATATAGGCGTTATGCTATGCTTGACTAATAATGGTAGTAGTAATTCTGAGGCAACTGTTCGCCATGAGATGCCATAAATTTAAAGATTATCCCTAGTTTTGCCCGTGACAGATATAAAATAAGTTAATAAAGAAAATTGTTTTGTGAAATCTTTTTTTGATTGAACAGAACTATGTTCTGTCGTTTTAATTAAAACTCCAGACATCTGTATAATCTAGTCTTTGTAGTTGAACTATCTATTGTCCTCGCCTTAAGTACTAATATTTGATAATACACTTTATTCATCTTGAATTTGAATTCGAAAATTTGTGGATGGTTCCGTAGTCTGACAATATGTTTATAACCAGCTTCTGCCTGCGACCTCTTCTGCATGGACTTCAGAGTTGGGTCCAGTCGGTATAAAAAGTATTCTATGTGTTAATCCAGGTTATAAACTATCTGTGTGCCAAATTCCATTCAAATCCGTTTAATAGTTATTGCGTGAAAGAGTAAAAAACATCCACCCAACCATCCATCATTACAGACTTTCGTATTTATAATATTATTAGTAGAATTATATTTTGATTTTGACTGCCTCGTTGGTCTAGTGGTCGCAAGTGCGGCTGCTGAGCGTGAGGTCCAGGGTTCGATTCCCTGGTCGGGCAAAGTGTTAATGAATTTTTCTATAGGAAATTCTCAATAGCAGCCCGGAGTGAGGAAGTTGGTGGTGTGACACCCCCGTGCTTCGGAGAGCACGTAAAGTCGTCGGTCCTGCGTCGGAATATGAGAGTGAAGGAAGAGGGAGTGCACCTGTGTTTGCGCATACACTTGTGCATTATAATATCTCCTGCGTACTTGGCTAATCTCCGTGGAGATAGGCCGCCGTGACCGAAATACGGTCGGAAGGAGTATATATTTTGATTTACGGCTCAACCCTTTTACGAGAACATAATGTGACAGATGGATCTTACGGAGTATAATCTTCTTCTGCGGAACCCTAAATACGAGCAGCCTCGACTTTATTATAAACGGCATTTGAATGAATATCTCAACTTTATAATCCATTTTAGATAAGCTTTTGTTGAAAATAATCCGTAATATAAATAAATTCAATCCGATAAATTATACGTTCAGGTAATGTTATTTATAAATAACTTGCTTAAGGAAAAAGGTCACCGGTTTTATTTGACACCTGATTACAGCATCGGGTCATGAAACTGACTTGTTACGTCATGACCTTCGACCTTCTCATAATTTACATGAATTTTGTGAATAAGAAATACTTTGTGAAAATATTGTAGGTAAGCAGATGGTCCATCAGGGGACCAGGTTTCTGGAGGTGCTTTGAAAAAGTTCCTCATTCGTTTATTGGACACTATTACCTACGGCTGATAAGCGTGAAGTTCTGTGTTCGTTTCCCGGGTCGGACAAAAAGTTATTCTGTCAGAAAATTCTCAGTAGCAGCCCGGAGTTAAGAATTATGTCCGTTAAATGAAAATAGGGTCACCCCATCACATGAACTTAATAACAACATACATTTCTGCCTACCCCTTCGGGAAATACAGACGTGATGCTATGTAATATTATTTAAAATTGAACATTAATTTGTTTTGTTGTTGTTCGTAGCCAAGGTCATATTAAAGTGAGTGTTCCAATATACTATTGTTCTGTTTTGTGCGTGTGCGTGTGTGTGTGTGTGTGTGTGTGTAAATATTAACATTCTACACGGAAAAACAAAGTAGGTGAAATAAAAATAAAAATTTAATGTGCTCCGCTATCGGTGGTGACTCACTGTTGCAATAAAAATAAAGTAATAAAATAACAAAAAATTGACGATACGTAACGGAACTTGAGATTGGATGAATGGTTGCGGGCTGCGATACTGTGGCTCAGTTGTGAGAGCGTTGTCACTATTCGACATGAGTCGCGAGTTCAGTTCCCACAGGTACACTTTATGTATTGATTGAAAAATATTAACAAACATATCTAGGTGTACCTACCAAATTATTTAAAAATAGAGAACATACGGTCAGAAACACCACTATCCCATTTATAATCGTGTTTTAAAATATATTTAGCTAAAATATCTCTTATGTGTTGTAATGTCATCTCTTCCTGACAATTATTTATGAACGGAGAGGAATCCGACAATTCCGAGACCTCTCCAAAGCAATGGGTTGTCACACCGCCAACTTCCGAACTCCGGGATGCTGTTGAGAATTTCCTAACATAAAAACCTAATAAAACTTTGCCCGACCCAGGAATCGAACCCGGGACCTCAGCAGCCGCGCTTGCAGGTACTAGATCAATAAGGCAGTTTTGACTAATGAGAGTAGGTCTCTGACATAGCTTTACACAGCATCGAGAATATCTCTTAAGTGTGCTGGTTTCCTCACGATGTAATCCCGCACTGTTTTAAGCAAATGATAATAATTAATTTATTTAAATACGCACATGATGTCGAAACACTCAGTGCTGAGTCGCATTAATTCGAACTTGCGTTTTTTAACTTGCCAGTCCGACAGGCATCTTCTAAACTATCATTGTTTAATGCACGCACCTTCCCTGCACTGAACACACTCCTGTGCGCCAATCCGCCGAATGTGACTTGCGGATGGTTGGCCGAATATATTGCTAGAGTGTTTGCATTTCTGTGAGGTGGATGTATGATTGTGTGTTTAATTTTATATTTATTTGTGTTATATTTGAAGTAAATAAATTAATACGTAGTGAACTAACGTGGTGATCAACGCCCATTCCTTCCTTAATGAGTTTTTTTTTTGGGTTATGTGTCTTCCGGTCAGACGGCTCGCCTGATGGTAAGCGATTACCGCCGCCCATGGACACCCGCAACCCCAGAGGAGTCACAAGTGCGTTGCCGGCCTTTAAAAGGGCAAACCCTTTAAAACTCCGGTCGAGCCGGCCGATTCGTGCCAAAGCATGGCTCTCCCACAGAAAATGCCTTCGTCTGCCCTTAGAAGCTAAGATATTTAGCTCTCAAAAAAGATAAGTCGCACTTACATCACTAGGAAACCCTTACGATGTACTTTACATGGTATATTATACCCAGTGACCCATACAATGAAAGAATTAGAAAGCTGTGCAATAGCCCTCCGTTACTGGACCAGTAAAGGTCAAGTTACTTGTTCCTATTAGTTTTGTACCTTGGTTGCGCACGCGCTGCCACGCAACGTCGTTGAAAGTAAAAGGTTAGAGTACATACTGTACTGATAAATACAGTTATGACTGTAATTAATATTTTTTATAATAATGTCTTCATTAGGATTGTCAAACGGACTTTGTAATAAGTTATAGGAGGAGAGAGGAAGGAGTTAGCCGGTTAGGAGTCTGCGAGAGATATCATAGAATATCATTGAGAGTGAACCGTAATTAAAGGTGCATCTACAATAATCCAAAGTACAACAGATCGGACCACCTATTACATGGGACGTAATAATAGTATTGGTGAAATGTGAGTGTACAACTGTGTACACCTCTGCCTACCCCTTCGAGGAATACAGGCGTGGTTCTGAAGGACAGATTGCACGGATTGAATGGGGATTTAAAACTCCCGAAAAACATAATAACATACAGCATATAAACACAGTCTTCCATTAAGATTGAACATCTCGTCTCTCCAAGTTTTTGAGGAGCATTCATTTTATGGCCGACTCGCCTCAAGCGGCCATAACCATAAACTAAGAGACACAGACATCCGATGTTCATTCGATGTAAATTTATTACTTGCCTCTCAACTCTCTAAGTGGCCGAGGAAATGGGCGGTGGAACGAGCTAGTCACTCGCGCCAGTAACTCGCCTCTTTTACGACCCACCAGCGCTTCTTTGATGGATTAGTAAGTGTAAAAGGAAATGTTCGGCGAGTTTCACGGGCGTTAAGTTTTAACTTTTAGACGTTTGCGTCTGCTTGTGTTTAAGTAAGTTTCTGGGTATACATTTTACTGTGCGGATACGGAATCACGGATATCTACTTCAAAGTTGTAATGTAATAACTCGAGCATTTTCTAAAGGAACTTTAAAGTCCCATTTCTGGGTACTGAATCCCTACAGCCGTATAATTAACAAAATTGTTGATTTTAAATATTTTGAGTACCTCATTTATATTGTGCGTTCATCTGGAAAAGTATGTAAATGTCGTTTAATAACGTTACTGCCTTTTACATAGACAAGTACATAAAAAGACGCAAAATAACAGAAGTTCTTAAAATATTAAATATAGGAAGTATTACATATACTAATATATCTATATGTTGCATTTCTTGACACCATTGCCTGATTACTTCCACTGGCGCCAGTAAAATGTGCTAGTATATAAACGAGGCACATCATTTCGGTTCCTATACCTGCTCACCTGGTCAGGCGTGGGCGTAGGACCTGTTTAATGGTCCACTATGTTACCCTCCTGTTTTTTAGGCTGGCAACACGCCCGGGATCACGTATGCATTATTTATGTTGTTTTATAATTTATGCCAGAACGTAATTATAGTTTAGCTTATTAGTTGGAAAGGGTAGTAGGTAGAGGTGTGGTGGGTGATTTGTGTTGATTTTTTTTGTTGGTTGAAGATTAATTTTAGTTTTGTTTGATTTTTACTGTTTCAACATTTGTCTAGTCTAGTCATTAATGTACCAAGCGGGATATTTGAGAACAAATAAAATAATCAATAAGTTGATCTCCCGGATCGTAGACTTCTTCCAGCTGGCTTTCCATCAGGTGATATTGTGACCAAAAGCGGACAAAAGGCGTATTAAAATGTGGAAGAAGAATTCTTCTTCCTTTTTGAAACGTATTAACGCATGCATAACGAACTATAAAGTTATAAAATTTGTGGAAAGAAAAATACAGTCGTGAGTCAACTACTCTGAATTCAATTTTAGAGTTCGTTATGCATGCGTTAATACGTTTCAAAGATTTATCTGTATTTCAAATCAAATCAAATCAAATCAAATCAAAATTTCTTTATTCAAATTAGGCTAAAAATTAGCGCTTTTTGAACGTCAAACATTAAGACAGCCCCCAAAAAAGCCCACCCTTCACCGCTCCCTAGTGTTTTAGCTGGAAAGAAGAAGCGGCGCAACAAACTCCCCAGCAACACGTCTGTCTGTATCAAAATTATTTACAGATTCTATACAAATTTGTTAAGGTAATTGCATCTGTACGACATTATTTTAAGTGCAAAGTTAGTCGTGTATAGGGACTGAAAAGGTGGCGATGATATCATCAAAAGACGTACTTATTAAACATGCAAGAAGAACTCGGTGTGGTAAGGAGAGGTCTAGTTTTACGATCATTTATATATTAATTGTTTGCAATCTATTGACATAATATTTATCCTGTTACTGATTATTATTAATGAAATTTACTATTTGAAATTTATATTTTATTGTTAGTAGCTGTAAATCCTGCGCGTCCCGGAGTATTTAACCGGGAGGCGCAGGTTCGAATACTGCTCACGACCGTATTCTTTTTCCATTTATTATTATAATTTTGTAGGTAATTAATTAATTAATGTACTACATAATTCAAACACAATGCGAATTGTTATATGAATAAATAAAAAATAATAAAGATGTGTTTGTGGTCAGAGCGCGTGGAGTATTTAACCGGAAAGCGCTGTAATATATATTATTTACTAACCACAAAATGTATAAATTTCATTGACATATATATTACTAGATAACTTTACAGTTCGCTACGCGTGCGTTAATGCACTTGAAAGATTTACGTGTATCGGACAAAAAACATTATGGTTTATTTAACCTTCTTCAATTACAAGTACATAGGTACATAGTGACTGACTCATGCACTACAAACGACTGACAGTTTAAACTAACAGACAGTACTTTATCTAGAACTGAGTTATCTTTATCACTGATAGCATCATAATAGGACAATGTAGGCTTTATTCAGACTGATAAAGTCTAGACTGAGGTATGACGTCATCAACACGCGCTGACTGGGTATCAGTTTAAACATGTATTTATATTAATGTGCATACTATACTATATACTATCATCCAAATGTAGTAAATACTTTAAATACATAGCGTAGCATCATGCCTGTATTCCCCGAAGGGTGAGCAACTTCTCAAAAACTAATTTTGGTATTGTTTCTGCAGTTAACAGGGTCGAATCTGTTCTGCATAGGGCCTCTATTGCTAATTTAAATGGCTACAAACTGTCAATCGAACGAAGTTGTACACCAACATTTCACCAATGATGTTATTAAGTCCCATGTAATAGGTGGTAAGCCTATTACCATCTACAGTGCATAATTCCAAAGTCCAGGCTGCTACTGAGATTTTTTTACAAAACCCAATAACTCTTGGCCCGGCCTTGAAATCGAACCGAAGACCTCATGCCCAGCAGTTGCGCTTGAGACCACCAGACCAACGAGTATCGTAGAAAACAAATAGTGTTAAAGTTACAATATTAAATGGAAAAAGAATACGGTCGCGAACAGAATTCGAACCTGCCCCCTCTCGAGAGGTCGAGATGGCTTGGTGGTCAGAGCGCCTGGAGTATTTATCCGGGAGGGGCAGGTTCGAATTCTGTTCGCGACCGTATTCTTTTTCCATTTAATATTGTAACTTTAGAGTTCGCTAAGCATGCGTTAATGCTTTTTCAAAGACATATCTTGAACAAATAGTGTTAATTGTATTCTCTGCTAGTCGACTTCTAATAGAGCTGCAAATATAGCCTGCGGCCGAAAAGGCACTTTCAGCTTCTACACTTTAATCTAAGTTCTCTTCTACAATTTCTTCCATGCTTTCTTTAGAGTTATCATCCTGAATAACTTTTCTTTGGATTCTGTAAGTATATTAATATTCGTGTTACTACAGTGCGGCGTTCTTTAATCCTTGTACGTAGTGCTTCAGATAATTTAGTACTTAACCGTGTCATGAGTCAGCAACTTTCAAAAACTAATTTTGGTGTTGTTTCTGCAGTTAACAGGGTCGAATCTTTTCTGCATAGGGCCTCTAGGTACTGCTAATTTAAATGTCAATCGAACGACTCGCACGCATGCACACCACGCGCAACGCATTTGAACTACCTACTCATGCAACAGTTCTATTATTTTGTCAAAAATTGCCTAGCACCACGTCCGGTCGCCGGGTACTAATATACCGGATATTGGTGCCGGATCCGCCGGATTACCGGATCCGTTTTTCCGGATTGCATTCCCTATTTGTCCCTCATGATCAAAGAAATGGAGCTGAATCAATTTTTACAATATTTATTTCACTATTATTTGTAATATCAAAGTAATATCCATCCATAGACATCGACTAAAAAGACAATCACAATAGAAAATGATTCATACAACGGACATGCGCGTGCGCTCATGAAAAAGTCGTGGATATATAAAATACATGACGCAAGACTTTCTTAATGATCAATAAAATGTTATTGTCGACTAATGTGTGGTTGAACCGGTTTTTACCGGTTATGTGGCGAATGTAGGCACAGCTGGATGTTGTTACCGGTATTGTCTGGTACAATACCATTCTGTTAAACATGTGGTACATATAATATGCATTAACGAACACATTCTAGACATATTTCCCTTTATTCTAAAATATGTCTCTGCTGTGTATTGTTCAGCAGTACGTCTTTACAATGCTATACATACATTCTCGCCTGTTTCCCATCGGGGTAGGTAGAACTACCGTTTTCCACAATATATTTTAAAAATGTACCTATCGTCAACTGCCTCGTTGGTCTAGTGGTCCCAAGCATGACTGTTGAGCATGAGGTCTTGGGTTCGATTCCCAGGGTGGGCAAAGTGTTATTGGGTTTTTCTCTTAAGAAATTCTCAGTAGCAGCCCCGAGCTTGGAATTGTGCCCGGTAGATGGCAATAGGCTCACTACCTATTACATGGGACTTAATAACAGCATTGGTGAAGGGTGTTCAATTGCGTACACCTCTGCCTACCCCTTCCGGGAATACAGGTGTTATGATGCTATGTTATCGTCAACTCCGCTGAGAATTTGCATGTCGATGTAAGTTCGACTTATAAAAATATTATATAAAATAAAATTTATTATTACAAACTTTCACACAAATCAGCTGATCGGGCGCTGGCGTCATAAGGGTGAAAGTTCCTTGACCCCGATCGTTAACAGACACGTTGATATATTCAAACAATTATTCTTGTAAATATAATTTAATTATATAAACAGCTATAACTGCAACATTTGGGGGGTGGGGGGGGGGGGATCTCTTCTCAATTTCAGATTATTGAGGTAACCAACACAGGTCATCATGATGTTGTGAACTTAATAATAATAATACTCCTCCCGACCGTATTTCGGTCACGGCGGCCTATCTCCGAGGTGTTCAGCCAAGTACGCAGAAGGTATTATAGTCCACAAGTGTATGCGTAAACACAAATGTACTCCCTCTTCCTTCACTCTCATAGTCCGATGGGACGGCAATGCGACACGACTGGAGAGGGATCAGGCGCAGCACCAACGGCATTGCGAGCTCTCCGAAGCACGGGGGTGTCACACCACCAACTTCCTAACTCCAGGCTGAGAATTTCCTATCAGAAAAAAACCCAATAACAGTGTGCCCCACCTGGCAATCGAACCCAGGACCTCACGCTCTGCAGCCGCGCTTGCGACTACTACATCAACGAGCCAGTCAAGTCAAAGGCTGTATGATTGTTCCACTTCGGCTGCATTTCACCAATGTAAGAAACCCAGAATATTTTTAATTCTTGTTTGAATAAGACTAAGGATACATTTATATTGGTAGTTTGAGATGTCATACTCACATAAATGTCTTACTGTGGTGGCGTATGTGTTGGGTCATTCTGTTCCCTTAAATATGGTTGAGCTGAGCGATGCGATGGATATGCGTGATACTCGTGAACGGGTGCCACAAGTTGGGACTGGTCAGCTCTAAACTACCAAGACTTGTAACTATTGTTGGAATTTTGTATCTTCTATTGTACCTACGTGTACAACTATATCGTTATCGCATAATGTCTTTTTATCAATAAATGTACCTAAATTATTGTAACACAACATTTTAAAAGAGTAACCATGGAGTTTCTTGCCCGTTCTTCTCCATAGGAATCTACATTTTGGAACGTGGCATTTCTTGACTTTCAAAAGTACCTTTATATGGTCTAATTGGAATAAATGATTTTGATTTTGATTTATTTTTGACAGTTTCTCAATACCTGACAAAAACTCAAATATATCCATGGACGCAAATAAATACATATCTATCTAGTTCTACAGTACTGAGTATGTCATGCAATTAATTTAAATGGAAAAGAATATGGTCACGAGCAGGATTCGAACCTGCACCTCCCGGATAAATAATCCAGGTGCTCTAACGTTAGTGGCCATCTCAACCTCTGCTCACTTCCGTGAATTCTTCTTCCACATTTTAACACGTCTTTTGGTGACGTCATTGCTATCTGTTCAGTCCCTTTACAAGTGACCGAACCGACACGACTAACTCTGCAGTTAATACAATGTCGTAAAGATGCAATTACCTTAACAATTAAAATAATAGGTAATAGGTTCGAATCCTGCCCGCGACCGTATTCTTTTTCTATTTAATATAATAACTTTAGATTTCGCTAAGCATGCGTTAATGTTTTTCAAAGATTTATCTTTAATCATGCAATTATCGGTGCAACCCCCGCTCGCCCACAAACATGCTCTATACATGTTTCCCACCCCTACAGGGGCATTATCAGGAGCTGTTAGACGGGGCAGTTTCCACCACCAAATATATCTTACAAATAACTTTGCTCTGATATTGTGTTGGTAAAATTCTAGCTATACATGTCACAATTACCTTACAAGGTGATACGATATTTCTAAAAATAGATTTGTGTTAAAATTCATAACGTATAAGTAGGGCAGGTGGATATTTCAACCCTTTGCAGTGAAACAATCGGCGCGCCCGCAGCCCCTAGCGAAACGCAAAAAGCGAACAAAACAGCTGATGTGTTTTATAAATATAAATAACTATGGTAAAAAACACAGCTTGTAACGAAATAGCTCAACGAATTCTTCAAGATGTGGTTTTTTTTTTATGTATATCCTACCCTATTGTTAAGAGCCTATTAACGGTTTGCCAATCACAAAATTCATCTTTTCGGTACTGCTAAAAGAGCCATAGGGCGTGGTTTCAAACCTGGTAAGTACGATTGTGAATGGAGAATAGGCCTTGTTCTGCATTGAGACAGATATGGGCTGATTATGTTACGTTACAAAAAACGTATTTAACGATTGATTAAAACGGATCACAAACAAAATTGATCTCATTAAGATTCCACATGATTTTGGATATCTAAAGCGTTTTAACTTATTCTCAAAATTCCTGGAACCCCTACTGACCTGACTACTTTCTTTATGTAGTATAAAAAAAACTAACTGTTCACAAAAGTGTGAACAACTCACAAACGCGGCTGCTGAGTGCGAGGTCGTCGGTTCGATTCCCAACTCAGATCGAAACGGCATTATCATTGGGCCTTTCTGTTAGGAAATACTTATTAGCAGCCCGGAGGTTAAAAAAGGCCCTAAGGGTGACAACAGACACAACACCTAATATTACATGGGACTTTAACGTCATCGACAAATTTTTTGATTTATAAAAACTTTGCTTTTAGAAACACCTAATCTGTAAATCAAAAATATTTGCGCCGTGCAGGACTCGAACCAGTGACACGCGGCCCAGCAGCCGTTCTCCCAACGACTGCACCAATCGCGCCATCAAACAACGATTAAATGTAGCTGTATGACGGTAGACCTCTACCAAATCCTTCGGGGCTATATAGGTATGTTTCTATATATATTGTTTGTTCCAGAAAATATAGCTCAGAACTATGTTTTATTAAAGACAAATCTTTGAAAAGCATTAACGAATATATAGCGTACTCTAAACTTAGCTTTAGAGTTCGCTAAGCGTTAATGCTTTTCAAATATTTATCTTTAATTGTTAAGGTAATTGCAACTTTACGACATTGTATTTACTGCAAAGTTAGTCATGTCGGTTTGGTCACCCGTATAGGGACTGAATAGATAGCAATGACGTCACCAAAAGACATGTTAAAATGCGGAAGAAGAATTCACGGTAGTGAGCAGAGGTCGAGATGGCTTAGTGGTCAGAGCGCCTGGAGTATTTATCCGAGAGACGCAGGTTTGAATTCTTCTCGATACCGTATTCTTTTTCCATTTAATATTATAAATATGTTTTACTACAAAGCCAAAGCCACAGTGATATCTAGTGATAAACACGTGGTGCCGTATGCGCAGAACTTCAAACACAGCCCGACGATGGGTGTGCAAATACTAACGCCGTCCTTTCCTTGTTGGCTGAGCTAGTCGCAAGGACATCTTATGCATACACGATTGCGTGCAACTGTCGTGTATATTGTACTTATGTGTAATGTTATGTATATAGTATCACGCTAAGTATGAGTGATAGTGCATGCAGGGTTACATAAAAAAGTTAGGAACAAATTTTTAAATAGCCTTTAGAATTTTTCGCTCTATGACAAATAGTCCTCAGTATCCCATTGTTAGGCATTACCTTATACGGCTTAAAGAAAAACCCGGTGTTACCTCTGATAAACGTTCGTTGACGTTAAGCAACGCTTGGCACGGCCAGTCTGTAGATGGGTGGGTGCTAGCACCATTTATTAACGTCTCCGTGTATCGTCGGTCTCCGGCCGGCCGGCCAGTTTAAAGGCCTACGGACGGTTTCAACGATTCTTGGCTCTAGGTGTTGGCTCGTAGACTATACTATTTGTCAACCCGTATTCGTGATGAAAGCACTTCTGAAACAGTTCATTGCACGTGATGACGCCACCTTTACACCAATAAGAAATGGCAACGAAAAATAACATAAGCCTTTCCTTTCTTCTTATTTTACCGGTGACGTCATGCCATTGTGACCGGTGATCGGTAACCGTTGTGTGAAGTTCATTGTCATTATTAGCACGTTACTTGCCGAACAACTGGGGTATTTTTAGCACTGTTTTCATTTTAACTTATCGTTGTTCGAAACGTTGCACGGAAGTTTTTTTTAAAAACCAATTACCGTAAAAATTTCTAGTGTGAGTAACGCCGTAAAAACAAAATTTTGCCTTGAATAATCCCTCATTACTTTTAGATTAAGTTATGAAACTATCAGACTAGGTATTCCTACTACAGTGCCATCAAATGTATCACCAATTTTACGAGTAATAGGCATGATGACAGATTTTGAAATCTCCTTTTATAATGTACATGTCTACTATATCCGAAAAACACATTATTTATGCAATAAACTAAGTTGCAACGCAAATTATTGCATTTTAATCTATCTAATTTGATTTAACCGCGAAAACGCTGCTGGGTGTCATGGCGCCGTTTTGACGTCATGCCTCAGCATATTTGACTAAGTTGAAGCCATAATGTACGGCGATGATTGGCATTTGACTGAGGCGTGACGTTATTCGCTGTGATTGTCGTTTCAGTTAACATGGCCAATTGCAGCATTTGATACTTTTATTTTATTGAAAATCTTATTAATCTTAATGATTTTAATAAAACTAGGTAATTTTTTAGATTCCTTTGTGCCTATATTTACCTGTAAAAACATTTATTCTTTCGTTCTTTAATACTGTTATCATGCCTATTATACCTGTTGTTGTTTCGTCCTCGATGATGTAGAAATTTACTAATGTAGTAGCATTTCCCGGCCACTGGAAGCCGTATTATCTTTATCAGAAAACATATTATCTTCGGACGAGACAACAACAGGACTAATTTCAATCGAACGGCGCTTACAGGTAAACTAGTTTGATTGTTCAATAATATCACATTATTGTTTAACTGTTATTACTCACGCGCATTCTTCGAGAGTGCCCCGACTAGTTTCGAACTCGAATGGAGCCCTTATTCATGAGCTGAGCCCGCGGCGACGTCACGAGGCAAACTCATGAATAAGAGCTCAGTTCGAGTTCGAAACTAGTCGGACAATCTCGAAGAATGCGCGTGAGTAATAACCGTTAAACAATAATTAATATGAATGTGTCTCACGAAACGTGGTCCTTTAAATCGACGCATTTGTCGATTCAAATGTCAAATTTGACATAAGATGTTGTTGAAACTATGGATGGTTGAAACGATAAAATTCAATACATTTATACTTTTATCGACTAGACTAGTTTCGTGACAAAAATCCACTTGCTTGGTCGCAATGATAATAATATCTACTAATTTCTGTGGACGCCAGTCTTGTTAATCGACTTCTGTCGCTAACTGTACCTGCCTACTTAAACAAAAAACACAGAGAAGTGAGTTCATATTTTTATAATTCTGACAATTGAGTAGGTAACTACTAGATAAGAAATGTACTAGCTTGTATTTCATGAACTTTGTACTCAAGGTCAAGAGATTTCATAATATCTGTACTAACAATAACATGTTTTTTTATGTTAGAGATAATCTTTGTCACGAAGGCGGGTGAATCGTTACAATTTGAACCTTATGTTAAAAGTAATAAAATTCACATCACTCGCCTTCGTGAGATAGAACGACTATGCTTAGTTACCTACCGCACACACACACACACAGACTATATTTATACAAGTAGTTACTTAACTCGTTATCACGAAGTAATGTAATCAGTGTTATCTGATAATTGTCACTCACTAAGTACATAGGTACTCAGTGCGGCAGTAGGTAGAGTAGATATCAATATGTGAATAGGTGGAGATGTCTGATTGAAAGCATATTTAATTCAAAGTCAAATATTTCAACAATATTTCATATAAACCATAGAATTACATTTGGGGGCTGAGTTGCCTGCGTCCGTAGGAGTGCACCCTTAAAATGGAATCCCTACACGTGGCCCCTGGGTGGTGCTGCACAGGCAACACAACACACTCTCTGGTGAGAGGCTTCGGCCGCGGCTGGTTACCACCCACCGGACGAAGCCATGCCGTAAAGCGACCTAGTCGTGTTTCGGGATGTAATCCTGTGCAACCGTTGTGGGAGACGGGTCTGGGCAGTTTCATCAACTCCCCAACTATCGTTCTCCCCAAATCTAGATCTGGATCTACGCGCTCCATCCTTGGCCACATCGTTAAATATCTAAGAGTTCACAGTTCCAACTGCCCAATAGTTAACAACATAGAGAAACCTTCATATATTGTTTTGTTTTTATTTCTTATAAGTTGATGAGTACCTAATAAGCGTTCAGTGCATACATTTTATACTAATCCATCGAAGTATATTCTCGTAACATACATATAATTTACTTATCTGTGAATACTTTTCTTTAAACTCTTACAATAGGAACTGTCTTTTGTGTCTTTTGAACCGAGCTGACGGCTCGCCTGGTGGTAAGCGATTACCGCCGCCCATGGACACCCGCAACCCCAGAGGAGTCGCGAGTGCGTTGCCGGACTTTTAAAGGGTTTGGGCCTTCGGTACCCTCACTCACTCTGCGAAACACAACCCAAGCGTTGTTTCACGTCGGTTTTTTGTGAGGCCGTGGTAACACGGCGGTCGAGCCGGCCCATTCGTGCCGAAGCATGGCTCTCCCACGGTGATATAGGACTAAGAACTTGCTGTCGTGAGATATATGTTCAGCTAGGCAATCCACTGATTACACAGTGATACGTATTGCGTAGTAGGAATCTAGGTTAGAGTGCCATAGTACATGTTTCTTGAAACCCAAAATATTACTTCAGCCAACTATATTTTGAATCAAACACATCGAAAATAACCACGACCGAACCACGGGGGCGGCATAGTACTCATGCGTACTCCACGCGGAGACGGTGTGGCGCGCCGTGCACTGCGCGTGCGCACCCACACTATCATAACAATAGTAAACAACGTCGGGCCCGGGCCGACTGCCCACGAACTTACGTGAAAAAATAAACTGATATAGTCGTGGTACAAGAGGCGATATGGCCTTGTTGTGGGAAAAATATATACATACTTAGGTATATGCCCATGTATATGGCCTTGCTGTTGGTAATAGTGGTCAAAGCTAAGTGTCCCACACGTGGGGTAGTTGATTAGAAGTGAATTATGACGTCACCATAACCTTCAGACGCATTAGAACCTGCCTCGTTGGTCTAATGGTCTCAATCGTGACTGCTTAACATGAGGTCTCGGGTTCGATTCCCGGGTCTGGCAAAGTGTGTGCTTGATTTCCGGGTCATAGTGTTATTAAGTTTTTCTGTTAAGAAATTCTCAGTAGCAGCCCGAAACTTGGAATTATACCATTTTAGTTGACAATAGGTTCACTATCTAATAAATGGGGCTTAATAACAGCATTGGTGAAATGTGGATGGACCGATTGTATAGGATTCTGTCTCAGAAAGATTCAACTAAGCGAGCGTTGGTTGAGATAGATTACCTATTGACAAAACATTTACCCAAGGGTTGAAGCCTAGCTGTGGTCGTTATTTTCTACCACTGAATTTTAACTAGTTACGTATAAAACTTTATTTTTTTATAAAAATAAATGTGAAAATAATGAAGGATATAATGATAATAATAATTGGTTGTCAGTAAGTAAATACCTTAGCAACAATGCCACAAAAAAAATGCCAAGCTCACACCATTGAAATAAGCATCTTTCATTATGGACGCATTAAATGAAATTGCAAATATCTTTGAAACAAAGCCTTTTTAAGTACTACTTCCTTTGTAAGATTTGATTTGTAAAAGCTATAGAAGCGTTTTCCAAAGTTTAACTTGAAGAACACGGTTTATATAGCTCTACTCATTACCCTTTCAGAAAAAATCAGCATAACAAAACATAACATAGCATCACGCCTGTATTCCCCGAAGGGGTAGGCAGAGGTGTACACAGTTGTACACCCACATTTCACCAACGCTGTTATTAATCCCATGTAATAGGTGGTGAGCCTATTGCCATCAACCGGGCACAATACCAAGCTCCGGGCTGCTACTGAGAATTTCCTAACAGAAAAACTCAATAACACTCTGCCCGACCCGGGAATCGAACCCGAGACCTCTTGCTCAGCAGTCGCGTTTGAGACCACTAGACCAACGAGGCAGTTAAAAAATCAGTTCAGATGGAAATCATAATGATGAACTGTCATTTAGTAAGTTAACGTCAAAGATAAATCTTTGAAAAGCATTAACGCATGCTTAGCAAACTGTAAAGTTATTATATTAATTAGAAAAAGTATACGGTCGCGAACAGGATTCGAACCTGCGCCTCCCGGATAAATACTCCAGACGCTCTGACCACTAAGCCATCTCGACCTCTGCTCACCACCGTGAATTCTTCATCCATATTTTAACACGTGTATAGAAACTGAATAGATAGCAATGACGTTGCTAAAAGACGTTAAAATATGGATAAAGAATTCGCGGTGGTGAGCAGAGGTCGAGATGGCTTAGTGGTCAGAGCGCCTGAAGTATTTATCCGGGAGGCGCAGGCTCGAATCCTGTTCGCGACCGTGTTCTTTTTCCATTTAATATAATAACTTAAGATAACGTCAGTTTTTATGAAAAACATGCTTGTTAAAGTATTTTCTAGACATTCTGACGCCTTTGAGAAAAGTCAATATTATTCTCAAAACTTATCAACCGGTTGATGATAATACTAATCACGTGGATGTCAAGTGATCGCTGATGACGTCAGATGTTATCGGTAAAACTGGATCAATCTTAAACATGAGTTATCAGAGATTTAGGTAATTAATCGGTATCTGATAGTGCCTCCTGTTAACTTTACAACCGTGCATATTTATCAGAAACCGGTGTAAACAAGTGATTCGTTCGATGTGTCTAAGGATTTGCTGGATTATCGAGTAACGTACGAATGCAAGCTATGGTCGCCTTAATACGTAATGTCGTGGCAGAACTGAAAAAATCTTTCGTGACACACATTCCTCTGGATTATGAATGTCATCCTCTCTCCTGTCTCCTTATCCCAATTTATTTGGGGTCGGCGCAGCATGTATTCTTCTTCCATACATACTCTCTACTTGTACTGGAATGTTGCTAAAGTTTTGGCTATGTTTTATGACCGGCCGCCTGCGTCAACACTCATTGAGAATTCTGTTGTTGGTGGTAACCGCCACCGATACGGTCTCCTTCTATCTAGCTATGTCACACCAAATGTTATCCATGCGCCAGGTTCTGATTTTATCCTACAATCACACTCCACTAACCGGGCCTTTCGTGAGACACATTCATATCAATTATTGTTCACTGGTTTACTACTCACGTGCATTTATCGCGAGTTCCTGACTAGTTTCGAACTCGAACGAAGCCCTTAGTCATGAGTTGAGCCCGCGACGATGTCCGGGGGTCCGAAATATGCTCGTGATTAGAAACCGGTGAAAAATAATTCATATGAACTGAAAAAACACTGAATTATATATCGTACATAAGTGTGAAAACACTTATAAATTATCCCTAACTTGTGCAAAGTTAAGAGAACAGATAAATCTTTCAAACGCATTAATGCATGCGAAGCGAATACTAAACTTATAAATGTTTGTGGAATGAATTTAAATCTTTTGGTGACGGCATCAGTAACCTGTCAAGGGACATATTAAAATGTGGAAGTAGAATTCCGGGTAGTGAGCAAAGATCGAGATGGATAAGTGGTCACAGGCGCAGGTTCGAATCCTGCTCACGACCATCATGTTCTTTCCACAAAAATTTATAACTATAAGTCAAGAGTGGTGGGTGCTAGATACCCAAACCATATTTCCTAAAATCACGTACTGTTTATGAGTACAATAAACGAAACTGCATAAAATAAATCTAAGCTAACAATCTTTTATTCAATTCCTTTTCCAGTGTTACGTCCGATAGTGTGCCCGGCCCAGGGTCTGATCACCATGTAACCTCGTCGAAATGCCAACAAAATGTAGGTACAATCAAAACAAAGTGAGAATTTTCAATTTTCCACCCGAAGGATCTCCAAATCGGAAATCTGTATTCCGCTACAAAATTGAGGATCACGATTTTATTAAAATCAAGGGGAAAAGAGAATATTCTTATTTTTTGACACCGACTTTTTTAAATTGCATCGCCCGGGGGTAGGTAGGCTCTGAAGGCATTTGCATTTTTATGCTATAATTAAGCCCTACAGAGGGTGGCTCTCCAGCTCCACAATAGACGAAATGTGGATTAATTTTATATTTTTTTGCGCTATTAATTTCGTAAGGTCGTTAATTGCGGTATATTTTTATTTAGACTGACCTTAATTAATGATAATGGCACGTAATTATGGCTCGTTAAACACGTTTTCATGGTGATAATTTTGGTAGAATTTTGTAAAATGATAATTTTGTCATTATTTAGATCGTTTGAAGTTTCTTTTGGCCTGAAAATGGCATTATATAAATGGTAATGTTCATTAGTGGTATTAGAAGAATATGCCTGAGAAATAGACGGTATAACTAGACCCTCACTCCATTACATTATATTGGGTTCAAACTCAAATCATGGGTCAAGCAATTTTGGAAGCTTTAAATTGTATATTATATCTACGTGAAGATATTACTATATCTTTTTATCAGACAATGTTAATGTACTCGTACCAAAATATTGTCATGGAGTTTCATGTCCGTTTTTATTTCGGGACACGTGGCATTTCTTGCCTTTCCAAAGTACCTTTAAATGATCTGATTGGATGTGACTTTGAATTGATAGATAGGTTTTTGTTTTAATTAAAGTTGTGTTTACATAATTTGTCAAGAAGAAAAACGCAGCAGGTTTGTCAATAATCCAAACTCTTTGATCCGCGATTTTATAGCCGACTATAAAATAAACAAAGTTGTATGTGATGCGGCCCAGCCCTTGACACATGATAAGGAGATAGAGAAGATCCACTCATATCAAGACGGGAGAAAGAAATTATGTAGTATAACAACACTTATTTATAGGGTCTTTTCATTTGTAAAATATAGGTTACAACATCCATGATGGATTTAAAAAAACAAACAACAATTTAACGACACACTGTCACCATCACATGCCACTAGTCCACCAGTAACACATTTTCACCTTTCCTCCAAATGTTCCACAGTTCGATGTCCAGTTCAGCGACAGCAAGCTTGCTTCAAAGTTGTGATGAAATTGATTTCAAAGGTGCCTTTTGCCTACCTAGCCTTTTCCCTCTTGTCATTTGGGTCAGTTTCCAGTCAAACTGAACGCAGTTTTTCAGTCTTTATTTCAAAAGAATCTACTGCTTATTTGACCTCTAAAACCCAGTTACTTGGTAACACCATAAGCTTGTGCCAAGATTTATTGTCTGACTTCGCGTAATCTCTGTCTTAGATTTTAATTTGACAACCGCGACCGAAAATTTAACATTTAAATAATAATTTTAGAAGTAAAGCTACAGATTTCTGACACTTGTGCAGGTTTGAAGTTGATCTTCTTAAATTATCTACATTATGTTCATTGTCAGTATGGCATAGTAACAGATGTAAGGTAATTACGCATTTTACGATTCATACCGACCGTAAAACCGACGTGCCTCACTATGGTGAATTTTATTAAACAGCTGTAAAATATACGTAATCATATACGGTTTTATGGATCAAAAAGGTTTTCGGTAATACATAAATGTCTTTGCTGTTGTCACAAGTAGTTATGCGAAAGTTGACCTTATTAACTTACAAATAGGGTTGTGGATTGTTAGTTTATGTTGGTCTAAATGTACAGCACAGTTACGTTCTGAAATCGTCACCTTTCTTTGTGAAGCTGGTTTTATTGTTTTTTTTGTGTTAAGTATGGCGAACATTTTATTATATTAGTCGATTGTTAGTTTTACGACTGATATTATTGTTGTAATTTATATAAGAAATTCGATTATGCAGTAAAACGTGTGTGGAAATATGTCTCACGGTGCCAGCGATGGACATAAATAATGGATTAAAGATAAATCTAACTAACGCCTGCTTAGCGAACTCTAAAGTTATTATATTAAGTGGAAAAAGAATACGGTCGCGAACAGGATTCGAACCTGCGCCTCCCGGATCCCTGGAGTATTCATCCGGGAGGCGCAGGTTCGAATCCTGTTCGCGACCGTATTCTTTTTCCATTTAATATAATAACTTTAATATAATAACTTTTCAAAGAATAACTTTTTAAATAATTATGGACTTAGAATTAAAGACTTCATAGAAAATGAAGTCCATTATATAAATTAAATAGAAAAAGAATACGGTCGTGAGCAGGATTCGAATATCCGGATAGTTACTCCAGGCGCTCTGACCACTAAGCCATCTCGATCTCTACCCACTACCGCGAATTCTTCATCCACATTTTAAACGTCTTTTGGTGACGTCATTTCTATCTATTCACTATTCACTCACTTACTCCCTATACAGGAAACTGAAGCCACACGATGAACTTTGCAGTTAATACAATGTCGTACAGTTGCATTACCTTAACAAATACAGATAAATCTTTGAAAAGCATTAACGCATGCTTAGCGAACTTTAAAGTTTATACATTTTTGTGGTTATTAAGTTATGAAGATTTATCTCCATTTGTTGACGTTTTCTGCGACTATGTGCCTAGACTATTATACGTCAGGTTAATAAACTTTTCTTAATCTAATCTCGTTCTCCCAGAAGAATGTAATTCCAGACAGATATTTATAAGTTTTTTTTTTTTTTTTTAGATTGAGGAATAAATAGGTACCTATTGTAAAAGTGTAGAGGGGCTCGTGACTAACTAACCAGCCGCACCGACCATCGGGGTTAAGCTGCGCTTGCCGCGGTCGGTCTGTGGATGGGTGAACGTCATTTCATATCGAGACCCCTCCGTGCTTCGTCATCCCGGTGGTTAAATGAAGATCTATGACGTATACGGGTAGTCAGATGCGTGAAGGTCTGACAATCCATCTTACCACGAGATATCGTACTTACCGGGGTTGTGGAGGTCAGATAGGCAGTCTCATCTTCGCCTTAGTTTTTTAGTACACCGTGTACCTAGTGTGCATCGTACATAGAGATAAATAAATGTTGGCGGCGAGCCAGATTGCTAATTTTACCCAAAACTAGAACCAACTATGGCAAAAAATGATAACTTTTGAAGGAGCACAACTTTACAATAGAATACCTTCTAGCATAAGACATCTGCACTCTTTCAATGAGTACAAAACTCAACTTAGTCAGTATATAACTGTGGATCGCCCACTTCTGGAGAAATGAAGGCATTGCATATCTACTTGTAACTGCTCGACGAGTTCTGTGTAATTTACGTATATATGTTCTAGTATTGTTCTCAAGTAAGTGACGTATGTATTTTTCTATATATATAAAAATCAATTGCTGTTCGTTTGTCTCGCTAAAACACGAGAACGGCTGGGCCGATTTACCTGATTTTGGTTTTGAAATGTTTGTCGTGGTCCAGGGAAGGTTTAAACGGTGAGAAAATGTTGAAAAATTGCGAGGAATATAGTAAAAACAACAATTTCATTTGCCCATATAAACTGTTCTACCTACTTTCCTGTCAAACATTTGACGTTTGAGGTGATACGCAGTACACCGGGTCATCTAGTTGAGAATAAAGTTTTTTTTTTTTTATGGAATAGGGGGCAACCGAGCAGACGGCTCGCCTGATGGTAAGCGATTACCGCCGACCATGGACACCCGCAACCCCAGAGGAGTCGCGAGTGCGTTGCCGGCCTTTTAAAGGGTTTGGGCCTTCGGTACCCTCACTCACTCGGCGAAACACAACGCAAGCGTTGTTTCACGCCGGTTTTCTGTGAGGCCGTGGTATCACTCCGGTCGAGCCGGCCCATTCGTGCCGAAGCGTGGCTCTCCCAAAATAAAAAAAAATCTTTAAATCTAAATGGATAATAATGTATAAAGTTTTCCAATTCAGCTGAATATTATTATTCTACCTGACTTCCGTAGTTAATTTCTAAAGGGAGAGTGAAGTTACTACCTATAAACTTTATTACGTACTTTACTACATATAGTTACTACTACATTTTACTTCAACGCTTCCCTTTAACTGCTGAATCACGAGGGAGGCATAACTACAAGTCTGCCTACCCCAATCACGCGGTTGCCATGGTAACGGCCCCGTAGAGAACAGGCACTTCGTTACGTTTTTACGATTACCTTCCCCAGTGGGGGAACTTGACGCTTGTTAAGATTTGTACAAACTTACTGATTTTATTGCTTACGATTGTGGTTAGTGGGTATGAGTAGTTTGTGTAAGAGCATCAGCAGAGATGCTGCTATCAGCTAGCCATAGGCATTATGACATTGCACTTTGGAATATCTGCGTTTGGTCGCGGTAGTCAGATCACGCGTGTCTTTCAATCGGTTCAAAGACCCACCGAAAAGAGAACAGAGCGTTGACTGTCAATGCTGAGAGTAGTTTGCGGAGGTTCAAACATGACGGGAGAATGGGAGCTATCGAAGTACGTAGTAGGTAGTACGTGCTGGATGGAGTAAGTATGTCTTGGGTGACCATTGGGTACATAGGCTTCTCCATACCTCGGAGAACGCAATATTTATATTGTCGACCTATCAAATTGAAAGTGACTAGCGCAATTGTTCCGTAAGCCTGGTCTATGGCAGCCGTAAAAATGTTACCTCAAAGTATTTATATTATTGACTACCTCGTTGGTCTAGTGGTCGCAAAAGCGGCTGCTGACGGAGGCCCGGGTCCGGTTTCCGGGTCGGGCAAAGTGTTATTGAGTACTCCTATCTATAAATTCTCAGTAGCAGCCCGGAGTCAGGAATTTTATAGTTGATGTCAATAGACTTAATAGTCACAACCTATTATAAAACTACTATTATAAAAGCCTAGTGGTATGTCCTTTGGACTGACCATTTAAAAGCAAACATCCAAGGCACGTATCACTGACTCTCCGAAATCATCATCATAAATTAATTATCACTTGCTTAAAATAGTGAATGAAAACATCGTGAGGAAACCAGCACACCTGAGAGATGTTCTCGATGGTGTGTAAAGCTATGTCAGAGACCTACGGGTGGTTTAAACTCTGACACTAGGTTGTTCAACAACCATACGATAAGAAGAAGACACGGGACTTAATAATGGCATGAGTGAGTAGCAGTACCACAGTACACCTCTACCTACCGTTTCGGGGAATATGCTGGGCAGCATAACATGATGTTATGTTTAAGTTAATTCAATGTGGTATTAGCATAAAATATCGTACAATATTTTGTCTCAACAGATCCCTAACTCATGTAATAATATTATAACATTCAATGTCAGTGAGTACGTGACTCCTTGCCGGAGTCCCGCGAGCTCCCGATAACAAGCCGCTGAGAATTGGGTCGTTACAATATTATGTGGAATATTTTTATGTTGGTTATCAATATCAAACATAGCACGTGTTATATGAGCTGAAAATTATTATTGTGTTTGTTTGTATTGCGTCTGGCAAGTTTTCATTCAATTGTAAAGCCAATTGGTGACATAAAAATACATGAATCTGAAAGAATTTTAGGAAAGAAACCATTTTAACAATGCAAGCAGAAGTGAGCTGAACACATTCTACAATAAGATTATTTTAAAAAGTATTTTTGTGGATAGAAAAATACAGTCGTGGTCAGGTTTCGAACCTGCGATTCCCGGAGAAATACTCCAGGCGCTCTGACCACTAAGCCATCACGACCGTTCACTACTCTCCTTCCACATTGTAATACGTCTTTTGGTGACGTCATTCCTCTCTATTCAGTCCCTATGACTGAACCGACACGACCAACTTTGGAGTTAATACCATTACTTTCTCCAAAAAATTATAACTTAAGACTTCGCTACGCATGCGTTAATAAGTTTAAAAGATTGATCTGTATTTTAAAATGCTTCGTATGTACGCAACGCCGGGTGGTATCAACAGTTGTCGAACATTTCGGTGCACTGCCGTTATCACTGATTACTCATTTTCACAGAAACATGATGAACTCTGGAGGATTTTTTCCTGTTGTTATCATTATGATTAAAATGAACCAGTTACGGGAAAAAGTTACGTTATCATTTCTATGTAAAACTTGTAAAGTATCGGCCACACTGAAAAGTTTTGTGTGTCCGCATACCGTAGTAACTGTGACAGTGCATTTTTCTAAACGAGTGAGAATAATGTGTCGAGACCTTTGTGTTAGTATTTATGTATCTATCTTTGCACAAATTGCTTGTTTAACTCCACCTCGACATCAGAGTGCCTCCGACTATTAGACAATTCATGAAAAGGGTATCGAAGAGATACTTCGACTCCGCCTCTAATCATCCGAATCCCTAAGTTGTTTCTTTCACCGACTACAGGCCTTCTCAGATTAGTAAAGTCCATCACGATCTCCTCCGTCCCGATGCTAGAATCACTGTAGCTCAAGAGTCTAACAGACAGACGAGCACACTGTGACGCGCTCGACCGCCTCGTTATAGACCTTACCGGCGAGGTCCGCGTCCGTCGCGAAAACCCTCATCATGCCCGCCCGGACCCTTGCTCGAGCCGGCCCGCACGAAGCCAGCTTTAAATTGGAAACTGATCTGACCTAGCTGAACCCTAGTTGTACCCCCAGCAACACCCTAAGCCGAGGCTCGTGTCCCACGAATTTATGAAAATCTAGGAGTCTCGGAGCTCAATAACAAAGCGGCTCGTGGCTTTATACCAGCCGATTTTGATCGGTCGAGGTTAAGTTTTGCTTGCCAAGGTCTGTATGTGGATGGATGATCGTAACCCTTATCATTATTTCATATCCAGACCCCTCGGAGAGGACGCTAAACCCAGTATCTCATGTTCAGCAACCACGCCCACTAGACTAACGAAAGAGTCCTATACCTATATGTCTCATCCTCTTTTAATGTCTTGTAGTATAACTTGTAGCATATGGATGAGACTTTACCTAACTCATCCAATATTTACCATACATACACAATTACTACGCTACAATCAACAGCATAGTTTTGGCAACACTGCCACTATGGTAAGCCTGTTAAGATTGATCGTTATGGTGTGATGGCCTGATGGCAGTCATATCTCACAGCAAGTCATAACATGTACATTACGTCACACTCCGTCATGTGAGGGACTGATTTCAATGATAGATGTATAAACAATGGCGCGAGATAAACGTTGTAATTCTTGAAGGGTGAGTGGTGAGTAATTGTCTTCATATTTTGTTCGTAGTAGGTATATATTTAGAACGAAAGCGTCATTTTAACGTGATCACTATATTATTTTGCTAACTGTACCTATATCTTTTTATATGTTTGCTGTATCTGGTAGATTGATACAGACAAATCTTACAAACAATTTAACGCATGCGTTGTAATTTTGTTTTTGTGGAAGGAAACATATGGTCGTGAGCAGGATTAGAATTAGAACCTGCGCCTCCCTGATAAATACTTCAGGCGCTCTGCGGTCAGGATGGCTCCGAATTCTTCTTCCATGTTTTAATACGTCTTACGGTGACGTCATCGTGTCTCTATACGGGTGAGTGAAACGACACGAATTACTTTGCAATTATCCGAGAGGCGCAGATTCAAATCCTGCTAACGACCTGTTTTTCTTTCCACTAAAATTTACAACTTTAGAGCTGAAAGTGAGGTGCTTGATTCGATTCCTGGGTCGGGAAAATTGTTATTGGGCTTTTTCTGAAAATTTTGCTTTTAAGGTACCTGTTCTTAACTATCAAAACGTACTGTAGTTAAGTGTAGGCGGAGACTGCTGAGCATGAGGTCTTGGGTTCGATTCCCAGCTCGGGTAAAGTATTATTGGATTTTTCTGTTAGGAAATTCTCAGTAGCAGCCCGGAGTTAGGAATTGTGCCCGGTAGATGGCAATAACTGCATTGTTGAAATGTGGGTTTACAGTTGTGTACACCTCTGCCTACCCCTTCGGGGAATATAAACGTAATGCTATGTAGGCGGAGACTAATCTAATAACCAACAAAACCCTTTAACACAATATTCCATATAATTTGCTAACTTTGTGTTAATTCTGTCAAAAACAGTCGAAGGTATAGAATACAAATTCACGTAACGTTCGTAATCCCACATGACTAGCTCGGAAGCCTTGCTATGAGAGAATCAATAAATGATTCAATGAAACCAATTTATATCGGCAATTTCAATTTTAATAACTTTATTGGAAAAATCATTATGTGAAGTCATTGAAATGTTATATTTCCTAATGAAAGAATTTTTATGTGAATTAAAATATGATAACTTTATATTAAGTAGGTAAATGTTGTTTGAATTTCATTGAATGTGTAAGAAAATTAATGTCGAAGTATTTTTTGTTATATCGTTTCATATTCCAATATTAATTAATTTGTTTATTGATGACAACATTTAATTTTGTTTTTCGAGAAAGTATGTTTTTTTTTTTTCTTATTCATCGTGTAATGTACGTGCTGAAAATACAATATTTATAAATTATATATCATATCACGGTTTAACTTCAACTAGATGGGTACTCCTCATGAAAATTCTTGAAGACACTAGCGTCGTCATCATTATTTAGGCCCTCCGACTTCGAGATCCAAGTTTTTTTTACACGACTGCCTGAAAAAGGAGCTCACTCAAGATAAATCTTTGAAAAGCATTAACGCATGCTTAGCGAACTCTAAAGTTATTATATTAAATGGAAAAAGAATACGGTTACGAACAGGATTCGAACCTGCGCCTCTCGGATAAATACTCCAGGCGCTCTGACCACTAAGCCATCTCGACCTCTGCTCACCACCGCGAATTCTTCTTCCATATTATATTACATTACACGTCTTATGGCGACGTCATTGCCATCAAGTTAATAGTGTCGGTTCGGTCACCCGTATATGTACTGAATAGAAAAAAAACACTAATTCATTCATATATTATTTATTCCACTATAACTTCAAAATGCCTGAACCGATTTCGATGTATCGTTAGAATCCTTACATTATCCCGGGTAACATAGGCTAAAAAAGCATAAATTAAAAAGGCATGCGCGTTTTTTAATTTTAATTAATTTAAACTTTGTTCTGTCCAGTAATTCACATAACGTTAATTGACTGGAAACCATTGGTTAAGAAAACCAGGGTAAAATAAGAAAATACTACAAAATATGCTTCCTAGGTTCACGTAATATCTTAAATACAATTTTAATATACACAGTACCAATAATATCTACATAGGATAACCTAAGTCTAAATTAAAAATGCTGTATAAATGGGGAAATTGAAGCCTATCCCTCAGTGGGATATATTGATCAGTTACATAAAGAACATTACACAAAATATCTGAATCCTCATTAAAGGTACGCTTTCGTTAATTACACAATTTATTTCCTATTGCCATTTCCTTTGATCACTCACTAAGCTCGCAACAGTCACTGTACAAGCATAATTTAGAAGGTTAACCAAACCCACAGAACGCGCGAAGCTGATAAATAAACATAATGATATCGGGACGTAAACGGTTACAGTTGAAGACGTGCGTCCTAAATCACCTCAGTTATTACCAAAAAGGGATTCGTTTTATGATACTAACAGGAATGTATGCTCAATAAATATCTTTGAATCGCTTAGCATTTCATCAAACCGCTTGTGACCACAATCAGGGCAATCAAAACGTCAAATAATATCATGGAACACAAGAGAACCTCTGGCCAAGTTTGAAACATTCTATAATCTAATATATAAAAATCTCATGTTCACAGTGTTTGTTATCGAACTCCTCCAAAACGGCTTGACCGACATTAATGAAATTTGGTAGGTTTGAAAATAGGTCGTAGGCTATTTCTTATACGCCTAGGACCCTAGGTGATAGGGGTGGGTCTATCCAGAAAATTTATATGGCAGAACAACGTATAAAACTTATAAAATAATAAGTATAATCGATGTCGGCAATGTACAAAACGGCATTCCATATTATAGCAGGATATATATAAATGTATTTTTTCTTTCTTTCAGGAAATATTGAATTTTGTAAAGCTGCTTTTGTGTTATCCTTCATCTTGTAGCTTGCTAGGCCATGTTAATAGTATGAAGCAGATTTTCTGCGCTCGCCTGTTATATGGTATCCTTGAAAGCTGTTTCTTCGCCAGTGAATGACGTAATCGCGTCGTTTTAGCAAGTCTTATAATTAAGTTATTTTTGTTCAAAGCTTTGTCGTAATGAGACGAATTTCAAACAAACTTACTAACAATGTTGCTTTGTGTGGGCTATTGTTAGGAAATTATTTATTGATGGTTGAAATTAAGTAAGACTTCAGTGACAAAATCTTTATCAAATTATAATTAATAAGGAAATTTTTTGTTTTGATACGGTCCAATGATTATGTATTTTCGGAAAAAAATTAAACACTTCTACCGAGTACCTTTTTTTTATTGTGGAAAAACCACACGGTTCCACTTTAACCTTTACCGAGGTCCCGGATCCGTTGCGGCAATTGCCGCGACCCCGGCAGGTACCGAGTACCTAATAAAATTTATGAAGTGCCTAACTACCAGTCATGAGTAGTCAATGTTGTATTAGGCTTTTGAGAAAACCACATATTTAATTAAAGATAATGAGTTTACGATACATGTCAAATCTAATAAGAAAATCAAATAAGCCAGAGGATACAAAAAAATAAACTCGACTTTCATTTTATTAATTTTAAGTGACACAACTGCCTCGTTGGTCTAGTGGTCCCAAGCGCGACTGCTGAGCATGAGGTCTCGGGTTCGATTCCCGGGTCGGGCAAAGTGTTATTGAGTTTTTCCGTTAGAAATTTCTCAGTAGCAGCTCGGAGTTTGGAATTGTGCTCGGTAGATGGCAATAGGCTCACCACCTATTACATGGGACTTAATAACAGCATTGGTGAAATGTGGGTGTACAACTCTGTACACCTCTGCCTACCCCTTCGGGGAATACAGGCGTGATGCTATGTTATGATGCTATGTTAAGTGACACAAAAGAAAAAAAGGAATGATTCGTATTCTCCTAGTGTTTTATCACATCATCAATCAATCAATACATATAATAAAAATGTAACGGATCGCTGTCTGTACATGGAAGATATATGAGAAAAAATATTATTCGGACCTTTATCAACAACGCAAGTAGCACCCAAAACAATGACTGTTAGAATTTTTGTCTGTTTGTCTGTGCGTTTGTGTTAGATTGATTGATTGATGAGATTTAGATGTGTTTTCACCTGTATATTATGGTAAGCTTCACTTAACATTTAGTGATTGTTTCATGTCAATCGGGTCATAAATAAAAAAGATATGCCAATTTAAAGAATCACGTCGAACATTTGTTAATTATGAATTAGTGTTCATACACGACATGTGTGTTTATTTACGACATCCACGCGGAAGGAGTCGCGGGCACAGCTAGTCTAGTATATATTTAAGACTTTTTCTAAGTAATTTACCTCAAACGCTGTAGGAGAGGGGACGCCACTAACACGTATCTGCCGCAGTTCGGAAAAATCGTCCACCCGGGCCGCTCTGCCCTGGCATAGCGCTTGCTATTAATTACCATGTCAAATCAGGGATCAAAACTTTACTAAAACATAGTCAAAATCGTCCCAGTGCCTTCTCGTGACCTCCTAATCACGCCAAGAGCCAGGATACTGAACAGGCATAAATAATGTCTACCCAAAACTTTGCGTAAGCCCCTGATATATTATCACGGCGGTTATAATCCTAGTAAATTGTACTGCGATTAGTTTTGTACCCTGCCATGAATGATGGAAGCAAGGAGTATGGTATTTCTCGGTTGAATATGCCCGGAATTAGTTTAGACTTCGTTCATCGTATTTCGAGTAAAAAATGTCGCATTAGACGCACTTTCTATTAACCCCCTTCCGGGGACAGGGTCTGGCAGGTGGTCTGACAGGGTTCCACATACTTCAGAGCCCCACAGTTGGACGACTCCTTAAATATGTTTGCGTTCTGTTCTCCTGCCCTTTTCCGGATTTATTCATGGTTGGCGCTGAATGTCTTTTTCTTTCATACACACTCTAACATCCGTCATTTCAGTAGTCACTCTTTTTTTAGCCATATCATCTTTTGCACGTTTTCTCACACAATCCATTCATCTTCCTCTATTCCTACATTTATACTCATTACTCCATATGGCATGTGATGCAAATGAATGAGAAGCATCTCATTCATTTGCATCACATGGGTGATGGCTACAATATGTCAATAATTGATTTCGAGACAAACATTGAAAAGAAAAACACATTTACCTGTCCTTTGTCTTATGAATTGTTACTGTATCTTAGTATTTCTATGATCTTTGCCCCCGACCTCCAAGGGTCTGCGAGGCTCCCAGGGTGTCGGAGAGGTGTTAGGAGCTTAGTGTTCAATTTGCAACAACATGTGTCAGCGGCGGCGTGGTAATGTCGGCTCTTCGGCTTAGGTAGTCTTACGTCACTGTAAAGTGTAAACTTACTGGATGGGAGTAGGGTTTAGACAACACAATATACAGGCAAAGCAGTGTCTATACTGTGTGGTTTTTAGATCTAAACATAAAGAATAATCACTAATGTCAGTCGAAATAAGTTTTGCAGGAGATGAGTTTGGGCATTTAAAAGGGATGGATGAAAGACAATTGACTAAATTAATATACAAGGTGAGTGTGGATGGAAGAGTCGGTACAAGCCAACCTCGGTGAACTATTGAACCAAGTACCGCATCAAGCATGGGACGTTCTTAATAAAGGACAGGTCAAGAGCAATCTAAACTAACGAGTATGTATATTTAAGTGGAAATGGATAGTCTCTGCTTACCCCAATGGGAAACAGGCGTTAGAAATGTGTGCAATCTATTAAACTACATAGGTAAATTTAGTTTTCTTGTCTTGTCGTATAGTTGATGAAAATACTCCTGTCATAATTCACAAGAGTGGTGAGGTCATCTGACATGACTTTATAAAATATCGATAAAATTTCTCTAGTGTGCACTACCTCCTCCTTCTTTTCTTTCCTCTTAATAATTAATCTTGACAAATAAAAATGAAACTTACAATTTCATATAATAATCTCGAAGCACTAAAGCTTGGCTCAGTGCGTCATAAAGCGACCATTACACCATTATGAAGTATTGAACAAGTCAACACATGTCACGCAACACAACTCGACAAAACTTCTTCATAATCTTAGCAATGAACCCGTTCCATCTTCTATTTTTTCCATTTGCGACAATACAAGCAAAACCCAAGCTTATTTAATTCCCAATAAGGTTGAAATTTAGTTTATATCAACAACAACAGATCTAATTTCATTTTAATTAATGCCTTGCACTGCGATAATAAAACGATCCACTTGTCTCTTCGAGCTTAAAATAGAATAGACGTTTAGAGAGATTTGAATCTTTTATTCTTAGCTTTAAGATTGAGTTTCGTTTGTCGTGTATCTTCAAGCATTTGCTAAGGGAGGTCTGCAGTGCACACGTGTGCATTATCTGTCGATGAGTGGTCCACTTCAGTTTTATATCGTCCTATATGTAGTTATCTCATAGTTACATATTTATTGAGTACTTAGTATGATTATTATCTTAGGTAATATTTAACTGATCCTTAGGTGTATTGATCAAAAGCGTGGCTGTCGAACTATTATACGATTGTTTCCACTAATCTTATGACATCGTTAAAGATACAAAATTGTGAATAGAAGAATGCGACCAAGAGCGGGATTCAAACCCGCACCCTCTGTGTAGGTTACTTGGAGTCCCTATCCGAGAGGTGCCTATCAGGTTCATATCCTGCGCGAAAATATGCCTTTAGTGTATAAGAAATCTTTTTAGAGTTGTACACGATGTGTTGTCAGGAAAAGTGCTTCAGTGATGAGGTCTACATCTCTGCCCACACCCCTAGTCTTCGTGAAAAGCTTGGAAAATATTTCAACAGAAACTTAGTTTAAATAATAACCTATTTTTGTTTGCGTTGAAATTCTTCACTAAATACCAGCGAGTTGTTTTTAAAACATTCTTCAGTATTATTTTTAGTAGCAACACTTTTGGTATTTACACTGGCATGGATACTTTTTCCATTTAAATTGTTTCACAAATTAAATATTTCAGAAAGCTTTTGTGGAATGACGTAACCTTGGTACATAATATTTCACGAGTTATTTTTATACAACGTGTAATAGCCTTGAAGGAATTAGTACTGGAGTAGTTTTAGCGGGCGTACCCCTCTCGCCACTGGCATATGATTCCCAATCAAACCTTTATACCTTTTACTTGTATGGTTAAAATAATAGAACACGATTTTAATCGTGTGGGACTCAATTGGTAATATAGTGTGGTAATACTGTGCAATTTCTTTTGTGCCTGTGTTACCGCACCCCCCGCTAAAAGTGGCATCAGGGTCATTGATTTCATGTTTTGTAGCTACCACTCTATTTGTCTTTTGTCACATAAATTATCTTGCCTTCTTGGCATGATTTGTCTTCTTCATCTTATCAAGGAATTGCTTAGAATTTCTCTTACTAGCAAACTTATGCAACTGCTTCTATCACACCATATCTAACATACAAAGTTAAATTTAAGTAGCGACTTTATAATTCTGAACTGAAATGTACTGCTACTATTATTATAATAAAACACCTGATGCTGTCACCAGCCAGTTCCAAGACGGAAGTACAGAAACACATTAAAAGGAAAACTTGACGCAGTCAAACTTTCTTTATTAAATCTTGCAACCCTTCCTACTTACAGTCACGAAGAGTTAGCTAATGACGTCAGCCGGCAAAGTGACGCTGACGCCAAACTCGCGTCAACGTCAGCCGAGGCTCGTACTGACGGCCCGTCAAATTTGTCCTTTAATGCATTTACTTTGTACCCTTCTTCGAGTTTATAAGACCATTGTGAAGTTCAGACGTCAATTAATGAAGTATTAAAAATTAACTTGTAATGATGATGAATGGGGCGGCCATCTTGTCTGAGTTGCGTTTCATTACCATTTTTAGAAAAGGCGCGATTTTTGGTGAACCGGGGTTTTGCTCGGAAAGTGTTTATGAAAAGAAATTACCCATTAGTTTTTATGTTATAGCGAATTTTGTGATTGGTTTTTATCCAGGTTACCGTCGATGGACGTCTTGACTAAGTTTCATTAATAAAAAAAATACCTGACTGTCGATCGATTAATGATTCATTAGTCATCATTATTAATTAGGTAATTAATATTTATTCGTAATATAATTTCAGTAAAATAAGGCCTTCACAAAGCTAAATAACAAATTAAACCATTTACCCGTTTAATTGGACTATATTCAATAAATAATTCGTGTCCAATCGATTTCACCAAATATGGCATCAGATGGTTTGTTTACGTTACAAACCCGTATTTTGGAAAGGTACAATAATAATATTGGCCATTCTACAATCTCCGGCCATGGTGTCATTGACCACAAACGCAACGAAAACGAAACAATCCAAAAATAACACAATTTATGTAAATTTTTATTATTTTTTGTTGTTTTTTATGTCGCCGTAATGCGTTCATTAATTTAACTTTATGACTGAAAACTGCAAGAACCGGTTGTCAACTTGATATAGTGTATTATGGGAGTTTGAACTTTATTATTTGGTAACAAAGATTTTATTCTCCTTTGATAAGATATTATAAGATAAGAACTGATGGATCAACTTGTTTTTGAAGATAAAATTGTATTTTTATTATGATTCACGTGCACGTGTGGTCATATTATATTTAAAATAACAGAAGTATAAGTTGCGACGAATGTGAAATGCATCACATCACCGGAAAATAAGTCCTATATTGTTGGAAAAATATTTGTTTAAACCATAGATAGGTATGTAATATTTTGACCTTTCAGCAAAGCTGGGCCTAATTTACTGAAGATGTTTCTTCTACGACTGTCAAATAGTAAACGACCGAAGCAAATGGCATAGTTTAAGAGGAGACTATGTCAAACAGTGGGATTTTGAGAGTTGCCAATGATTAAAATTGTACTTAAATCCCTCCTACGAGAGTTGAACTTGCATAATCTTTGACTAGGTCATACATATATATGCAAGATATACATGCTTACAATAGCTAATTA
The DNA here is from genome assembly GCA_935421205.1 of Xylocampa areola. Classification (NCBI taxonomy): domain Eukaryota; kingdom Metazoa; phylum Arthropoda; class Insecta; order Lepidoptera; family Noctuidae; genus Xylocampa; species Xylocampa areola. Next base: position 404,736 of record OW285215.1, read on the forward strand.
CGTTGTCGATATTCTTTTTTTTTTGCATTTGTTCTCCGCTAACTCATACCTACCGAAAAGGGTCAACTTGGATAGTAAACCTTCTGTCCTATCTGTATCTTGCTATGACCGCCGAGGTGATTATCCGCTAGCATACAGTGTAAACAGTTTTGTTGCTATGCGGCTACAGCTTATCAACGCCTCGCGATAACGCAAGCGTAGGGCACACGGTCGACTGCCAACGAAAGTGTTCGTCCGCGCCACCCTTGAAGAAAATCGCAAATTATGCATGTTTACGTATGTTTTAGGGTTTAGTTATCAGTGATAAGAGTTATGTGCAACTGACGTGTTTTTATGAACTTGAAAGATCGTGTGGAATAATTTTGGAATTATCAATCAGTTTCTAGATAAAATGTAATCATGATAGTGGACTGCCTCGTTGGTCTAGTGGTGCTGAGCATGAGGTCTTTAGTTCGATTCCCAGGTCGGGCAAGATGTTATTGGATTTTTCATAGAAACTCCTCAGTAGCAGCCCGGAGTTTGGATTAGTGCCCGGTAGATGTCTATAGGCTTATCATCTATTATATGGGACTTAATAACAGCATTGGTGAAATGTGGGTGTACAATTGTGTACACCTCTGCCTACTTCTTTGAGGAATTCAGGCGAGATGCTATGTTATGTTACTTCTAACCTAAACCATATGGTTTAGGTTAGAGGGGCAACACTATATTTAAATATAAGATCCCAAATTATTAAAACAATTATTATTCAAGGCCTTTTAAGGGGTCATTGTGTTAATAAATGTTAAGGATTTATTGAGAACGTGAATTACAAACCCTTATAAATATCATTCGTAATTTTACAAGTCCATACTGTTACAATATTAATGTTATATTTTCTTTAAAAATAAGGTGATTTATAATTTGATTGAATCAGAAGGAAACCCTGATAAAGACCAACATTTAAAAATATTTAAAGGACCTATACATGTTTGTTCTTAACTTCAGATTAACTTTTATTATTCTGTACATAGAGAACAAAGAAACCTGAACTACTAGAAGAACTGTCCCACTGCAGGGCAAGAGCCTCTTCTCATACGGAGAAGGCACGAGCTTGATCACCACGCTAGCTCACCGCGGGTTGGCGATTTCAAACTACCAAGTCCAGGTTTCCTCACGATGTTGTCCTTCACCGTATGTCTATGATGTCTTAGAATAACTAAGAAAGTATTTATGACATTGAAAAAGTCACATTGGTACCTACATGGCAGGTTAGAACCTACAACCTGCAGCTCAGGAGGCGGGCCCGTAACCAATCGGCTACCACGACGCATATTACATAGCCAAAGAAAATGTTTAACTAAGATTTTATATATTTATGTTAAGCTCACATAACATAGGTAATGTATAGAGGCCACTAGAGTACATAGACAAGGCCTAAAGTGATTGTTACAACTTGTCGTTGAAGCCTTGAGATTAAGTAACATCTTAGATATAACGATAGTAATAGTACCTTATATATACTTTATAGGAGTGAGGTTACCCACCCACTTGGTGATAAACTGAGGATAACTGTAGCACTAAGTATAGGTATTAAAGATAAATCTTTGAAAAGCATTAACGCATGCTTAGCGAACTCTAAAGTTATTATATTAAATGGAAAAATAATACGGTCGTGAGTAGGATTCTAACCTGCGCCTCCCGGATAAATACTCCAGGCGCTCTGACCACTAAGCCATCTCGACCTCTGCTCACCACCGCGAATTGTTCGTCCATATTTTAACACGTCTTTTGGCGACGTCACTGCTATCTATCAGTTCCTATACATTTTTCCATTGAATATAATATCTTAATTAAAGGTAGTCATTGTAATTGAAAACAAGACATCGTTAACCATCAGGTGGGATGGGACGCCAAGTCGTTATACTGTGATCACCGATTTATAGAGTTATGTTCATATCGCAGATAGACGTGATGCTGGGGAGTTCGTTGCGCCACTTCTTCTTCCTAGCGAAAACACTAGGAAGCGGTGAAGTGTGGGCATCTTTGGGGGCTGTCTTAATTTTTAACATAACATAGCATCGCGCCTGTATACCCCGAAGGATTAGGCAGAGGTATCCATAGTTGTAGGTACACCCACATTTCACCAATGATGATCAAGTGCCATGTAATAGGTGGTGAGCCTATTGCCATCTACCGCGCACAACACCAAACTTAGGGCTTTCGAGAATTTCCTAATAGAAAACCTAATAACACCCGACATGGAAATCGAACCCAGGATCTCATGCTCAGCCGTTGCGCTTGGGACAACTAGACCATTTTTTTTAAATATCCTCTTGCTGCAAGCCAGAGGGGTTTTGTCTGCGTAACCGATCAATATCTAACTTTGATGCCTCCAGCCAGAACATAGTTTTATAAACTACAAACTAAGCACTAAGGGCGTCCCCTGCAGGACACGAGTCTCGGCTTAGGGCGTTGCTGGGGGGACAACTAGGGACTAGCTGGATCATATCAGTTTCCCTATTATTAAGGTACCCGGATACAGGTTGCGACATGTTCCGCGTCCATTGTCGGTCAAGGGTGGTCGTGGTGGCGGTGTCGGTTTCTATATTAAACGTGGTTTAAATGTTCGAAACCACACTTATTCTGTTAACCCATTGCATAGCCCGGTAGAGCAGATGTGGATAACTCTTGGTATTCGAGGCACTAAGCTAGCTATAGGCACCGCGTATCGCCCACCTTGGCAAGATGTTGACCTTTTTCTAGACGCCGTTTCTTGCTCATTGACTTCCCTGACACAAAGCGAGTACACGATTTTGTTAGGTGATTTTAATATAAACTTATTGAATGTTAGTGACGCGAAAAGGGACCAACTAGAGATTTTTCTGGATTGTCTAGGCTTAAAACAATTAGTGACTTCACCTACACACTCTACAGTGCATGGTGACACGTTAATAGATGTTGTATGTACAAATGTTAAAGCACGCTCTGTGAATGTGGATCCAATACCGGATTTAGGCGCTCACGCGTTGATTACATGCGAATTTAGGTTTAAACGTTTAAAAATTCCTCCTCGGACTATCTCTTATCGACCACTCAGGGATATAAATAGAGAATCTTTTGATCGGGATCTGATGAAAACTGAATGGAATAAGATATATGAACTCCAAGACGTAAACGATATGGTAAATAGTTTTAACTCCAATTTAATTGGCCTTATGGATATTCACGCCCCTCTAAAAACAAGTGTTGTCAAAGAGTGTTCTTATCCATGGATAACCAGTAATATTAAACTTATGATGAAGCTGAGGAACCAAGCCCATGCAAAATACAATGAAAGTAAATCTGACGTTAATAAAGGGTACTACAAAGAGTTGAAGTCACTAGTGTCCAGGTCCCTATATTATGAAAAATCTGCATATTATAAACACAAAATCAACAGCCAGGTAAAGGACCCCAAAACACTCTGGAAAAACTTAAAGTCTTCCCTGGTCCAGTCTAAAAAGTGTATGGAATTACCTTCACACTTTAACGATCCAGACAAAATTTGTGATCACTTTTTAAATATTCCAGGTACCAACACGACTGATCTCTCAATGCTTACGTATTACGAATTTTCGCGAAATAATAGCTCCGTTTTTTACTTGACACCTACAACATGTAAAGAAATTACAAAAGTACTAAGTAGTATAAAATCTAATGCTGAGGGTTATGATGGCGTCGGTATAAATATGATATTATTGTCACTACCAGTAACCTTGGATATCGTGACTGCTATAGTTAACAGGTCTATTGTATCATCGTCTTTCCCGGAGTTATGGAAGATCGCTAGGGTCCGCCCATTGCCTAAATCACCTGATGCAGTGAATATGAAAGACCTTAGACCCATCAGCATACTGCCAGTACTTTCGAAGGTTTTGGAGAAGGTGGTTTGTATGCAACTGGTTGAGTTTTTGGAATCTAATAAAATTCTCCCTGAGGCACAGTCTGGATTCAGGAAAGCTCGTAGTACTACCACTGCTCTGCTAGATGTCACAGACGATATATTAACAGCTCAAGATAATGGAATGTGCACTTTGTTGGTGTTGCTTGACTTTTCTCGCGCGTTCGATTGCATAAATATTCCACTACTTCTATCAAAAATGGCATTTTATGGATTTGACATAGACACAATAAAATGGTTCGACAGCTACCTAAGTGGTCGGACGCAATATGTTGAGGTCCATCGGGCGGATGGCTCTACCACCATCTCTCGGTACTGTTCGGTATCCAGGGGTGTTCCTCAGGGTTCCATACTTGGACCAGTTTTGTTCATTTTATATTGTACTGACATTATTAATTCTATTAAAAAGGCCAAATATCATATTTATGCCGACGATACACAAATATATATATCGTTCAAGCCGCATGACTATGAACAAGCATTGAAGGACCTAAATGCAGACCTGGAAAGCGTAGTAAAATGGTCCAAAATCAACTCGCTTTCTCTAAATCCTTCTAAAACCAAATATATGCTGTTTGGTACTAAAGCCCTGTTAAAAAAGATTAAACCTTGTACCGGCTGCGTTGTAGTTATGGGAGAACCCTATAGAACGGGTCGACGAAGCTCGGAATCTGGGACTTACCTTGGATGTGGAACTTCGTTTTCACAAACATGTAACTGATGCTATCCGTAATTGCTTCTATAGATTAAAGGTGTTGTACAAGGCCCGCCCGTATATTAGTGAGGAATTGAGAATTTTGTTAGTGGAGTCCCTAGTGCTATCAAAGTTGAATTATGCAGATAGTGTTTACAGCCAACGACTTCTGTCAAAAACTGACAAAATGATACAACGGCTTCAGAACGCATGTGCACGCTTCTGTTTCAATGTCCCCTTTAGAGGTCACGTAACGCCTTACCTTAATAAACATCAAATACTTAAAATGAATGCCAGACGCAAACTTCACTTAGCGAGCCTATTATTTGGCGTTATCAAATCCCATTCACCACGGTATCTCTATGATAAACTATCGTGGACGAGCAGGCACAATAATAGAGAGGGAAGACAATGTTCCCAACAGCTTGCCATACCACAACATAGAACCGCAGCTTTCCGGGGCAGTTTTCGTTACGCGGCTACAAAATGTTGGAACAACATTCCTCCTCCAATAAAAAACTGCAAAAATTGCTCAACATTCAAAATAAAACTAAAAGAGTATTTACTCAGCCATCAAAAACAATTTGAGAATGTTCGAGCTGATGTATCTGCCATTTAAGTACTTACTAATATTGTTGTTGGCTACTATTTTTAGAATTTGATTTTAATTCCAGATTAATATTATAATTATTTATTACTGATTCCAAATATAGTTTTAATTAAAAATTTATTTATGTGTAATGCAATTTAATTTAATTTTATTTAGTATTATTTTAATTTAATTGGTTTTGTCAATTTCTACGGAAATTTATTATATTTTATTATTATTATTTTACTTTTTTTACTACCTACATAATGATCTTGGATTTATAAATATTAACTTTACATAATATACCTAATAAGCATCATTTTTAAATATAAAATTGTTGATCTCTTGGCGCACTAAGACGGCTATCGGATACTGAATACCATTGTTTCCCATTTGGGGTTGGTGATGCTCCGGCTCACGGGCTTAAGTGTACATATAGCTGCGCATTGCCAGATTGGAAAATACATTTCGACCTTATTCATAGAAATAATATGGAATAAGTTATTTATAAAGCGCATAAACAAACTTTTATCCATCACACATGTTTAAATACTGCTCATTTACCCGTTTTTTAATTAAAATTATATAACTACTTCATAATTTATAATCAAACTAACCTACAATAATTTAATAGTTTATTTAGTATGTCATGTGTTCAGTATTTATTATATGTACGAGTACCATATCCAAACTAATAGGGCATTGCAGCCATACATTCCAGTAGTGTATGGCTGCCTTATATCTATACCTTATAATAAACGTCTTTGCTTCGTAACTTCTTCACTTTTAATATATCACTATGTCTATATTAACATTTCACTATGTCTACTTCCTATCAATAGTACCTTAACGTATTCACCTTGTTTCGAGCGTATGGCACTCGTGGGCCGCAGCTGAAAATCAGCGCTAGGTAGGTAGCTACCCTAGCATAATGCTGAGCTGATGGCCCTTTGGCACATACTTTGATAATAGTTGTCTTATTTTTGTACTTTTATGTGTATTTTTGTGCCAATAAATGTTTTTCTTTCTTTCTTTCTTTTCTTTAAGGGAAGAATTTAAAGCTACTGGCTCGGCGCGGGCCGGCTCGAGCAAGGGTCGGGTGGTCATGATGAGATATTTCGCGACAACACGGACCTCGCCGGTGAGTTTTATAACAAGGCAGTCGAGCGCGTCGGAGTGTGCTTGTGAATTAGTGCGTTTCTTGAGCAGACCAACGAGTCAGTTAAGTCTTACTGTTTGACGACCAAAAAGCGCAAATTTTATTTTGAATAAATATAGATTTTGATTTTTCATTTGGAAATAAAAAGGTAATTATTATACCTGATAAGACAAAGATTAAAGAACATATTTTAATTAAACTTTTCCTTGCAACATTTATGTAGATAGGTACCTAATACTTAACCTATATGAGTTTTCCATCCAAACAGCAAACTTCATGATTAATATTATTTATTCACTTGATTACACTCCGCAGACATCGGAAGGATTATCCGACATTTCACAAGAAATTGGGGCGCGATAATAATTTGGTCTGTCGAAGTGAATTCTAACATTTCTAAAATATTATAACATCTCAATGCTTGTCTTCGAAAGACTCAAACATTGAGTCGAACCGACAGAGTTCTTGCGCGAAATTGCTATCTGCGTTAACTCGGCAAAACCATCATAACTTGCTCTCTAACACCCTCGGAAAATGCCGGATTTTCTACAAAAAGTGCGGGATCAGTTGATTGGCAGGTGTCTAGATGAAATGGTTGGGTGGTCTCCAAGTTTCAGTATGATTGATGGTAGGTAGAAGTCGGTGTAACAGTGTGAGACTTTAACATTTAGTAATATGATAGGCTTCTCGACGGCTCAACGTAAATTCTTCATGAAATTGAGTTAGTATGTTATTCTCATTTCGTTTTATTATACAGTTTATTAGGTTTCTGATGAAGTCGTATTTTTGGTGGTAATTGGACAGAGTTAGTTGGTTTTAGGGAGCTGTGGTTTTTTAATTTAACGTTAGGTAACTAAATGTTATTTATGTTAACCGCGTAACTATGTTATTATAACTAAGTTTTTTATTTAGCCATTTTTATTTTAATTGCCCTATGTAACAAATAGAGTTATTTGGCTACGTAAATAAATTGGCATAATCTTAATGGGATACAACCTAGAGGCTTGCCGACTCCTATTTAATATGACTGATTAAACTTCTGAGGTCTGGAATTGTAACATGGCTGCAACGAAATTTTAACGTTTCATAAATGTTAGGTTTTTTTTTTATAATAACTTTCGTGAGACTTATTCATATCAATTATTATTCACCGGTTATTACTCACGTGTGTTTAGCGGTCTCAGGGTGGTACGAAACAAGTTGGGTCATCCCGAGAAATGCACGTGAGTAGTAACCGGTGAACATTTATTGATATGCCTTTATATGGTTTATGTTGAATAAAAACATTTTGACTTTGACTTTGTCGTGTTTTCGTTCATCATGATTAATTTATTGTTCACCGGCTGTCTGTCTTGCGACATTGCTGCGGACTCAGCTCATGACTAAGGGCTCCGTTCGAGCTCGAAACTAGTGGAGCAAACCCGAAGAATACACGTGAGTATGAATATGTCTCACGAAAGTTATTATACAAATATAGTTCATAATGATTCTTCTTCTTCAAGCGAAGAGTTTAGCCTGTCGGTGGAGCGACCGCCACTGCCCTCTTTCCTCTGCTTTCATTTTGATCTTTTGATACGACTCAACTCCTACTTTCTCCTTCACCTGCTGTACGTACAAATCTTCGTCTAGGTCTTTCTCTTCTTCTCTTTCCTTCTAGTTTTTTTCTTTAATTATCATAAAGATGTGATCATTATTAAATACGATAATGAGATAGGTACCTAAACGTGTTGTTGTCTCGAAATTAATACAGATATTTGCCTCTATATTCTAGAATCTAGACCATGGCTGATAACCAACATAAATACATAATATTATTGTTTACTGAATGACTTTCCGCTAACAATGATAAGCTGATGTTTTCATAAGATACTGTTATCAAGATATATTACCTAACTTATCATATGTCATTAGACTTTATAATATATTGATGGGTAAAAGGCTTTTTGGCTCAAGCGACATCTTAGTGAAATATGAAAATGTCTCTAACGGCTGTTGTTTTAAAGTTGATTTTTTTAAAGCACAGTAGTTACTCTTGAAACAAATAGCCTATCAAAGAAAGAAAGAAAGAAAGAAATCAGACACTAAGGTATATGAACATCTGCCTACCCTTTTCCCAATTACATTGAGGTCGGCTTCTAGTCCAACCGCATGCAGCTTAATATTTTACATGGGGCGACTGCCTATCTGACTTCTACAACCCAGTTACTGTGTAATACGATATCTCGTGGTATGACTGGTTGTCAGTCTTTCAGGCCTCTGACTACCCGTAACGGCTGTCATAGATTTTAATTTGACAACCGGGTTCGATGGCTTAACGTGCTCTCCGATACACGGAGGGGTTTCGGTATGAAATGATGGTCAACCATCTACAGACCGACCGCGGCAAGCGCAGCTTAACCTTGATCTGTGCGGCTGTTATTTAGCCACGAGCCCCTCTATCGCATCTAATGCTCATAATAAAGTTTTATAGTTAAATTGTATTAAATAAATCTCTTTATTCTTTATGTTATTGGAATTTTCTGTTAGGAAAGTACCAGTAGCAGCCCGGGGTTTGAACTTTGAAATTGTACAGCAGGTCTATCGTAGTAGGGAATTTCAATAGTATGCGAGGCCAGCTTATACTGGTTTTGTTACCACTGAAGTGCAGCCTGCTGTACCAGGAATTGGCATCACCATTTATTATATATCATCGCCGTAGCCGGGGGGGGGGGGGTCCCCTCCCTCTGCCCAAACCCGACATGGTCATGGTTTAGTGGATAGAAAAATAAGGTCATGAGTAGAAATTGAACCTGCGCCTCCCGGATAAATACTCCAGGCGCTCTGACCGCTAAGCCATATCGACCTCTGATCACCATCGCGTATTCTTCTTCCACATTTTAATAACTCTTTTGGCGACGTCATTGCTATTAATTCAGTCCCTATACAAGAAAGACGTATTAAAATGTAAGAAGAATTTGCGGTGGGTAGCAGTAGTACAGGAAACCGAATCAGTCAACTCCACCCCCTCGGAATAAGTCAATTTCTAGCTACGACCTTAGGGAAGTACAGTACACTTACTGCCTAAACCTTCTTGGGTTACAAGCGTGATAGTTGTTGGGAGTTTTATTATCAACTACAATATATCATAGTAAATGTATATGTTTGAAATAAATTTATAGCTTAGTGAATATTCAAGCGTGGTTTACGATAGCTACGGGTCTGCCTACGCCCTTTACAGTTAGTCGTGAAGGTATATCACGTTCACAGTTATTCTATTTCATATTAATGTTGACACTATCTCCGGAGATAGATGTTATTTATTATATTTATGTAGGAGTATTTATGGTAACATAAAATTACCGCTCTGGTGTTATAGGTCGTAATAACCATAGCCAAGCATAAAGTACTGGGTTCGAGTCGTTGTTATATAAAAAGTTTTATGAGATTTTTGTTAGAATGTTCATATTTATGGTAATAGGCTGTTATAATAACTGCCTCATTGGTCTAGTGGAGGCAAGTGCGGCTGCTGAGCATGAGATCCTGAGTTTGATTCCCAGGTCGGGCTTTTCTGTTAGGAAATTCGCAGTAGCACCCTGGAATTTGGAATTGTGCCCGGTAGATGGCAATAGGCTCACCACCCCCCCACACACTCACATATTACATTAGAATAACAGCATTGGTGAAATGTTGATGTACAACCGTTTACACCTCTCCCTACCCCTTCGGGGAATACAGTAATCGAAGTGAGCCTTACCTTCACACTTGCGACTAAAGATGCTACGGTTAGTTAACTACTTTACTTTGACTTTGACTTGTGTTAATAATAAATAGTCCACCCATTCTACCCCATATGTGTTGAAAAGAAATGTGTGCATGTGCGTGTGTGTGTGCGTGTGCGTGAGCGTGACTGTGTGCGCGTGCGTGTCATATGCGTATGCTCGTGAACGGGTGCTGCTTGTGGTGACTGGCCGTCTTACTGAGCATAGTTCCTAATTTATTAAATGCATTTATTGAATTAGCCAAGCTGGTCCTAGTTAATGTGCAGTTTCTATCTCTTGGCATGTGTAAGTGGGTACGACCTTCATCCGAAATAGTTTTAGATTGGACGCTTTCGGTAATTTTACATTGTTTCTCGATTCATTTAATATTTTTATGCATTGGCATGCATATTACATAGGCTCGTGCTAGCTAACTGTGCTCAAGATATTTTATCTCACTAGATACAATTATTTTATATAAATTCAATTTTAGATTTGTATAGAATCTATAAATAATTTGATACAGACAGACGTGTTGCTGGGTAGTTTGTTGCGCCGCTTCTTCTTTCCAGCTAAAACACCAGGAAGCGGTGAAGGGTGGGCTTTTTCGGGGGCTGTCTTAATGTTTGACGTTCAAAAAGCGCTAATTTTTAGCCTAATTTCAATAAAGAAATTTTGATTTTGATTTTGATTTCTGCGTGTGCGTGTGTGTGTGTTATTTTTGTATTTTCTAATAAATAACTTTTTTTACTTTCTTAATTTGTGTTTGTGTGTCGTGTGTGCCAAACTTAAATTAAGACGGTCATTGTCTACCAAAAGATGTTTCTAAGCTATCAAATAATGTATTGTACCTATATCTGTACATAGAGCACGGATGTTTATCGACAAACTTGTCGACTCGATAAAAGATTTTATGTACCTAGTAATATCTTAGGTGTTCGCGATCACTACACATTATAATAAAACAACTTTTAACCGGATAATCGGAGTACCAGTCGTCCTGCGACCACGAATGCAGTGTTGGAAACTTCAAACAAAAACCAATAATACACGCGATTAAACTACAATGTGATTATAATAAAGTAATTATGTACTTAAGTGACATTTCAGGAGCCTTTTTTGTGTAGGTATCTTGATTTACAGGTTTGTACACAAAGGTACCTATATTTACTGACTTCTTCTTCTTCTTATCGTGTGGTTGATGAACAACCTAGTGTCAGAGTTTAAACCACCCGTAGGTCTCCGCCATGGCTTTACACACCATCGAAACATCTGTTAGGTGTGCTGATATCCTCACTTTATTTTTTCACTTCTCAGTTTCCTTTTTAGTGGGTTTACTATTAAAAAATCATGTGAGCTATGCGGAGTCCTATTGACTTACTGCAACGCGCAACGGTCCCTGCTCTACCCAGTGTTGACGCAAGACAACTATCGTACAAGTACGGTAGAATTATCGTACATAGAGCAAAATAGATCGTATTAAATGTGAAATCAATATTTTTATGCGTATGCTAAAATTATTACATGGAGCAAAATTAACGTACTTTTCAAAATAATCACTATAATCAATTAATATATAGCATAATGAATATTATCGTACCATCGGCGTACGATAATAATGATATCGTACATCCCCGTAGGCATGCACTTATCGTATAGGTACGATAATTATCGTACGGATGCGTTCACTGGCTCTTACTACTGTCGCTCTAGGAGATCAGCTGCATTCGCTAAACGTTGCATAACTTATAGAGAGCTTCAACTACCTATTAGCGATTACTTAGCTAATGTTTCAACTAATAAAATAATCGCTAATGCCATTTCGTAGCCATTGTTAAAATTGTACACAAAGCAACCTAAATGGTTGTAGTGAACTGCTGACGAGTTGGCGACGGAAATCATTGCGCTTTAATGCGTTTTTTATGACAGCACGGCAATTAGCTGATTGCTGGGGACCGGGCGACGGTAGCCGAGGGGTCTGGGTTCTTTTTTAATCGCAGCTACTGGTGTTTCTGTAGGTCGGTGTCAATAATTTATTTAGTAAATCTAATAAATATGAAAGCTTCTATGTTTGTATGTTTGTTATTCAGTCACGCAAGCATGGCTGAATCGATTTAGATGAAATTAGGTATCGAGATTGGACCTTGGAGAAGAATAAAGGTCTTTTGCCGTGCAGACGAAGTCGCGGGCATTAGCTAATAATAATATATTAACATATAGTAATTACTAACTATTTAAATTCTTCTCATACATGGAGCTATTTGACCTCTTCAACCCAGTTACTGGGTAACAAGATATTTTCTGGTAAGAATTAAAACTGGTTGTCAGACTTTCAGGCATCTTACTACCCGTAACTACCGACAACCGGGAGCGCTGGTTTAACACAACGCTCTTTATAACACGGGGGCGTCTCAATTATGAATGACCTAAAAATTATCACAGACGAACACAAGCACAGCTGAACTGCTATCGACCGATCGCTTCGTACTGCGACTATTTGACTACAAGCATGTATTTATGATCCTAATTTATTAGGTAATTTTCTTTGAAAGGGTTAACAAACTATTTGTAATTAACATAGTACTAGCAAGACGAAAACTGCTCCTAGAACAGCGAAAATAAAGAAAAAAAAAATTGTTGTAATTTTTTTTATTACTATGGCTTAAATGAATCCTTATCACTTACACATTGACCCCTTAAAAAGAAATTACCTAATAAATTAGGACCTTAAATAGCAGTAGCGTATCTCCTATAATACAATGAAGCAAGAGTCGGTTTTCTTGTGTTTACTTATTCCTTGTACAATATATGTTTATTTTAAGTTTAATCTGCAGTGAGACTGAAATAAATAATTTATTTCTTTCTTTCTTTCTACTTTTTGGAAGGAGTCCAGCTTACCCGCCGTCTCCTGGGCAGTAATGGTCCAATGAGAATCTCCCATACACATTTGAATATGGTGACAATGAAAGTGATCCAGCTAGAAATTTAAATAACTTTCTATATTGTTAATTTAATTGATTCAAAGTGCATGGGGAGCTTCGGTTCAGTTTGAAATATAAAAACCGGTTTTAACAAAAGTATTGTTATAACACTGTTATAATAAGAAATGTAATGATGCATGCTGTACATCATGTTACATTACAATGTAAATAAAAGGTTTTTTAATAATACATTGTAAACGGAATGTCAGTGACATAATATTAAGTCAGAAATATTGTGAGAAGAATGCAAGGCTTTAGTTTAGTACCTATATTATTTTACTTATCACCTTGTTTTATTTTACTATCTAAGCTTTTGGCTTCGGTCGTTCTATTTAATGATTAAATAAATAATTTAATATCTACGTCTGCCATCCAAATGTTTGCGGAGTGTAGCTTTCAGTCCATATTGCTAGCTTCTGAAAAGCGATTGAGCGCCGATGCTAAAAGTAATGATTGGGCAGAGGCCCTAAAGAAGTTAGAACATAGTTGACATGAGAGTAGAGTAGAGTATCTAATTCAAAAACGATAGATACTGCTCTAATCTAAAACGAGTACACGTCAAAACAAAGGCAAAACATTTATTGCTTTTAGCTATAAATTGCATTAATATATATTACTATAGATGCAGTAATTTTAATAAATCTAAATTAATTAAAGTAGATTCTATTGGCCCGGTTTGTGGAGTGTGATAGTAGGATAACACCAGAACCTGGCGCATGGGTAACATTTGGTGTGACATAGCTAGATAGAAGGAGTCTGTATCGGTGGCGGTTACCACCAACTACAGCATTCCCAAAGAGGGTTGACGTCAAGCAGGCGGCCGGTCATAAAACATAGCCAAAACTTTAGCAGCATGCCAGATATAGGTATGCTGCGCCGACCCCAAATAAATAGGGATAAGGGCAGGGGGATGATGACGAATTAAAGTACTATCTATATAAAACTGACTGCCTCGTTGGTCTAGTGGTCCCAAGTGCGACTGCTGAGCAGGAGGTCTCTGGTTCGATTCCCGGGTCGGGCAAAGTGTTATTGAGTTTTTCTGTTAGGAAATTCTCAGTAGCAGCCCGGAGTATGGAATTGTACCCGGTTGATGGCAATAGGCTCACCACCTATTACATGGGACTTAATAACAGCATTGGTGAATCGTGGGTGTACAATTGTGCACACCTCTGCCTACCCCGTCGGGGAATACAGGCGTGATGCTATATTATGTTATGTGTTATGTCTATATATAAATAGGTCGTAGGTAATATAGGTCTCACTCGATACACACGGGTCTGCAAACAAAAAACCAATATGGGTAAGGTATATAAATACAATGTCTGTAACGAAGTACGAGTAATTTCTTCTATTTAAAATATTTCGGCCCTTTTAAATTACATAATTACACAATTATTATAAAAACAACACTTTTAAGTTTAAATATCTTTCGACTTGAGGTATTTTAAATAGCTTATTCATAATGATATAAAAAAATATAATATATAATTATTTAATTACACGCACCTAAAGCTATAATAGAAAGGATACAGTAAATTCGGCAAAAACATCGTAGAATATTTAAATAAATGTACGAAAACAATAAAGAACCGGTTGTTCGGAACAAGGTCGGGACTATAGGTACTACTGACCCACTACTTGGATTAGAAGACTTGGATACGGCTTATGAACGTTACGAATAATTATTCAATTTTGGAAATATACATTTTTTATATAAGGTCCTAATTTATTAGGTAATTTCCTTTGAAAGGGGTAATATATAAGTAAAATACTTAAGCTAAGAATTAAATGGATATAACAAATTATTTGTCATTAACATAGTACTAGCAAGACGAAAACTGTTCCTTGAACGGCGAACATTATGACAAAAATAAAATTGTTCTACAAATTTTAATTATGGCTTAAATTAATCCTTATCACTTACACATTGACCTCTTAAAAGGAAATTACCTAATAAATTAGGACCTTATATATTCAGTTAATTTTTAAAGAAACAGAACAAGTACTTAGTAGTTGCTTGCCATTAAGTATTGATTATTATCATTGCCATTGAACAACGTGTTTGCCAACTCCACAATTCAAAATTGTGCATCTACCGATATCAGAAATAAAACTTAAAAGAACGGCTATTTTGGCAATTAGTGATTACGTATTAAATATTTTTGTTGCATTGTTCTCAGCAAAGGAAAATTTACAATATTTGGTAATCAAATGTGATATTATAGCGGTCATTCTCATTACCTGTCATTGTGCCTCACCGCTTTTTATATTATCAATCATATCTATATAAGACATCAGCTGATTTCTACTTATCTATTACAAAGTGCTGCAATGTAATCTTAATACCAAATTGTTTTTATAATAATAAGCATGTGAATATCACGATTTATATATTTTTCTATTTTTATCTATGTCAAACTGTAGACTGATAACTTTTATCTATTATTATACAAAAACATGTGATTGCACGAAGCGAATTATAGACAGCGTATAGGTACAAATGTAACGTTTCTTATATCTGTGCAAATTAAACGTTTAAATAAGTGTTTTCTCAACTGCGATAATTGTACGAAAAACTTTATCAAATATTTATACGGCCCTAAATGGTTTTTATTCGAAAGCACATATTTTTATTCGTTATGGAGTATCCAGTATTATTAAATCTTGGATAATCCATATAAAAACTAGATGATACTAGTGGCCCCATTTCGTTCATCACACGGTACACCGTGCGGGGCCAGGCAGTAACGATAAATTTACGCACACTAAAAATAAACTATTTATACGCTTATATGCGTACGCGCAGGCGCACATTAATAGTGCGTAAAGTAAACAAAATACGATTTGCTAGCGCGATTCAGTTTGAATACATGTACTGTAGTTTTATTTACTTTAATTCTGTATCCAAAGCATTAATTAAACAAGTGTCAGTTTATACTGATACAGGTTTGACTAATGCTTTGGATAAAAAAAAAACACTAAAACAACCGAATTGAGAACCTTCTCTTTTTTGAAGTCGGTTAAAAAGAGAAAGATCTATATCGCTCTCTGGCTCTAGAATACCCATGCTGTAATTAAATGTGCATGGGAAATAAAGCCGACAGCCGGGGTTGCGAATAAAACGGCTGTGAATCTCTGAACCCCGGTAAAGGTTTGTGGACGACTGCGTGGTTTCAGTCGGTAAGAGTCCGGCATCAAATGCGTGAGTTAATTGAAGTTTTATATATAAATTCTGTAAAAGTCTGAACAAATAAAAAATAACATAAAATGTTATCTTCCAAAATCTAAATAAAGTCATCACGTAACCCATTTTGGGGCACACCTATATTTTTAAATCCGCAAATCGGTTTAAATAACCCCATAAAATACTAACCGTAACATACTGTCCGATACGTGGTCGTTTCGACCCAAACGTAACCCGATCTTAAGTACCCACTGACAAAAGAATCCTTTTTAATTTTTTATTTCATTCTTTTCTCTCGTGGTATACGGGCTCTCTCAAATTTTCGAGCCATAAGGGTCTTTATGGCCCCTTGTGGTGTGAATTTCGATTGTACACGCTTGTCATTTAAAGGGTTATGGAATAAATACTATTGAATATTACGGTGTTTTGATGGTATCTCGATGTTTATTGTGTCAGGTTTCATGTGTGAAACCATTTTGAAAATACTTTATTGTCAGATAAACAATCTTCTCTGTTCTGCGGTCACTAGCATTTGCAGATGATATAGTCTTTAGTCTTTCGACTAACTAAGAGCCCTCATAGGCGCCGGGAGGGGGGTGCAAGAGGGTGTACTTGCAACCCACTATTACAGAACACTATTACACCTTGTCAATGACTCCAGTATCATGCCTTTTTTTTCTATGATAAGTTTTAATGTTTAGATGTAGATGCACCTCCCTGAAAATAATCCTGCCGGCGCTTCTGAGAGCCCTGGTTTGGCTAGTGGTTGCAATGTGGTTGCTGGGCTTTTGAGGTCCTGGGTTCAATTCCCGGATAATGTTATTTGGTTATTTATTTATTTATAGTTAATGCACATTGGTACAGAGAGGGTCTTAATGCCAGACAACCTTAGGGTTTTTGGAATTTTGCTTGGTTGAGGACAATTAGCTCACCACTCATTAAGTGGGAAATAATCAGTTGACGGTATAAAACTAGATACACCTCTGCTTACCCCTTCAGGGTGTACAGGCGTGATGCTATGTTAGTCCCATAAAATTTTACATTTCTTTGTCTTTTTTGGACTAGTCACAACCCGAATTGTTTGTGACTCGCTCGAGTAATTCCCGTTTCGGAATCAAACAAATTATTTATCGATAAATATTCTTTGGGTACAAATATGCACCGGTGTTCAAGAGCTCGTACGGTTCGGATCCGGCGCGCTGCCGGAAGGTTAGACCTGGAACCATGGATCATTAGGCAGTTCACGCTCCTTGTCGGGGTTATTGCTTAGTCATTTGCACCTAATACGTATTGGGGAAACCATCTTTTTGAAATTAATGGAAGCAGTATTCACTATTCTGGATAAAGGAACTAACTTTTTGACTTATTGGTGTCTTTCAATCACCTGTAGGTATAGAATAGATGACGATGACGTCACCAAAATTTCGTAAATATTAGACGTGATATCAATATATTTGCGTATGCTAAAATTAATTAAATTAATCTCCATGTTATTGTCTAAGAGGGTAGCAATAAATTTTTTTTTTAATGATCCAATGAAAATTATCGTACAATCTGCGTACGTTAATAATATGATATAGTGCATCGTAGTGGGAATCAAATTATCGTATGTGTACGATAATTATCGTATGGCTGCGAACACTGATCAGGAGAAGAAATGGCTGCCAAAAGTTTTTCTTTTTTATCTTGTATCATAGAATTACTAACTTACCTGTTATAAGATGTGAATAAGATTTTATACGTAAGATAGTCACAAATATACTTTATTGGTCTAGTAATCGTAGGTGTGGCTAAGCATCAGGTCCTGAGTTAAAATCCCGGGTCGAGAAAAGTATTATTGTTTTTTATTTTGTTAGATTTAAATTTCTAATAGCTCAATATTAGCCTGGACTCCAATTCATCTCCAGGCCCTGGAGATGAATTGTGTTCGGTTGATGGCAATAGACATAAAATACACATAGCATTGCATCATGCCTGTATTCCCCGAAGGGGTAAGCAGAGGTGTACACAGTTGTACACCCACATTTCACCAATGCTGTAATTAGGACCGATTTAATAGGTGGTGACCCTATTACCATCCACCGGGCATAATTTCGATCTCCGACCTTCTACTGAGAATATCTTAACAGAAAAACTCAATAACACTTTACCCGACCCGGGAGTAGAACCCGAGATCTCCTGCTCAGCAGTCGCGCTTGGGACCACTAGACCAACGAGGCAGTTGACAATAGACTCAACCAAATAGTAAGATGTGGATGTACTTAGTACAACTCCACTTAACCCTTTGTGAAATACAAGCGCTGTGAAGTATGTAATCATATTCATTAAAATTGCACCCTCTAACGTAAACAACAAGAAAACAAAACACGCCTAGTGGTATGACCGTTGGACTGTCAAGTCAAAGGTCGCAGATTCGAACCCATGGCACCACTGTCCATTCGAAGTCATGTGCGCATTATAAATTAATTATCACTTGCTTAAAACGGTGAAGGAAAACATCGTGAGGAAACCAGCACACCTGAGAGATGTTCTCGATGGTGTGTAAAGCCATGACAGAGACCTACGTGCGGTTTAAACTCTGACACTAGGTTATTCATCAACCGCACGATAAGAAGAATAATACAAAGCACTTGGATTAATTATATTACTAACTACTGCTGACAGAGGTCTCCCTAGGCACAAACTATTATAGAAAACCTAAAGCTTTGCCCAAAGTGTAATTACTGTTTCAGACCCTAGAATAAACAACGTACCTATTACCTATACATTATCAATTTATCAACCTTTGAGCCTTCTGTGTTAACAAAAGGACCAATTTTTTGGGCCAGAGCATCCACATTTTAGTGTTCGCAGCGGCGACTGTCGAGAATGATCGATTTTTCTGTTTAAGAATTCTCAGTAGCAGCTCGGAGTTTCTAATCGGGTCTTGTTGATGGTAGGTAATAGGCTCACCGCCTGGGACTTAATAACAGCATTGCTATGATGTGGGCTTACAACCACTGATGTGTAGGAACACCTCTGTCTATCCCCACGGCGAAAACACACGTGATGCAACCAAAACAATTATGTTTTTAAGTGCATGGACTATTTGAAACAAAAATGATTTATAAATGCGTAAACATTTCTGCTCACCCCTTGAAGACTCACAAGCATGACGTCACGCTGCCAAGTCCTCGTTTCGCGCCAGTCCTCTCCCACGGCTGTGTGCCGGACATCTTTCCTGCGCCACCATGTTTTGTACAAAGGGATGTTTTAGCTTTGCTTCACTGGGTATGGGGGAACCAAGCTATTTATGTTTCCCGTCCCGCTGTTCACTACCGAATGTGTTTCGCCGAAAGGTATATTTAAACTATGTTTTTATGAGCCTCATTGTCATTTGTTAGTTTTCTTCGGCCGTTGTCGGAATTAAATGTTTAATGGTACTGTTTATGGTCTGTCAGGATGGATTATTATGCAGTCTTATTTTAGATAGTCTTTGTATATCTGTTACACTTGAATTCTACGTAATATCTGAAGTTCTAGAGACCACTTGGAGTACTGATCAAAAAGGTTTAAGAACAAAAGCCCCGTGCGGATGTTATGAAAAGAATTCTAGAGTTGTACCTTTATCTCTCATAAAAGTTTTTTTTTGTAGATAGAATAATAGGGACGTGAGAAAGATTCGAAATCGCGCGCCTCCCGGATATATGTATACTCCAGGCGCTCTGACCGCTAATCCATCTCGACTTCTGCTCAGTATACCGAATCCTTCTTCCACATTTTAATACGTGTTTTGGTGCCGTCATTGCCATCTATGTATTCAGTCCTTTTACAGGAAACTGTCACAGGTTCGAATCCTGCTCACGAATTTATTTTTCTTTCCACAAAAAAATATATCGTTAAAGTTCGCTATGCATGCATGAATGCTTTTCAAAGATTTATCTGTATCCCTCATGAATTGAGCTTATAGTTTCACTTAAATCTATCAAATTAATGTCGGTACAGTGCGTAAAGGTTTGCCGATCAATGCGTGGCAGTAAGAACAAAGATTGTGCGTAGAAAGCAAAACAAAGGGAAATAAGAAAGCCGGGCAGGACTGCGCACAACAGTAATGTAGGTTTACAAAAGTTAATAACATACAATATTGCCGTGTATATTTATAATAAGGGCTGAGCCAATTTTTTGACCCAGTAACTCGCAAGATAAACAATGTACAACATAAAAATTCAAAAATAACCCGCAGCTCATAAGGCGGGGCCGACAAATTCACTGACATGAACAAAATATTCTTGTATCTCGGCTGACTTCATGAATTTCATCAAGATTCGACGTCTCCCTCTCACATATGTTGGTGTCTCGCTTACACTCAATCTCCATTATAACGATAAAGCGACATTGAGCGTGAGATTGCCTGTGCAAGGATCTCTTCATATTTTCACTGGCCAGAAATTTTTCGTCACACTATTTTCAACCTTAGGATCTTCCACATAGGGAAATTTTCGGAGGTTGTGTTTCGCAGAACTACGTTGGTGGTTGAATAAGGAAGTGTTTCCCTCTGAGAGTAAGTCGGTATCTTTAGGGCTGTCAGGCGAGGCATCACGTCACATGATGCTCATAGAACATGTTGCGGAGAGGCGTCTCCGGCGGCAGCTGCCTACATCGTGCTCAAGCACTTCAAGGGTAAGGGTGTTAGTAAATCACGGGCATAATTGTGAATATGTTTTAAATGTTGCGGCAGATAAGGGGTTGATGTGGGACGGTACGGCTGTACGTATTTTTCTTGCGTGTATGTTGTAAGTTGAAATATTGTTGTGATAGTCGTTGTCAGGTAGGTGGAGGAAGTAGAATACTAAAAAAATTCTTTTGGAACAAGACAAAAAGAATTACGTATGTATAAACAAAATCTATGAGTTTTTAAACCATATAAAATTGATGTCAAAGCACAGTTTAAACATTAAAATATCAACTACTAAAAGAGAAATCCAACACAAAACATTAGTATTCATCTGAATTAGTATTATCTCGCCATAAAACATCGCACATAAATATTAAACACCAAATACCCACAATCCGAGTTATGGCGATGTGACGTACAAATCAATTGATTCCCCCACTGAGGGGCGCGCACACTTAGGGCGCATTTCCAATATACCACGTCGACGTTTACTGGTTCTCCTTAATATAAAAACAGCAGATATGGTAAATATATAAATTTATGTAAATATTGCCTGACCCGGGAATCGAACCCAAGACCTCATTCGCCCTTACGACCATTACAACAGATTAGGAAGCAACTAAGCTTTGCAATAGCTTCTTCTTCTTATCGTGTGGTTGATGAACAACCTAGTGTCAGAGTTTAAACCACCCACCCGTAAGTCTCTGATATGGTTTTATACACCATCATGAATATCTCTAAGGTGTGCTGGTTTCTTCACGATGTTTTCCTTCACCGTTATAAGCTAGTGATTATTAATAATACCCACATAATTTCGTAAAGACAGTGGTCCGTGCCTTGGGACTTGCGACTTGCCTATCACTGCTATGCTGCTAATGGCTTATGTGAGATGATTATGGCCGCCTACCTACTGTCAGTTTTATAATAATGGACGATATGAACAGTTCCATGTAAACTACAGAACACGGCGTACGAATTTTTGTCGTCACGTCACAACGCAGTGGGAACGCGCGTCACCCACCGCATTATCCGCGAGCTCACATCTGCATGCGATGGGTTAAACACTCAGCGCCTATTGATTATATTTGGAGTATGTTTATATGTTGGTCGATTGGACCGGGGTGATTTTTGATAGGTTTAGTATGAACAGTACGTAGAGATTGGTACCTACCTAATATGTTTATTAGCACTTTAAGAATCGTAATTTGCAAATCAAAGCAGATTCGTGCTTCTTGTAATTATTTTGTGATCTTTGTTAGTATATAGGTACACATGCTATTATTTTCCGAAGGGTTAGTCTTCTTCTTATCGTGTGGTTGATGAACAACCTAGTGTCTAAGTTTAAACCACCCGTAGGGCTCTGACATGGCTTTACACACCATCGAGAATATCTGTCAGGTGTGCTGGTTCCCTCACGATGTTTTACTTCACCGTTTTAAGCAAGTGATGATTAATTTATAATGCGCACATGACTTCGAAAAGTCAGTGGTGCGTGCCTTGGATCTTGGGTTGTACGACTAGGCTATCACTACTCAACGGCAATTTATCTTTGTATAAATTTTAGCATTGGTTTTAAAATCACAGTTAAAATTTTATTTATTGGTAAATATGACGTGAACTGCATCATCCTTATATTCCCCGAAGGGGTTGGCAGAAGTGTACACAATTGTACACCCACATTTCACCAACGCTGTCATTAAGTCCCATGTGAGGAAACCAGCACACCGGAGAGATATTCTCGATGGTGTGTAAAGCCATGTCAGAGACCTACGGGTGGTTTAAATTGACTGAAACTAGGTTGTTTACCAACCACACGATAAGAAGAAGTCCCATATACCTAATAGGTAGTGAGCCTATTGCCATCCACCGGGCACAATTCCAAACTACGGGCTGCTACTGAGAATTCCTTAATTTTTTCCTAACTGTAAAACCCAATAACACTTAGCCCGACCTGGAAATCGAACCCAAGACCTCATGCTCAGCAGTCGCGCTTAGGATCACTAGACCAACGAGGCAGCCTAATCTATACTAATATTATAAATGCGAAAGTAACTATGTTTGTTTGTTTGTCACCTTTTCACGACTAAACGGCTGAACGGATCGTAACGAAATTTGGCAAGGAGATAGACTGGACCTTGGAGAACGACATAGGCTACCCTTTGTCACACAGACGAAGTCCGGGGCACCAGCTAGTATAAATATATAAAGCATAATATGAAGATGTAAAGATAACATTTACATATTATGAATGTCTTAAATCGTCATCTATTCATGGAGGATTGTAAAGGTTTGTATGCAGAGGCAGCCGCTCAATCCTGCCGGGAGGGCCGAGGGTCGTGACGTGGAGGAATGTTATAAGACTGTGTGTGTTTGAGGGGCCTCCCGCACCATTTGTTGGTCAATATTTTTACGTCATCTACGGAAATAGAATATTGAAGTGGAAAATTTAATTTAGCATTTTTGGGTTAGGGCATCTTGTTCAGTCAAGTCATGTTGGTTTATAGAGCCGTAATTCAATTTACACTTACTTTCATAGTTAAATCGTCACGCCTGTATTCCCTGTAGAGGTAGGCAGCAGTATATTGTTGTAGATACATCTACATTTCACGGATGCAATTATTAAGTCCCATGTCATAGATGGTAAATCTATAGACACTGGGCACAATTCCAAACTTTGGGCTGCTACTGCAAATTCCCAAATAGCAAAACGCAATAACACTGCTTGGCGTGGGAATCGAACCCACAGCCTCATGCTCATGTTGTAGGACAGTTACAACTTCAATTTACTATTACATATATAATTAATGATTTGATTTGATCAAGTTTGGTAATATGTGTTGTGCACCAAATAAAATTTTTTTCAAGATTAATTAGGCATTGTTTGAGTTCATAAAAAGTCATTCTTCGTTAGTAAAATTGAGTCTTAAAACTGGAAAAATATTTTGATTAAATACAAGTTGCTAGTGAGATAGTAAAAAAATATTCACACAGAGTAACCGCCTACTAAAAATATATAGGTTTATGGAAGGCACTTTTTTGTGGAGCCGCACATAAAGCCCGTAAAAAAAAAAAAAAAAAAAAAAAAAAAAAAAAAAAAAAAAAAAAAAAAAAAAAAAAAAAAAAGTAAAATAAAAAAGTAAAAAAATATTCACACAGAGCAACGGCCTACTAAAAATATATAGGTTTATGGAAGGCACTTTTTTGTGGAGCCGCACATAAAGCCCGTAAAAATCTCGATAAAATCACCGATCATCAATCTTCCCACCCAATTTTACCAAAAAAACTTAACGCTAAACCATTGCCGATTGCTCACGATTGGTCCCGAAGGCTGCCGATCCTCGGCTTCAGCATTTCAAACTACACCCTTAATATTTATGTCTTTACGCGCACATATTCAACCCCTGAGGGATTCCGAGCCACTCCAAATGTCAATTAATGTCACACACTAAATATTCCACATAAAATCGAGGGTCTCATATACGGAGATTTAGGAAGTATAATAGCCTATTTATAAAACGTCAAGCCTATTTTTGGATTAAACAAAGGCAGTTAATATAAGCTTTAAGTAATTTGTTGTTTTAACGAAGTTCTAAAGGGTATGGTTTAATTAGTGGATTTGTGAATTGTCTGATTATTTTGTGGTAAATAATTTGGTTTAATTTTTAACCAATATACATGAGGCTCTCATTTCGAGTCTTTTTTTATTAGCTACCAGGTACCTACCTATCTTTTACTGTTGTGTTTGATACCTAGCAATAAAATTAGACTGTTTTCGACTTCTTTGAGATCGTATTTTATGTATAGATTTTTTTTATTGGCTGTTTTCCAAATGATTTTTGCTTATGATGATTCGATGATGAAGAAAGACAAATAATTGAACTGCAGGTGTTGAAATGAATGAATAATAAAATATTCATTTTGGATAGCATCCCTAAGTGTTTGTAAGAAGTTTCTAAATCTTACTTACAGAAAAAAAAATATGTGCCTTTATTGAACAATAATAAGTAACGCGACTATTTGGTAGAACCGACATTTTTGTGAAATAAAAAAGTCTCTCTGAAGGCTGTACATTAAGGTTTATTATTTTAAAGCACAGGAATATCATTTGTACTAAATAGGTACTTAGTCGTTCAACGTACTTACCTGATGGACCTCAGACTAAACTAATAAGATTGGGAGTGTCTCAACCAGTTGATATATAATTTTATTTATTGTACATTTTCAGGCCAGATAAAATTATGAATTATTGGTGACCAATGACAGTGCAAGGAAACATGCGACGTCCAACTGTGAGATGGGTTGACGATATTACCACGACAGTAAGTTATGGGCCCGATTAGCAGGCGAGGTCGGAGAGGAACCAGGAAATAGGGGCCTTTACAAAGATGAAGACGAAGGTGGTAGGTATAATACGTACGTAAGTAGGTAAAATAATTATAATCTCTACGAATACCATTTCTTTCCTTTTACCATATTTTTTTCTTCATTTCAATTTTGATATTTGACTTTTTGGAACTTTCAGTAGGTAAGAACTTACCTACCAAGATTTTAATTCTTTTCTTAATGTCCTTATATGTCAGGAAATAAAACTTGAATATACAGTAATTACTAATTACAGATAAATTTTTGAAAAGCATTAACGCATCCTTGGCGAACTTAAAGTTATAAATTTTTGTGGAAAAAGAATACGATCACGAGCAGGATTCGATTCGCGCCTCCCGGATAAATACTCCAGGCGGTCTGACCACTAAGCCATTTCGACCTCTGCTCACCACCGCGAATTCTTCATCCACATTTTAATACGTCTTTTGGCGACGTCATTGCTATCTGCTCAGTCCCTAGTAATTAATAAGATGCGCTTCAAAACTATTTTTTTGTTTCTGCTACCTAAACACAAAATTATCTAGACGTGTCCTCGTCTAATTGAAATACAAATGAAATTATACTCAACACGAAATACATTATTACATCATGTAATTCTTTCACACACAGACTTCAAGTTGTTCCGACTTCAATTAACAACTTATAACAACAGCATTGTTTCGTTGCACAGTGTGCCCAACGTTCGTTTCGTAGACAAAATTATTAATTCAAATTATTGTTGGAACGAGACCGAACTTACTAAAAGGTATTCGAATTTTGCCCATTAAATTATTGAGCTATTCAAAACTTTTGTCTGACGCCGAGTTGCGCGTACCTTAACGAATTTTCGTTTCTAATAACATCTGAGCGATGCAGTCAGCTGACTTCCTGCCACCCTATCATTAAACATGTTCGAGGAGAACTCACCGTTATTTACTTCACCCTAAAGTGTGTTTTCCTTTGGACCGGACTCAGCTCAAGGGTGTAGACGAAACAATGAAGGAATCAGCTGTTCGCCACGCAATTTCGGAATAGGGGGGGAGAGAGTGGATTTTTTTAATAATTAATTACGTACGTAATTTGTTTTCAACAACAAAAGCAATTTGATGATAAGATTTCAATTTACACTAATATGTTATTGTTTTATTGTGAGACAGAAACACTTTGCGAGACCACAGGGGGATCTTAATTTAGAAATCTGCCTTAAATTCATGGTGCGTTTGGTTTTTACTTTCATTTTTATGACCCGAAGTATACTTATCGACGTGGTAAGTAAAATACGAACGTAAATCTCACCAAATCGCCTACAGACCCAAATAAAAATATTACGATATGGCGGAAAATTCAAATAATCCCGTATAATATTTATATAAAAGGGTTAAATTACGCATTCTCGCGCGATATAACCGGCGCAAAAAAATCCCATACGAAGACGATGAACCCTGTGCGTCTCCGGCATTCCAAATGTATGCTGATAAAACAATAAAGAGAGAGCAACCATAAAAACGGAGCCTTTTTACGTCGAAGCGTTAACATACAAAACACTAGTGAATATATAGGTACGTGTGCTATATTTTATGGCACTAACACAGTCTTAATATCGAGGACGATAAAGCGACGTTCGCCCTTCGTTATTTTTCGCTCCCTCCCTTTGCCCGCAGAAGGTCGTAAAAGTACAGCGTAGCACTTTTATGTGGCACGCATAAAAGTTGCTAGTTGAAGTGCGGGGTTAAAAAATTGCAGCTGTCAACCGTCACTGCGGAACTGTCAGTGCCAAATGTTATTTATGGCCTGTTCGCGAGTCTGTATTCCGAGCGATGATGAAATATGTGACACATGCAATCTGGGAATGAAGGCTCCAATATTTTGGATAGATAAACTATTTTTGTGTGAATTGTCATGTAGCTAATGATTTATTGATGACTAGCTGTGCCAGCGACTCCGTCCGCGTGGATGTCGTAAATTAACACCATGTCGTGTATGAACACAAATTAATAATTAACAAATGTTCGACGTGATTCTTTAAATTGGCATAACTTTTTTATTTAAGAACCGATTGACATTAACAAACACTAAATGTTAAGTGAAGCTTACCACAATATATTTGTGAAAACCACATCTAAATCGGATAAACCGTTTCTGAGATTAGCGTACACAAACGCACAGACGAACAGACAAACAGAAAAAAAATCTAAACATCATTGTTTTGGGTGTTATTTCCGTTGATAAAGGTCCCAATAATATTTTTTCTCATATATCTTCCATGTATAGACAGCGATCCATTACATTTTTATTATATGTATTGATGATGATGATTGATATTGATGATTGATTGATATCGGATGTCGATACATTATATTGTGCTTGTAATTTTTTATTTAAAACTGCCTCGCATTGCTCGACGTTATTCTCAATAACTGAATGTCTTCTCAATAAAAACGAAAAGCGTGAAAAATGGAATCGTTCATTTAACAGTAACTTAACTGCACTTTTATGATTCAGTTATAAAAATATAGTTATAGTAATATTTTTTTCATGAATATATAAATTCGTATTAAAAACGCGTAAAAGGTTAATAGTCCATTATGAAAACTTATATTCTTAACGATAAAATAAAACTGTGTCTACCCCCTATTGGGATTGGAGCACCGTGCGCCCGGGCGGCCTATAACTCGTCTTTATAGTTTAACACCGATTATAACTATCGAACACAACACTCTTAATGCTATTCGAACAAAGCTCATAAAAATCAAGAAGTTTCGAAAAAAAAAGGTAATTATTTTACGAGGCCTTCGGAAGTGAGCGCTACAATTTTAGTAAATTATGACTACAATTCGATTTGTGGATGACAGGAGCAGTGCGCATCAGCTGGTTATTTTATCCCCCGCCCTTCGACGTAGGAGGGCATAACGTGGGGAGGTTTGGAGGGATCGCTACTTGTGTTATGTGCAAAATTGCGATATTTAAATTTAACACATTTACTCGTAAAATGCATTGTTCAAGTATTGTCGTCTCGGGTCACCCCAGTGTTGTGTAAACCCGCCTACATGAAGGGATTTATGGTGTGGTAAGCAAGATAAACCAAATTCAGTATAATTAGATGCACGTTTTACGGTTCGCGGGATCGATTTCCGTAAGAAACAATTATTTCTCTATGGACTACAGATAAGTAATCCAAGTCTACGTGAGTTAATTATATTTATGCGTGTAAACGTAGTAACAATATAATAGAATAATATAAATGGAAAAAGAATACGGTCGTGGGCAGGATTCTAACCTGCTCCTCCCTGTATAGGAACTGAATAGAAAGCAACGACGTCACCAAAAGACGTATTAAAACGTGGAAGAATTCACGGTAGTGAGCAGATGTCAAGATGGCTTAGTGGTCAGAGCGCCTGGAGTATTTATCCGGGAGGCGCAGGTTCAAATCCTGGTACGAGTACTAACAGTACATAGGACTTAATACCAGCATTGGTGAAATGTGGGTGTAGACTTGTGTACACCTCTGCCTACCCCTTCGGGGAATACAGGCTATGCATATATATATCGGTTCTTCTTATGCTATCAAAAATATTCACATGAACACATTTGGACAATTAAAGTCCATTTCTCTCTAAGTTAAGCTCAACAGCTACGAGTATAACTCAAGATATGTGTCCGATGCCGGGCAGCTGTCCGGTTTATCTGTCGTGCGGGCACCGGACGGCACCGGACGGCGTCGGACGGTAATGGCTCCAGATAAGACAAAGCGTGTATTGTGTGTATGTTTGTGCTATTCACGTGAGCGGTTTATAAATTATTTTGAATTACTAGCTGGGCCCCGCAAACGTTGTTCTGCCGTATAATTTTTCTGGATAGGGCCACCCTCATCACCTAGGGGTATAAAAAATTGCCTACGACCTATTAACTGACCTACCAAATATAAATAAAAAAAATCATAAAAACCGGTCAAGCCATTTCGGAGGAGTTCGATAACAAACACTGTGACACGGGTTTGTATATTCTAGAAAAATTTTGTGGAAATAAAAATCGGTCGTGAGCGGGATTTGAACCTGCGCTTCTCAGTTAAATACTCCAGGTGCTCTGCTAAGCAAGCCATCCCAACCTCTGTTTAGTATACCGTATTCTTCTTTTGGTGACGTTATCATTCATCAAAATTCTAGACCGCTGCTAGTGACCTAAACTGTGGAATTTAGCACGAAGCAAGGTGTGATGACACAAAATTATAAAATTTATATAATCATATTCCTAGCTAGTCGAAAGCCATTTAATTTAACTTCAAACCTATCAAAAGGTAGCACATACGAATATGTATTAAATCTTTGAAAAGCATTAACGCATGCTTAGCGAACTCTAAAGTTATTATATTAAGTGGAAAAAGAATACGGTCGCGAGCAGGATTCGAACCTGCGCCTTCCGGATAAATACAATATATAATTATAATATAATAACTTTTATGAGTTATTTTATTGCTTTTTATTTCTATTTTATTTCATATAGTCATTTGTGGAGTTTTAGAAGTCGGTTTTTTTAAACGTATTTTTTTATGCATTTATGTATTTGATAGGATAGCTTTATTACTACACATAACTGTTCCCTCGGCTATATTCAGTCAATTTAACTTTTACACAGACCTAGTTCTATTCTAGAACTCCCAGAGGTCTAGAGAGGACTGAACTAGATGTTAGTAACTTTACATTACTACTAACTGCTACATATTAATCCGTTATTCTTTGTGTCTTCCCTGTAATGCTCAGCTGGATCATGCTAAATCCTTCATTTGCAATCAGACCTTGAATGCTTGGCTGTTCCATCATTTGCAACCAACAATCAATTAAAACTTGATCCTTAACTTGACACACGAAAATATACCAATTCGGAAGCGATCTCCCTGTAACAAAACAATTGACAGACGAATACTAAATAAGAAAACACAGAAGGTCCAACAGGACGTAGACGTAAGACGTAAATAGTCGCTATGTTGTTTAATCAAAATAAATTCTCTAGAAACTATAGTGTAATCTCCTACGATACACGAATACTAGGCACGTTAGCAGAGTTTGACGGTGAATTCGCATACCTACATTTCGAACGCCCGCAAACACACAGTCACAGGTCTGGTTAAAGGATCCCTAAAGCCGTTTAGAAAGAATAAAGAAAGAAAATGTTTATTTGACACAGGACATAATTAATGTAGTATACAAAAGACAACAGGAATGAATGCTGAGCGCTCATTGTGTGCCGCACGGTTGCGCCGAAAAGGTCCAGTTCAACAAAATGCCAGACCGCTAGTGCCTGACGCTGGTTTTCAACTGTGCCTTAATTGGTGAGGAGTCACAGATGCAAATTTAGATTACCATCCTTTTTCAATAAGGGAACACCACACCGTGTTTCTCTATAACATTATGTAATTGGAAAGCTCTGCCATCTGCCGTGCTTCTTAAAAAATACAATTTATGCATATTCAAACCTAGAGTGGACAGATTTCTTCTTGAAAGAGAAGCAGATGATGATGATGAGATAAGAAATGGATGTTCAGTCATGCCAAGTAAGCTGAATATATAAAAAAGATGTCAGTCTTCGCAATTCTAAGACGAATGACTGAGAGATTACTTATTTAGAACTAACAAAGTTCAGAAAATTCTAAAGTTTCTTCTGAAGGTTTCTTTTTGGCATTAATTGTGCAGCATTCGTGGTTGCAGGATGAGATGAAACTGTAGCGTTGTATTATACAGTACGTTTTCAAGAATTTTGTGGAGTGGACATTCTGCATCTCCCTGTAACGTTGTAAGCGACACATGTAGATGGCCGGCACTCCGCTGTTTACGACGCCGCCCGGTGCCAGCGACCGGCGACGGCACGGAACACCCACGAGCTACGAATTCCACTGATGGAAACTTACAATTTTACGCCGTTTCCGTTTCGGCGCGGTCGATTGTTAATTGTGTACTGTTTGTTGTTCTAGCGGTTAATGTGTGCGCATACTTATACTGTGCCGGTAAGACTCACATCCGTTGGTAGCCCGCACTAATATTGTAAATCCGAAAATATGTCTGATAGTTTGTTATTTACTTCTTGATGTTCTGAACTGATATCAATGAAATTTGGGAGAGCTGAAATACGACTCGGATATATTAGAATAGTTTTATACAATGTTTTTTTTCTAAAGTATCACTTTAATAGTGTCTAGATTGTGCTAATATCCATTTAACATACACATAGCATCACGCCTGTATTCCTCGAAGGGGTAGGCAGAGGTGTACACAGTTATACACCCACAATTCACCAACTGTTATTAAGTCCCATGTAATAGATGGGGGAGCCTATTGCCATCAATCGGGCACAATTCTAATCTCCGGGATGCTACTGATAATTTACTAATAGAGAAACTCAATAACACTGCCCGACCGGGGAATCGAACTCGATACCTCATGGCTAACGAGGCATATCCATTTGCTACATTATATCAACATTCGATGCTATTATTAAGTCCAATGTAGTAGGCGGTCAGCATATTTTGCCATCTAAAAGACAGCACAGGATATCGAACCCAGGACCTTAAGCTAAGCAATCTTCCGTCTCCAAGACCAATAAGCTGTTAATTTCTTTCACACTAATAATTTAAAAGACAAATTCTTAGGAGGAATGTAACATGATCTATGACCCGTTTAATTTAATGGAATTAGTTATTTAATCGGATTTAATGCAACTAGTGATATGGCACATAAATCTAAGTTAACAATTAACATCAGTTGACCTCCACCGGGTCCCGATTAATTTATAGTGACCAATTATATTTCATGAACTGATTCAAAAATTAATCTTTTTGTTGGGAAAGATAATTAATTAGGGAATATAAAACAGATTGGAAATCTTTATTTTTTTTATTTTTATGAAAAATGGATCTACATTTGACCACCAACTCGCCTGATGTTAAGCGATGGTGTGGCCGATGATAGAGAACGTAGATCCAGAAGAAATCTATTCACTCTAAGTAGAGTAGATAGATTTGAGGAGAACGATAGTTGGGGGGTTGATACAACTGCCGACACCCGTCTCCGACAACGGTTGCACCGGACTACATACCGAAACTCGTATAGGTCGCTTCACGGCATGGATTCGTCCGGTTGGTGGTAACCAGCCGCGGCCGGAGCCTCCCACCAGAGTTGTGTTGCCTGTGCAGCACCTACCAAGGGCCACGTGTAGGGATTCTATTTTAAGGGTGCACTTCTACGGACGCGGGCAACTCAGCCCCCCCAGTCTCTACGAAGAAGGAAATTCTAAGTGCTGAATATTTATTTATATGCTGATGATGATGAAGTATTTGTTTAGGTATAGCATGAAATAAGTTGATTACAATAAGGTAATGTTTATAAACTTTGCCCCAGTACTAGAAATTTAATGAGCCATGATACATCATGGATGCGTTTATAGAGACGTTTGTAGATCATACAATAGCTCCGTGCGGGAATAGCCGGGGAGCGTAGTAGCCGGTCTCTCAACCAATTTTTTTTCATGGGGGGCTACCGAGCACACGGCTCGCCTGATGGTAAGCGATTATCGCCCCTCATGGACACCCGCAACCCCAGAGGAGTCGCAAATGAGTTGCCGGCCTTTTAAAGGGTTTGGGCCCCCGGTACCCTCACTCACTCGGTAAAACAAAACGCAAGAGTTGTTTCACGCCGGTTTTCTGTGAGAACCACTGCGTTAACCCTGTTATTAAACCCAAGTACCTGCTTCAGTGGAAACATACAGTGGAAAAATATATTTCAAATTGCAATTTTATCTTCAGACACACCACTTTAGGCCTACCGCAGACACACACCGACTTTATGGGCGACCTAGACCGCGGTGCACCGTCAATTATTTCCTAATAATGATAGACCGGAACAAGTCCATAATGGGCTCCATATCAGTCTCCTACCGATTAAAACCACCGGAATGGCAGCTACATTCATCGCAACGCCGATACGTTATGTTCCATCGAATGTATTCACGGACCGCATCTTCACGGCCAGCCAAAGTTGGCCTGTCGCTGTTCGTGTGACGAACTACCCAATTCTGTCGCCCGCGCTCGTTTTTTTAGTTCCCGGCGAGGCCTAGCACGTCGTTTGTGGCGTGGGTGAGAGGGGCTCGCCTCTCTTTCTCTTTCAACCACCTCCAAGCACCAAAATTCTATCTTCTGTGTTAGGCCTTAATTATCCTGAACGTGTGTTAATGTTTAAAGTCCAGTCGTGTAAACAAAGCCAACATTATATTTAAGGAAAAACAATAAACAGCAAGTACTTATATCGTATCACCTTATATTTATATAACAGATTTATACTAAGTGAGGTCACAGCCGTGACCCGGTTCTAAATACCAAGGTCGATGCGTTGATCTAATTACCTGGTGTGACGTCATTTATGACGGCTTTGGTGTAAGCAGGGAAGAAGGTTTAACCTGGCCTTGAGTCAAGGTTGAGGTGGCTGTTCATTTAAAATCAAATATTTCTTTGTTTCAAAGCGGGACTGCATATAATTTTAAGATATTGGGTTTAAATCGGGGTCTTGAGTGGGTGGAGTTTTGGGATCTCTAACATGTTTTTCGCTTTTTTCAAGGCAAGCATACCAAAATTATAATGGTGACTGGGATGACAGCTAGCCACGATAACTTAGTTTGCAAAGGCAGTTATGTACGTAACCACGAGGTAGGAGGTCGCGTCCTGCTTGCGACCAATTTTTTTCTTACCTATCTACTATCTAAATAACTGGTGTACTTAACCAGAAGCGGGTTGCTGAACTTGCAATCCAAATATTTTTTTACCATAAAAAATTACTAAGCTATTGTTCAAATAAACAGATTTTATATGTATATGAATACATGAAATTTTGAGGTCACAACACAAGCTCCCAGCTACCTACCTACAGGTACCCGTTAATTTATGTAATCCCGTAGTTTCTTCGACGCCCACATCAGGAGTGTGGGTGTGTCTAAATATTTGAACATCTTCAAGTAATCTGGTACCACTTAAGAGTCGACAAACAATACTTGGACTACGAACGCTGCAAAATATTCGAAACGTCAGGAAAAAAAAAAACTAATAATACACGCGATTAATCCGGTTAAAAGTTGTTTTATTATAACAATATTTAATACTTACTCAATATTTAATACAGATATTATTTATTGGAAATATAGTTACAAGAGGAAGCCATTTTAAATAAAAATAATAATTTAGATTTAACTAAAATATTTTTGGTACCAAAGTAATATTAAATCGACTCTAAGCACATTTTAAATAACTGCCTCGTTGGCCTAGTGGTCCTAAGCGCGACTGCTGAACATGAGGTCTCGGGTTCGATTCCCGGGTTTGGCAAACTGTTATTGAGTTTTTCTGTTAAGAAATTCTCAGTAGCAGCTCGGAGTTTGGAATTGTGCCCGGTTGATGGCAGTAAAACGGCCAGACCCGGGTATCGAATGCCCTGAGGATCAGCAACTACTTGCGACCACCAGCTACTTGCGACCACCAGCTACTTGCGACCACCTTCTTTCTTACAATCTTCTTTTTGTTGAATGTAAATAAATAATATGAATATTCCTTGTTCCTCAAATGGTCTTGGAGAATCATCAGAGCTTAGAGTAGGTACTTGGGAGTACCAATCCAGGAGGCGCAGGTTCAAACCCCGCTACAATCGTATTTATCTATAAAACTACACACACTTGCAAAGAATTAAAGAAATGACATCTCCTAATTACCACATAAAACAAAATCGTAAGCATGCCTGCTTTTCTGAATATAAACAAAAAACCTAATATTAAATCTCCCATGAAACTTCATAGCCAATCAATTAGACTGCGAATTGTTTAGATAAAACGGATAATACATAATTCAATGGCGAGCCAGTCGTAATCCGTAATAAACGAGCCGGGAATCGAAGCCCACACCCCACGCGAACCAATCAAATAAAAAAAAGCTTAAGTCCAAACTTGAATTTCGTTAGGGGTCCCGTATTTGAGTTTAGTTTTTTTTTGTGACTTCGGAAGGGTCACTTGCTAGTTAGGATGCTGTTTTATCCCTTCTGTTACGAAAATTAGTTTTGGAGTAATTTGTGGAGAAAAAAGCAAACCTGATTTACAAAGCCTGTAGCTACGGTATCTTGTATCGTGAATAATATTATAGAGGATAGGTAGGGAGCCATGTAGATTGGTTTTTAATTAAAAATAAACAAAAGATATTAACTTAAAATTTAGAAATGTTAACAAAGTAGCTTATCTATACAGAAAGCTTATAAAATGGTGGAATACAGGTAAATCTTTGAAAAGCATTAACGCATGCATAGCGAACTCTTAAGTTATAAATTAAAATATGGAAGAAGAATTTGTGGTAGTGAACGGAGGTCGAGATGCCTTATAATTTAAATGGTAAAATTACCTGTAACATAACAAAATATTGTAATATCTTAAGTTTTCGCGATCACTACACATTATAATATGAACATCTTTTAATCGGATTAATCGCGTGTAGTATTGGTATATGTTTTTTCTAACGTTTCGAACACTGCACCGTTCGTGGTCGCAGGATGACTAACGTGTCAGAAGTCATAACAGTTTATTTAAAATTATTTCAGTCTACTACTGCATATCATTGACAAAATACTGCGACCTCGAACGCTGCTAAGTGTTCGAAACAGGAAAAACAAAAACCAATAATACACGCGATTAATCCGGTTAAAAATTATTTTATTTAAATAATATAGCAGACTAAAGGTAGCCTATGTCCTTCCCCAAGATACAATTTATCTCCTTGCCAAATTTCATTACGATCCGTTCAGCCGTTTAGTTGTGAAAAGGTGACAAACAAACAAAGTTACTTTCGCATTCATAATATTAGTATGGAAGTATGGATGGATTGCCTCAATTCCTTAAATGGTCCGACAGCCGTGTACTTGTTGTACTCACATTTATTTTTACTGATGCCGTTACTAAGGAACATAATAAATAGTCCCCTATATGGTACGTCTAGTGCCGTCCACCGGGCTATAATTCCAAACTCCGAGCTTCTACTGAGAATGTCCTAACAGAATAGCCTAGTAACACTGCCCGACACGAGTATCAGACACAGGAACTCCTATGTAGCTGCATTTGCGACTAACAGACCAACGAGACAATCAAAATGGTAGATTGGACTATGCATTACATAAATTAGAAGTATAATTTAGGCACAATCCATTTTATCAATCAAATTAACTTTTTCTTTCTACAATACCTTTAACGTATGTGACGTCGGTGAGGTGACAACTCGATACCAACAAATAGTATTCCTCATTATGTTCGGACGAGACAACAAGGTACATAATCTCAATCAAACTACACTTGGTAAGATAGTTTAATTGATCAAAAATAACAAGGAAAAATAAAATGTAATACGACTCTCTAATTGCGGTACCCTAAAACCCTCACTCGCCTGTCCAACGCATTACGGCTTGAATCCATTCAATTGACTGGGATGTTGTGGGTGGAAATAAAATCTCCACCCAACGACAATTATAGACAAAAAAAGCACTGACGTAACACCCAACAAAAAAATTACCAGCAGAAAAAAGCCAACAAAAAAGTTGCCAGCGCAAAAAAATATGCAAAAAGTTACCAGGCAAAAGTTACACGAGTTGGGAGAAAAAAGTGTATGAAAAAAATGTAAGTATGAAATAATGTATGGGCGCGGACATTATGATAGGTAAGTTTTTTGTATGAGGTAATCTTATTATGTATGTATGTAGATAATACTCTTATGTACCTTGACCCTATCGTTAATGACTTGAAGAAATGATGATGCCATACAAAAAGTAGAAAGATACGTACAGAATTAAATTAAATATATATTATAATTAAGATGACGTATCACATACATAGAGGCTCGTGGTGTAGATCAGTCGATCGAAATTATGCTGCGCTTGCCGCGGTGGTCTGTGGATGGGTGACCACCGTTTTATACCGTGTCTCTTCCGTGCATCGGCGAGCACGTTAAACCGTCGCCGTCGGTCCCGGTTGTCAAATTTAGATCTATGACAGTCGTTACGGGTAGTTAGCGGCCTGAAAGTCTGACAAACAGTCATACCACGAGATATCGCGTTACTCAGTAACTGGGTTGTGGAGGTCAGATAGGCAGTCGCTCTATGTAAAATACTAGTACTAAGCTGCATCTGATTTGACTGGAAGCCGATCCCAATGTAATTGGGAAAAAGCTAGGCAGATTTTTTTCGGACTGTACCTCTTCCCTGAAGTGATAAGCAGATGTTAAGATATTAAAATAGACACAACAACAGGAAATACGAAAATAATTTGAAATTATCGCTAACACTATTTCCATTACAGTCCAATAATACATTATCGTAATGAATCAACAAACGACACATATTGTATCCTCGACTTCGGGAAAAATGTCCACAAATACGTTATTTTCGCCTCCTTTTGTTAGGATTGGAAGCGATCGTAGGCACATTAATTAAGAAGATTATTTGCCTCAACAAATAAGACAGGACAAAGCAACTAACACAAAGCGAACTGAGATTGGAAGGGAAACTTGATTTCCGGATTTAAGGAGCGGAAACAAAGAGGTTGGTGCCGAGGCCCAGATGTGGGCAAATCGTGGGGTTTAGTTTTTCGGTCCAATAAATAGGTAGTATTAGAGTACCCTTGTATTCATTTATAAAAATAATATATTTATTTAAATAATTCCTGACCGCCTCTTGGTCTGGTGGTCCCAAGCGCGACTGCTGAGCATGAGGTCCTGGGTTCGATTCGGTCGAGCAAATTTTTTATTCGATTTTATACAGATAAATTTGGATTTATAAAATCTTTCAAAATCGCATACGCATGCTCTTTTAGGCTCTTTTCCCAATTTCTTGAAAAAGGCCCTCATTAAACCCGTCCATAAGAAGAGTTCAAAAACAGATCCGAATAATTATCGACCCATTGCTCTTCTACCTACAGCTTCAAAAATATTTGAAAAAGCGATGTGTAACCGAGTTTATAAGTTTTGCGAAAAATATCAAATATTTAACGACTGCCAGAATGGGTTCCGCAAAAATCGATCCACAACCTTAGCTGTATATAAATATATTCAAAAAGCTCTCGACATTATCAATAATAAAAAATACGCTATAGGATTACTTTTGGACATGACAAAAGCATATGACAAAGTACAATTTCAAATATTATTAAATAAATTATACAATATAGGAATACGCGGCAAATGTTATGACTGGTTCGTATCCTATTTAAAAAATTGAGAACAAATAGTAGAAATAGAACATTACAACTATAACAATAATGAAATCGAATTAGTTAGATCAGACAGTAAATTAATCACCGCTTCAATCCCGCAAGGCAGCGTAATAGGTTGTTTCTTGTTCCTCGTTTATGTAAACGATCTCCCTAACAACATAAATGAGCCCTGTGTACTATTCGCGGACGACATATCGATTTTAACCTCATGTGAAGACAATACCAAAATTAATGAAAAATTAAATTCAATACTGAACTCTACAATAAATTGGATGTCTGAAAATAATCTTGAAATCAATTTTAACAAGACTAAATTAATAACCTTCCACCCCCGACAAAAAATACCAATTAATATCAACTTTAGTTTTAACAACATTAAATTAGAAGTGGTTAATAAATTTTCCCTATTAGGCCTAGACATTGACACAAATATAAATTGGAAGACATATTCAAAAAATAAAAGCTAAGCTATCAAGATTTTCGTACGCCCTCCGTGAGATCAAAAAAACTACAGACCTTAAAACTGCTCTGGTAACGTACTACGCATATGCCTACGCATGGCTTAAATATGGTGTCGTTTTATGGGGCAACAGTACCGACGCGCCTACATTATTCACTTTACAGAAAAAACTACTCAGAATTATAGTAAATATTGAAGAAACCGACAGTTGTAAGCCCCACTTTCAAGAAACAAAAATTCTTTCCCTACCCTCCCTCTATATTTTCGAAATTTGCAAATTCGTACGTAAATATCCAGAATTTTATACCAAAAGGGAAGATATACAAACAAAAATAACACTTAGGCACAAAAATAGACTCAACCTACCAACGTCACGACTAAAAATGCACTCTGACAGTGCCTACGTTATGTCTATAAAATTATACAATAAGCTGCCAGAATCCATTAAAAATATAGATAAATATAACATTTTCATAAATAAACTAAAAACATTCCTAATAAATAAAAGCTATTATAGCGTAAATGAATACTTAAATGACAAAATATAATACATAAAATAATTATAATATAAAACAAAAATATAATATAATAATAATAATCTAATTAATAAAATATTGAAATAAGACATTATAATAAAATACTTATAATTAAACCCCGCAATAGTAAAAAATAATGTCTATACCAACTTATAATATATAAAGACCTAGAAGATTTTTATTATTAATAGAAAAATAACGTAATGTACAATATATATTTTAGTATTAGAAGTAAACACTCAGTGCTCTTCCTCCTCTCTCCCATAATTATGCTATGCTGTGCCCGACAGGGTCCAAAATTGTGTCTATATTACAACCCTCCAGCTAATGTAAACTTACATATGTACATTTTGGAACGCAATAAAGATATTGAGTATTGAGTATTGAGTATTGAGTACCGAACTCTACAGTAATGAATTTTCGTTGAAAGTAACATATGGTCGTGAGCAGGATTCGAACCTGCGTCTCCCGGGTAAATATTGCACGCGCTCTGCGTACCTATTCGCTATCTCGGTTGCCATCCGAATTGATGGACACTTTGTAGTACATTGCGTCGTGTGTCTTTGATGAGCAACAATAGTAAAAACTTACCACGCAATGTACTACAAAGTGTAAATTTATTCGGTTGGCAACCGAGATAGCGAATAGGTGCGCTGACGACTTAGCCATCTCCACTTCTAATCGCTACTCCGAACTCATCTTCAATATTTTTCGCCTGGAGTATATCCGGGAAGCGCAGGTTCGAATCCTGCTGACGACCGTATTTATCTTTCCATTAAAATATATAAC
The DNA here is from genome assembly GCA_935421205.1 of Xylocampa areola. NCBI lineage: Eukaryota > Metazoa > Arthropoda > Insecta > Lepidoptera > Noctuidae > Xylocampa > Xylocampa areola. The sequence continues at coordinate 445,069 of OW285215.1, forward strand.
TTTATAAACAGTACCTGATATAAGTTCATATCACATTTCTCAGGATATTCGATATTTTAGACACGAGTATTTTATATCCCCAATTCACTATCCCGTCGATGGTCAAGACGTCTTGTATAACACCATTACTTACCCTCAGCTGACCCTCCTTACCCATGGGAAGGTGCTCAGCTGATAACACTACACCCCGATAGTGCTATGGGGTAGGCACACTTAATGCTTTTCTTTGCTTTTGGCGTGGTTGGTTTGTGAGAAATAGATACCCAAATATACACACTGTATTTTTTATATAATAATTTTGCAGATTAAACATGCTGTCTTAGGAACGCAAGCGCAGTTACTAAGCTTTGAGGTCCTGGGTTCGATTCCCGAGTTTGGCAAAAAAATATTGGGTTTCTGTTCCGAAATTCTCAGTACCGGAGTTTAGCATTGCGCCCAGAAGATGGCAAGGAGCTAGAATCACAACCTAATTAAATGGGACTTAATAAATTCTGAGTACAACGGAGTAGCTCTGGCTCCCCCTTGGACGGATACAGGCGTGATGCTGTATTTATTCTTTAGCAGAATAATATTAAATCAAATTCTAATCTCCGCTCTACACGAAAATGCTAGTCGCTATCCATTTTAAGATTCAATAACTCTAGAATTGAAATCGGAAAGTGGCCATTTGCAATATTTTCTGATAACGGAGACTACTTATGATTCAATTTCTTTTAAATTGTGTTGAAAATTACATTTTTATAGTGCTTCGTGGTGATAAGTACAGTTGACATCAAAAGTATGGTGGATTTTTCTCTAAAAAGTGTAAAATTATCGAAATACCTGATTATTTTTCTATAAGGGATAATTTTCTTTTGTTTACAGCGGAATATAAGATTTAATAAACCTTTCTATACAAAAAAAAATAACGTTCCCATATTTAGGTTTTATTTTGTAGTAATATTTTGTAGTTTTGTAGTGTAATAGTTGGGTTTTACTAAAATACTTTAAAATATGAGAAAAGACATTTCGGTTAGTCAGTATTTCGCAACTAAACTAAAATGTCAAAAGAAGTACATACCTATGACATCATAAAAATCATACCTATTGGATCTATACCAGATTTGAACCCACAACTTGTGGCTCAAGAGGCCGTAACCACTCGCACACCAGGACACACCTCTAATCATCGAAAAATTAACAACACCACAATGCCATACGCAAAAGGTACCTATTTGTAACTTATTGCGAGTTTCAACAAACTCCGGACTCGAACCCAATCTTTATCTGCCCCACGCCAATCCACCGGGCCATCCTGACAGGCTGTCAAACTGCCAAGCATAACTTTTAACTACGCAACAAACAATACACCCACGCCCGGGAATCGAACGGGGGTTCTTTCCTTCATATTTTTTCCCCAGTAACCTGTTAGGGGACTATTATTATACTTATGTGAACAAAGGAGGTATGTTTTTTAGCTTTTGAAGCACTTGGCTGATTAATTTTTCTCATGTACTTAGCTATACTTTGAAAATTTTATTTGTAAACTAGCCGTGCCCGCGACTCCGTCCGCGTGGATGTCGTAAATAACAAATGTTCGACGTGATTCTTTAAATTGGAATAACTTTATTATTTATGAACCGATTGACATGAAACAAACACTAAATGTTAAGTGAAGCTTACCATAATATATTAGTGAAAACCACATCTAATCGGATACGCCGTTTCTGAGATTAGTGTGCACAAACGCACAGACAAACAGATAAACAAATAAAAATTCTAACAATCATTGTTTTGGGTGCTATTTGCGTTGGTAATGGTCCCAATAAATTTTTTTCTCATATATCTTCCATGTACAGACAGCGATCCATTAAATTTTTATTATATGTTTTGATGATGATGTATGGGATATTGATTGTATTTTTACACGACTGCACAAAAAGGAGTGTTATGGTTTTAGTAGAAATTGACTGGCTCGTCGATCTAGTGTAACTGTAAGTATGCAATTCATTGCCTGAGTCACAGGTTCAACCTAGTTCAGGTAAAAATGCAATGTCTGCTTTACTTTAATTCTAAGAAATTGGTAAATTATATTGCACTTTTTCTGAATAACCAATTTATTTATTATCTAGTGGTCCACAGCGTGAATGCGGAGTATTAGGTCTTGACTTCGATTCCAAGGTCAGGCAGTGTTATGAGGTTGAATTAGTTTATGTTTTTCTGTTAGGAAATTCTCAGTAGTAGCCCGAAGTTCGGAATTGTGCCCGGTAGATGGCAATAGGCTCACCACTTATTACAAAGAACTTAATAACAGCATTGGTGAAATGTAGTTGTTGAACTGTGTAGATACACTATGCCTACCCCTTCGGGGAATACAGGCGTGTGATACTATATTATTCCGTGAAGCCAAGAATTGCCATTAGCAGAAGTTGTAATTGATAACTTGATATAAAAAGAACCCCGTTATAAGGCACAGTTTGTCTTTAAACAATGTCCAATTCTTCCATCAGTAATAATTTTGGGGACGATTACCAACCATAATTCAAAATCAGAATTCAATCAATTACAAAAAAGAAAACGATAAAAGATTCCTATGTTTCATCAAAAATAACACAATAACAACACATTACATTATTAAACTACCTACATCACCCTTCACAGCCCAACAAAAACATACAAAGAAAAAGCGGTTCCAAGCAACCAAAATAAGTTGGTTATAATGTAACCATCTTTCTTGTTTTCTTGCTCCGTTTGAGCTGAAACAAAAAATACTAAAACACTCTCCGTAGGTATTAAACAGTGATGGCCGTTCGCACGTAATAACTGTCTTAGTTAACTCTTTGTCCATCTATAAATCCTGTATGATTAATAGTCTCCACAAAAAAGGTGACCTGGTATATGAAATTGAACCTTAAGAGAAGGACTTACGGACTCCTATCGATTAGTTATGTCACTTAGGCCAATTAATGAAATAGCACATGTATCGTTTGTATGGCGATAAGTACTAAAGTTTTTCGCGTAAGCTGCGATCAATAACTTATTTACAACAAATGAAATTCAACTTTATATTATTGAAAGTAAGGTTGATAGTCCCTTGTGTGTATTTCAGTGCTTTCATTCGCTTGTTGCCAAGCGCGTTGCGGGACGAGCAGGGAGATCGTCAACCTTTTTTTAGGCCAACCGGGTCTAGGACTTTCACCTTTTCAGTCCATTCCCGGCAAATATAATATTTTTCTTCAAATACAGAGAAGTGGAGTTAGTTATGATAAGTAATGAGATAGCTTTTGTTTTATTTGGTTGTTGGCTTTTGGGAAATAAATTGTTTTGTTGTTCTTTGTGCTAGATAGTGGGCACCATATAATTTGTATGTATAGCTTGAATCGATTAAAACCAGTACTACTAAGTACCTAATCAACATTTATACATTCGATACTCAGATGTTTTAGATAAGATGTTAATTTATTTATCAACCAATACAAATCGAGTAAAGATATCAGCTGGACTACATAACAATCGCATTTATATAATATCAATAAACAAAGTATTATTAAACTCATCGTAACAGTTATTCTCACATAAATAATAGAAAAAATAAAGTAAAAATGTTGGCAACTCGCGAATGCTGCCATAAATGCACTCGCTAGCGCAACGGGGCTATTACCTACAACAAAACTGGATCGACGAAAGAGTCATCGAACACTATTTTTTAAAATAAACCTTATCCTTCTAGTCATAAGGACGACGGATGTGTATATTTCTTTGTGAAGGTCGATGTCGGTTGTGCTGTTTCGCTGCCGCGGGAGGACTTAACCGCATGCGCGGCTGTGTGAGTGTATGTCCGTGTCGATGAGCTGTTAGTTGTGCGTGTGTGCGTCGGTACACTGCTTCGGTCACGTAGGCTCGTTTAACGTGATGTCACTAAGGAGTTTTTAGGACATTTTTGTGTGTAATCTTCTTTTCTTTGTTTGGAAAACGATTTTTTGGTGTTTTGCTTCAGATGAGTTGTTGTTTCCGAGTGTGACAAATCTGAATGCTTTAGATAGAGCATTGCAAAGCGTGCAGTGTCCATAAAAGGGCCAAATATTACAAAGAAATATTAATCACAAAAATCATTAAACAATGAATACTACTAATCCTCAAGACATTATTTATCGACCCCATTATGATTTCGCAATTAAATTCAACACTAACAAAAAGCCACTTTCTACCAAACATGTCCGCTTTGCTCCGTTGGAAATGCACATAGCAACAGTTCGCGTCAGCTGTGGCGGTGTTTGCCGAGCGGCGGCGGAGATAGCCGAGCGCGCACGATTGATTGGCCGATACGCTGTGAAAGTAGGTACCTACCTACTGTTTACTAACTCGTGAAGCTAGTGAAGGACTGAATTTGATGACTTATAGACTTTGTGTGCATTTTATATGTAAGTATTCGGTTTTAAAATGTTGGGCGTCAGTACTAAGGAAATGTGATCGTAATTTCTTTGTCAGCAATCGAAAATAGGAAAGAGTTATATTGTATGAGGTCGTCATTGTGTAGACTGATAATACGTATTTTAGACTAGGATAGGTGTGTAGGTACAGAGTAGAATGATTGCTACTTTATTGATTTTGATATTTGATAATTGCTTACCTAGGAATATCTTAGGTTTTCGCGATAACTACACATTATAATAAAACATCTTTTAACTGCCACGTTGGTCTAGTGGTCCCAAGCGCGACTGCTGAGCATGAGGTCTCGGGTTCGATTCCCGGGTCGGGCAAAGTGTTATTGAGTTTTTCTGTTAGAAAATTCTTAGTAGCAGCCCGGAGTTTGGAATTGTGCCCGGTAGATGGCAATAGGCTCACCACCTATTACATGGGACTTAACAACAGCATTGGTGAAATGTGGGTGTACAACTGTGTACACCTCTGCCTACCTCTTCGGGGAATACAGGCGTGATGCTATGTTATGTTTGTTATCTTTTAACCAGAAAAATCGCGTGTATTAAAAGTTTCGGACGCTGCAAGTGTTGGAAACGACAGGAAAAACAAAAACGAATTAAGTACACGCTATTAATCCGGTTAAAAGTTGTTTTATTCTAATTACTTAACAGAGAACTGACATTAAATTCATAAAAAAAATATGTTTAGCATACAGTAACATTACCCGATAGATAAAGAGAGGCGACGTTAAGAAAACTATTCTTGTGCAATCAATACTCCTTTGTTGAACAATCGAGTACCTACATGCATTGATTGATATAATTAAATACTTACCTACTTACTTATTAAGCGAGTCTATACATACAGTACCTACTTAACTCACGCCTTTTTGCCATGGGTGTAGGCAGAAACCAGTAGGAACTACTTAGATAAAATACTATTTTAGAAACCGAAGATGAAAACATTCCCTTAACATTTATGAATCCGTTTGGAACATACTCAGAAATTGTAATGACAGTGATGTAGATAAATTTATTATATATATTTTTAGGCGATTCTAATGGGACACTGGTATTGCAAAAATTCAATTCAAGAGAAACACTGATGATGACACTTCGGTCACCTGTATAGGGACTGAATAGATAGCAATGACGTCACCAAAAGACGTATTAAAATGTGGACGAAGAATTCGCGGTGGTGAGCAGAGGTCGAGATGGCTTAATGGTTAGAGCGCCTGGATTATTTATCCGGGAGGCGCAGGTTCGAATCCTGCTCACGACCGTATTCTTTTTCTATAAAAATTTAAAACTTTAATCTAATAGTGATACCATAAAACAGAATAAAAACCTAACATAATAAATTGTATAGTTGCACTATGCATAAATTGACCAATTTCGTAAGTAAATTATAGGCAAAGAGCCAAGCAAGTCTCAACATTAAATTGAATAAATCAGAAACTCCAAAAAGGTATCATTTTCGTACACATCGAATCGAAAAAGAGATCTTGATGATCTTTGTACTTTGAAGGTAACGAGAGGGACGGAATAGGGTGCATTTACATGTTAAATTTATGGAGCTATAGCTCCTACCGAGATTCACTCGTTGTGAAGGGAGAGTGACGTGACGTCACTTATACAGTGACGGCCGATTTGAATTTAAAGGAATTACACTTTAGATGTGGCATTTAGAGATCAATTTAAAGACGTAATGTTTTGGATGAGGTATTAGGGGGTGTATTATAAAAAAAAAACACGGTATTTTTAGTTCTTCCTGTTTCATGTTGCAGTGTGTTTAGTTTAAGCTTTTTTTGGAGTCCCTTTTGGGCAAAAAATGTTTTGCCAAATGCATGACATCATTCGGATCTTGAACCGCACCGCGTTTCTGTTAAACCTAATAACAACATACTATCTCATCTTTTCTATTTTATTTTAAGCACATTTAAATTAGATTTTCACAGATACATTATATATAGTTAAGATTATATACAAGATATTTTTTAGCAAATTAATTATCAAATTCCATTTTAAAGGTATACAGAGGGATCTCATTATTCTTCTTTGACTTACCTCTTTTCAAATCTCAGGAAGTATCTGAATTGCATTAGAAGCCAAGAAGACACAGTAAGTCCACCTCACAAACTGGATAACCGAGCTATAAATAAAAGCTTAAGACCAAGCATAACTGCCACATAAACAATAATATTATCAAAATAGGCAAAATAAACTTAATAAGATCGTAATACATAGTAGTGAGGCTATAGAATAAGGCGACTTCCTTTAGAACCTGTTCAGGGCTACAGTGGACACTTGCGCGTGCGCTGGTAGCCTGCGGGACGACGGCGACCGGACGGCCGGCCACGGGATGTACAATTACTACGTAGATAAGTTTACTGTATAGGTCAGTTGTCTTTTGTTTTTATTTTAGCACTAGCTTTTGCCCGTGACTTCGCCTGCATGGGCTTCAGAATTGGTTCTAGCCGAGGTAAAAAGTATCTTATGTTTTAATTCAGGTTATAAACTATCTGTGTGCCAAATTTCGACCAAATCCGTTCAGTAGTTATTGCGTGAAAGAGTAACAAACATCCATCCATACTCGGAAACTTTAACATTAATAGTATTATTTAAGTAGGATAGGATGAGGTATTATGTTTCTCCGTTCTTTCTTCCCTCGTAGTTGGCGACATCAGCAGAATTTGGAGTAACATCTTTTTCGTATCTGACATCAGCATCATCAGCTTATCACTGGTTTTCCAAGACACCTCAAAGTTATCGTGGCGTCGTACTTATTGTATTTATTTTAAAGACAGTGCTCAGTGCTTGCTGCAATAATTTATTTCCAACATAAATTTACTTATCCTAATACAATGCCGTAGGATGTCCAACTACACCGAAAGTTCCACTTACATAATGCCCTCTCTAGTATTTTACCATCTTGACGCAACAATATTTCTTTATCTACAGGAGTAGAAACAGATGATTTACTACCTGAAGAACAGCCATCTCTAACCTCTCATCTTTTATAACAATTCCATTTAATAGGCCAACCTTTCTTACAACCACGAACTCGTGAATGTGGACCGTTCTTAAACCTTTTACAAACTATCTAATCTATAGCACCGACGCTGGAGAACCGGTTTGTCCGTACGATGCACACGTATAACCGGTAGCTGGCTGTAGCGAGGAGGTCCAAGGTTTTATTAATATGAAGAGGCTTTAGTTCGGAGTTAAATACAATGGGAGACGTGCCATAAGTTGGATTAAAATCAGAAAGAAAGGTAGTTTAGTTTGTAATTTGTATGTTTGTGATACTTTCATTTGTATTAACAAATACAAATTAAGCTTCAAATGCCTCTCAAAGACTGCCACCGAGGTTGCACTGGCCTTATAAACCAGTTTTTATAAACCACATCAATTGAAATCCACAACCGTACCAAAAAGTAGGTAAATATCTATGAAACAAAGAGAGGAAGGCACACCTAATCGTTTTTCAGCACACGATGCAACGTTAGATAAAATTTTTCATATAAAAACTACTAAATCACGGCAATGCATTGTTCTCAAAATGATCCGGTACAACTTTCTCTCGCCATTAAAACAATGGGTAGCGAAACCGAATAGAAAACACCGTAAAACATGGTTAGCAACCCATACGGTTGATAAACACGAGAGGAAAATAAACCACCATCACTGTGGCCGTCTGTTCTACAATCTATTTCGCCCACAATTTTTTTTTTTGGACTTGTTTGGGCCTCGACTTCGACCGATCGACTATTTCTTTCTATATCTTAGATACTCCAAAGAAATTGACTTATATCTCTGGTTCTGCATCACTCGTGATAATATTAATTACCTTACAAATTATGAAAAATGGTTCTGAACTGTAAAAAGTAAAAGTTACATCAAAATGCATTCACCCGTTTCCAAGTGATGCGCTGATAAAGTAACAGACATAAATACTATTAGTTTTTTGACTTCCATGACACATAACTCTTACACACACATGGAATTATAAAAAAGTATAATATAAATACAGACAAATCTCTCTCAGACTCTCAAATTATTTAATAAATACTGACTTTAAGATAAAATATAACTCCGTAACGAAATAACTCTTTGGCTCGACAAAAAGTATGTAAGCAGGGCCCTGTTATCTGACTGGACCCATAAAAGTTTATGGTGTATATTCAACCCACGTCGCGACGGGACCGGCCAGAGAGCGATGGTAAATAAAATAAATCTCACATTCTATGCGGTAAAGGGTACCACTATTGTCTTTGCGTGATAGTCCGGGAGACGGTATTATTACTTGAAAGCGAGTCCGGAATATTATTAGATCGTTTTGCTTGGTGGCTTGATTCCCCTGGCACCATTCTGAGCAGGATATTTATTTATTATTTTAAGTTTACCCCGGTTTGTCACACTACAGGGAAAGGCCTACAGCAGGCTTCTTAACGAAACATCCACCCGCATTTAGGTTTTTTTTTTTTTTGCGTTTATTAAATCAACTTGCAATATTTTACTTCGAATTGCCATGTTAAAAATATATAACTTCACAAATTATCGCTATTCAGTTTTCTTATCCAATATTATACTACAAACGATTGTAATAAAGGCGAATAATAAACAAATTGTAATGACAGAGCCATAAAAAACATAAAAGTAAATGGTTTTATTTCCCGCATTCGAAATTCGACGACATCCGTTTGCCGTTAGTAAATTACTATAGCAATAAAATTATCAGTTTATATTATTAAATTAGATGTAAGGGAACAAAAATAATAATGTAGGTATATTTTAGCATAATTTATCAGCGTTTAGTGATCAAAAGTGCCGATACTGTGCGTAATACGTACCCTGGCCAATCAAGCATATTTTGTTCTTACGTTTTATCAATTAAAGAAACGTTAACGGCCCTATTTTTACCAAATATAGATTGGAACCTAATACCACCACAGACTATTAGCGGTTAATGAAAGGTAACCCTCTCTGGCAATGGTAAAAGGCGAAAATAGGCGTAATAATTATGTAAATACGTAATTAACAGTATTCAAGACCTTTTCGCAGTGTGGTAATTAATAACCACTTCCCGTCCCAGCCACTTACCATCTTCTGACAAAAAAGTAAGTCTCGGTAGCAAATTGTGAGTTTCCTGTCTTTTGAAGAGCACGACAAAAATACATTCGTGGGCATTTTATTTTTGGCAACATATGGCGGAATTTGGACACAATTGACTAAAAGTATCTCGTCTTCATAAAAAGTTTTTTTTTTTTTTTTATAATTTTGTGCCTTTTCTTTGTCCAATTACATGATCTATGAAATATAATGACTGTTCCCCGCTCTTACACTACATGCGCCCTATGATTTCGTCATCCATCTCCGAGGTGCAGCGACAATCAATTATGACCTTTAAATCTTTCGCTATAAAGTTCAGAGATTAATTGCATCTCCTGCCTTGCAGGGGTGCTTCGGCTATGATTACGTCATAATTTTGCCCCTTTTTTAGAGAAGCGAGAAAGATGCGTACCGCTGATATAGCTGTCTCGCTCTAAACATGGAAAAGTACTACATACAATCTTTGTTCGTGACGGTATTGAGGAATGGATAAAATAGCTTCACACATTTGATTCTTAATATTCTTTTGTTGGGATGCATTGCTTTCATCTTTGAGAGTACTGTATTGTTACTGAAAACACCCTAAAATGAACCGGTTTTAGATTATGGTGATTTTAGATGGGTTTACCTCGTAAAGTGTAACACGAACAAAGAAAATAATATAATCAATATTCCCTTTTCCCTTGAATGAAGGCGAGTCCAAGACTTTATGGGTATAAAGTATGGGACAGATATTGACGGGTATAGGTTTTTATTGAATTTGTCCGTGATATTTATAGAGAAGAAGTATTGAAGATGGCGATAAGCATGGCTCGTGAGTTGTCACAGATGTTTTGTGTGTGTGGGGCGGTTTGTTATAGAATGTGTGTGAGATGAGATCGATTGGTGCTGTGAAGCGATGTGGGAGAGGAAATAACAAAAGCAGTTTATAATAGTTAGTTGCCATATTAATATCTTAGGTTTTCGCGATCACTATACATTATAGTAACGTCAGGAAAAACAAACCAATAATACACGCGATTAATCCGGTTAAATGTTGTTTTATTATAAGTTAGTTATCATGTTATAGTAATGATAAATTCAACTAATGTTATTAAATACAATCAAACAAAATCTTCTAACAATCAATGCATCCAAGACTAGTTACGTCATATTTAAAGCCAAAAATAAGAAAATACCACTACATCTACCTCTTAAAATTGAAAACCAAATACTCGAACTCAAACAACACGAGAAATACCTTGGGCTAAGACTAGACCGCCATCTGAATTGGAAGGTTCAAATTGACTACATCAGATCCAAAATTACATCTTTATTGGGCTCACTACGAAACATCGTACACTGTCTACCATATAGTGTACGCCAGACAATATACAACTCTTTAATAAAGCCACACATACTGTACCTAATCGAAATCTGGGGCAATGCACCTAAAACAAACTTAAAAGACCTACAAACTGCACAAAACAAAATTATTAAAATGCTTTTTCACTACGACTACCTAACACCTACAATTAAAATATACAAGGACACGAAAATCTTGAACATCAAACAACTTCATGCATACTGCACCTGCATACTCATTCAAAAAATACTTAATAAAACCATACATACACAAATTTCATTCACCAAAACACATCAATTACACAACCGTAACAGCCGTAGAAAGGATCACATAGTACTTCATCGAGTGCGAACCACCCAAGGTAAGAGATCACTTGTCTATGAGGGAGTGCAACTTTTCAATAAATTACCAGATGAGATAAAGGGTACGATTTCGATAAATAATTTTAAAACCAAACTAAAAAAATATGTTCTTCAAAATATCAATATCAATTAACCATAAACGATTAATGCTACCAACTTAACATAAAACCAATACGTAAAATGATATAATAAAGGTAATAAGTTAAAAATAGCAGCTGTAAACAAAAGTGGTAATACTGACTGATGTATCTGCATTGTGACTGCGCGACCACACTCTTTATCTCAAGGCAGGGTAGTTACGCATAGTGCCAGTGTTAGATTTTTGGGAGTACCCACGAACGTAAATAATTTGTAATATTATTATAATAGTATATAGTACAATTACGTCACGTCAATTATTGTGAGTCCGAGTGTCGAAGGACAATGATTAGCTTTCATACTTTATGTATAAATTTGTTCTCATGTAAGTGAAATGTAAATTTCTTTATGAGAATTAAATGTCTTTAACCAGAATACTGCCTCGTTGCTCAGCATGAAGTCCTGGGTTGGATACCCGGGTCGGACAAAGTGTTATTGGGTTTATTCTATTAGTACATTCTCAGTAGCAGTCCGGAGTTTGAAATTGTGCCCGGTAGATGGCAATGGGCTCACCCTCTATTACATGGGACTTAATAACAGCATTGGTGAAAACCCAAAGTACAACTATTTAAACTTCTGCCTACCCTTTCGGGGAATAAAGGCGTGATGCTTTGCTATGTTATTATTAAACGCAAAAGTGGAAATATGTATAAGATCTATTGTAATTTGTTAAAATAATAATAATTGTTATGTTCGCTAGTCTGTCCCGCAATTAGTCACGTTAATTTGAACTCTAATTATCTAATACTATTTTAGTCCAAATACTCAGTAATGAAACATTACACTATAAAGCAAGTTGTCGCCGAAAATTAAGAAGAAAAATACGTCAAATTTTATTATAGTTTCTAAGAAAGGTCTGGTGAACGGAGATTGAGGTCCTGGGTTTGATTCCCAGGTAACCAAAGTATAAAGCTGGGTTTATATGTTAGTAAATTGTCATTATAACTTTCGTGAGACACATTCATATTAATTATTGTTCAACGGTTATTACTCACGTACATTCTTCGGTATTTCCTGACTAGTTTCGAACTCGAATGGAGCCCTTAGTTATGAGCTGAGCCCGCGGCGAATTAAATGCAACTTATCGGGCAATCCCGAAGAATGCAAGGGAGTAATAACCGCTGAACAATAATTAATGGTAAATTATCAGTAGCAGAGTTTAGAAATCTGCCCCAATAGGAATAGGCTCACAAAGAAAGAAAGAAAGAAAGAAAAATATTTTAAAGTTACAATATTAAATGGAAAGATACTCCAGGCGCTCTGACCACTAAGCCATCTCGACTCATCCTGTTCGCGACCCCAGTCGAGATGGCTTAGTGGTCAGAGCGCCTGGAGTATTTATCCGGGAGGCGCAGGTTCGAATCCTGTTCGCGACCGTATTCTTTTTCCATTTAATATTGTAACTTTAGAGTTCGCTAAGCATGCAAGCATGCGTTAATGCTTTTCAAAGATTTATCTTGAAAAATATTTTATTCGATCACATTACCACGAGACACACAACTATAGTTTTAACACAAAAATAAAACGAAGAGAGTTAACAAGTTATTATTCTAAGAACAATAACGTAAGGAACGTTAATATTATAATTAGAAAGACATATCATTAACGAGTCAGATTCCTTTGGCATTCATGAAGTATGTGTCCCATGGTTGAACCAAAAGGGTCACCAGATCAACTTCATGTCAAGAATTATTAAACAACGTCTTACATAACTGTCCCATTGCAGGGCACAGGCTTCTTCTCATACAGAGAAGGCATGAACACTGATCACCACGCTATACGATGCTGATGATATATTTATACAATAGAAGGTCCAGTTTTCCTATAGGTAAATCCGATAAATCTGCCTCGTTGGTTTAGTGGTCCGTAGCGCGACTGCTGAGCAGGAGGTCTCGGGTTCGATTCCCGTTCGGGCAAAGTGTTATTGAGTTTTTCTGTTAGGAAATTCTCAGTAGCAGCCCGGAGGCTCACCACCTATTACATGGGACTTAATAACAGCATTGGTGAAATGTGGGTGTACAATTGTGTACACCTCTGCCTACTCCTTCGGGGAATACAGGCGTGATGCTATGTTAAATCCGATAATTTCCTTCATTATATGTTTGTGATATCACCAAGAGAGGGGCTCGTGGCTAAATAACAGTCGCACAGATCGATCGATCGAGGTTAAGCTGCGCTTGCTGCGGTCGACCTGTGTATGGGTGACCATCATTTCATACCAAGACCTCTCCGTGCCTCGGAGAGCACGTTAAGCCGTCGGTCCCGGTTGTCAAATTAAGATCTATGACAGGCGTTATGGGTAGTCAGAGGCCTGTAAGTCTGACAATCAGTCATGCCACGAGATATCGTGTTACCCAGTAACTGGGTTGTGGAGGTCAGATAGGCAGTCGCTCCATGTAAAATACTGGTTTTAAGCTGCATCCGGTTTTACTGGAAGCCGACCCCAGTGTAATTGGGAAAAGGCTAGGCAGATATATATATGTTTGTGATATCTCAGATCAATAACCTAAGAAAGTACACATTTACCTTCTTAGTTGATCTATGACATCATTAACATTGAAAGTCCCACTGCAAATTCCGCTTCTTGTGCCACAGAAGCAGGCCCGTAGGCCTCGGCCTATACAACATTGAAAAACTGTATCGGTGAATTTTGGTTGTACCTACAACAACATTACTTCTCTGCTCAACCCCTCAGAGAATACTGGCGAAATGCTATGTTATCTTATTCAATAATAAGACCGGCGCAAGCCCCCCCCCCCCCCTTGCTACGCCTATTAGTGGTCCCAAGCCTTGACTGCTGACTCTGTGTGTGAGGTCCTGGGTTCGATTCCCAAGTCGGGCAGTGTTATAGTGCTCAGAAGCAGTCGGGAGTTTAGACCTGTGTCCATTTGTGGTGGCAATAGGCTCACCACAAATTACATAACATAATAACACGTGTACACCTTTGCCTTCCCTTCGGTGAATACAAGCGTGATGCTATGTTAATATAAAAAGGTTTAAAGTTAAGTTTTAAGTAAACGGTTAACGCATGATTGGGTTCCTTGGAGAGGCGGTTGGGTCCTCTGTCCTAATTTGCCTGTTCTTCCAGAAGACCACCTCCCCAGGCCGCGATGGCTTCCACACCAACACACACATTTTATTATAGTACATATCTGTTGGAAGTGTTGGGAAATAATCCTGTTGGGTATCGAACTTGTGACTCTAGGTGACCGACTGTGTTAATATTATTATTGGTTTCTATAGAAAACTACTATTTTCTAACATGATAATTTTATGTACAGCTCTGCCCCGTAGTTTCACTCGCATATACTTAATTATAATTAGAATTAGCCTAAATTAAAGTAATTTTTATTTGTTGAAAATAATGCCTAAGTTACTTCTTATACCTATAGTCACCTACCTGCCAGTAAAATATTATCAGAATCGGTCCAGCCGTTTCGAAGATTAACCCGAACAAACAGAAAGACAGACAGACAACAATTTTAAAACTTTTTTTTTTGGCATTGGTAAAGTGCAAATAACAGTATGAGCTAAAATAAAGTATTATTTTGACAAACAGACACTTCAATTTTGTTTATTTGTATTGATGGAGATTCCAAAAGTGCTTTTATATGGTCTAATGGAAATAAATGATATGACTTTAAAGTTATTATATTAAATGGAAAAAGAATACGGTCGCGAACAGGATTCGAACCTGCGCCTCCCGGATGAATACTCCAGGCGCTCTGACCACTAAGCCATCTCGACCTCTGCTCACCACCGCGTATTCTTCTTCCATATTTTAACACGTCTTATGGCGACGTCATATGTATAATTCATTCGGTCACTTGTATAAGGACTGAATTGATAGCAATGACGTCGCCATAAGACGTGTTAAAATATGGAAGAAGAATACGCGGTGGTGAGCAGAGGTCGAGATGGCTTAGTGGTCAGAGCGCCTGGAGTATTCATCCGGGAGGCGCAGGTTCGAATCCTGTTCGCGACCGTATTCTTTTTCCATTTAATATAATAACTTTAGAGTTCGCTAAGCATGCGTTAATGCTTTTCAAAGATTTATCTTGGATATGACTTTAACTTTGTAAACATATTTATAATGTACTTATAATTATTATTTATGAATGTCTGTTTAACAGCATTGGTAAAAAAATACACTTTGCCTGACTCGGGAATCGAACTCAGGACCTCACACTCAATAATCGTGAGCACGTTCCCTATCACGGGTGTCAGTAAAATATTTGCGAACGCTGCAAACTGCCTACCCTTTATCCAAAACAGCGACATAATTAAAATACATTACTCAAGTCTCACATAACATAACATAGTATCACGCCTGTATTCCCCGGAGGGGTAAGCAGATATGTACACAGTTGTACACCCACATTTCACCAATGCTGTTATTAAGTCCCATGTAATAGGTGGTGAGCCTATTGCCATCTACCGGGCACAATTCCCTACTCCGGGCTGCTATCGAGAATTTCCTAATAAAAAAACCCAATAACACTTTGCCCGACCTGGGAATCGAGCCCAGGACCTCACGCTCAGCAGCCGCGCTTGCGACCACTAGACCAACGAGGCAGTCACTAAAGCCTCACTATTATCACAATGTGCGCTGGGATATTAATATTCTGTTTATATTATTTCTATATTCCTCAATGGAATAGGCAGACATAACATAACATAACTAGCCCATAACTGTTCTACTGCAGGGCGCGCGCCTCTTCTCATAAACAGAAGGCACGAGCATTGATCACCACGATAGCTCACTGCGGGTTGACTATTTCCTCACGATGTTTTCCTTCACCGTATGTCTGTGATTTCTTAGATAAATTACTAAGTAGGTACATATGACATTGAAAAAGTCACATTTACCAGGTTTGAACCCACAACCTGCTGCTAAAGAGGCGGGCCCGTAACCACTCGGCCACCACGACAGACATGTTAGTTATAATAAAGATTGGGTTAAGTACTATCGCGGACACTCCCACCTGACCACCACTAAGTTCATTTTCGCTTGCACAAAAAAAATAGAAGCGCTCTGTAGCCCCGCCAAGGTCAAATAAGATCGTCCTTAAAATTCACAAAAGGGAGTACACGTGATGCGTCACTAAGGTGCAGATTGCAACTAATTATGTTCTCACTTTCCTAATAGGCGAACACTTTAAGGGGGCGTGACATGGCGCCGGCGCAGGATATACACGAAAAAAATTTTAAGTGGGCAGGCGGAAAAGTTAGCGATAGTACCTATAAAATAAACCAATGCCTCCATTAAACCAAAGTCTAGTGGTCCCACCTCCCAAGCGCGACTGATGAGCACGAGGTCCTGGATTAAATGGTCCGGTAGATGACAACAGGCTGAATAGGCTTACCTACCACTAATTACATGGGACAGTGAAATGTGGCAGTACAACTGTGTACTTACACCTCTGCCTACCCCTTCGAGTAATAAAGTCGTGATGCTATGTTGTTTTAAAATAATGCCCGTCCGGGGAGGATACGTTATATTATTATTATTTAACTAATGTCACATTCTTCACAACTGAATTTTACATACATACCATCACGACTATACTCCCGAAGAGGAAGGCAAAAGTATAGTGATATAGGGGCATTCACATTTCACCGATGCAGTTATTAAGTCCCATTTATTGAGAGTGAATGGTCCCAAGCGCGACTGCTAAGCAGCAGGTCTCGGGTTCGATTCCCGGGTCGGGCGAAGTTTTATTGAGTTTTTTCTGTTAGGAAATTCTCAGTAGCAGCCCGGAGTTTGGAATTGCGCCCGGATGTTGGCAATAGGCTCACCACCTATTACATGGGACTTAATAACAGCATTGGTGAAATGTGGGTGTACAACTGTGTACACCTCTGCCTATCCCTTCGGGGAATACAGGCGTGATACTATGTATCGAGAGATGAGCCTATTGCCATTAACTGGACACAATCCCAAACTCAAGGCTACTAAGAATCTCTTACCACGAAAACCCAATACACTGCCCGAGCCGGAAATCTATTTTATTAATTGAATTAAGTTACCGTCATACATAAATAAAACAATAAATACAATAGATTGCATATTTGTTTAATATTAATCAACTAGTAATCATATAAAAATCAGGATTTAAAATCCACAAATAAGGCTTAATATTAATAGGTATAATCAAGAAATTATTCAAAATGTCATCACAGTCAGTCACTATCACCGAAATTATTTGGCGCCACACAACAGTCACAATATTCATGTATATGTTAATATATTCCTCTACACATACAAATATCAAGTATTACTGTCTCTTTCCTAACTGCTTAGAGGAACAAAGCTAGTGTAAGTTAAGTTGGGTCACAATTATTGAGTCTGTACGACGACGGTCTGGTCAGGGTTCGACGAGTGCAAGTCACAAAAGCATTTAGTACAGAATCCTGGCGAGCCAGCACAGCCCGAACATTCGTAAATGGTGACAGTTCTCTTCTTATTCAACTTACAAGTCTTACACATCTTCCTTATCACTTTGATCGAAGTTCTTACAGTACCATCCTTGTCTTTCTTCTGTTGAGACTTCGTCCTCGTGATCTTAGTCAAAGCGTGGAACATAGTGATAGTTCGTGGTGGAAGAACGGCCGGATCTGGCAGCATCGCCTTCAGTACCTGAATTCTAAATTCGTAATAATTTAGCTTCCTCTTCTTCTCACAATAACTGTTGTAAAGGTGATAGGCACTAGTCATATATATTTGCAGTGAATGGATGAACAGCTTTTTGTACCAGCGCATGGACTTCCTGCTGCACGGGTGGTATGCCATCAACTGGTCTTGCAAACTCGTGCCCGTCATACACTTCTTATAACTTACAAGAGCCTTAGGTTTTGTTATCACATTACCATACCTTTCTATAACTGACTGTACTGTGCCATCGAATTCTGTAGAGATATATAATATATTTTTATTAAACTCCCTCCATTTTGAAACATGTACACCGTCAAAGAATAGTGATACATCATTATGTTCTGCGTTACGTCTAAACGGATTATCTCTGCTCTTCTTGTTCAGGGTTCCGGTGCAGTAGGTGTTGTTCTCCAGTAATTTGTGCGCAAGTTTGCATGAGGTGTAGTATCTGTCCATATAAACGGCATGGCCGTTGCCCAATTTCTCACGTACCAGCTCCATTACTATTTCTCCTGTTGATACTTTATTCACATAATCATTGGTTGTCCCAGCATAGATATGGTATTTAACCACTGCGCCGTTAGGTTCTGCAAGCGTATATATGTTTATTCCAGTTCTATGGCGGTGGTGGTCTGTATACTCCTGACGCACAAGTTTACCATGCCACAAGACCATTGACTTAGCAACATACAGCTCTTTTCCTGGATAATATATTTTATTTATTGTTTTGTTATAGTTGTCGACTATAGGCCGAATTTTAGGAAGAAGGACTTTGTCGCGAGGACATTTTTCATCAGCTAATGCGATATTGAAACAATTGAATATTAACATGAAACGATTTCGCGTCATGAACTTAGAGAAACACGTGAGATTAAACAGATAGTCCCCCTTCCAGTAATCACAGATTCTATTCGTTCTGATCGTTCCAGTATGTATGAGAAGTGCTATAAAGGTCCGCAGTTCATGCCGAGTCAGATCTTTCCAAGCCCGAAATCTTGATTGTGGAGCAATCGATGGCTTGCTGCAGATATTAGCCGCGTATTTATTTGTTGCCTCTATTATTACATCTAAAATTTCGTCATTAAGAAACCAAAAAAATGCTTCACATGGTTCTTGTGCTGGCGGTACAAATAACTGTCGCTTCTTAGTGAATTTAATTTTTTTCATAGATGGTTCAGAAGACCATGCAAAGGGCGGTGGACCGTCGGATGGTTGATGTGAGTGGCAAGTATTGCAAGGGGCAAACTGATCATCAGAATCACTGAGTTCTTCACATTCCGAATCACTCTCACTATTATTACCGTTTTCCATATCACTCTCAGACGAGAAGCGATCGTCGTCACTGCTCATGCCCTGTGAGTCATTGTCCACGCGACGTTGTTTTGATTTCGGACCAGGTTGCGATTTTCGCTTTGCTGCAATGGGTTGATCAGAAGACACGTTTGAAGGCCCTGGGATATCTTGGGGAGGTACCACCCACTCTGGTTGATCTGATATTTCCATCTTGATAAGATCCGGTTCGCCAGGTGGCTCCAATTTAATAATTTTGAAAGGTACCGGATTGCCGATTTCAGATAATTCCAGTCGAAACATGGCAGAAGGGTCCTGTCCAGTCATATCGAAGTTAAACGGCTGCATTGCAAAGGAGTTTGTGTTTTCCATGTTGCAGAATTCAAATCATCCACGCAGGCAATAACAAAGTCAGTTTTGATAAAATAAATAAGTTCTTACGTGTGCGCGGCGATATGTCGATGTTGGCGGGCGTCAGTTCAAGGACAGTAGCGAGCGGGAACAAGTAAAGCGTCCGAACGTCGCGGCGACCGCGGGAGACTGACTGAGGCGCGGGGTGCTCAGCGCTGTGTGCGCGGCTTCCCCACTCGCACCGTCACGCGCACGCCGGCCGCCGCTCACAGCACACACTAACATATGCGAGCCTCATTGTCTATTCGTTTTCAAAACGTTTTGGATAATAGGTAAGTACCTAGAATCATAAAATTCACAAGCTCTCTCTCAGTCACTGATTGGTTAATAGGTATACCTATTGACCCTCCGACATTGTGAACATACTTTAAAATATTACTCCGTTAAGTTAAGTGCTCAGGAATAGTAAATTTACTCCTTAATAAAACTATTTTTAGGTAGATATCTCTGAACAATAAACGAGCGTCACTGCTTATGCCACAACTACTAAGGGCTCAGATAACAATAAAACGCTCTTCCTGTTGACATTAGGGCCTTAACAGGAGGGTTTTTATTTTTGAACTAATTTCCATAAATGGTTAAGCTGTTGCCTCAGTCATTAGCAGACACAATAGATTTTTATTGTTACAACGTACAGATCTGTACGTTGCTGAGCCGAAAGGTTGCAAAATATCACCATATCCAAAGGTCATTATTTACAATACAATACAATACAAATACTCTTTATTGTACACAAATAATAAGCACATTATAAAACAAAATATATAAAAAAATGTACTATGGAGTCTAGGCGATCTCTTCCAGACAACCTTAGGATGGACAGAATTGCAAAAAAATAAAATAGAAGGGTAGTTTGTTGTGTAACAATAAATTATCTTTTAAACTATCGCGTTGCATGATATTACTATATATTAACAGGAATTAACGCGCAATAAATAAAGTCTGCTTGTGACCACGATCAGTGCAACCAGGTCGAAACGTCAAGCGATTCAAAGGTATTTATTGCGCGTTCATTCCTGTTAGTATATAGTAATAAATTATCTGTAAAAGGAAATCAAACTAAACATACATATCTAACTAAATCACATACATATATACATATATAAATACATATAACTAAATATATAAATATGTACTATATATTATATATATACTAGATTTATCTGTTTATTAATAATGGCCTATATGTAGAATAGTACATATCATTTTACTTTTGACAGTAATTTATAAATGTCATTTTATTGTGTACCTACCTATCTAGTTGGAATTAATGCATAAGTTATAATAATTGTTAATCTGACATGCATGTTAGGTACTTACTGATTAAATATTATCTGTATCCTTGTTGCGACTACCTAATATTTGTACGCTTAGGTGTTAGCCGATTTTGCAAGGAACCCTAATTAAAATAGTCCATCTTATGTATTTTATCCAAAATCATAAACAAACAAATATATTTTCTATTCTAAATTACATACCTACATACATATACCCGGAAAAATCAAACCTCCTTCTGGGGCAGTGCGGTAAAAATAAAAATTACCAACTTTGTAGATACTAGGTGTAGGTACCTACACAAAATACTATAAAGCAACTTCATACATCAGCAACACTGACTCCCAAAGTCCCAACGCCAGTCACAGGTAAAAAAGTAAATAAATCTATAAAACTACATAGTTTGGTTGTCTACTTAGCCTTTCAAGATAAATCTTTGAAAAGCATTTAACGCATGCTTAGCGAACTCTAAAGTTACAATATTAAATGGAAAAAGAATACGGTCGTGAACAGGATTCGAACCTGCGCCTCCCGGATAAATACTCCAGGCGCTCTGACCACTAAGCCATCTCGACACTTACTTACTACTTAGCCTTTGTCTCACTTTTTTTTAAACGTTGCACCACACTGGGAAATTTTTCCTTCGTGGTGTTTTTATCGTGGGTGCATTTACAAACACGAAATTTCACGTACACACACCCAGACCCGGAACAATTATCTGTAATTCTGTAGATCATACAAATATTTGCTCCGTGCAGGAATCGGACCTGCGACACGTAACGCAGTAGCCGGTCTCTCGACCACTGCGCCAACCGCGCCGTCTTTTTGGAAATACATCAACTTATTATTACATAGCATAACATAGCATCAAATATCAAAATCTTTATTTGCAGAATATGGGCAAGCAGATTTTGGTGTTGGGTTACAGATGGTAAGTATCACCGTAAACAAATTTTTGGCATGCAAATGTTGGCAATTATATAATAATATTGTCGTTTTAAAATAAAAGCATATAATGTCAGTTTAATTATTTATACTACTAAAAATAATCATTTACTCCCTTCCGACCGTATTTCGGTCACGGCGGCCTATCTCCACGGAGATTAGCCAAGTACGCAGGAGATATTATAGTGCACAAGTGTATGCGCAAACACAGGTGCACTCCCTTTTCCTTTACTCTCATATTCCGATGGGACGGAAATCCGACACGACCAGACGGAGATCAGGCGCAGGACCGACGGCTTTACGTGCTCTCCGAAGCACGGTGGTGTCACACCACCAACTTCTTGACTCCGGGCCGCTACTGAGAATTTCCTAACAAAAAATTCTATAACACTTTGCCCGACCCGGGAATCGAACCCAGGACCTCACGCTCAGCAGCCGCGCTTGCAACCACTAGACCAACGAGGCAGTCACTTCTGTCTTTAAGTAATATTGAACCGTTTATTATTAGAAAATTACATTATATTATTATGTCATTATACCTATACTATTACTTAATTACATTATTATATCATTTTACAGTGTTGCTAAATTACAAAAAAAAAATATCTTCTAGCTAGTCTTTGACATTATATTAACATTTAATAATGAGAAATTTATCATCACGACTTTATATCCGAAGGAGTATCCACATTTCACGAATGCAGTTATTAAAGTCCCATGTAATAATAGGTGGAGAGCATAGACAGGAGAACACAATAGATATGCCTACTTGTGCACAAGTTGAATTGTAAACTATCATTTGGAGCGCGTCAAAAACATGACTTGGAACTCTTAGAAGTGATTTGACAGGCAACGCAATACGGGCTCCTCATATTTATTACCACCTACTAGCATTTGCCCGCGGTTTCGCTGGATTGGTTCAGCGGTTTAGGCGTAAAAAGGCAACAAACAAACAAACTTACTTTCGCATTTATAATATTAGTTAGGATTAAATATGTCGAATTAAGCTTTTAAAGTACCTACTTACAAAATATAAATAAAGAATAAATAAAATTGAGTTAGTCCCGATTCGTCATCAGTTCCGATTGGTCACGAAAATTTTATCCATATAAAAAATGCCGATTCGTCACGATTTAAAAATAAATTAATTACGAATTTAATATTTTTATCTCGATTCGTCACTCTTATAAAATTGCATGTTCCAAAGTACAGTTAGAAAATATTGACTATCCTATCCTTCTTACTAATATTGTTTGGCTGTATGTAATTTTGTGAATTCATGCAAAAACTACTGACCGTATTTAGATGATATTGGGTATTGACGGCACGGTTGGCCGAGTGGTCGAGAGACTGGCTGCTGCGTCCCGTGTAGCATATTAGATTCCTGCACGGAGCTTATGTTTGTATTATCTACAGATAATTGTTCCCGGTCTGGGCGTGTGTGTATGTGACATTGTGTTTGAAAACGCACCCACGATACGGGAAGAAGCTACTAGTGTGGGGAAACGATAAAAAAAAATGTGTGTCCTGGAAGGGACAGAATATTTGCGGGAAATTGCAGGGCCAGGAGAATTTTATCTATAAGAATGACGAATCAGTATATAAATAATACTAGTTGATGCCCGCGTCTTCGCCAGCGTGGATGTCGGTTATCGCGACCAAAAGTAATCATGACATTTTGGTCCCGGTCCCGCTATCCAATTACCACTTTATAATTGCCCATTTTTTTAAGTATTATAATTGATGTAGAGTGTTATCCTTAAGAGATAGACATATGCCATCGCGGACTTTTCTGTAGACCTATTTAAGATACACAATTCCACCATACATAATTTTGTTATATCTCAAAGGGTTTAGGCAGCACACGCCAGAGTAGCTCGCAGATGGTAGATTTTTTCCTACTTACTTGACACTTATCATCATATTTTGGACAATTCACACAATATCTTTATAAATTGTAGCCTTTATGTTATTCTGATGTATAAGCTATATTATTGTAAAGCTTCATTAAAATCCATTCTGTAGTTTTTACGTGAAAGACAAACATCCATCCACCCATACTTACAAACTTTCGCTTTTATAATATTAGTAGGATTATTCTTAACTTAAAAAATACCATATTATGAATAATATCCCGTGGTTGAATGTTTTGTATAGATACTCATACGTTTATTCCTTCTCTCTTCTACTTTTTGTTGAGGACGTCAAAAGGTAGAAGTGAAAAGATTTTTTTATTTGTATGCTAGCCGTGCCTCGCGGTTTCACCCGCGTATAGTTACACTATAATTAAGCCTAAGTTACTCGTGATATAAACAGCTACCAGCCAGTAAAATCTTATCAGAACCGGTTCAGCCATTTGGAAGATTAGCCAGAACAAACAGACAGACAGACAAGAATTTCAACAATTTAAAAACTTACTTTTTTATTATTTATTGTATTTGTAGGCATAGGTATTGTGCAAATGACTGTATGACATAAGTAAATAAAAAAAAACTATTATTTTGACATTACAAACAGACACTTAGATTTTATTTATTTGATGATGTATTGATTTACTATATGCATATAGTTAAGTGTACGTAAGTAGGTGTGATGTTTCGTATTAAATCGTTTAAATCATATGTTTTGCCAATATTAAAGATACAAACAAACAAAGTAACGTCATAGTTATATCTGAGATATATTTATAATAAATGAATAAAAACTAATAATACCTACCTACAAACAATGATTTCAAAAGAAAGGATACGCCCATCTAAACATTTTACAGAAAACTTCTTCATACAAGCAAAAGTAGCGCCATCTGTCATAACTCATGCAAACTACGTGAGCCGTAGGTTTCATAGGTCGAAGACTAAACCTTGTACGTGCGTACATGAATTTTTTATCACATTTTAATAATGGTCAATATTTTTATACACACATCAGTCACAAACTGAACTGAGTTTTTACCCGACTGCGCTAGAAGGAGGGTTATAATTTTTCCGGGTGTATGTATGTATATTTCTTTGGCATGCTCTGTAGCCTAAACGGGTTGAGGGATGTTAGCTTGAGAGGTGTCGTTAGATTATATTAGTTTTTTAAACTATAATTTAATGCGATAATAATACATGTCACAAAAAAACGTATGTAAAACCAATTAATATCAATCAGCTTTATTTGAAATTGTAAACAATATTGTTATAATAATTAAGAATTAACATATTAGGTACTTTCTAAAATTACTTACACTAAGTTCTTAAGACAAAAATAAAACAAATAAAAAATGACGTTCTTTCAACGTTACTTCGCGCGCGGCCGGCCACACAATGGCCGCCATTACGGACTTCGGTAGTAAAATAATTATACCTTTAAAATGTGATAATTTAATAATTTAATTGGAACAGAAGTAATCTAGGGTTATTTATCGATGATACGATATCCCATGTTCCTTTTTAATCTTTGTATCGTAATTTTTGCAGCCTTTTACCACTCAACTAGGCATATTTATGACAACCAAACACTCGTTCTCTCCTGCGTGCGGTCCACTGTCGACTGAGTTGCGTTGGCCCTAAACTGTCATTTTAGGGCCAACGCGTTGGTGCCATTTAGTTTCGCGGT
Source organism: Xylocampa areola (assembly GCA_935421205.1). NCBI lineage: Eukaryota > Metazoa > Arthropoda > Insecta > Lepidoptera > Noctuidae > Xylocampa > Xylocampa areola. The sequence continues at coordinate 470,602 of OW285215.1, forward strand.
CGGCCGGGTCCTTACGCTAGTAATATATATGTCAATGCCTACAAACAATAAATTTATACGTAAATATATAAACATAGTGAAATGCAAATTACTCTGTTATTAAACATGTAGAAAAAAGTGGTTATAATAATAAACAAAATAGTGTTTAATTATTGTTCAAGGGTTACTACTCACGCGCATTCTTCGGGATTGCCCGACTAGTTTCGAATTCGAACGTAGCCCTTAGTCATGAGCTGAGCCCGCGGCGATGTCGCGAGTCAAAATCTCGGGAGTTGTCTTCTAATGTGTCTCACGAAAGTTATTATACAAAAATAGTGTTTTCGAAAACTTGCCCTTATTAGTTAATTAAAATTGTTCTAAAGTAAACAGAACCCCGTCAGGCGGACCACACTACGCATATTGTTATGCACACATGCACATAAACATAAACACAACATTCGCACTCGTAGCACCGTAATCACACCGCCTCAAATGACTCGCAACAAAACATCTTTGAAGAGTGCATTATTGACGGTATCTTTACTGGGTTTCTTAGCGAATTTGGTCACCAGTATTTTAAAATTATTTGTACTACCTACATACACAATTCTTGTTATTTGTTTTTGATTTTACTATTGCATGCTTTGTCACTGGATATTTGAGTACTTGTAAAATTTAATCTCATCTAAATGAACTTTGTATGTTATATGTAGTTTTTTTTTTCATAAAGTTTCCTCTAAAGTATTACGTAAACATATTTTTTGCAATTATTAACCCCCACCTCTCCCTCGTCAGCAAAAGTAAGCAAAGCTCTTACATCCCACGTCAACATTGGTACATGATTTTTTTTATGTGTTTTGGTGTCTCGGTGCTAAGCGAGTAAACGTATCCATTATTTTCGGGAATCATTGAAAATGTGTTTCGTTTTTAAGCGTAGACAAGTCGGGTTGCCAATTGCCATGTGTTCAAACCAAAATCGATATAATTTTGTAGAAAATTAGAAAAAGTAAAAAAAATATACTGCTGACGTCATCACCATCCAGATCCCCCTGTCCCCCATGTCATCAATAATAAGCAGAGTAAAGACCCCCCCGCCCCCCTGTAGTGCTAACGTAATACTTGAATGGCCCCAAAGGTTCTTGACCAAGGTGAGTCTGACCTTGTTTTAGTTCATACAATGCGAAACATAATGGCTGTCACTGAATAGAATAAACTTTAACGGTATCACCTTTAACTCTAACATTACAAACGCAGGCAATCTGAAAGAAAAGGAACCTAAGCCAGGGACGCGCCGATACCGATATTATGGAACCTGTATGTTAGAACCGAAACCTTAAACGGTACCGGAACGGTACCCATTTGCGAACGCCTCTGCAATGTTGCCAACAACATTGCCTACCGACTAGAAAAACAGAGGCGTAAGTATTATAAAGTACTAAAATCTCACTTTTAGTAAGTATTAGTAACCATAACTCAATACTATTATGTGAAGTTATTCGTAATGATGTGTCATTAAAAAAAAAAAAAAACTGGAAAGAAATACGATCGTGAGCATTCGAATTTGCTTCTCCCGGATAAATACTCCAGGCGCTCTGACCGCTAAGCCACCTCGACCTCTGCTCACTTCCCCGAATTCTTCCACATTTTAACACGTCTTTTGGTGATGTTATTGCTATCTATTCAGTCCCTTTACAGGTAACTGAACCGACACGACTAACTTTGCAGTTAATACAATGTCTTAAGAAAGCAATTACCTTAATAATTCAAGATAAATCTTTGAAAAGCATTAATGCATGCTTAGCGAACTCTAAAGTTATTATATTAAATGGAAAAAGAATTACAGACAAATAATAATTTAAAAAATCAGTTGTTAGTAATAGGTATCGTGCTATTTGCACGACTGTATGAGTTACAATATTAAATAGAAAAAGAATAATGTCGCGAACAGGATTCGAACCTGCGCCTCCCGTATGAATACTCCAGGCGCTCTGACCACTAAGCCATCTCGACCTCTGCTGACCACCCCGAATTTTTCATCCATATTTTTAACACGTCTTTTTGGCGACGTCATTGCTATCTATTCCATATCTTTTCCCATTTAGTATTGTAACTTTAGAGTTCGCTAGGCATGCGTTAATGCTTTTCAAAGATTTATCTTGGATAACAGTATGAGTTTAAAAAAAACTTATTATTTTGACATTACAAACAGACACTTCAGTTTTATATATTTGTATTGATAATAGTAGCATTATAATGTAATATTAATCAATGTTATTGTGATGTTATGTTATGTTTAATTACTGTCATACATATCACATAGTAAAAAAAAAACAATAATTATTTGGCATATTTGTTTATTATTAATCAACTAGTATTCATATAAAATACAGGATTTAAAATCCTCAAGTAAAACACAAATAAGACACAAGTACATTATTAGGTATAATCAAGAAATTATTTAAAACTAGCTGGTGCCAGTGACTTCGTCTGCGCGACTCAAGGTATGTCCTTCCCCAAGATAAAATCTATCTTCTTGCCGAATTTCGATTGATACGTTCAGCCGAGCTACTTTCGCATTAAAAATTTTTTATGGATTGCGTCCCAGTCGGTCACATCATCGGAATTAATTGGCGCCACACAACAATCACAATATCCATCTATATGTTAATATATTCATGTACACATACGAATATCAAGTATTATTGTCTGTTTCTTAACTGCTTAGAGGAACAAAACTAGTAAAAGTTAAGTTGGGTTATCATTATTTCACGTGTGCGAGGGTCAGACCATGTAAGATGAGTGAATGTCGCAAAAGCATTTAGTACAGAATCCTGGCGAGCCCACACAGCCCGTACATTCGTACATGGTCCCAGTTCTCTTGTTGTTCAACCGACAATACTTGCACTCCTTCCTCATTACTTCGTTCAACATTCTTACAGTACCATCCTTGAATTTCTTCGGTTTAGTCCTCATCCTCGTAATCTTAGTCAAAGCGTGGAACTTACTGAGTGTTCGTGGTGGAGGAACCTTCGGCTCTGGCAGCATCGCCCTTAGTACATTAAGTCTAAAATCGTAATATGTCAACTTTTTCTTCTTACCGGAATAACTTTTGTAAAGGTGATAGGCACTAGTCATATATATTTGCAGTGAATGGATGAACAGCTTTTTGTACCAGCGCATCAACCTCCTACTGCACGGGTGGTATAGCATCAATTGGTCTTGCAACTCCGCGCCCGTCATATACTTATTATAATTTATGAGAGCCAAAGGTTTCGCTGTCGCATTACCATTCCTTTCTATAACTGACTGTACTGTGCCATCGAATTCCGTAGAGATAAGTAATATATTTTTATTAAACTCCCTCCATTTTGAAACATGTACACCGTCAAAGAATAGTGATACATCATTATGTTCTGCGTTACGTCTAAACGGATTATCTCTGCTCTTCTTGTTCAGGGTTCCGGTGCAGTAGGTGTTGTTCTCCAGTAATTTGTGCGCTAGTTTGCATGAGGTGTAGTATCTGTCCATATAAACGGCATGGCCGTTGCCCAATTTCTCACGTACCAGCTCCATTACTATTTCTCCTGTTGATACTTTATTCATATAATCCTTCGTTTTCCCAGCATGGATATGGTATTTAACCACTGCGCCGTTAGGTTCTGCAAGCGTATATATGTTTATTCCAGTTCTATGGCGGCGGTGATCTGTATACTCCTGACGTACAAGCTTACCATGCCAGTGGACCATTGATTTAGCAACATACAACTCTTTTCCTGGGTAATATATTTCATTTATTTTCTTATTAAAGTTATCGACAAAAGGCTGAATTCTTTGAAGAATATTATTTTCACCAGGACTGTTTTCATCTGGTAATGCGACGTTGAGGCAATGGAATATTAACATAAAGCGATTTCGTGTCATAAACTTGGAAAAACATGTCAGATTAAACATATAGTGCTCCTTCCAGTAATCACCGAGTCTGTTCATTCGAAATGTACCAGTGTGTATGAGAAGTGCTATAAAGATGCGCATTTCATTACGAGTCACATCTTTCCAAGTCTTAAATCTTGAGTGTGGAGCAATCGATGGCTTGCTGCAGGCATTAGCCGCGTATTTATTCGTTGCCTCTATTATTACATCTAAAATTTCGTCATTAAGAAACCAAAAAAAGGCTTCACATGGTTCTTGCGGTGGCGGTATAAATAACTGTGGCTTCTTAGTGAATTTAATTGTTTTCATAGATAATGGGTTAGAACACCACGCTGAGGGCGGTGGACCGTCCAATGGTTGATGTGAAGGCTGTGAGAGGCATTCATTGGTAGGGTAAAGGGTATCATCAGAATCACTGAGTTCTTCACATTCCGAGTTACTCTCACAATTATCACCGTACTCCATATCACTCTCAGACGAGAAGCGATCGTCGTCACTGCTCATGCCTTGTGAGTCATTCCAGTCCACGCGACGTTTTTTTGATTTCGGACCAGGTCGCGAATCCCACTTTGCTACAGTGGGTTGATCAGGAGATACGTTTGAAGGCCCTGGGATATCTTGGGGAGTTACCACCCGCTCAGGTTGATCCGGTATTTCCATCTTATTAGGATCCGGTTTTCCAGGTGGCTGCAATTTAACAATTTTGAACGGTACCGGATTGCCGATTTCAGATACTTCCAGTTGCAACATCGCAGCAGGCTTAAGCGGGTATATTTCAAAGAAATTTGTGTTTTCCATGTTGCAGAATGCTAGTCATCCACGCAGGCAATAATAAATTCAGTTTTTATAAAATAAAAAGTTCATAAGTGTGCGCGTCGATATCTCTATGTTTGCGTGCGTCAGTTCAAGGACAGTAGCGAGCGCGAACAAGTACGTTTACACGTCCGAACGTCGCGATGACCGCGGGAGACTGACTGAGGCGCGGGTTGCTCAGCGCTGTGTGCGCGGCTTCCCCACTCGCACCGTCACGCGCACGCCGGCCGCCGCTCACAGCACACACTAAACAATGATATGGGAGCTTCATTGTCTATTCGTTTTCAAAACGTTTTAGGTAGGTAGTCATTTCTTTGAATCATAAAGTTGGGATTATCAAGGTGACGTTGACTGGTTAATCAATTGACCTACCGACAGGCTGAGAATGGGGAACAGTACTCCTTCTTCACGCTTTAATATGCCCTGGAATAATAAGTTTACTCCACGAAAAATATTAATACTAGGTAGACCTATAAAACATAGATATATAAACATTATTCATAGGTATTCAAGTTAATAGGCAGGTATATTATTATTGTGAAGAACAGAAGTTATTAGATAGACACAAAGACTATACAAAAATAGAATACAAGTTATAGAAATGAATTAATGGGTAAGTACAATAAACTACCATAAAACATGGCAACTTTGCCCTAAATATCAGAATATTTTTGCTTGAGTTATTTCGGAACACATTAATCTATTTTGTATTATGTTTGTACAACACAATACTATACCATCATGCCTCGATATTTATTAATAAAAAAAATCAAGAAGAGACCATTTGTATTTGCAAACAATACGATTGTTTATGCTGGGCAAATAATCTTAGATTGTTGGTAACTTTGCCAACTTCAAATGTCTACGATATGTCATATCGTATCATTAATTAAAAAATGGCCGAATAAAAGTACAGCGCCATGTAGTATAAAATTAAAGTATGAGATAAATAAACGCATTGATTTATTATCCTTCAATATATAGGGGGCAATCAAACAGCCACTTAGAACATTTTTCTTACATTAATAGTTAATGTCCAAGGGCTGTCACCTTTAAATAAATGCTAGGTATACCTACTATTAAAACTGGTGGCTTTAAGTTAAGTTAGATAGTAATATCTTAGGTTTGCGCGATCACTACACATTATAATAAAACAACTTTTCACCGGATTAATCGCGTGTATAATTGTTTTCTTGTTTTTCCTGACGTTTCGAACACTTTGCAGCGCTCGTGGTCACAGGAGGAATACTGGCGATTAATCCGGTTAAAAGTTTTTTTTTATAATGTTAAGTTGGATAGTTTGTAAGTATAATTATAGTTTTGGTTTCCATAGAAAACTACATTTTGGATTGAGGCAATTATTGACTTGGTTACAGAAATCAAATGGAAAGGAATCTACATAAATGAATTAAATGACTTCGTTAAAATATAATAAAAAAAATATAAGTGTCCTTATTTGTAAGTCTAATATATCATCTTTATAAGAAAAAGAAAAAACTACACTCGGAAATCGGACCGGAACATCGGAACACCTTCTCCTTAGTTAATAATTCGATAAAATTGTAAAATTGTATCTCTAAATTTAAAACGACTGTGACCTCTGAGTTTGTTTCGGTATTCCTTCTCAGGGATAGTCTTAGGAAATACCGTCGCGATTTAGTTTTAAATATAAATATGTATCAGAGTCAAAATAATTTTATGAATTTATCAATTATATGTAAGGTAGACTGAAATAATTTTAAATAAACTGTTGAGACACCTGACATCTTAGTCCTCCTGCGACCACGAACGCTGCAAAGTGTTCGAAACGTCAGGAAAAACAAAAAACAAATAATACACGCTTAGAAATATACCTCCTTACTCATAGTCGTTGATAAAATGTATTTTAGCTAAAACAATTCTGAAGATTTTTGCTATCTCTTTTTATTTACACTTAAGTGACAGGGAGAGACATAAATTGAGAAGCGTTTTTAATAATATGACCCATAATCATAAGTTTTAAGTTAACTGATAATTATTAGGTAATACAATTTGGATTTTTTTAAATATAATTATTAATATTATTGACTGTAACTGCCTCGCTGGTCTAGTAGTCGCAAGCGCGGCTGCTGAGCGTGAGGTCCTAGGTTAGATTCCCAGGTCGGGCAAAGTGTTATTGGGTTTTTCTGTTAAGAGATTCTCAGTAGCAGCCCTAAGTCAGGAAGTTGGTGGTGTGACACCCCCTTCGGAGAGCACGTATAGCCGTCGGTTCTGCGCCTGATCTCTCTCCGGTCGTGTCTGATTGCCGACCCATCGGAATATGAGAGTGAAGGAAGACGGACTGCACCTGTGTTAGCGCATACACTTGTGTACTATAATATCTCCTGCGTACTTGGCTAATCTCCTCGGAGATAAGCCGCCGTGACCGAAATACGGTATATAGTATAGAATATTATTAAATATGTGAAGAGTAAGTTTTTATTGATTTAGTTTTACAATTTCAACCTTTTTATTATAATTGTCCTTAAGTTTTCCGATTATGTAAACATTTAAATACAATGTAAATTGTTCATAAATAAATGACTACTACTGATGCACCAATTAGCGCAGCCGATTCAGTTAAGCGATAAGCTGCTACACTAATCAATTGCGGGTTCGATTTCCGTACGGAACAGTAAGAGAAATAGTATTTTAGTGGATAAGAATGTTTACAAACAAAGAAGATAACTTAACATAACATAACCCGCAGATAACTCCACTGCAGGGCGCGAGCCTCTTCTCATACAGAGAAGGCACGAGCATTGATCACCACGCTAGCTCACTGCGGGTTGGCGATTTCAGACTACCAAGTCCAGGTTTCCACACGATGTTTTCCTTCACTATATGTCTGTGATGTCTTAGATTAACTAAGAAAGTACATATGACATTGAAAAAGTCACATCAGTACAAGGTTTGAACACACAACCTGTGGCTCAGGAGGCGGGCCTGTAACCACTCGGCCACCAAGATAATACGAAGTAAAATGTTTCGTGCCTCGTAACCGGCTTGTTGGTCTAGTGGTCCCAAGCACGACTACTGAGCATTAGGTCTCGGGTTCGATACCCGGGTCGGGCAGTGTTATTGAGATTTTCTGTTAGCAAATTCTCTGTAGCAGCCCGGAGTTTGGAATTGTACTCGGTAGATGGCAATAGGCTCATCACCTATTACTAAGTACTTATAACAGCATTGGTGACATGTGGGTGTACAACTGTGTGCACCTCTGCCTATCCCTTCGGGGAATACAGGCGTGAGGCATTTTTTTTTAATCCATGATCTATTTTAATTTGTTAAAATAATAATTATTATTGTGTTGGCTAGTCTGTCCCGCAATTAGTCACGTTCTCTTAAACTCTAATGATCTTTCAAAGATTATCTTCGTTAAATAAAACATTAAGTACTAGTCGTGCCCTGCGGTTTCACCAACGGATAATTAGCCTAAGTTATTCCTTATATGTATAGTCAGCTACTTACCAGTAAAATCTTTTCAGAATCAGTCCAGCCGCTTGGAAGATTAGCCAGAACAAACAGACATACTGATAATAAATTTAAGACCCGGTTTGTAGGCCTAGTAATTATGGTGCAGTGCAAATAACTGTATGAGCATAAAAAAAACTATTATTTTGACACAACAAACAGTCATAGATACATAAAACAATTATTATTGTAATAGATCGCATATTTCGTTATTACTAATCAACTAGTAAACATATAAAAAAAAGGATTTAAAATCCACAAGTATAGACACATACATTAATAGGTAGGTATAATCAAGAAATTATTCAAATTGTCATCTCAGTCAGTCACTATCAGCGAAATTATTTGGCGCCACACAAAAATCACAGTATCCATCTATAATTATGTTATGGGGCCATCCATACATCAGGAGATGTTTCTTTTAGTATTTTTAACTCCCCCCCCCTCCCTTTTAGTGATATGTGGTGAGGTTTAAGACTAACCCCCCACTCAAAATCACGTGTATTTTTTATTACCTACCTACAAAGACTCTTAATTTTTTTTAGATTATTATCTTTAAATACAGAAAATAAATACACGTGATATCTTACTACACCCCCCTCTCCTCTTGTGATATTTCGTGATTTTTGCCAAACCACCTCCCCCCCTTTCGAGCCTCACGTGATTAATGGACGGGCCCTAAAATATTACTCTACACAGTATCAAGTTCGTTTCTTAACTATTTAGAGGAACAATACTAGTAAAATTTAAGTTGGATCGTCATTAATTCGACGATACGAAATACGACGGTCAGACCAGGTTCGCTGAATGAATGTCGCAAAAGCATTTAGGACAGAATGCCGGCCAGCCAACACAGCCCGTACATTCGTACATGGTGTTAGTTCTCCTCTTGTTCAACCGACAATACTTGCACTCCTTCCTTATTATTTCGGTCAACATTCTTACAGTACCATCCTTGAGTTTCTTCTGTTTAGTCCTCATCTTCGTAATCTTAGTCAAAGCGTGGAACTTACTGAGTGTTCGTGGTGGAGGAACCTTCGGCTCTGGCAGCATCGCCCTTAGTACATTAAGTCTAAAATCGTAATATGTCAACTTCTTCTTACAGCAATAACTTTTGTAAAGGTGATAGGCACTAGTCATATATATTTGCAGTGAATAGATGAACAACTTTTTGTACCAGCGCATCAACCGCCTGGTGCACGGGTGGTATAGCATCAACTGGTCTTGCAACTCCGTGCCCGTCATATATTTCTTAAAATTTATGAGAGCCAAAGGTTTTGCTGTCACATTACCATTCTTTTCGACCACTGACTGTACCGTGCCATCGAATTCCGTAGAGATATATAATATATTTTTATTAAACTCCCTCCATTTTGAAACATGTACACCGTCAAAGAATAGTGATACATCATTATGTTCTGCGTTACGTCTAAACGGATTATCTCTGCTCTTCTTGTTCAGGGTTCCGGTGCAGTAGGTGTTGTTCTCCAGTAATTTGTGCGCTAGTTTGCATGAGGTGTAGTATCTGTCCATATAAACGGCGTGGCCATTGCCCAATTTCTCACGTACCAGCTCCATTACTATTTCTCCTGTTGATACTTTATTCATGTAATCCTTCGTTCTTCCAGCATAGATATGGTATTTAAGCACTGCACCATTGGGTTCCGCAAGCGTATATATGTTTATTCCAGTTCTATGGCGTCGGTGATGTGTATACTCCTGACGCATTAGCTTACCATGCCAGTAGACCATTGACTTAGCAACATACAGCTGTTTTCCTGGATAATATATTTCATTTATTTTCTTATTAAAGTTATCGACGAAAGGCTGAATTCTTTGAATAGTATCTTTTTCACCAGGACTGTTTTCATCTGGTAATGCGACGTTGAGGCAATTGTATATTATCATAAAGCGATTTCGCGTCATAAACTTGGAGAAACACGTCATATTAAACATATAATTCACCTTCCAGTAATCACCGAGTCTGGCTGTTCGAAACGTACCAGTATGTATGAGAAGTGCTATAAAGATTCGCATTTCATTACGAGTCACGTCTGTCCAGGACTTAAATCTTGAGTGTTTAGCAATCAATGGCTTGCTGCAGGCATTAGCCGCGTATTTATTTGTTGCCTCTACCATTACATCTAAAATTTCGTCATTAAGAAACCAAAAAAATGCTTCATATGGTTCTTGTGCTGGCGGTATTAATAATTGTCGCTTCATTGTGAATTCAATTTTTTTCATAGAAGATGGGTCAGAAGACCACGGTGAGGGCGTTGGACCGTCCGATGGTTGATATGAAGGCTGTGAGAGGCATTCATTGGACGGGCCAAGCTTATGATCAGAATCACTGAGTTCTTCACATTCCGAGACACTCTCACTATCATCACCGTATTCCATATCACTCTCAGACGAGAAGCGATCATCGTCACTGCTCATGCCTTGTGAGTCATTGTCCACGCGACGTTGTTTTGATTTCGGACCAGGTCGCGATTTCCGCTTTGCTGCAGTGGGTTGATCAGGAGACACGTTTGAAGGCCCTGGGATATCTTGGGGAGGTACCACCCACTCAGGTTGATCCATTATTTCCATTTCGATATGATCCGGTTCGCCAGGTGGCTCCAATTTAATAATTTTGAAAGGTACCGGATTGCCGATTTCAGATAATTCCAGTTGGAACATGGCAGAAGGCTCCTGTCCAGTCATATCGTTGTTAAACGGCTGTAATTCAAAGGAGTTTGTGTTTTCCATGTTTTAGAATTCCAATCCTTCACGCAGCCAATAATAAATCCAGTTTTGATATATTAAATAAGTTCTTACGTGTGCGCGCCGATATATCGATGTTTGCGGGCGTCAGTTCAAGGACAGTGGCGAGCGCAAGCAAGTACGTTCATGGTTCATGCGTCCGAACGTCGCGGCGACCGCGGGAGACTGACTGCGGCGCGGGGTGCTCAGTGCTGTGTGCGCGGCTTCCCCATTCGCGCCGTCACGCGCACGCCGGCCGGTCGCCGCACACACTAACAATGATTTGCGAGCCTAGCAGCGTTGCCAGGTTACTTTTGTAACCTTTTAGGTTACTTTTAACGACGTCAGGTTACTTTTAGGTTCCACGGTGTGAAAGGTTACTTTTTGGTGTCTTTTTGGGTGTTGAAGAATTAATTTCTATTCCTTTAATTGATTCCAATAATCCAATATTTAATTGAATGTAGTGAGCACAACTGTTGAAAATACGTTTATCTCTCTCGCGACAATATATTACCAGCTAATCAAAACTATGACCAAAGTGTTCTGGCCAGTTTCGCCTACTCACTTGATAAATCGGGTTTTTTCTTGTTCGAGAGCTTAGCACTTGGTTTGTTTAAAAAGTTATGAAAAGAAAGAATTAAAAAAACTAGTCAAGTGTACAAATTAGTAAGTAGGTATAAGTATCAACTTACTGTATAGGGTTTGATGATGAGTTTGTAAAAAAACTAAACTCTGTATCGAACTCGTCTTTAGTAGGTAGGTCAACATTTTTTTTTTGAAAGTTGTACTATTTCAATATAATAAGTACCTAGACCAAAAGTGAGAAGATCAGTGCGCGTACCTACTTTGCAGACTAATAAAATGAAAACAAAAATAGGCATCTACTTAAGTTTATACCTACATTGTTATATATAAACGTCATCAACTTTATGTACCTTAATAATGTGACAAAAATATAAAAGGTTACTTTTCGCACTAAAAGGTTACTTTTTTAGCCATTTTAGGTAACTTTTGATACCTAAGACATTGTTTATTCGTTCTTGGAATCATAAAGTTTGGATTCTCAAGTTGACGTTGACTGGTTAGTCGATTAACCTACCGACAGGCTGAGAGCGGCGAACAACACTGCTTTACGCTTTAAAGTGCCCAGGAATAATAAGTTTACTCCACGAAGAATAATATTAGTAGGTAGATATCATCCATACCCACACAATCGCAAGGGAACGAGGTTATTCAACTCAACATTTTTTATTTCAAATAGACCATATTACAGGCACTTAAGGAAAGTCAAAGCTAGGCACGGTTCCAAGAAGTTGGTCTTATGGAGAAGAACCGGCAAGAAACTCCATAAAATCACAAATATAAATTAACCTACTTACTAAAGTAACCCAAACAAGGCTGTCTCGTTGGTCTAGTGGTCCCAAACGCGACTGCTGAGCATGAGGTCCTGGGTTCCTTCCCGGGTCGGGCAAAGTGTTGTTGAGTTTTTCTGTTAGAATATTCTCAGTAGCAGCCAGGAGTTTGGAATTGTGCCCGGTAAATGGCAATAGGCTAACCACCTATTCCATGGGACTTAATAACAGCATTGGTGAAATGTGGGTGTCCAACTGTGTACACCTCTGCCTACCCCTTCGGGGAATACAGGCGTGATGCTATGTTATGTTATTATTTGGTAGTTGGTATGCTTAGCGAACCATTTTTTCCATTTAATATAATAACTTTAGAATTCGCTAAGCATGCGTTAATGCTTTTCAAAGATTTATCTTTAATTTTTAAGGTAATGGCATCTTTACGACATTGTATTAACTGCAAAGTTAGTCGTGTCGGTTCGGTCACCTGTATAGGGACTGAATAGATAGCAATGACGTCGCCAAAAGACGTGTTAAAATATGCATGAAGAATTCGCGGTGGTGAGCAGAGGTCGAGATGGCTTAGTGGTCAGAGCGCTTGGAGTATCTATCCGGGACGCACAGGTTCGAATCCTGCACTCGACCGAATTCTTTTTCCATTTAATATAATAACTTAAAGAAAATTAATTAATTTCTTTGCACACTTTAAACATCACTATCGCGTTGATTAATCTCTAAACATATTCCGACGATCAACAGCTGGTCACGTAATGCTCAAGTACCTACCGACCCATAGATCCCATTAGACCCCATACGGAACGCCAGTAGCCCTAGAAAAAATAACCCCAGTCGTCTCAGGTTACACGTGTTATCTGCTCAGAAATAGAAACGAGTAAACACTTAACCCATTTTTTGCTAAGTTGGACAAACATAAATCTTAACATTTTTTCTCGTCGTTTTGGACCTCTGAAAGTGTACCTGCACATCAGTGCTCTTATGCATTTGAAAATGTTATTGTATAAAATTTTACCTTATGACACTACACTGAAATTCCATTTTAGAATAAATACAGTCTTTATGAAATTGACATTGAATTTGATGCATTGAAAAGCCATTGCAATTTAAAACCAACCTTATATCATCATTCATCAAAATCCAGATTTCTTTGCCTTTACATATCATTTACATGGCAAACTAAAATAATTCTTATACAATACAAAATATAGTACAGTTTCCAATGGGTAGAGGACTTCCAAAGCAGGGTTGGTTCGCGAGGGCGCGGGGTTCGGGTTGCTATGCAAACGGCTGGTTCGTTCCACTTGGGGCCTAAATTGCGACCCACATTTAGACCAAAGAGAAAGCATTCGTAGGTCTCAGATCAATAAAAAGTATAGTTAGTTACGAGTAGTTATTATTCCAAATCGATTTACTTAATTATTTAATTGATTATAACTTTCTGTTCATAATAATTATTGTGTTGTTTCGTGAATAAAAGTTTTAAATGTCTTTGTTTCCATAATTATGTAGGTACCACTAACCTTTACCGGAGTTCCAGTATCCCAGCTGCATTCGTCGGCACCCACCGAGTTCATGTTGTGTTCCATTTGCAACAATAGGATTACCTAGTAACCACATTTGTAAGGGTTTGAATCAATATTATAAATAGGTCACCATTTTATTATAGTCTACTGAGAAGTAGGGCTTCAATCAGCTATTTGAAGAATTCATTGTGCAGGACTGAGATACCCAGATACATTAATAATCAAATTTTTTTGACAATCCACAATATACTCAGTAGTAAACAATTGATCTGTTAATCTCCTTATTGGTTAAGAAAGAGGATATCAGAAATATGTAATTACTTAACCAATTTCACAAGTAAAACAGAACATAGGTAAGGCGTAGAATTGGTTAGGTTATTCACTTTGTGCTGCATTTTTTGTGCATTCAACACAATGCAACACAGTTGATTATTGTAACACAATTGAAAAAAAGGGGTGTTCCTAATTGCATGTTTTTTGTTATCAGGAATGAATCTACGTTTGGCCACCAACTCGCCTGATGTTAAGCGACGGTGTGGCTGAGGATGGAGCACGTAGATTCAGTATAAACCTATCGACTCGTTATGTAGAGTGGATAGATTTGGGGAGAACGATAGTTGGGGAGTTGATGCCTAGACCCGTCTCCTACAACGGTTGCACCGGATTACATCCCGAAACTCGTATAGGTCCAGGTAAACAGGTAACCAGCCGCGGCGAAAGCCACCAGAGTTGTGTTGCCTGTTTTGCACCACCCAGGGGCCACGTGTAGGGATTCCATTTGAAGGGTGCACTCTTACGGACGCGGGCAACTCAGCCCCCAAATTCATTAAAATTCTTTTGTTTACATACACATGACATCTTATTCGTAAATTATATTTCGGGTTTATATTTACGGAACAAAGTGGAGCACAGCGCTGTTGAATCTCGTTGAGCTCCGGCGCGGCGGCTCCGAGCGACACGGCAAATGAGATGACAGCCGACGGCGCAGCGCTGATTAAAAACTGACAACAAACATGCTTTGTTGTGTATTACATAATGAGGCCGTGACGTCAGCAACCATGTTTACGAGGTTGGTCATTAGGGTACAGCAATGTAGAACTTTAGTTAATTGTAGATAATTGCAGGGATTTAAGTACCTACGAACTGCTTCATTGGTCTAATGGTCGCAAGAGTGACTGCCGAGTATGAGTTCCGGGTTCGATTCCCAGGTCGATCAAATTATTATTGAGTTTTTCTATAAGAGAATTGTCAGTAGCAGCCCGGAGTTTGAAATGGTGCCCGGTTGATAGCAATAGGTTCATCACCGAAACATGGCACTTAATAATAACCGTTTCGGATTTAGGTGTACAACAGTCACTAGCCCTCTGTCTATGCCTTCGGGAATACAGGCGTGATAATATGTTATGCAAAATAGCTTAATAGATACCGAACTAAAATCTACATTACCCTACTAATGTTATAAATCCGAAAGTTTGTGAGGAATGTTTGTTACTCCCTAACGCAATAACTACTGAACGTAGTTTGATGAAATTTGGCACACAGATAGTTTATAACCTGAACTAATACATACTTTTTACCCCGGCTTAGACCAATTCTCAAGTCCACGCAGGCGAAGTCGCGTCAACGAAGTTGTTCTGTCGCAAGACAGAAGCTAGTTTGCTAATAATCTATTCCGTAGTGGTTGGTTAGTTAAAAGTAGGTATTGCAAGACCTTGTGGATCAATGTCGTTTTCTATAGGTAGGTAGTTACCTACATAAATTACTAGATAGTAGGTAAACAGGTACGTAAACAAATACCTTTTATGCGTTTGAAACAGTTATGTGATGCTGATGTTTTTAAAATAACAAGAAGACAGTAACAGTCATAAAATTATAAATCCTACCAATATTATAAACGGGAAAGTTTGTAAGTATGGATGTTTGTTACTCTTTCACGTAAAAACTACTGAATGGATTTTAATGAAACTTTACAATAATATAGCATAAACATCAGAATAACACATAGGCTACAATTTATAAAGATATTGTGTGTATTGTCTAAAATATGACGATAAGTGTCCAGTAAGTGGGAAAAAATCTACCATCTGCGAGCTATTCTGGCGTGCGCTGCCTAAGCCCTGTGAGATATAACAAAATGATAAATATAATAAATAACAGAAAAGACCGCAATGGCATATGTCTATCTCTTATGGATAACATACTACATCCATTTTAATACATTAAAAAATGGGCAATTATGAAGCGGTAATTGGAAAGCGGGACCGGGATAAAAATTTCATGAATACTTTTGGTCGCGATATTCGACGTCGCGAACATCAGACCAAAATCAAACGTAAGAAGACAGAAAGACACATAAACATAAGAAAAGTACAATTGGCGGTCTTATCGCTAATAAACAATTTCTTACAGACAACCAATGGATGGACAAGAATTGTAAGAAAAGATAACGGGTAGCTGCCGGTGAACAGTTTAATAAAATACATATAGTTAGATACACATTACGTACACTTGTTATATTTTATAAATAAATATTACATATATGTACATATATACCGTGTTTTATGAGCTAAAATAAAAATATTCTATTCTACCTAAGGGATCGCGAATGTGACAGACGAACCCAAAACGTTCTTTAAGATAGGAAGGAGTAGAAGAGTGGAATAGAATAGTGTAGAAGAATCATTACATTTATAAAAATTAATAAAGTTGTAAGTGTCTCTGTTTGTAATGTCAGAATAACACCTTTTTACTAATTACTTATGAATGTTTAAACAGTATTCATAAAAAAAAATACACAAAAGAATTAGGGTTCCGCGGGCTGAGTATTAGTGATAGTTATTACTACATAAAGTAGGTTTACTCGATGTATATCCAATGGGCGGCGGTAATCGCTTACCATCAGGCGATCCGTCTGTTCGTTTGCCCCCATAACATAAAAAAACACACACATAATTTTATTGTATAGACTCTTTTCTTCAATATTTATTAACACCGATAAAATACCAATGCCATCCGAACAACTTTTCTCAAACATCAATTTCACTACGCCCCGCTTCGCTCAGCTCAGCTCCCCAATGCCGTCACTCTCACTGATCCTACACTAAAATAACTTCAAACTGTACTTGTTTGTATTGTTACCAACTTAACGAAAACTTTGGACCAATAACATTTGCATAAAAACAGCTTAAAACTGCTTTAACAATGGCCCGGATTTGTTCTGTCCGGGCACGACTAGGGAAGCGCCCCGGGTATGTATCGTATTTTTGGTAGAATGTAATCTATGTTGCTAGGTTTTGGAGTGATTAAAGTTAATTCTTAGATGTTTTTTTGACTGAAAATTATAGGTGTGATTGTGATTATTTATCTAGTGATCGTGAAAGTGATTCAGGATTTAGATTAAATGGATTGCTCTTGTGTGTGCATGAGATTTGTGTCTGTAATCTTACTCATACAGACAAAATGATTAACTAGGGTTACGAAGAAGAATATGGTTAAGAACGTGATTAGAACCAACTTATTGGTCTACTAGCCCAAGCGCTACCGCTGAGCATGAGGTCCTGAGTTCGATTCCCAAGTCGGGCAGTGTTATTTAGATTTTCTGTTGGAAAAGTCTGAGTAGCAGCCCGGAATTTGGAATTGTGACCGGAGTTTTTGGATTGTGATGTGATGATTGTGAAAATTATTTCTAGTTATATCACATCATCATCATATCATCCCCCTGCCCTTATCCCAATTCATTTCGGGTCAGGGCAGCATATATCTGGCATGATGCTAATGTTTTATGACCGGCCGCCTGCCTGACGTCAACCTTCATTGGGAACGCTGTTGTTGGTGGTAACCGCCACCGATATGGTCTCCTTCTATCTAGCTATGTCACACCAAATGTTATTCATGCGCCAGGTTCTGATGTTATCCTACTATCACACGCCAGTAACCGGGCTTTAATAATATAGCTAAATCACATAAAGAGTATATTTCATACAGAACCCCCAGAGCGCGAGTCCAACACACACTTTGCCGTATATTTTTAAATAGGTACTTACAAATCTCCAAGGTACTTCAAAAAGTACTCAGCAGTTTTCAGCCTCACACCCACAGACGCACAAACACTGTTCTTTATGAAGTACACTGATTACGTAATGACCTTCCCCGATCTGCTAATGTGTCCCCCCTAAGTAAGGAGGGGACTTAGTAAGGATTATTTTTAATGAGTCCAAGCTTACCCCCCAAATTTAGTAAGCGTGAGGTTATTTTAGTACTCAAAGACATCGTTGAGAAAATCCCTTTGTAAACTTGTCTTGTTTATATATGTCATCTCGTTTCTTAGAAATTGGAATAATGCAAATATATACTTAAATAATAATATCAATATATTATAATGCTATACTGAGATGTTGACTGCCTTATTAGTCTAGTGGCTGACGGCGCGGCTGCTGAACGTAAGGTCCTCGGTTCGATTCCCGGATCGGACAGTGTGATTGGGTTTTTATATCAGGGAATCCTTAGTATGATATTGTATAAGTGGGACATATGGTATGGAATAGTACATCTCTGCCTTACCTTTTCGGGAATACAGGCATGATGCTATTTTAGGTTTTATAAGCCTGTCGGAATAAATTAGAAGTCGAAAGGTTACCCTGGAACGATGTTGCGAGTCATTTTTTTTTTCAGGTAACCATATAAATGAGTCATATGTAAATTGTAATACAATGAAAATATAATTATACGAGCTGAAATCATAACACTCCTTTGGCTTCGGCGTAGTCGGATAAAAAAGCGCCGTTTCTAACCGCCTTCAAAAAAGTGTGTTCGCGGATAACTTCGTCGTTTATGAACCGATTTTCATGATTCTTTATTATGTTCGTTGCGCTATGGTTATGTTACCGGCCTTTGTATCTGTTTGTAAACCCAACATACTGAATCAGGCACCGACTCCAAAAGTAACAGATAATTATTACCTACATATTGTTCTATAGTAATATCTTAGGTTTTCGCAATCACTACACATTATAATAAAACAACTTTTAACGGGATTAATCGCGTGTATTATTGGTTTTTGTTTTTCCTGACGTTTCGAACACTTTGCGGCGTTCGTGGTCGCAGGATGACTGACTGAAACGTCAGGAAAAACAAAAACCAATTTACAATAGTACACGAGATTAATCCGGTTAAAAGTTGTTTTATTATAACATATTGTTCTTTTAAAATTATTTTATAATAAGTAGCTTTTGATATTATTTTGAACTTTTTAATGTAATAGATTTTTGGGGGCGGTTTTAATTTTTTGTTAAAAATTTATGCTGTCTTAAATTTCTTCGAAGTGTTTTTAGAAATATATAAATCGGGTCTATATCGCGATATTTTATATAAAAGGCTTTTACGAGGTATCGTAAAAGCCTTTTTCTTCGAAGTGGAAAATTTCTAACTTTCGGCTCTGTAACAACTATTTTCGTTGCGTCTAGTTAATTTCGGTCTCACGTTACCTTCAGTTCTCCTCTACGAATAAGTGGAACACGAATCGATACCGCACAACTGATAGAGCCTGGAGCTCTATAGCAACAGACTGGTATGAAGGCAAGCTCTAAGAAAGAGATCATCATCATCCCCCTGCCATTATCCCAATTTATTTGGGGTCGGCGCAGTATGTATTCTTCTTCCACTTTCTAATTGTACTACCTAACTATGTACAAGAAACTGATAATAAAAGTAAAATATATAACATAAAACAAAACGTGGTTTAGACGTCGAAGTACTCCTCCGCATCGCTGTCATCCGGTAATGTGCCCAGAAGACTGGCAGCATTGCCACGTTGAATGGCAATGCTAATTCTCTGACCAAGAAACAGGCCAGCCATCTGGTCACGCGTAGTGTCGACCAATCTGCCAGAAATTTCTTTGAAAAGTTGGCGTGTTCTGGGACCCCATGACCCGAGAGTTTCCACCCGAAACGGCTCGAAGTCGTAGCAGCCGACAAGGTTGCTATATTTGCGCCGTTTGAGAGTCTCTGCAGCAGCAGTAGCAGCGGCGCTAGCACAACCAGCCGAGCTGGGAAGATGTATTGTATTTGTAATTGCCTGCTGCTAAAGGTTTGGCTATGTTTTATGACCGGCCGCCTGCCTGACGTCAAGTCTCATTTGGAATGCTGTTGTTGGTCGTAACCACGGTCTCCTTCTATCTAACTATGTCACACCAAATGTTATCCATGCGCCAGGTTCTAATGTTATCCTACTATCACACTCCACTAACCCGGTCGTTCTATGATACAGATGAATAATTCAAATGCAAAACGATCTATAAAGTTCTTTTTTTTTTGTAGAAATTAAAAATACGGACGTGAGTAACAGAATCGAACCTGCGCTTCGGGTATAAATACTTCAAGCGCTCTGACAGCTAAGCCATCTCGACCTCTGTTCATCATTATCACATTTGAATACGTCTTTTGGTGACGTCATTGTTATCTATTTCGTGCTTATATTACCTATTATTCCTACTTACGAACTTGTACTGAACGCACTATAATATTGTAACTCCCTGTCCTGGGTTCGGAAGAAAGAAGAATATGGAGAAGAATTATTAGGTACATTTAAGTCGTAAAAAACACATGATGGTAAAGAATGGATGATTAGTTAGTTATTATTGAATGTTATCAAGTTAAGTCTGATTAGATATTGTTATTAAATATCGGAATCTAAAATTATAGACTTATGCAATAAATGTTTATATTACATTAGTGTATATAGGTCAGTTCAGGTACTTTATGTATTACTTATATAGAATGTGTGTATGTGTGTATAGTCTGCTTACATAACACAAAAGCATCGTTCTTGTATCCCTACAGAGCAAACCATTGGTCTTTGCGAGATAGATAATAAATCATTCACCTATTCTAGTAGTATACTAAATATTTACTATACTTACTATATTGACCATACTTACCATACTTACCACACTACCCATACTTACCACACTTACCATACTTACCAATCTTACCATACTTACCATACTGACCGTACTTACCATACTTAGCATACTTACCATACTGACCGTACTTACCATACTTAGCATACTTACCGTACTTACAAATTACAATACTTACAATACTTACCATACTTACCATACTTATCATACTATACTTACTAACTATACTACTATTTTATAAATGCGAAACTGTGAGGATGGATGGATGTTTGTTTGTCTTTCACGCAATAACTACTGATCGGTTTTGGATGAAATTTGGTACACAGATAGCTTATAATCTAGATTAAAACGTATGATACTTTTTATTACGGCTGGACCCAATTCTAAAGTTCACGCAGACGAAGTAGCGAACAGAAGCTTTAATAGCTTCTGTTCGCTACTTCGTCTGCGTGAACGCTAATAAATAATATATGTATATAGAAAATATTTAAAAATATATAATTAAAGTTCGTTTAAACACGACAAGATAAAGAGAAAACAAGATGAAACATAATAATAATTAAAATAAACCCTGTCGTGTGCGAGTAAATTTTTATTTTACACCTTGTAGCGACATCTATGTCACTACATGGATACTACGCGCATAACACGCTACATCGCGCAAGCAAAATTTGACGGCAGATCTGCATATATACAACCGCCCGAAAGTAACCGTCTGGCCGTGGCCCGCCAGGCAATATCACCCCCCTGGTTGGAGAATCCTCCATTTAAAATGGACGAACACCACACCTCATTCCTCCTTAACCTTTTTGCGTACCATAGTCATATTAATCTTACTAGCCTTTTTTACCCGAGATAATATAAGGATTCTATCGATAGCTCATACATCTAAATCGGTCATAGGGACATACATACATGAAATCCTATACCCCAGTCGTGTAAAAAAATAAAAAGTAAATCATTACAAAAAGTCGTATTGACATTCATTGCTATTTCTTAATACTGATAACCTATTATAAGCTATTTAAGGTCCTAATTTATTAGGTAATTTTCTTTGAAAGGATTAATGTAAGTCAAATACATTCACTTAAGCTAAGAATTAAACGGAAACGATAAATTATTTGTAATTAACATAGTACTAGCAAGACGAAAATTGCTACTAGAACGGCGAACATTAAGAAAAAAAAATATTGTTGAAAAAACTTGAATTATGGCCTAAATGAATCCTTATCACTTACACATTGACCCCTTAAAAGGAAATTACCTAATAAAATAGGACCTTATATACCAACTATCTCTTGTATACTAACCAAAGCTGAGTGACCACTTACAGACAAGCAAAGCAAGAAATCTTAAACATTTCTTTACCAGTGAAGTACAAAGTAAAGTGGGGTATATTGACTCGACCTCCGTAAAATGTCACCGTAAAGGGTCTGGTTCCACTGCAAGTGATAAATCGGCAACCTTTGGGCCTCTGTCAGTGGCAGGGCTGCATTTACCAATGTACTTTACTAATAACTTGTTACGCGATACTAGGCTTTATAGGCAATGAGTTATAACTAGCTTCAAAAATATAGGAGAATTTCTGTTTTATTTATTTATGTGTTTTTTTGGAACTCTTAGGCTACCACTGCACTAGTTTCTGTCGATATAGTGTTTTGTCGAAGTATTGTTCTGTCGGAATAACGTTCTGTCGCAGCACTGTGTTGTCGAGTTCCGTCGTCGGTACAAGTGTAATTAGAAGTTCAGAATGACGATCATTTTTTTTTGCAAAGATCTTGGAAGGGTGACCTCTCTTTTGCTGTGGGTGTTACATAACGGACTGAAGGAGTTTTTATGGGGGATCGGCACCAATTTCTTGTCAGTTGATCACCAATTGAGCACAAAGGTCTTTAACGTTAGAAAACGAGTGATAGAACTAAAATAGACTTGGGCAGGACAATAAATTGGCAAGGCGTTATGATGACAGATGGAGTATAGCTGTTACCAGGTGGCGTTTAAGAACAGAACGTAGGAGTAATAGTGGCCCAGCGGCAAGATGAGCGGATAATATTCGACATTATATATTGCTACTCGTCGAGGAGGAGGTACGGGATTTTTTAAATTTTTAGAGCATACGGCGGAATCTTCTTCCATATTTTAACACGTCTCATGGCGACGTCATTGCAATCAATTCAGTACCTATACAGGTGACCGAGACGGCTTAGTGGTCAGAGCGCCTGGAGTATTTATCCGGGAGGCGCAGGTTCGAATCCTGTTCGCGACCGTATTCTTTTTCCATTTAATATTGTAACTTTAGAGTTCGCTAAGCATGCGTTAATGCTTTTCAAAGAGTTATCTTGCATATGGAGGAATTTGTGGCCAATTTATATATTTACAAATTGATAGCAAGTTAGTCCCGCAATTACCCCGCTGGTTATTAATGGTCGGAGAACTTTAATGCCCATCTCCTTACAAAAATCCTTTGATAACTTAATTACATTTACGGGTAGGAGCGAGTAGCCTTTTCCTGGTACTGCACGAAACATAACGTAAATTAATTAATTACAACTTAGCCCATTTTCGACCAGGAAGTGGCTTACAAATAAAGCGTATAACACCTATTTATTACATTTCAGAAAAGAATAAGCAAAAAAAAAAATACAAAAACAAAATTCATCTTCATAATCCAATTCTCGTTGATTAACCCTAAAATATCGCGGCACTCCTTTTTCTGTTACGCAAAATTTAGTGGTCCGTGCGACCGTAGAGGTCAGCTCCGGCTTTTGTTACGTCAGATCCGGTCCGGCGATAAATAAGCGCGGCCCGGTCAATAGTACCCGTACCTGCGACCGACGTTATGTGTGAAGATAGCAGCATTGAACGGTTAGATGGTGTGTATGGGTATTGGTTATCGGGTTTGTTTCCGGGTATATTGTGTTTTATGGTGATATTAAAACTTGGTAAGTTTTCATACTTAATCATTTGTGTTTAGGTATTTGGTAGCCGTTAAGCAATATTATAATAAAACAACTTTTAACCGGATTAATCGCGTGTATTATTGGTTTATGTTTTTCCTGATGTTTCGACTGATTTTTTTTTAAATAAACTGTTGAGACGCCTGACACCTTAGTCCTCCTGCGACCGCAAACGCTGCAAAGTGTTCGAAACGTAAGGAAAAACAAAAACCAATAATACATGCGATTAATCCGGTTAAAGTTGTTTTATTATAATGTATAGTGATCGCGAAAACCTAAGATATTACTACGTTAAGCAATATTTTTCTTTTTTTGTATAAAACTTTGCACCACACTACGAATTTCTTCCTGTATCGCGGGTGCGTTTACAAACACATAATCTCACATGCACACACATCCAGACCCGGAACAATTATCTGTAGATCATACAAATATTTGCTACGTGTGTGAATCGAACTTTCGACGTAGCAGACGGTGTCGCGACCACTGCGCCTACCGTGCCGTCTCACAATTTCGCAACGTGAATTTCGTAATGACACTTGTTACGTCTAGAACCACAGGTTACTGGTGAACTGTATAGTTGTAAATTATTGTGGAAAGGAAACTACGGTCGTGTGCAGGATACGAACCTGTGCGACCCGTATAATACTCGATACTACTAAGCCCTCTCGACCACTCCGATTTTTTTTCCACATTTTCATACTTTGCGACGTCATCGCTATCTATACAGTCCCTATACAGGCGTCCGAGCACGGATCTTTGTCGACAAACTTGTCGACTCGATAAAAGTTTTTATTTATTGAATTTTATCGTTTTATCAACATCTTATGTCAAATCTGACATTTAAAATCGACAGATGTGTCGGTAAAAAAAAACATTCCCACACCTCAGGTTCGAATTCTGCTTACGACCGTATTTCTCTTTCCGCCAAAAAAAATAATAACTTTTGGTTATGTAATTGATTATTATTGTAGGTAAATACAATATCTTGCATGTACAATTTATCTGGCACATATATAGTTATATAGTTGAAACTTTCTTAGAAACCGCTGGATGTTTTAAAATTTAATTTAATTTAAAAAGTAGATAATAAATAGTTCATTAACTGAATTAAGTTTCAATCGAAGACATCCATCGGTTTCTAAGAAAACTTCAACTATATCTGACGACCCTGGATACCTATCTCTTTTGTCGACTATACCATATTCTAGCAAATAAATTATTTGATAACTTTAACATATTTTATTAGATTTTTGTTCCGTCGAAATGTCATTTATTTAAAACTAGCTGTGCCCGCGACTCCGCCCGCGTGGATGTCGGAAAAAATTTGACGTCAGGGCTGCCTCTTTCGGCAAAAATATTGTAACACAAATTTAGGGTAAATTAATGAACACTTTTTACAATTTTTATTAATTTTATTGTCTTACAAATTAAATAAGAAAAACATTACACCAATACAGTGTTACATTTTTATAAAATGAGTATCCTGTCTTAGTTTAGCTTTATCGTTGACAATATTCAGATTTTAATGAAGAGATAAAAACAAATCTTTCACAAGATTTTTATACATGGAGAAGGAGGCCCAGTGGTATATAAATAAGGTAATATCTCATTTTTCAAAGTCTCACTTTGGATTGAAATATTTTACTTAGGTTTTATCCATATATGGGGGCAAACGAGCAGACGGATCGCCTGATGGTAAGCGATTACCGCCGCCCATGGACAACCGCAACATCAGAGGAGTCACAAGTGCGTTGCAGACCTTTTAAAAAGGAGTACGCTCTTTTCTTGAAGGTTTGAAGGTCAAATTGTTCCGTAAATACCGCAGGCAATTGATTTATTTTATCCAATTATTGCTGTGGTCTTAAGTACTACGGTGCTTAGCAGTCTTCGTTTTAGGGTTGAAACCTTGTTATCCATATTAGGTATTGTTTTTAATTCAATAAAAGGGCCCCTGTGGTGCCAACCCTGATTTCTCTTCAGCACTTGTAAATACTGATCTAAAATATATGAACAGTAGACTATTAGGTTTGTGTCGATATTTCCTTTGTTTCAGTAGTGGAGTCAGAAGTGGTCGGTGTAGCCGGTATCAATTTAGTCGGTAATGCAGTAGGTCGTAATTGTGGTCTATATATAATATCAGAATGGTCAAAATGTAGTGAGCACACAAAATGAGATTTTATTTTAGTTTCTGGTTTTGCTAAGTCGGGTCTGCCGATCAGTTCTGCCCAACGCTTGCGTCTGAAAAAAGTGAATATTAATTATGCATATTTTCATAAAAGTCAAATAGTCTATTATAATAATAATTATAGGTAAATACATGTAGGTAGTTAGACAAACGAACAAACAAAAATGTAAATTTACAAAACAAGCAAGCGAAAAGCAACACAGTATCGAAAATACCTCGCCACCATTTTATGAATATTGTTTTATAAAAATGAAAACTAAAAATACGTACCTTTCTTCATCAGCAGGTAAATGGAAATAAGAAAGGTTTTTATTTCTGTTTTTGCAGGATCTGCATCCATCCACTGCACATAAATTACCTGAACAAGACATGACGAAGCAAATTGCGAAGTAGGTGACGTCAGTACTAAATAATAACATACGTGTATGCGACGCGCGGCTGCCGGCAGCACACTGAATTAGAGATCGCACACGGTCCGGCGGCCGGCCTCTTTAACTCCAAGTACTTGTGCGCGCTGAATACCGACCACACCACCGCGAGCGTTTCAATTCATTGGGCTGTCAGCAGCCGCGCGGTGCGTGCGTATGCCTTTTTTTTAATATATGGCATTTCGCAGGTCATCCTAGGAGGTTGTCGGCTGCTTAAGCGGGCTTTCCTGTGGTTGCCTTTATAATTTTAAGGCCCCCAGCCACGGCATTCAACTTATAAACTAAGCGACAACACGCTAAGGGCACCTCTGCGGGGTACTAGCCTCGGCTTAGGGCGTCGCTGGTGGGAGGACAGCAAGGGACTGGCTGGATCGGATTCATATCATTATTATTATTAAGGGAAGAATTTAAAGCTGCAGGTTCAGCGGCGCGGGCTGTGCACGGGCAGGGGTCGGGGCGGAGAATTACGGAGACGTCGCGATGGGCCTCGACGGCGAGGCCGATATACGGTGGTCTGTTTTTGTGTAGCGTATGTTAATGCTTCAAACTGCCAATAAATACTTTGTAATTCGTGTCCACGTGGACATGCAATGAAAAGTAGTGTGAAAACCCAGATTATCGCTAGTTTCGGCCGCGTGGTTTCGTTAGATGTTTCAGCAGACTAAAATCCGGACTAAAAATTAAACACCGCCTGGACGCTCCCCGGACGCACTCTAAACTAGACCAATTCTGGGGAAACCCAGACGCGTCTTTAATTAACATTAAAAAGTCCAAACTCACTCAAGGTTTGCCATAGAACCATGAACCGTAGTAAACCTGGTGTTAAATTATCGGATCTTAATTGTATTCAAATCTCTGACGTGGTCCAGATACCCACCCGACTGAAGAGGGACTGGCCGAGACGTGCTTGCAGTATGCCTGATGAGCTGTGAGCCTCCGTAGAAAACGACTGCGACCCTGAGACAACGAGACCAGGTCGAGATAGACCACGACTAAGGTGGCGGGAAGACTGAGGAAGACTTTTTTCCAAGGCAAGACGCAGCTCAAAACCGGAATTGATGGAAGGAATGCGTTTTTAAAGAAAAAATGTATTTTGAGACATGAAAAACGTATTTATGAATTAGCTGGTGCCCGCAACTTCGTTTTGTCCTTCTCCAAGGTCCAATCTATCTCCTTGCCAAATTTTATTACGATCCGTATAGCCGTTTAGTCGTGAAAAGGTAATAAATAAACAAATAGAGTTACTTTCGCATTTATAAAGTTAGTCTGGATTAGCATTTATTGTATTTCCAAATAAGTGCAGATAATTTATTCATGATGCTTTGTTTCATTTCTCTAGTTGCTTTTGAAGGCTTTCTGCGACAATTTCGTTATCAACCAACCATATCTTACCTATATCAAAAGACCCAAATTAAATTTACCAGGGTTGCCATCAGCTACTGCACGATTGTCGAAAATCATTACCTTTCCACGGGCTGTCAGGCAATTTGAATTTTCAAAAGAGTGCCCCAACAATTGGGTCGCAAAGTGCACTAATTCGGGCCCGAGTGTGGGGGGTCAGTCGGCGGAACGGGGGAAACCATGGCGCCATGAATTACTGGGCATTGTGTATAAGTTACCAATGTGTGATCGGATGTACGGATGTAGTAGGGTTCGATTCAGTAGGCTGAAGTTGTGTCACAGATTATTAATGCGTATAAAATTAATTTAAAGTTATTAAATGTGGAGAGTAAAATATGGTTGTGAGCAGGATTTGAACTTGTGCCTCCTACCCTGGCCACCCATCTACAGACTGGCCTCACTTAGCCTAGCATAACCTCAATCATCATTTACCGCCCAGCGTACAGATAACCGTTACCAACGAATTTATACTTTGTTAGTACATTGCGTCTTATATTTTTAAAAGCTGCTGATGATGCCCGGGGGGGGGGGGACACGGTGTAGAGTAGTTGGTGGTAGTTCTGATTTGATACCGCTTGCGTATGTGCATATATTTGCGGGCGGGTGGGCGGTGCAGGGGTAATTGCATGACTACCCTCAATTTTGTGGAAGTAGATAATGTATTTATTTGCATCCATACGTCTGCTGTTATTACATTTAGCTACGATGCTAAGCTACGCAAGTCCCCTAATTCACAATTCCCTTGAAAAATTCCACGAAAATCCAAAGTCTGATTTGTATTACTGTTTTTGGGGTCACTATGACAGGGGGCTACCCGAAATAAGTATCTTCATTGAAGCACGGGGTCCGCCATTATTGTGTTGTAATAACAAAAGGGTTTCGATGTCCCATCTCTGCCTAATGATAAAAAATTAAACCATTTTTGTACTCCGCTGGTTAGGCAAACGAACGTTGGAGTTCTTAAATTAATTTATTTCAATAGTGATGTCTTTGTTGGGTGTTTTTTTTTTTAATGGACGAAATGGCGTGTGTTTACTGTCCCATTATTTCTTTCTTTCTGTTTCCTGAGTTTAATGTACGGTAACACCTACCTACTTATATCAAACTGTATAATTTTATGTGACATTATAATTATTACGATAGCAAAAATATTTTGACGAAGCATTTTGAATTATGAATTCTTTAAGTAGGTAATCAATTTTTAATAACACAATATAATAATACTTATCTTTACGGAGATTAGCCAAGTACGCAGGAGATATTACAGTGCACAAGTGTATGTGCAAACACAGGTGCACTCCTTCACTCTCATATTCCGATGGGACGACAATCCGACACGACCGGTGAGTGATCAGGCGCAGGACCGACGGCTTTACGTACTCTCCGAAGTACGGGGGTGTCACACCGCCAATTTCCTAACTCTGGACTGCTACTGAGAATTTCCTAACAGAAAAATCTAATAAAACTTTGCCCGACCTGGGAATCGAACCCAGGACCTCATTCTCAGCAGGCTCGTTTGCGACCGCTTGCCAACGAGGCAGTCAAACACAACATAACCAGCCCATTATTGTCCCATGCAGGGCAAGGACCTCTTTTCATCACGTTAGCTCACTGCGGGTTGGCGATTTCAGACCTACAATTCCAGGTTTCCTAACGAAGTTTTCCTTCACCGTATGTGTACCTAACCAAAGGTAGTAAGTACATATAACATTGAAAAAGTTATACTGGTACTTACATGCCAGATTTGAACCCATAACCTGTGACTTAAGAGGCGGGTCCGTAACCACTCGGCCAGCACGACAATAAATGCAGTAATAATTTACTTAGGTAGGGCTGCCAGGTATTAAAACCGAAAAGCCGGACGGACCAGCCAGTTTAGGTAAACATTTGGGTAAAAAAGCCGGACACCCTTATTTTTCTAGACTTAATATAACAGAACAATTTCTTTTGCAGAAAAAAAGCTTTTTTTTGTCATTTAACATAAAATCACCTTAATGTAAAAAAAAATGACAAATAGGTATATAAAGGCCGGACACCGTCTAGATTTGGCCGGACACGCAACTAAAAAGCATGACTGTGTCCGGCTTTATCCGGACGCCTGGCAACGCTATACTTAAGTATACAGTTCAACTAACTTACGATGAAGTTATTATATTAAATGGAAAAAGAATACGGTCGCGAACAGGATTCGAACCTGCGAACTCTAAAGTTATTATATTAAATGTGTTTTTTCCATTTAATAAAATAACTTTAGAGTTCGCTAAGCATGCGTTAATGCTTTCCAAAGATTTATCTTGAATTGTTAAGGTAATTGCATTCTTTACGACATTGTATTAACTGCAAAGTTAGTCGGTTCGGTCACCCGTATAGGGATTGAATTGATAGCAATGACGTCGCCATAAGACGTGTTAAAATATGGAAGAAGAATTCACGGTGGTGAGCAGAGGTCGAGATGGCTTAGTGTTCAGAGCGCCTGGAGTATTTATCCGGGAGGCGCAGGTTCGAATCCTGTTTGCAACCGTATTCTTTTTCCATTTAATATAATAACTTTAGAGTTCGATCTTACTTACGATGATTTTCTAGGCAACCAGTTGGTTAAGTTTAAAAATTATTTTCTTCTTTTCCAGATATGTTCTATCTATACTTACATAGGTACGCATATATTCGCAATTCTTCATTCTTCCTCATGGCAAGCCTGTGTGATCATTCATCGACCCCCCATTGTGCAGGAGGCGTCTGATAAATCTTCGTTAAGAATCACTTGGCTACACGATAGCTATAGGCGCATTATATTATGTAGCTTTAAAACCATGACTAGGAGGTGTAGAGACTAGAGACAAGATTGCTTCGGGAAAGGAAAGGATGTACTTTTACACGACTGCTCAAAAAAATAGTGTTATGTTACAAGGTTGATGTAAGTATGTATGTATGTGTGAGTGTCTTTATTCAACCATAACTTTTAAATGCCTGAACCGATTTAGATGTTTATGGTATGGTTAGAATCCTTGTATTTTCCCGAGTAATCTTCGAATTCGGGTGTTATTGGGTTTTTCTGTTAGAAAATTCTCGATTACAGCCCGGAGTTTAAGATTGTGCCCGGTAGATGTCAATATGCCCACCACCTACCACAGAATTGGGGAATGTGGGTGTAACACTATGTACTTAAACGTCTGCCTACCCCGTCGGGCGTGAAATAAGGCGTGACGCCTGTTTACAACAGAACTAAAGCTTCACTTAATCAATACCTACCATGTTTTATAATCTTACAAAATTAAATTAGCAGGCACAGACGATCGCAGATTACTTCAGGAAACAAACAATTTTATTTTCCACCGCTATCACAGAATAAAGGACAAACAACATGTTTATCGCTCCGATAACACGCAGCGGAGTAAACACCCCAAATATAACGAAAACATCAGTTGCTACTAAGGCTGTAAAAGTACCACCAATAGGTACTGACATCACATAAAAAAAAAACAACAGAAAACCTACTCACCACAATACCTTCTGTGATAAAGAAATTGCACAGTAACTTTTTTCAATTAATAAAATAAGAAGAAAAAGTACGCCTTTGTCCTGGTGTGGGACACAGTATAGGTAAAAAAAAAAACAACAGCAGTTATAAAATTCCACCTATAAATAATTATAATTTCCGATAAAATATACCTACCTATCTTTTTGTTGTCTACTTAGTCAGATTTATGTGATATCTTGTGTGCAATTAGTTATAGGTATAATGTGTCGCAAAAATTCACTTTTTTACACACCAAAATAAACAAAATGTAGAACAGTTAACAAATAATTTAGCTATTTTTTCAAACAAATATCTAGGAGACATATTCATATCAATTAATGTTCACCGGTTTGACTCGTGACATCGCCGCGGGCTCAGCTCATGACAATCCGGGCAATCCCGAAAAATGCACGTGAGTAGTAACCGGTGAACATTAACTATCTAGGAGTACTTGTAAATAGTCGTACCTACATCTAAAATATTAATTTCTAACAGTTTAGTTCCGTGTGTATGACAGTTCGTACAGGCTAATACGGTCATGTCTATACGTCCTTACCTTTGTCTTCATAAAGCGTTATCCTTCTGTGATCCTCTCTATAGTGGCAACCCTAAGTGATCAGGCGACAGTCAGTCGCATCACTTACGACAATATCCCATAATGCCCTATACATTGCCGCTATTGTTTTGCACTGGCCTATAGATACGGTGAATTAGGAGATAATGGACGCTTTGACACCGGGACAAAGAGTGTTTTTAAAGGTAAAAAGTGAGGGTCAAAGGAAAATGTTACAGTTGGGGTCATAGCGTCTGTTTGTCACCTTGTGAGGTAGGTAGAGATAGTATGAAAGTTAATTAGATTAAATACGTACGTTGTTTTTGTATTCTGTGTGATAATTTAAGTTGTTTTGTTCTTCGTCGTATTGTGATAGTGAGATTTGCAAAATTTTTTGTGACTTAGTCGCACTTGGTAATGAAATGTAGGTATGATATAAAACTAGGAAAGTCTAGTTATTTTATCAACTACTTAGGCCTTCTTATTTTTACTGAAATAAAAAATAGCCTACATATATTACTTCTGGATAAAGTAACTTTCTATTGTTGAAGAAATTATTAAAACAAAGACAAAATATTCCTCTTTATAAAAGAATTATTTCTTTATTTGTCTTAAAATACATATTCAATATAATTTTAAATACATATTAAACAAGTAAAAAATGCAATATATATTTAAAAATATAAAAAACAGTATGCCACCGGTGTCGGGAACAGGGTCCAAGCCACCGGTGGTTAGGGCTCCATCGAGAGAAACCTCCTGACAATTCGTGCCGTGTCAAGGAGTACTGCTCTCTGCATCAAGCTCTTGACCCAGCTGCCTAACGAGAGCCTCCTAAGATGTTTGTCGAGGCTCTTGGGTATTAACCCATTGGCTGAGACGACTATCGGCACAATGATTGCTGAGTCAACATCCCACATATCGACAACCTCGTGTGCTAAGTCAAGATATTTGAATAATAATAATAAAGAATTATTATTATTAGTACCTACAGATTCAGCTTGATATACGAGTACCAATTCCAGTAATGAAAAAACCTCGCAGTTCAAATTATTATTCCAATGTATAATATTTTAATATAAATATTTATTTCCATTGAATTAAAGAGTTGTTTTATTTATGTATGTAGACTTGTAGAGCCTAAAAACAACGCCTAAAATAATGTCTGATACAACTTATATAATCGCCTATTATTTACGCTTCGTTTTTAAAAGACAATAACAGCAGCGACCAACATTAATTTAACAGTAATTTATTCGCACAATAAAACGAACAAACAAGTGTATTGTTACCTATTGTGTAACATGAGTCACATTATTACACACACTCTGTTTAAATTGATAATAAAACGGAATTAAACATGTCGGGGCAGCCATTTTGCCAATCACGGCCCCAAAATCATAACATTTGCCCGGGACAAATTAATTGGCCTATAACTACGTATACTTTTTTAATTCTGCCACATCCCTTGGTAACGGCGTCCATTACTGGACAGGGCACGGGTTTTATCTTTCGACTAGTGATGTGATATGTTTTTATCCGAATAAACGCTTAGTATTTTTAGGCATGATATTATGAGTGTGAATTTTATTCGACTAACAATAACTACTTTATAAAAAAAATATATAACTCGTTTAATTCAGGCATAGTATCCCATATAGACACAGTTTTAAAATACATTAGACATAACAATCGATTCAGTTTATAAATAAAGTAGTTTAAGTTCATTAAAATAAAATTAATTCAAACAAAATTCATAAAAATGTATAGGTATTTTATGTCAGTATATATAATAATTATGTGAGTGAATAAATTAACACAAAAAAAATAAGATGCTGCATATTAATTGCGTAACACTTATTTTTTAGAATATAGACCGAAATAGTATTTATTATATCTAAAGAACTACAGTTAGTATCCAAGACTGTAAGTACGTAGGTATCACATATTCACAGCATTCAGCCCCTGCAATTTATGGTTACGACTTGGGAGATTATAAACAGCTGTTCCTCTATGTTTTTATATCCCAGATCAGCACATTGTCGGGACATGCATGGGGCGTATTTTAATATATCCGCAAGAATCTTATGGGCTAGGGTGATAACTAGGCATCTATAAATATATATGGTTCAGCGTTAAACCTCATAAAGGAATATGAGTAACAGAGTCACGATCCAAAGTAATGAGGTAGCGACAGGAAAAACAAACATAACATAACATAACATAACATAGCATCACGCCTGTATTCCCCGAAGGGGTAGGCAGAGGTGTACACAATTGTACACCCACATTTCACCAATGCTGTTATTAAGTCCCATGTAATAGGTGGTGAGCCTATTGCCATCAACCGGGCACATTTCCAAACTCCGGGCTGCTACTGAGAATTTCCTAACAGAAAAACTCAATAACACTTTGCCCGACCCGGGAATCGAACCCGAGACCTCCTGCTCAGCAGTCGCGCTACGGGACACTAAACCAACGAGGCAGTTCAACAACACAAACATGCCAATATAAAAGTATATGTTTTATTAACTACATGTATATAATATATAAAAATCATAATTTTATATGGGGATTAACGATAGAAGCATTGTTTCCTGTCGTATGAATGGAGACATTTTATTTATTCAATTAATAATAACAAATATGTGGCATTGCTTCTAATGTTTATTAATTTTTATTTATCCAGTAAAATCCTTGACGAAATTAAAGAAATCTGTATATCTTATTTAATTTAGCTGTCAATCAATGTCCGGTCTAACCAAAAATCCAAGAATAAAAATATCTACATATATCCGCGGATATTATTAACCGTCGCTGCCCATCACTATACCCCATGGTCATATTTTAATGTCCATAAATTGTAGTAATTGAGCCCAGAGTGGCAGAGGCGAGTGACATGTCGTTTTATTTTACAATACCATGGATTTATGGCACGGGCCAGCGTGGGGCTATCTAGTTAAAAATTTACGCCTTTTAATGGTGCATGCAGGTAAAGGAAATTTATTTAGGTACAATTACTTTTTTGGGTTTTTAATTATAGATTGCGTCATAAGGCTATTGTGTTTGGATTTTTGTGGGCTATCTCTCAGGGGTTGGGATATTTTCTGTTGTAATAAGATTGTTCGGTTATATTTAGATTAGCAGGTTCAAAAATATTATTATAACAGCCTAGTTGGTCTAGTGGGTGCAAGTGCGGCTACTGAACGTGAGGTTCTGGGTTCCATACCCAAGTCGGGCGAAATGTTATTGTTTTTTATTTAGTAGCCAATTATATTACATAAGAATTAATAACACCATCGGTGAAATGTGGTGATAAAATACATCTTTGCCCATCCCTTCAGGGAACAGGCATGATGTTATCTATACCTAAATTACTATACAGATACCCTTTCCAGACAATTTGGAACTATGACTCGTTTATAATTTGTGCGTTCTACCTCAAGATCGTATTTAATGGAGAGTTGTCTTGTGCCGTGGGGACCTCCCACAGCAGCCCCATAATGGTGGGGATCTAAAAGCTTCCGGCTGGTGCACCCTCGAGATACATCCACTTCCTAGCCAATAGAGTGCATTAGTGACTGTTAAAGCTGCTATTTGCGAGGCTGAGATCTTTGTGTAAAATATGACGTTAAACAAGTATGAGGTGAGCAGCGGTCGAGATGGCTTAGTGGTCAGAGCACCTGGAGTATTCATCCGT
Organism: Xylocampa areola; assembly: GCA_935421205.1. NCBI lineage: Eukaryota > Metazoa > Arthropoda > Insecta > Lepidoptera > Noctuidae > Xylocampa > Xylocampa areola. Next base: position 506,112 of record OW285215.1, read on the forward strand.
CAGTTGCAGGTTCGAATCCTGTTCGCGACCGTATTCTTTTTCCATTTAATATAATAACGAAACATGATAGTTCAGGGATACTCGAGTTTTGGCGCGACCGAAACTAAGGCCGTAACTGGCCGAAACCGAAATTTCGGTCGGTCACTAAACCCATGTAATAAAAACACAAAAAGTGCCATCAGCCCCATCCATGCTTCAACTCCAAACTGAGCCGCTACAGAGAATTTTCTTAAACTTTGAACTACCCGGAAATCGAACTCAGTACTTCACGCTCAGCAACCGCGCTTGAAACCACTAAACCAGCGAGTCATAATTTTATTTAGTATTCAGTTTTTCTATTAGAAAATTCTCTTTAGTTGGAATTATGTCCGGTTGATTGTAATACTCACCACATATTATAATAATAATAAATATTAAATTAATTTTATATTTTTAAATGTATATTTATATTTTAGTTATATATTTAAAAATGTATTGAGTATGCTTATAAAATAAATAAACGAAATAATAATAATATTCCACAACTACCACACAACGCCGTCTAGTCTCAAGCTAAGCAGAGCTTGTGTTATGAGTACTAGACAACTGATAAACATACTTATATATTTCTAAATGCATACATATTATAGATAAATTACACCCAGACACAGAACAAATGATCGTGCTCATCACACAAACATTTGTCCTGGGTGGGAATCGAACCCACGACCTCCGGCATAGCAGTCAGGGCTACTAACCACTAGACCAACAGGTCAGTCCAATTACATGGGACGTGGTGAAATATGGGTTTACAACAGTATCTACTCCTCTGCTGAACCTTTTGGGGAGAAAAACTTGATGCTGTGTTACGTTATGTTCAATAAACGGAACATTTTATAGGTTTTTCTGTTAGGAAATTCTCAGTAGCAGCCCGGAGTTTGGAATTGTGCCTCGTTGATGGCAATAGGCTCACCACCTATTACATGGGACTTAATAACAGCATTGGTGAAATGTGGGTGTACAGCTGTGTACACCTCTGCCTATCTCTTCGGGGAATCCAGGCGTGATGCTATTTTATGTTACCTCCTCCTCAATGGTCTCAATTAACGCCGAAAAAAAAAACTATCTACATCGAAAATATTATGTGAAAACTACGCAGTAGTATGCCGCGTGGCGTGATCACACTATACTGGGATTACCATGATTGTCGAAGGGATTAGGACATGTCCTAGAGTTCGTTTTATTTGTGTGTTTAATATTTATTGAAACATAGGTATTTAATCGTCTGTTGGTAACTACAAATGAAAGGGTTTAATATACTAAACAAACACGGTTAACAAAATAGTTGAAAAAGTAAGTACTATTTTAAGTTTTAACCGATATAAGCCTAATTAATAAATGCATTATCTATATATCTTTCTACTCTATTTTGGACTGAAACTAACATAATCTGTCCATTGCTAATTTATTCTTACAAGAATAAAATTCGGCTCATAATACGTCTCTTACGAACTCATTAATAGACCAGGTATTAATAATACCGTAGTACGAAAGACAAAAAATCTAAACATGGAAAACCTCCCCTATATTTAAACAAAGCCATATGCCACTATTTGCATTCCATCGTTTTACTACCAAGAGCTCCTGTCTCCCCACCACACGTCGTGTGTCCACCGTAATATTCGTCATAATAGGGCACGCACAGCCCGGGATTGGCCAATAATATACACAAGTTATTGCGAGCGAAGCACCGCGATCGTCAGCGGTACAAGGTGTGAGAATCGACGGGAATTGTGTCACCCTACTACCCAGGTACTAAAACATGTTTTACCTTTTAGCAGAGTTTTTTTTTTATCAATGTATAAAAAATGACAAATTTAAAAGTTTTTTATTTTTATGTAATTCATAAATAAATGACACTCATGAAATGTCAGAATTTAGTTGAACGGTTCTAAACAGTCGGTTCGAAAAAAAAAACCAGCTCTAGGTATATTTTCTTTACACACACACATTTAAACACAAAAACAAATATTAGCATTTTTTTTTTTATTATTTTATGAAAATAATAACGTTTTCTTCCCCTTACTTTCTTGAGTGAGGTTATCTTAACGCTAGAGCATTTTTGGGATTCCTCATTTATAAAAAATAAACCGTAGAGACAAATTAATCAGCTATCAGGTTCATTTTGCGACATCCTGGTTTTAAACGAAGACAGTACTATTTAGCAGTTAACAGATGAGTAATTATGATCTAAAAATAATTAGGACGTTGGTTTATTCTCCATACTTCCTACTCTTTAAATAGTTTTTTCTGGAAATCCCATCACAATGTATTGTTCGTTTTTTTCTTCACATTGGTGTAAAAAATTGTGAATAATAGCATGCTAAGTTTTTTGTCCAACCATAATTATTATGTTTATTTTAAATCAAGCCATAAAAGCTTATGTTAAACTCAGTTAATTAACATTATTCTGAAGATGAAATAATATATCCTGACATCAGTATGAAATAATAAAAAATAATTAGACACAAATTGAGATCATTTTTAAAATTGCCGGACGTAATTGTAGATCGTATTTTCAAAATTAATTCCATTTTAGACAAGGTTTCTTATCTCCACCCAAAAAAGGTCCATGGCCTCTTGGGCTACTCTGCAATCGCCTACTGCTGGTAAAAAGTTGACTTCGGTTTTGCCATCTTTTTTGAGAAATCCACCATGAGCGTTCTATCTATCTCTTACCAACTAAAATCACACGGACTTCCACTAATCTATACCAGGGTATGCACCTGCATTAACAGCAGTTTACGATCCGTTAATATATCGACGGACCTCGTCACTTCCATTAACGTCAACTCAAGTCTCTGTAACGCTTTCAGACGACCACGGCGAAACACTCGCACACCAAAATTCAAATTTCCCCTAAAACCCAATATTCCCTTGTACCACGCGCCAAAAAGTTTGTCCTACGTCAGTACTTCTAACAAAAAACATTGACTACTGTGAACCGCAGAAGTTGGCCTCAAAGGAATTAATGGCTTTCTTTCAGCATTGTTCCGTGAGGCCACAGCGCTAATATATGGGGAGAGCCATGCATTGTGGCCTGATTTAGGGGGCTCGTGGCACATTTTGGAAGTTAGTAACTATAGGCTTTGTGTTATGCTTAACTTTTTCGTTACAGAAGTTCTTTTTTGTTATTTTTCTTTGCATAGTTTGGTAAAATATTATCTTTTGTTTTATTATATATGTAAAGAAAATATATTTCCTTTAATTAGAATTCAGGCCGCACTACTACCGCCATTACGGTAGCAAACGCAGTTTCGCCCGCATTTATTCTATCTGTGGTCTTGTCAAAACAATTATGAAAACAATTACTTGTTAGTTAGGAAATAAGAATTGATATTGTAATTATGAGCATTAAATGTCGTTTCTTTTATTACAGGTAAGGTTTTTATAGTTAATTTAATGTTAAATTTTTGAATTAGTGTCGAACAAACATGTAAATAACAAATATAAAACTTTTATTACAGAGAAACTCAATTTCTGTTTTGATTGACGGTATCATCTCACCTAACTACCAAACAAATACCATTATATATATCTGCTTAGCCTTTTCCCAATTATATTCGTGGTCAGCTTCCAGTCAATCTGGATGCAGCTTTATACCAGTATTTTCTTATTACGACTCCGTATCTGACCTCCACATCCCGGTTACTAGGTAGCATGAAATCACGTGGTATGACTGGTTGTCAGACTTTGAGGCTTCTTACTACCCGTAAGGGCTGTCATAGATCTTAACGTGCTCTCCGAGGCACGTATGCAGTATCGGGTGTTAGTATAAGAGCTTTCTGATATAAAAACTCATGCAGACTATCCACAAAGGAGGCATTAAGCTAATCGATTTACGACTTTATCGTATAAATGTTTATACGATTGATTGACGATGAAATGATTTACGACTTTATCGTCGGTATGAAATGATGGTCACCCATCCACAGATCGAACGCGGCAAGCGCCGCTTAACCTCGATCGATCGAGCTGGGCGGCTGGTATTTAGCCACGAACCCCGTTTACCACGAACCCCAGATTTACCTTATACGTAAAGGAGTACCTAATAAAAATTTCCTCATTGGTCCAGTGGACGCCACATTGCTTCATTGATCTGGCGTTCGATTGCCCGGTCAGGAAAAGTGTTATTGTTTTTTTCCGCTCGGAAAGCGGAAAGCTCACCACCTATTATAACAACATCGGTGCTATTTAGGTGTAAAACAGGTACAATTCTGCCCAACTATTAACGGAATGCAAGCGTGGTACTCTGTATCTGTTAATTTTATTTTGATTTACTTCATAAATACAGGAATTATAATATTTATATGTTTAAGTGATTGGAAAACTACAAAACATTATTTATGGATACTTAAGTATATTTTAGTCCGATAATTTAATATTAAAATAACTAGTATTTCCAACCAATATGATCATGTTTGTGATTTTATATTTAATTAAGTCTTATTTAATAATACATTTTCTAATATAGAAAAATCTCATGTCAGAGTGTTTGCTATCGAACTCCTCCGAAACGTCTAGACCGATTTCTATGTTTTTTTTTTGTGTAAATTTGGTTAGTCTGGGAATAGGTCGTAGGCTATTTTTATGCCCCTAATAAAGGTTATCGAGAAATGGTATGTGTCAGTAAAACGTTTGCGGGGCACAGCTAGGAATTTATAAGATACCTTTATATTCAATTAAATATGATTTGTCTTTAATTATTTTTTGTTTTCTTTGGAATATGTCAGTTCGTACTTTTAAATGCAATAAAATAATTATAGAATCGGGATACTAATACACCGATATGCTTTAAAATTGAGATAACTGTGATGTAGATAAATTTATTTTAATATTACACATTGTTTTAAGGCTTTGATTTAACATTGGAATAGGTATTAATTTCATGAGTAACTGCCTCACTATAGGGCAAGGGCCCCTCATACAGAGAAGACACGAGCATTCATCAACACGCTAGCTCCATCGAGTTCAGGTTCGTACGGCCAGAACCACAAAAAGGCGCCATCGGTTCATGGTTGATATACCAAAAACCCGAACAAAGCGCTTTGATTCCACGTTCATTATATGAACCGCGAAACAGTGGAATGCGCTGCCAGAGTGGGTCTTCTCCGATTGTTACAATCTGGGTGTCTTCAAGTCGCGAGTGAATCGGTTTTCTTCTAGGCAAGCGTGCTCCATCGTAGACCGCATCATCGCTTAACATCAGAGGAGATGGCGGTCAAACGCAAGCCTATAACTAATAATAAAAAAAAGGTTTCCTCACGATGTTTTCTGCCCCGCACGCCCCCCACCCCGCCCGCCGCGCGCTCTCCGCGCTGTCCGCCGACTCGGGCCGTATCTCTTTGATGTCTTAGACTGACTAAGAAAGTATGTTAAATATGTCATATTATCTGAACCTAAACACAACTTAATTCTGCATCACCAGGAGAAAATTTATGAATCTAAAGCCTGTTTTGAGTTAGGTACAAAATTAAATCAATTTTAAACGTTGGTGTTGAATGAATTCGCATGTGCCGTAGTAATAGCTGATTAATATTATTTTGTTGAATCAAAGATAAGATTAAAATATGTGTCCATTAATAAACATTGTCAGGCAATTAACACGACAATGATTTCTTTTCATTAACAAAAGTCAATTTGGATTAGATTTGGTAAAAATATCCAAAAACATTAGGTAGGTACTACAATATTATGCACTTATACGAACAACGGAATTAAACGTTCTTGTAGTGTTAAGGTAATGGCTTCATTAAGTAATGCCATGTTATTTAATGAAGGTCAAGGACATACTGTATTTACATGAAATACAGAATTTAGATAAACTTAGATAAATTAAATCTTTGAAAAGCATGCTTACCGAACTCTAAACTTATAACTTTAAATGGAAAAATAATACGGTCGTGAGCAGGATTCAAGCCTGCACCTCCTGGATGCACTCCAGGTGCTCTGACCACTAAGCCATGTCGACCTCGACCATGGATTCTTACATTTTTACACGTCTTTTTGGTGACGTCATTGCTATCTATTCAGTCCCTATACAGGTCACCTAACCGACACGTAGTAGGTAGTGAGCAGAGGTCGAGATGGCTTAGTGGTCAGAGCGCCTGGAGCATTTATCCGAGAGGCGTAAGTTTAAATTGTTCAATTTAAAATCCACAATCACCTTCAAACACAGAATGCATATCATTACTTAATTTTTTTTTTACGCTTTATAGTGTAGTCATATTATATTGATTATTACTTTGTATTTATGTACGCCAAGGGGAAGTCGATCGATTCCTAATTAAAAAGTGTTGAGTGACAGGTTATTTACACGTAAAAAAACTATAGTTATTATAAACTGGTGATTTGGTTCAGTCAAAACACGAGGTGACCTCATCAGCTTGTTTTTCTTCTTTGACATTAAGTACTTATAACTTAAAAACTTTTCTGATAATTATCTTCATTATATCTGCTTGACTGACAAGTGAAGCCTTTTCCATGTTTTTTATTGAACACAGATCATGAACTGGATTATTAAATTATCCATCAGAACAAAATTACTACTCATTCATATTAAAACCACGGACAGTTTGCTGTTGTAAAACAATTACACCAACCTAAATCTCCCTTATGCTGATGATATAAGAACGGTTTTAGAAAGTGAAGTGGTTTGAGAAGCAGTAAACGATAAATTGGCTAAGTATTTTCACAGTATCCACGTAGTTCCTTTGTGTTTATATTAAAAAGAGCTCAAATAGCTTATTAGTGGTCCGTTGTTCATTGTTGTGAATCATACGTTGTGTTTTCAGCAAATAAAAATTTAAATTTTATGTTGTTAAGTGCTTAAGTTGTAATGAGGGGGAATTTGCTGCCTAAAGTGCTAGCTTACCATCAATTGAATCAAATGGAAAGTTTTGTTTTACCTGGGAATTAAAGAAAGCGCCTTGTTAGTAAAAGAAGGAGGGTAAGAATTTTGAGCTCAATTCTCAAGGAAGAATAAATAAAACTATAATGCGTAATAGCGATGTAATAGTAAAAAAAAAGGTACTGAAAGCAACGTGAGTGAAGCTGACACGAAAAAAAATATCGATGAACGTAAAACTTGGAGTGTTGTTTTTTTTAATTTCTAAGCAGTTTCTATAAAACAAAAGTACAAAGTATTATTTTACCGTCAAACTAAGTAAATGAATACAGATACTTCTATCTTTGAAAAGCACTAACGCATGTTGTAATAAAATGCAGGCGTCCTCCTGCGACCACGAACGCTGCAAAGTGTTCGAAACGTCAGGTAAAACAAAAACCAATAATACACCCGATTAATCCGGTTAAAAGGTGTTTTATTAAAATGTCTAGTGATCGCGAAAATCTAAACCTAAAGTTGTAAAGTAAATAAACTTAACATTTTAGTAAACCTATAACCAAAACATTTACCAGACAATTTCCCTAAAATCGGCACGACGAAATAAAACAAAGTTTAGCGAACAACTTCCTTTATTGCCGCGACTTGGAATTGATCTGCCATCCGCAATCTATGCCTTGCACCAACAACAATGACAATGTAAACATGTTTACGACCTCGTTCACCTAAATCAAGACATAGTTTATTCATTTCTTTGATGTTATCTCGCCTTCCATCCCCCATCTTTCCACCGTCTTCTTGAACGATTGGATCGTGCGACAGAAGCTTCATGACTTCCAATTGATTGCCTCTCTCATACTTTCCCATTTTACTGCTACCAGTATCCTTGAATAAGGCCAATCAACACTTCGGGTTTGGTCCTATTTCGATTGATTACGTTTCTAGCGTTGAGGAAAGTAGAAATCATTTCGCTTTTCGATACCTGAATATAACTCGATTGAATTAAAGATGGTCGTTCGTTTTTGGGTTAGGTATAAAATTAAATCAGTAAACATTTCGGTGTGGAATGAATTCGCGTGTTCCGCAGTAATAGCTGATAAATACAATTTTGTTGAATCAAAGATTAGATTTTTAATAAAGATAAGATTTAAATAGATGTCCATTAACAAACATTGTCAGTCAATTAACACGACAGCTGGTGCCTTTTCTTTTCATTAACAAAAACGAGTTTGGATTAGATTTGGTAAAAATATCCAAAATCACTAAGTACTACAACTAAGTACTTATACGAACAACGGAAGTAAACGATCTTGTAGTGTTAGGATAATGGAATCATTATGTAATGCCATCTTATTTAATTATCCATCGGTCAAGGACATATTGTATTATGGTTCATTCTCAGTAGCGGATTTCGTTATCCATGTTTCGCCAATTGTGAATAAACTTCTATGTGCTGTGCGATATCCATCCTTATATGCTACAGGACTTGAGAAGAAGACCTGGAATCAATAATTGGAGCAGTCTTCACTATCCTCAACGTACAGAAACAATGTTATTTATACCTTGGAATCAGTTATAGTAAATTAAACTTGTAAAGTGTATGGAGTATTATCGCCAATGTGACACTAATTCTAAAACATCTTACTACCGATATTTTTGTCAGAAACGTCATAAAAATAACACAATGAATCCTGACACTCGGCGCTTTGTTTATTATTCCGTTCATTAATATAAAAAGTAAATAAACAAGTCCCGTAAACAAATATCTAATCTACATAAAGTGGTGTGGGGTATCTCTTCATTTGGCAACGAGGATTGTCCGTAAGCCATCTCTGCTAAGCCGATGCTAAAAAAAAAGGGAAAATGTCGTAAAAACAGCTTCGTTCCGTTGTGAGTAAACAAATTGACAGTGGAAGGCCTCGCTAAGTTGTTTGTGTTGATGGACTTCAAACTTTGGAAGTCGCAAAGATACGCGCCGTGAAGAATTGTTAGGGGAACAGCTTGAATACTTTCAAGTTACATTAATGTTGCAATTTTGTCTGTTTTGAAAAGAAAAGGGTCTTAGAATGTACTGAAAGTTTGAGTGGACTTTCAAATCGTGATGCTTCTAGCTAACCATGTACTTAAGGCTTAATTCTCAACAAAGGGTCAAGGGGCTCTTCGTATCGGAATGTACTTGAAGATTTGCTAGGGAAGCGGGTACTTCTCTATAAATGTTTTAATTGATATTGCGTTCTGAAATCCGGCGTAACTAATAATTTAGAGTAGTTTCGTGAGTGGTTCGAACTACTTAGGCCAGTATTAATAATCCACTCTCAACAAGGCAGGAGAATCCCAAAGGAGCGGAATCCCAAGTTAAAACGTAAGAGATATCTAAGTTGAATAAATTATCAACGCCTTAAATATTTATTGATTGGACCCGTCTCAAGAGGTACGACTGTCAGCGCTATGTCAAATGATAAATTACTTTTAAATCTTAAAATATGTAATTGGAGTAATTTTTCCTGTCCGAATATTTTTGGAAACAAATACTAAATCGATGTTTTTATAAAATATTCAATTAATATTATTATTTAGCTCTTATCGTCCCACAGTTGAGCAAAGGTCTCCCCCTGATTCTTCCACATCTCTATTGTTGGCGGCTTGTCGCCATCCCTTTTTAATGTTTATATAAGGTATTTTTCTTTTATGTTTCGATGAGATTAGACATTTCTATATCTCAAGCTGGTCTATCATCTTCTTTTATCGTCTTTCTTAAGTTTATATTCTTTGTATATAGTTTAGTAGAATTATTAATTATCTGAAACCAGTTAGATATACCAATTATAAGCGTGGAATGTATGGCAATATGTAGGACATCATTTTGATGTTAGATTTTGAGTGTAATATGTAATTTAGCGATCCCATTAGCTTTAGGGTCACAACCTCTCAGTTATTTAGATTGTCTAGATCGTTAATCATTTCAGCCTTGAGATTGAGTTTAATCTCAAGTTTCAAAGTAAAGTGATTATTTTTGGGACCAGCTCATCTTAGGAATGCTATACCCTTCAATTATACATTGTTTTGATGAAAACAGTGTCATTATCTCGTTTGATAATAATGCTTGAAACCAGATTCATTTGATAAATTATATGTGACAAGACTTTTTCGACTGCCGAGCATGAGGTCTTGGGTTCGATTTCTAGGTCGGGCAGTGTTTTTCTCTTAGGAAATATATAATTTTCTCTCAGTAACAGCAAAAGGCTCACCACCTTAATTACATGAAACTTAATTACAGTATTGGTGAAATGTGAGTGTACAATTGTGTATGGTAGATATACATCTCTGACTACCCCCTCAGGGAATACTGGCGTAATGCTATGATGTTTTTACTGCTTAGTAATGTGGGTTGCCTATTACTAGAATTTAAACTCGTAAGGGGTGACCTAAATTTGTGCCAGGAGATCTTTAACGAGTCAGTCTAACGCATTAGCCGTTACACTATAGCCGCTTAAATAAAACCTTCTACTGCTAAGTTCGCTTTAAGTGATATGATGCCCTTAATGAGCGCTAGTATAGTATTATATGATCTGTGGCGAGAGTTACAAAGTGATATAAGGCAATCAGCCCGATGAGGGTCCAAACAACTCCCAAATGTAACATCTTAGGTTTCGGCGATCAAAACACATTCTAATAAAACAACTTTTAATCGAATTAATCGTGTGTATTATTGACTGATATGACGCCTGTCACCTTGGTCACCCTACAAACACGAACGCTGCAGTGTTTGAAAACGAAACGCCAGGAAAAACAAAAATCAATAGGTAATACACGCGATTAATCCGGTTAAAAGTTGTTTTATTACGAATACGAAATGTTTTATCTTTATTCTGTTTACTTATTTTTATCTCACTATATTATATATTTTTATAACGGCACTGACCAGTTGCTACCACACGAGACAGTAATTCATCTTTACTGTCAGAACAGTGACCACAAAACCCCAATAATTAGTGTGCACAAATGACCAATTCATCATCAACAAATTATAGTATTATCGCCAGGAAGGTAGTTACAACACAATACTCCATAATACTTTATATTGTCGGTTAACCGCAGCGCGCGCGCAAGGACAATGGCGACGCTAGATCATTGGCTAACACTACAAGATTATATCGCAAAAGATCCACTAAAATTGGCAAATAATAATATTGCTAGAGAGATGATTATTAGGTATTCCATTAAAAGGCTGTCAATAGGTTCATAAAACGGGCCTCACAAAAAAAAAACACGATAAACTGATTGAACATTTCATACTTCTTATGAATGTTACGGTCACATGTTACATGAGTAATGGCTACAGTAACAGACCCAAGTAAAGGACCTCACGCTCAGCAGGCTTGGGCGCGACTGCTGAGCGTGAGGTCCTGAGTTCGATTTCCAGGTCGGGCAAGGTGTTATTGGATTTTTCTGTTAGGAAATTCTCAGTAGCAGCCCGGAGTCAGAAAGTTGGTGGTGTGCCACCTACGTGCTTCGGAGAGCACGTCAAGCCGTCAGTCCTGCGTCTGATCTCTCTCCGGTCGTGTGGGATTGCCATCCCATCGGAATATGAGAATGAAGGAAGAGGGAGTGCACCTGTTTGCGTACTTGACTAATCTCTATGGAGATAGGCCGCCGTGACCGAAATACGGTCGGGAGGAGTATTATAGTAACAGCTTACAGTTGCCATACCGTGACAACGCGAGCTCGTATCTATCGATTAACTCGTAATTTTAGATTGTATTATTAATATAAAATCAAATTTAGTTTTCCAGCCATATTTGCGTTCATAACTAAATTTTACAGGGTTCTAACATCTTCTACCGTAAAGAAGACATCATCATTATGTTGATATTGCGTCATATTTTTGTCCATAATTTTGAAATCAATCCCATTTGTCACCCTTTATTATTTGCTGGAAATTACATACCTCTACAAACACACGAGTGTACCATAGCCACTACTTAAGTGTAAATTCCATATCGCGTGATATGACGCATTTCTAATGTGCATTAAAAGTTATCCTTCTGTATATTTTCTTTTATACTCACAGCCGACACAGACATTGTGGCTGCGCTGCGCTTACGCACGCGATAAGGACAAGTGCTCAGTTTTATTTTTTGTGTTTATGGTAATGGATAAGTGTTGAAAATAAAAAAGTAGTTCGTTTTTAACGTCTCTTTTTGTTCCTAAAGTTAACTATTAAGTTAACACTCTGAGGAAAGTTAAAAACAATATAAGTACTCATTTTAATAACACATAAATGTTCAAGATAAATCATTGAAAAGCATAAACGCATGCTTAGCCAACTCTAAAGTTATTATATTAAATGGAAAAAGAATACGGTCGCGAACAGGATTCGAACCTGCGCCTCCCGGATGAATACTCCAGGCGCTCTGACCACTAAGCCTTCTCGACCTCTGCTCACCACCGCGAATTCTTCTTCCATATTTTAACACGTCTTATGGCGATGTTATTGCTATCAATTCAGTCCCTATACGGGTGACCAAAAACATAAATGTTGATCTGCGCTAATTTCCTTTCTTATTTTACTTGTTTTATAATTCTACTTTTGTATATTTTCATATGATTTATTTTTTATGTAATTCTTCCTTTTTTGTAGGAGCTTAGTGTCAAAATTGTTGAAGCCTGTAGGCGTCTGGCCTAGCAACTCCTATTAATTCACAACAGCAGAGATTAAATACATTCAGGCGTTATCTTGTGGAAGTCCATTACAATGGATGCAAATAAATACATTATCTAGCTACTTCCACAATATTGAGGGTAGTCAAGCCCTTAGACCGTGCAGTGTCAGTTGTTTGTGCGGGCGGTTCACAGGTAATTGCATGATTATCCTCAATATTGTGGAAGCTGCTAGATATTGTATTTATTTACATCCACTGTCTATCGGAGTAATGTAATTCAGAGGAAGAAAAAAGATTGACCTGAATGCCCTTGATAAGCTAGTTAATTATTGAAATCTTATTAAATTTTTCCTTTATAGATCAATTGCTGATGGTATCAAACTTCCGGCAACTGCTTTCAAAGACAACAAGATTTTGAAGGCATCCAAGGGGTGATAGAGTTATAGCCGCACTGTTTGCATTAAGATTCATTATATAAAAATTACCATATGGTCTAGTAAAGCCCACAAACGCGTCTGCTAAGATCCTAGGTTACGATTCCTGGGGCGGCCAGTGTCATCCGATTGTAGGAATATGTTTTTTTATTTATGGAATTGGGGGCAACCGAGCAGACGGCTCGCCTGATGGTAAGCGATTACCGCCGCCCATGGACACCTGCAACCCCAGAGGAGTCGCAAGTGCGTTGCCGGCCTTTTAAAGGGTTTGGGCCTCCGGTACCCTCACTTACTCGGCGAAACACAACGCAAGCGTTGTTTCACGCCGGTTTTCTGTGAGGCCGTGGTATCAATCCGGTCGAGCCGGCTCATTCGTGCCGAAGCATGGCTCTCCCACGGTAAGATGTTAGGTATGTATGTTAGGAAATTCTCAGTAGAATTACTATTTGTCAAGGAAACATCGAAAAATAGACACGGACGGGGCTTGAACTCCTTGACATTCCGTGTCATCACTCTTTCAACTGAGGTACCGTGTCGTTGTTCGATATTATTAAATTCAAGATTCCTTGTGTTCGTCTTTTGGAGACGCCTGGCGATATTTATTTAGCAATCATTGACAGATTTATTAAACGGTCTCGGGTTCAAGCGCCGTTCGTGTCTATTATTTTTCAATGTTTCCTTGAAAAATAGTTATTAACATAGGCATTACATGGCCTCAAAAAAATGCAATTTTCAGTAGAAGCTTGGAATTTAACACTTGGCTCGGTTGATGGCAGTAGGCTGACCACCTATTGTATTAAACTTTTTAATGGTATCGGCATGAGTACAACAGTAATCTACTTAACCAACAGTGTAATGTTAACTTTACTTCTCCAGGGGAGAAGTAAAGTTAACATTAATTTAATTAAAGATAAATCTTTGAAAAGCATTAACACATGCTTAGCGACTACTTAAGTTACTTTAGACTTCGCTAAGCATGCGTTAATGTTTTTCAAAGATTTATCTTTAATTGGTAAGGTAATTGTATCTTAACGACATTTTACTAACTGCAAAGTTAGTCGTGTCGGTTCGGTCACCTGTATAGGGACTGAATAGATAGCAATGACGTCGCCAAAAGACGTGTTAAAATATGCATGAAGAATTCGCGGTGGTGAGCAGAGGTCGAGATGGCGCAGGTACGAATCTTGCTCGCAACCGTAGTCTTTTTCCATTTAATATAAATGTTTTTTTTTAATACGGAAAAAAAATATTGGCATGACTAGCTTCCCCTTAACAGTCAGTTGACAGTTGCATGTGTGTGTTGGGTGTGTTTTTGTGTGTGTCTGTGTGCGGGTGTGTGTGTGTATGCAAGTCTTCCGTCCGCGCCGAGTGAATTGCACTTCCTACATCATAGCTCGGTGATTAGGAAGTCAATACCTGCACATTTATGTTGTAGTACTAAACCAGATTTTATAGTTTCCTTTATCAGTGTGTTGGTATTGTAAGTTCATGATGTGTTCTATTTATATAATAGCGTTATCCATACTAATATTATAAATGCGTTAGTAACTCTGTTTGTTTGTCACCTTTTCACGACTAAACGGCTGAACGGATCGTAATGAAATTTGGCAAGGAGATTTATTAGACCTTTGAGAAGGACATAGGATACCTTTTGTCACGCACACGAAGTCGCGGGCACCAGTTATTTATAAATAACTGCCTCATTGGTCTATGAGACGCAAGCCTGGGTTTGTTTTCGAGGTCAGGTTAGGGGTTATTCGGATTTTGTTAGGTAGGTCTTGCAGCAACCCGAAGTTTGAATTGTGTCCGATTGATACTGAACGCATTTGGATGACATTTGGCCTACTTGTCTCGTTGGTCTAGTGGTCTCAAGCGCGACTGCTGAGCATGGGGTCTCGGGTTCTCTGGGACTGCTGAGCATGGGGTCGAGTAAAGTGTTATTGAGTTTTTCTATTCCGATTTTTTTAGTAGCAGCTCGGAGTTTGGAATTGTGCCCGGTAGATGGCAATAGGCTCACCACCTATTACATTGGACTTCATAAAAGCTTGGTAAAATGTGGGTCTACAATTGTGTACACCTCCGCCCATCCCTTCGGGGAATACAGGCGTGATGCTATGTTACTTTAGGTCCTGAAGTGGGACATAATATCCTGTTTCTTGAGGAAATGCAGAGTTCGACGTTTGACTCAAAATGGCCACACTGAAGAGTCCCGTGCAGGCTAAGTCGGCCAGCACAAATCCTGGAGTGTCAGTTGATACCCTTCAACGGACCATAACCTGGCAGGGTCACGGTGAATGCATGTAGAAATCCGGCAGCGTGCATGATGAATTTTCCATACAAACAAAAAGACATTTGTCTAGAAAATGCAGAGTTCCTGCAGGCAAAACTACGAGGCACAGCTAGTAAATACTTAGTATATTCTCTAACTACCTCAATTGAAAGCCATTTGCGTCTGTAAGGCCAGGTCAACGGCCACACATTCTCACAACATTGGCTAATGCTATTCATTCAATAGGTCTTTGTTTAGCGTTGTTGCTAGGTCGGTTTACACAACGGTTTTGATACAAGCAGGTATGGCTTTTTTGTGATATGGGTGTTGCTGGGGTGTCCTGGGTTTTTATTTTTGTGCAAAGGGGCTCCTGATTTCGTTGGGGAAAATACCACTTTTTGTAATATAATTTTTTTTTTGTAAGTTATAGAGTGTAGCAAAAATACTGTTTATGGGATTTTTGTGAGTCAGGGAAGCCTTTCCCCGGTATTATCCTAAATCTAGAGGTTTCCTTACAATGTGGCTAAACGTGAAATGCGACACGTTTTCGCTATATTAAAAGTTATCGTAATAGGTAGGGGATTTAAAAATATTTTTAACGGCGAATTCATCCTTAGGCAGAAAAGATCAACAGTAAAATTGATCAAATTTCAATAAAAAAATATATGCAAATCTCACTATCATCCAACCACAGCAGTCAGCAAATAAATTTAATGGGTCGACTAAGTATACACTTATTACAATTATTACTGTAGTAGGTACCTACTTAAAGTAGATAGGTACTTAAAAAATAAAAAGTCTCACCAAACAAATGAGCTATTACGTTAATAGCTGCAAGTAATTAATAACTTTCATATTTTTATTCAGACGCGAAGACAAAGCTTCGGCAGCCATTAATCATATTAGCCGGTAATTGTGAATAAAAGCTTATTAGCTGCCTTCCGCCCACCTTCCTTGTTCATCAGTTGAAACTACTTAATATACCAGTTTCACTCGTGTTTTTAAAGGATTTTAATTGGCATTAATTAAGTACGTACCTACGTCAGTCTACAAAATGTTAAAATATAAAACTACAAATTGTTCACGATAATCTTTGAAAAGCATTAACGCATGCTTAGTGAACTCTAAATTTATAATATTAAAATGGAAAAAGAATGCGGTCGTGAGCAGCATTCAAACCTGCGCCTCCCGAAGAGATACTCCAGGCGCTCTGACCACTAAGCCATCTCGACCGCAAACATGGCACTAAGGTCTCTGACATGGTTTTACACGCCATCGAGAATAAGTAGATTTTAAGATTAAGATTTATTTATTTCTCAAAAATTTATACAATTACAAAGTAAATAACAGTTAATTTACACTATTACAAGGGTAACGGTACTTCGTAACTTTATTTGGGAACATCTGCATCCGAACTAGGTGGTAACCTGTATCTCGGAATACAGTTCATCCCCTACAAAACTTTGTTTAATTGATAGCCGTTTAAAATAGTACAACTATGTTTAATATTAATTTGTTATCGTGTGCTTCGTGTGTGGTGTTCGATGGCTTAATTTGGGTTAGTAAAGAATATGTATGGTGTGGTGTGGTGTGGTGTGGTGTGGTGTGGTGTGGTGTGGTGTGGTGTGGTGTGATGTGATGTGATGTGGTGTGGTATGGTGTCATGCGGTATGGTGGAATGTGGTATGGTGCGGTGTGGTGTGATGTGGTATGGTGCGGTGTGGCGTGGTGCGGGATGGTGTGCGTGTGTGTGTGAGAGAGGGAGTAGTGAAAGTGGGAGTCTGTGTTTATGAGATCGTACCCACTGTCATACCGGTAGTTAGACTAATTGGGAATGTTTAATATATCTTCAGTTTCCTCGTATGACAGGCTGAGTAGGTAATCATGTACTTGTTTTTTACATTGAGTCTTATTTAAAGAATATATACCAGTAATTTTGTTAATATTGTTGTAGACGTATGGACCAATAAAAACATAAAACCTTCTAACAAACGATGTTTTTGGGGTATGTTTACGGATACATACTGCATGTTTTCTACGTTTCACTGAGATATTCGGAATGTATGTGAGCTCAACATGTTGTTTGAGTATAATATTTTGGATAAATAGCTGGCGTACGGTTAGAACCCGACATGATTGATATAGCTCTGCTGTGGGATATAGAATAGGTCGGAAAGTGCTTATTTTTAAGATTGCGCGTTGTGCTACTTCAATGTTTTTCATAGTAGTCTTCGCAGCTCCTCCCCAGCACGATATACAGTACGTGATAATCGACTGGCATAATGCGAAGTAAATCTGCTTTAGCAAAATTGGGTCAGCAACATGTCTTAGGTTTTTAAAAACATAAATGAGTTTCCGTACCCGGGACACAGTAGTTTAATATGATCTTTAAAGTTAAGGTGACTGTCTATTGTAATACCCAGGTACCTTATGCTATTGACGCGCTCCAGAGACATACAAGCGCAACCCTCCTCAATAGAGCAGTTGTGTGATACAATGTGGTAATTATCATTGACTCCAGCTAGATGACGTATACTAAAAGTGATATATTTAGTCTTATCAGTGTTTAGAGTTAGGATATTGTCATTAAGCCATTTCTTCACCACATTGAATCCCTTTTGGGCAGTATTAAAGACCTCATCCCATGTATCGGCAGAGAAGAGGAGGGCAGTGTCATCTGCGTATGAGATCAACTCGCCTTGGGTAATTTTAAGTTCGTGAGATCATTGATGTAGACGAGAAATAGAGTTGGCCCTAAAATACTGCCCTGTGGTACTCCATAGTCAACCGAGAGATCTCCGCTTGTGTAATTACCTACTCTTACACACTGTTTTCGTCCGGTGAGATAGCTCTCAAAAAGTGTTAGTTGAGTGCCCCTAATACCCAGTCTTTCAAGCTTTTTTATTAAGATAGAGACACAAATTGTATCGAAGGCTTTACTTAAGTCCAGGAAAATAGACAGGCATTTTTTTCCATTATCTAGATGAGCTGAGATATAATTGGTAAGAGAATGCACTGCTTCATCAGTAGATTTACCTCTGCGAAAACCGAATTGTCTATCTGAGAGTAAATTATTATGTTCGAGATAGCTTACTAGTCTAGTATTAATTATTTTCTCTAAGATTTTTGATAGAGCGGGCAATATTGAAATTGGCCTATAATTACTAATGCGATTTCTATCACCAGCTTTGTATATGGGACGCACTTCTGATTTTTTCAAAGAGGTGGGAAAGATGCCTCTGTTAAGGCAGACATTGAAGATAAATGCAAGCGGGGCGACCAGGACGCTCATATTATGTTTTAGCACTTTATTTGATATTTTATCCCATCCCACAGCAGAGTCGACCTTAAGTCCAAGAATAAGACGTCCAATCTCATCCTCAGTCACACTTTCCAATACAAGTGAGTTGATCTGAGTACAATAATTAGGGGAAATAGTATCAGTCGATCCAATTTTCTGACAGTGATGTGACCGAATCGAATTTTCAGCCAAGTTCATACCTACTTTAATAAAATGGTGGTTAATTTCATTGACTGATAAATCTGGCGTATAGCGTATCTTTAAAAGCTCACCAGGATAGTCTTTATCCTTACCCGTATTAGTAATCGTTTTTATTGTTTTCCATAAGGTTTTGGGGTCATTTTTAACTTCCTCGATCAATGATTTATCGTATGCCCGTTTCACTTTTCTAAGTATAGCATTACAATAATTTCTGTAGCGCACGTATGTTATTTTCAAAATGTCATTTTCCGGTGATTTTGTGGATTTTTTATGTAACACATCTTTGTTCCTCATACAGCGTAGTAGTCCTTGAGTGATCCAAGGCTTGATAATTTTTTTGCGCCTAGATAATTTTATAGTTTTGGTATTTTTAACTAATCCTGATTGAATATTGCTAATAAGATAGTTTATTGAAAATTCTGGATCCTGGGACGAGTAAATAGGACTTAAATCAATTTTTGTAATGGCTAATTTTAATGATTTTAAGTCAACTTTTGTTATAGTAGTGGTTGCAAAATGACGTGGTTGTTTAAAATCAATGCATGTTAGGACGGGATAATGATCAGTTAGATTTGTATGAGGTATAACTGTGAGCGTGGGGAATTGAGTTTTAATCAGTATGTGATCTAAACATGTTCCACTGACTTCCCGTGTGATACTTGTATGTGCTGGCAAGAGTCCGTGAGATGCAGCTAGAGTTAGATAGCGTTCTCCGGAAGAGTCAATTTTGTCAAAATTAATAGGGATATTTATATCGCCAACTACCAAAACGTTCTTAAAGGCTGCTAATTTCAAGAGAATATCATTCAACGACACCAAGAATGCATCAATATTTTTTATAGAGGGTGAACGATATATAGAAATAATAGCAGTGTGTTGGTCGCTGATTATCAAACAATTACCGTCAAAAAATTGAGGCTCCTGTGTTGAGAATTTAAAATTATCCTTAAAATAGACAACCACGCCATCATTTTGTTTATTATTTATTTTAGTAGCAGATGAACGATAACCAGGTAATTTTGGTATAATAGATGTGTTTGAGATCCAACATTCCGTAAGAATCATAACATCACATTCCATTTTAAGTCGAGTCAACATGAGTTCAAAGCCAGGCATATTACAGTTAATACTTCGTATATTCTGTGTGAGAACTATTAAACTCTTAGATGACGGATGAGGAAACAGTTTATAACAGTTTTCAATGTCACATGTAAACATCTTAGAGACAGTTACACTGTCAATATCTGAGGTTAGTTCCTTTATGTTACCAAAAATGATTACGATAGGGAGAGAACAGGGCCTGGAGTATGGGCAATCGATATATATAAGAGCACCTGTAAAAGTTGATAGGAAATTTTTGCATACGGCTGAAATACTGTTTGGTAATGAAACGGAGTAGCAGAGTGAGGCTAGTAGTGTTTTGTTTTGTGTTGTGAGTTTGTGTGTGTAGGAAAAGAAGGTGTGCAGAGAAAAATACATGTATAATATTCTGTTTAATAGGTGTGTAGTTTTGTTCGAAATTAATGTGTGTTGACATCTGTATTACAATAGAAGTATTACTAATTACAAACGATAGTTTTACAACTGTTAGAAAAGCAGAGAAAAATGAGAAAAATAACATGCGTAAATGACATTGATTACACACATAATGAACTCGCTTAACTGTTACATAGACTAAGAGCATTAGTCATATGACGCTTTTGAGGTCTAATTCTGTATTGATTCTCTTAGCGGGTTGTCCCTCTTGTTTGCGAATGTAGATCTTTCCATATGAAGTCCAGCAATATTGAAAGTTATTCGATTTTGCATAATCTCGTGCAAGGTAGAATAATCTCTTTTTCTTATATGTGAGATGTTCAGACATAAAAATAGAGTTCGCGGGTCCTTCAATGTCTATATCAGCTGTAGTCAGACTTTTATCTTTGTGGTTTTTATTGTAATTTTTGTATGCCAGCAATATATCATCCCTCTTTAGTGTAGTTGTTAGGTCGACTACTACAGTGTTTACATTATTAATTTTGCGAATTTTGGGTTTCAAGCGGTAAATATCTCGAATTTCAGACTTTTGGATCTATATGTCAAGTTTTTTGCCAGTGTTAATAATAATATCAGAAAGATAGGATTTGCTTTCCGCCTTAATTTCCGGGATATTCCTTATTTCAATGCATGAAGACTTGCTAATAACTTCAAAGTTCTCAATCTTTTCCTCCAAGCTTTGAATATAGGCCCCTTTATTTGTATTTTCAGTTTCTAGCTTTTGTAGTTGCACTTTTATCTCATCATACTCGGCAGATACGAAAACCAAGGTCTTATGTAGTTTTTTATACTGTTCTGTCATCTCACTTACTGTAGTTAGGAGACTATTATACTTTTGTTCCTGTTTCTCAGTAAAATCTTGGAACATTTGTTTAATTTCGTTCATAAATGTAGTAATATCAACAAGTATCTCTCAAATGTGCTGGTTTCCTCACGATTTTTTCCTTCACCGTTTTAAGCAAGTGATAATTAATTTATAATACACACATGACTAACTGACTTGAAAAGACAGTGGTGCGTGCCTTGCATTCGAACTTGGGAACTTTGACTTGTCAGTCCAACGGTCATACCACTAGGCTATAACTACTACTGCTATTACTAAGCCATCCCAACCTCTACGGACTATTACGAATTCTTCTTCTACACCTTTAAACGTCTAATGGTGACGTCATCACAAACTATTGGTCATCTGTACAGGGACTGAATCGATGGCGATGAAGTCACAAAAAAAACAGTTTTTTTTTTGAAAAGCATTGACGCATGCTTAGCGAACCCTAAAGTATAACTTTAAGTCACAAAAAATTATAACTCTAGGAGTGCCAGCGTTAATACCTTAGGAAGATTAATCTGTAGCGTGTTTTAAATAAACAATCGTCGTGCTTACGTTTTTTAGTTACCTAGTAACTCTTAATCGAGAACCTGGCGCATGGATAACATTTGGTATGGCATAGCTATATAGAAGGAGACCGTATCGGTGGCGGTTACCACCAACAACAGCATTCCCAAAGAGGGTTGACGTCAGGCAGGCGGCCGGTCATAAAACATAGCCAAAACTTTAGCAGCATGCCTGATATATGCTGTGCCGACCCCAAATAAATTGGGATAAGGGAGGGTGATGATGATGAACTCTTAATCGAGGGGCAAATAAACCAAACTTTTTCACAAACATTAATAACATAAATTAACAATACGTGAAGGTATTCTGAATAGCAGACCTTATGTAGGACCTTCGCCCGTTCTAGACTCTGACTGGTCTTGCAACTTATTATTTAGTAAATAACCTCTCAAATCAATAGGTACTATCGGTGAGAAAAGTAGTTGAACACACAAAAAATTATAAAACGCCTAAGCTATTCTTGATATCGTATGGTTAATGAACGATCTGGTACCATCCGTAGGTCTCTGACATGGTTTTACATAACATCGAGAACATATCAGATGTTATGTAACAACACTAATAATACTGTCGAACGCAGCTCTATGGATATTAGCGAAGTATGCAAGAGATATTATGTGCACAAGCGCAAACACAGGTGCACTCCTTCTTCCTTCACTCTCAAAGTCCCATAAGACACGACCGGAGAGAGACGCAGGACTCACAGGAAAGACTCTCCGTTACGTGCTCTCCGAAGCACGGAGGTAACAAACCACCAAATTCCTAACTCCAGGCTGCTAATGCGCACTTCCTAATAGAAAAGCCACTTTGCCCAACCTTTTTTTGCTAGCCTCCTCCCGACTAAAACTCACACGGTCCCACTATAACTGCTACACTTTGCCCAAGCTAGGAATCGAACCCAGAATCTCATACTCATCAGTCGCATAGACTAATGATGTAGTACAATATTGTTATAACATAAATACAAAAAAACGAGTGATTTATATCTGGAACACATTAATCTGCACTAAATTGACTTCTATCGCCGACTGTACCTAGCATACCTGCCCTAGTTCACGATAACTTACAAGTGTTTGTACCTACCCAAGTTTTATTTGAGGTCACTGTATAAGAAATTGTATCAAAAGGAGACCTTTGAACTGATGACGTCAATGAAAAGTTTGCGAATTTTTTTGTAAAAGTACTGAACTAAAGACTTTATGTGGGCTTCAAAATTTTGGTTTTATTTTAATTAAAATTTTGTTTTATTTTAATTTCAGTTCTGTTCATCTTAAAGATGTCTGGAAGAGATCAAGAGATCGCATAGAGTGACTAGACCGCCCATTGTGCAATGCTATTTTTAAATAATGTAGTTTTTTTTTTATTTGTCTTTTTTGTTTTTTGTATACAATAAAAAGTATTTGTATTGTATTGTTCAAGCTGAATTTTTTTTTGTTTGGACAAGAGAAGTGCGACTGTTGAAGTCCTGGGTTAGCAAAGCCTAATTGCCAATAAGTTATTGCCGTAGATTCTTGGAGTTTGGAATTGGGCCCGGTAGATGGCAATTAGCTCACCATTTAAAAGGCCGGCAACGCACTTGCGACTCCTCTGGTGTTGCGGGTGTCCATAGGCGGCGGTAATCGCTTACCATCAGGCGATCCGTCAGCACGTTTGCTCCCTACAACATAAAAAAAAAATTACGGCATTGGTGTTACTGAATATACGTATACCTCTGCTTACCCCTTCCTATGGGAACAGGCATGCTTGTGTGTATGTATGTTATCAATCTGCGGCCGGCAGTGAAAGAAACTCGTTCACTTATCACGAGTGGAGCTGGGACCAACTGGATGAAACCGGTCTGGAGCCGGTTTGCACCGGTTCAGGGCGGTTGCTCGCGTGCCCACAACCGACACGCCTTACTAATGACTAGTAATATTACGTGAAATTTTAGTTTTCGTAGGAGAAATTGTGTATTATACTGGGTGTGAAATGGATAATTATCGTATATTAGATGGCTGGGCAAATAGAGCGGGCTGCTGTGAAAGTGGTGTTAGGAAAGCTTTAATGTTTTATACACTTTAATGTTTTGATTGCCTCGTTGGTCTAGTGGGCGCAAGTGGTTTCGATTCCTAGGTCGGGCAAAGTGTTATTAGGTTTTTCTGTTAGGAAACTGTGCTTCGGAGAGCACGTAAAGCCGTCGGTCCTGCGCTTGATCTCCCTCCGGTCATGTCGTATTGCCGTCCCATCAGACTATGAGAGTGAAGGAAGAGCACACAGGTGCACTCCACTTGTGTTTGCGCATACACTTGTGCACTATAATATCTCCTGCGTACTTGGCTAACTGACTGACCGACTGACTGACCTTTGACTTGTCAGTCCAACGGTCATACCACTAGGCTATCACTGCTATCCTGGTTCACCGTACTACAGAGTGACAGGTATAAAAATATATTCATGCAAAAGTCGAACACATAATTATATAAGAGAACAAATATTATTACATAAATAATGCAAAAAATAAAACCTTTACAAAGTAGCAACATATAAATACATAAAAACGTCAGTAACATTGTAACGATCTATTAATTACACATTTATCAAAATGGCGGCGGCAATTTAAACGCCTTATGTAACACAATAGGACAATTAACCTGGCACACATAGAAATCTTGTCGAGTTAGCCGACCATTAGTATGATAACTCATAATTATACATAGCTACCTATAGCTATAACAATATATAGTCTGTATGGCACGAGTAATAGGTAGGTACAGTCTGCAACAGAAATAACTTATACAGATAAATCTTTTAAAGGCTACGCATGCGAACTCTAAAGTTATATTTTTTTGTGGAAAGTAAAATACGGTCGTGAGCAGGGTTCGAACCTGCGCCTCCCGGATAAATATTACAGGCGCTCTGACCACTAACCAATCTAGACATCTGCTCACTACGCTGAATATAATTGTTTTTCTACGTAATACGACTCTGGTTCGCCATCGATTCTGGTTCACAAATGAAGATGTACCAGTACTACGAGATATCTTGTTACCCAGTAACTGGATTGTGGAGGTCAGACCCGCAGTCACTCCATGTAAAATTCTGTTATTTGTATGTTGTCAGACTGGAAGCCGAACCCAATGTAGTTGAAAAAAGGCTAGGCACATTTCACCAATGCTGTTATTATCTCCCATGTAATAAAGTGGTTAGCCTATTACCATCTGCGGGGCACAACTCCAAACTCCGGGCTGCTACTGAGAATTTCTAACAGAATAGCTCAACAACACTTTGCCCGACCTGGTAATCGAAGCCGAGACCTCATGCTCAGCACTTGAGCTTGGGACCAGTAGACCAACGAGGCAGTTTCGTTATTTGTCCTGGAATTCTACTTTGGTTATAATTTTTTGGTTAATGTTAGGGTGTCAATGAAAAAACAGGACATATTGAGCTACTTTCTTATTCCAAAAGTATTAAGTTACCTTTAAAATAGTATACCAGAAAATTTACCCTAAAGAATTTACCTTCACATTCCATTCTACGGAACAAAACCAAACAAAATACTAGGTAGATACAAGTAAATCGAAAAACAATCGTAGCGAAGTTATGATATTGTTTATGCGCACGCGACGTTTCCTGGTTGTTTCCGTCGCGCACAAATTTTCCGTCGGATGTCTGATGGGTTTGTTTTCAGAGTTGCGTCAGCCGAACATGGTGTATTGCATCATTTGGTGGATATGGTCGAGTATCTTATGGTGTTTACGTAAGGATTCATATTTTAAGTTTTCAGGGAAGGGAATTCTGCCATCTTTAAGAAAAAAAAAGGCACTGAACACTAATTTTTCTATCCTAACTGAACCTAAAACTGTTGAAAAAAACGTAATATTCAATTAAATTTTAAGTACCTACACAGCACAGTATAATAAATAACATTAGGAAAAAATCTAGTCCAATCACATTTTTTCGACTGTGACAAAAATATCGAAGAATTGTTTTTGATAGGGTAACCTTCCAAAAAATAAGTTACCTTCACGCGTGTGTATAAATATGTATGATTAGCTTCTGTCTGCGACTGCGATATTGGCTCCAGTCAGGATATAGGTATAGTTCTATGTCTTAATGCAGTTTATAAACTATCTGTGTGCGAAATTCCACCCAAATCCTTTTAGTAGTTATTGCGTAAAAAGTAATCAACATCCATGAAACTACAAACTTTCGCAGTTCTAATATCAGTAGGAATAGGAACTATATGAAACTAGCCGATGCCCGCGACTTCATCTGCGTAACAGAAGTAGCCTGTGTAAGTAAATTTGGCAAGGAGATAGATTGGACCTTCTTGGCTCCAAGGTCCAATCCATCTCCTTGCCAAATTTCATAACGATCCGTTCAGCCGTTTAGCCGTGAAAATGTTACAAAGAAATGAACAAAGAAACACGAGTTACTTTCGCATTTATTATATTAGTATGAACAGGATAATAGCATGTGATGATCAGGATAAAATAACTTGACAATAGATTCTAATAACATGGTTTTCTGTCAGTTTAGGTATAAAATTACAATTTCCGGATGAGTTAAACATTTAAATAATACAATAACAACTTAACAATCTGAATTGCTAATTAATAATTAAAATAAAATACCAATCTTGTTTATTATCTGTCATTATATGATAAGAATCTGTAATCGTATGAATAAAATAATTATTCCATTGGTGAAGTAGTTGTAAACGTGGATTTTGAGTGTGGGGATTATGAATTCGTTTCCTAGAGATGTTTTTTTATTAGCGATGCAGAATTTAATAGCAGCAATGGTTTGAGTATGTAGAAAGGTTGGATGTAAGGCGATTGACAAAACTATTACATGAGGAAATAAAATTACAGACGTCCTCAAAAAAGGACAGGAGTCACCTAAATCGACAACATTCATAGATATGAAGTGAAAAAGATTTGTCAGTATCGTGGCAAATGGAAATCGATAGTTTCTGCCTACCCCAATGGGAAACAGGTGTGTTTGTATGTATGTATCGCAGCAATTAGGGTGTGCAAATATTTCTGCCTACCTTTTACATAAAACATGCGTGATTGTAACCACGGGAAGTTGATAAAAATCAATATTTTTCATCTTAAAAACTCATTATCATAAAACAATAAAAGTCATGTGGTATTACATGTTTTTTTTTTAAACTCAAATATTATCCATCGGTGTCTTTACGTACCTATTGATAAACGACATGATGCAAAACATATAAGCAAAATACAAACGAATTTAAACTTTACTCACAACAATATAAAGTCGAAATTACCTCGGAAAGTTTTCAGAAAACATCTCAATTTAATTAAACGATTTTGAACCTTACTCGGTTGAAATAACAGTGATATATTTCCTATGTAAGATCTGTTAAGATTACGTCAGACCAGTGAATCAAGATCAAGGGAGTTCAGTAGCCTATAAGCCAAATTGGCTAACATTTTCAGTCGTTTTTAATACTCTTGCGCAAGTATTTACGTAACAATAAGTAGGTTATTGTTTTTGTATATTTATTGTTATAACTATCCCATTGGTTTTGTGGACGCCACCGCGGCTGCTCAAAGTGAGGTGCTAGGTTCGATTTTGAGCATGTTATTTAGGAAATTCTCAGTAACAGCCTGGAGTTAGGAATTAGGTAGGATTCCATGGAACTTAATAACGGTGGCGAAACATAGGCGGGATGCTATGTTATGGTATGTGTCAATTATCTCCTTAAAAAAAGAAGAGGTTTGGTGTCTCGTGGTTTGATCGATTTCCAGAGTTAAGCTCCAGCTGCCACGGTCATACTTTGGATGGGTGACCATTTTTTTTTTTTTATGGAATATGTGGCAACCGAGCAGACGGCTCGCCTGATGGTAAGCGATTACCGCCGCCCATGGACACCCGCAACCCCAGAGGAGTCGCGAGTGCGTTGCCGGCCTTTTAAAGGGTTTGGGCCTCCGGTACCCTCACTCACTCGGCGAAACACAACGCAAGCGTTGTTTCACGCCGGTTTTCTGTGA
Source organism: Xylocampa areola (assembly GCA_935421205.1). Lineage (NCBI taxonomy): Eukaryota > Metazoa > Arthropoda > Insecta > Lepidoptera > Noctuidae > Xylocampa > Xylocampa areola. The sequence goes on from OW285215.1 coordinate 533,797, forward strand.
GGCCGTGGTATCAATCCGGTCGAGCCGGCCCATTCGTGCCGAAGCGTGGCTCTCCCACGGTAAAAAAAAATCCGAACACTCCGTTACCTATCCGTGACTTAGAGTGCGTTGGACTGTCGGTCTTACTTGTCTGAGAAGCTCGTACGTTTTGTATACCTCAAAATATCGGCATTACCGTAATTTGGTTTTGGAGACAGAAGGCGTTCCATGTATAATCCTTAGTATTAGCAGTAGACGATCCTAATATAACTTTTTTTCATCTGTGGAAATACATCATACAGACTAAAAACCACACGGTCTTTGGACCTTAACCCGAATTCCGGGATAGCTGCATTCGCTGCAGCCTCAGCAGAAACCTCAGCATAGCAGGAAAAAAATAACTTCTTAGCTATAATTCAAGATAAATCTTTGAAAAGCATTAACGCATGCTTAGCGAACTCTAAAGTTATTAAATTAAATGGAAAAAGAATACGGTCGCGAACAGGATTCGAACCTGCGCCTCTCGAGAGGTCGAGATGGCTTAGTGGTCAGAGCGCCTGGAGTATTCATCCGGGAGGCGCAGGTTCGAATCCTGTTCGCGACCGTATTCTTTTTCTTAGCTATAATTAAGAAGGGATGCAGATAAAGGATATCCTTGCAAATTGTAAGAATACTGAAATTTGTTGTCAAAACTTCCATTTCCACGATATTCCTCACCCATCACAGCATAGGAACAGCGTGCTCAAATACCTCGTGACGTCACCAAGTACATATTCCGTGAGAATGTCTCCCAGCGGACGCGCGTACGCATGTTTGGTAAACGACGCGCATCGGCTTCCCAAACAATATCGACAACAGCAAATAAATAGCGGATATGTGGTGTTGCGGCATTCTGTGATATAACATGGTAGACGGATATACGTAGGAAGGCCTCATATTGGTTTTTGGGTAAGTAATTAAAATACTGTAGTGGTGCTGGACCAGCGTCTAAAATCTGTTTTAACACTAATCCGGAAATCTCTAGACACCAACTTCCACGGCGCATTTTACACATTGCCAAAGATAGGTGACGCAAGATGTCGGGGAGAAAATGATTCTGTGAGCGAATCACGACCTTATAGTGAGGGATACGACGAGAAGACGAAGAGGAGGTATTTTCTTAGTCACTAATTATTTATGATGGACGAAAAATCCTTCCAGAGTTGCAGTAGCATACATACATTCCTCTGTGACCAATTTAAATTCTCTGACTTTTTGTGTACAAATTCTAGTTACCCCTTTTATTATTCTTTGAGTTATATTTGCTCGAAGAGCTGAAGAAGTCAGATTGTCAAAACATAGGAAAATATATTTATTTTGATAGTGTTATGCAAGGATGGAATATTAGAATGGTGCATAAGAGCTGGTTCAGGTTAACCATCGCTTATTTCGTTAACCGAAACTGAGCGGTAGTATTCAGATAACTTGAATTAAAACATATCACGCCTGGTCCCCACCTGAACTAAAAATAGCGCGAATATCCTGCACGTGGCAGAACGATTATCCTTTATCATACGGATGTTCGTAAATCGTGACGTGTGTCTGATGCAATCTGACCGGTTAGTGGAAGCTGACCTCTTGAAGAAGCAGTTATATTAATGGAGATTGGGCGATAGTTACCATCAATGGTTTAAATAAGCGGTAATAGGCTAGTGGTATGACTGGTTGGACTGGCAAAACAAAAGTAGCTGGTTGGGAGACAAGACTGGCTTATCGAAATCATAAATTTTAGGAAATCAGCATCTGGGAGATGTTCTCGACGGTGTGTAAAGCTATGTTTGTGACATAGTTGTATGGGTATTGTAGACTTTGCTACGCTAGGTTGTTGACCAACCATCATCATCATCATCCCCCTGCCCTTATCCCAATTTATTTGACACCGGTGCAGCACGAATTCTTCTTCCACTTTCTAATTTTTTTGAAATTGCATGCTGGTCAATTTTTGGCAATGTTGTTGATCAACCATACGATAAGAAATAGACAAACGGCTTTAATAGCTTGGAGTATTGTCACCAGCACATTCTTTACTGAGCTAATTTAGACTACTTCCTGCCATTAATGTTATCACGTAGTGATTGAACTCCACGACCCAGCCTGATAGTTACCAGTCTTGTTTAATAAAACTGATTTCTTTCTTCTTTCTTTCTTTCTTTGTTAAACCATATTTCATTTTTACAGACCCTTAGTCTTTTAGTTGGATGATAGAAGAGGATTAAGACGGTATTTTCATTGAAGTTTCTCCAAAAATCTTTTGACCGTAAGTTCTGGAAATTTATGGAAAGAGATGCCTCATTGTTGATGAAGTTAAATATTCCGTAACGCATATATTATCTTCTTCTTATCATACGGTGGAAGAACAATTTAGTGTCTTTTCTTCAACATCTTATCATCAAAAGTCCAAAGAAAATAACAAGTCGATAATCCATTATCTTTTATCATACAAATGTGTGTTAAGTGACGTATGCGTACTGTCTGATGCAATAAAACCGGTCGGTTGAGGGTGTGCGCGGTTCTCGTTAACCCGTAGCGATCTACTGAATCACACATCTTATCGGACACAAACCACTTCTTGCTTTTGTTGCAAAATCTTAGACCGACATGTTAAAGGCTTTACTCACGAACCTTTTACGAGGGTTTGGCCGAATAATTTCTGATATTCCGACTCTACTGGAGCATTTACTACGTACTACTACTAGTTGAATTGCAGTATTGCTTGATAACCAAACCAGTATACCAGTAATTCTAGAAATAGGGAAATGAGTTTATTATACCGCACCGCGGGTGTCGCAATATTTTTATGACATTAACGGGCAGTGGGCAATGTTGATATTACGACTTCTATCTTAAATAATTTTGGATAAGAAATGGCGAAAAGGAAAACTGGTTCCCTAAAATGCAATTGGAACACACCACCATAAGTATGGCATTACATTTTAATCCGGCAAGTTATAGTGACTTCCAATACTATTGTCAGACGTGCAAGGAGATATAAATAGGATGCTACAGCCTGCTAGAGACCCAGAGAGAGAAAGAAAGAAAGAAACTGACAGATAGATCAGATACATACACAAAGAAAATAGTCTATCAAATATATTATGAATACAATAATTTAATATGGAAATATCTCTCATTATTCCTACACGACTGGCCAGAAAAGTTATGTTTTAAGGATTCATGTATGTATGTATGTTTGTGAGTTTCTTTATTCTACCATATCTTCTAAAAGCCTGAACCGATTTAGATGTATGGGGTATAGTTAAAATCCATAATTTGAATATAATGACCATGGTATACAGAAAGACGTGAAAAAAAAAACGAATGGCAGTTGTGCTTTTTAATCGTGTAATCTTATCAAAGTTCACCGGTTATTGCTCACATGCATTTTATAGGGATTGCCCGATTAATTTCGAAGTCAATGGAGATCTTAGTCATGAGCTGAGCCCGCAGCGATGTCGCAAGTCAAACTGATAACTGAATATGTCTCACGAAAGTTTATAATATTATAAACATAACGTAATCTTGTTAGCACTGTAATGTGCAAATTTTAATAAATGATAACAAAATGGCACGAGGATAATCCTTTATCGTGTATTACGAAGCTGATGCAAGAAGACTGGTCCATTAAGGGAGTGCCTTTTCACGACCCATTGATTCATAAATTATTACCATTTAATAATATCATTGGACATATCGGCATTCATTTATTCAGTTACGAGTATAAACACTCGTGTTTTTGTGAAAGTATAATTGATTTTAACGTGTTTGTTTTTACTGTGAACTGGAAAGTACGCGAAATGTTATCGAATATAAATTAGTGTTGTGTTGTTTTTTAATATAACTTTACTGGGTCTAAGAAGTTCAGCTTCGTGGAACTGGAAGAAGAAGGCCGTAGTTTTTCTGTGTTGTCAACGGTGATTTTAATAATCATCATCATTAAGTCCTAGCCCAGTTAGTGGAGCGTGATATTAGGTTGACATCTGAACCTGGCGCATTTGGTATGGCATAGCTAGATAGAAGGAGACAGTATCAGTGGCGGTTACCACCAACAACAGCATTTCCAAAGAGGGTTGACGTCAGGCAGGCGGCCAGTCATAAAACATAGCCAAAAATTTAGCAGCATGGCAGATATAGGTATGCTGCGCCGACCCCAAATAAATTGGGATTAGTGGGATGATGATTAAGTCCTCCATGACTGCCTCGTTTGTCTTGTGGTAGCCGGGACGCTGCTGAGTCTCAGGTTCTGGGATCATTTCGTAGATAATTTCGAAAATTATCAGTAGGTTTTTTTTAATTTTGCCCGGTAGACGGTAATAAGCTCAGTACATGAGATTTACCAACGGCATCGGTAAAATTTGATTGTACAAAAGTGCAAATAGACCTTTTAAACGCATTAACGTATGCGTAGCGAACGCTAAAGTTATAATATTCTAAAGAAAAATACCGTCGTTAGCAGGGTTTGAACCTGCTCGTCCCAGATAAATACTCCAGGCGTTCTGGCCAACTAAGTAATCTCAACCTCTGGAGATGGCTCAGTTGGTGAGAGCGCCTTCGAATTCTGCTTACGACGTTATTTTTCATTCCACAAAAAAATCTAACTGTACAAGAGTGTACACCACTGCCTACCTCTTGGGATAACAAAGGCGTGATGCTATGCTATATAATGATATCATCACAAACGTGTACGAAATGATCTACAGAATATTTCTTTTCATTTATGGTGAAATGCTGCAATCAGTGCTTTGATTGGCAATTCTGATGCAATTCTGATGATCTTGGCACTTTCTCCCTGACCCTAGCGGTTAATTGGTACCCCATGTGGAACAGAACATGATTAAAATGTTGATGATATCACTTCTAGGAACGATTGCAGCGTATTTGTTGAAGTGTGCCCCCTTATCAACCGTCTGGCGCGAGCTATACATGACCAAAGGTCATAGATTATATTATTATTGTATGTACTACTGTCGCTTTATGTACCTATTTATATGTGTATGTAGATTGTGTTTTCATTGATACACGTGGCTAAATAAAAGTGGTCATTTGAGATAGGGTAGCAAGGGTACCACAATTATTTCAGGTCAAGAAATGTTCTTTGATCATTTCTTACTTTTGGGCTGGTTTCTAACAGCACATAAAGAATTTAAAAGAAAATAATTGCCATATAAATTATTGTATAGAGACTGAATAGAGAGCGATGACATTATCACAAGACGTATTAAAATGTGGAAGAAGAATGACAGACAGAGGGGAATAAGTTTAACCTCTGTATCTGTGTGTCTGTCTGTGGCATCGAAGCTCCAAAACCGATAGACCGATTTTGATTTAGTTTTTTTTTTTCACTGCCTATTTGGTCTAGTGGTTCCAAGCGCGACTGCTGAGCTGAGGTCTTATGTTCGATTTCCAATTCGGGCAAAGTATTATTGAGATTTTGTGTTTGGACATTTCCAGTAACAGCCTGGAGTTTGGAATTGTGCCCGTACGTGTGGGTGTAGGTACAAATGTGTACCGGTACATGTGCTTTCGGGGACTTTTTGTGTTTTTAAGACCTCTATCTATTTCTTAGTCTATTTACATGTAATTATAAAGTTCAGGATGTAAGGATATTTTATTCGCTTTTTATAAATAGAGTTCGTTATTTTTTTATTTGTTCCTGAGGTTATTAACGTCTGTTTTTCTGAATCTGTTTTAAGAATTTACTTTGGGACAGTATAATTTTGAATTACTTACTTGAGAGTTTTATCAGATCCAATTATACCTGTGAGTCGAGTTTGTGATCTTCAACAACTTTTAGAGCTAAAAATATATTTTTTGCGAGGGGCCGAACGGTAGCCAAGAGTCAGAATTTTAGGATAAATCTGATAAAAACAGTGGCTATTCAGTTTTCTTGTCGGTAATTCTCCATAGGAGGCAATCTGACGAATCTATTATGGTGGCGCGGTTGGCACAGTGGTCGGAGAGCGGCTGCTGCGTTGCGTGTCGCAGGTTCGATTCCTGCACGGAGCAAATTTTTGTACGATCTACAGTTAATTGTGCCGGGTCTGGGCGTGTGTGTATGTGAGATTATGTTTGTAAACGCACCCACGATACAGGAAGAAATTCCTAGTGTGGGGCACGTTCAATAAAAAAAAACATTTCGATTTCGTCTTAATTACGTGTCTGTATGCTAATTTACTGCCTCGTTGGTCTAGTGGTCCCAAGCGCGACTGCTGAGCAAGAGGTCTCGGGTTCGATGCCCGGGTCGGGCGAAGTGTTATTGAGTTTTTCTGTTTAGGGAAATCAGAATAGAAAACTATATAAGCGTTAAGTCTTTTATTAAGAAAAATACATAAAAAAATCACATAAACCATATTTTTTCCCTGATGTAAGTACCTACTGAGAATTAACAAATTGAATTCAGAATTAGATAAACCACTTTGCTCGACTCGGGAATCGAACTTAGGAGCTCATGCTCAGCAGTCGCAGTCAATGAGGCAGTAATTCTATATATTTATTTGATGCAAATGTTTCCTCTATTTACAAATACCCTTCAGCATTTTTCAAGGGTAGCACATCGTGTTGCATTCCTAGAACAACGGAATTGTTGCATGCAACAGAAAACAGATAAGTATGATTGCACATATTATATCATGACTCATTTATTTCGATGTCGGGTAACGTGTGCCGTGGTGGAAACCTACCGTAATTACCAAGCTATTAGAACAAAGTTGACCATAAACGTAATTACGAGATCTAATAATTCATTTAAACTATTATACTAATATTATAAAGGGGTAAGATTTGATGTTTGTTTGTAAGGATTTCACTGAAAACTACTCAACCAATTTTACTAATTCTTTCACCAGTAGAAAGCTGAGTAACATAGGCTATATTTTATTGCAGTGATAATAAGAAGTTTGAAAATCTAAGCGGGCGAAGTTGCGAGCACAGCTAGTGTTAAATAGAAACTAATAGAAAGTAATATGTTGGATATGATGATAACGTAACGTTCACGGAATCAAAATACAAAATATTGGAAACTAATTTAAATACCCAACTTTCAATCAATCCGGCTAGCCTTTTCCCTACTAGGTAGGTTAGGATCAGCTTCCAGTCTAACTGGATGCAGCTTAATACCAGTATTTTACCGCAGCAATGGAGTGATTGTCTGTCTGACCTCCACAGTTATTGGGTAACACGATATCTCGTAGTATGACTGGTTGTTAGACTTTCAGGCATCTGACTATCCGTAAAGGTTGTTATAGATCTTCGAAGTTGTTAAGAGGAACATGACCAGATAGTAGCCTCAAAGTCATCACTAACTCTTGTCTACTCATTCTACTCACATTGAACCAGAGGGAACGAGAGAGAGATGGTTGAATAGTCTTGTACCAAATACCCTATCATAGACCATACCTACTTCAAATTGAAATCGAATCTAGAAAACAAATTAAGGAATGCGCTTAAATTAGCTCGACCGCAACTCTATTATAAGTTCCAGTTGATCTGATGAGTTAAAAATATGAAAGACGAAGAATTTCTAGATTCGATTTCAATTTGGATTAATTAGAACCGTTGAGGAGAGCTCGTCTACTTGGCAAATCGTCTAGTACATTCCTATCCTGGAGCCCCTTGACCCTTTTGTTGGGAATTCAGGCTTGAGTACATGGTTAGCTAGAAGCATCACGATTTGAAAGTCCACTCAAACTTTCAGTACATTCTAAGACCCTTTTCTTTTCAAAACAGACAAAATTGCAACATTAATGTAACTTCAAAGTATTCAAGCTGTTCCCCTAACAATTCTTCACGGCGCGTATCTTTGCGACTTCCAAAGTTTGAAGTCCATCAACACAAACAACTTAGCGAGGCCTTCCACTGTCATTTTGTTTACTCACAACGGAACGAAGCTGTTTTTACGACATTTTCCCTTTTCTTTTAGTATCGGCTTAGCAGAGATGGCTTACGCACAATCCTCGTTGCCAAATGAAGAGATACCCCACACCACTTTATGTAGTTAGATATTTGTTTACGGGACTTGTTTATTTACTTTTATATTAATGAACGGAATAATAAACAAAGCGCTGAGTGTCAGGATTCATTGTGTTATTTTTATGACTTTTCTAACAAAAATATCGGCACTAAGATGTTTTGGGATTTGAAAACCAGGAAAATTTTGTCTCTCATTGGCGACGGAAAACCGACGTGCTCTCGGCAAATTTCAAGGCTAACTAGTAGTTTCCCAATATTTTATGTTTCTTTACATCGTAAGGGATGCTTGAGTGGAAGTAAGATCTCCCGCCATTCCCCTGGACTGGGACGATAATGGCTGAAAAATAAAGCCAGCCCAGCTGCAACTATGTATTTGGAAGCCATCATGTTAGATGTAGCTACTTACCGAACAATACCCTGCACTTATTTCTACACCAAGACACAAGAAAGATACATAATAATTAAATTAGATATTACGTGCAATGGACGGTCTTATTCCTTTTAATTATGTCTTCCAGACAACCTCAACATGAAACTATTGGATATTGTTGTGCAACCAAAGTGTGCCATTTAGTTGACGTTTTTATCTCTCATGTGTGGTGAGAAGTCACCCTGATATGAGCGCTGTTGAAGCACCCTTTGCTTTAGGCCTTTGTTACAGGCCTTGGCTTAACGGTTCCTATCAGTTACCAGCTAGGCCTGCCAGATTCACCCGTCAGAACTCAAAATAAATATATTTTTCTTTCGGATTAATGTTTTCTTCGAACCACAGAGAGGCTCAAATATAGAAAATATACCTAGCAGTAACCCATTCATCACCACGTCAAGCTTGATCGTTTAGGGACCAGAAATTAGAACGGGCTATGAGCCTTTTTGCCTTTTTTTGGTTGAAATCTATCATGGACTTTGTGCCGCACACCTACAGACCTAAATAACAACACGATCCTCTACGTCATTTTTGCAGGCCAGTCACGGTTGGCATATCGGGCGACGAACTACTCAATTCCTTTGCTCGTAGGGTACGGCTCATAGTGGCCGGAGCTCATTGAGCAGCCTCCGGCGCCAAGCTCCTCTTCTGCAGCAGGGGTAAGAGGGATTCGCTTCTAGTAAAAGTGTTCGACCGTCTCCATTTGCTCTTGCTTCGGACATCTTCCAGTGGCTTGGAAGATGTGCCGTGCTGCTTGGCCCAAGCTGGGCACACCTTGAACGTGCATTTGTGGCAGTGATGGCACCTCAGCGTTGCGTCAACGCTTAACCAACGCAGACTTCCTTAAGCACCCGTGGTACGAGAGAATCTGCGCCATTCGGAAGATGTGTTTGCCATGTCATCTCTCCAGCCACTCCTCCATTATGAGCTTCTCCAAGTTTCCTTTACTGGCCATTAATTTGCCAATAATAAAATACTGACTCATCTGTTTATTTGCAGTTCTTATTAATATGTGAGAATTAATGTTTTTGCAATACACATTTGGACTGATAAATGGTTTAAAGATATAAACATGTGTTTTACTACCACCTTCAAGTTGTTAGTCATGCTTATTAGGTAACTTGGATCAACATAATAATTATAATTATTGCCAAGGTAACGCTAATCAAGTAACATCGTATGACTTTCGGAATGGTTGTGTCGTTTCTATGCGAATATTAAATATGCAAAATGTGTTTTTTAAGTTTTTTTTTTCAGTATAACATTTTTCTCCTCCCTTCTTAGGAATAAAATTAAAGGTAAATTCTTCCTGTTTAGGAATTGAGGTGTGTCTATGGACCCATTATCGCACTTGCACTCATACTCAGGCCCAGAATTATTTGTATATCATACAAACATTTCGGGCACCTGTATAGTGACTGAATAGATAGCAATGACGTCGACAAAAGACGTGTTAAAATATGGATGAACAATTCGCGGTGGTGAGTAGAGGTCGAGATGGCTTAGTGGTCAGAGCGCCTGGAGTATTTATCCGGGAGGCGCAGGTTCGATTCCTGTTCGCGACCGTATTCTTTTTCCATTTAATATAATAACTTTAAATATTTGCTCTATGCGAGAATTGAACTTACGACTGCAGGCGCAGCAGTCGGTCTCTCACCATATTAAATAGCATCAGTCCTACTTCTGGAAGCCCATTGACTGCTATTTTACAAATTTATCAATGTGATGCCATTATTAAGTCCAATGTGGTGTCAGGTGTTCTATTCACCGGCCCCAATACCAAATACCGGGCTGCTTATATTTAATCACTGCGATGACAAACATAATGTTTACAGATAAATCTTTGAAAAGCATTAACGCATGCTTAGTTATAATTTTTCGTGGAAAAAGAATATGATTGCGAGCAGGATTCGAAACCTGCGCCTCCCGGATAAATACTCCAGGCGCTCTGACCACTAAGTCATATCGTCGGGACCACTTTAAACATAATAGTTATTACCGTATGTTGTTATTAGCACATAGTAATATTCTGTTGCCCTTCTTTAGTCTCATCTATAAACAAAAATAGAATAATTAGATATGTATTAGCAAGGTTACGCTAATGATTTAGGTAATATCGTACGATATCTAAAATTGGTTTTATGCGAAAATAAAAATTTGATAATTGGTTACTAGCTGGCATAGGTGTACCTTCCTTTAGGTAATATTAATCCGAAATAGATTGAAAAAAAAAAAAAAAAAACTCTCGTGGCTTAGTAACAGCTGTACAGATCGATCGATCCAGGTTAAGCTGCGCTTGTCACGGTCGGTTTGTGGATGAGTGACCATCATGTCATACTGAAACCCCTTCGTGCCTCGGAGAACATGTTAAACCGTCGGTCCCTGTTTTCAAATTAAGATCTATGACAGCCGTTACGGGTAGTCAGAGGCCTGAAAGTCTGACAACCAGTCATACCACGAGATATCGTGTTACCCAGTTACTGGGTTTTGGAGGTCGGATAATAATAGCAATCGCTCCATGTAAAATAATAGTATTAAGCTGCATCTGGTCTGACTTTGCTTTGACTTGATTCAAGAGGAAGGTTTTAGGATATAATTTGTCAAGTTTTTGTATACATTGGCTAAAATATTATGATATTTGTTGGAAGTGTCGGATAAAAATAAGCCGTCTGGGAGATTTCAACGAAAACGCTGCCTAAACCCTTTGAGATATAACAAAATGATGTATAGTGGAATTGTGTATCTTATATAGGTCTACAGAAAAGTCCGCGATGGCATATATCTAGCTCTTAAGAATAACATACTCTATCCATTTTAATACATAATAAAATGGGCAATTATAAAGCGGTAATTGGAAAGCGGGAACGGGATCAAAATTTCTTGATTACTTTCGGTCGCGATAACCAACATCCACGCGGGTGAAGCCACGGGCATCAGCTAGTTTTCTATAATATATAGTACAATACCTACTATATTGTATATTTACTGCTTTACTCCTACCAACCTAAAAACCGCAAGTTACCTTAATCATTTAATATATACATATATAGCACTTATAGTTAAACAATGATCTAACCAAACCATGGCGATTAACTTTTTTATATGAACCGCACGCTTGACTGGTTAACCAACAACCTACAACTCAATTATCTATGACTATAGCAATTAGTTCATATTAATTTACATTATAATTGAATACGCTTAGTTTTTTGTAGCTCCAGTTCGTTCGGTCACGTTCAGTGAAGGAAATGTAGAACTTTATCGATTGCAGAAAAAAGTAAATAATGGTAAATGGAACTTACAGCTTATGGTCACTTCTGGGAAGATAGGTAAGCAGTAATAGCCTAGTGGTATGACCGTTGGATTGACAAGTCAAAAGTCCCCACGCACGATTGACTTTTCGAAAGTGCATAGATCATAAACACGACTCAGAAAACACAACGCATATTTTTATCTTGGAAAATTTCTTTATTTTTCGGCGAGAACTATTAAAGATGAGAAATGAAATAATACTATATACCGAGAGTAGTGATAGACTACTGGTAGAACGTTGGACTGGCAAGTTAAAGGTGGCAAGATCGAATCTCAGGCACGCACCACTGTCTTTTCGAAGTCATGTGCGTATTATAAATTAATTATCACTTACTTAGAACGGTGAAGGAAAACATCGTGAGGATACCAGCACACTGAGAGATGTTCTCGATGGTGTGTAAAGCCATGTTAGAGACGGGTGGCTTAAACTCTGACACTAGGTTGTTCATCTACCATACAATAAGAAGAAGAAGGTATCGGGAAAGCCGAATGGATGTACAGTAAGGAAGAGAACTATGATTTCCTCACATGAACACATAGAAATGGGTTTTGCCCACGGAAGAAATGATTAAATGACACATTGTAGGAAGATTATCTGTCAGGTCTCTGTGCAGGAGAGGTCGGAGAAGTAATTGTATAGCTGATAAAACATGATCACTGTAAGCTTGGAGTTTTGAATCGTTTATAGAAAGACCTCCTTTTGTTTTCCCCAGCTTTTTCGATCCTGGCATCCCCTGTTCATGAGTTCCACCGGCTTTGATAATGACGTCAACCAAATGCCCTTTCGGACGACCCGAGTGTTTACGATCAAACCATCACCACGAGTAAAAGGGAATAATGGGTGATTCTAAGCTATCATGATAATGATGATGATGACGTAGTACTTACTTACTGAGCAACATCATCAGTAAAATAGGGAAAACGTAATCTATAAGGAAGCCTTTTTCAAAATAAACAAGGTCCAATGACTACTAGCTGTGGTTACAGAGTGACAAAGCATTTCAATTCTCTAGCCTCAGAGATGGAGTGACGTGACGAACTGAAGACTGACGATGACTGTTCTTATGGCTATATAGTTAAGTTTTCAGGAGCTACCTACAATTTATAAATACTGTGAAATAGTGCTAAAACACACCACATATTTCAAAACAAACACTAGTTTTAACAACTTTAACAGAAGTCCGTAAAATTTTCAGCCCAGCAGCAATATCGTGCTAAAACATTGTGTCAATATTTTGCACCGGCGCGGACGCAGCCCCCTCTCCCCTGCGCCCGTCCCACCCATCCTCCTTCACTTAGCGACAGTATAACCGGCAAAAAGTTGTTATTCAATCTAGTTCGGTAAAAAAATGTTGTTGCCGAGTCACGGCGACTGAGGAGTGAGGAGTGACGGCATAAGAAAAATGTATGACCTCTCTTTCTGTCACTTCAGTTTTTGTAACACTTCAAGGTTAGTTTGATGGAAGTTTTATGTGTAACTGTAAAGTTAATCAATGCTTAGGCCTGGGCTGGGTCTCTTCGAGTTAACTTGTATTTAAATCAGAGGTAGATTCTATTTTTACTGCGACCAAATGAGCCTCGTGTTTGAAATTTGAAAAATATTGGGACAGTGCATATTCTGACCTGAAATTAAAACTTTTGCTTTGACTACTGGTGCATCCGTTGGAAAAGCTGCACACGAAATCACGAAACTGTTTTATTTATAATTTCAAAGAGCAAATAATTAACTTCAAGATAATTACGTCGATTGTGATGACTAAAAGTAAACTTAAAATTGAAATAGTAATATCTTAGGACAAAATCAACCGAATTGATGGGCACTTTGTAGTACATTGCGTCGTGTGTTACAGCTTGTCTATGATGAGCAACAATAGTAAAAACTTACGACGCAATGTACTACAAAGTGTCCATCAATTCGGTTGGCAACCGAGATAGCGAATAGGTACGCAGGTCGGGCGAAGCGTTTATTCGGCGGTTTATTCTGTTAGGAAATTCTGAATAGCAGCCCGGAGTGGTGTGACACCACTGTGCTTCAGAGACCACGTAAAGTCGTCAGTCCTGCGCCTGGCCTCTCTCCGGTCGTGTTGGACTACCGTCCCATCGGACTATGAGAATGAAGGAATTTTTCGTGACTATTATAGAGTACCATCAGTACTCTGCATCAGTTACTCACACAAATAAAATGGTCCTTTCAACCATAAATGTAATACGAAGAAAGATTCACCAGTAAAACCAAAAATGAGCAACTGACTATAGATGTATAATATAATTTACAGAATAATGATTAGCAATTAAAACTAAGAGCATCGAAAAATTCATCCACGTCGCTGTAAATTGGGAGCGTACCCAAAAGGCTGGCAACATTGACACGTTGGACTGACTCTCTAATATCATATCATGTTGCATTAAAGGAAAACTCTTAAAAGGAACTAGAATGTCCAGACTTACGAAGACTTATAACTCCTAAATGAGCTTACGTAACATATATACAATTTAGAACTATTGAAATGAGCAAAATGCATAATTGCAGCGAAGCCGTGCGCAGTCTTATCCAGTCGTGGGCTGACTTACCCGACGCTGTTAAGTGGATTACCGTTTGTAAGTACGTGTCTGCTGTCCACGCCACCTGTCTTTGTTCTAAGTTAAAAGTTATTGTAGTACTTCCCTTTAGATATTGGTATTAGTTAGTAGCTCACTGGGCAAAGTCTTTCCTTTCCTACCTTCTTGAACTTGGGTTGATCAATTAGGCTTTCGTCAAGTTCTTTCTCTGAAATTACCAAATCGTAGTGAGTTGATGTGTTGATCAATAAATTTTTCGTTATCAATTCAAACTCCAATCATTCCTTCTCTGTATTATAAACAGGATTTTATATTGCTCTGGTTACCGACTCTTCATATGCAATCAAAAGAGCATTGATGAGTGTTGGCAATTTCAGACTAAATTACTCAGAATTTTATTTGGCTAGATAAAACAACTTTTATCCGGATTAATCGCGTGTATTATTGGTTTTTGTTTTTCCTGACGTTTCGAACACTTTGCAGCGTTCGTGGTCGCAGGAGGACTAAGGTGTCAGGCGTCTCAACAGTTTATTTAGAATTATTTCAGTCTACCGTACATTTAATTGATAAAATTCATAAAATGATTTTTATCTCTGATACATATTTATATTTAAAACTAAATCGCGACGGTATTTCCTAAGACTATCCCTGAGAAGGAATACCGAAACAAACTCAGAGGTCACAGTCGTTTTAAATTTAGAGATACAATTTTACAATTTTATCGAACTATTAACTAAAAGGTTGTTGGACTTGTTAGAAGTAGTCATATATACTAATTTAAACTGACATTGCCTCAACTGTACATCAGCCCACTCTCCCGTACCTACATGGAATCTAAATTCTTTTATAATCATCAAAAATATTTTCTTCCAAAGAGAAATCAACGCTACCTTCTGGCATGGAGATAACACGGCATATTTTCAGTACCAGCACGTCAATTCATATAAAAAACTTAGTTCACACTTAATAAAACCCTGTAATGGCTGCTCTTATCTCTTCACACCACTTAGACAGGAGTTATTTGAGAAAAAACAACATTAATAACGTTAATACGTATACGGTATTTACCGGCGGAACTGAATGCTGAGAGAACCGAGAGAATGTACACGAACGATAGGTCAGTAGATAGATGGTTGAGACTAGACCGAGCCAGGAGTTCAACAAAAAATCATCATCTGCCTAGCCTTTTCCCAATTACATTGGGATCGGCTTCCAGTCAAACCGGATGCAGCTTAATATCAGTATTTCACATGGAGCGACTGCCTATCTGACCTCCACAACCCAGTTACTGGGTAACACGATATCTCGTGGTATGACTGGTCGTCAGACTTTCAGGACTCTGACTACCCGTAACGGCTGTCATAGATCTTAATTTGACAAACCGGGACCGACGGCTTAACGTGCTCTCCGAGGCACAAAGTTAACAAAAAATAAAGATTCAAGATAAATCTTTGAAAAGCATTAACGCAATGTTAGCGAACTCTAAAGTTATTATATTAAATGGAAAAAGAATACGGTCGCGAACAGGATTCGAACCTGCGCCTCCAGGATGAATACTCCAGGCGCTCTGACCACTAAGCCATCTCGACCTCTGCTCACCACCGCGAATTCTTCTTCCATATTTTAACACGTCTTATGGCGACGTCATTGCAATCAATTCAGTCCCTATACTGGTGACCGAAACCGACACGACTAACTTTGCAGTTAATAAATACAATGCCGTAAAGAATTAGTTATCGCAGTGGTCGTATCTTAGTGGTCAGAGCGCCTGGAGTATTCATCCGGGAGGCGCAGGTTCGAATCCTGTTCGCGACCGTATTCTTTTTCCATTTAATATAATAACTTTAAAAAATAAAGATTTTTACAGAAGTTGAAATAGTTTTACTATGTATTCTTGGTTCCTAAAGAATAAATTTCGATTGTAAAAATATAAAAAAAAACCGCGGAATATCATTGTAATATTCCCTAAGAAAATTAATTAGTAATTGAGATAACTTCTGAATGAGTCATACTTTACAACTGTCAGTGTTGTCGCGGTCAGAAGTGAACACAATGAAAATTTAGGAATGATATTTTAATTCGGAGTATAAAAATATTTTATATACCTGAAGCTCTTCTTATGGGACATAATTTTATGTAGATATATAACCTTACTAAACCACCCAGTAAAACTTCCACTGCAGGGCAAGGGTCTCTTCTTATACACAGAAGGCATGAACATTGATCAACAGTTACCACGCTAGTTCACTGCGGCTTGGCGATTTCTATACTTGTGGCCCAAGCTTCTCGTCATGTTTTCCTTTAACGTAGGTCTGTAATGTCTTCGATTTAGAAAGTATGACATTGTAAAAGTCACATGCCAGGTTTGAACCCACATGCGCAAGAAGCGTACCCGACCCGTAACTAATCGGCCACCAGGACAGTTCTAATTTGAATGATTTTATTGTTCTATTAAAATGAAGGATTGCAGTTACATTTCGGTCAGCAACAGGGATTCTTTGTTCCACAGAATATGAAGTAAACTCGTTGTGAGTTCCGTATGTGAAGAAGTGAATTAATCTGACATGATGACCTTTGTTCTTTTGAAGTGGCTCATGGCTAAGTAGCATTAGTATTAAGTAGCAGTAATACATACCTAGTAGGTAGTTCACGGAAAGGCAGATGCCTGAAAGAAGTCTGACGACAGGCTAACCAGGAGATATCGCATTGATATATAGGCAGTCTCTCAATATAAAATACTGGTATTAAGCTGCATCTGGTGAGACTGGAAGCCGACCCCAACGTAGCTAAGAAAAGGATAGGCAGATTGATCGATTCCTTTTGTTATTTTACATTACTTGAATCTAACTCCCAACAGAAGCCAATGTTAATGTCTTGAAGTCATAAAATGTTTATTATGTTATAATAAAACAACTTTTAACCGGATTAATCGCGTGTATTATTGGTTTTTTGTCTTTCCTGACGTTTCGAACACTTTGCAGCGTTCGTGGTCGCAGGAGGACTAAGGTGTCAGGTGTCTCAACAGTTTATTTAAAATTATTTCAGTCTACCGTACATATAATTGATAAATTCATAAAATTATTTTTGTCTCTGATACATGTTTAAAAACTAAATCGCGACGGTATTTCCTAAGACTATCCCTGAGAAGAAATACCGAAACAAACTCAAGGGTCACAGTCGTTTTAAATTTAGAGATAATACACGCGATTAATCCGGTTAAAAGTTGTTTTATTATAATGTGTAGTGATCGCGCAAACCTAAGATATTACTATGTTTATTATGCATTTATATTTCTCTAGAAACTGTCCCGCACAACAAAACTGTGGAATGAACTGTCGCCTGCGGTATTTCCGGACCAATACGACCTTCAAACCTTCAAGAAAAGAGCGTACTCCTTTTTAAAAGGCCGGCAACGCACTTCTGACTCCTCTGGTGTTACGGGTGCCCATGGGCGGTGGTAATCGCTTACCATCAAGCGATCCGTCTGCGCGTTTGCCCCCTATCCCGTAAAAAAAACAATTTATATCTTTTTTCGGGGCGGTACCTCCCTAAATAATAATACAATTTCTGGAGATAATGTACACACTGCCTATAATTATAATATTCGTATGTGCTCTGCGCCATTTTATATCGTAACACAGAACCGTAAAACCATGTACATACACAGAAACTATTTGAAGCGGAACACAACAGGGTTGCTAGTTGCCAACTCTTTGTTGCCACACCGTATAATTAAATATTATTACCGCGCGGTATTGTGTTCGAACCCGTGCGATGCATTGTTACTTTTAATGCTAATGTATATTAGGAGCTTTTTGAATTTTATGGCTGTCGTAAATAACTGGATTTTGTGATTGATATGTGACGTTTATGAAGGTTTTGCGTTGAAAGGAAAGGATCGGCGGCTCATTACAAATGGTGGTTATTATCAACTGAGGAAATTGTTGAAAATCATTACATACATAAAAATAAATAAAATTGAAGTGTCAGTTTGTAATGTCAAAATAATAATTCAAGATATGTCTTTGAAAAAGCATTAACGCATGCTTAGCGAACTCTAAAGTTACAATATTAAATGGAAATGCGTTAATGCTTTTTCAAAGAAATATCTTGAATTATTAAGGTAATTGTATTCTTTACGACATTGTATTAACTGCAAAGTTAGTCGTGTCGGTTCGGTCACTTGTAAGTACTGAATTGATTGCAATGACGTCGCCATAAGACGTGTTAAAATATGGAAGAAGAATTCGCGGTGGTGGGCTGAGGTCGAGATGGCTTAGTTGGTCAGAGCGCCTGGAGTATCTATCCGGGAGGCGCAGGTTCGAATCCTGTTCGCGACCGTATTCTTTTTCCATTTAATATCGTAACGTCAAAATAATAGTTATTTTTAAGCTCATACAGTTATTCGCACGCTAACTATGCCTAAAAATCTGTTTCTTTTTTTTACCTTTTGTGTGTCTGTTTTTTCCGTCTAATGTTCGAAACGATTCCTGGACCTATTCTGATAAAATTTAAAATAATTTATTAGGTAATTTCCTTTTAAGACTGACCAGTGTGTAAGTGATAAGGAATTATTAAAATTATTTTAAAAACAAATGAAATTAAAGAAAAATATATCTATAGTTATTATATTAAATAGAAAAGAATACGGTCGTGAGCAGGATTCGGACCTGCGCCTCCCAGATAAATACTCCAGGCGCTCTGACCACTAAGCCATCTCGACCTCTGCTCACCACCGCGAATTTAACACGTCTTTTTGGCGACGTCGTTGTTATCTATTTAGTCCATATACATTCTAGGTATATTCTTTTTCTATTTAATATAATAACTTTAGAATGGATGCAAATAAATACAATATCTAGCTACTTCCACAAAATTGAGGGTAGTCATGCATTACCTGTGCACCGCCCGCCCGCCCGCAAATATATGCACATACGCAAGCGGTGAAAATTCCGACTACCACCAACTACTCTACACGTGTTTCGCCCCTCCACGGGGCATCATCAGGAGCTGTTAGACCGTGCAGTGTCCGCCACCGAGTCTCGGTGGCGGACACTGCACGGTCTAACAGCTCGACATTCGGAATTTTCAACAGTCGGAATTTTCACCGCTTGCGTATGTGCATATATTTGCGGGCGGGCGGGCGGTGCACAGGTAATGCATGACTACCCTCAGTTTTGTGGAAGTAGCTAGATATTGTATTTATTTGCATCCATTGTAATGGACTTCCGCAAAGTAACGCCTGAATCTATTCAATAATAACTTTAGAGTTCGCTAAGCATGCGTTAATGTTTTTCAAAGATTTATCTTTAATATATCTACACTTCCTATGAATAAATGTCTATCGTGTTTAATAATCATCAATTATAGAACAAACTGCCATAATAGTCTGCCGGTCTGTGGACGCAAGGTTCTGGGTTCGATGCCCAGGACGAGCAGTATTTTATGAATTTCTATTATAGTATTCATATTTGCAGAGTAACCACAATGGTTAAATCATTCCTTTGTAACTCAATAATGGCATCAAAATAAACTAAAATTTAAGCACAGATACTTTAACATAATAAAATTTACGAATAATTTAAGTTAGACGTCTATAATTTTAGAGCATATCTAAAATTGCGCCTACATAAAATGTACTAATATTTTAATTTGACGTGCCTTAATCTCATTTTGACATCTTCTTCCCTTCTTGCACTTAATAAAAGTCAGCAATGCTCTTAAATTAGTTTAAGTAGACCACATCAGTACTGAAACTAATATCTTTACTAATTCATAGTGATTCAGCTTGATTAAACCATTTCTCTTTACTATCATGAATATCACACTTAAATATTAAATACATTTTCCTTAACACCAAAATCCTTAGAAATGGGTGTCCTTTACAACCACCCAGAGTCCTATACAAATTCATCACAGCATTAACTCAAGCTTGTAATAAGCGAATGCTCCCAAATGAGTGTGGCTCCCCGTCAGTCAGCAATTGACGTAATAACCTTACTGCCGGGCCCCCATCCACACTGGCAATGTAATACTTGGTCTTATCGAATGCCTCCTTCTATACTACGCCTAGTATAATTTAGTTTTTTTATAGTATATGCTAAAACAGAAGCGAAATGTAAAATTTATAATGCTGTTTTAAGATTATAAATTATATGGTCAGTTAAAAGAACATATTACTACTTTATTTTATCCTTCAGATTAATATTTTTAATGTCTCAGCTGTTCTAAGCAAAGCAGACCCTGCCTAAAACCGGAAAGAAGCTATGACAAGGAAATGACGTCGTGACCATTTTGTATGCCAGTAACGTTCAACTTATTGTTACAACTGTAGGCGTGTCACCATGACATGTACTGTAAATCCGGCATTTTATTACTACACAACAGTATTACGATCATTGCTAATGCATCTGTCCGTAAACCCACAACACTCATCGTAACTTAAACAACAAAAGTGTTTTCTTTGTCTCCAAACTTAGCATATACTATACCGCTCCCTTATTATACAGGGTGGGTCGTAAAATGGTCCCACCTATTTTGCACTCGTAAAAGAGGCTCGTAAATTTTACGTCACAAATGCGTCTCATTGTTGGCTGGGAGCGGAGATAGGCAGGGATCGAGCCCCATCGAATAATCTCTAGCTTCGCGATAAGTCGTGCATCCTTGATCGGTCGGTTGTCGATGCCTTGGGCGGTGATATCGATATTGTTGAACAAAAATTGGGAAAAGTGATGTGACTTTGTAGGATGAATTAAAATCTTCTGTTGTTCCGCAACCTCAAATAAATGAATATTATTTTTTAATTTTGTAATTTTTTCTTTAATTTCCTGTTCTGTTTCTTGTCGATCTATATTAGGTATATCTAATCTATGTGAGAGTTCAATCAGTAATGTGAATAGTAATAGTCGACCTCTCCAAGTTATAACTGCCGGACTAATCACGCAGCCAATTATTCAAGCAATGAATTTTCTGAGACAATAGAGTTGTACTCGCCGTTAAAAAAATGACCAATACCGAATGACAGAATGATACAAAGAAATTGTTTTGTATTTTAGCAAGACTTTACTTCCATACCTTGAAATCTTGTTTGTGTAAGTGGCGTTAAACGTGAAACCGTGTCAGCCTTTAATGCCTCAAATCTGTTGGTAAACTCACCGTATCTCTTGAGAAATCCCTTGTAAAAAGCTTAGGACATAATCTGGACGGAGATAAGATGAAAATCAATATAGACCTACATATCCTATGACAAATATGTTACTATATATAAAACGCGTAGTCGTAGATAAAAATATGATGAGAATAAGACCTAACAACATAACAGCATCACGCCTGTATTCCCTAAAGGGTAGAGGTATGCTGTTATTAAGATCGATGTAATAGGTGGTGGGCCTATTGCTATCAACTGGGCACAATTCCAAAATGGCTACTACTGAGTGTTTACTTATAGAAAAAACCAATAACACTGCTCGACCCGGAAATCGAATCCAGAATCTCTCAATAGCCACGGTTAAAACTACTAGACACAGCAGTCAAAAAACAAACACTGTTTACACGACTGCCCAAAAAAGGAGTGTTATGTTTTTAGGGTTAATTTATGTAAGTATGTTTGTATATATGTATGTTTGTGAGTTTCTTTATTCCAGCAGAACTTCTAAACACCTAAACCGATTTAGATGTATGGGGTATGGTTAGAATCCTTACATTATCCTGAGCAATATAGGCCAGTAAGATTCAAGAATCGAATTTAGAAAATAATTTATTGTACACAGGAATGGTCGCCAATAACAAAAGTATTTTTTAACCACACAATGGAGGCGCCATTTCTCGGTTTCGTGTTACTAAATTAGTTTGCTGTTGTATAACTAATTATGCAAATATTGTAACCCCCTTATTCGGGTGCACCTGCGCTAATGTCACACCTGTGGTCAATGTCCAGTGACAGATTGTCACGATGTACGGAAATTATTTTTATGTCTGTTTTGCGTGTATTAGTGTAGCAAAGAGACTAATTAACTGGGGAGGAAGCAAAAATGTAGCTGATTTGCACTATTTTATTATTATTTTAATACAAATTTCACCATTCGTCAACTGTCAACCGCTTACAGGGACTTAGTGTTGTCAACTGCATGAATTTTCCTCAAAATTTAGGTACATAAAAATAAATTAACTAGATACTTCTTAGAAATGTCCAAAATGGAATAAGACGTGACAAGGCGTTGCGGGAAAAAAATTTAAATGCAGATGTAGGTACTACTATATACTATTTTTTTTAAAGCGCTATCTTTACTGCGTATTTTTGAATTTATAATTAAAAAAGTCTTTTGAAATGCGAAAATAAAACATCGATACAAAAAACATCGACTTCCTATACCCGCACAGCACTAGGTATTTGGCATAATCTTCGTTCTCTCCCATATTGTTTTTAAGTTACGACAGTTTTGGACAATGGCTCGGAAATCCGCAGTGGCGCTGTACCAATTCCCCCACCCGCGTCCCGGTGCAGCCACGTCAAATGAAACGGAATTGATTTTTTGAACACGCTGTACTTATTTCTTATAGATTAAGCTGATGTCATAAATATTTTTGAACACGTATTTTTAGTTTTGGAGATTGAGAGGTGTTAAAGAATTTTTTGATGTATTTGTAGGTATGTAGGTATCAAGACTCCGTAGAGAAATTAAAAGCGAATATTTTTATTACCTTATTTACTTTTGTGTGTGTCGTGGTGGCCGAGTGGTTAAGGGGCCCGTTTCCTAAGCTAAAGGTTCTGGTTTCAAATCTGGTATTTACTAAAGTAACTTTTTCAATGCCTTATGTACTTTCTTAGTTTAAGTAAGACATCACAGATATATGGTGAAGGAAAATTCGGAAGGAAACCTGGACTTTATTGTCTCAAATCTAGCGTGGTTGGTAATCAATGCTTTCTTCCTACCTTCTCTGTATGAGAAGAGGTCCTTGCCCTGCAGTGGGATAGTTCTGGGCAGTTTATATTATATGTTATGTTTTTTACGTCGTCAATAATACTAAAGCGAACATTTTGCGAAATATTAACCAATATTTATGCATCATTCCTCAATAGATAATGGTCCATAAATATCTTAACGAACGACTAAATAATTTAATTAGCCCCCAGTAACCACTATCTAATCCAATAACAACCCCCGGAGAGTACTCCACTGAACCAGTAAACAGATAAAACGATGATCGACGATGAGAACTTGCATTTAATTACACACAAACTAAAGAGAATGAATGTGCAAAGATAAATAACGACAAAATTAACAGTATCCTCCGAGAAAATAGAATTTCATTAATTTAATCACGACCTGCCCTCCGACAACAAAACGCTTGTGGAGGACACTCGCCCTCTCCCCTCCCTCAACGAGACTCTCCACTCAATGGAACCACATGACCAGCCCTCTTGACCCCTCAGTACCACCGGCCCTCCTGTTGACTCAACAACTGCTGAACAACACGACCGCTCAACTTATACCGGCTGTAAAAGACTAGTGTAATCAGAACTCCCAACTTTAAGATTTATTGCGCCGTAATAGGTCTATCTAAATGGGCGAAGTTTTATGCCCAGTTTCTTTGTTACAAAAAGTACTGAGGGACTTTTATTTGGGAATTTTGTTTTAAATAGTATAAAGGGAGATCAACTATTGTAGTAAATTTTACGAGGGACGCCGAAAGAATACTGATCCCTTCCACCCGCTGTGAAAGCCGCTCGTAAAAACATAGTAAAATTAGGCAAGTAGGGTATTTCTTTAGCAACGCCAGCACGTACAGTCGGCATCAAAATTAAGTGTTAATTGTAAAATGACGTACATTTTAACTGTTGTGTGTATTTTAACTATTTTAACTTCTAATTTCGAAAATACTAATCGACTTTTGTGTGTATGACTATAGCTCTGACATAAAAGTTACAAATTGAATATGATAATTATTCCGGGTCTGAGTGTGTGTGCATGTGAGATTACGTGTCGCACACACGGTAGAAGAAAAAAATGCCAACGCGAGAGAGCGATTTAAAAAAAAAAACAGACGTAATTCTTTGCCTACTTCCATTTTAACAATTACTATTTCGTACCTTGCAATACAAATATACTTTTAATTTTTTTTCTATTGTTAGTTATAGAGTGCAAAATACGTCAATATCGCTCGGTAGGCATCCCTTCTGCCTGGCTAGCTTTCACCCTCTTATTGAAGTAAATAATCACCTATTAAGGCACACCCTTGTTCGCAAGCCTGCCCATCAAATCTGGGGCCTAAACTACACAGTAACACAAATATGGCTTACGTAGCACTCCTTATTTCTAAAGTAAATAGAAAAGGTTAATGTGGTCATGGCGATAGGTGGGTGTATGTGCGTACTCGGCGTATTTACATAGCTATGTATCGCCGGGCGCCCGTCGTGTCGCTTTGTTCCGCCGAGCCGAACGCAGCGGAGCGAACAAACGAACGCACCCGAGCGCCCCCGAGCGGCCCCGCGCTGCGCCGAACTGCGGCCGAACCTCCGTGCATCCGCAGTCCCCGCTCGCACCGCGCTCGAGCGAACACGTGCCGAATCCACGTTCGCCGACCGTTTATAATTTAAAAATAGATTACAATCGCTACCGAATAGGTTACCGCGTTTACTAAGTGTTCGGTGTGATAGTTTCGGAGTTCGGCGTCGTGCGTTATCGACCTTGACATTGTGCGGAAGTGAGAAGGAAGATGACCGACGTAGATTGGTCGGGTGACTTGGCGATACGTTTAGTGGAGGAGTATAGGCAGAGACCCGAGCTATGGGACAATACGCATTCAATGTATAGGGTGCAGACTGCGAAGTACGAAGCTTGGTCAGACATGGCGAGGATTTTCGAGTGTGATATTGCAGACTTGCGCAAGAAGTTGAATTCGATATTCGCCTCGCATCGACGCGAGAAGGCGAAGATTCGTAACGGTGGCCGCTCGACTTGGTTTTTGTATCCGTATTTGAGATTCTTGCCGAGCCATTTGGAGACAAACACGGAGAATAATGTTGAGGTTATTGTGGTAATTAGTTTATTGATTATTTGGCAACCGACGTAGAATTAGGGTGGGCAGAGAGTTTCGTATTCCTTTTCGCTTTCCCCACATCTGGATGTCGTAAAAGTAAGAGTAAAATATATTTTTCGTACCGGCGTCGAACCGGTGACCTGTAATGCAGAAGCCGATCTCTTGATCACTGCGTCAATCGTGTCATCAACAAAAACTAGTGCAGTAAAACGGTGATAGGTACTATGCATACCTTCTTTAGTTAATTGATTTAGGTTAATGGGCGTTATTTTTAACACAAATAACTGATTAATTGCCAAAACATCTCATGTCCACTTTAGCACACTAGAATTGCAATTTAAATCGTATTATGAAGACTTCAGGGTCGAATACTACATAAAAATATAGGTCATTAGGTAAATCATTGTAAAGAGGTGGGCACACAGAGCCTTACGGCCATTTATCTTGACTATCGGTCAGTGTGCCCGCAACCTTGATTGAGTTATACAGTTGCCAAGTATTTACTGACATTTTTATTTATTTCTCGGATTGTTTTTATTTATGTTCTTTTAAGAGTTATGAGGTCGTACTGTTAGTTATGTAAATTAATTGAGTAATTTAATGCAGATTATACTGGAAATACTTAAATGCTTTTTTTTTATTATTATATGTCTAGAAAATGGATACAAGCATTATCAGATTATTACATTACTGTGATATTGAATTGTCATTTTTTAACCGACTTCCAAAAAGGAGGAGGTTATTATATAGTAATATTTTCATCCCTTCATTTTATTCGCAAATCGAAGATGTGTGTTGCAAAACGTCGTATGTGGCGCGTCCTCTGTGGTCACTACAAGTCTCGGTCATTGCTAACCGAGCCTTTAAGACGGATGAATTTTAAGTCTCGTTACTTAAGTGATCGTAGGCGCGTCTGCCGAGCATGAGGTTCTAGATTCGATACCCGGCTCGAGCAGTTTTATTGGGTTTTTCCTTTGGGAAATTCTCAGCTCGGAGTTCGGAATTGTATCCGGTAGTTGGCAATACTCACTGGCTCACCACCTATTGTTTTGGTTGAAATTTTTGAATTTTGAAGTCTTAGTAAAATGAGTTGATGCAGCTACCGAAACTCTTTATCGAGTGTGAGGACCTTAGCCGTGGAAAAGTTAGTAGTGTTGCCGAGATGTTTTCTAATATTTTACCTAGATACCTGCATTTTTCATCCAACGGTACAGATTCAACTCCAACTCACGACCGCATTTTTCTTTTCACAAAAATATATAATTTTAATAAATATATAGTGCACAGACACATAACATCAGAATCTGGAGCATGGATAACATTTGGTGTGACATAGCTAGATAGAAAGAGACCAAATTGGTGGCGGTTACCACGAACAACAGCATTACCAATTTGGGTTGACGTCAGGCAGGCGGCCGGTCATAAAACAAAGCCAAAACTTTAACAGCATGCCAGATAGGTATAGGCTGCGCCGACACCAAATAAATTGGGCGAGGAGATGATGATGATACAGTGCACCTTGTACAGTAAAATTAATAGAGTAATAGACGTTTTCTTTTTTCTATGCTTCTTCCTGGAATCGTTTGGTTGTCAACAAAGACATGTTGTAACACTGCTGTGCCAAATTACGTCATGCGCCTAATTATATTTCAGATAATAATAAGAATTATATTAAATGGAAAAAGAATACGGTCGCGAACAGGATTCGAGCCTGCATCTCCCGGATAAAATATTAAAGATAAATCTTTGAAAATCATTAACTCATGCTAAGCGAGTTCTAAAGTTATTATATTATATGGAAAAAGAAAAACGCCAAAAGACAGGTTTTTTTATGGAATTTAATCAAATAATAATTTATCCGGGAGGCGCAGGTTCGAATCCTGTTCGCAACCGTATTCTTTTTCCATTTAATGTAATTACTTTAGAGTTCACTAAGCATGCGGTAATGCTTTTCAAAGATTTATCTTTAATAATAAGTATATTATTACCTACATTCAGTACATAATAATTAACTAATGTTGACGATCATCATCCTGCTGCCCTTATCCCAATTTATTTGGGGTCGGCGCAGCCTACAGCTATCTGGCACGCTGCTAACGTTTTGGCTATGTTTTATGACCGGCCGCCTGCCTGACGTCAACTCTAATTGGGAATGCTGTTGTTCGTGATAACCGCGACCAATTTGGTCTCCTTCTATCTAACTATGTCACACCAAATGTTATCCATGCACCAGGTTCTGATGTTATCCCACTATCACTCTCCTCTAACCAGGCCATAATTATGTTGACGATGCTTATAATAATAAGATTCTGCTATCGTTTGGACCTTTGGTCCCTACTTTTATCATGCCGCTGGTCTAAAGACCGTCCTTTAAAAAAAAAAACTCCATTCTTTAAAGCAGCCACAGTAGTACAACCTTTAGCCTCCCATGGCCTGTTATACTGTCTGAGTTGTAAGCAATCGTTATTGTTAAGCAGCGCTTTGCACGGCTAGTCCGTAGATGGGTGACCGGTAGAAGCACTTTCGTCTCAGCGTTTTCAGAGGGCATTCTAATCCTGTTGTTGTCTATAGAAAGTACTTAATGATCCATATTAGGTCATCGACATAACTCTCAAAATTAACAAGCTCACGGGGCAGTGGACAGGCCAAACAGCTCGTAGAACTGACAACCGAAGGGGAAAAAAGGTGCTCGAATAGCGTCCACGGACCGGCAGACGCAGTGTAGGACGCCGCCCCACACGATAGACCGATAACATCTCAAAGGTCGCAGGCAGACAGTGGAAGGAGTGGGCCGTCAATTTTGGAAATCTATAAGAAGGCCTATGTCCAGCAGACCTCCAAAACAGTCTCGTGGTATGACTGGTAGTCAACTTTCAGGCCTCTGACTACCGGTAACGGCTGGCATAGATCTTAATTTGACAACCGGAACCGATGGCTTAACGTGCTCTCCGAGGCACGGAGAAGTCTGGGTATGAAATGATGGTCACCCATCCACAGACCGACCGCGGCAAGCGCAGCTTCACCTCGATCGATCGATCTGTGCGGCTGTTACTTAGCCACGAGCGTTACTATGATATATTCTGTGAAAATTTAAGTTGCTGTTATGACTGACGCCTGATAGACAGAACGCGTAGGGTTAGGAATAGGGTCTTGTTGACGAATGAACTGTTCAACCGAAGTCGGGTTCAAAACTTAGTTTCCTTGCAATTTTGTACATAGCAACATTGTAATCACCAAGGCCACTTTGTTATCACATAACAAAATTAAATAAGTAATTACGGAAATAATTGGCTTGCTTATTGCGAAACACAAGGGCACTAGAAATCGCGTTATCGAAGTATTTAAACAAAACATTTTATTACTGAAGATCTTTTTATTAAATAGGTATAATTATACGTAATTGGATGTGATAGGTATTTGCTTTTTTTATTGCTTTATAAAAATACAAAAGCGTAGAATCAAAATTGGTTGAAATATTGACTGTAGCTCAAGAGTCTAACAGACACACAAGCACGCTCCGACGCGCTCGACCGCCTCGTTATAGACCTGACCGGCGAGGTCCGCGTCCGTCGCGAAATATCTCATCATGTCCGCCCCGACCCTTGCTCGAGCCGGCCCGTGCCGAGCCAGTAGCTTTAAACTCGTCCCTTAATAATACGGTAACTGATATGATCCAGCTAGTCCATAATTGTCCCCCCAGCAACGTCCTAAGCCGAGGCTCGTGTCCCGCAGGGGACGCCCTTAGTGCTGTGTTGCTTAGTTTGTAGTTTATAAAAATGTGCTCTGGCTAGAGGCATCAAACTGCCTCGCCATAGCTATAGTCCGGTTACGCAGATCAAACCACTAAGGGAAACGAAAAGAGGCCACGTCAAAAAAAAAATGACCGTTTCTTTTCTTGCAGGTTTAATACCAGCACGAAAATAATATTTGTATAGCCTAAAGATAATTCTTTCGTATCTGGGTGTTTGTGCATGTCAATTTGTGACGCACCACGCTATAGGAGATCGTACTAGTGGTAGCATTTCCAAAATAAAAACAAATATTTTTTTCTGTACTATATTACTGAAACTGCCTCGTTGTCTAGTGGTCCCAAGCGCGACTGCTGGGCCGGAGGTCTCGGGTTCGATTCCCGGGTCGGGCAAAGTGTTATTGAGATTTTCTGTTACAATATTCTCAGTAGCAGCCCGGATGTTTAATCGTGCCTGGTAGATGGCAATAGGCTCACCACCTATTACATGGGATTTAATAACAGCATTAGTGAAATGTGGGTGTACACGTCTGCCTACCCCAAAAAATTTTAACAATCATTGTTTTGGGTGCTATTTGCGTTGATAAAGGTCCCAATAATATTTTTTCTCATATATCTTACATGTACAGACAGCGATCCGTTACATTTAAATTATATGTATTGATTGATCATGATAATACTTGTACAGTCGACATCGAAAGCGAATTAACATTAGCAAATGATCACAATGTTGTAAAAATAAACCTTATACCTTTCTCAATAAGGTGCGCTTTTGTTTGAAACTGATATTATTCTGATAACAATTCTAAGTTGATTATATTGTTCAGTTGTTTGTCGATTGCCTCGATATTTTTAACGCTTACTTATATAATTTTATTTGTTTTTAATGCTTATATGACTACAGTTCAGAATAATTATGAAACATATCGTCATCTATCTAAAAGGAAATAAACACTATCTGAAGATAAATCTAGAACAATATCTTTCACTAAAATGAAATTTGCCGCAATATTACGTAAAACATATAGCATCACGCCTGTATTCCCCGAAGGGGTAGGCAGAGGTGTACACAATTGTACAGCCACATTTCAACAATGCTGTTATTAAGTCCCATGTAATAAGTGGTGACCCTATTGCCACCAACCGGGCACAATTCCAATCTCCGGGCTGTTACTGAGGATTTCCTAACAGAAAAAGTCAATAACACTTTGCCCGACCCGGGAATCGAACTCGAGAATAATAATTTTCTATTAAGTGCCGTATTTTTCAGCAATTACCACAGCCAGGCAAGTGGTTCTGCAATAATTAAACCAATTAGCTTCGCCGATACGAATAAGAATAATTTATTTTGTATGATAAGAACATTAACATTAGTGACATCATCGCAAAATATATGTCAGTAAAGCACAACTTAAATAAATTAAATAACAATGCATTGTGCCTATAGCAACCTGTTTGCCAACGATCAGGTTTCCTGGTCGATGTCAAGGTTCTCTTCCTGTATTTAAATTAGGGGGCTACTGCTTTTAAATTAAACACTTTTTACTAATTACCGCTTTATACTAGTGAATCCATTTCAAAATTTGGCACAGCACAAATACGACCCCAAAAATACTTAGATACATTTAAACTCTAAAAGTAGCATTGGATTTACCAGAACGGTGTTTATTAAGTTTAGGAACGCAATAACACATAGCATTGATATCAATTTGTTAAATAATGGTTTTATTGGTTGAGTAACAAAGAAAACTCAAAAGTAATTAATGTTATAGGAATTAATTAAAATACAAAAAAAACCTAACAAATATAGTTAAAAGAAAACATGTTATAAAATATTAACCTTCTCGTATTTATTTCCGCAGGGCACAACAAATGACGTACAAATGTCTCAACAAGAAACTGAAAGGTTAGAATCAGATGAAGCCGAGGATGATGATGATGATGACGACGATAGAGCAGACCCGGTAATCATTATTAAACAGGAACCTATAGCTGAAACATACTGCATTGGTGAACCACACATCAGGCAATCAAAGATTAGCGTACAAAAGAGAAAATCTGAGCCAACGAAAGAAAAACCTATAAAGAAGATGAGGCTTACGAGGCCCCTTCTAAAGCGAAAAATAGTTAAAGAACATGATACTTTAGACAGCAGACTATTAGAAACTTTGAAGTTATTAAGAAAATCGGATTTGTCGAGGAAGAAAGATGAGTGTGACAGTTTTGGAGAATACATAGCTGTTTCCTTGAGAAAACATGATGAAAGGACACAAAGTATGATCAAACAGGCGATCAATAATATCCTGTTTGAGCAAGAAATGAAGAAGTATAGTGCTGGACAGTACACGGTGGTGTTAGCAGGAGTTGACGAGAATCCGCTGGTGATTGGTGATAGTGACGAAAAGTAGACACTTGGTAATATTGTAAACTTGTGTAAGACTGATTCTTATTTGAAACTAGCTGGCGCTGGCGACGTCGTCTGCGCAACAGATTTTTTACGCGCAACCGTAATTCGTATTCTTAATTAAAAATACAGCTAGCCAGTGGAAGCCCCGTCAAAATCTGTTCAGCCATTTCTGTAATTGAAAAAATACCCCATAAAGAATGAAACTTGTTTCTCTAACCAAGTGCTCATATGTCAATTTTTACATTTATAACGTCAAAAATGAAGAAGCTGCGTCCCTATTTTAACCCCTTAGGGGATGAATTTCAAAAAATCCCTTCTTAGTGCGAACTTACGTCATTTAAGAAACATATGTGCAAAATTCCATGCTTCTAGACCCAGCGGTTTCAGCTGTGCGTTGATCGATCAGTCAGTCAGTGAATCAGTCAGCCAGTCAGTTTCTTACTTTATATATATATATATATAGATTTGATTGCGAGTGTAATATGCGGACAGATTTTTCAAAACGTATTTTGTTTATTGGCTGTAGCACCATCATCGGATTGACAATTTGTTTTTTGTGTCAATAATTCTGTAAAGACATTTTGTACTGCGGGCTGGAAATAAATTGATCGAGACCCTGGAAATATATTTTTTATTCAGTATAGCAATATTCCATCGAACAGTGCTAAGATAATCCCGTAAATAAAATACAGCCGTGGAAATATTTCACAAACTTACTTCCACTTGAATTCCCGTCGTATGCGCGGACCAGTGTAGTTTACTCAAGGTGATATTGTTTTGGCTGTAGGTTTTAATTTAAATTAACTTCGGGGTCATAGTAATGTAAACTTTAGCGACTGAATTTAAGTAAATTAACTGTTTATATGTCACAAAGCTCTTATGTAAAAGGTAGAATAAAGAAAATGACCATACTTAATATTACATGGAATTTAACATTAATCATTTCAATCAAAACATCCTGATGGACTCTCATGAAACAGTTACTATCTGAATTAACTGTAACATTTTCAATTAACAGGAAAACCTGTGTGTTGTTCGCCGAACTATAATTATAGAGGAAAAATATGGCATCAATAAAAAATGCAACAACACATGTAGGTATCGTCAACCTCATTAAAACAACTGCATTGTGCTCGCCTTAAGTTTTTCCATTATTTTTTACATCTATCAATCAATTATTTAGAACAGCATGTCTACGTGCCTCCTCACACGAATGACTCAAACCTCTTATTACGATATCACCTTTGTCTTCAACAATTACAACGATTCTATCTGTTTTATTTCTATTGCTGATTTTACTCTGTATTCCTGATGCACATTTGAAGTGAATCGACGATGTAATCCGCTGCAATCCATATTTTCTTTTATAGATAAAGATCTTGGTACCCCTTGTCTCTTTTAGGTCTAGTAGTTTCTTTGGCGGTGTTTCTTCGTGCTCTGTGTTCATTGCCGCTTTTGCATTGCCGGTGTTTTTAAGTTTATGCAGATGCTGTCTTGTATGTTGTGGTTATCGATCTTGCTATAATATGTGATAAATACTTGGTGAAGTGCATCACGCCATCTACGTCATCAGGTGTGTGCATGTATGTTTGTTTTTTTCGCGTGCAATCTAGCGATGCATTTGCATTTAATTGGCTTCAGTTACAAGAAATTTTTGCTCATAGCAAACTAGTTGAATCATTTTTCAATTCAATTGCTTCGCCGTGTCTTATTATTGTAGTTTAGTGGTCTTGAATGGTAATAATTGGTTGTTACTAACGTCGGGGATTGTTTGTGAATGACAAATGTGTTATGTATTAGCAAATGCTTTTAATATGTATGAGACTTTGTTATTCACAAAAGTAAATAATCGAAATGTATTTATCACAAACATGTGACATAGTCTATCATTAACCAAAAGTATTTTTGGTTCGTCAAAATACCAATTTAATGAATACCAAAATCGCCTTCAGTAACGTATACATTAGTAATTAACAATACGTTTTTGACCTAAACGCCACTATTTAACCCCTTTTTAATTCAGTTGGATGATTCATGCGATTATTAATGAAAAACAGAACAGTCGATGAGTTCACGTTTTTCGTTATTTATTGAGGCATACATTGAAAGAGTATAAAAGTTCATGAATGTAATAAATATAATACGTATGTACCTATTGTTGCCAAGTGGGTGTGGCAGTACTAGTAGCTTATCGTTTCGCGCATGCGTAATGAATCAGCTGTGGGCAACGGACTGAACCACAAACTTAGAAGGTACTTATTGGGTATATGATGGAACTAGTTTATTTATCCTTACTTCTGCAATTACTCTCTATAAACACCGAAGCTTGATTAATAATTGTTCCTGTAGGTAGCTGAAAAATAATACATTTTGTAGATCTAAATATAAATATCTGAAGGTGCGATTGGTATCGAAACACCAGAACGGTTATTTATGCAAGAAATATCAAACATTTTAGGGAATACAGGCGTGACGCTTTCCAAAAAATTTGTCCTGACTCAAAATCTGTAAAAAATGCTTTCACTGCATTTCGAAATCTATCGTCCAGTTCATTCCGAAACCTATCGTAGATATCAATAATTTGATACGAGTCGCTGAATTAATTACCACATTATAATTTGTCTGACCTAAAAATAGTAGCTCAAAGTCAGACCTTGTGAACGTGAAAAAAAATGGACAGAAGGAACATGTTTAAAATATCTGAGTCGCCATCTACGTCACTACTGACAGTGGAAGTGGTCTCTACACAGTCAATGATTAAGATCCACCCAGCAACAAGAGTACATGTCTAATCACACGTCTACACGACTGAGATATCTGTCACTTCCGTTACAAAGTATAGCAAGATCGAATGGCCGTATTGCGTCAGCCAACAAGCTCAGAACACGATGAAATTGCATCAGTTGATAAATAATTTCGTCTTTGCCAATTGATCCCGCTGATGCGGAGGAAAAACAATATAAAACAATTGAATGAGGAAGTAGAAAATATTTGGGTACAGATTTTGCCAATCCAATGAGGAAATGGAGAAATACATTAATTCGGTGAAAACGTTTCTGAAATTTGAGTATAGTGAACGAAATTAAAGTGTTTCAGATTAATTTTGTGATTCTTTAATAAAATATTTCGGTTGCATTTGTGGCTGCTTTACATGCTTATTGTACATATGCCTAGAATTCAGACCAGGAACATCTATCTTCCATACTATGCAATTATTTGTTCCTTACGGAAATCAAATCCAATCTCCTTCTCGACCAATGCGCCAGCCGCATCGTTAATCTGTTGGCTTGCTAATTACCAGACACAATAGATTTTAATTGTTATGAAGTACAATTTTGTACTTCTCCCGTTCGAAGAGTTGAATGAATTAAGGGGAATATCTAAGGACATTTTCCAAAAATGTCACGAGATACAAAATCATAAATCGCATAAACATAAACTCGCACAAAACTAGACCAATAAATAAAGCGAACGGCATCATTAAAATTGAGGAAAAGTTCACTAAAATTTCAGTGTAATTATAACGTTCAAAGATTGAAACTGTCTGGGGAAATACTGAATATATTGTTCTAACACTGAGACAATTTGAACGAACGTGAATCATAAGATTGAATGACCCATCATTACTGATAACCTTCATGTAACCGTTCTTACCGCTGCTCGTTATAGTATTAGGTCTCAAAATGATGCCTAACGAACCTGCAATTTAATACTCAAACGTCACGCTCGAAATCTTCCAAGGGTTAAGTAGAGGTGAAGGAGTTCTGTCCTTCTAGATTAAGTTGTTGCCAAGCCAAATATTTGAAAAGATATATTTTCAAATAAAAATCTGTTGCCGATACCCCTAGGTTAGTAACCAGCAGGATCATTAAGCCAATGAAGTGTTATTATAATAATTACCTGTAATTTAAGATAGGTACTTTATAAAAAATGGTCTGACAGAAAATTTTCCGTTTAATATTAAGCAAAGTTTCCTCAATTTACCCGTAAGTACTTGTAATTACTTCGTCCTACAAATAACCACTGGAGTTCTTTCGTAATGCAAAGTGAGGAATATAAGCCAACGATGTCATATCGTTAAAGTAGTTTCTACCATCTTGCATACATTACAGTATCACCAGACATATTGTCGCCTCCATCTAAATATATATCTTACGTAAGTTTCAGTACTACACGTATCGATACATTGAAGTGTCTTTCGTCTTCTATTGCAACAATCAACCTTGTGTCTTCAGTTATAATGTTGTGTTTTCCATGATGTGTATTAGAGATAAAGTCCGACCTCGAGTTATCGAAGCCAGACGTCAGCTGTTGTTTTTGTTATTCATTTATATCAGGATAATGATCGTCTTAGGTAATGGCTAATCACTGATAAGTGGCTGAAATGTGACAAATAGCTGGTGATAAGCTAATCCTAGGATACAATGACACGTTTCATAATTGTACAGAGGACGTTGCACTAGATGTTGCTATTGAAACAATTTTTATAGATTCTTCGAGAACTTCTGCATTTTTTTTTATGATAAACAACAATTATTTCATGAAGCATGATTGGTTAAATTTTGTGTCGATTGTATAAGTGTCTATTTCATTGACATTGACAACAGCTAGAAGCCAGTTTAAGTATTGCCAATCATTGCAATAACTATAATAAAAAATAATCTTTAGTGATAAATTACCTTTAGCTTATATCAGAGAAAACCCTAGCCGAGATCTAAAAGACATCAGTAACACGTTACTTTTAATTATACTTATAATTAATTTAGTTTTTTAATTGAAATTTTAATGTTGGGATCAAAGGACCAGATTTTTTTTCTCGGTACCAGGCGAGCATAATGAAGTGGATTTAATGCGGGTAGCGTTGACGGTACGCGAAGCCTTACTAATGTTGCGGATAAAAAACTACAATTTGCGTAACTGTTGCCTAGTTATAACACACTATATCTGTATCATAATATGATGACTGTATTCCCTAAAGAGGCTAGGCAGAGGTGTACTCCTTGCACACACATATTTCGCCGAAGCCGTTAATAAGTCCTAGTTAATACGGGTACAAACAAGGGTCCTAATAAACTAAGATTAATGACACTTCACCGAAGCTAACCTCAGAATTGGACTTAGGACAAGAATCAAGATGCAATATCTTCTAGAACAAAGAGGCACCAGCGTTCATTTTCTTTACTTACATACCAAATTCTACATTACTTGTTGAAATAACATAAATTGTTCCATACGAATATCCTAGTATAGCTACTTAAAGTAAAAAAAAAAAAACTTATAAAATGCAGATTATCAGTTTATTATGACAGTATTACAATCATGGACAGACTCTCTAAAGTATCAAGCTCTTATAGATCAATTAAAAGTATATCAACAAGGTGAGCACTTACAGAAAATAGCTTTATACCTATCTACAATAACGTTCTAAGTGCTAAAGTGTGCAATTGACAATAGGTAATTTTAACAATCTTGATATTTTTGTTGAAGCATGTCTGCGTTCCGAGTATCTTGATACTTGAGAGCACTTGTATTGAGAGTAGGATTGTTAGACGTTACAGATAATAACAGTCTGATTGTTCAAGTATCTTTATTAAAGGCTGAAGACATCATGGCTGGCATGGTATTTATTTTACAAAAGAAAAATGAAAGGTATTGTAGAAATGGAGATCACGAAATGCTAAAGGTGGAGTGAGGTGAAACAGATAAAACTGGATAGTAGTTCTTGCTATAAAAAGTCATAGCTATTACGGGAAATTTCTTAAAAAGGAAAAATAACAAGATGGGAATAATTATAATATTTTCATGAGTGAGATTTTCGAAAACAAAACCAAGAAATAAAGATAAGATGATAAACATACTCTTAATTTTAAGCATACAGCGTTACGTAAGTTCTGAGTCATAGTTAAACATGTCAGTAGTATTAAAATTGAATCATTTTGAAAATGTTAGTTTTTTCCTTATTTTAATTTCCTGAACACTTTCTTTTGGTCGGCACAACTCAATCTGCGCTCGAGTCGATGAACTCATTACATTGTACAAAATTTTGACAATCGTCATTAATATTTGGTTGAACTACAATACTAACTCATTATAATATTATTTCAATTCCTACCCCTGAAGAGTTGAACAGTCAATATTTCCTTAAAGACTTTATAATCATTCCCGAAACTTCTAGAAGCGTCACCTAAACAGTATCTGTCATATCGTAACACCAGTGTCATACATTACCAAAGAAAGGTTAAAAAGATCTGAAACTGAAGTAAACAGCACATGTTTTCATCTGGTATTTTTGTACGGAGGTCGGGCCACACGTCACGTACACCCCGCCGCTATAAATTAAACCACACGTCAGTTTCTGATATACAATTTTCAGCCTTATAATCAAGTTTATAGAAGAGATAATCGTATAAAGGTTTGGTATTATTTGTGGCAATATGCGAGGGTTCATTGGTACAGTTTTAATGGCAAAAAGTAATTACTAAAGTGTCACTTTGAAGTGAGATGTTCTGAGGGTGTTTACGCAAATTATTGTGGTGAACTTCCTGACATCAATAGACGGTGATAAAAGCAGAGATAGACGAACAAAAATATGCTTTAGAGATTAGATGAAAGTATTTGCAGACGTATATTTTCAAGTGTGACACGTGTTGAATATTTGTCCACGAGCTGCTCTCTACGTACTTCACAAACATGTAACAATTGACTTGCGTCATCAAAGATTAGATATATGTTGAGGTAACAAAGTAGGATGGTAAAGACAGTTCTGAAAAAAAATAGACCATTGCATCAGGTCGTGGGTGAGATGTAAGATCTTGCTGGGTTAAGCATAGATCAGGTTATCATGGATCAAAAGAGAGACCATACTAAGGATATAGAAGTGTTTGGAATGAAGCTGGCAGTGATGATAATAATAAGGTATCTCACAAATGATTTAGTTAAATACGACCGGCAAAACTTACTCGTGATTCACTGCCTCATTAGTCAAGTGGTTGCAAAAGTGCTGCTGAACAGGATGTTCAATTACCGGGTCGAGCAGTATTACTAGGTTTTTATAATCCCCTGTCCTTATCCCAATTTAATTGGGGTCGGCATAGCATGTCTTTTTCTTCCATACATCTTTGTCAGCCGTCATCTTTGTAGTCACTGCTTTTCTATCCATATCCTCTTTCTCGTTTCTTCGGTCTTCCTCTACTCGTGTAGCCATCCACATTCATACTTAAAACTTTCTTCGTCACATAATCCTTAATGCTCCTCTGGTAAAAAAATATCAGTTCCTGCACTTGGGATTTGTGCCCAGGTTACCAGCCCAGGCCACTTGTTAATTGCATCTGTGAATTGTGCTTTATAAAAGTTCATTGAACTCAATATACGCTTGTAAAATAAGTGAGTCCATGACAATAGATTTACGAAATAGGTTTTGAACTCACGGCCTCCTCGATTGAGTCAAGGGCTTGTGCTGTTCTAAATAAAGAAGGACAAGTCAACTGAACTGTTGAATTTAGTTCATCACGTACGCTATATTAAGCTTGAAGTTTTTGTTGTTTGTGATTATTTAGATATTAATTATTCTTGTTAACCTGGATAAAATTAAAACCTCGACATAACCGATTATGACAAAGGAATCATTAAAATTTCCTTTGAAATAACTAATATATTCACCAGAAAAAATCCCGTAAAAATTTTTTGAATCACTAAAAATATTCTAAGAAAATCCGGTTGTGATAAAAAAATAAATGGAATCAAGTAAATCATGAAATAACATCATACATCTCAGAAATAAGAACCGTGAAAAGAAAACATCGATAAGACAAGTAAATAGATAATGGATACGTATGCGGTGGGCTTATGCAATTCATATAATTATTATCATTAGGAAGCAAAATAATATTTTTATACACTGTCATTATAATGTTCTATTTAACAGAAGACAATCTACCAAATAACCTTGGTGATATGCAACTAAGCTACAAAATAAGTGATAAGATAATAAAAGTAGCATTTTAACAAAACATCACTGGCACTCCAACGGCTATAGTTATAGATATTTCCTTTCAAAAGTAGCATGGATAGCGAACTCTAACTCTATACATTTCCTTAGTCCAAGTTCCAAGTCCCTTATGAAGAAATGAGCGTTACCAGACTGGTCCTTCCAATATGCTTGCTTAAATTTTTATGCTTTTTTTATTCTTATCCTCTGCTCTTCTCTGTGAATCTACTGCTGTTAATCATCGACCATGATATTGACCTCTTGGTTCTGTTCAATTTGTTTTTTTTTTTTTAAACAAACGGTTCCAAATAATTACTATTTGTATATCATACTAGCTGGTGCCCGCGACTTCGTCTGCCTAACAAAAGGTAGCATATGTCCTTCTCCAAGATCCAATTTATCTCCTCGCCAAATTTCATTACGATCCGTTCAGCCGTTTAATCATAAAAAGGTAATAAACAAACAAAAAGAGTTACTTTTACATTTATAATGTACCTATTTGTACTGTGTGTATATTTAGAAGATTTAGAATCTACGAAATAAGGCGCAGATTTCTCGGCGACTGCACCAACTCTGCTCTCGACTCCTTCGACTTCCAATTTCAACTTCACATGTTGTTCATATAATTCTTTGTTTATTTCCCCTTCTTCTCTTTCCTCCATAAATTTTCGAAGTGGCTATGCCATATCAAGAAGTCAGTAATCTTAGTTCATTTTTTACATAAGGATTGTGCACAATCTAAGATTATTAACGATAGAATCACGACACATTTTTATACAAATAAAAATAAAATTGCACTTACCATATAATATATAATTATATTGTAACCAATTTTAAACTGTACTAGTAACCTTTCTTGAACTACATCATAAATTTTCCTTAAGCCTCGTAAAACCTGTCACGCAATCGGTCCTACTTCAAAGAATTTAATATGGAAAAGATTATTATTATATGTAATTGAGTTAACATTTTGCGTACGTGAGGACCGCCACGCTGCGGATTTGAAGACCAGAAGATATAATTATCCGAAGTACTGACTACAGTTACAGTGTATTTCGGGAGATGACTGTCTCAACGAACAAAAGAAAATATGCCATTTTTTGTACAATAATATGTAGCTTTACTTTTGTTGTTAATTTTGTCGTAACTTTTTGGCTTTGCAGGTTGTTTGTTGAAGTTTTGTGAGTGTGTGTGTGTGAAATTGTAACCATCTGTTTTTGATTAGCTTTTTTATTTTTTTTTCATTGTGAAAAATATTTTTTACAGTGTATGAGAAGAGATCTTTGTCCGTGGGACAGTTATAGGCTGGTTATATTATATATTTTACTGTAGTACGTATATATTTGATGAATACGCTGTTGAATAATTATCTGTTAGTGCGGCAAAGGCATTTTTTGTTTTACTATTTTTAAACGGCTACTTCAAAGTGTCTGTGAAGTCTCAAACTTTTTTTAAATTTTATTGCTATCTATCCATTTTATATTTATCTTTCATATCAGTCATTCTTAAATAGCTCAATTAGGTGCAATCACGTGCTACCAGATTGTAATCTAAATTATAAAATATCGTCTCAATTAATAACATATTATTTTCATTCACACGTGACACAATCACGTGGTACCGACAAGTTTCCCAAAAACACGTTTTTTTAACTTTATCCTACTACCCACACGTCACTTAGGACCAAAGTCGACACCACATAAATAAAGGTTTGATTGGGAACATTGTTTGATAAAATGAGGGCAGCCGTGTTTCCAGTTACCCCCTTTATCTATCTATATACTTCTAAAGGGATTTTTAGAAGATCTATCCCATTTATAAATTTTACTTGGGGTATCACATTTAACTCAATTTTGATAACTTACTTTATTTTCTATAGGAATCTATAACTATACTAGTTTTTGTCAATTTAAGACATGTCTTGTTTATTGAGTCACATCTAGAGTTCTCATCACCTAGAATTTGTCTTAAAAAACTATGACAGTTAACTTCCAACAAGATGTCAAGTTATGAGCCGGTCGGGCAGGACAACTCGTACCAGTTCGGACAGGTCGGAACATGTTGGCACACAAACCCGCTGGGGCGTCTTCACGACTAGTATCTTACGGGAGCAGGTACATGAAGACGACGAAAAAAAATTGGGGTGCACTTTCGAACATGAACATGAGCTAGGTCTATCTATTTAGCATTTAGCAATTTAAAAACTAGTAAAGCTAATGCTAACGATGGAATCGAATGAGTTATGTTTGTGATAGGAAACCTCAGCTACAAAATACTAGTAACTTAGGTCATTAGTTAATTGGTTGAACTTATTTGGTAAGTAAGTTACCCCAGTGGCTGCAGAATACCTCGATCGGCGTAAAATAATATAGGTACCTATTGCAATTAATTGAAAATTCAAAAACATACTTTGTCAACAACATCTTTAAAAAATATAATGAATAAAAAAGCATCAGCGTGCACCACATCTACTCTATTACTTATTTTTTTAATCTTAATAGCATGTGTTAGCCGGGAATATGCAAGGATTCTATCGATACCCCATATATCTAAATCGGTTCAGGCGTTTAGAAGTTATGGTGGAATAAAGAAACCCACAAACAAACATACATATATAATACTAGCTGGTGCCCGCGACTTCGTCTGCGCGACTAACATAACATAACATAGCATCAGGGTAGGCAGAGGTGTACACAATTGTACACCCACATTTCACCAATGCTGTTATTAAGTCCCATGTAATAGGTGGTGAGCCTATTCCCATCAACCGGGCACATTTCCAAACTCCGGGCTGCTACTGAGAATGTCCTAACAGAAAAACTCAATAACACTTTGCCCGACCCGGGAATCGAACCCGAGACCTCCTGCTCAGCAGTCGCGCTACGGACCACTAAACCAACGAGGCTGCGCGACTAAAGGTAGCCTATATCCTTTCCCAAGATACAATCTATCTCCTTGCCAAATTTCATTACGATCCGTTCAGCCGTTTAGTCGTGAAAAGGTAACATACAAACAAAGGAACAAACAGAGTTACTTTAGCATTTATAATATTATATTAGTACCTATATATATATAGCCTGAAACACAGGTTTTAACCTAGTTCAGGCAACTAAGCTACAAAATCAGGACATGCTACCGAATGTTTTTTATCTGTCGTCGTAATATAATTATTTTTATACCTATGTACTACACTAAGCATAATTTTAAGTTAATTTTGATGTATTATAATTGGGTTTTTATATATGTACATGCGGTTTATGTTTTTTGAATAAAGTATTATTATATTATAGTATGGATAGATACATGAATTCTTAAAACATAACACCCCTTTTATAAGGGCAGTTGTGTACAAATTAGTATGACATCATAGGGAGCTTCGTTTTGGGAAATAGCATCACTAGACAAATGAAGAGTCATTTCCTTGGAGTAGAATACGCCGATCGGCGTACAACAACCGTCGTTACATTAATATATTTACAAAAAAGACTCACATATAAAATAATCTTACTCTTTCTATCAAATAATCTTGACAGGATATTTGAAACAACTCGTAAGGCAATGTTGCCATACTGCCAAAAAAGAATTGTTTAATGTCGCAAAAAAAAATGGCGCATTGCTAAAATATCTGCTTTCCTCATAATTGAAAAAGTGAGGGATGGGGGATGGTTCGTGGCGACAGCCGGTCATTATACCGAATCTGGGCAAAAACGGACCCGGTAGTAGGTAGGGATTTTTTTCTAATTTTGCATGCCTCCTTGGAGTTTTGCATGCTTTCGGCTGGATAGTAAGTATTCGTGATATTTTTGTAGAATAAATTTTTGCAATAAAAGTGGTTAATTTACTTATTATTTTTGTATAATTATAATGGTCTAGTGGTCCCAAGCAGGACAGCTACGTACGGCAAAGTGTTATTGGGATTTTCTTTTAGGAAATTCTCGAAAGCAGCCCGGAGTTTCGAATTGTGCTCGGTAGATGGTAGAGGTCCTGAGTACGATTCCCGGGTCGGGCAAAGTGTTATTGGGTTTTTCTATTAGGAAATTCTCGAAAGCAGCCCTGAGTTTGGAATTGTGCCTAATAGATGGAAATAGGCTCACCACCTTTTACATGGACTTAATAACAGCATTGGTGTAATGTGGGTTTACAACTGTGTACATCTCTGCCTACCCCTTCGGCTATTACAGGCGTGATGCTATGTTATGTTATGATATATTTTTTATAACTTTCGTGAGGCATAATCTCGTGAGGTCACCGCGGGCTCAGCTCATGACTAAAGGCTCCGTTCGAGTTCGAAACTAGTCGCGCAATCAATCACAAGTTGAACGTACAACCCGTGGCTGAAGAGACGGCCCCGTAATCTATCGCCCACCACCACGACACCACCTTCAATATAATATAGGTACCTAGTACCTTATACCTTAGGTTTTCGCGATCACTACACATTATAATAAAACAACTTTTAATCGGATTAATCGCGTATATTATTGGTTTTTGTTTTTCCTGACGTTTCGAACACTGCAGCGTTCGTGGTCGCAGGAGGACTTGTTTTATTATAATATATAGGTACCTACTTACCTATACATACTACTTTATAGTCAAGATCTCGTTTATTTTCTTAAATCTACTCGATTGACGTCACAATCATTATCAATCATTTTATAAATAATGTGTTATAAAGTATAATAGGTCAATTTCAATTAATTGATCGTTTCATCAATGTAAACATATTAACCTCCTTTTGACTTATGATATCAGTTAGAATATAAAACGTTGTAAATCATGACAGTACAATCACGCTTTTATCCTCGACGGGTTCGGCAGAAGAGGTACCTATGTGTACAACAGTTGTACACACACATTTCACAGTTGCAGTTC
This sequence comes from Xylocampa areola, assembly GCA_935421205.1. Taxonomy (NCBI): domain Eukaryota; kingdom Metazoa; phylum Arthropoda; class Insecta; order Lepidoptera; family Noctuidae; genus Xylocampa; species Xylocampa areola. The sequence goes on from OW285215.1 coordinate 578,132, forward strand.
TTTAAGGAGAGCCTATTGTAATCAGTCGGGCATAATTTCAAATTCCGGGCTGTTACTGGGAATTTCCAAACTCAGGACCTTAAGTTCAACAGCCACGTTTACGACCACTAGACTCATAAGGCAGTCTATGTTTTTATTTAAAAAAAAAAACTGTAGCCGCATTGGTAAGATTTTTTTATAAAACTATTAGGTAGGAAAGGAATGACCCATTCTGGAACCGGGAATCAGAAAATGGCGTGAAATTAGAGCCCGATTTGAACGGTGAGGGACGGGCAAGAAAAAAATTGCAGGTTCAATTCCCGCACGTAACTAATATTATATTTGTGTGATCTAACAAATAATTTAATAATTTGACAGCGCGGTTAGCGCAGTGGTCAAGAGACCGACTTTTGCGCTGCGTGTCGCAGGTTCGATTCCTGCACGGAGCAAATATTTGTACGATCTATAGATAATTGCTCCGGGTCTGGGTGTGTGTGTGCTTGTGAGATTATATGGCTGTAAACGCACCCACGACACAGGAAGAAATTCCTAGGGCGGGGCAACGTTTAAAAAAAAAAAAATACGGGTACTATGTGTGTGAGAATTTTGAGATTTATGTTTGTATATTCAGTAGAAATTTCTAGTCTATGGCAAAAGGGTAAGCAGATACATTATTCTACTTATCGTGTGGTTGATGAACAACCTAGTGTCAGAGTTAAACCATCCGTAGGCCTCTGACATAGGTACCTTTACACACCATCGAGAACATCTCTCAGGTTTGCTGGTATAATCACAATGTTTGCCTTCAATGCTTTCTTTTCAAGGCAAGTGTAAATTTATTTATGATACGCACATGACTTTGAAAAGTCAGTCGGCCTTGGATTCGAACTTGCGACCTTTGACTTACTAGTCCATCGCTATCATTGCTTGATATGCATTGAAGGGTCCTGGATGTCAATACAAAGCAATCACCAGGCGCCTTCTAGATTTTAAATAGTTAAGTAAGAGTTTAAAAAAACGAATTCACAGAATAAATAATTTGAATTTGAATAAACAAAGTTCTATAACCTTCTTAAAACGTCACAGATAATCTAGAACACCTATCACATTCAGAATGGTCTAATTATATCATAAGGAAAAAGTTCTTGCCAAAAGTGCCTACGTGATTTTTGTCAGTTGTGCGCGAGAGACACGGAAGATTACTAAAAGTATATGAGCGAAAGAGAGGTGTTATGGGGTGATTACCTGTCGTTGTAAAGTTTTGGGGTAACTTTATTATTGTTAATTGTTGATATTGGGGTTTATTGTGTATTGGCTTATTTTGGTATCCTCTCAGCAGGGCATTTAAAGTGGCAGTAATAATAAAAATGCAAAAGTATATCAGAATGGAAGGATGTTTGTTTCGCTTTCACGCAATAACTACTAAACGGATTTGGATTAAATTTGGCACACAGATAGATTATAATCTGGATTAACAGATGAATTTTTATCCCGGCTGGATTCACGTGGGTAGAAGTTAGTAATAAATATATTATCTGCCTCTTGTTTGACACTGAAGAGGCGAAGTGTTGACGTTGTTTTCGTCACACGAAGACAGTTTTACAACTGCCTATGACAGCGCTCACCGTGTTGAATACATCTTTAGAGGTTCAAATAATTTCTAACCATAAAGAATAAAATATACATACTTCTGTATCCCTGAAGGCATAAGTATTATTGTACTATCCACATTTCACGATGCAATGATTAAGTCGCCTATTGCCCTCACACAAATCCGGGCTGCTATATAGAATTTCCTAACCAAAAAATCCAATAACAATTTGCTCGAGTCTAGAACTGAACCCTCATCAGTCTTATTTGTGACCAGGGAGGCAGTTCCTCTTAGTCCAACTCTATAATACCACTAGTATTATGGATCTGGTTAGGTTGATAAATCTCATATGCAAAACGCAAACCAAGGATTATTTTCTAGCCGGAATTAAACCCGCGAACCAAAGCACATATACTGATATAGACATCGTCACCCGGTCATGGTTTTATGTAAGTATGTGACAATATAACATTCCAATAAAATAATAAAACATTTTTTACTCTAGAAATCGAACCTGAGACCTGGTCACTAAACTATAAGCCGCTGAGCACAAGTTTACCTAGTGAAATCATCAAAAATTCAGTTTAATTTTTGTAACCCAAATATTAAAAAAGAAACACTAATTACTAAAAATAACTTAATAGGAATGTCAAGTACAAGAATTTTAATCATGATTTTAACCTTATTTTTCTTACTAATTAACTATTTTAAGTACCTAATTAACTTTCTTAGGCTTAGGGTACAGGCATGTTTAGCCATTAAACGAGTTAAATTACGAAATAAGGTATTATTAAACCTAATACCTATACTTATAATGAAAAATAACATTCTTCTGATATACAAATTACACATATTGGTCAAGGGTTGCTACAAAAATATCTTAGATTTAACTTACATACGATGAAAATACACATTTAACAATAGGATACACATTTAACTGACATACAATCTTAGTTACCAAAAGGCCACATAATATATAAACGAAAATAAAACGCAGCCGCATCAATCCGACTCGCTCTCATCTAACCTATCAATTTCCACCTTTACATTGGGTCCTTCGTTAACCCCCACTTCCACGATCAAATCAATTATCTTTGGCTGCAACCTTAAGGCTTTATGTGGAGGCAAACTCCTCAGTAACGAAGCAATATACTTCCCGAAGTTATCGTAAGTATCTTCGCTTCTGGAAACCATCGGACTAGCAACATCAGTTGGAATAAAGACCTGGTTCTGTGTGAACTGCTCGCTCTGACCGCTCGAGGTCGATTTCCTTCTCCGCTTTGCTCGGGAATCGTTCGATAGGTCATCGTTCTCACTCAGACATTCTGATTGGGAATAGCTGGTTTCTGGAATCGAATAACTGGTCTCTGGAGCCGATTCCTTCGACTGAATCGCCCAGTCTTCTTGCCCGTCACTGTCGTAACATCCACACTTGACGTTTGTCACGGCTTCTTTCGATCGCTGCTGAAAACATTTTTGAAATAAGTTATTGTTTAAAGATTCTACTTATAATGGTTAGGTTAATGTGTAACTTACTTTATTCCGTGTCAATGCTGGTTTAGCTGCCTGCAAATGAGGCCGGATGAACGAGTCCATTAGCGGGAACCATTGTACCTTCGGCCGGTACAACAACGGCGAATCTTCTGAGCCGATGGTGCTCAAACTTTGCGCTATCTTCTTCAACTCCTGGCAGTAAGAGTTTCTCAGGTTCTTGAATTTCATCATAACATGTTTTCCTTCAAAGTTTTTTATGTTAAGTATTCTCGCAATTTTGTCTGCAGCTTCCAGTCTTTTGCTTCTATTTGGGTAGTCGTCTAGTGTGGTATTCCAGAGGCATTCTTCATTCTTATACTCTTGTATTAATTGCATAGTTTTCTTGTCGTTTATTCGCAGTATGGAGTTCTGCGTAAGTTCGAGCGTGCTGTAGTTGGCGTTCATATTCCCACGCATCGTATCCGGCGGTATCGGTGAGCTCGAGTGCCGGCGCACGGCGGGACGGTGTGGCGGGAAGCGGGGGGCGGGGAAGGTGCGCGCGCGCGTGGCGACCCGTCTGTTCGCGCGGCGTGATCACGCCAAACTGACGCCGCGTGGTATCGCCGTGACGTCACACAGACGTGGCGCCCGCACATTTTTTATTGAGGCGTGGTTTCAACACCGTGTTGGCTTTTGTTTAACGCTCTTTGTTTCAGTGTCGTGAGCAGAATTTTAAGTGTGAGTATACAAAGGTGCATCTGTAATATGTAATAAGGTGTACCAACTTTATATGTAAGCTTTCATAATAGACCCGAACACAATCTTAACTGCTTGCATTTATTTATTGCATCTCGTGTGCGAACAGCTGACTTCCATTTTTTTTTATCGTCGATCAGCTGTAGGGACGTACCTTACTTTGTATGGGACCCGTAACGGCGTTCTAATTCCCAGAATTTTACGGCGGCCTTCCGTCCGGGATTCTCCTAACCAGGATGGGATTTTTTTGGGCTGTCCCTAATTTATTTTCTACAAAAATTCACTTACTTACTATTACCAACAAGGAAATAATAGAAAGTAAAGGTGCCTACGTATTATGTAAATTTTGTTTTCAATAAATAATAAATAAACATTTACAGGTACATTTGTCATTAAAGGATACATCGCCGGTATTTCTCGAAAAGTAATTATTATTAATAAATGCCCCGCAAACGTTGTTCTGCCTTATAGATTTACTGGATAGGGCCTTATAAAATAAATCACAGATTAGTAATTTAAGTATCTTACGATAAAATTGAGTTAACAGACAAACAAAGTTTTCTTATACAACCAGTCATAGATACTTTTCATAGATATGATGACACGGATCGCCACAGATAAAACATAGTATGCTTAATTAACAAAATAGTTTGAAGAACGCAGTCGTTGCTTGTGTCAGTGATGACGTAGTGAAGCTGGAGGCAATTATTGTAACACTAATTAAAAAAAAAAACAGTAACTTATACATGGTTGCAACGATCAAGTAAAAAAGATATTTAATATATATCAAGTAAAAAAGATAGATATAAATGATTTGATTTGATTTGAGATTACCCAAACTTCAAATATTTAGAACGATATATGATACGGGTAAACCTCATTTCAATCAAAGGAATTATGTATTTCCAACAAATCGTTTACAAAATATCGTGTTACTCAAAACTTCACGAGTAGGCAGGTATAGTATTAGTCATAAATATATGTGGTTTATGAAACTAATTAAAACCATAAATAATTGCTGTTAACATATAATCTCATTAACCATAACTTATTTTAGAAGTTATTTTGATTAGTTACGTATACGACTGAAGGCAACATACCAGATAATTTAAATTAACATATATATATAGGTATTAAGTATTAGAAATGGTACCCACATTAACTACACGTACTTGTATACTTGAATGAATTTATTGAATAAATTATCATTTCAATAAATACAAGATGCAAGTATTTTTTTTATCCTATAGCCACGGATCTAAAAAAATACGTATGGAACCTTGCCTTGTCATAATTGAAGCATAGATTACGGCGCCGAGTGGATGAGTTTTAAGTATTTGTATGCGTTTAGCTCGTGTATGACAAGCGAATTTGGATGACTAGGCATACGTCCGTACTTTTTTAAGGTCCGTGTCATATAGCATAATATTGTAGGAAAAGTGACTACGGCATATTACCCACTGGTTAAGGAGGTTATAGGTGCGGGAAGCAAACGCCCGAATCTTAGTACAGAAAGCCAACAGGACAACCATTGAGCTACTCGAATCAACAGACATTATACAATCATCATCCGTCTAGCCTTTTCCCAATTACATTGGGATCGGATTCCAGTCAAACCAGATGCAGCTTAATACCAGTGTTTTACATGGAGCGACTGTCTATCTGACCTCCACAACCCAGTTACTGGGTAACACGATATCTCGTGGTGAGACTGGTTATCATACTTTCAGGCCTCTGACTACCTGTAACGGCTGTCATAGATTTTAATTTGACAACCGGGATCGGCTTAATGTGCTCTCCGAAGCACGGAGGGATCTCACTATGAAATGATGGTCACCCATCCACAGACCGACCGTGGCAAGCGCAGCTTAACCTCGATCAATCAATCTGTAACTTAGCTACGAGCCCCTCGATGTTATGTATCCGATATAATACAATAATTATTATAAAACAACTGTCGGCTCTCACTATCCCCTTGGTTTAGTGATCGCCAGCGTGCTGAACATGAGGTCTTGGGTTCAATTCCCAGGTCGGGCAAAGAGATGTTATTTTTCTGTTATAAAAAAATTCAGTAGCGGCCCGGAGTTTGGAACTGTACACGGTTGATGACGTCACCACCAAATGTGACGATGAAAAAATATAATAGCGAAACTTGGGTGAAGGTACATTTGTGCAACAGCGTACATCTCTGCCTACCCCTTCTAGGAATACAGGCTTGATGCTATGTAGCATAAAATAATAAAAATATCCACGTTCGAGCATGTTTTCGAACCCGCACCCCGATAATATTTGATATCTGGTTAGTGACCGATAATAACCTACACTTGTAAGATACTGGTTCAGTTATCGTTAACTTATCACGAAGAAGTTTAATTACTTCCACTCATTATACTTACTAGGCATAATAACATTTAAATATGATTTCAACATGTTCACGTGTATACTGTTATTGTGACACTAGTTTGCAACCCCGGCTCTGCTCGCACAATTAAATGTCTTTCAAAATCCATAACAAAGACATAACGTAGAAACTTCGTATTAGTAAATAATAAATAAATATAGATAAATATTTCAAACGCATCAATGCATGCGAATATAACTCTAAAGTTATAAAATTTTGTTGAAAGAAAAATATGTTCGTGAGCAGGATTCGAACCCGCACCTCCCGGATAAATATTCAGGCACTCTGACCACTAAGCCATCTCGACCTCTGCTCACTACTCCAAATTCTTATTCCACATATTAATAGTCTCTTTGGTAATGTCATTGCTATCTTATTAGTTGCTAACCAGGTGACTTACAGGCTTAGTGGTCAGTACCTGGAGTATCTATCAGGGAGGTGCAGGTTCGAATACTGCTAACGACCGTATTTTTGTTTCCACAAAGTTTATAATTTTTAGTATTGGTATAATGGTTCTACTTCTTGTGGTGTGGTTAATAAACAACCCAGTGTCAGAGTTTAAACCACCCGTCGACCTCTGACATGACTTTACACACCATCGAGAACATCTCTCAGGTGTGCTGGTTTCCTCATGATGTTTTCTTTCACCGATTTAAGAAAGTGATAATTAATTCCTAATACGCACGTGACTCGAAATGTTGTAATGTAATAAATTACTTATTACTAATATAATATAATAATTTGTAATCACTATGCTACTTTTCTTTAAGTTAATTTTATTGTTAATTTATAAAACTGCAAGCATGCACTACATAGCCTGAGTCACAGGTTTCTACCTAGTGCAGGCAATTATGCAATTTATACTTAATTTTAATGTAAGATAATTTAAAGTTACAATATTAAATGGAAAAAGAAAGTTGAAAGAAAAAGAAGTTCGCTAAGCATGCTTTTCAAAGATTTATCTTGAAGTAAGATAATTTGTAAACTGTATTGAACTTTTTTTTCTAAATAAACTGATATTATTATTATTAATTATTATTATTGTATTATTTATCTTCTCAACTTTAATAGTCCTACCGGAAAAAAAAGAAATTTTGCAGTATAATAAAGTATGTGTTTTCTGAGTCGTGTTTATGCTCTATGCATAATTTCGTTGAAATCGGTTCAGTAGTTAACACGTAACAGACAGACAGACCCAATTAGTAAGGATTCAACTTGATGAATAAGGAAATGATCTACGTGCTCCATCCTCGGCCACACCGTCGCTTACCGTCAGGCGAGTTGGTGGCCAAAGGTAGATCCAGTTTGGATGAAAAACAAAAAACGCGATGTATTTTAATAGAAATGACTTCTATTATGAACGTAAAACCTGTACAATAAAACTACGAGCAGGTATGTTGAATAAAATGTAATCCAAAGTCTGCTTATGAAAATTACGAACTCAAATCGAATGTATCGTACTAGTAACATTATCGTTCATATTATTATCTAAGCACACACAACACAAATATATCTAAACAAATACATGAACGTATGTAGGTCAGTATATAAAACATCTGGCTCCATATTTGTCTACTTTTGTATTATTCAAGATAAAATAACACATAAATATGAATAGACATACATACAATACATACATTGATCGTTATTATGTGGTTTTCTAAACGAAAATACAAGTAGCACAGCCGTGGAGATGGGTAGCAAATTTTTGTATAGTAACTTTCGTGAGAAACACTCATATTACACTAATTTATTTATGGTTCAACGGTTATTACTCACGTGCATTCTTCGAGATTGCCCGATTAGTTTCAAACTCGACCGGGCCATTTTCCCTTAACTCGAAACTATTCGGACAATCCCGAAGAATGCACGTGAATAATACGTAATAACCGAATACATATAATTTAAAGAGATGTCCGATTTTGATGACTCTCTTTTTTATTGGATAGAGGATACTTCCAAGTTGGTCCTACATAAATTTCACCTTGGATGGTTAATAGATTGTTCACATGTCAACCGATTCCGTTGAAACTTTGCATATATTAAGTTTTTGGATGACATTACAACATGATGGAAACCTGGAGTGAATCAGATGATGGAGACGAAAGATAGTCGAGGGAACTCCTCAACGGTTTACGGCAACTATTTCGTGAATTTTTATTTATTTCATTTATTTATGAGAAGTTTAAACTTAGCTATGTTTTGTAGATTATAAAAGCAAAAAATAAAAAACACTAAAATTTGAGCCACCGAAAAGAGGAACTGAAGAAAGCAAAATAACTGAGTGTAACCCAATTTTGAGTCGGCGCCAAACAAAACAATCAACGAAGATCATTAGATTAAAGTTATAATCGAATGCAACATGGAATTGGCGCTGACTCAAAACTAGTTACACTCAGTTATTTTTCAGTGGATTTTTATAACTTCGCGTATTGTATGATTCTTAAAAGTATGTAGAAAAGTCATTGATATTTAAAATTGGAAACACATCGATTAAATAATTTCCGACCTCAATTGCCCAGAATTTCGATAAGATGACGTCACTTAGCATACGTGAGGAATGAGGAGTAAAGACAACGGCACGGTACATCGTGCGCCCGCGCCGTTAATCTCGTGCACACAATGTCGTGCGGACATATCAGACCCACGACTAGTTGCAAACACCTTCAACACTTTCTTTGCGAATGTAGGTCAAAATCACGAATCAGGTAAAAGCATACGCAATGGCACTCATATCATTCAATCCATTGAAAATACTATGTTTCTTCGACCAGCAGAACCTCAAGAAGTATATGACCTAATAAGAAGCCTAAAAAGTAAAAAGAGCTGCGGTGTTGATGAACTACCACCATTACTAATTAGACAGTGTGCAAAAGAATTAACCCTGCCTTTTTACTTACTAATAAATCAATCTTTTGAGGAAGGGACTTTCCCTGAAATGTTAAAAAAAGCAATTATTAAACCAATTTATAAAAAGAACTCAAAAACAGATCCCAATAACTACCGACCAATAGCCTTATTACCAACAGCATCAAAAATCTTTGAGAAAGCAATGTGCAATAGAGTTTACTCGTTTTGTGAAAAATACAAAATATTTAATGAATCACAAAATGGCTTTAGAAAAAATAGGTCTACTACATTAGCCGTCTACAAATACATGCAAGAGGTACTTAATATCATAAATAACAAAGAATATGCAATTGGCATATTGTTAGATATGAAGAAAGCCTACGACAGAGTGCAGTATAAACTACTATTAGATAAATTACATAGAATAGGGATACGAGGAAAAGCGCATGAGTGGTTTACATCTTATTTAAAAAATAGGGAACACCAAGTTGAGATTGAATTCTTTAATAATAACAGTAACGAAATACAAAATATTCGTTCTGATGTAGAAATCATCAATGCATCAATACCACAGGGTAGTGTCATAGGGTGCCTACTATTTCTCGTTTATATAAACGACCTCCCTAACAATATCCAGGGACCTTGTGTACTGTTTGCTGATGACATTTCCCTATTAGTTCCCTGTAAAAATAATAATAACATTAACTTGAATGAAACATTAAAAAACTTATTAGATAAAACGATAGACTGGATGACTGAACACAATCTAGAAATTAACTATACTAAAACTAAATTAATGACATTTCACCCACCACAAAAATCACCACTCACTTTAAACTTTGAATATAAAAACACAAAAATAGAAATGGTTCAAGAGTTCACTCTGCTTGGCTTAAATATAGATACTCATGTCAACTGGAAATCTCACATACAGAAAATTAAAACTAAACTATCGAAATTCTCATATGCCCTCCGAGAAATAATAAAGACCACTAATTTACAAACCGCGCTTACAACATATTACGCTTATGCCTCCGCATGGCTAAATTATGGTGTCACCCTATGGGGAAACAGCACAGATGCACCCACCCTGTTTATTCTGCAAAAGAAATTGATAAGAATTTTAGTAAACATTGAAAATACTGAAACATGCAAGCCCCATTTCCAAAAGCTAAAAATACTAACCCTCCCCAGTATATACATCCTAGAAACTTGTAAATTTGTAAGAAAACATAAAGATTTTTACACAAAAAGAGAAGAAATACAAACTCGCTACGCTCTAAGACATAAAAATAGATTAAACCTACCTAGCTCAAAAATGAAAATGCATTCATCTAGTCCATATGTTATGTCTATAAAAATATATAATAAGCTACCTGAAGATATTAAAAAGGAAGACAAAGATAATACATTCATAAACAAATTAAAGAAATTATTACTCCAAAAAGGCTATTACCACATAAATGAATATTTAAATGATAAATTTTAAGGATCCTAACATAAAATTTATGATAATAATAAATAAAGATAATATAAATGCCTCGATAAGTATTATAAATTAAATGCCAACTTAACATAATACAATATAATAAATAAGTAAATAAATATTGATATTGTATGACTACAATAATATATAAACAGTACAAATATCACTATGTTATTTCTATGTTACATATATATCTTTAACAATTATTACTTGCTTATCTAGATAGGTACCTACTTAAAATTATAGGTAGGTAAAAATTTTAAATATAAATAAGTAAGTACATAATTATAATTAAAAATAATAAATACATATATTAAAAACTATAGATACTTACAATAAATATTAAATTAAGAATAGCAAATAGGTATTCTACTACATATATAATAAATAATTTATTTATGTAGATATTTTAATAAATAAAAAGAATTACTTACCAATGCTATAAGTACCTTCTTACAAATGTTCTTCCTCTCTCCTAATGTTTGCGTGCCCAACAGGGTCCACGATGTACTACATTATTTTACTTACCATCTTCAAACACCATTGTGGAAAGCAAATAAAAATTTTGAGTTTGAGTTTGAGTTTGAGTCGTACGATGTTGTTTGTCTGATAGCGGCTGATAGCGCAGTAGGACACTTTATATCCGAGTTTTATTTATAGGATTTATTCTTTTGTGTTCTGATAGTCTGACATACATAGGTGTGCTGTTGATACATGCGTGGCTTTTGTGTAAATAATAAATTGTAATTATTTATATCTTTAAATACACCTATTAATGCAATGATATAGCAGTGATAGCGTAGTGGTATGACTGTTAGACTGACAAATAAAAGGTCGCAAGTTCTAATCCAAGGCACGCACCACTGTCTTTTCGAAGTCATGAGCGTTCTATAAATTAATTATCTATTGCTAAACGGTGAAGGAAAACCATCGTGTCGAAACCAGCACACCTGAGAGATGTTCTCGATGGTGTGTAAAGCTATGACAGAGACCTACGGGTGATTTAAACTCTGACACTAGGTTGTTCATCAACCATATGATAAGAAGAAGACTGCAATGATATGTAATTTTTTTTAAGTTATTAACATTGAAAGAGATATGTTTTATGTGTTGGCCTATAAAATAACACATACTAAATAAAAAAATAGCCTCGTTGGTTCCAAGCGCGACTGCTGAGTATGTAAATCGAAGCGTCAACCAGACCAATAAAGCAATTCATCATGTCTGTCATTGAACACCTAATCCTAGAATTGGGGTCTCGTATACTCATATCTAATCAGGATAGATTTAAAAATAAGTCAATGCCTAAGTATCAGTCACCTTACTTAACAGCCTTCGTAGACTGATAGGCACCGCGCATGCGTCAGGCCTCGTGACGTCAAATCACGCCATATTGCTGATGCAAGCAAAGCAAAAGTTATTATTATGAAATCGATCAAGGAAAAGGATTTTAGTGTGTAATTTGTGCTTTCGATTTTTCCCTATATTATAGGTGTGTGTGGTAAATATTAGGGTATTTCCGTGTAGGTAAAAATAGGAAATGATTGCATGGATATGTGGAAAAATTGGTAATAAGTTGTTCGTGACTCAGAGCGCTCGTTTAGAATAAGAATCACATCTATTTGCGAAATTTTGGTATAGGATCATAGCCTGATTATTATTATAACACGGAAACCGTTTATTTTACTAATAATTAAGGTAACCGTCTACACCTGAAACCTGGACATGTCTTTTGGAGCAGACACCACAGGAGACAGGCAAATTTCATATGTCCTACACAATTAACACATATTTAATGGGTCAATGTGTAAGTATAATGAATATGGATTCATTAATATTAATATTATTAGCCATGCTTCGGCACGAAGGGACCGGCTCGACCGGAGTGATACCACGGCCTCACAGAAAACCGGCGTGAAACAACGCTTGCGTTGTGTTTCGCCGAGTGAGTGAGGGTACCGGAGGCCCAAATCCTTTAAAAGGCCGGCAACGCACTTGCGACTGCTCTGGGATTGCGGGTGTCCATGAGTGGCGGTAATCGCTTACCATCAGGCGATCCGTCTGCTCGGTTGCTCCCTATACCATAAAAAAAAAACTTTTCTTTATTGAAGAGTGTTTTTTGCCATGCTGGTATTTGTGATATTTACTAAGATATGGGACCACGCCAACAATGGACTACATGGTCGCAATCAACTGGATACTGGCTGGTAGCTGGCAGCCAGTATCCAGTTGATTGCGACCATGTAGTCCATTGTTGGCGTGGTCCCATAAATAATTTGTGATTCCACATTATATGATTATCTTAAGTTATAAATATGGATGTCGGTTTTGAATTTTGTCACCTATGCATAATGCGATCATAAATCCTGTGCTAGGCTGTTAAAATTATTAATAATAATGATTTATCAAACAAATCAAATATCTTGATTTGGCGCACGAGGTTGTAGACATGTGGGGCGTGGACTCTGCAATAATTGTACCGGTAGTCGTTTCGGCTAAAGGAATAATAGCGAAGAGCCTTGACCAACACCTTAAAAGGCTCTCGCGAGGCGGCTGGATCAAGGGCCCGATACAGAAAGCGGTACACCTTGACACAGCACGTATTGTGAGGAGGTTCCTCTCTCTGGAGCCCTAACCACCAGTAGCTTGGACCCTGTTCCCGGTGTCGGGTGCCTACAATTTTTTATATTTTTAAATGTATATTGTTTCCTTTTCCCTAAGGTATATAGTTAAAAACATAAATTACCTATATGTTAAATAAACGAAATGATTTATCATAATTATTAAAAGATCAAAGACAAATAGTATTCCACACTAATGTTATTCACAGAAATGTACTGAATGACGGATGGGTTACCCCTAACTTGGGCAAGTGATCTTATTGTCAAATTGTTCATAAATTCCTAGAAATATTCACAGCTGTGAATTATTGCTAATTCTGTGTGTTCCATATTAGGTATATGGTAGGGTAATTCTATAGGGTAGGGTGATTGGTTGTAAATAATATATTATCCTGTTTTAAGCAATATTGTGATCACTAATTATATCTAACAGAACACAGCTTCACGCTTGTATTCCCGCTGTTTGTTGTATTATGTCCGTTGAATTATGAAAGACTTGTTTGTTGCCTTGTTTGTAATCGATAAACTCTGAAACGACTGATCCGATTTTAACAATTATTTCATCATTAAAAAGCTACTGTATCCAGAAGTAACATACCCTAAATTTTATTATAGCCCAAAATCCCACGTCAGCGAAGCCGCGGGCATAGAGCCTAAAGTATAAGGGCTCCGTTTGAGTTCGAAACTAGTCGGACGATCACAAAAAATGCACGTGAGTAATAAATTGTGAACAATTATTAATAATAACATGTCTCTGCTCTTTGCATACAGTTTCGTTTTTTATCAAATCGTATGCGAATAACCACGTGGTCGGCGCACGGATATGGTGAAGTAAGTCAGTACTGTGACGTCAACTCGATAGCGGTCAGCGAAAGTGTAACAGTGTGAGTCAGAGTGCAACAATTAACACGTGAGTCGAACGACGTCACTTCCGACTTTTATGACCGAATGAAGAAATTAATAGAACCTGTTTAAATAAAATAAAATAAATAAATAACCAGCCCATAACTGACCCACTGCAGGGCAAGGGCCTCTTCTCAAATAGAGAAGGCACGAGCTAATCACCACGCTGGCTTACTGCGGGTTGGCGATTTCAGACTACCAAGTCCAGGTTTCCTCACGATGTTTTCCTTCACCGTTTATAGTGATGTCTTAGATTAACTAAAAAAGTACATATGACATTGAAAAAGTCACATTGGTACATGCCAGGTTTGAACCCACAACCGGTGGCTCAGGAGGCGGGCCCGTAACCACTCGACCACCACGACATTACGACGCCACGTATTTAAATAATATAAATAAAATGTGGTAATCCAGGATCAATAGTCCAGGGGGCGATCCGGGAGATATTTTTCTTCCACTTAAATTTATAACTTTACGAGTTCGAGATGCGATTGAAAGATTCATCTGTATAAATTTGTAATATAAATCAATCCGCCTAGCCTTTTCCCAAATACATTAGGTTCAGCTTCCAGTCCAACCAGATGCAGCTAATGCCATTGTTTTACATGAATGTAGATGGCTATACGAGTAGAGAAAGACCGAGGAAGCGATGGATGGTTTGTGTTAAAGATGATATGACTAGAAAAAGAGTTATTGACGATATGACAGCTAATAGAGATGCATGGGAGAAGAATAAATGCTGCGCCGACCCCAAATAAATTGGGATAAGGAAAGGGCGATAATGATGTTATACAATTTATAGTTTACTAAAACCGAACAATGTTGTACAAGAAACCAAATTTTTCTGAATTCACGGGGCCCACATGCAGTTGCCTACTTTGCCCCTGGGTAAAGTCCGGCTCTGCTTTCTTGATATCTTTTACATTACATGATTACAATATGTCTATTTTAGTTGACTTCCAGACAACCTGGTGCCTACAATTAGCATACAATTGCAATAATAACATTAAGCATATGCGTGTGACTAATAGCTTAATGAAATGACGTTCTTACCAACAAGGAACCAGTATAAAGGGAAGGTCACTTGTATAGGGACTGAATGGATAGCAATGATGTACCAAAAAAGACGTGTTAAAATATGGAAGAAGAATTCGCGGTGGTGAGCAGTGGTCGAGATGGCTTAGTGGTCAGAGCGCCTGGAGTATTTATCCGGGAGGTTCGAATCCTGTTCGCGACAGTATTCTTTTTCCATTTAATATAATAACTTTGGAGTTCGCTAAGCATGCGTTAATGCTTTTCAAAGATTTATCTTGGAAAGAGTCAGTATATTTAGACATTGATATAAGCAAGTAATGTTAGTTATTTTTGTTAACAATGCACTTTGGTATTTCTAGACGATTTTGCAATACTCGACGACTAGTAAGTAGTTTTTTGGCAGTGTAAGTTACCGAGTAGAGAGTAGATACAGAGAGAGAGTAGTGTTAGTGAGGGATGGGAAAACAGCTGCATATTCCTTAGGCTAACGGTAGTTTGAAGGAATTTAGGAGGAATAAAAGGAGTAGGAAGTAGATATTTGTGTTCTGTTCTAAATAAGAATATTATTTTCTTTATATCACTACTTTATCTGCCTGGTTTGTCTAGCCAGAGGTCTTGGGTTCGATACCCAGGTCGGACAAAAAGAGGTAGTAGTAGCCCGAAATTTAGAATTGTACCCAGTAGATGGCAATAGGCTCATCAACTATTACATAGGACTTAATAACAGCATTGGTGAAATGTGAGCAACTGTGTACATCTCTGCCTACCCCTTCGAGGAATACAGGCGTGATGCTATGTTGTGTGTGTTTTTTATTTCTTTTATTAAAGCAGCTTCTGAGTAAGTATTTTTATGAAGAGGTTGATCAAGGTGCCGATATAAAACAATTGGTAAGTGGTAGTGGAGGGGAACACTAATTCCTTATTAGTCGTGAGGAGTCCGACAAAGTGACCGTGATGGACTTTCCACGCATACAAAATGGTTGATTGAATTTTGATTGAATTTGAATACAATTAAAGAAAAATTTATTGCAGATTGACGTAGTGGCCGAGGAGTGGTTACGGCTGCCCCTTAAACTGCGGGTTGTCGGTTCAAATGTGCCATGTAGTAACATAACTTTTTCAATGTCATATGTACTTTCTTAGTTAATCTAAGACATCACAGACATACGGTGAAGGAAAACACCGTGAGTTGGACTTGATGGTCTGAAATCGCCACACAAGACTTGCAATCGGGAGGGCGGTTTTAAATTATCAGCAACGTGGAATCCAGTGATTAAAATATAGAAACCTCGCTATTTTAATTTTATTTTTTGTCGGTTAAAAGTACGGACACATTGAAAGTAGTGTGTCGTGCCTTCTCTGTATGAGAAGAGACCCTAGCCTTGCAGTGGGACAGCTATGGGCTTATAATTACGTGCGATAAAAATTAGCTACGTCATTTAATTTTCATGTATAATTGATTGTAAGCTGTTCTTTCCCAATGTAAATAAATAAATAAATAATTAAGCATGTAGGTCAGTGCCCTAGACTTTATAAAATATTTGTTACTGGGCACGATTTCGTCTGCGAGATAAAATGTAGCATATATCCTTCTATTTCTATACAAAACTTTATCAAAATTGGTTCAGCGGTTCGTGCGTAAAAACAGATAGAGTAACTTCTACATTTATAATTTATTTATATATAGTTATAGTTCGTTCAAGTACGATCTAGACAATCATCAATCTTTCGTGAGACACATTCATATTAATTATTGTTCAACAGTTATTACTCACGTGCATTTTTCGGGATTCGAGCTCGCGGCGATGTCGCGAGTATGACTCGCAAACCCGGAGAATGCACGCGAGTAATAACCGTTGAACAATAATTAATTGATACGAGTAACAAATAAACGTAAAAAAATATGAATGTGTCCCATGAAAATTACTACTTATACAAAAACCCTTATTTCCTTAACGCTAACGCAACATTTATTTCATTCGAAGTACTGACATAATACTCAAAAATTATCAGCCCTTAACCCCATGAATGCTCCACCACACATTAACCCTCCATGCCCTGAGCCTCCCAAACGATTATACAGGAGCAGTCATTTACGAGCTGGCTCCGAAGACGCCATAACAGGCTATAACTCATTGCGATACCTACTGCAACGCGCAATAAGTCTTATCCCCGAAATTTGGGGTTACTTATCTTAAGATGGGGATTACTTCCGTAGCCTAGTAGCGAAGGTATACACAGAAGGTCCAAATCTCCTGACAGCCACCACGAAGGAACTATATTGTAACGACAAATTTACTTAATCCGGCTAGTTGGTGGCAAGACGTGGAAGACTAGTTGGCATGACACTGCCTTGGGAGATAAGCTGTTCATGTGAGACGCACATGTTAACATCCGTGCTCCAACCCATCTTCCAAGCTCGACGGGGTTTGCAGGCGCTTCTTATAGTGGTTGACACTTCGCGTGAGGTCAGAGAATTAGCATTGACAGCCAGTTGCCAGTTTTCTGGACAGTTTACCTTTGGACAGCGATGTAGAGGAATACTTTGAGGCCTAAACAATTTTATTAGCCATCACATCTGGTATCCGTAAACACTAGTTTTGTTAGGTTACCTAAGACATGTATTGCAGTAGGAAATATATGGATAATATATTCAATTCTGTTTTGATACCCTAAACCCACAAGGTACTGTGTATTGTTGATTGGACTAAAACGATACGCTAGCAGTTGCAGGTTGAGGAGGCCCCAAGAGCGTAAAGAGTGATGTATTATAGAGAAGAATTACACCCAGAATTAGAGGAATTCGGGTTGTAGAAGGGCAAGAAGGTACTCTGTTATTTTCTTGCTTTATTAAGCTTACTTAGTGTAGCTGTAATTAGTGTTCGGAGTCAATTTTCTGCGTCTCCTCTTTTCAATGGTGCTACCTCATTTCTGGTACATTTTACGACATTTACCGTTAACTCGTGCTCTCTCGTAAAGTTGACGTTAATTAAACATATACTCTTAATGTACTGCCGTGAAGATATGCTACGTAGTAAGGTAGTCAGCAGGGTTTGCGGAGGCTGTGTTATGATTTGTGTAGTTACTGAAAAGAAATTAAAGTATGGAGACAATTGTATTAAGTACTTAATATGTAAAAGATGAAACTTATCAATTTTAACATAGCATCACGCCTGTATTCCCCAAAAGGCTAGGCCGGCCGCCCGGACTTTTGAATTGTGCCCGATAGAAGGCAATAAGGTCACCAGCTATTACATGGGACTTAATAACAGCACTGGTGAATTTTGGTTGTACAACTTTGTACACCTCTGCCTACCCTTTCGGGGAATACATGCTATGTTATGTTATTGATATTGAATAAAAAGCTTAATTTAACAGAAGTTATCAACTTGCAGCGCGACAGGTCATTGAGCTCTCTAAATTAAGATTTGAGCTATTTAAAAAATAAACAATTTCATTTGTTCTCGTAGCTTAGACAGACATGGCGCCTTCACCCACCAATCAATATATTAATAACACATCAATTTACAATGGCATAATATGAAATTCTGTTTACACGAAGGGAAAAGACAAGTGATGGTAATTTATTATCAAACGTCACTCGATTCCATTATCGATAATACGGTAATAGTTCGGGGAAAGACCCTCGGATGACCGAAGCTAATAAATCAAAATGGTGGACAATCGGATGTATTGACAGTGTCCTTTGACTGTTGTCGATCGATTTAACTTTTGTTATGCAATTGTTTGGTGACAAAACGATATAAAACTATAATAAAAAAATATAAAAAAATCATCTTGTAAATAAGAACTTTATCAACATATTATAATGTTTCAATTATTTAAGTTATAAATTTTTGTGGAAAGCAAAATAAGGTCGCGAGCAGGATTCGAACCTGCGCCTCCGGGATAAATACTCCAGGCGCTCTGACCGCTAAGCCATCTTAATCTCGACTCAATACCACACTTTAATACATCTTTTGGTGACAGAGTGCCTGGAGTATTTATCCGGGAGGCGCCGGTTCGAATCCTGGGCACGACCATATTTCTTTTTCTATGTCTGAGTTCACTATGTAATGTATGTAATATTCAATTATTGTTCACCGGTTACTACTCACGTGCATTTTTCTGGTTGCTCGACTAGTTTCGAACTCGAACGGAGCCCTTAGTCGCGAGTCAAACCTTTTGACTCGAAATAATGCACGTGTGTAGTAACCGGTGAACAATAATTGATGTGAATATGTCTCACGAAATTTTTTTTTAATCTATTGGACACAATAGATTAAAAAAAACTTTTGGACAAAGGTCTCTCCCTCATCTTTTCAACGATCTCGGTTCCTTGACGCCTCCATCCACCTCCATCCAATTTCGGTTGAAAGCGACGAGGTCATCCCACCACCACTTCCTAGGACGTCCTTGACGTCTTCTTGCATCGCTAAGAACCCAATTTATGTCAATGGTTGCCCATCTCTCAGGGTGCATCCTGCCAACGTGACCTGCCCAGTCCCATTTGAGTCTGGCAGTATTGTACCCTACATCGGCAATTCCTCTTTTGGAGCGTGGTGTTTCTGACACGGTACGTCCTCTTCACACGAAAGTTATTATACAAAAATATTATAATATTGTGATGGATGAAAAAATATTACAGAACAATTTCAAAATTAAATAAAAAGAAGATAACTGTAGACAATTCAATAAACTAGGGGTAGCTTGTATCTCCGGGGCAGGACTTCCAGTTAAAAAAAACTTAACTGAATCTACAAAAAAGCCAAGTTAAAAGCTTTTATTTCACATACACCATATAAAACCATTTACGAAAGGTTCTGTTCATCAACTACATGATAAAAGAAGATGAAAAGTTCGGAATTTAGGTGCACGGTTCCATTTATCGATTTCTATAGGGAAGAACCAGCCTCGTTGGTCTAGTGGTCCAGGGGTTCGATTCCCATTATTGAGTTTTTCTGTTAGAAAATTCTCAGTAGCAGCCCGGAGTTTCGAATTGTGCCCGGTAGATGGCAATAGGTTCACCACCTATTGAGGGACTACATGGGGTACATGGGACTTAATAACAGCGTTGGTGAAATGTGGGTGTACAACTGTGTACACTTCTGCCTACCTCTTCAGGGAATACAGGCGTGATACTATGTTATATTATGTGTTAAGAACCAGCAAGAAACTTAATGGTTATCTTAATAACTTTTATAATTTCTGTTGATACACTACATTTGAATGGCAATGCATATGGGGTTCTCAAATTTTTATAAGTTTTCCTGGCGAGTTTGTTGGCGCCGCTTAAACACTAGAAAGCGGTGAAGCGGCTTTTTGGGGGCTGTCTTAATGTTTGACGTTCAAATAGCAATATTTTTTGCCTAAATTGAATAAAGAAAGATTTTCTGATTTTAGTTGAAGAAGCTAAGCATATCTTCATGAAATATTTAAATAAAATACATCTAAAAATATTAAAACATTAATGAAACCTTCGCTCGTTTTTGCTCCCTTCTCCCAAGACTTGCCAAGGTTCGCAAAATAAATACACAAAACCAAACTTCGCTTAAGCAATCTGACGTAACGCCCTGTATATTACCGGTATATGATATACAGGCTGCTCCAGAACGGTGCAATAAAAGCGGGATGGTGCCACCTGCGCACACTCGTAAATTCTCGAATCATTTGTGTGATTGTTGGATGAATTTGTGCAGACGAGCGGGTTATTACAAGAAAATAAGTATTTTTAAACCGAAAAAATAAAATATATAGTGAAAGCAAAATAATTAAATGTTATATAATAACTTTCGTGAGACACAATCCTATTAATTATTGTTTTTAAAGTTTGACTCGTGGATCGCTGCGGGCTCAGCTCATGATTAAGGGCTCCGTTCGAGTTTGAAACTTGTCGGGCAATCCCGAAGAATGCACGTGAGTAATAACCGGTGAACAATAATTACTTAAATGTTTGCCAAAAGAGTAATAAAGACCACACGGTTGAAATACAACATTAAGATTTTTCAATAAATGAAGCACTTATCGTATTACATATATACCTACTAGCTTCTGCCCGCGACTTCGTCTGCATGGACTTAAGAATTGTGTCCAGCCGGGATAAAAAGTATTCTATGTGTTAATCCAGGTTATAAACTATCAGTGTGCCAAATTGCATTCAGATTCGTTCAGTAGTTTTTGCGTGAAAGAGTAACAAACATCCATACATAAAAACTTTCGCGTTTATAATATTAGTAGGATATATATATGACGGAATAGTACCATGGCATAGTTCTTAGTCCTAACAGTATATGTACAGCTAAACTTTAATTTCCCGCAAAAGTTATAATTAAAGATTCTTATACTTTATAAGGACTTAGCAACAAAAATACCCTCAAACGCCAGAAAACCGCAGCGTTCCCACCGCCCGTGTATTTCCCTTTAAATGTAGGTAGTACGGCCCTTCAATAATGCCTACTCATCGGAGCCATGATGATGCAATACCCTGGCGCACAAGATGGCGGTCGTAACTGAAGGAATTCCAGGGGAAGTAACAAGGACCCGTTGGTTGAACCTGACAAATTACTTGGTGAGTTCAAATAGTTTGGTGTTCAAGAATGGTTTCTTGGGTGGAGAAATTAGTAGTGGCAGTTTCAAGTTTCAGTTCTGTGAATAGTCCTTACAATAGGCCATACCTTTTGTCTAACAAAGCACATTAAGCTAAGTTTTTTCATATTTATATCGCAAATTCATATGCCACTGATTGAAAAAGTCCAAATCGGCTTGCGAACGAAAAATGTAATAATGGAGGATTCCATAATGATCACGTAATTACTGTTTGCTGCATCATACAAAAAGTTCATGCTGTTCATTCTGAAGATACGATTCTTTAGGTGTTCATTAGGTAAGCCTCTAGTCAAAGCAAACTACCCTAAACTTTGTAACAGTAGTACTAAGGGCGTCTCCTGTGGGGCACGAAGCCTGAGTTAGGGCATAGCTAAGGGCATAGCTAAGGGCATGCCAGACTTTTTCTGGGCGGTTGGTCAAATTAAAAGCTATTGGTTCGGCTCAAGCCAGCAGGAGAAAGGGTTGGGGTGGCATGAAAAATCTTGTCAATTCTTAAAGTGCCTTTAAATATCACGTGCGAAAAAGTAATTAAATACGTTGACGTTCCATATGAATTACTCTGGCAATACCTTGAACCAATTAATAAAAAATTTCAAGTGTACATAAAATTATGTGCATACATCAATTTCAGTGTAGCATGGCAACACCGAACACCATAACGTACTTATATCTAGACTTAGCCGTTAATGCGACGCATGACCCAGCACGATCTTACGTAGAAAGTGGCCGGTCTGACTAGTTTTTTATCAGCCATTTGTCTAGACAAATAACTAGGCAGGGTAGAAATGGAAAGTGTGGCTTATAATGGTGGTTAGTTGGAAGGGGCAAATGTCATATGCATGCTAAATTTGGCTGACAATTCGGCAAGGGGTGAGCCGTTTTGGAATTATAACTAACAATTTCTTTAAAGCACCAAGCCGTTTAAGTGTATTGAACTAGATAGTTTTTTTGTTTAAGTAAAGTCCCCGAATTTGTTAGTTATCTGCGATACAATTTGTAAGAAACCAGAAAATTTGGCTGTGACCTAGAAAGTTGCATAGACAGTTAACTGGCTAGAGATGACGTTAATTCTAAAAAACAAAGCAAAGCCATTGTATATTTTTTCCTCCACCGCGTTGCTTTACGTAAATACTAATGTGATTGCACTACGTGCATACGTGCCGATCTGCAACTACTCAAATTATATGATATAAAGACTCCTTTATATCAGCCAGGTCGACGTCAAACCGACGTCTACCACGTCCATCAATGACGTTCGACAAACGATAACAATTGACAATAGCACAAAAGAAATAAAAGCTACATTTGAATATTTATTGAAAGAACTTGGAGTTGTATCAGTTAGAAATACTTTAGAAAAATCACGTGTATTGATAGCATCATCCTCTGTGACGACAGAAGCAGAAGACTCCTTATAAGGTTATTTAATTTTTTTGTGGATAGAAAAATACAGTCGTGGGCCGCACCCCTGGATGAGTACTCCAGGCGCTCAGCCAACCAAGCTATCTATTACAAATTCTTTTTCCGCATTACGTCTTTTGGTGACTTTGTCACCATCTACGAGTATTCAGTCAAAGACTCTACTTATTAAGTAATGGAACGAGCATTGATCACCATGCTATGTTTGTGAGTTGTGCGTGTGTGTGTGGGTTTGCAATTTTAGACCGGATTTATGGATTAACGGAAAATGATGGTGACTTTGAATTAACTGCAAAGTTAGTTCTGGCGGTTCGGTCACCTGTATAGGAACTGAATAGATAGCAATGACGTCGCCAAAAGACGTATTAAAAATGTGGAGAAAACATTCGCAGTGGTGAGCAGAGGTCGAAATGGCTTAGTGGTCAGAGCGCCTGGAGTATTTATCCGGTAGGCGCAGGTTTCAAATCCTGCTTGCGACCGTATTCTTTTTCCATTTAATATTATAACTTCAGTTTAGTGAATACATTATAAAAATAAGTGAAGTTGTAACAACTCTTAGTTAAAATATACATAATATATAACTTAGCAAATTAAGTTAGATAAAAAATTCCTATTAGCCTATGTGGCTAGATTGTTATTTAATTATTGAGGACCGAGTCCTAAGTAATACAGAGGAAAATAAGCCCATAAAGTATTAAACATATTAGTTGTTTTAGTTAATACAACCTTTCTGTACAGTACCTTGACAGCTTCATTATCGCCTATATTGTTTATATCAAATGTTTTCCTTGCAGAGAACCTTGTTAGTGCCTTCTATGTCTTCTTCAACTGATTTATTTATTTGTCTCAGCTTTCAATATGAACTGTGGTTGTTTCATGCTTGTAAATAGGGACAATATTATTTCCTATAGTTCTACTTAAGTAAGGTGATGATTTCATCAACGTCATTAATTTGGACTGATGCAAAATATCGGGAGATTCCCTCGACGAAATCTTAGACATTTTTCACAAACTCTGATCCGGCGTCGTTAGACTCAACATTGTCTGTATTTGTATCATCCATTATTTAAACTTGTCATGAGCTAGCAAGGCTGCCACCACCTTGACACCAACCACAAACAGACCGACATTCACCATCAACAACTTTTCTAGAATTTCGAATAATCTTCATTTGACGTATTCGGCCTTAGCAACAACACAAGGTCTTACTCAGAAATCAAACGGTGGTCGTCTCGCCGCCGCAAAATTTACTAAACATACGCTTCCAAGAAGCGATTGTTTTGCAACAATACCGATTGAATCTGCATTATGATTGTGTCCATTATTCGGTTCTCTCAAGTGTTGCTACGCTAGCATAAAGACAAAAATTTTGAAGCTATTTACAAGTATGGGCAAGATTCTTTACAAATATTATATTAGACAAATCTTTGAAAATCATTATATAACGCATGCTTAGCGAACTCTAAGGTTACAATATTAAATGGAAAAAGAATACGGTAGCGAACAGGATTCGAACCTGCGCCTCCCGGATGAATACTCCAGGCGCTCTGACCACTAAGCCATCTCGACCTCTGCTCGCCACCGCGAATTCTTCATCCATATTTTTATTCTTCATCCTTATTGTAACATTGTAACTTTAGAGTTCGCTAAGCATGCGTTATATAATGATTTTCAAAGATTTGTCTAATATAATATTTGTAAAGAATCTTGCCCATACTTGTAAATAGCTTCAAAATTTTTGTCTTTATGCTTTTCAAAGATTTATCTTGAATTATTAAGGTAATTGCATACTTTACGACATTGTATTAACTGCAAAGTTAATCGTGTCGGTTCGGTCACCTGTATAGTTAGCAACGACGTCGCCAAAAAGATGTGTTAAAAAAAATATGGATGAAGAATTCGCGGCAGTGAGCAGAGCTCGAGATGGCTTAGTGATCAGAGCGCCTGGAGTATTCATCCGGGAGGCGCAGGTTTGAATCCTATTCGCGACCGTATTCTTTTTCCATTTAATATTATAATATAATTATAATGAAACATTAGATATGTTTACAATATGCGCTTGTGAATCAAACCATTACAATGATTAAGTGACTAATGCAATGCCACGCTTTTCAAATGGATATTTGCTGGCTATATTAAAGGTAAGAAATCAAATCTAATGTTTGTTTGCTAACTTCTGTTCATCAGCTTTATTCAGCCATATTGTCAGTCATCAAAGTTTTGGCTTCTTTTTATTCCTCTCGAAGAGTTTATGGGTAATACAGGTTTGCTACCT
Organism: Xylocampa areola; assembly: GCA_935421205.1. NCBI lineage: Eukaryota > Metazoa > Arthropoda > Insecta > Lepidoptera > Noctuidae > Xylocampa > Xylocampa areola. The sequence continues at coordinate 603,527 of OW285215.1, forward strand.
AGATTTTTAGAAAAGAAAAAGAGAAAATGGAAAAAGAGATGACGTTGGCAAGGATTAAGCGTATTCTCTCTCTTCTTGAATAATATGATAAAACTATAAAGAACTCTAGAAATTCATTTCAATTCCAGTGTTAAATGAACATCTTAAAACAATGCCTAATGATAAAATAAATGTACGTACCTACATCACAGTTAACTCAATTTTAAAGCATGTCGGTTAAAGAGTCGGGATACTAATAATCCCGATTCTATAATAATTGAATACAAATGGGAACTGACATATTTCCAACGTCAGTCGAGCGGATTTATTTTCAAGAGAAAGCCTTCTACAGAGACAATACCTTTCGTTTAAAATTTTTGAACAACAGTCACATTATTTCAGAGAAAAAATCTGCTTGCTCCGTAGTATTATTTTAATTGCATATCTTCTAGAATTTTCAACTGAAAATCGTTCGTGTGACTAACCTCTTGATATCTGAGTCAAAATGACGACTCAGTTAGTTGCTATGGTGAAATAGGCAATATGCCAGTAACACGTCGCTGCTTGTCTCGGCAATCTACATGACTAACTTCAGTTATCTTTAACCCAACCGTTATCGGTTGTTCAAACATTACGTCATTTTATATGAAAATGTATTATTCGAATTCAGTACTTAGGTACGTAATTATTTTTTATATTAATTATTTCTTGAGAGCAGAATTTAATATTTTTGCATTACTTTTTATGTGTAATCTGGGATGGGGTGCGTAGTGATCGGGACGGGTCAGTTTTGATTTTAGTAATGTAACATTTTTTTTGTCATCTGTTATGGACGACGGTGGCCGTGAGGACCAAATGGAATCTAGCAACATGAGTAACTTCAATAATTTTCCTTTTTTTAATGACGTAATTTGATTAGGTATTTTAGATCTGATCTAAGATTCGTATAACAAACACCTCACAAGCCTATTTTCTTTCAAAATCAAAATGGGGAATGCTATTTCCACTGCTTGCTCGCATGCCTTAGGGCAGATAATATTTGTTATTTTGTTAAGAATGTGTATAGATACCGGAGCATGCAAGATATTGTCATAATTTTAGTCCATCAGGTTTAACCTATTATGAAAATTTTTTAGGATACTCGTTCTGCCTGCTTAGCCTTTTCCCAAATACATTGGGGTCGGCTTCCGGTCAAACTGGATGCAGCTTAATACCAGTATTTTACATGGAGCGACTGCCTATCCGACCGCCACAACCCAGTAACTGGGTAACACGATATCTCATGGTATGACTGGTTGTCAGACTTTCAGGGCTCTAACTGGGTAGTCGGAGCCCTGAAAGTCTATAACGGCTGTCATAGATCTTAATGTGACAACCGGGACCGACGGCGATGGTATGAAATTATGGTCACCCATCCACAGACCGACCGCGGCAAGCACAGCTTAACCTCGATCGATCGATCTGTGCGGCTGTTACTCAGCCACGAGCCCCTCGAATAAAGCCCCTAAATATCGACTTATATGTCCCTAAAACAATAATAAAATAATAGGTATAATATATACATTTTAATAAACAACTTTTAAGTTTAACCGGATTATTCGCGTGTAACCAATAAGGTTTTTGTTTTTCCTAACGTTTCGAACACTTTGCAGCGTTCGTGTTCGCAGGAGGAACCTAAGATATTACTAGGTATATACGTCAGAACTAATTAAAACAATAAGTCCAATAAAACCACGAACTTATAAGGCAGTAACCGCAACATTACCTACTTACAATTAAGTGAGCATTAATCATTACTCACCACCGTTAATCAGCAGGCAATATGTCACCATTATTGCAATTTGCAAAATGATGAAATACTATCCCCGACGTTATTAGACTACTTGAAAGAAAAGCCGTCATTGTGTCACGCGATGACTCATAAAAAAAATAAAAACCTGTCAGGACACGTTTGTGCGCTGATTTAGATATTAATATTCATGAAAAGTCCGAAGTTCGGTTTTCGAATCTGGTAGGTATCGATATGAAATGTGTGATTCATTCATTAAATATGTTATGGAGAACGTGATTCTAGAGCTATTAAGAGGGTCATTAAATAAATTATCATAATTAACTTTTGGCAATGGTGCTACCTATAGTTAGGGTCGTTATCTACATAAAAAAAATGCGGGGCTGTCAAATCAAATCAAATCAAATCAAATCAAATCAAATCAAATAAAGAAGTTTTCACTTCAAAAAGTTCTGTCACCATCTTCAGCACTGGATCATTTATGTGTGATGAGGACGGTCTGGAAATAGAAGGAGACCGTATCGGTGGCAGTTACCACCAACAACAGCATTCCCAAAGAGGGTTGACGTCAGGCAGGCGGCCGGTCATAAAACATAGCCAAAACTTTAGCAGCATGCCAGATATAGGTATGCTGCGCTGATCCCAAATAAATTGGGATAAGGGCAGGGAGATGACGATGAGGACGGTCTGGAAATACTGGAAATCGATGGAACTAAAATAAATCTGGTCTAGTAGTCCAAAGTGCGACTGCTGAGCATGAGTTCCTGGGTTCGATTCCCGTGTCGGGCAAAGTATTATTAAGTTTTTCTGTCAGAAAATGCTCAGTACCAGCCTGCAGTTTGGAATTGTGCCCGTTAGATGGCAATAGGTTTACCACCTATTACATGGGACCTAATAACAGCATGTGGTTGTACAACTGTGTCCACCATTGCCTACCCCTTCGGGGAATACAGGCGTGATGCTATGTATGTATGAACAAATTTTAATGGTACTGTTGAAGCAGCCGTCGGATCAGCTACTGTGATGCGTGTCGCTGGTCGATGAACCCACTTAAAAGGTATTTGCATGGCCTACAGACCCCTAAGTATGTACCCATAACCAGGGAACCCAAGACCTCGCTCTTAACAGCCACAGACTAAGGAGGCAGATCAGGAAACCTTGCAAGATAAAATAACAAAATTTGATGTCACCTAGACTGATGATCATAATTAATAAAAATTAAAAAACAAAATCAATCAACTGCCATCCTATTGCTATTTTAATAATTCTTAGTCAAGCAAAGCTAGTAATTGGGATTTCCTGTTACAAAAAGTTCCAGTTAGGTATACCTACTTCGAATTGGCGCACCGCCAGTAATATGTTAATCAGCGTGTCTCCTATCTCGCGGGATTTATTATCTATGTAATAATACCTTTCTAGAACTTTTAGCGTATTCTCTCTAACAACGGGCGTGAGGATCTAGATTGTGAGATCATTATAACTTTAACCTTTTAACTGCCTGCAGGAGGCAGGGGCAGGAGGTCTCGGGTTCGATTCCCGGGTCGGGCAAACTGTTATTGAGTTTTCTGTTAGGGAATTCTGAGTAGCAGCCCGGAGTTCAGAATTGTGCCTGGTAGATGGCGATAGGCTCACCACCTATTTATTACATGGGACTTAATAACAGCATTGGTAAAATGTGGGTGTACAACTCTGTACACCTCTCTGTCTACCCCTTCGGGGAATACAAGCGTGATGCTATGTTATGTTTTATGACTTTGTCCTTTGATGCTTAAATCCAAATTTGTGGGACATAGCAATCGCGAGAATTGAAGAAAAAAAGAGATGCTGCAGGTTAGTATTAAATAAGAAAATACCGTCAACTGAATATTACCTTCTCAATACATCTTAATACTTAGCAGTATTTTATATATGGAGCGACTGCCTATCTGGCCTCGACGACTCAGTTACTGGGTAACACGATATCTCGTTATAGTTGTCAGATTTTCAGGCATTTGAATACCCGTAACCCGTCAAAGATTTTCATTTGACGACCGGGAGCGACGGTTTAATGCATTCTCCGAAGCACTGAGGGTCCTCCATATGAAGCGAAACTTTAGATCCATCATTCTGTGCAAGGGGTTCTTAGTAACGACATCCTGCAATGAGGAATATTGTTATCATTGTATTTTAGTAGCATTATACATAACATAACCAGCCTATAACTGTTCCACTGCAGAGCAAGGGCTTCTACATCATACAGACAAGGCACGAGCATTGATCACCACGCTAGCTCACTGCGGGTTGGCGATGACCATCTAGTCTAGGTTTCCTCACGATGTTTTCCTTAGATTAACTAAGAAAGTATATATGACATTTAAAAAGTCACATTAGTATATGGTAGATTTGAACCTAAAACTTGTGGCTCAAGGGGCGGGTCGGCAACCACGCGACCACCAGTAATAACAATTGACATTTAATACTCAGAAAAAAATGCAGGTGGCATTTTAAATGCCACAGGACACTTAAAAGATCTGATATCTTAATAACAACATTATTTCTTTAAACTGCAATTCAACGGAATATAACCAATATTAACTTAATGGCTCGTCTGAAACTGGCTGTCATTTTAAATGGAGACATTATTATTGGTTATAATAACCGCTTAATCACTTATGTCATTAATAAAGTGGTAGTACTTGCCTACGTGACTAGCCACGGGTAGACTTTGACTAGAATATTCAGTGGCTGTGATGCAGGTTAAAACTTAATAACTTTCAAAGGTGAATGCCGAAATAAATAGATAATTTAGTGATCATTTTCCTTCTGTGTATAACTTAAGTTTGACGTCACCACCATTACACGGGACTTATATCGGTTCCTTGGAGCTGTATAAAATCAAGCTTCTAAATCAACGCTATAAAGAAATACTATCATTTATGTCGCATATTTTGACAGTAGCCAATAAATCAAAATGTATTGGGTGTTTTATTCATATTATTACATTTAATCACGACAGCAGTGATAGCCTAGTGGTATGACCGTTGGATTGACAAGTCAAAGGTCGTAAGTTTGAATCCAAGGCACGCACCCCTAACTTTCCGAGTCATGAGCGTATTAGGAATTAATTATCACTTGCTTAAAACGGTGAAGGAAAACATCGTGAGGAAACCAGCACACCTGAGAGATGCTCTCGATGGTGTGTAAAGCTATGACAAAGGCCTACGGGTGGTTTAATTTCTGACACCGTTGAAGAAACCGTTAATCAACCCCACGATAAGAAGATCATGAAAATTGGCAATAAGTAAGGTGTCAGTATAGTATTAAATGATCTGTGGTCTCACAGAACACCTAAAGGAAATAATCCCAAAACCATTAAGTTATCGGTAAATTACCAAATTACATTTTATACGAAATTCTCAGGGCGAGTGTACCACTTGGACTCGATCGTATATTTTAAATATTATATTGGTTGTTGTATAGTGGTGACCTTACACTTACATATTAGGTATAAGGTAGGTCCTAATGGTAATGTTGTATGTCCATTGTTAGATTTATAAACATATTATTTATTACTAACATTGTGTACAAAAACTTGCAATACAATAAAATATAACTTTGACCAAGAATAAATATATAATCGACTCGAGTTTTTGTGTTTATTCGTGTATCCAAGATGACCTTGACATTTTTAAATAAAACAAATAACATAAAAGATATAATACTTTTCATGTAAGTATGTTATAAACTATATTTATATAGCCATGTCAGATGAAAAGAAAACATGTTGAGTCAATCAAAATCAATTATTCAAATTAGGCTAAAAAGTAACGCTTTTTGAACGTCAAACATCAAAACAGCCCCCAAAGACCCTACCCTTCACCGCTTCCTAGTGTTTTAGCTGTAAAGAAGCGGCGCAAAAAACTTCCTAGCAACACGTCTGACTGTATCATTATTATTTATAGATTCTATACAAATCTAAAATTAAATATATATAAAATAATTTTATCTATTTAAATAAAATGCGTTGGGCACATGTTAGCTAGCACGAGCCTATATACCAACGCATATAATACAATATTAGCATATATATTTTTTAATAAGATAACATACATAACATAGTTTCATGCATGTATTCCCCGAAGGGGTATGCAGAGGGGATTTTGAGATAGGCATTTTTTTAATTATACTTAAAGATACACCAATGCTATCATTAAATCCCATTTAAGAAGTGGTGCGCCTATAGTCGTCTACCACAATCCCAAACTCCATGCTGCTAATGAGAATTTCCTAACAAACAACAAAAAAAAAACTCAATATTACTTTTCTAAACCTAGGACCTCATGCTTAGCAGTCACACTTGGACCTACTACACAGACGAGGCAGGCCAGGCATATTTTTAAAAGTATCATCGCGTATGAAGGAAATCCCTTCAAAAATCCCAATTGTTCAAAATATGAACATATGCAGATAAAAAAAAAAAAATGTATGTATATTCACCCTTCATAACTATAATATTAAAGTTCCTGAAAAAATATTCACTAAATTCAGCACACATTTCGCCACAAAATATCAGTCATACGTCATCACAGTGAAACAAGTTTCACAACGCTCGCAACGCGACGGTGCGTCTGCGCATGGCAACTGTCTGCAGTAAGTGTGAGTCAACGCTGACGTCACAGCCCACGTGGCAGAAGGAGAACTCCGCACGCCTCCTAGAAACGTGGTCACAGCGATAAGTAATAACTTTAAATAATTACTAATTATTGTAGTACTTCGTGACTGTGGTCTTGTCGCCTCATGGTGACATTATGATGTAAATTTTCTTTGTTGCCTTTGAAGACATAATTTTATGACTTTTTTTTAAGTTTTCTTATCCTGTTTGATAAGTTTTCTTTTCATTATTCTTATTGTTATTTTAAAAATTAAACTGCGCCACACTAGGAATGTCTCCCTATTCATAGTATATGCGTTTATAGACATAAATATCATGCGCACACAACTAGACTAAAATAAAATTTTTGATCACAGGGTACGGCATATCATTATTATAAATATAGTTAGTTATATTTTAATGTATCTATGTACAGTCAGCGAACTATCACCACCGCACCGACTATAGTGCTGATTATTGTGATATGATGAAACGATTGATGACAAAATTGTTATGTGTTTAACTTTAGACAGTTACATGAATAGTTTCGGAACTTAATCATTTAAAAAAATTGGATGGACCGTACTGCAACGAAGATTAAAGCAATATCCTCGAAGTAGATACAAAAAATACAGGGAAATTAAGGAAAATAATGAAAAGGTACCGCTTAATGTTACTAGGACCTATGATTTAAGTCTTAACTATCAAATTTTGTATCAAGTACTACGAGTCAAACACGCGACATCGCGTGTCGCGTGCTCCGTTCGAGTTCGAAACTACTCGGGCAATTCCCGAAAAATTCACGTGAGTAGTAACCGGTGAACAATATTAATTGATATGAATATGTCCCACGAAAGTTATTATACAAAAATATCTAATTTTGATTTGAATGTTCACGACTTCTTGTAAAAAATATTTACCAACTATATAATATTTTAATTATGTAAATCCATATAAGCAACGTGTAGTGTTAATTAACTTACTAATAATTAAGCAAAATATTATGCTACAGTTGAGTTTATTCACGATAATAGGTCAATGTGAAACGATTTAAAGCCACGACTTAAAGTCCTAGAGCCATAAAATAATTAGCATCACCAGCCATCGAACGGTAAGGGCGTTTTTTCATACAGAGAAGTAACAAATATTTTTCACTGCCTGTGATATCATAGATTTACTAAAATACTATTTAAGACACTGAAAAAGTCGCATTGGTACAGGCCAAGTTTGTAACCCATTACCATAGATTTATATTCTTCATATTATGTTGTGTGTTAATCCAGGTTGTAAACTATCTGCGTGCCAAATTTTATCCAAATCTGTTCAATAGTTATTGCGTGCAAGAGTAATAAACATCCATCCGTCCACACAAAGTTCCGCATTTATAATATTAGTAAGATATCTGCTCTGCTCGCTGTCTATTTCTTAAAATGGTGGTCTGCAGCCAGTGTGTCACCATATCATTTAACCATAACTTGGAATAATTTATTTTCGTGTTAGCTGATAGTATTGTAGTGTCTCTGATTCCAGGCGTGACGGTTACTCGCTGCACCGCCGCTTGCGGCTCCGAGGTGTGCGCGTAACACGATGTCGCCACTTAGCAACACACACACATAAGTTGCGTCATCGCCTTTGTCTAGATTTCGTTTTACGTGATCTAGAGAGTGGATACACTCATTTTATATAGTTATTACAGCATCGTCATTCACATCATAATTGTTATATTGCACTGTTTACTTTACATTTATAAAGGAAATTTTCCATGAGCGTTTTAACAGGAAAAATATCGTGCGGATATAAGGACCAGAATTTAGGAATGGTCCTAGTTACCATAGTCCTTAGTCGTTATGGTGCTAGAAAGCCTAACAACTGGAAAAACATTCGTATGTGTTTACTACCATACCAGTCATTAATACTCACATTTGGCTAGAATTGGAGTCGAATCAAACGATTTATAGATCCAAGTGTGCCATGAGACATGAATTGTGAAAATTGTAGTTTCTCTTACTCATACGTTTCTTTCACTTGGTAACACACTTGCCTATTATGACGTCATCGTCATCTAGTTTTTGCTACGTGACTGAGAAAGGAGGCAGATAATCTATCTAACTATAATCACATAATGGTACAATATGTGCGTTTTAGGTATATAATTTTAAATATTGAAGTCAACATGCAATAGGAACTAGAAATGGTGGTACATTGAAAATGTCTTTAAAAGATTACGTCATTTTCCACGGAATACTAGCCTATGCAATAAGCCTTTAAATATGGTTTAAATCTCTATGAATAAATAAATAAATTGGACTAGTGAGATCTCTAGTCCCGTTTCTACAATAATGTTATTACAATATAAATGGTTTTATATCCGTCTTCAATGGAAACATTTCTTTTTTTAATCTTCGCTGTATTACCTGTGTATTATTATTTTGTCGCACATGTGATTAAGAGAGTAATGAAAATGAGCAAGCGTGGCTACTGAGCGTGAGGTCCTGGGTTCGATCCCCAGGGCGGGCAAAGTGTTTTAAAAAAATTCTGTAAGGAAATTCTCAGTAGCAGCCCGGAGTCAGGAAGTTGGTGGTGTGACACCCCCGTGCTTCGGAGAGCACGTAAAGCCGTCGGTCCTGCGCCTGATCTCTCACTGGTCGTGCCGGATTTCCGTCCCATCGGAATATGAGAGTGAAGGAAGAGGGAGTGCACCTGTGTTTGCGCATACACTTGTGCACTATAATATCTCCTGCGTACTTGGCTAATCTCCGTGGAGATGGCTGCCGTAACCGAATTACAGTCGGAAGGAGTATTTTTAATGAAAATGAATGTAGATGCATGGTAGGGAAAAGAGAGACCAAATAATTATTTTATGAATTATAATGGATGTAATAAATTAAATGGGAGTTATCGATAACCAGAAGACTAACAGAGGAGAATGGAAGAGAAACATATATTGCGCCGAACACAAATAATTTATGACCAGGGCAGAAAGAAGAAAATTATTGTGTTTAATGAAAATCAATCATCATTATAAGGCATTTAGAAGCTGAAATAGTGAATTGTAAAATCACAGAAGGAAAATAATCGAATTACTTCTGAAGATATGAAGAATGTTGTGGTGGCCGAGTGGTTATGAGCCCGCCTCCTGAGCCGCAGGTTGTGGGTTCAACACCTGGCATGTACCAATGTGACTTTTTCAATGTCATATGTACTTTCTTAGTTAATCTAAGACATCACAGACATACGCGAACCCGCAGTGAGATCGCGTGGTGATCATGCTTGTGCCTTCTCTGCATGAGAAGAGGCTCGCGCCCTGCAGTGGGACAGCTATGTGCTGTTTATTTTTTTTATAGGTATTTTACTTCTGAAGAAAAAATGCTCTTGTTTTTTTTTTTGATATTTTTCTTTTTTTTAAGTGACAAGTCTTGTTGCGGTGTTATGTTCCTACATCACTATACTATTGTATGTAGATCACCACAGCAGCTACGTCACTTGTAACAATAGCTTTACATTTTTAATATTTCCTGGTTTTTAAGAATTATAGGTCACGGACGACACGAGGAAACAAAGCTAGACATTTGAAGAGAAGAGACTGGTCTGAGTATTACTTAAAAATTTGCATAAGTTAGATACAAGATAAACTTAGACATGTTTTTTAATGGAGACTGCCTAACCAGATGAATTTAAATATGGTAAAGTTAGTATAGTAATTTTTTTTATCCATTTCCATTCATTATTAGGATATTGAAGCACCCAAATTGTAGTCAACTAAGAACGTTACGTGATGTCCTACGAGATAACAGTTGTTTTCTCTAGTCAACGGGTGGAGTATTAGATATTATTACTATATATATCTACCTAGCCTTTTCCCAATTACATTGAGGTCGGCTCCCAGTCAAACCGGATGCAGCTTAATACCAGTATTTTACATAGAGCGATTGCCTATCTGACCTCCACAACCCAGTAACTGGGTAACACGATATGTCGTGGTATGACTGGTTGTCAGACTTTCAGGCCTCTGACTACCCGTAACGGCTGTCATAGGTCTTAATTTGACAACCGGGACCGACGGCATTACGTGCTCTCCGAGGCACGGAGGGGTCTTGGTATGAAATGATGGTCACGCATCCACAGACCGACCGCGGCAAGCGGAGCTTAACCTCGATCGATTGATCTGTGCGGCTGTTTCTTAACAAAGAGCCCTCTCTTATACTAGATATTACTACTATACTAGTACTTAATTATAAATATTGTAAATGTGAGTGCTACGTAACCATTTTACGACACTTTCTATTTTGTTTGTTATCTGGCAGTTGGAGTATGTCATGCTCACTAAAATGTCTCGCTGATGGTGGCGTGTGTGTTGGGTCATTCGATTCCCTATAACATGGTTGAGTTGGGTGATGCTGACGCATGCGTCATGTTCGTGAACGGGCGCTGTCAGTTGGGACTGGTCATCTCTAAACTGTCATGACAGGAAATTTGAATTGTTAAACTACACTCATAGTATTGGCATCATCTTACATTGTTCTCACATATTTTTTTGCAACATTATCAGTGTAACCAATACCTGCTATTGTTAAAACCTATTTTATAAAAAGAGTAACCATGGAGTTTCTTGCCCGTTCTTCTTCGGAATCTACACTTTGGAACGTAGCAACCAGCTTCTGACAATTCAAAAGTGATTTGACTTTGACTTTGACTTTATAGATACTCCAAGATACGCTACTGAGTAATCTGTTTTTAGGGGTACTTATTTACATAACCATATGATCATTATCAACATAATCAGTGCAGTCATTTGCCTCTTTAGTTTCATGCCATGCCTCAGCATATTCACATGATAATTCAGTTGACCCAAATACTAGCTGGCATTGCTTAAAACTTTTAGGAGTCTATTACTTATCAATTATTGTTCAACGGTTACTACTCACGTGCATTTTTCGGGATTGCCCGACTAGTTTCGAACTCGAACGGAGCCCTTAGTCATGAGCTGAACCCGCGGCGATGTCACGAGTCAAACTGGAGCTGCATCGCGCCGCGTAGCGTTTCGCACGCGCCGATGATGTACTCGGTGTCGGAAGTACTCGTGTGTTTCCGCCACTCGTCATGTCCGAGATATTGTCTTTACCATTCATGCCGGTGCATACTGCGCTGACTGTGTCACACTCCAGGCTTAACTCACTTTCATATGACGTGGACTTCAGAGCTGGTTTCCAAGCAGGGGGCAACGTCCAACCACTGTCTCTGTTGAAGTTCGGGCGACGGCTTATTTCGATAGCTTCACGTACTTTTCGCGGTACGAATTATTTCTCCCTCGCTAGTACGGATGCTTTATCGAAACGTATAAAATGAGCCGCGCCCGTGCTGCAAGCGTGTTCTGCAACTGCTGACTTGTTGGTGTCCATACTCTTCATACTACGTATGTGTTCATTCAGCCTGGTTGCAATATTGCGACGAGTTTCTCCGATGTAACTCAAGCCACAGTCGCACGGTATTATGTAAACGCCGGGGACGCCTAATGGATCTTTGTCTTTCGGTGAACGTAGCAGTTGTCGTAGCTGTCCGGGTGGGCGGTAGACCGTCTTAATACTATATTTACGTCTGAGTATATGGCCTATCTTGTCCGTAACTCCTCGAACGAACGGTAAAAATGCTGGAGTACGTTCCGCGCCCGCCCGTCGTCCACGACCCCTGTCCACCGTATTCAAACTACGGATACACCGACGCCACTGATACCCGTTGCGCTCCAGTACCTCTTGTAAATGACAAAGTTCTGCGTCCACGTACTGAGGATCGCATAAACTGAACGCCCGGTCTATCAGAGTTCTGGGTACGGAAAATAGGTGTGAAGGTTGGTGATGAGAGTCTGCTCGTAGGTACCGGTCAGTATGTGTCGGTTTCCTGAAGACAATGTGGGACACATGACCGCTAGGTCCACGGATGACGAGAACATCCAAGAATGGCAGACACCCATTATTTTCTTCTTCTACTGTGACCGCTATCTTCCTGTGTATACCGTTTAGGTGCCTAGTAAATTCCACCAGCGTGTCACGTTCGACAACAGCAAAAATATCGTCCACGTATCGCCACCAGTATCTAGGTCTTGTTTTAGCGGACTCCAAGGCCTGGTTTTCAAACCACTCCATAAATATATTGGCTACTACCGGCGCTATCGGTGAGCCCATTGCCACTCCATCTATTTGCAGGTAGAACTCGCTCTTCCACAGAAAATAGCCACTTTTCAAGCAGTAATGTATGCACTCAATGTATCCAGTAGGTAAATTAGCACTCAGTTGCGTTGAAATAATATTTATGACCTCATCCACTGGTACATTGGTAAATAGTGAGGTGATATCAAAGCTGACCATTAACTCTGTGTCCTTTAGCTGCACATCAGATAATAAAGTGACATTGTTACAATTTCATAACTTTGCAAGTAGTAGACTTCCAAAACTTGTCAGCAATGCCATCAGCTGCAATTTTTTAAGGTTAAAGTACTATTTTTTATTCATGAACTAAAATAAATAAACAAACCAGTCCATAACTCTCCTACTGCAGGGCGCAGGCCTCTTCTCATACAGAGAAGGCACGAGCTTGATCACCACGCTAGCTCACTGCGGGTTGGCGATTTCAGACTACCAAGTCCAGGTTTCCTCACGATGTTTTCCTTAACCGTATGTCTGTTATGTTTTAGATGAACTAAGAAAGTAGATATGACATTGAAAAAGTCACATTGGTACATGCCAGGTTTGAACCCACAACCTGTGGCTCAGGAGGCGAGCCCGTAACCACTCGGCCACCACGACATCATCACGAACATCCTCATGAACTAAACACTTAGATAAATAATAAGATAAATAAACATGCCCATTAAATGAGAGAACAATAGTGTGTTATATAGCATCACGTACGTAGGACCATTTAAGTGAGACGTGAATTCAACTTAATAACTTAGCTGTAAAAATTACGGGCCAAAGTCAAACAGTAGCAGTTTGTAGTTATAAACTGTCTAAGTTAGAAGCGGAAGCCTCAGAGGATGATAAATAGGAATATAGCCTGCCTAGCCTTTACCCAATAACATTGGGGTCAGCTTCCAGTCAAACCGGATACAGCTTAATACCAGTATTTTACATGGAGCGACTGCCTATCTGACCTCCACAATCCAGTAACTGGGTAACACGATATCTCGTGGTATGACTGGTTGTCAGACTTTCAGGCCTCTGACTACCCGTTACGGCTGTCATAGATCTTAATTTGACAACCTAGACCGACAGCTTAACGTGCTCTCCGAGGCACGGAGGTATGAAATGATGGTCACCCATCCACAGACCAACCGCGGCAAGCGCAGCTTAACCTCGATCGATCGATCTGTGCGGCTGTTACTTAGCCACGTGCCCCTCATAAATAGGAATATAGCATGAAATTTTAAAGAGTGATTTTTTTAAGGTAGTACTTCCCATGAGGATCATGTGACGAGGAAAGTTTTGAGTATGAATGTAAATAGCTATAAGAGTAGAGGAAGGCCGTGGAAGCAATGGATGGATTGTGTTAAAGATGACATGACGAAAAAAGGAGTGACTGACGATATGACGACTAATAGAGATGTATGAAAGAAGAATACATGCTGCGCCGACTCTTAATAAATTGGGTAAGGGTAGCAGGATAATGAACTATGAAAAAAAGTATGACCTCCCAAAAACCTTTTACTTACCTCAAAAAAGGTAATTTTTTTTTTGTTGTATGTCTCATATTTAGGGTATGAATGTGGATGGCTGCACGAGTAGAAGAAGAACGAGGAAAAGATGGATGGATTGTGTGAAAGAAAAACCCCCTATTATGTATAAGTATGGCACTCACTTAAGTGCAAGTTCGCACTTGTTTACTTCCCGGATCAAAGGGTGAAGCGAAACTTGGCGTTTTCAAATTTCATGTTGTATCCAAGAAGGTATATAAGTTCAAACAATCAACTTAACCTACCGTAGTCCACTGCTCGCCTAGGCCTCCTCCAAATTGCGCCATAACACCCTGTTCTCCGCCTTTCGCATCGAGTCCGTCCTCACCGCTTTCTTCAGGTGGTCCTAGAGAGCGTCCTACGCTACGTTTATCGATTCGTGGTCGCCACTCAAAGACTCGTCTGCTTCATCGGCCTTCGGTTCTTCGGCAGATATGAGCAGCCCACTGCCACTTCAGCTTGTTGATTCGGGAAGCTATGTCGGTTACTCTGGTTCTTTTCCGAATAATTTTATTTCTGATCTTATACTTCAAAGAAAATCCGAGCATAGTTCTCTCCATGGCTGGCTGGGTGACTTTACATTTATGGACTAGCCCCTTCGTGAGTGTCCACGTCTCGGTATATAGATGACATTCATTAAAATAAATATGCAAAACAACTGAATTGAAACCTATCAGTAGATAATTTACTGAATTACACTAATTTTAATACCCCATTAGCTTGATGGGTAATAGCGAAACAATGATTTCACTAATGTTTTGTAATAGTTGATTCGATAATGATATCATCATATTGCCCTCTATTTAACATGAACCTCTGGGTGATTGTGACTACGAAGGACGGTTAGAGGAGTAATTTGTCAGTATCACAACTGCGGTTTGTTGTTTTTATATGACTGGACACAAGTTCTTATTTGACTTAGAATAAATTTTGCCGACGCTATCCACGGTATATATTTGAATATTTGACAGACTTCCTAAAAATTATTGCCTCACAAAAAAGTTTGCTCTCAGATCACATGAAAGCAAAGTATATAAAAAGAAAAAGATTTATTTTACGAACCCTAGGAACTGCGCTGATCTATCAAACAATCGCTGGTTCTATCACAATCCAGTGGGCTTACTCTTGAAAATAATTCCGCTCGATTGACATTGCAAATAAGTCAGTTCGTACTTTTAAATGCCAAAATGTCTAAAAAATTATTATACATTCGGGATATTATAAAGACAACATGCTTTAAAATTGAGGCAACTTTAATGTACGTAAATTTATTTTTAAATAACGCGTTGTTTTAAGGTGTGTATTTAATATTGGAATTGGATTGGCATTGGTATTAGATTCAAGAGTAACCCTACAGGTCTTAATAGACAATTAAGATTAGATGTGGATTATTAGTTCGATCAAAGATAGCAGTAGGTGACGTCATCTTAGTCGAACATGTTGATGAACTGACGCTAAAATAAAATCTTTAAGTATTCCGCTTAAGTTTCTTCCTTGTACCTAATACGGTTGTAGGCGATATTTGTTCATAGTTTTAGTGCGCCAACCAACGCCTCTGCCGACGCCGTTAATTACACAAGTTTGAATGTGGGAAACTGCCTGTAGTGACTAGGACTACCTTCGGGGAAATGAGGGACACCGCTGAAAGTTGGTGATATGACGAAATTTGTTACGACTTGAAATTTGAAAACAGGGTAGTTTATATAATATTTGTCGTTTTAATTGTCGTAGAAAATGAGATGATGGAAGGAATTATGGTCTAACTTCAAATTATGAGTTATATTCATCTGCATCGCTATCCCGAAAGCATTAGAGTATTGCAAGAACATTGCAAAACTCAAGAAATTTTAGGTCTTTCTTCTTTGCTATTTTGCAAATTTTGATAAGAGAAACCGGCTTAATAGCGTGTATGCGGGTTTTGTTTTTCCTGACATTTATTATCATCGCGAAAACCTAAGATATTACTAAGTGAAATGTGGTCCGTAGCAGGGAAGGCCGCATAGCTTGAAAACGTGTGTTATATAGCCGTAATCCTCAGTAATTATGAAAGTTTTCATAGTATGTAAATGTATCTTGGATTATCAGGCTTCTTCTTGCCCAGGTCTCAAGTTTCTTTGGGTCTATGCAGCATTTACCCTTCCATTCTCTCCTGTCATTGAATAACAGTATTCCGCAATAAAATATGTAGTATGGTCAGTATTAAGGAAAGTATTAAGTACTGTTACAAATTTTCAGCTGTAAATGTTTGGATTTAAAGTTTTTTTTTTATTTCTTTTTGTTTTGGAAAGATAAAATCTATAATATTATAGGTGGGTATTAAAAAAGCTGTTAGAGTAGGTAACTAAAAAAAAGATGATGATTATGACTCAATACACACCGAAGAGCCAGAAAAAACAACAATATATAAACACATTACATATGTACACCCAAAAGAGATTCATTTGATCACACTATAATTTAGTTTTTTATTCGCAAAAAGCTTCCAGTTAAGCAAGACCTCTCTAGCCCCCAATTATTTAAGCAGCAACCGTTTTACTTATACTGGTCGTTATCTCTCGCAATTTAGTGGGTACAGTTACCCGACCGCTATGTACACTAACTTATTTATAACTAATACGTTCGTAACTTTACATTTTCAAAGTTAAACTAACTTAGCTGAAAGTTGGGTTACGTGTGTTTATGAATATTTAATGTGCTAATTTAAAACATTTAGGGTAAACTGATGTTCTTAAAACTTATCTTTAATAAAATTGTCCTTTTTTAATAATTTATCACTAGAGAATACGGAATTAAAAAAACACCATCGAAGACCTGAATACAAAACAACAGATAGTTAAAAGAGCTTCGAAAAAGATTGCTTGCGTTACCCCAAAAATTGCTTGCGTCACCCCAAAAATTGCTTGCGTTACCCCAAAAACGAAACGTAAACATAATTTCACTCCACTAAAACAATATTCAAAAAATACTTACTTACTTTCACATAAAGGTCATGGTATGGTCAAGGGGAAAGTTTTTGTATGGAGGAAAACCGAGGAAACGATAGATGAATTGTGTTAAAAATGGGTTATAAAAAGAGATGATGATGACGTCAATACACAGATATGACAACGATTTTAGAGAGTATTCTTTTTCCATTTAATATTGTAACTTTAGAGTTCGCTAAGCATGCGTTAATGCTTTTTCAAAGACATATCTTGGATTTTAGAGATATTTAAGGTAAAATAAGTTTTAAGAATAATTGTAAAAAAGAGCATAATAAAATAAACCTAGGTTATTAGATTGTAGACAATAATTTAGATGTTGTTATAAGTAACTATACTGTTGCATTCGTAGATAAGAGTTGCTATATTTTAAATTGTGAATTCTAAAACATCATAATAATATAAATTTTTAAGAATACACATTAATTTTAATATAAATAAAGACGACTTATTAATTCAAAGATTACTTACAAAAATAAATTCATTTTCAACACTAATATGTTTTGTTCGAAATTGAAATTGAGACCTGTAGATACTATAACATTATTTCAAATTTTATTTCCAAAACCACCCAAGGCAATACAAAATACAGAGAAAAATAAATATGATATAAACAATAATAATAATAAAACTGATTCTTAGTCCTTGTTACTTGTTAGCAACAAACTTTTTGTGCGCACTCAATCATGTTTTGTCTTCCAATCAATTGCTCAATATGATTGATTGAACAACGAAGCAATTAGAGAAGGCCCGCTGATAGCAACTGTCTTAAAATTAATGCAAATTTATAATTGAGAAGAACTTGAACATTTTGAAATGTATCCAAAAACTATTAGAATAGGCAAACCTTGCCTTAGTTTTATTATTTAGGCTAAGCCAAATAAGGATCCTTCCAATAATAATAGCTTTTGTAACAGAATAGAACAGAAACAATTTTGGAGGCCATCTTGTTTACTTCATCGATTCTCTTAGGCATTTAATTAATTATCAATTAATTGAATAACGTCTATCAATCTTCCTATATTCCCCCAGAGGGCTAGGCAGGGGTGTACGAGCACTCAAATTTTGCCGATCCCATAACGTCCTGTGTAAGTGGTGGGGGTGAGCCTATTGCAATCTACTGGGCATAATTTCAAACTCCGTGCTGCTACGGAGAATTTCCTAACAGAAACATTTTGTCTGACCCTGAAATTAAACCAAAGAACATACACTTGGCAGCTGCGTCTGCGTGCATTAGACCAAAGAGGCAGTCCTCATTCAACCACCTTGGGTAATAAAAAAAAATACTTTCTAAATTCAAATCGAACCCTAATTCAATTCTAGCTTAGCAAATAAAGGTCATTATTATTACCACTTCAGCACAATTTGAATCAATCACCCTTCCCGAATCAATCGGTAGCAACACGAACACTTTATTAATAATAAAGCATTTTATTATTACGCCGAGTCAGCTGCCCCTAGGGTTGTCACCGTATTGTGACCTTGCCAACTATCCTTGGCAACAGCATAATAACTCGTTACGAACCGTACACGGTTAATGATACTTAATGCTTCGTTGATTTAGGAAAATTACTGGATTAATGCTGGTTAGAAATTAGTACTTTGTTGTTGTTTTACGGCTTAAGGGCTCCCCGTGTATCTAGTAAAGTCGGGGTTCGTCTTTCGTAAGGGAGACAGTCGCAAACACATCTTTTAAGAATTTTATCGACCCTATTTGTGATCATTCATGCGGTAATAACGTTAAAATAAATGTCATCTAACAATCTTCTAAAATCTTTATTTCATATCGCGTAATCTTTGTAGCTTAACTACTGTAGAAAAAATTTGAAATCCTTGTTGGTTTCGGCGAAATCGTCGGCTTCACGCCAGATTCAATGGAACAACCCTAAATCTTGGTTTATCTTCCAAAAGAATATCGAGTTCTAATCCAAGTAAAACTTGAAGTCCAAAACCAATTCCGAGTTGGAAAATTGAAAGTCCAAACGTAATACTAAACCAAATTACCGTTCACCCGATTTGATATTTTGTGCCAGTTGTCCCCCTCCCCCATCGTTGTTGATTGAGGGGGGACGGGGACAGATGCCTGTTATTTTTTTCACGCAACGTTTCAAACAAGATTGCTTTGAATATTTAAATAATTGTGTAGTGACTGTTACGGGTGGCGAGCTGTTTTGGACGCCAAGATCAATTTTTATAATATAGCAATTTTCAAGAAATATTACATTTCAAGGCTTATAATTATATTTGATCATGAAAGAGATAGACCTTTCCAATTTAATCCCTCACTGACACAGCGTAATAAACAATACAGAACGCTTTAAACTGTATGTGAATCGGTTCAGGAGTTTCCGAGATTAGTCTCAACAATAGAACAAAGAACAATACCACCTCCTTTGTCATAAAACATTATTCAGACAGAGTTTTATGACAGAGGGGACACTTAATGGTAACATTTCCATTAAGTTTATCGGCATAGCAACACTGGGTATTATAAGTACCACCATGCTTCCGATAGATGACGCGATTTGCTATTGACATTGAAATGCTACGGAAAATGGGTTCCTTACAAAATAGCGTAGACAATTGCCTGTATTGCGGTGTTCAAAGTTATTACTTATTTCTATGTGTGGGTTTTAAGCCTTACACACGCATAGTTAAATGTCATGGTTAGACCCTTGGAGTTCCCCGTAAAAGAATTGTTACACATCAATATCTAATGACGATATTAGGACGGTCCCATCATATTAAAGCCTATCAGGGGCTAGATGATCATAATGGGAGCTAGGAAATCCTAATGGCGCTAGAAAATCTTAACAGAGCTTAGAAATCTTAATGGAGGCTAGGAAACCCTAACACGACCTACGTAATCCTAAGAGAACGTAGGAAATCCGAACAGGAGCCAGGAAATCCTAATAAAGACTAAGAAATCCTAACAGCTAACAACAGTTCATGCTACGGTGCTAGCGTCTGACTTGGTCTTATAAATCTAACATCCATGGTGGTAATAGGGGACTACAGGTCGTTATTAGTTAACTGTCCCGGTTTTAGGTCAAAAATAACTACAATTCAATGACCATTATGAATGCCTATCTTGTATGTTATTACGAGTAGTTTCAATTATCTTTATTTCAAAAGGGTGCTCTCATTTGAGACCATTATTTTTTATTCTGAGTTCAATAATGATTATTATACATAAATGTCGCGAATGAGTAGGTAAGAGGAAGTCTGAAGACCGAGAAGTTGTGTGAAAATGGTTCGTCCTGGTATGGACATGAGATGCGGAGAAATGAGAATCATGTGACGAGGAAAGTTTTGAGTATGAATGTAGATGGCTACACAAGTATAGGAAGACCGGGGAAGCGATGGATGGATTGTGTGAAAGATGAAATAGCTGAAAAAGGAGTGACTACCGAGATTAAGACATGCATACAGGTCAGAGAGGGGGGTGGTGATATTATTTATGTAGATTATTATATTGTACATCCCTTATTGAGGAGAAGTTACTTTTATTATTTTTAGGCCATATTTTATCCGTTTTAACACACATATGACAAGTTTTTTGGAAGGGTACTTAATTTTAAATGTTTGATAGCAATTTTATCAATATTAAAAATCCATCCTTAACGGTGGTTCGTAAAAAAATCTAGCTTTAAGAACACAGAAAAAAAAGGACTTCTCTTTCATTGTGGTTTTGTATGGTGACTAATTGCTTCAACGTTTATATTGTTAAACTACAACAAAAATATGAGCCCAACATCTGACCTGAAAAGGTGCAAACGAAATCCTCCTCATCCATCATCAGCTCAAGGTGATATCACAACAATTAGTCGAAAGCCAAACATACGTACTATTACATATCGCATATCACTATTACATCATTCATCTGAATTAACAATTCGCAAAGCTGACTGTATTTAATAAAAACACCTTTTACCCTACCATTCGTCATTCAGTTATGATTTAGGGTGTTTCCAATGAGTCGTGACGTCAGTTAATCGTGTCGTGGCGTCAGATGTTCATTTGACACATAGAACGACACGTTGAAATGTCGGCCAAGATTAGTTTAAAGTGTAATTTGTTACGATTTCTGTGGTGTCAAAGTTTTTCACTCAAGTATATGTTTTTATTATACTGCTGTGGTCACAATTACAACTCAATATGTTATGGAAACAGTTAGGTACCCTTTAATTACAAAAAATGTACTATCTATAATCCACCGTTTTTTCTTCGAAACAGTTTTTGTATTAAGAACTTTAATCCGATTATAGTATCTAAGCTTCTTATTAAATTGAAAATCTGACTTTAGTAATGGACTTAGGGCTAAGCTGTCATATTTTGAATTAAGAATCTGACTGGAAAGAAAATATTTGGACTGCGGATAAATGTCGTTTTACATTAAGTGGGTTGAAATGTGAACAAAGAAATCGTGACGTTCGACACAGTGGAACTGTGCTCTAACGGATTGTTATTGGTAACAATAGTGCTAGTGGTGGTCGCATAGCAACAACTCCACAGCTACCAACCTATTGACAATAATTAAAACAGTTTGCCCGTTTTTTTGTCCGTCACTCGTGCGTGACTAGAATCGCTTTGTGATAATCGCAAACGATTTTAACTGAGATACGTACCTACCGTTTTTTGGTATGTATATTTTTGTAGTAGGCATTTTATTTTTTTAGGGGACTAGTTTTCGATTGTTGTTTTAGTAAGTTGTTTTTTCTATGACCGTAAGTTTTTAAAACCATTTTATCTGTGATTTATAAGCGTTTATAGAGGTCAATAAAATAATTACTATACAAAGATTTATTTTCTTTTATTTCCAAAAGTTTCGTGTCCAATAAATAATATCGAAAACAAAAACCAACAAAGTTGCGTTGTTTAAAGTTATATCATAACAACCGATACTTGTACCGAAAAGCCAATTTGATCAAACTTTTTATTCAATGTGTGTGAAAAACTCATATCGCAATCTCTGCCTACCTCCGAAATACATAAAATATGGCACCGAATCAAACCCATTAGAAGTGTAGCCATAATTATAAATCGCTTAACTCCAATACGGTAACGGCCGCAAAGGATATAATTTTGGGCGTAAATCATATGAAATAACCTCAAATGTTAGTAATTTTGGGTACACGGTGTGTGGGGTGTTTGTATAGGGTTGAAATCAGGGGATGTGTTTGTAGGTAAGCAACGTGATTTAAAAATAAACTTGGCGTTCAATTTTAAATGGAATGGGGTTGGCAAAGCTTATTTTTTTTAAATAAATGCGTCCTGTTTCTGTTAAAGATTTTTCGCTGACTACTTCGCGCTTGAAAACAATAGATACTGTTCAGAATGTTCAGCCATTGTGACAAAAATAGATAGGTAAGTATTGATTTTTGCTGAGACTTCAACTAACTTCATTTAAAACTTGATACGCAATTTATACGTAGACGAAATCGTAATATAGCCTTAGATTTTCTCGTCTAAAATAAAATAAAACAAAAACATCTGAAAACAACCTTCATAAAATAAAAGTTAAATACGAAAAGGTGAAATAAACTCCGAAATATCCTCGAGGTACCCTTGAAAAAGGAGAAAAACTTGATCCTAAAACATTTTCTAAATAAAACGAATCAATAAGCACTTTTACGGCTCATTCAGGGGGTGAAAGGGTCGGCTTATTGCCAGCATAATCGTTTTCACCCCTTCCGTGTCGGTTCGCAATTCGCCGGCAACTTTCTAGTTGCTAATGCTCAACAGAATTGCTTTCTGATTGCTTTTCTGCGCAAAAATGAAATGTTATTGGATGAGAATTTGTTTTATTTTTAAATATAACTGATTACCTACTGTTACTGGATTGGATTTTATTTGTTTTGTAATGAATGTGTCTGCATCTATTTGAATCAATTTATAGTTATGGCGCTGCCAAAGCAAAGTGCAATCGGTAAATCTGATGAGAGATTAGTATCTATGGTTACTCTAATGAGTGATGGGCTAGGAGCAATTTTTCTGAACCTCTCCGTGCTTTGGAGGGTACGTTATACCCCAGTTCCGACTGACAAGTCACAGGCCTATAGGCAGCGACAATATCTCCGACTTGAGTAGACTTAGAATTTGTTGTGGAAAGAATCCCGGATAAATACTCCAGCCGCTCTGACCGCTAAGTCATCTCGACTTCTCGCCCTCTGCTCACTACCACGAATTCTTTTTCTACATTTTCATACATCTTTTGGTGCCGTCATTGCCATGCTAGGTTCGAATCCTGCTCACGACAATAGTTATACCTTTAGAGTTCGTTATGTATGCGTTAATGCTTTTCAAAGATTTGTCATGCTCCCTAAAATGTCTTGCTGATGGTGGCTTTGTGTAATGGGTCGTTGAGTTCCCTTCAAAATGGTTGAGTTTAGCGATGCTGATGCGTACGTCATACTCGTGAACGGGTGCTGTCTGTTGGGACTGGTCAGATCGTAATAGCTTTGGTTATAATTTTGGCTATTTGTATAATAAAAAATTCTGCTTTTTCTTCAACATTAACCTGCATTATTCTCACATTAATAAATTTTAATTGTAAAGAACACATCATTTTAAAAGAGTGCCTATGGAGTTTCTTGCCGGTTCTTCTCCTTAAGACCAACTTCTTGGAACCGTGCACCTAGCTTTGACTTTTCATAAGTGCCTGTAATATGAGATATTTGAAATAAAAAAAAATGAGTTTCAGTTTATCTGTATAGACTTATACTTACTATATTTAATGTCTTATTTAAAAGCATTTAATAAAAAAAAAAAACGCCTACCTTATAGGAACTGACAACTGGAAAGAAAGGTACTGAAATAAATAATGCTTTAATTAATTATTTATTTATAGCGTCCCTTATAGTAATTAATCTATAACCTATAAGTAATACGTTTCACGAAGTGATAGCATCATAAATTGTTTGAATATATTAGACGCACGGCCGGTAGTGACATCTATCGGTGTGTTTATTAAGCTAAATACGTTTGCCGTCGGTACAATATCTTCTTATGTACATAGTCATAAATTGTGTGTTAATGAGTTAGGTTTTGATATTAATAGTATTTTTATTTGGATAATATTAATATCTTTAATCAGTTATTTGTCCATTCTTGGCATTAATCTTAATCTACATATGACAAAAACAAAATATTGTTGTTTTATGTTATTTTGCTATTATATTTTGGTCATTTCTTCCTGCATCGTGGGTGGAGAGACCATGGGCCGTATTTGAGTTACCATCAATGTCGAATGACGTCATAACGTTGTTTTTCTGAACAAATAGAATTATGTAATTAAGCTGATTATTATGTTATTAAAGCTTCCAAATTCTGACTGCCTTATTTACTTTGAACATATATTTAACTAAGGATTTTGAAGAGTAATTTTCTTCCTTGTAATGATAGGATTTAGGTTGTAACAGAACATAGCATCATGCCTGTATTTCCTGAAGGCATAGGCAGTAGTGTACACCCACATTTCACCAATGCGTTATAAAATACCTTGGAATACGTAGTGAGCCTATTGCCATCAACCAGGGCGATGCACAATTCAAAATTTCGGGCTGCTACTAACAATTCATAAAAATCCAATAATACTTTGCCCGACCTGGGATTGGAACCGAGGACTTCATGCTGAGCAGCCGCGTTTGAGACAACTAAACCAATATGGCAGCTATAATAATATTAGAACTTAATTTTTAGTAGCATATTTTTATCACCTCTTGCTGCATCGCCCTGCGCCCTGCATCGCCCTGGTTGATGGCAATAGGCTATTGCCATCAACCAGGGCGATGCACAATTCAAAATTTCGGGCTGCTACTAACAATTTCTTAACATAAAAATCCAATAATACTTTGCCCGACCTGGGATTGGAACCGAGGACTTCATGCTGAGCAGCCGCGTTTGAGACAACTAAACCAATATGGCAGCTATAATAATATTAGAACTTAATTTTTAGTAGCATATTTTTATCACCTCTTGCTGCATAATACTTGTCCAAACCTTAATGGAAGAAATCACTGGCTCCTGTAATACAGGTATTCTAACCTAGCCCTGAAGCCAGGGTCTCACCTTTTTTGTAACCTGTTTTTTATGGCAATAAAGAATTATTTATTATTATTATTATACTGATAAGATTGTAGTGGCAAATATGTATGTATATTTTGTGTACCTATCTAATTATTTCAAGTAGCGCTTAGAAAACATAATCCCTTTTTATCAAGGCTTTATTTATCTATTTTGTTGTTGCCAAGGGCTTTATCGATATTTTGCCGTCAAGACTTTTCTGAAGGGCGATAACTACACTAAGTTCTTCATAAAAATTTCCTTACAAAACATTTTATTTTTTAATTAGTTTATAGGCTTGCGTTTGATCGCCATCTCGCCTGATGTTAAGCGATAATGCGGTCTACGATGGAGCACGCTTGCCTAAACCGATTGATTCACTTACATCTTGAAGACACCCAGATTGTAACTATCGGTGAAGACCTAAGACTCTTTGTTGATTTTTGGCCTTTTTTTGTCTATTCTTACTTCAGTTATATTGTATACTTACTCTTATCTTAACTAGACCTATCTCCTTTTACCGATATGCGTTTGCGGCATATTTTGCCTTCCACTCCTTTTTTGTTCTCGTCCTGTTTCAGCTTCACAAACTCGTCAGTCTATTGGAACAATATTTACATACAGATATCTAAAACTAAAAATCTTTCAAATGACCTCAAATTTTAAACCAAAATCGTCTGCTTTACCCACAGACTTATCTGGATTCATTATTATCATACAAATGTAAAGTATCTAAATTGCCAAATTCTGTGTCACGGAGTGCCATAATGACCTTAGATAATGAACTGCTAGATAACCTATATTTTACATTATCTAGTATTTGTATTTGATGCTTGTTTCCTTTTGTAGTCTCGTGTAGAGATATGAGTGTGTAAAGCCATGTCAGAGGCCTACGGGTAGTTCAATCTCTGACACTAGGTTGTTCATCAACTATACGATAAGAAGTAGTGAACTGATTTAGGTACCTACGTGTTCTTTTGTTTTTGACTCTAGTTAGTCCTCGTGGTATCTCTTGTACTGGGATTCTTCTACTTATGAAGCAGTTATTTCTAATTTAGAGCTCTAGATCGCAATAATTTAGTTTATATAAATAATCCTAATTGTTATTTAATAATCTATTACCATTTCTTATATCTGCTTTCTCGTCAATTCAAAGATTATGTTGCACTGTTATATGGCAAAAAAAGTACAAATGAAAAAAAATACAGTGACTTGGCAATTAAACAAGATTTTTTCCATTTAATATTGTAACTTAAGATTCTCAAAAATATAATGAGATTGGTCTAAAAGTAAAATTTGTTTTAAGTCTTAAAGTGAATACTATTAAAGCTACTATGAACAGCAATTTTCAAATGTTTGGTTTGAACTTTTACTTTAGCTAATGGATTCTGTTGCCCAGTGATTCTGATCGGATTTTTGCAAACATAACAAGGTAAGTAATTGGAGAAATAAAAATGCAGAAATCGGTTACACAACGTTTATATAAAATCGACTTGTTGGAAATGTATACATTTTTGATAAATCTAACAATTGTTGCATAATATCCTTGTTAAAATATAGTTAAGCCCATTACACATTTAATAATGCAGTTGTTGAATTACTAATTGAAAACGAAGATGATAAACCGTTTACAAATGTAAATAAAATAATAACAATTCATGTCAGCTTACGATGCTTATCATAATGAGACAATATTGGCGTTTAGATAAATTTAAAAGCATACAAGGCCAATGTGGAGTACAAAAACAAGTACTATTAAGATACAATAGCTATACACGTGGATACAAGAGACATAAACAGAAACATACATAACATTAAAATTGCAAATGAATCGTTGCCTAAACTTGGCATGAAGTATGCACGAACGTTGAATACTGATTACAGCAAATATTGGTCGTATAAATCACCTAAAACCCGACCGAATGAAAATGTTGTTGGTACAAAGCGATTTATTTACAAACTAAGCCACATACATTTGTCGTGCTGTACCAACGTTGGAGCAAATGTTTGTGCTGTTGAATACAGATAACAATAATGTATAATTAACATTTATTTTATTTTTAATAATATAATTCTATTTTGCTTTCGGTTCTTTTTATCTGTTACTCAGAATCTAAATTGCACATATAATCGAAATGAACAATGTTATTACGTATTGAGTAACATTTTTTGATTTTAAATTAACTTATCGTAAACGTTAAACTCTACTAGAAAAGGCAGGAATAGCCTAGTAGGAACAGGTTGGGACATGTTCTTCACGTGCAGTGCGTTGTTAGGACCTATTGTCCCTTTGTGAAGGTATTGTAAAAGTCAGAAGGGGATAAGGGGCGTATTGTAAGGCAAACGGGAATCTTCGGCGACAGGTTGGTCGCCCTTTTAATTTCCGTTGGGTTTTATTTAATCTTCCCTTTCGCATCCAATTTTCCCTTCATGTCTTTTTTCGAAGGTTTATTATGGTTACATTTTTCTTTTTATAGAATTTATTGTTAGTTCGGGAGATGAAGGATGGGTTTTGGGAGCTAGGAATATTTAGAGAAGATTAAAGTGACAGTACGTTAGAAATATAAAATGGCGTTTGACATAGATATAAAAGATATAAGCTGAAGTAATGATAAAAAGCAGAGCTAGCTTCAATTCAATATTAAAGATTTATTACAAAAGACCATTGTTGAAATTTTATACGACCAAAACACATACCAAATGGAAGGAAACGAAACTTCAATAAACGTAATAATTAAACATTCACAATAAATTCAACTGTTTAAGTATCGTTTAAAATTTATCTAAAGTAAACATCAATTTCACTGATAATGATTAAGGTTTTGAGCCACGCAAACCAGACAATCATTAAGACATTTAATATAAACATTAGTTTATTCACGAAACTATCGATACACAATGAACACACAGTGTTAATAATCACTACGGTTGTTTAAACAATTACATCATTGTCATTAATAAAACAAAGATCCACCGGTATCATAATGAAGTGGACTCTTTATATTATCATTTATTAACTTTTATGTGTGTTTAACGATAAACTGTGTGCGGAAGGCGTAATGATAACGATGATTTTATTACCTCCTCAATGAACTCTACTCAATTAAAAGACCTTGAATCGAAATTTTCTAACTTGCAAGAACAAAGTGTTCTAACTAATATATATCAAATACGAAATTTCCGCAACATGATGATCAAATTGCTAAAAAAAACATCAAAAACGAAATTACAAATATAGCCAAACGAGTTTTTGCAGCAAAAACATCAACAGCCAAACTGACCCGTGAACTTTGATTAGATATGAATTGGCATTAACATTAGAAGCATAGAGTTTATAGTCACGAACATGGACTAGTGGCATGAGCGATTCGGCTCGCTTGTCAATCGTGACTCATACAACCAAGGCCGAAACGCCGGCCGGTATCGCTTGGCAACCAAACCAATTTTTTCTTCATTTCTTTTTGTTCCATTGTTTTTGTGGCTTTCAGTTATTATATTTGAAATCGTTCGGTGTTCTGCACTCATATTTCAAAGTAAATTTTATATACTATGGGTACTTACTGTTACTGCCTTTTGCATCGCAAAGATGTTTAGAATGATTCTTAGAAAATAAACTGATTTTCGATTTATGCATAACATTTGTCGCGCGATAAGACACGCGATAATGAAGCCAATCTTTATTTACATTTTGCTTTTTTCATGTTGACACTACTATTTCTTTTTTTATACACCTCAATTACACCTTCAAACCATTATGACGGTAGATTAGAAGATAAAATAATTTTAAAATCATCCCAAAATATTATTAACGATTTGAAACGGTGATCAGTAGTGTGGGGTTTATTTTTTGTCATCCCCAGTAACCGACTAATGAAATAATTTTTGTGAGAGAAATTTCCAGTCGGCTGATGCAACTCAATTGGAAATTGCATTATTGTTTTCAAAATTATCGGTGTCCTTTATAACTTTAACCGAGTTTTTTATTGCACTTAATTGTTATGACTTAAGTTTGTGCTTGGTAAACACTTTTATAGCATTTCCTCTACAAACTGTACTGAATCTATTTTAGTAATTTGAAGGAGTTCTCATCCTTTTTATTGTACTTTGTTATGGGCAGTAAATCATTTAGCTATTGTCTATCGGCAGTCCGATTGGCACGTAGGCCATTTTTTACACCCATTGGAAACAAGTTACCTACTGATGCGTTAAAATTCGAGACAATTCCCCTTACTGCAATTTAAATGCAAGAGTTATGTTGCTATAGGCCTTATTAATACTAGCATTTTAAAATTTAAAACTATAATGAATTAGGAATATACTAGATTTTTATTTATTTTTTAGGTTTTATTAAAATCATGTTGTTAAGTTTTATTAAAACTTTGATTGCCATGTTGTAACCGTTTTGTTATTGGAATAACCAGTTTCTTTAATTCTAATTATAGCTTCGATGGTCAAATTTTATTTCTTTTTATTATATTTATTTTTGT
Source organism: Xylocampa areola (assembly GCA_935421205.1). Classification (NCBI taxonomy): domain Eukaryota; kingdom Metazoa; phylum Arthropoda; class Insecta; order Lepidoptera; family Noctuidae; genus Xylocampa; species Xylocampa areola. The sequence continues at coordinate 633,183 of OW285215.1, forward strand.
GGTCTCTTTTAACGATACCTAAACTTGTTTTTTGTTTTGTTTTACGTTTTATTGCGACCAATAAGACGAGTAGGTTTTGTTTGACGAAGATCATATAATTTCATATTTCACTTGGTGAATTTGCTAAGTTTTTCAGGTTTTCATGATTGCCATAAACGTTTTTATTTCTTTTTATATTCACAAACATTTCAGTTTTTGTTTATTATTTTCTATATCTAAATGCTTGTTTTGCATTTCACTGATAATGTAAAAAGTTATCTCAAAAAAATTATGACTACATTTCTCATTAATGTTTTAGAGCACTAGCTATCAAGTGCAGCCATCGTATCGCCAGCGAAAAAAAACAATTTATTGGTTAACGATCTTTTTCATATTGTTTTTAATATTTCTAAAAAATCGTTACTAAGGAGACTTAATTTTAAAATATCAAGTTTAGAAACAAGAAAACAAAAAATCTTGTAAGAATACAAAATCCGTAATTTTTCCTAATCTTGCAAAAACGCATTCAACACTTTTTTTACACTACTTACCTAATTAAAATGCATTCAGGTATTTTTAATAAGTACCATATAACTACGAACAAAGATCCACAATAAAAAGAACAATGAAACCGCTTATCTGTCTAAAGTCTTTATCTTATTAATATAAGAAAGTACGACCAGTCTGGTCGATTACACATCTTATAGCTACGATTTCCATAAACTACTCTACAAAGATAGTTACAACATACATAGAACTATATTCTAGCAAATTCTGTACTACATGAACAACGGACATAGAAACGAATACAGACAGTATGAGAACTTAAAGTAACACACGAGAATTTAACCGAGGAACACTTTGTTATTTTATACAACCGTAGCGACCCACCGGTGGGACCCGAACAAAGAAGCCGGCCGGCTTGTACCCGGACGCCGGCACGGAGCGGCGTGGAGACGTCCTACGTCTACCGAGGCCCGGCGCAACTGGCGCGCGGGGCCCCCTCTGCCGCCCGCGGAGCGTCCCCCCGCACCCCCGCCCCGGTCCTCTATATAACATGCGGAGTTCCACGATATCGCCAGTCCGTCACAGAAAGCGACAGGGTTGGGTGGGTCAAATAGTGAGCCGTGGGCGAGTGACGAAGCCCTATGGTTACGAGATCAGATCTGATGCGGTCGTGAGCTTCGGACGTTTTATCATTTTCTCATCGATCTCTCCACGATAACTAGTCGCCGGTGGTGTGAAGCCGGTTCGTTCAGTGCGCATTCGCAGTACAAAAGAGACTTGTGATATTTTTCTAGTAATATTAAGTTCCGCAGCGGAACGCTTAATTTTTTTGTCATTTAAAAAGTGTACAATATAAGTAAAAATTTGGAAAACATGGAGATCCTGCCGGTTACGAATCAGTTTGTCGGATTCAATAGCGAAAAAGGTGAGTTGACTTTCTATTTGGAGTTGCGAGGCGAGGGAGGGAAGTGGCTTTCTAACCGGCTGACTGTTGTTGCTATGCGGCGCGCGCACTCAACTCGACCGCCCGTCACTCTTAGATGACGATCCACTAACTTTTCTGTATCATTTACCTTCAACAGAAGCCTTGTTTAGTGAATTAGATTAGTATACTAGTTGGTACTTGTGTGTGCACCGGGCCGGGGCCCAAACGTCAGAGTCAGCTGACGTGTCAGCTGTTCCGCTGCGCCGCGCTCCCTCGCCCTTGGTGCGCACTGGCTCGATACACATTTGCATTAACTTTATTCCAATAGTTTTGAATGTTAAGTCAAGATCAAACGAACTTTCAATTTTGAATAACTTCAATTAGATTAGTAACTTGCAACTTTGCAATAAAATAGGATTTTAAAGTGTTTTAAATTCTAAGGGTTGAAATCTAAACTTTATTCTCTCTTGTTATAGCATGGAATGGGCCAACATGGCGGGAAGCGCCGGTGCCGGTGCCGACGGAAGCGGCGCTGGCTCAGAGGCTCGAGAGAGAACTACGAGCGGCTAAAGGAGCCAGCGAATTAGCCACCGCTGAGGTCTTAGTACCAGCGGAATTATTGGCCAGAGCATCTAGACAGACCCTAGCGCTTGCCGAGGGCGAGCCCTGCGGGTCCCGGGGAGCGGCCGTCATAGTCGACGTCGCGGGGAGAAGATTAGCAGCTTTCAAAATAGACCCCAACACGTTAACCACGCACGAGATACATCTACATCTGGAACATGACGCGACGAACTGGACTAGCCTGTTGCCGCAATTCTTAAAGTAAGTTGAGCTCTGTTATCGCAAATCGATAAACCGAATGATTCATTAATAAAATTGCGTCAGCCTAGCAACGGTAACCACAGCTCGATACTAACGGCACCTCTCTATTGTTTCAGAAATTTAACGCGAAGCGGCACCATCATCATCAGCCCCCAGTTCACGATAGAAAAGAAGAAATTGTTCAGGAGCCAGGCAGAGTGAACAGGCCTGTGATAAGCGCGTGATGCGAGCGAGCCGACTGACAGCCCTCCTCGATGTCTACGTATCGTTATTTTAACAAATATCATATTATTATATATTATATTAATTATTATATATTTTTAATAAGAGAAAAAAGCACAGCGTGATATGTAACGTATAGTTGTAGTATAAGCGCGCGGAAGAGCGCAGATTTTAGTTGCGTTCGCTCGTCGGTCCGCGGGCACGGTCGATAGTGACGCGAAATGCACTTTGTTATCGATAAAGTGTCGATATTCGGTCACTGGTCGAGCGTGCCGGCGGACGGCGAGCGGCGCGTGCGCCGGCGCGCGGCGGCGAGCGTCGATCTCGCTCCCCCTCCCCCTTCGGACGTCGGTTGTCTTGTCTGCCCACCGCTGCGCTCGCCCCCCCGCGCCGCTCGTACTTATGTTAATCATTGTATGATCATTGTTCGTATTTTGGATATTTTAATGATTGTGAGTCGTGCTGGTTGGTCGCGTGAGTGGCGTGGCGGCGCTCGTGCGCACCCTCTGATCTCAGCCGCCGCCGCGCGTGTGATACTGATACCCTGAACGATATAGTCTTAGGTATTATTTTTTGTTTCGAGTTCGATTCTATTCTGAAGTTGCGTAGAGTTCGTATTTTCATGTATCGTAACTGTATTTATTAGAGGCGATCTCTGTAGAGGTCCAATATGTGTACGTTTTTCGTAATTGTACTAGTTTGTACATTTGTTTGTGATACTACTTTTGTAATGTATAAAATTTAAATGCGAGAAAAAAATATTACTTTTTATGAATGTGAAAACATGAATGCAGATTTATAAATATTAGAGATGTGTATCATAGAGTGGTGAGTAGGGAGGCACCCGGGGGTGAGGCGGGGCGGGGGTCAGGCCGCGCGCGGCGCCCGCCCCACCGACCTCCTCGCCGCAGGCAAAAGATCTCAGGTTATATTATTGATAGTTATTAAAAGTATTAAGTTATTTAAGTTAATATAAAATGAAATTTTTTGTAAGATTATTTTCTATCGCCGCGCGAAGCTGCGTGTCTATAATCCAGTGGGTGATAAGAGATACATTTGTACTAACAGTACATAATAATTGACGAGATGTTAATATTGCAGTTTGCATTTTCTTCATCCAGTGTAATTACTACATTAAATGTAAATCAATAGACTAACCGTTTTTAAACGAAATCTAAATGTTTGTAGGGTCCAGTGTTTTAAACGCACAATATCATAGTACTAGATTTCACTTTCATCGATAAATAAAAAGAATTTAAAAAGCTACAAAAACATTTTACTTCTAAAACTTGAAATGTCGACATATACAAAAACTAACAATAATAATAAATGTATCAATTGTTTATAATTGATATTTATTTGATAGACCGTAAAAGAAAATGTAGAAATATTGAAGAAAAAAAAATACATTGTTTCAAAATGGAAAGTTATTGTTTCAATACCCATCCCTGTCCCGAAACACAATAAGTAAAATAAAACAAGATGATCACAATGATCATGAAGACACACACATTACCTCATCTTCTGCTATCTCACACACAAACAATGCACCTTACAACAATATTAAAGAAGATTAAATATACTTATACCTTACAGATGACACTTAAAAAAACAAAGAGAATGAAGAACATCGTTTCCATACATTATCATAAATTTAAGCTAGATAAAAACAAGCAGAGAGGCGGAGTAATATTTTAATAGGACCGGTTGCAACCGGTGGGGACCGGTTCGTGAGCGAGCCTCGCTAGAGATTGGTGCAACCCCATCCTGATGTATTTTTTGTATAATTAGTAAGTACAGGCTAGTTGGTACAGTTTTCTACATATGTTCCGTTTACAGACATGTTGCTACATGTACTGGCACGAATGTTTAAAGAATCTAAATGCTGACTTGGAATATGGGCAGATTGCGATATGTGATAAATTGCATTGCCTGATCGTATCGGTGAATGGTGCCAAATAGCTTTGATGTGCTTCGGTAATGCTAGACCAGCTATATTGATAATATATAGCTCCTTATCCACGAACGCTGAGTTTGCGTTTGCAGTAAATTGGCATCGCTTTTTACGATCGTGCTCTATCGTAGACTCAATCTTTTTATTATCTAGTCTTTGAATCGCTGTTTTATAAACAACTGACTCGGCTACATACATAAGACTATTACAATTAGCCTTTCAATCATTTGTTCTTCAAAATTAAGAAGCGATTATCAATTTTCATACGGTTGTTATATCTGCTTCACTTTTTTGACGATTTTTGTGAACGTGTTCAGTTTTTATGTCCTATGTGAAAACATAAAAATAAATTCGGTTCGTTCGAAGTAAACAAATTAACATGCAGAGGTCTTTGTATCGATACTAAAGAAATTGGACCAGCGGACGTAGCAACACGTTTTGGAAAAGACGGGTAAACGATTATAGACATTAGTGACGAGAAAGTAAAGCTTAGAATCCTATGAATCAGGATGTAACTGGACGGTTTTAGCGAACATAAATTGTGGCTTTTAATCCGCTAAGAAATAGGCAACTACTTCCGAATGTGTGACCAAAGAATTATGTCTTGTAGCTTTCGTGTTTATTTTATGACTTGTGAATTGATTTATTTAGCGATACCTACATATATCAACATAAAATTATTAGTCTTTGCGAACTGTATTTTATAAACCTTGCTATTAGCTTTTGAGATTTGATTAATGCTGAATGAAAGAACAGTAAAAAAAAAAACATTTCGTATTTCTCAACTCGAAAGACTTCATCTAATAATAGATAAAAAACAGCTTTTGTTTTATAAGCACTACTTAAAATAATAAGCCGTAACAACATTAAAGTTACAACAAAATCCCGCAATTTGTGCAATATTTAATTTTATACCAAAACAAGGGTTATTTCACTTTCTAACCGCAAACCAACGACATGATTGTAGCAACGATCGTGACGAAGCCGACTTACCAAGTTACCATTACCATCGACTTCGTTACAATTATCGACACTCGACCACTGCAAGCGATGCCCATCACTAGCGAGCCAATATTTTTTTAATTAACTCGATATCATTTTATTGTGTAAAATCTAGATTAGAAATTAAATGCAAAACAGTTTATATTAATAGTTTGAGGACCTATATATTTGATAAGTAAGCGTAATTGAAATATTTCAAGAAACCCATTTGGTATATTAAAAGAAAATTACAAGCATTAAACTTAAATCAATTTATAAAGAATTGGAAAGCATTGATTATTTCATGTTGCTAGGCGAGCAGATTAGATACGGACGCGACTACCAACGCCATCTGCTATCACTTTTAGAAACAATTCGACTGTTGTAAACTGAAACATGGTATACACCGTTATTTTTACAGAAACAGAATAAAATTATTGTATAATAATATTGAAAAATATGTGATCAAAATAACATAAACCACTCCACGCTAATATGAACGTTCAGTGGAAACTTTTAAGTATATTTTTGTTAACCCTTAAACAGTAAAGATGTTCTTTAGTTTAATTATTTGTCCAGCTAAACTAATATTGTTCCAAGTGTTCCTAAGGCCGAGCTATTTATGTCGATACCATCATAAAGATAACACTATAGTTATTCCGGATTTTTCCAAAACCACTTTTCTTCCATTTATATTATAATGCTGGTGTTGTTTTGAACGCGAAAGACTTTTGGTGATTCATTGCGAAGAATTAATATATTTAATGTTTTTATGTGTTTGTCGCGAGCTGACTTATACATTAAGTAGGTAGGTATTAAATACATATATTTATTTATCATCGCGATATGGTCATTATATATCTTTGTTGCATATATATATGTATACTATACTCCTACATTATTGTATTTGATAACGTTAATAACAACATCATATAAATGTCAGACTTTTATTTTTACTTTGTTCTCATATTTTTCTTTAACTGCAGATATATTTAGCCTATTTATTCATAAGAATCACTGTTTGTCTCTAATAATACCGGTTGATACCTTGCTATATCGTATCTCTTCTACGGTAACATTTAGCCTCCCTTCTACAACTTCTTTAATAGACAAGTTATCTATATCGTCTAGTATTGTAAGGGAATCAGGGCTATTGTAGATGTATTGAGAAATGGAACGTATCTGCTGCGCCATTTTTTATCGATAGTGATATCTTTCTTGTTTAGGGGGCGCTTTTAGGCTGTAGGTGGCGAAATGCAAGGAGCATTTCAACTGAGCATCTCTGTGATTCAGAAAACACGTTAAACCGTCAGTTCTAATTGTCAAATGAAGATCTATGGCAGTTCTTACAGCTACTCAGATGCTTGAAAGTCTAACAACCAGTCTTACTACGAGATATCGTGTTACCCACTGAGTTGGTCGGAGAGACAGTCGTTTTATGTCTATAACCTGCCAGGGGCGCGGCGATTGCCGCAACGAACACGGGCCCTCGGTAAAAATTAGAGTAGAACGTTATTTTAGTCGGTAGAAGTCCGGTACAACGTCCATGATGGATTATCCATACTCAAAAAAATGGTAGTATCGACATCCGGCTAGACTGGAAGCCGACCCCAACGTAGATAGGAAAAGGTGAGGTAGAGGAAATTCTCCGTGCTTCGGAGGGCACGTCCTATTAATAGCAGCTTGCTTAGCCCAATCAGAGACCTACGGGCGACGCGTCGTCGACAACTTTAACATAACATAACATAGCATCACGCCTGTATTCCCCGAAGGGGTAGGCAGAGGTGTACACAATTTTACACCCACATTTCACCAATGCTGTTATTAAGTCCCATGTAAAGGTGGTGAGCCTATTGCCATCAACCGGGCACATTTCCAAACTTCGGGCTGCTACTGAGAATCTCCCCATAGAAAAACTCAATAACACTTTGCCCGACCCGGGAATCGAACCCGAGACCTCCAGCTCAGCAGTCGCGCTACGGACCAGTAAACCAACGAGGCAGTTAACAACTTTAACACTAGGTTAATTTCCAACCAATTATATGTAAGATCAAGAATCTCTGCTCAACTGTTTGAGGAATACAGGCTTGATGCTATACTTTTGTGTAATAAAACCCAGTTGAAAATCAGCGTTAGGCACTAGCGTTCTGGCATTTTGCTAAACTGTACCTTTTTGGCGCAGCCATGAGAAACACAATGCCCGCTAGCTATCTAACCTTTTTGTAAATTTGTGTCTTTAGACTGTGTCCTTACTGACTGTGTCAAATAAACGTTTTTCTTTCTTTCTTTCTAATAAATTTCGTGAGACACATTCATATTAATTATTGTTCAACGGATATTACTCACGTGCATTCTTCGAGTCAAACTGACTCGTGACATTGCCGCGGCCTGTTCTAAGCTCCGTTCGAGTTCAAAACTAGTCGGGCAATCCCAAAGAATGCCCGCGAGTTTCCGTTTAACAATAATAAATATGATGCTATATTATTCGATGATGGACTTTTGCCTGCAGATTTCTATGCCCCTTTTACTGAATACATTTAATAGATAAGACTATATTTGACCATGTCATATCATGGGAAGGCCATCTGCCAGCAAACGGTTGAAGGGCGGACCTCGTATAGATTAAGTAAACAGTTCTAAGGGTTGATACCGTGTTTTGCTGTTGCCTATCGCCGATACACTGATAAAGGCGATTTTTTTTTGTAAGGAAATCGTTGTTATGTGTTTTGTGGTAACATATGAAGGTTATGTTGGAAATTCGATTCTCGGGCCGGGCATAGTGTATTAGAATATTTTTGTTAAGAAATTCTCACTAGCCTTGGAATCTCTGAACGTCTCTCCTCTATTCAATTCCTGACTGGTCGGGCATAATGTAGGTAATTGTTTTTTTATTATTATTTTTAGCTGCATATGCACTTGGAATTGTGCCCGGCAGAAAGCATTAAGCACCTATGACCACATGAGGCTTAATAACAACAAATAAGTCACCGCTTTTTAGATCTGTCCTCCCTCAGCGCATAACAGCGTGATGCTATGTTATGACGTCATGTAGAATTTTAGTGTATGTAAGTACGTATAGGGAGAGTGGTTAAACGTTGTACCTAATTTGTTCAAGTCCTATAATGACAGTAATCTGTTAACCCTTTACCCTAGGGTTGAAGGTTTAATCGATTTTCGCACGGTACAAATATTTGTATGGGACCTAGTTGTTTCGGATCTGGGTGTGTCCCTGATAGGAAAAATGCTACAGATATCGAATAGACACCTAAATGTCGTATTGGCTATGTCGGTAACATCGAATTAATGGTCACTTTGTCATACATTGTGTCGTATGTTCTATAATATTATTGCTCTTATTAAACAAGCAATAACATACCACGCAATGTATTATAAAATGAGCATCAATTGGATGTCAACTGAGAAAGTCAATCCGCCTGCTGTTCTACGAAACTACATTTTTACCCTTGTTTTTTTTTGTTTAGCTTGGTATGGGCATGTGATGCGGAGGGATGAGGATCATGTGATGAGGAAAGTTTTGAGAATGAATGTAGATGGCTATAAGAGTAGAGGAAGACCGAGGAAACGATGGATGGATTGTGTTAAAGATGATATGGAAAGAAAAGGAGTGACTGCCGATATGACGGCTGATAGAGATGTATGTAATAAGAATACATGCTGCGCCGACCACAAATAAATTGGGACAAGGGCAGGGCGATGTGCGACGGCTCAGAGTGAGGTCCTGGTTTCGATTACCTAATCGGCTAGTGTTCCTGGAATTTCCTGTTACAACATTTTCAATAGCAGTCCGGAGTTTGAAAATTTGCCCGGTAGCTGGTAATAGGCTCACCACCTATTACATGGGACTTTATAACAGCATCGATAAGTAGTGGGTTTACAAATAAAGTATTACACTTCTCCTTTTAGTGTACAATTCGATCCACCAGGCTCAATACCAAATTTCGGGCTAATTAAAAAACTTAATATCGGCATCAGTCAAATGTTAGTGTGCAGAAGTACACCTCTGCCTGTTCCGTCTAGAAAACGTGGCGTGATGCTATGTATCTGTGTTTTATCAACATATTTGACAAACTAAACAATAATTATTATTATATCTCTGAATTATATTTAGTGATGACAACGAGGTCAATATGGCAACTGATATGTTTTTGGAATGTATGGTTATGTTAACCCGGCAACCCCTCAGTAAGTGGGTAGGCAGAATAATATTCATTCTATTATAAATAATATCAAACGGACATTTGGCCCCGTTTGGTCTAGTGGTCCCAAACGGAAATTTACGTCGTTTGCTAGTGGTTTTTAGAGGGAGTTTGAGCCTATGAGATCCCAGGTTCGGTTGCCGGGTCGGGCAGTGTTATTGAGTTAGTTAGTTCCGGGCTGCCAGTGAAAACTGCCTAAAAGGAATGTTCGTAGTTTTGTGTTGTGCCCGGTTGATGGCAATAGGCTCAGCACCATACATGGAACTCAATAACAGCATAGTGAAAATAAAACTAAGATACCTATTGTTTTAAATAGAAGAACAAGATGACATTAATAAAAAATAACAATTAAATGGCGAAAACATATTACCATACACATTCTTATTTTTTTTATCTTACTAGCCCGTGTTACCTGGGACAATGTAAAGATTCTAATGATACTAGACATCAAAATCGATTCAGGCGTTTACAAGTTTTAGTGGAATAAAGATACACATAAATATGAACGCTCAAAACATAACACTCTGTTTTTTGGGTAGTCATATAAAAATAAATACAAGTATTATATAAGGTCCTAATCTATAAGGTAATTTCCTTTTAAGGGGTTAAAATTTGTATAACAATTTTATTTTTTTCATAATTTTCGCTGTTCAAGGAGCAGTTTTGGTCTTGCTAGTACTATGTTAATTACAAATAATTATTCGGTCACCTGTATAGGTACTGAATTGATTGCAATGACGTCGCCATAAGACGTGTTAAAATATGGAAGAAGAATTCGCGGTGGTGAGCAGAGGTCGAGATGGCTTAGTGGTCAGAGCGACTGGAGTATTTATCCGGGAGGCGCAGGTTCGAATCCTGTTCGTGACCGTATGCTTTTTCCATTTAATATTGTAAATTTACAAATAATTAGTTATATCCACTAAATTCTTAGCTTAAGTGAATGTATTTGACTTATATATTACCCCTTTCAACACCTTAACGACCTTATATACATAAATAACTTCCAAAACATAACAGTTTAATAGTAACTATCAACTAAAAGTAATTCGTGTTAATTAGAAAAGTTAAAACGACCCAAGTTTTGCTACATATTAACTTATATTATCACACAGTTATAGAAATCAATAATAATTGGATCATAATAAAACAACTTTTAACCGGATTAATCGCGTGTATTATTCGTTTTAATTTTTCCTGACTTTTCGAACACTGCAGCGTTCGTGGTTGCAAAATTATTTTCATAAAAAGAAAATTAATTTTGTCATGTATATGTACGGTGGACTGAAATAATTTTAAATAAACTGTTGACGACGCGACACCTTAGTCCTCCTGCGACCACGAACGCTGCAAAGTGTTCGAAACGTCAGGAAAAACAAAAACCGATCATACACGCGATTAATCCGGTTAAAAGTAGTTTTATTATAATGTGTAGTGATTGCGAAAACCTAAGATATTATTAATATTTGGATCGCAAATCCGATAGCTCCTAAATAACTTTATTAAACATATATAATAACAGTATAACGCCCGTATTCCCCGAGAGGGTAGGCAGAGGTTACGGAGATTTACACCTACATTTCACCAAAGTTGTTTGGTGCTTTGTGAGCCTATTGTTATCTACCGATCACAATTCCAAATTTAGTCCTGTCCTAAAAACACTGCCCAAAATCGAAACCAGGACTTCATCCACAGCAAATACGATTACAACCACTAGACTTATGAGGTAGTTTACCGTGAGAGAGCCATACTTCGGCACAAATGGGCCAGCTCGACCGGAGAGTGATACCACGGCCTCACAGAAAACCGGCGTGAAACAACGCTTGCGTTGTGTTTCGCCGAGTGAGTGAGGGTACCGGAACCCTTTAAAGGCCGGCAACGCACTTGCGACTGCTCTGGGGTTGCGGGTGTCTATGAGCGGCGGTAATCGCTTACCATCAGGCGAGCCGTCTGCTCGGTTGCCCCCTATTACATAAAAAAAAGTGATTAGTTCCAATAAATCCGATAGCCAATACATCTGCTGATTATCCAAACTTAAAAGTGAAGGGTTTACGTTAGCGTCAACGGCCAGCTTAAAGCTTGCATGAACAGCAAGTAGGCTTAATCTTGAAAATAAGTCCTCTTGATTGCCACTGGAAATGTGTCAATTCATAATTTTGAATGCATAAATGCCTAAAACAATACTTCATTATATAAGATTCTCCTGTGAAAAAATGCTTCACAATTCAGTTCTTTTTGTTTTTTGAATTGGCCTCATCCAAATTCCCAGAGATGTTTTGTCTGCGTATCAGTATGATGCCTCCAGCCAGAGCATATTTTAAAATACTACAAACTAAGCAATAGTGCTAAGGGCGTCCCCTGCGGGACACGAGCCTCGGCTTAGGGCGTACATTTCAGAAGACTATGAATTAGGTTTTATTTTCATGCTGCTTCGTTGGTCTAGTGGTTCCAAGCGCGACGACTGTGCAGGAGCTCTCGGGTTCGATTCCCGGGTTGGGCAAAGTGTTATTTGGTGTTAAGTTAGCAGCTCGGAGTTTGGAATTGTGCCTGGTTGATGGCAAAAGGCTCACCACCTATTACATGGGACTTGATAACAGCATTGGTGAATTCAAGATAAATCTTTGAAAAGCATTAACGCATGCTTAGCGAACTCTAAATTTACAATATGAAATGGAAAAAGAATGCGGTCGCGAACAGGATTCGAACCTGCGCCTCCCGGATGAATACTTCAGGCGCTCTGACCACTAAGCCATCTCGACCTCTCTTCTTATCTCTTCTATCAGTTTATTTCGGTCACCCGTATAGGTACTGAATTGATAGCAATAACGTCGCCATAAGACGTGTTAAAATATGGAAGAAGAATTCGCGGTGGTGAGCAGAGGTCGAGACGGCTTAGTGGTCAGAGCGCCCGGAGTATTCATCCGGGAGGCGCAGGTTCGAATCCTGTTCGCGACCGTATTCTTTTTCCATTTCATATAATAACTTTAGAGTTCGCTAAGCATGCGTTAATGCTTTTCAAAGATTTATCTTGAATTAGATAAATTAATTCAGAACTTCGTTTTACCGGTGTCAGATTAAAAAAAAAAAATTCGCTGTAGCTATGACATTTTTTTTAACTCAATTTCATACTGTTTACATTGATATCGTGAGGAAACCCGTAGGTACATCTGAGAGATGTTCTCGATGATGTGTAAAGTTATACCAGGGAGCTACGGGGGTGGTTTAATCTCTGACACTAGGTTGTTCATCAACCACACGATAAGAAGAAGAAGATATTGTTTACGGTTCCAAGGCGTTGATCTTATGGAGAAGAGACAGCAAGAAACTCCATACACTCTCTTTTAAAATAAATTGGTTTAACAAAAAATAAGTTAAAGATATGTTTGTGAGAATAATGCAAGTTAATGTGCATAAAGAATAAAGGAAATCACTAGAATTGGATTAGAATTGGTATTAATTTCAGTAGCCCCTCAGGTTCTATGAACACATAATGATTAAACTCATTCGACTATAATTGAACACAGGCAGATAGGAAATGACTCTAATATATAACTAACGGGACAAACTATGTATTCTTTAATTAAAATCTCCGAATAAAAAAACAAATAATTTGACATCCAACCGGATCTGTACATAGTGCGTGGCTTACACAAAAAAACAAAAACAACCGTTACGATAAAATGTTACTTAGTAAGTTGTTCTTCAAGATATTTAACTATACTTTAAAAAGTCTTCATAACATAGCATCACGCCTGTATTCCACAAGGAGGTGGGAAGAGGTGTACACAATTGTACACCCACATATCACCGATGCTGTTATTAACTCCCAAGAGCCTATTGCCTTCAACTGGGCACAATTTTAAACTACAGGCTAATACTGAGATTTTTTCTAAAAACTCAATAACACTGCCCGACCTGTGAATCGAAACCACAGGACCTAATGCTCAGCAGTTGTGCTCGAAACCACTAGACCAGCGAGGCAGATAAACTATAGCAGTCTTATTACAAAAAGCGGTTTAACTAAAAACCCAGGTTTAAATCTCTATAAAGCATGGTTTAAACAAAAATGATATTACAAATCGTGGTTTTGCGATAAACCATAGACCATATCGTGGTCTAACGCTAAACCTCGGCACCCCCTAGTTTAACGATGGTCTAAATCATATTTGTGAGTTTCTCTTTTAAGTAATAGCATTTTTTTCATTATGTTGTGTTGTTTTTTAGCATAGCATTGATAGCATAAAAATTCCAAAGCTAAATGAACTTTGTTCAACTTGCGATGGTCTTGTTTAATGTTATGGTTTCATAAATCACGCGAGAATGTTACGTTTCATTACACGTCATATTATTAGTAATAAATACGAAATTAATTAATGTTCTTAAACCTAAAAAAAAAAACCGCAGTCGACGAAATAACGAATGTCTATATCCATTCTAGCAGAGTAACAAAGTTTCAATATTTTCAACACTCCTAAACATCATTTAATCATTAGCGTATTATCAAAACGTTTTCTTTTCGTATAGTATAGTATATAGTTGTATAGTACAGGTTTAAACCAAGTTTTATTTCTTGGTTTAAACCTGTACTATCAAGTCCAGGCTTATCTGCAGAACCATAGTTTAAATTTGTCCTTATTACAAAACCTAAAAAAACCGTGGACTTCTTAGTACCGTCATTTGAACCATTGACTATATATTATCCACAGATTAATACAAATATCATTCGTTCACAATGATATCATTCTATTGCAACGTTCCGTTTACCCAGAAACTATCGAAGTCTCTAAAAAGAACAATTGCCTCTTTGTTAATAATATTACCTTCTTTAGTAATTTTAATATTATATTGTGATGGACCAAAAAACGATCTGTGAATTGGAATACCGAGGAAAAATTACTTTTTCCTCGGTATTCCAAAAAATTAATTTATGTTTACTTACTTACGTAAGTAAACATAAATTACTTCGATGAACTTGAAATCAGTCTATAATAACGCATAACGTTTAATAAACCTATATTTTTGCCTGAAATCTTCATCGGATAATTACATGAAGGGAATTTGAATTCGAACACAAGTTTAAACAATGTTGTCACTGTAGTCGGTAAGGTTAAGCAACATGGTCTATATATGGGTCATCTTTAGGAGTATTCCCATCTGAGTCTCCGTACTTCGCAGGGTACGTTAAGCCGTCGGTCTATTAATATTATATCGATTAATTAATGGCAGTTGCTAAACCAAGTCAGGGCTACGGAAAGCTTTAATAATTGTGACACTAAATTAGCTCCTTAAAATAATATACCCCCGACCGAATTTTCGGTGACAACAACCTATCTTCTCGGAGATTAGCCAAGTACGCAGGAGATATTATAGTGCACAAGTGTATGCACAAACACAGGTGCACTCCCTCTTCCCTCACTCTCATAGTCCGATGGGAAGGCAATTCGCTTGACTGGAGAGGGGACATCAGGCGCAAGACGGCTTTACTTGCTCTACGAAGCATGTCGCCAACTTCTTAACTCGAGGCTGCAAAATTTCCTAAAAGAAAACCCATTAAAACTTTTCGCAACTTCGGACTTGAACCCAGGACTTCACGCTCGGCAGTCATGCTTGCGGCTACAAGACCAACGAGGCCGTCAAGGGTTAGCTCCTTAGATACCCCACGAAAAAGGAAATCAAAACGACAATTGTTTAAGTATGGTGTCTGCTTTACGGACAGGTGAAGGGTTAAATATGTTAACCTAGCCTTAGAATTGGAAGACTTTTGTGGCTTTATCCAGCCTACTTGTAGTCACTTCTCATCTCACAAAATAATGAATCACTCTATTTGTATAATAACTTGCGTGAGGCATATTCATATTAACTATTGTTCACCGGTTACTACTCACATGTATTCTTCGGGTTTGCCCGACTAGTTTCGAGCTCGAACGAGCCCTTAGTCATGGGCTGAGTCCACGGCAATGTCACGTCGTGTCTACGTTCGAGCTCGAAACTAGTCGGGAAAACCCGAAGAATACACGTGAGTAGTAACCGGTGAACAATAATTAACGAATCACTCTCTCCAATTAAAGAGATTTGTACCTATAAATCAGTACTTATAGTTTTAATTTAGTGAATAGTTTTATTTTTAATATTAGTTTATTTTTCTTATTATTAAAATAGTTTTAGTTTTTAGTCGAATTAATGTAAAATATATGACTTTTTAGATCGTCTAAATCAGTTAAATAAAAGGCTATCAAATCATAATAATACAAATCTAGTTGAAGCTTGAAAGAGCGGATCTGTAGAACGTTTCATATAAATTCAGCTCGACGAAACTTAAACCTGTATTTTGAAGATACGTTACATAATTACAACTTTTTACAGGCCTACATAATTTCATCGGATCACAAAGGTCAGGCAGCTGGCACAAACCAGTTAAGAAGACAAAAACCTTTAACGAACTAAAATACACAAGACTTGTATGAGCAAATGCAAAGATAAATACATCTAATCAAAAACATGAAAGTACAAGAATAATAACAGCTAATGACATAGACGTTAACGAAACATGTGTACCAAACAAGATGGCGGATATTAATTTCGTAAATACGTCATTGCCCTCGATTCACCGTCATGGCGATTTTTTTCCATAAACCACTGAAGTTAATAAGCCCACTTGTTTTTCTAAATAGGAAAAGCAAATTGAGCAGACTCGCATAGCAACGAGATCTAAATAAGTCCACATGCTCCCCACTGTAACGCACAGAACAGATTTCTGGACGGAATCAACACTGTGTTCGGTTTATACAAAGTTCATTGGGTACTGTGTTACAGTGTGCCTGTTGCTGGAAAGCGCATCGTCGTCAATTGAAACTCCGGCCTTAATTGTGTTGTTTACCACAGTGAACTGACAGCAGTCTGGATTTACTCCATACCCCTGTAGCATGTGCGAAATCCTTTGCTTCCATAGCGATGTATCCATCTGCTTCCATGTACACCGATGGTTTCGTATGAAGTGTTTCGGAGGATACTGTAGTAGAATCTTCAGTGGATGGTGTTTAAATGAAGGGTTAAATAATGATTTAGTAAGCGGTGTGGTGTAATGAAACGGTAAGACAGTCTGTTTCCATTAAATTTTACAATGTTTATTCAGTTATTTTCAGCAGAAAATCTCTCCGAATGGGGTCTTATTTCTAATTCTGTATTATAAATGTAAATTCGACGGAGACCGATGTTGTTCGGCGCGGCTTGTTTAGATTAATGCAAGTTGTTTTTTGAATTGGCTGTTTTTCAATGGTTTCTTTTAGCGTAGGTAGGTACTTATTTTTTCGTTGAAGGTTATTTATTTAGCGCATCAATGTAATGGATATTGAGTGTGTACATTTGTATTATGTACTATGTTATGTAACCTAGAGTTTTTGTTTCATTTGTATTGTAGGTGACACGTGGATTATGTACTGTGATTTCTACAAGGATTTGATGAAACCATTAGCTTACATTTGGGGCACAAAAATCTGTATATAGGATTGTTGGATCTTACTAGAATCTGAAGTGTATTATAGTCATGGTTATATGTGTTAAATACAGTTTTTATCTCATATTGCCATTATCAAAACCAAAAATTTGTTTTCAAATAGCAGCCTTGCTTATGATTTTCGAAATGTTTACAATAAATGCATCATAATAAGGAGTATTTAATTTTTAGCCCGGTTAGTTGAGTGTAATATTAGGATAACATCAGAACCTGACGCATAGATAACATTTGGTATGGCATAGCTAGATAGAAGGAGACCGTATCGGTGGCGGTTACCACCAACAACAGGATTCCCAAAGAGGGTTAACGTCTGGCAGGAGGCCGGTCATAAAACATAGCCAAAACCATGGACAAAACTTTAGTAGCATGCCAGATATAGGTATGCTGTGCCGACCCCAAATAAATTGGGATAAGGGCAAAAAATATTCTATAATCATCATCCCGATGATGATTATAGAATATTTTTGTATTTTATGAATATTAGATATGAAATGCGAACCTAACATTATATTATCTGCATAGTGTTGTGCAACATCTTTAAATGTGTCAAAGGAGTCATCCCATGTTGCATTTCCTTTGGATGTGTAAATTATTTAAAATCCAAATCCACCATAGACGCTGTGCCGGAATGCTACCGGCTCAAACACCACTAACTTTTACGGGACATGTTGCAAACCCCAAATAAATTGTAAAGGGCAGAAGGATGATATAATAATAAGCAAAATTTCAAATCTTCTAATCTAGCGTTTTCAAGGGGTTTGTGGCTAAGTAACAGCCGCACAGATCGATGGATCGAGGTTAAGCTGCGCTTGTCGCGGTCGGTCTGTGGATGGGTGACCATAATTTTATGCCGCGAGCCCTCTGTGCCTCGGAGAGCACGTAAAGACGACGGTCCCGGTTGTCAAATTAAGATTTATCAGACAACCGCTACAAGTAGTCAGAGGCCTGAAAGTTTGACTACCAGTCATACTACAAGATATCGTGTTACCCGATAACTGTGGAGGTCAGACAGACAATCGCGCCACTGCTGCGGTAAAATACTGGTATTAAGCTGCAGCAGGTTCGACTGGAAGCTGATCCTAACCTACCTATTAGGGAAAAGGCTAGCCGGATTGATTGAAAGTTGCGTATTTAAATTACTTACTGGCAACGTTTTTTTTTTTGATGTCTGATGAGTAATGACTCCATGTAAAATGATGGTATTAAGCTGCATCCAGTTTGACTGGAAGCCGACCCCAATGTAATTAGGAAAAGGCTAGCAAGATTGATTTAATTTATCGTTTTCACAATAAACATAGTTACAAATATAAATCTTGTACTAAAATCCACGTACAAAAAAAGGAAAAACAACAGTTTTATAAATACAAACACATTTACATTTACATAATCTGCCGAGTATTAAGGACTCATTGGGGACAGATGAGGCACACATTAAAAACTAATAACAAACGTGGTTGCTAGGCAACGCTGTGAGTTGTCATGTAGGACAAAGGTATTTTCCATTGGGGTGGCAAAAGACAGAAGGGAAAATATTCCAGATAGAATTACTACAACTGCATGGTAGGGACATGTAATGAGGACGGATGAGGATCATGTGACGAGGAAAGTTCTGAGTATGAATGTAGATGGCTATGAGAGTAGAGGAAGACCGAGGAAGCGATGGATGGATTGTGTGAAAGATGATATGGCAAGAAAAGGAGTGACTGGCGGTATGTCGGCTAATACAGATGTATGGAAGAAGAATACCTACGTGCTGCGTCGAACACAAATAAATTGGGATAGAGGTTAATGATGATTTTGATATAGTACAACTGCCTCAGTTTTGTGATAACAAACGCGGCTGCTGCTGCGTGCAGTTTTGTGTTCTATTCTCGGGTCTGGCAGTGTATTTAGAAATTTATGTGAGCAAATTCTCAGTAACCCGGAGTTTGGAATTGTGATAGATGGCAATAGGCTCACAACCTTTTTTCATGGCAATTATTGTTCACCGGTTACAACTTACGTGCATTTTTCGGAATTGCCTCATTAGTTTCGAACTCGAACGGAGCCCTTAGTCATGAGCTGAGGCCGCGGCGATGTCGCGAGTCAAACTGTAATTTTTAATAGGACTTAATAAGAGAGCGCATGAAGTATTTATCCGGGAGGCGCAGGCGCATATTTTTTTTTTTTTTTTGAATTTTATTCAAATTCCACACTCGGACCAGCGAGCATCTAATTTAATGGTCTTTACTCAGAACAGCAACTGAATTTTTTTTGTACGGCAAAACCAAAGGTTCGCCATCCGATAATGATGAACACACAGACAGACTCAAAACAATAATCGGTTCCTAGGCCATGAAATTGTTCCACGAAGAAAGAAACCCGCTACCTAGTTAGTAGTAGTAGCTAGTTGTATAAAAATCGATTTCTCGACCATTGCGCCTTCGTGAAACTCGAAAATTTATCGCAAATAAACCGGTAATACGAATACGGTCGCGAACAGGATTCGAACCTGCGTCTCCCGGATAAATACTCCAGGCGCTCTGACCACTAAGCCATCTCGACTCCATTTAATATTATAACTTTAGAGTTCGCTAAGCATGCGTTAATGCTTTTCAATGATTTATCTTGGACAAGTTTATTGTTTTACATACTTATAAGTTAATCTTTTCTATCTTTTATTTCAGCGACATTTCATTAATTACCAACTGTATTACTGAAAAGAATACAAAATACTATTAACAATAGAATTAGTATTACTAAAGACATAATTTATACTAGACACACGTCTTTGTCACAACAGCGAACGAACAAACAAATAAATTAACTGAACGTAATAAAATCGTTCATATAAACCAACTTATTCCTACACTTCACGATTACAATTCTCAACCTTACCACTCAGAAAGTAAGGCATGTTATTGTGTTTTTTGGGTGTACAATTAAAGTTTGTAAGTACCGTAAATGGCCCTTCATGTTTGGCGTTATTTTTAGGAGCGCGTGTTTGTGTGCGTGCGTGCGTATGACCATCAAATTGAATTAGTGAGTCTATGAAACGGGTAGGATTACATGTGTAGTAGTGTTGGTAACTGTATACTATAAGTGGGATGTTGTGAACATTTGGACTGCTCCTCTACTAATTGATATGGAAATTCAAGTGTTGATGTCGGAATAACAGGAAGCGACGTGAAAAATTGTTTAAATGATTGCTAAATAAATATCGCCAGGCGTCTCCTTAAAATGAATACAAGGAAGCTTGAAAGTCAATAGATTCGAACAACGACAAGGTAGCTCAGTTGGTAGAGTGATGACACGGAATGTCAATGGTCGCGGGTTCAAGTCCCGTTCTTGTCTATTATTTTTGTGTTATATATTATGTTTCCTTGAATAATAGTAATTAATATAGGCATTTACATGGTATTAACATGTTGAAAAAATATCATTGTATATAAAGAGTCTAATATAAAAATCTGAAGTTTTTTTTAAGTTTTGTTTTGGTACACATGTGTACCAACTGCTGCCTACTGTACCATAACTGTCCCATTTTAAGCAAAGCCCTCTTCTCAGCCCAGAAGTCTGAAACGTGCCCAGTTGATAGCAATAGGCTCACTACTTATTTATTACATGGGACTTAATAATAGCATTTGTAAAGTACCTACACTTCTGCTCACCCCTTTGATAAATACAGGCGTACATATTACATACATCGTGTATGTATGAATTAGGGATTTGTTTTTTTTTTGCCACACTCTTAACTGGGCCATAATTGTCCCAATTTAAGCAAGCCCCCTTCTCATACAGAGAAGGCACGAGAATTGATCACACGCTAGCTCACTGCGAGTGGGCGATATCTCAAGATGTTTTCCTTCACCGTTTCGCAAGTGATTATCATATTTTTTTTTTTTATGGGGCTATCCCTGCATGGGGCAACCGAGCAGTCGGCTCACCTGATGGTAAGCGATTACCGCCGCCCATGGACACCCGCAACCCCAGAGGAGTCACAAGTGCGTTGCCGGCCTTTTAAAGGGTTTGGGCCTCCGGTACCCTCACTCACTCGGCGAAACACAACGCAAGCGTTGTTTCAAGCCGGTTTTCTGTGAGGCCGTGGTATCACTTCGGTCGAGCCGGCCCATAATGGCCGTAAATGGTGCGTGCCTTGGGTTCAAACCTTTGACTACCAATCCAATGGTTCATACAACTAGACTAACACTCCTACATAAATCACCAGTACTGTAATAGTAAAATTCTGACCGAAGCATTAAGCAATTTTCTGAATGGACACCCCGTTCCAGCCAAAATATTAGAAGGCAGATTGGCCAGTCCATTTACTCAGTTCCCAAGTTCCGATACGACACCCACGGGACACGAGGTGTTACTTATATTATTCTAAAGTATACTACATTAAAGTGTTGTTTTAATTTAACAAAATGTGCGGAGTCACGTTGTGTGGGCGGGGGCCTAAAATTAACTCAGGATTTGCATTATAAAGAGACAAGTCTGTATTCTTTGTTGATCTTTGTAACATAGTAGTAAAATAGATTCTAGAAGTTTCGTCCTCTTCAACTTCATCAAATTTAAATTAACCGAGAGATTACTGCCTCATTGGTCTGATGGTCACTGAGGTTCTGGGTTCGATTTCGATTTTCGGGTTGGGTAGTGTTTCTGGGTTAATCTGTTAGAAAAATCTCAGAAGCATGAAGAGTCACTGAGGCAAATATTCATAGGTGGCGTTGATCGCTTACCATCAGGTAACACGTATATATCTTAAAAAATATCACAACAGGAGTATATCCATGTAAAGGTAAAAAATTGGTTAAACATGAAAAAAAAAAATGGCATCTCGCAGGTCAACCCCTAGGTTGACCTGCGAGATGCAACCTCCTAAGGTTGTCGACTGCTTAACCGGGCTTTCCTGTAGTTGCCTTAAAATTTAAGGCCCCCAGCCAGGCCATTCAACTTATAAGCTAAGCGACAACACGCTAAGGGCACCCCCTGCGGGGTACGAGCCTCGGCTTAGGGCGTCGCTGGTGGGAGGACAGCAAGGGACTGGCTAGATCGGATTCAAATCATTATCGTCTAGGGACGAATTTAAAGCTGGGCCTGTGCCCAGCGTCGAGGGCTGGCACGAGCAAGGGTCGGGGTGGACAATTACGGAAATGTTGCGACGGGCTTTAACGGCGAGGCTGAAATGACGGCGGTTTGTTTTTGTATACTGTGCTGGTGGCCCTACTGTTTCTTGGAGGAGGGTTATAGCGTCTTCGGGATATGGTTTGACATGGATTACTTTTTGGATATTTATATAAGTCTCTTAAATTCTTAATAACAATGAGTCTATATCTACGTATATAGTTATAAATTTAGTCAATAATAATTACGGACCCCTGTTTTGATTTGATTTGATTTTGATTTATCATAAATCTACTTCATAGTACATCAAAAATACAGATAATATAAAACCCAATACACTATGTTAAATACCCTGTGTGCTCGCTCTGAAAAGAGCATATAGTTATATTCATATTACGAAATAAAATAAGAAACAAAAAATATTCATGAAAGTAAACTTAAGGATGACATTTAAAATGCACACATTTTGTGCCCAAATTACCGCAATTTTCCCATAACTCTAGCAAATTTCGAAAACTAGCAACACAATTATATTGGAAATGTCACGGGAAACACCACCCGCGCCCTCTGTACTGTCATGTAAGTTTTCTCATATTTTTTTAAATTTCTTTGCCATATATTTTTACATCTTTTCCTAAAAAGTATTGATTTAATCTAGATACCGGTCTATTAATATCTCCACGGGTCGGCTAAGGTTTTCTTTTTGGAATTGGTTTTGACTGTACTTATAGATAAATACTTAAGTGTAAGTTATTATTGTTCACCGGACGGAGCCTTTAGTCATGAGCAGAGCCCGCGGCGACAGTCACAAACTACACGAGCAATCCAAAAAACTGCACGTGCGCAGCAATCGGTGGACAATAACTGATATTATTGCAAGAATTAAAAATGGTTTTTGAGATGTAAAGCCGAAAAGCCATACTGAAGAATCCTTCAAACATTCTACCCACATACAACTCCTTATATCTTCTCTAACTGCTCAAACAAACTAATTCTCTCGCACCAATGTAATTGTGTAACCAATTGTCAATACTTTGGACTCTTGCCCACCTCGTGGCCAGTCCAGCGTAAGGATTATCCACGTTCCACTCACACGTCCTGCGTCTCCACCCACGTTACAATAGAAAGCACGTGTAAGTACCTACCTAATCTAATCGTGCACTGGCGGACACTAAAAATAACGCGCACAATTAGCCAATCTACGCTTATCTGCTCAATTGAGGCAATTCATCTACATTACACTGCTCAAATAGGTTTAAACTCGTGGGTTAGGTACGTGTTGTATTGACAGCGAGGCGAAAAAGAGATGAAAGCAAAACTCTTTTCGAGTGCTGTATTTTGGTGTTCAAATCTGGAGAATACTGGTAAAAACACTTGTTTGGTAAGCTATGATTAAGGAATACCCCTGCAAATCTGTCCAAAACTCTATGTCTAGCAGTATTTAACATAACATGACATAGCATCAAGTTTTTATTCCCCGACGGAGTAGGCAAAGATGTAAAGAGTACACACCTCATTTCATAAATGCTGTTATTAAGTCTCACGTTATAGGTGGTGAGCCTATTGCTATCAACCAGGCACAATTCCAAACTCCAGGTTGCTATCAAGAATTTTCTTACAAAAAGTATCAATAACATTATATTAAAACAACTTTTAACTGGATTAATCGCGTATATTATTGGTTTTTGTTTTTCCTGACATTTCGAACACTTTGCAGCGTTCGTGGTCGTAGGAGGACTGTATCAATAACACTTTACCTTGCCCGGGAATCGAACCGAGGACCATGCTCAGCCAGCTGACATTATGGTAACATTTATGGTTATGTTTATATTTTTGACAGGCGTTTTCTCTTCACTACGCAGCTCATTACGAGAACATCCAAATATAACTCAAATACACGTTTTCGTGCGCGTAAAAGCTATAACACAGTGTTATATTACGTAGGACATAATTATAGAAGCGTAGTAAATTCTAGCATTGTAAAACTATCGCCAGCGATTTGGTATGGCACCGCCTACTATGTGACGCGATCTTTAGTTGTGTTGGTAATTATCTAGAGGGGTACTTCATAAAGTTTTACTCACTCTGAAGGTGTTAATAGTGATGACACTTACACACATTATTACTTCCATTATAGTATCATGTTTTGTGCCCGATTTTTTTATGACTATAATATTAGTCAGTCTTCATTCAATCTTCTTCTTATAGTATGGTTGACTAGCTGATATCCGCGACTTCAACCGCGTGAAATTTGATATATTTTTTTTTGTTTTTTTTTGCTGGAACCTCTAAATATTTTTGGCCAGAAAATTATAAGTTTGCCTAAGTTACTCCTTATTTAGGCAACTACCTGCCAGTAAAATCTTATCCGAATCAGTCCAGCCGTTTAAAAGATTACCCGGAATAAACAGACAGACAGACAACAATATTAAAAACTGATTTGTAGGTATAACTTAAAAAAAAACTATTTGATATTACAAACAGACACTTCAATTTTATTTATTTGTATAGATTGAGAATTGATGAAAAACTTGGTATCGGAGTTTTAACCACCTTAGGGCATAACATGGTGTTAGTGTTACACACCATCAAAAACATATCTTCGATGTGCTGGTCTCCTCACGATATTTTTCCTTCATCGTTAAGCTAGTGATAATTAATTTCAATTACGTCAACACGACTTCACTTAGTTAATGGTGGGTGCATTAGGTTTGAACCTGGGACCTTTAACTTGCCAGTCTAATGGTCACTAGGCCAATATTGCTATAAAGTGCTTACAAATAAGTATGGGGACTCAATAGATAGCAATGACGTCGCCAAAAGACGTGTAAAGTATGGATGAAGAATTCGCAGTGGTGAGCAGAGGCCGAGATGGCTTAGTGGTCAGAGCGCCTGGAGTATTTATCCGGGAGACGCAGGTTCGAATTCTACTCACGACCGTATTCTTTTTCCATTTATTTTAATAACTTTAGAGTTTGCTAAGCATGCGTTAATGCTTTTCAAAGATTTATCTGTAATAGCTTGCAAGTAGTTATGATTTAATCGTGATTCTGTAGTTTCAATACCTAAAAATCAAATATTTGAATGCTGCAATCCTTCTCCATATCTGTAGTAAAAATATCGTGAGGAAATCAGCTCACCTAATAGATGTTCTTGATTCTGTGTCAAGCCATGTTAGAGACCTACTGATGGCTTAAACTCCGGTAGAAACCTTAGTAGACCGCAACGGGCCATGTGGATTTTTTCTCAACATTGGGTTGCCATTATTAGAACACCTAATATACTGTCTTTCTCTCTTACCGATTGTAAATACCCTATGGAGTATTTGAAGTATCTTCTCATAGGAGATAACTGGGTCTTCCATTCCTATGTATGTTTGCGAGTTTCTTTTTTTTTTTTATTTGTTTTTCTTCTCAAAATCAAAAATCAAAATCAAAAATATCTTTATTCAAATTAGACCATTAGAAATGGTACTTTTTGTACGTCATACATAACAATAAAACAGTCCCCAAAAACGCCCACCCTTCACCGCTTCCTAGTGCTTCACTGGAGAGAAGAAGCGGTGCGACAAACTCCCCATCTACACGTGTCTGTCTGTCAAGTTACAAATTATACAAGAAAAAAAAAAATCTAAACGCCTATACCGATTTAGATGTATGGGCTATCGTTAGAATCGGTACATAGTCCCGGGTGACATAGGCAAGTCAGATTAAGATAATATGGTGGCTATGCTACACAAAAAGATGTGGACGGAAAAAATATTATTCATAAATGGCGGGCGTTTTTATTTATTTTTTCAATAATTTAATCTTGTTATTAGTTGCTGACCTATTAATTCCATAATCCCAACTCCAATGAGCATTTCAAACATTCACACCCTGAGTACATAAATATTATCTGTGCCACAGTTACGTCAGCTTCTCACCTGCGATGCTTCACACATTGAGAACCATTTAATCGATGAGGTGATCGTACGGCAGGGTGAGGGGAGGCCGGAGAGGAGGGGGGTGCGCAAACGCATGCACAAATAGATCTTGGCAGGGGCACGCACCGGTGCACAACATAACATAGAGGGATGCAGAAGGCTTACTTGAATCTAATTTATAGTCTACGGATAAATTCTAATACATTTTTAAAACGTAATAAAATATGCGAAGTTTTTAATAACGTACTAATATAGAGACTTGTTCTTGTAATAATTTATAGATTTCACCAATCGACAGCTACATTATTACTGAGTAACATAGGTTATATTTTATTTCAGTAATAATAAGATTTCAGGCTAAAATTTCACGTTGGCGAAGCTGCGAGTACAGCTAGTAATAATATAATTTAAGAAATAATGTAGTAGTTTTGTGAATAATTATGCTACCTATAGGTATATTCATATAGGTAGGCCGTATATGTTATTATAGCCCGGTTAGTGGAGTGTAATATTAGGTTAACATCAGAACCTGGCGCAGGGATAACATTTGGTGTGACATAGCTAGATAGAAGGAGACCGTATCGGTGGCGATTACCACCAACAACAGCATTCCCAAAGAGGGCTGACGTCAGGCAGGCGGCCGGTCATAAAACATAGCCAAAACTTTAGCAGCATGCCAGATTTAGGTATGCTGCGCCGACCCCAAATAAATTGGGATAAGGGCAGGGGGATGATGATGAACAAATATATAATGTATGGTTACATTATATCGTCATATGACGTAATTATATAATTCGGGCTTGTCATATTTTAATGCCTGTACTTACTAATCTAGCCTAAAGTTACTAGGTTGTTATTTAGCACAAATATTTAAAATAGGGTTTAGTAAAATCATGCATATTATAAGCAGGGTGTTTGGTGAAATTGGAATCCCCTGGAAATAATCGAAAACACGGTAAAATCGACGGTTGTTCTATACAACCGTCGATATTAGTATCGACGGTTGAAAGGCTATTTGGTTCAAGTGTCAATTCTGTCATTTTAAAAATAAACCTTTAAGTAACAGCCTTTAGAGACCTTTTTCATATTTCACAATAATGTTTCTTATGCCTTTCAACTGTCGATATCCAACTAACCCAGTACTTATGAACCTAATAAAGGGAGTTCCTTCAACTAATTACACCCACACGCGTAAGTGTAGCGTGTGTGCATGGACGCCACCACACAGGTAGGCTCAGAAGGTTTAATCTATACAGTTTATGGACGGCTCAGACCTACAGTGTGAGTGTGGTATCTCCAGGAGCAGATAATGGCTTACCTTACATTCCCTGCCCTGTCAATTGTACCCACGAGGAACTGATGATCGCTTTTGAGGAAGAAGTGTGTGTTACAGAATACTGGACCAATAAAAATGTAGTCTTTTAGCCATCGACCCACTAAGAAGAAGAAGGAGAATCCATACATTAACGATAGAAAACTCGGGAAAATGATGTGGAATAAAACAAGAATAAATTTAATTTAAAAATCTTTTTTTGATTTTTCATTTTCCCTCAGATTAAACCTTCTGAGCCTACCTGTGTGGTGGCGTCCATGCACACACGCTACACTTACGCGTGTGGGTGTAATTAGTTGAAGGAACTCCCTTTATTAGGTTCATAAGTACTGGGTTAGTTGGACGATGAAGGATTGTAAAGGAACTATAATTATTTACATATCTTTACAACATAATCATAGTATCATAGCATCACGCCTGTATTCTCCGAAGGGGTACGCAGAGATTTACACAGCTGTAAACCAACATTTCACCAATGCTGTTCCCATGTAATAGGTGTTGAACCTATTGTCATCAACCGGGCACAAACTCCGTGCTGCTACTGCGAATTTCCTAACACTTAATAACACTTTGCCCGACCCAGGAATCGAACCCGAGACGTCCTGTTCAGCAGTCGCGCTTGGGACCACGAGACTAACGAGGCAGTTACATAATCACTTGTATATTTAATAAAAAAAAAACTTGGCTAGTTATTTTAATTCAAAAGGCACAGTCCCGAGACTGTAACAGGATCTCGTATTCCTATTGGGCAGTCATTAAAAATTGATGCGTAAAAGTCGTGTGATATTTTAGATTCACTATTTGTTTATAATATCTTTCGTGAGGTATACATAATCACGTTAATTATTGTTCAAAGGTTAATACAAAAAAATATATAGTGGCCACGGTAGGTACCTAAATAGATGTGGAAATAACTGTATTTCACAGAAGGCAGGCGTGCCCATTATTAATTTCTAAATTAACTGCATTTGTCATGTGATTACTCAACCTAATTGGTCATAATGCTAGAAAGTCTCTTGATAGATATCTATTTTATAAAATGAATTCACGTCTGGCTATTTGATAAAAAAGAAAAAATACACACATGACATTGGTAACGTAATTATCTAACGCCTTTTTTAATTGCACGCTAGTACAGTTGGGAACACAAGTTATATGTTGAGATTTATTGTTTATAATAATAATAATAAAAAATAAATAAATATTTTTTATTTCGATAGGTTGTTAACAAAGGTTACAGGTACAGTAATATGATACCTACAATATAATGACCATAAAGTATTATCTCCTGGCTCCCAAACTAGGTTTATAGCCTGTGACTTGGGGACCATTATTTATTAGTAAAAAAGCCTTGACTACTTAATAGACAAAAGAAGAAGTATTTAAGGAAGAATTAATATTCTTCTTTTCTTAGACAAGATGTAAAAAGAAAACAACAATTCAACTAAAATAATTCTTAAATAAAATAAAAATCAAAGAAAAAAGATTAACCCTTAAAAACATTGGTAAAGTTTCGGCAACGTTGAGCCAAAAACCCCACGCAATACGACTTCATTCAACTACTATTACTAAACCAGAAAAATGTTATTTAGTATTATCTACAATACAATACTAGAACACTAATAACAGGTCCAAAATAATAAAAACCAGTAGCAACAATATCGCAACAACTTCAAAATGCATAAGAAATAAGAACATTGTTGATTATGTAACATCTATACTTATAATAAAATCGTAACTCGAAAGCCCGAAAATTTCAAATTCGCTTTTTGGATTTTTTTTCTTTCGTAATGTGTTATTTAATCGATACCATTTCCAAATCTGTTGTTTTTAAAATTTGAGTATTTTTGTCTGTTTGTATGTCCGAGGTTGGCGTCCAAACCAAGAAAAAGAAACAACTGAAAATTTGTAAAAAATATCGTCAAAAGCCGGGTCAACTTATAGGCTATTCAAAATTGTGCACTTCCTCAAGGGAGCTGAGCAGTGATATTAAACATCTCACACTCAGAATCTAAATTGGACGGATTTCAATAAAAAATGCATTGTTGTATAGCTTATCAAAAATGATAAGCACTTCAAAAGGTATCATTGCGCTTTATCATATGGGGACCAAGCATTTACCGGTTTAATATTTTGATTAGTAGATTGTGAATGCCTATTTTAGCGACATTGCCAGCTAAGTAATTAGTTGCATGCCGTACACAGGTGACTGGCACAGTGTAAGTATAACGATCGAATCCCGGTACAGGATACTATTTTTGCATATTTTTAATTTTGATAATACAAGGTTTATCTGTTATTTCGCAGAATAACAACGTTATTTCAGTTTTTCGTTTCTTTTTGTAATATAAACCCACTTTTTATGTGTTTCTCTTGCTGTCCCATATCAGTATGCTGAAGCTTAGTGAAGATATTACACGTTAGCGTTATGTAAAATTTTTATCAATCAGATCTCATCATTATCATGGTACTTCTTTCCATAGAAAAGTCATTTTTAAACTGTGTCTTAAATTATATAAAAGAAAAAAAAAAAAACCAAAAAATATACCAATCGTAGATCCATTTTGGATCTACGTTTGGCTACCAACTCGCCTGATGGAAAGCGACGGTGTGGCCGAGGATGTGGCTGTGGTGGCTGGTAAACAGCCGTGGTCGAAGCCTCCGACCAGTGTTGTGTTGCCTGTTTTGCACCACCCAGGGGCTACGTGTAGGGATTCTATTTTAAGGGTGCACTCCTACGGACGCGGGCAACTCAGCCCCCAATACCTATTTAGTAACAAAACTAGACATTTCCTCAGCCTGACCTTAGCATTAATTTAATTGCCTAATCCATAAGTAGGTAATAGCGAAACATCAAATAAGCATTACTGACGATTTTGTTAGAGGCTGTCCAGCTATTGAGGTGGTTGGAGAGTACATTCTCGATGATATCCAATAAAATACCGTGTAAAACATTGCTTAACCTCAGCGAATGTTTACTAAGCGGAGATTGGAACAGACTATCAGTACCTGCATCTTGGGCATTCGTTTTATAGATCGGGTATTAAATGTTGGAAAAATAAACAACAAGCCAGACCCAAGCTCTACTGAAAACTCCATTAAGAAACTCAACAACACTTTTTTCGACCTGGTGATCAAACCCAAGACTTACCTACGCTTATACTCACTTGCAATGACTAGACTATTAAGTCAGTTTTTCTAAGATGCTCTTTACACTGCACAAGATTGATGATCAATAATATTTTCATTTTTAAATGAAGATGCAGTGACGGAAAATGAAAAAATTATGCTTAGAGTCATGTTGAAAAGACGAGGCAGGTGTAAGTGGAAATTCTGAGATCCCTAAATGGATATAAATTGACCCACCGAAACTCACTAAAAGGTCAAAAAAGTAGTGCTCACAACCGGCACGCGTGTATTAACAGACGTATGAACGTGATAGAAGCAAAAAGAGTATGTAAGGATCTTAGCAGGTGGCGTTCTATAGCGTCTGCCTACCTGAAGCCTAGGCCGAAGACGTGAATTTATGTATGTACCTATGTATGTGACATTATCATTTTGGCCAACACATATTGTCATGCCGTCAGTTCTGCGCCTGATGTCACTCCGGACGTGTCGGATTGCCATCCCACCGGAATACGTGAGTGAAGAAAGAGGGAGTGCACTCCATAGAGATAGGACGCCGGTATAGTCATTCGGGAACGTTCAGTCGGGAGTACTCCCGGTATCGAAGACAACGGCGACTTATCAAATTTTTCGGTAATACTATTGGGAAACGGAAAATAACGTAAGATCATCTATGTCGCATATAGCTTTCAGCTGGTTGTACTGCTGCCGAATTCGTTCATCGTCCGTGTTTCTCAATAAATATATATCTGTTGGTTTTCAAGGCTCAAGTGAATAGGTATTTTGTGGTCAAGCGTATTCCATCATCAATTACATCATTGCTTAAAATCAGGCGAGTTGGCGGTCAAACGCAGGCCCATTGAGATTATGTAAAAATCTAATTGATGAGTGGAATCCTATTCCAATTCCAATTCCAATTTTGGATAATTATGGCTCCATCGGGTTAACGATGATTCTGCCAATGTCAAGGTTGGATAAAACACGTTATATACATTAACAAAATTTGACCAGTGGGAAAGCCAAGGTACGGTTCACAATAAAAGTTAAGCAATTAGTGTTTTGTTAGTGTTTAGTAATAAAAAAAAGAATAAACAATAGAGATTAATAATTATCAGAACTTAGATTAGTGTACCAACAACAAGGTTCTTGCATCGTATAATCTACACCACTTCAAAAGTTGTATCCGACAGCTGATATAGCGCCCCCACATATCTACAGACATGTCGCGTGTGCTGTGGAAAAATCCAAGCAGGAGTCAGACCCTAGACACGCACTGTATGACGGCCAGTTACCAGCACAACACCTAACCACCTAACAAGCCAGGCACAGTCATTTAAAACTGACCGAGGTAGTGTCAGGATGCCCAGTCGAGACTCACCGCAAAACTGAGGCTAGGAACTTTTCCACCACCCGCTAACAAATTAAGCATAAAGTGAACCTACCTGAACACAATTTTGGACACGGCAAGTGTGGATCTAGGCAACCAAATAATTAAAATTGTACCATCGACATGAAGATGAAGAATCGTTTATTAATATATATTATTATATTGTAAAGTAATCCTAATCCGGATAAATACTCCAGGCGCTCTGACCGCTAAGCCATTTCGACCTCTGCTTACTACCGCGAATTCGTATAAAATCTGTACGATATTGTATTAACTGCAAAGTAAGTCGTGTCGGTTCGGTCACCTGTATAGGGACTAAATAGATAGAAGACGTATTAAAATGTGGAAGAAGTATTCGCGGTAGTGAGCAGAGGTCGAGATGGCATAGCGGTCAGAGCGCCTGGAGCATTTATCCGGGAGGCGCAGGTTCGAATCCTGCTCACGACCGTATTTTTATTTCCACAAAAATTTATAACTTATGAGTTTGCTATGATTTATCTGTATGAGTTTGGGTTGCTAGGGCAACTGTCAAGTATCTGAAAAGTCACGGCTGTCTGTATGAGGGTGGCGTCAATGAGGTTAGACAAAAATATAATAATGCAACAATTATTACCAAAAGGAAGGGGTGGAGGGTCTGACTTCAACGAACGTACCTGACCTTCTCAAAAAAGGCAGGTTAATAAACTGAACCGTCGAGCAAGCATTCTTCATGTATGTAAGATAAAATCTATAGTTTCTGCCTACTGGAATGGGAATCAGGTGTGAGTTGGTTTGTATGATTAATTGAAATCTTAGTTTGGCGTTAATACTACTTTGACGTGAGCAAAGCCACGGGTACAGCTAGTTAATAAATATAGCACTTGTAAAAATTACAACGACACAACTGTAATAATATATTGATCAGTTACGCCTTAATTATTGTTCACCGGTTCTTACTCACGTGCATTTTTCGGGATTGCCCGACTACGCACGTGAGTAGTAACCGGTGAACAATGATTAATATGAATATGCCTCACGACATTATTATAGACTTGCTGGACACGGGACTTGGTCCATGTGGATGTCGGAAACGAACACTCAGCCCGCGGAAGGTTAATTCTTTTTCTAAAATAAATTTTGCCTAAGTTGCTCCTTACAACTATCAGCCAGTGAAAGTCCCGTCAGCCGTTTCAGGGCTTAAGAACAGACAGACAAAATTTTAAACTGTTTCTTTGTTTTTACTAATGTATACAGGTGAATTTTTCAAAACTGCGTAGGTATTAGGATTTTTGGAAAATCAATATTCCTAGCTAAGAATTGGATCTTAGATCATGTGACTAATCGGTCACCTGTATAGGGTCTGAATAAAAATTTGGAAGAAGAATTCGAGGTAGAGAGCAGAGGTCGAGATGGTTTAGTTTAGTAGTCAGAGCGTCTGGAGTACCTATTTATCCGGGAGGCGCAGGTTCAAATCGTATTTTTATTTCCACAAAAATTTATAACTTTAGTGTTCGCCACGCCTGCGTTATTAGTTCGGAAGATTTATCTGTGTAGCTTTTTTTTGTTGTTTTATGTAAAGGTGCATACAAGCGCCTGTCATCAAACTCCAACATAACAAATTCGATTAATTATTTTAAGTTACAAAAATGTATATGGTGATATCAGGCCCCCGTTAGTACAAAATAATTTACATATAATTATTTATAGTAGTCCACCATTAAAAAAGCTTGTACAAAATAAAATAAAACAAAAAAGTTCAATAAAATTAGAACTATGACGTGTGTGTGATATTAAAAAAAGCCTCAATGTCACTTTAAAAATCAATCAACCAAAAACAAATCACAATTTCCTAAAAGAACAATGTTATGTAATTGAATGTACACACACACACACACACAACACTCACACCGACACGAGTTCATTCACACAAGACCTTGACATGATTACGCTCAATGAAATTTAGTGAGCGTTGCGCACACACACGCAGCACTCACACTAGCGCGTCAATGTACGACACGTGGCAAGATGCGCACGATTCGTTATGTAAATCTTTGACATAATAGCTTGTTAATATATTTTTATGTAGAATTGTTAAGGGTTTTTGTTCTTTTAAATATAATATATAAAAAATCTCAAATAAGCTTTTTTGAAATTATTTTTTACGTGCGCCCTCTTGAGCCACAGGTTGTGGGGTTCAAATCTGGCAAATGTGACTTTTTCAGATTCATATTTTTTTTTCAGTTAATCTAAGACAACGTAGAGATACGCTGAAGGAAAACATGGCCAGGCAACCTGACGATATTTTCGAGATCTGATGGTCTGAAATCGCCAACCCGTATTGAGCTAGTGTGGTGATCAATGCTCGTGCCTTCTCTGTATCTCTTCTCTGCGCTCTGCAGGAGGATTGTTATAGGCTGGTTTTGTGTATGAACGCTTATTCATATGTCGATAGATCTAGAATCTGATGGCTATATTTTTTTTGGCGTTGTCGTTTTGAATCATATTCTTTTCATCTACCGGGCAAGGTTGGCGGAGTTTATGAGATATAGGCTTTTGCACTGCGTGTCGTGGGTTGATTTCCGCACGGAATAAAATCATTTCTATGTTAAAAAAATGTTCAGATTTTGAATACTAATCTTTTATGATAGTATGATCACACATGTTTAATGCAAATAAATTGTTTTGATTTGATTTGTGTCTTTAAATGCCTCCACGACAAAGAATGAAAAGATAGAGGTAGTGTTTAATAAAATCCTGACACATTCTCAATATCGCTTTAGCCAAACCTAAGGACTGGAACCTGGAACCTAAGGAAGGAAGGCTCATGTTCAGCGACCGAACAACCATCTACAAGACCATTGAGACAGTCTTCACATTTAGTTTAAGTTGCCTCGTGGGTTCAATGGTCTCAAGCGCAGCTGCTGAGAATAAGGCCGTGGGTTCAATTCCCGGGTCGCGCAATGTGTCATTAAGTTTATGTGATGGAAAATTCTCAGTAGCAGCCCGGAGTTTGGATTCGTGCCCGGTAAATGGCAATAAGATTACCACCTACATATGACTTCAATAACAATATTACTGAAATGTGGATGTACAACTGTTTATAGCTCTGCCTACCGTTCAAGGAATACAGGCTTGATGCTATGTAACAATAAACACAACACATAGATCTTCAAACAATATATTGTAAAAGTCAACGACTGCTGGAACGTGTTTGTAGTTTATTCTCGATAATTGCTAAAGCTATTTTCATGCGGCTCTCTTGTTAGCACACTTGCATAAACGGAGACATGAATATATGAATAAACATTACGTCTCTGTAGAGATGACTCCATGCCTCGTGGATCACGCATATACTCATTGGAGGTTAGGCAGAGATCTACTGTTTGTACACACACATTTCAGAAGCCATTAAATCGTTTTCTGGCACAATAAGGAACTCCGAAAATATCCTAACATTTGAACATTGCCCAATCGAAGTTTATAGGCTTTTAATTATTTGCGATACTTAAAATTATTTTTCATCATGAACCATGTGTTATTCCAGAATTCATCATGCGTAATTATGGGGTTAACATAAATGAATTCCTATAAATCTTCTAATATATAATAAATTAATAAATAAAAAACTAAAAAAAGCTTTTGTAACTAGTCGAACTAAAAAGTAGAAATAATTTTCTATAAATGCAAAAACAAAATGGAGTGATTATGAATAAAACATTTTATCGTAAAAAACAGGGGGGGGGGGGGGGTTAACTTCCAAGATTTTCTTACATAGTTAGTTAGTTAGTCACAGGTAAAGCTAATAAAAGCGTGTTAAAATCTCGTGCCACAGTGTTTGTTATTGAACTCCTCCGAAACGGTTCGACCAATTTTTATGGAATTTTTTGTGTATATTTGGTAGGTCTGAGAATAGGGCGTAGGCTATTTGTTTTACCCCTAGGTGATAAGGGTGGCCCTGTCCAGAAAATGTATATGGCAGAACAACGTTTGCGGGCCACAGCTAGTAGTATATAAATATTATATATATTTATAATAAATACTGGTGGTGAAATGTGGGTGTACAACTGTGTACACCTCTGCCTACCCCTTCGGGGAATACAGGCGTGATGCTATGTTATGTTATAATAAATAAAAAATGCATTTATTTTCTTCCACAAATTATAAATTTAATAATAACTTTCGTGAGGCATATTCAGATTAATTAATGTTCATCGGCTATATGCACGTGAGTAGTAACTCACGTGCATTCTTCGGGTTTGCCCGACTAGGTCCGAATTCGAATCGAATCCCTTAGGCATGAGCTGAGTCTTTAGTTCGAAACTAGTCGGGCAAACCCGAAGAATGCACGTGAGTAGTAACCGGTGAACAATAATTAGTATTGTATAGGTATATATTAATATAAACATAAAATACAATAAGTAACTATAAATATGTTGGTCAGTTTAGGAATTTTGCTAGTGTAAAGATGTGAAATGTGGATGTACCTACCTACCCCTTCGGAGGATACAAGCGTGATAAGCTATGTTTATGTTGTTGGCAACACCAACAAAACATTATATGTAATAGCTATTTTAATTCTTATATGGTATCAATTTGAATATTGTTCATTCACTATATCTATCACTCATTCATTTGTTACAATTCTCTCTCTCTCTCGAATTTTGGATTGCCGTCAAGGCAGACGTGTTTCTGTTGTGCATAAAAATAAATAGTGTGTAAAAGTAAAAGGACTTTTGAATTGCCAGCAAGCCTCCGCCCACTATCTACCACCAAGAAATTCTTCATACAGTCCACAAATCCTACATTTTGGTCAATCGAGCCGGATAGTGGTGGCGTGGCTACGAGTGTGTCGGCAACGCAACGTGTTTTTCTACAACTACAAAGAGCGAGAAGCAGCCTTCTGCGACATCCGCGAGGTTCGAAGAGCAATTTAAAACCTGCAACGAAGGAGAAACATCCATTTGCAGTATTATCAGAAGATACGATATTGGAAAATAAAAGCGGTTAGAAGTCCTGATTTGACTATTTCCTGTCTGTGGTCTCCGTCAACGCGTCATAAGCCAAGCAGCGAATCAGAGGCCTTCGCGGCGTGCAGCGATTCGATCTTCATACAAGTCGCGCGTGTCGCCTGTCAACCAATCAGCGGCGTTTCAACGGGTTACTTCATTCGTTCACTTCCGTATTGCGCAAGCGAAACTGTGGCGTCGTTCGCCATCTTGCGCAGTAAATTTTACAACATTTTTATGTTGCAAGTTGAACTTACAAGAAAGTTTTACCATAGTGACTTTATTAATTTAGTGTTATCTAGTATTGCATTAAGTTCGAATCGTTAAAGTTAAAGAGTCTTATAATAGAATTGCATTATGGCTGAGCTAAAGAAGCTCGTCTCTTCAAGGGGATATGTGAAGGGCACTATTACGAGGCTGTCCCTACAAAGTTTTGTAACTGACTCATACGAAAGCTTAGTCGCAAAGAGGGATCGGTTGGTTAAAACTTTTACTGAGTATGATGAGATCAATAAATTGATCTTGTCACTGGATCCTAGTGATGCAGAAAATTACAGTGAAATTGAAGATAAATATTATGGCATCATCTCTAATTTAAATATTGAAATTGATAAAAAACAAAGCCAGGTCGGGCATCAAGTTGGGCAGGAACATAATGTGCATAACAATAATAACCCTAAGATACGTTTACCTGCAATACACATTGGTCAATTTACTGGTAAGTACAGTGAATACACTCCATTCATAAATCTTTTCAATTCTGTAATAAGTAAAGATACTACGTTAGATAATGTTTCTAAACTTTATTATTTAAGGTCATTTCTTAAAAATGAGCCTTACGATTTGATAAAAAACCTGCCACTTACCAGCGAAAGTTATCCAGAAGCCCTCAGATTATTAGATGAAAGATATAACAATAGGTTTATTATTGTTAATGAACTTATTTCTTCTCTCTTAGATATTAAAGCTTTAATAAAGTCTTCCTCGCAAAATATTAGAGAGTTTGTATCCCAGATAAAACAAATACTTATATCATTAAAAAATTTAGGATCTAAAGTCGAGGAATGGGATGAGATTGTGTTATGTATTTTGTTACGCAAATTGGATACCTACACTTCGCGGGCCTACCAGTTGGAGCGAGATGGGGTGAAATATCCCACAGTCCAACAGATATTGGATTTTCTCGAGAGAAGGGCATTGGCTCTAGAGAATTCTGAACCTGTGGCCCCGCCCAAGAAGGCAGTAGTCAACATAACATCAAGCTCATCAGGTAACAAAACTTGTTTCTATTGCAATGCTAGTGACCACAAGCTATTTAATTGTAAAACTTTCAAATGCTTACCTGCCAAAGAACGATTTGAGTTTGTTCAAGATAAAAAGTTATGTCAGGTCTGTTTAAATCAACATGAAAAGAAATGTAGGTTCCATTTCAAGTGCAGTGAGTGCAAGAAATCCCACAACTCACTTGTTCATTATGAACCATCACCTGTTACATTAATGTCAGGTAACACATTTAATGACATTTTACTTCCCACAGCTATGGTCAAGCTTGTAGGCAAGGATAACTGCGAAGTTCATGTGAAGGCTATCCTCGATTCAGCGTCCCAAGTGTCCATGATAACAAGTAGGGTTGTCGAGAAACTGAAATTGGCTCCTGTTCAAAATAGATTAGATATAATAGGAGTCTCAAATTCAAAACATACTTCCATGTTTTCTGTGCCTGTGAACTTGTGTTCATTAACATCCAATTTTAAAACTTCGTTAAATTGCCAGGTGGTTAAGAAAATAATGTGTAAACTACCCCATAGCAGTATAGATATTTCTAAAATAAAAATCCCTGCCAATACTGTTCTGGCGGATGAAAATTACCACACACCATCTGAAATAGATCTGTTAATTGGGGCGGATGTGTTTTTCCAGGTCCTGTTGCCGCTTGAGAGTGGGAATATAACACAACCTCAATTAATAAACACAAGGTTTGGACATGTTGTAGCGGGAGGGCTGCCTGCACAGCAGGCCTCTAGGTCTAAGGTAAACTCTTTGCTTTGCTTAACATGTAAGTCTGATGTTAATGAAACTTTATCACGCTTTTGGAAGGCTGAACAAGTATTGGAAACATTCAATGAAAATTTAACTGAACATGAGCTCGCTGAGAGTAGTTTTCAAAATTCAGTTCAAATTGTAAACAAAACATTTTATGTTGATATGCCTTTGAAGGTGCCAATAGAGAATGTAAATAATACACTTGGTAACTCATTTGATTCTGCATATCATAGATTTCTTAACTTAGAAAAAAAATTACAAAAAAATTCATTATTACAAATTGAATACAATAAGTTTATTAATGAATTTATAACACTAGGTCATGCTGAATATGTGGACCTTAGTTCTTATAATTTAAACAAGGATTCTGTATATTTTTTACCGCATCATGCTGTCATAAATGAAAGTAGTAAAACAACAAAGGTTAGGGCAGTATTTGATGCCTCAATGCAGACAAAAAATAAAGTTTCACTTAATGATTTAATGTTGAATGGGCCTCCTGTTCAAAAGGAGCTTTTTGATATAGTTTTATTGTTTCGCTTTGGTGATTATACCTTTTCAACTGATATTCAGAAAATGTATAGGTGTGTGATGCTTAATCCTCAATTTACACTGCTACAAAATATTCTTTTCCGCAATAACACTCAGGAAGAAATAAAATGCTTACGTCTAAAGACTGTTACCTATGGTTTGAAAAGCTCAGCTTACCTAGCCACGCGTTGCCTCAAGGAGCTTGCAATAAGGTTTGGAAAGGATTACCCACTAGGTGCTAATATATTGCTCAATAACTGTTATGTTGACGATGTGCTTTATGCAGACTCAAATCTAAATACTATGCTAGATGCAAGGAAACAGTTACAAGTAGTGCTTAGCTTGGGGAATTTTAATACTCACAAATGGGCGTCAAACTCACCCACAATACTAGATGATATTCCAAATTCTCAAAGGCAGTTTGATGAGCTTGAATTACAAAAACAAGAATGTAGCATGAAGGCTTTAGGCTTAACAATTAACATGAAACAAGATTGCTTTAAAATTGCTTGTCCTGCATTACCTAACACTGATAAACCTATGAAAAGGGATATTTTAAGTTACATAGCACGTTTCTATGATCCTATGGGTTTTATTAGTCCTATAGTTATAAAAGCTAAGGCATTAATGCAACGACTTTGGTCAGAGGGGTATAGGCTGGAATGACATTGCACCTGAAAGCATTAGAGTGGATTGGCTTTATTTTATTGAAAGTTTAGCTAAAATGCATGTCATTGAATTACCTAGAAATGTTCCAGTTCCCGAGTCAGCTGTCTCAGTGCAGTTGATTAGTTTCGCTGATGCTTCCAGCACCGTTGGCTATGGGTGTGTTGTATACCTACGTGTAGTCAATGTATCAGGCAAAGTTACGGTATCGTTACTCTGTTCCAAGTCGCGAGTCAATCCTATAAGTAAAAAGTTATCTGTACCAAGATTGGAATTAAATGCTGCACATTTGCTTGCTATATTAATTGACAGAGTCTATAATATTTTAAAGTTAAAGATTAAAATTGACTGTGTTGTGTTATATTCAGATTCTCAAGTTGTTTTAGCTTGGCTAAAAATAGAAACAATTAGATTGTTACCTTATGTTGCAAATAGAGTAATAATTATTAAGGAAAAAACATCAGCTTGGACTTGGCATTATGTAAGGTCGCAGGACAACCCTGCCGATTTAATTAGTAAAGGAGTAGATCCCCGTGAACTGTCCTCATGCGCTCTGTGGTGGCACGGGCCCTCATTTTTGCACTCTCCTACTTATTCATTTGAAGAAAGTAGTGTAGATGTAGCACTGCCTGTTGACTTACCTGAGCTGAAGGTTGTCACTGATTCAGCGGTTTCTTTGATTGTTCAAAGTGATCATGACTGTTTCCAATTTTTAAGCAAATTTTCTAATTTTAATAAAATTATTAGAATAATGGCGTATGTAATAAGATTCATACACAATCTCAGACCTAACAATACTAAGACTTTAGATTCTTATCTTCATAGTTCTGAATTACAAGAAGCACTGATGTTAATTTTAAAAAATGAACAATATATTTATTTTAAGGATGAAATAAATGCTTTAGAAAATAATGCAAACGTAAAAGGTCCCTTAAAACCGTTACATCCCTTCTTAGATAGTCAGGGTTTAATTAGAGTGGGGGGTCGTCTTCAAAATACAGACTTTTCATTTGCACAAAAACATCCAATTATATTACCGAAAGGTTCATTTATAACTGATCTTATAATTAGTCATGAGCATTTAAGATTGTTGCATGCCGCACCTAAATTGATGCTAGCTCATTTAAATCAAAAATATTGGATTATAAATGGTGTACGAGAAATAAAAAAGATAACACATAAATGTATTCCGTGTTTCAGATTAAAGGCCAACACTGCAAAGCAGCTCATGGGTTCCTTGCCTCAGCAGCGTATCACTGCCGCCCGACCGTTTGAAAGGGTTGGAATAGACTTCGCTGGCCCCGTAGATGTAAAAAATTCTCGATTAAGACGTGCCATAATTTCAAAAGGTTACGTTTGTGTTCTAGTCTGCTTTGTTACTAAAGCTGTTCATCTTGAACTTTCTTCAGATTTGTCAACTGACTCGTTTTTAGCCTGTTTTAAACGATTTATCTCGCGTCGCGGGTTGCCCAGTGAAGTCTTTTGCGACAATGGCGGGTGTTTTAGAGGGGCAAGCAACCAGCTGGCTGATTTGTATAAGCTGCACGCTTCTGCCGGTCATCAAACATTGGTACAAGAATATGCTTCTCAACAAGCCATAACATTCCATTTTACACCTAGTTATTCACCAGTGTTTGCTGGGCTTGCGGAAGCGGCCGTAAAAAGCATGAAATTTCATTTGAAACGTATTGTATTAAAATCGTTATTAACTTATGAACAATTAAACACTGTGCTGGCTC
Source organism: Xylocampa areola (assembly GCA_935421205.1). Classification (NCBI taxonomy): domain Eukaryota; kingdom Metazoa; phylum Arthropoda; class Insecta; order Lepidoptera; family Noctuidae; genus Xylocampa; species Xylocampa areola. The sequence continues at coordinate 675,141 of OW285215.1, forward strand.
AAATTGAGGCAGTATTAAATTCTAGGCCTTTGTTACCTATGTCTGCTGATAGCTCTGATTTTAGTTACCTCACGCCAGGGCATTTTCTAATAGGAACTTCTATGGTTGCGTATCCTGAGACCAATGTTGCTGATGCACCTGTGCATAGACTTAAGCATTGGCAGTTATGTAATAAATTAACTCAGCAATTTTGGAATGTATGGCATAAATATTATTTAAATACTTTGCAAAATAGACCTAAATGGCGTGATGATTTTCCTAATGTAACTGAAGGCATGTTAGTTATTTTAAAAGACCCAAATGCGCCACCATTGTTTTGGCCAATGGCAAGAATTGTAAAAGTTTTTCCTGGTAAAGATGGCAAAGTTAGAGCGTTAAATTTACAAATTCCAAATGGGAAAATCTATACTAGGTCCTTGTCAAGTATCTGTATTTTACCTTTTAATTATAATAGTAACGATTAAGTACATATTATTGTAAGATATTGTTTAACATAATGTAAAGTAGCTAAGTCTATTATTGTAAACGCCGACAAAACTATGCTTTATAGTTTATTAAGTTTTTATTTGAAATGTTTGTTTACCTAAGGTCATAAGCTTCAACTCAACTTATCCCTTATATTGAATTAAACTTGTAGTTTATTTTACTAAATAAAAAGGTGTGTTTGATTATACTTTTTGGATTTTATAATACTAATGTAAGTTTCTACTATTACTAATTTAGTTGATCTAGAGTTAAACTGTATTTAAATGTACAACAATACTGTAAGCTAGGGTATTAGAAAAAAAGAGACTGTACAAGTTCATGTATTTTATTTTGTTAACAATAGCATAGTTGTTTGCTGCTAAGGTGGGCAGCATGTTGGCAACACCAACAAAACATTATATGTAATAGCTATTTTAATTCTTATATGGTATCAATTTGAATATTGTTCATTCACTATATCTATCACTCATTCATTTGTTACAATTCTCTCTCTCTCTCTAATTTTGGATTGCCGTCAAGGCAGACGTGTTTCTGTTGTGCTTAAAAATAAATAGTGTGTAAAAGTAAAAGGACTTTTGAATTGCCAGCAAGCCTCCGCCCACTATCTACCACCAAGAAATTCTTCATACAGTCCACAAATCCTACATATGTTATATTTACCAATAAATATTACAAATTCGAATTTTTGTGAGTACGGATAGATGTTTGTTACCATTTAATGCAATACTACTAAACGGATTTGGATGAAATTCGGCACACAGATAGCTTACAACCCAGATTGACACGTAATATACTTTTTATCTCGGCTGCACTTAATTTTGAAGTCGACAAAGACGAAGTCGCTGGTCGAAGATAGTATGAAATAATTTATTTATACCATTTAATTACAAAGCATCACGCCTGTATTCTACGAAAGGGTAGGCAGAGGTGTACACAGTTGTACAGCCACATTTCAGCAATTCTCAAGTCCCAGGTAATAGGTAATAAGCCTATTGATATCTACCGGGCACTTATCATAACTCCGGGCTGCTACTGAAAATTTCCTAACAGAAAAACTCAATAACACTTTCCCCGACCCGGGAATCGAACCCAAGACCTCCTCCTTCTCCAGTCACGCTTTGGAATACCAGACCAATGATGTTGATAAAAAACAAGCCTATCATGTGTTAACTAAAAAGTAAAACAGACATGGCCAACGTATTTTTATTTTTATTATTTGAGAGGAATTCGTTTTAATTTATAATTCTTTTTGAACGTGACATAATTAAGTGTAAGTAAAAAAATTATTCCATTTAAGAATTCATTATACCTAGGTACCTATGGGGTTTACATAAATTAACATTGTTCATATGAACATTAACATAATATAACTAGGTACCTATACACTTCGCGTTGCTGGTGTAAAGATATTTATAAATAATTTATTTATACCATTTAATTCTTACTCAAATAAAATGTAGGTACTTGACTTATAAATTAACCCTTTAATGCAAGTGTCCTTATATTTATAAATTCAAGTGCATATTTGCGAACAATACATTATTAGCCTTGAGACATCAGGAAAACATACAGGAAAGGTTACTTGGTGTGACGAAAATCATTTACCTATTGTAATGGTCCTTAATAAAAATAATATAAATAATGGATTATACATGGCCAACGGACTGATAGCGAGAAGTCTCGACCAACACCTTAAGAGGCTCTCGTTGACCCAGATGGGTGATACAAACAGCAGTACTCCTCGATACGGCACGCATTCTGAGGAGGTTCCTCTCTTTGGGCCCTAACCACCGGTGGCGTGGACTCTGTTCCCGATGCCGGTGGTCTACTATATTTTATATTTATAAATGTATATTGTTTTTTGCAATTGATATATATATATATATATATAGTAAAAAATATAATGTATATGTAAAGCTAATGAATAAACGAAATGTAAATAAGTGCCTATACTGTTTGAAATAAATATTTGAAGATATTTAAATAAACATTTTTTACAGTCCGTTCAACTGATTTTGACTTCTATTGCGTTGGTGGCATGACAAATGGCAGCTGCAGTAAAAAGTTGGTATTGGCACCACTTTTTTGCTTTAATGCCATCCTTATATCTACGAAATAGAAGTGAAAATCGGTTGAACAAACTGTAAAAAAAGGTTTATTTAAATTTCTAATCCTTATCATATAATTAAATAAGTGTATCAATAAATTGACAGTAGAGACAGTAATACAGTGACTACTCGAAACTTCGACTCTTACGTCTTGCAGTGTTATCAGATTTATTTATGCAGTAGTAGCCTAGTGGTATGACCGTTGGACTGACAAGTCAAAGGTCGCAAGTTCAAATCCAAGGCACGCTTAACTGACTTTTCAAAGTCATGTGCGTAAAATTTTTTTTTTTTTTTTGATGGTGAAGGAAAACATCGTGAGGAATCCAGCACACCTGAGATATGTTCTCGATGGTGTGTAAAGTTATGTCAGAGACCTACGGGTGGTTTAAATTCTGACACTAGATTGTTCATCAACCACACGATAAGTGAGAAAATATTCGATTTATAAAAAGGAAACATTAAATAATTATGGAGGAACGAGGTGTGGTACAGATAAATCTTCCAAACGCATTAACGTATGCGTAGCATACTCTTAAGTTATAAATTCTGGTAAACAGAAATATACGGTCACGAGCAGGATTCGAACCTGCGTCTTCTGGATAATTACTTCAGGCACTCTGACCACTACCCCAAATTCTTCTTCCGCATTTTAATACGTCTTTTGGTGACATCATCGGTACCTATTCAGTCCCTATACAACACCTAGATTTTTCGAAAGTCATGTGCATATTATAAATTAATTATCATTTACTTGAAACGGTGAAGGAAAACATCGTGAGGAAACCAGCACACCTGAGAAATGTTCTCGATGGTGTGTAAAGCTATGTCAGAGACTAACGGGTGGTTTAAACTTTAATACAAGGTTGTTTATCAACCACACGATAAGAAGAAGTATTTTATGATAGCAATGAGTCCACGATACGACCAAATGACCGCACTATTTCACGTTTTCATTCGTGATCTAAATTGATCGCATGCGTAAAACTTTTTTCGCAATTACGCTTGTTGTAGGTACTCGAGGCATTGAGTACATGGTGCAAACTTAGATTGCTGACGTAACTTCCTACAGCCATGAAGACAAAGATGATAACTCCACAATTATTTAATCCAGAAAAAGAAAGTTGAAGCAAATTATAGATACTCGAACATTCTTCTTCTTATCGTGTCGATTACAATTTAAATTGAGTCAGCCCGAAATTTTTCGACGAGTTTGGCACTTTCAGTAGCATCCATCAGCTCCTCTGATGTGCAAGCAGCAGGACAGGCAGGACACGGTATCAAGTGTCCCATCGTTTATGGAGAACTCACTCGAACATTTATGGAGAACCCTGAGAAAGGAGAATTTTGAGAATGGTACGTTTTGCGGATGGCGTGCATTTTGCGAAAGGTACATTCTGCGACTGAGTCCGTTGAAGGTTTAAGAAAATTTGCTAGTGGAAGTCCATTACAATGGATGCCAGTAAATATGATAGAAATATGAAATGTATTTAGCAATATCTCCAGCTACTTCTACACTAGTAAAGGTAGGCATGCCATTACCTGTGCACCCAGGCCCATCCGCAAATACGACCAACTAAATATTCTAGACGTATTTGGCCCTTTATGACGGAGCTGATAGACAGAGCGTGCAGCCCAACAACTAATACTGTGGCAATTTGGGCATACTTTGCCATATGGAGAAAATAGTTTTTTGTTCTACTATATACTACATAAACTTAAAATATTACCTATAGATTTATATAACATAACATAATAATAAGGTCATTAGTCATTAGTCATTTATTCATGAACAATTTACATTGTATTTGAATGATTACAAAATCGGAAAAACATAAGATAAGAATAAAAAATATAGTATAAAAATAAAAATGCAAAACAATGTCAATAAAAACTCATTCTTCACACATTTAATAATATTAGTAATTAAATAAAATAAATTCAAATTTGATTACTTAATATTTATTGTTTAAAACTACATTTTTTGCGGTGCTGTTCAGTTTTTAAAGATCCTCTATAGAGTACAGACATTTCTCTAACAAGAACTTTTTAAGATCTTAATTTAAACGAACTAATATAAACAGTGTTTTTTAAATCTATGGGTAATTTATTAAATAGTGCTACAGCTTGATATCGCGGACTATGCTTAACAACATTGAACCGAGGACTTATAACGTGATGGAGGTCTTTTCTGCGGGTGGTTTCTCTTATCAGTTTTTCTTGTGATGTTTCGTAATCATGAATGTATTTACTAAAGTGGCACAATAACACTAATATATAGTGGTGGTGTACACACAGAGGTGTACACAGTCGTACACCCACATTTCACCAATGCTGTTATTAAGTCCCATGTAATAGGTGGTGAGTCTATTGCCATCAACCGGGCACAATTCCAAACTCCGAGCTGCTACTGAGAATTTCCTAACAGAAAAACTCAATAACACTTTGCCCGACCCGGGAATCGAACCCGAGACCTCCTGCTCAACAGTCGCGCTTGGGACCACTAGACCAACGAGGCAGTCACAGATTTATATGCCAACATATATATTAACTATACTATTAATATTGCTGTGAGGAGGTTCCTCTCTGTAGAGCCCTAACCACGCCGGTAGCTTGGACCCTGTTCCCGATGCCAGAGGCCTTCTATTTTTTGTATTTTAAAATGTATATAGTTTACTTCTTACACGGTATCCCGTTTCCTCTACTGTCATCAGAACGGCAGGTGAGGTGAACGGAAGAGCACTGCCGTCCTTGCTCACCGTTAGGAACGTAACACTATAAAAGCGAAGCGTTGTTTCGCTATGGCTTTCGACAAGGTGGACGTACCTACTTCCCCAGTTGGGCAGCTCCAATTTTCCCAAGTCCTATGTCTCCTCTTTTATTTTATAGTTATCTTATATATAAAAAAAGCTATGAAAATAGTGAAGACAACACAGCGAGACCGTGAAAATTTTCAAATAAATTATTTTCTGAACAATTTAATTCTCAGTCCCATTCCTTAATGTTCAAAGAAATGAATGCCATTATTGACAATCAGTACTGCCTACCTCTTTGTTAGTAATCATGTCAAAAAGCTTTTTGGCTAAGACAGTATTTAGATTTCCTGGGATTTATAGACTAGGCGTAATGTGCTAGATAGAGATTTTTTCTTGTATTTTTTTTTTTGCCACTGATTTAATGTTATGGCTGTCAGTTTGTCATGATGTTTGCGAGTGTTGAGTTTTTCGATGTCTAGCAATTTCTAGGTCATTGACATTTAGGTGTTTAAAAGTGTTCAAAGGTACCTACTTACTTACCGATAATTTCTCTCACACATCTTCGGTTTTGGGTACAAATAATGTGTAATAACGTCCAATTTTTAAAATGGTTTGAATACATGCTTATAACAGTACGGCGAAGGTTATGCAAATAATAGTTTTTTTAAGAATGTGTACTTATGAAATAAAACTTATGAGTTTGTTTGTTTGAACGCGCTAATCTCTGAAAGTACCAGTTGGGGTTGAGCATTTTTATGTTTTTTTTTTTATTCAATTTGCAAAATTCCAAATATGAGCCAACCATTAACGATAAATCTTTGAAAAGCATTAACGCATGCTTAGCGAACTCTAAAGTTATTATATTAAGTGGAAAAAGAATACGGTCGCAAACAAGATTCGAACCTGCGCTTCCCGGATAAATACTCCAGGCTCTCTGACCTCTCAGCCATCTCGACTTCTGCTTACCACCGCGAATTCTTCATCCATATTTTAACACGTCTTTTGGCGACGTCATTGCTATCTATTCAGTCTCTGTACAGGTAACCGAACCGACACGACTAACTTAGCAGTTAATACAATGTCGTAAAGAATGCAATTGCCATAACAAATAAATATAAATCTTTGAAAAGCATTAACACATGCTTAGCGAACTCTTAAGTTATTATATTAAATGGAAAAAGAGACCCGGAAGGTCCGGGAGGCGCAGGTTCGAATCCTGTTCGCGACCATGTTCTTTTTCCATTTAATATAATAACTTTATGGGCCAACCCTTCCGATAACCACAAATCTCGACCAGCCATCTTACACGTGCAAGTTTTATCTAAAATACAATATTTACATAAAGCCATGTGTTTACGAAGTAAATATCCATCGCCCTTGTGTCTGGCATCCTTGTAATACCATCAAACCGATGGCCAAACTTAGGGCCTGTGCACATCACTTCAGTGCGACTGCGACATCGTATGGGCGACGTCGCGTCGCAACGCTATATGCATAAAGCAATCTCGTTGTAGCTGAATGTGCTTCTTGAGCAACAGGCACAGGTATCTAGTAATATAACTTTTTCAAAGACATGTGTTTTTTTAGTTATCCTAAGACATAATAAATAAAATCTAGGCAACAAATTTAGGGTATAGTGAAAAGATTTCTTCTGGATCTACGTGCTCCATCCTCGGCCACACCGTCGCTTACCATCAAGCAAGTTGGTGGTCAAACGTGGGTCAATCGCTAAGTCGCAGTGAGCTAGCATTGTGATCAATTATTTTACCATTTCTGTATAACTGACAAAGTTCAAGGCAAAAAGTACTACATACTCGTACTTACTGATAATCTCTTTCTTGTCTTGAAATACAACTGGTAATATTTTATTATTGTACAATTATTACGAACTAGCATTGAAAATTTCGAAGCGATGCGCTATACGTTGTCGCAGCGCAGTGTTGTGTTCGGGCCCTTATAAGCTTACCTATTGACATAGTCGATAAAGCGATAAAAAAAAACATAAAAATATTGAAAAATTACATGATGTCGCTTCCAAAGTAAATATGGCGAATAAAATATTAGATTATTAATATATGTATGTTTTTTCGGTGTTGACATCTTCGACGAAATATTTTATTGATAAGCAGATGATTTATTATCATTATGTTTGTGTAATTTTTTTGGTTATTGAGTAATAATTTTGGTTGCGCAACATGTTTTTCAAATATTTTGTTTGTTATTTTGCAATCTGCTCAGGACTGAGGAATTTATAGATTTACCTTACCCAGTAATCGATCTACCTAGTAATACAACCTTTCCTTTTTCTCCGAGAGTGACTGTTGAAGGGAACATTTCTTTCTTAGCTTGTTAGGGGCACACATAAACGAAACTTAATAATTATAATAAGTGCACGATAAACGGAGTCATTACGAATCTAAAAGTGAAGCAAAGGGAGGAGATAGAGAAGAGTGGAGGTTGCTCCAAGGATAAGAGCTGGGCTTTTTACTGAAAAAGGAAAAGCATCTTATCATAACATATCATCACGCCAGTATTCCCGGAAGGGGTAGGCAGAGGTGAACTCAATTGTACATCCACATTTTACCAATGCTGTTATTAAGATCAAGAGTAATAGGTGGTGAGCCTACTGCCATCTAACCGGGACAATTTCAAACTCGGTGCTGCTACTGAGAATTTCCTACCAGAAAAACTAATAATGCATACACAAACTAAAACACATTGCCCAACCTGGGAATTGAATCTCAGACGTCATGCTCAGCAGTCGCGTCTTGCCTAGACCTAATGATAAAATGTATAACTTTAGTCTTCACACCTCATATACTCCTCCAGACCGTATTTCGGTCACGGCGGCCTATCTCCACGGAGATTAGCCACGCAGGAGCATTAGTACGCAGGAGATATTATAGTACACACGTGTATGCGCAAACACAGGTGAATTCCCTCTTCTTTTACTCTCATAGCCCCGATAGGACGGCAATCCGACACGACTGGAGAGAGATCACACCTTATAATTTTTAATAGTCAGCTTCTGCCCATACCCTTGCAATTAAAGTGGTATTTAGAAAACTTTTTTGGTAGTACCACTACACACGCAGTGATAGCCTAATGGTATGACCATTGGACTGACAAGTCAGAAGTCGCAAGTTTGAACCCAAGGCACGCACCACTGACTTTTCGACGTCATGTGCATATTATAAATTAATCATCACTTGCTTAAAACGGTGATCGAAAACATCGTGAGGAAACCAGCACACTTGAGAGATGTTCTCGATGGTGTGTAAAGCCATGTTAGAGAGCTACGGGTGGTTTAAACTTTGACATTAGGTTGTTCATCAACCATACCCCTTATAAGAAAAATACCACTTAAAATTCTGCAGAAATCTGATACGGTAAACTAACTACGGTCTATTTTCATAATGAGTTTTAGTACTACTTATCAGATAAAACAATATAAGTAGGTACTTATTCAAGTACCAGTGTCAATCATTACCCTCGTTTTGGCAAAGATTACTGGTTAATTACTTTGGCCATTATTACTGATAAGCCTGAAAGTATGACACGTGACCCTGACAGAAATAGACTGACCTGGACTGACCCATCGTTTTACCGTTTGTCTTCTCGCTATATCTGAGTTTTAGACACCTACGTACGTCAATGGATACCGTGGACCCCAGTGGTCACCATCAGCGCACGGAGGGCAGCACTGGGTCCTCTTAACAGACCAGCTCCAGAACCTCTGTCATAAAACGCCTGGAAATCTGGAAAGATTATAAAAGTATACCAGCCCAGTAATTGTATCCCGGAAGTCGTGTCGTCTGTTTACTTACCAAATTTCAAGATTGAACCATCTCTATCATACCTACAACTTTCTGAATGTCAAAAACGATAAGAACACGTAATTATGATATGGTAGTTTTATTTTTTTATTTGTTTATTTGACCTTCCATATCAGAAATGTCATATTTTTGCCGATGTCCATATCGGGTACATTAGCACTATTTTGTGTAGGAAGTGTTTGTTAAAGTAAAATGTATAGTTTTTATAATAGGCAGGGATGATAGGAGTTCAACTGTCTCTCCGGCCTCCTTCGTGAGCATCGCCTTCTCGGACTTCTGATTAAAATGAAATCACCTACATTTAAGCTTAATATTATGGGAATTGAGGTTTATATAAAGATACAAATAAAATAATTTATTTATTACTATATACAATACAGCTTTATAACAGTATCATTATCATTATTGTAGACAGTAAAGGTTTTATGTGATAGACTAGCCTAGACGTGGTGGTCGCCCGGTTAGTGGAGGATAACATTTGGTATGACATAGCTAGAGGCCGCATCGGTGGCGGTTACCACTAACAACAGCATTCCCAATTGACGTCGGGCAGTTGGCCGTTCATAAAACATAGCCAATACTTTAGCAGCATTCCAGTACAAGTACATACATACTCTCTGTATGTATGAAAGAAGAATACATAAATGATAAATGATTTTATTTCTGTAAATAGATCTGTTGAAGACACTTTTACAAGTCATTTTTATAAACTAGTTGGCGCCGGGCGGCGTTTCCTATCTGACTGTCTCTGAGAAGAAACGCCGAAACAAACTCAGAGATCAACGTCTCTTTTAAAGTCCAGACATAATAGTATGTAAGTACATATCTATGTGAGTGTAACGATGCAGGGATCGTCTGGAATGGCCTTTGGAGGAAAGAGCCATAGCAGCTACGAGGTGAGCTGTCCTGTCTGACGGCACGTATGTATCAGTCATCGTGTAGCTCAACCATAACTAAGGGAGCTCAACGACCCGTCACAAGACGATACCAAATCAGGAGGACATTTGCGTAGGTCACATAAAACGACTCAAAACCGCCAGACAGTCCATGAGGTTCATGTATGAATGAATTTCTGGCCCCCATCGTACTCACATTCACATTGCAAATAGTGTCTTATAGTATAACAATATTATCATACTGCGCCGACCCCAAATAAATTGGGATAAGGGCAGGGGGATGATTACTGTCCTGTAGGATTTCATAGCACTAGTTAATCACCAAGGATACGCGAGGTGTCAAAACTGTTCCTTTTTTTATTATAATGAAGATTATAAAATAAAATAATTATGAAACTGCGTGTGCGATCAGCTATAAGGAATCGCATATTTCAGTGCAGCGTGTCTTTCTCTTCTTTATGCATTTTTTTGATCGATCAGCCATCGTTTCAGAAGTTACCCTGTTTATAAAATAAATAACTTCTAAATAATAGAAACGATAGTAAAAAGACACCTGCTTAGACGTGTGCCACCTGTGGAAATTTACCACCACAATCCCAAAATAGTGGGGAGTATCCTCTGTGTTCCAGGAAGTATGACCTGTGACCCAGACCGAGGCACGTTCAAATATTAATAACAACTCACAGATACCTTATCGAGCGAACATTCGCGTTACCGGATATTTTGTGTGCCAGCCATTATTGTGAGGGTTCCGTATATTTATCGTGCCTAGCCTTTTCCCAATTAAATTAGGATGGGTTTCCAGTCGAGTGCAGCAGTATTGTACACGGAGCGACTGCATACCTGACCTCCAGAACCCAATGACTGAGTAACACTATATATTTGACATGTTGGTTGCCAAACTTCCTGAACTCTTTCTCTTTCACGCTCTCACCCCTCTTCTTCCATATTACTCTTTCACGCAATAATTACTGATCGGATTTGGATGTAATTGGGCACACAGAGTTTCAGTTAGTTAGTTTATAACCTTTTTTTACATGGAGAAGCATTTCTCCTCGCCTCGCCTACCGCTCTGGCACGGGGAGACAGAGCGGGTATGTGGGACTCGAACCCACTAAAACTCCACGTGTACCTCGTCAGCCACTGGACGGTGGGACGCGGGAACGCTCTCACACACAATCGTGAAACCACCAGTGGCAGCCGGACTCCCTCTCACGGGGCATAGCACCATGGCACACCAGATACATGGCGTGCACAACCACCTCGGAGACCATGTGCAATGGGCGCCAGAGGACGCCGCAGCCCACCTCAGTTCCGACACACCCCATAAGGCCCGCAACCTAGTACGCCGGCGCCGCTCCAGCATGAAGGTAAAGCCCAGAGGAGCGGCCCTCCTCGGGTTCCGTTAGCTTCACCGTGGGTGACCAAGCTACTGCTACTAGAGCCCCCCCACCACGACAATGTAGAACCCCTGGGGGGGAGATAGTTTATAACCTGGATTATTAACACGAGCAAAAGCTCGTATTAATATAAATCCGAAAGTGTGTCTGTTTATCACATCTTAACGCCCTAACTACTGAACAGATTTTAACAAAATTTGTTATAAAACATTACCATATTTATGTATAGAATATAATATAATTTATTTATGTTTTGCTCATAAAACACGGTATATATGTGTGTATCTATAATATTTATTTATATAATATGTACCAAGTGTATGTAATGTGTCACTAACTATATGTAGTTTATTAAACTGTACACCAGCAGCTACCCGTTATCTTTTCTTATACAATTCTTGTCCATCCAATGGTTGTCTGTAAGAAATTGCTTTTTAGCGATAAGACCGCCAATTGTACTTTTCTTATGTTTATGTGTCTTTCTGTGTTTCCTCTTGGTGTGCAATAAAGTATACTCTATCTATCTATCTATCTACCATAATCCAGAGAAGCACATAGGATATTCTTACTAGTATCCCGAAAAATTGGTTAGTTTTCCCGTGAGATCTATTAAAGTTAAATATGAAAATAACACTAGATGGCGCTTATTTGAATGTGGTACATTAAAATAAAATAAAAAATTAATAACCAACCCACTCTTCTCATAAAGAGAAGGCATGAGCTTAATCACCACGCTAGCTCACTGCGGGTTGGCGATTTCAGACTACCAAGCCCAGGTTTCCTCACGATGTTTTCCTTCACCGTATGTCGGTGATGTCTTAGATTAACTAAGAAAGTACAATATGACATTGAAAAAGTCACATTGGTTCATGCCAAGTTTGAACCCACAACCTATGGCTCAGGAGGAGGGCCCGTTACCACTCGGCCACCACGACATCTGTGGTACGATGTGGTACATTATTTATTTAAATCAGCGGTTACAAAGATGCCTGGGAATCGAAGTTTCAATTTTCACCAACCTCAACTATTACCTAGTATAAAAGTTTAACTACTTGTAAACCTTTGACGTGGCTTTACATACCATCGAGAACATCTCTCAGGGACATAATTCATTTTTAACAGACACAATAGATTTTTATTGGTATGAAGTATCATTTTGTACGTGGCTAAGTGGAAGGGTTCGCTCATGATTACAAAACATCAATGGTACACGCCTTCAAACTTGCGACTTTTAATTTGTCAATCCAATGGTCGTATTACTAGCAATCACTTCTTGAACTCTGAAAAAAATAAATGGATTTCTAGTTGATCATAAACAATAGTTAATTATACAATAATTATTACATAAATTACTCTAATATGGAACCCTGACACAAACAGACATACACTCGAGATAACCTATCTCAAGGATGAATTAAAAAAATATCTAGTTACGTAAGCGTACCCAATGTAGCGTAAACATGTTTTTTTATGCACATTTATTCGATAACAACGAAATACCACTATAACATTACCATTACCAACGATCTTACAATACATGTAATAAAGTTTAATTTCGTTCAATACGAATGTACAAGAGTTTTTGTATACACTGAAGGCTTCAAGGTCAGTATTGAAATTTTCTCACCTATGACATTATATAGAGAAATACAAAAGGTCCATTGTGAATTGCCCGATAAGAAATCGGACAAATAGCCGCTATGATATCTTTAATATACATGCAATGGAATATTCTCGAAATATTACAATGACGCTTATTTACGCTATTTAACATGACATACTATCACGCGTGTACCTTCGAGGGGTTATGCAGAGGTGTATTATTGTATACCCACTGAAGGGTTCCGCTCTTGACGTTGAGCTAGTCTAAGGGAAAGCAATAGAGAAGGTCTGATGGAGGACGATGAAACAGGTGTATTCCATTGCCATCAACTGGACACAATTTCAATTTCTGGTCCGCTACTGAGAATTTCCTACCAAAAAAACTCAGTAACACTACCCGATCCACAAATTGGACACAGGACCTCACGCACAGCAATCACCTTTTCCAACAAAGACCGACTTTACCGATAAATTTTACTGTCAAGTATTTTTATATATTTAAAAACACTTGTACGTTGTACTTTATAAAGGACGTCTGATGAAATGTAACTTCTGTTAGTATATTTTTATTGTGTTTAGTTCTAGCATTCAAAACTTAGTGTCGAGTGAATTCCTAGACGTCTAGGCAATAAGTCAGTGTTTGAAAAACAACTGTGATTTATAGTTAGTCGTTTTCATGATCACTAAAAGTGTTAGTAAAGTAGTCACGTATTTTCTCAAACAAATATATTGGTACTGTCGACAAATTCGAGTCATGATCCACCTACACAATTATGTCGTATGAAACTGTCAAAGTAAGTATAATCTTCTTTATGTGACGTCATGTATTTTTTTATTTTTAATAAAAAATCGTGCTACGTTTGGTCACCAACTCGCCTGATGGTAGGCGACGGTGTGGCCGGAGATGGAGCACGTATATCCAGAATAAAACTATTCACTCTTTAGTAGAATGGATAAATTTTGGGAGAACGATAGATGGGGAGTTGATGCAACTGTCCAGATCCGTCTCCTGTTCTGTTCTGTTCTGAACTGTTCCACGGCACGGCTTCGTCCGGTGTGTGGTAACCAGCCGCGGCCGAAACCTCCCACCAGAGTTGTGTTGCCTGTTTTGCATGCACCACCCAGGGGCCACGTGTACGGGTTCCATTTTAAGGGTGCACTCCTACGAATGGGCAACCCAGCCCCCATTGTTGCATTTATGTCTTATTTTTTTTAATTAAATTATTATTACAAATTAATCTTCGAAAAGAAGCATGCGTAGCGAACTCTAAAGTTATAATTTTTTGTGGAAAGCAAAATAAAAATATATTTTTCCTTTCACAATATTTAAATCACTTCAAAATAACTTAAACTTACAAATATTTACCTATTTATTTATAGTAGTTGTTCATTTCTACAAAACACCAAAGAATGTACTCTGCGCTGTTAGGTGGAAAATTTGGATTAAAAACAAAAAAAACTATAGAGTCGGTGCGCGGAATTAGAGTGCTTCTGTGAAATTAGGGTTTAAGGTGGGCTATGAATCCATTTGCTTGACTGGTCATCTTCTATTTTCGACTATTAAGGATGTAATTCTGTTGATATATAAACAAATATATTGTTAGAACAATGCCATTATCGTTGACAACCTTACATGTCTTTGAAAAATGTTGATATTATATTATGTACTTTATATTTTAGGTACCAAAAGATATGGATTGCTTGTTGCTAACCAAAAACACTCGACCGTGTATGAATCATAATAACATAATAAATGTCTTTGCAATAATATTTACGTAAGTATGTAGAATATCAGGCAACATATTAGTCATGCTTATGTAACCATTCATTATTATTTTTACATCCGCCATGTTTATTTTTTGTCATAAATCGAATAACATAACATAACATAGCATCACGCCTGTATTCCCCGATGGGGTAGGCAGAGAAGTACACAGTCGTACAGCCACTTTTCACCAATGCTGTTATTAAGTCCCATGTAATAGATGGTGAGCCTATTGCCATACCGGGCACAATTCCAAACTCCAGGCTGCTACTGAGAATTTTCTAACTGAAAAACTCGAGAATCGAACCCGAGTCCTCATGCTCAGCAGTCGCGCTTGGGACCACTAGACCAACGAGGCAGAGTAAATCGAATACTTGAGTTATATTTTTTTGTAGCTACAAGCCCGTTGCTAGGCACATGGTCTTCCCTTTGCTTTTACATAACTCCTTGTCCACTAATTCC
The DNA here is from genome assembly GCA_935421205.1 of Xylocampa areola. NCBI lineage: Eukaryota > Metazoa > Arthropoda > Insecta > Lepidoptera > Noctuidae > Xylocampa > Xylocampa areola. The sequence goes on from OW285215.1 coordinate 690,449, forward strand.
ATAAATCGATTAAATAATCGTCATTCTGGGCCAAAAAAAATCTAACGCTTAATTATTAAAAGAAAAATCCAATAGCATTTGTCAAACTGGAAATCGAATCTAAGATCTCATGTTATGTAGCTAGCTGCACTTTGATCCACGGGACCAGTGAGGCAGTACACTCCATTAAATTAAATTGAAAATGTGAAAGCCTTTGTGAGTTGATAAAAAATCCAGATGAAAATACAAAATGGACATACGTAGGTTAAACTTTATTTGGTATGTTACCTGGTAATCATTTTCACAATGGTGAAATTAACATGTTATGAAGCCAGCCTTTATCCAGAGAGAGTAATAGGATTTATAATTTTATGAAAGTATGTTTGAAAGAGAGAAATGAAAGAGTGAGATCGTAAGTGATGGTGATTTTGATGAACGAGTATGATGGATGAGTTAGTGCTAGTGTCTTTGGAGTGATTGATCGCATGCAGGCTGTTGTTAGGGCCTGCATACTGTTAATTATACCATGGTATGGATCCCCATGAGGCTGGCATAGGCCCCAAAAGGCACTGAAGGCTAATAAAAAAAATTGATAAAAAAAAAACTTTATTTGACAAATATATAATTATACAGTAACGTTAAATATTTGACTGCCTCGTTGGTCTAGTGTTTCCAAACGCGAGCATGAGGTCTCGGGTTTGATTCCCGGGTCGGGCAAAGTGTTATTGAGTTTTTCTATTAGAAAATTCTTAGGAGCAGCCCGGAGTTTGGAATTGTCTCACCACCTATTACGTGGGACTTAATAACAGTATTGGTGAAATGTGGGTGTACAACTGTGTACACCTCTGCCTACCCCTTCGGGGAATACAGGCGTGATGCTATGTTATGTCATTTTAAATATTTCAATTCTGGAGTATCCATCATGTGCACAATCAAACCCTCCTCTCAACCAAATTTATGTTTCCACAAAAATATATTAAACTTTTTTTATTTTCTATGTACGAGGTAATCATCATCTTCTGCCCTGGTCCCAAGTTATTTGGGGTCATCGCAATATGTTTATCTCTTCCATTCTTCCCTGTCAGCCCTATATCGTTCACTCCCTTTTCATTCATGTCATCCGTCACACCATCCATGTAAATGACAATGTTGAATTAATGCAGTTGAAAAATGAGAGATTTGAGAAGTATGTGTCGGTAACTTTGAAAGATAAAGTGAGGAACAACGTGATAAGGGAACGTTGTGGAGTGAAAGAGGATGTAGTGACGAGAATGGGTGTACGATGGTTTGGTCATGTCGAAAGGATGGATGAAAGACGATTGACTTAACTAGTAGGGACATGAGGCGAGATTGGATGGAAGAGTCGGGGCAAGTTGACCTCGACGAATGTACCGCAATCAAATTGCGGACGTTCTTAAAAAAGGACGGGTCAGGAGCCACCTAAATTGACGGACATGCATGAAGAGGTTAAATAGATGAAGCGAAAGATGTGTGTCAGAATCGTAGCAAATGTAAATTGATAGTCTGCCTACCCCTATGGGAAACAAGCGTGATTGTATGTATGTATGTATTTGAAAAATATATCCGTTTTAGAGAAATATGTAATTATGGGATATTAATCATTTTATAACGGTTATTACTCATTCATTCTTCGGGATTGCCTGACTAGTTTCGAACTCGAGCGAAGCCCTTATTCCTGAGCTGAGCCCGCGGCGATGTCGCGAGTCAAACTGAATGCGCGTGAGTAATAACCGTTAAATAATAATTAATATGAATGTGCCTCACGAAAGTTATTATACAAAAATCTATGGGATACATTCAGAATATTTTTTATGCGTATTCTAGGTAAGACCTTAAAAAATAACTATTATAAAATAATAATAGATAAGTCTATTGTCTCAGTCAAACCGTCTATTTGCTCGATTTAAAATAATAGTATCGATATGACGGCGTCGCGAAGTCTGCGCTCAATTGTTATCAGTGAATCGATATCAGTGACTCAGTCGCACTTAACATACAATGGGGTCGCGGGTTCGAGGCCCGACTCCAACAGCTGCCCCGGTTGCGCATGCACAGCTTATGTAGAGTAGAGTTTGAAGGTTGTTTTTGGTTAATGTAGGTAAATCATTAAAAAAAAATTAAAGTAATAATGATAACCTATATGTAGATAATTTGTGAAGTATTTATCGAAATGTCTCAGGTTCGACCCCGGATGCGAATTTGTTGATGATATCGTTGTTTAATTAGGTATATTAACCTTATTATTCTTTAATAATGTATTATTAAAACGTGTTTTTCGACAGTATCGTGAAGAGGGTTGATAATTAACGCAGGAAAACAAATAAACGCGATAGTGATAAAGTTATCAGTCAGGAACGAACTGATATGATAATGGAGTCAGTTCTGTAGCACTATTTGAGCCTTTTGACATTTACACATTAGATAATCCTTAAGGCAATAACTAGTCAATTAACGTGGCCTCTTGCAGTTAACCCATAGGGGTTTGATCTGCGTAACCGAACAATAGCTATGGCGAGACAATTTGATGCCTCCAGCCAGAGCATATTTTTATAAACTACAAACTAAGCAACACAGTACTAAGGGCGTCCCCTGCGGGACACGAGCCTCGGCTTAGGGCGTTGCTGGGGGAACAACTAGGGACTAGCTGGATCATTTCAGTTACCTTATTATTAAGGGTCGAATTCAAAGCTACTAGGTCGGCGTGGGCCGGCTCGAGCAAGGGTCAGGGCGGACATGATACGATATTTCGCGACGGATAGGGACCTCGCCGATGAGGTCTATAACGAGGCGATCGAGATGGCCTAGTCAAAGAAAAGTGTATACTACTAGCTGTGCCCCACGCACGTTGTTCTGCCATGTTTTTCTGGATAGGGCCACCCTTACCACCTAGGGGCATAAAAAATAGCCTACGATCTATTGTCAGACCTACCAAATATACACATAAATGTCATAAAAATCGGTCAAGCTGTTTCGGAGGAGTAGATAACAAACACTTTGACACGAGATTTTTATATATATGATTAGAAGATAGACAATTGAGGGCACGTGATCGCTCTGAACCGACAGAAATGTACTTAAATGGACTTGAATCTTACCTATCTAGATCAATAAACTGAAGAAACAAATGGAAATTAATTAAAAAAATTATAAGATAGCCTGCCTGCCATTTTTTCATATCTTACTAGTCTTTACCCCGGACAATCATGATTCAACGATACCCCATGAATCGAAATTGGTCCAGGCATTTGGAAGTTATGGTGGATTAAATAAACTCACAAACATACATACTTGAATATCTTAGGTTTGCGCGATCACTACACATTATAATAAAACAACTTTTTAACCGGATTAATCGCGTGTATTATTGGTTTTTTGTTTTACCAGTCCTCCTGCGACCACGAACGCTGCAAAGTGTTCGAAACGTCAGGAAAAACAAAAAACCAATAATACACGCGATTAATCCGGTTAAAAAGTTGTTTTATTATAATACATACTTGAATCTTGTATATTTGTGAGTTTCTTAATTCCATAACTTCTAAATGACAGAACCGACTTACCTTGCTGTCCTCACACCAGCGACGCCCTAAGCAGATGCTCGTACCCCGCAGGGGGTGCCCTTAGCGTGTTGTCGCTTAGTTTATAAGTTGAATGCCCTGGCCGGGGGCCTTAAAATTATTAAGGTAACCACAGGAAAGCCCGCTTAAGCAGTCGACAACCTCCTAGGTTGACTTGCCAGATGCCGTACAAAAAATAAATAGTTTGTAAATGTATAACGTTATTTTTATGTTTATGATGTCCCACTTCGAAAAGGTTGACGATAATTTTAAATTATTTTCTCAGCTGTAGTATAGTGCGCTAATTAAGGGTCACACGAGTAACCTTTCCATCTTTGAACTGAAAGTATCTAGTTCTAGAATGCTACGGAATGACCTGGAGAACTAGATTTTTGCGGTTTTCTATTATCTATGTACAATGATAGTTGCTTTATACCAACATTTGATCTCACAGCTGTCTTGAAGCAAATTAATCTAGATTCCTAGACTCTTGTGTGACCCTTGCTTTAACCTTAACGTAATTAGCCTGAAAGATTTCACTGTATCATTTGTCAAATGTTTGCAAGCACTTCGAATCAGAGAAGTACAAAATTGTACTTCATAACAATAAAAATCTATTCTCTCTGGCAAATAGCGAGCCAACAGATTACAGTCCTGAGTTCGATTCCTGGATTGGGCAAAGTGTCATTGACAACTTAAAATAGGTATTAAGTGTCTTTTGTAAATCACCGTATTTATCCGAAAGTATACCTAATTACTAACATAGCATCACAGCGTCACGCTTTTATTCGCGAAGGGGTGGGCAGAGGTGTACACAATTGTATACCTACCCATCAATGCTGTTATTAAGTTCCACGTAATAGGTGGTGAGCCTATTGATTGGTATCTGCCGGTCACAATTCCAAACTCCGGGCTGCAACTGAGAATTTCCTCAATAACACTTTGCCCGACCAGGGAATGGAACTCAAGACCTCGTATTCAGCAGTTGCGCTTCGAACTATATAAGCAATCTAAAAAAGCTAAACTCATCTACTCAAAGTATCACCAACTAGCTGATGCCCGCGTCTTCGCCCGCATAGATGTCGGATATTGCGACCAAAAGTAATCATGAAATTTTGATCCCTGTCCCGCTTTCCAATTACCGCTTCATAATTGCCCATTTTTTTAAGTATTAAATTGGATGTAGTATGTTATCCTTAAGAGATAGACATATGCCATTGCGGACTTTTCTATAGACCTATATAAGATACACATTTCCACAATACATTATTTTGTTATATCTCAAAGGGTTTAGGCAGCACACGCCAGAATAGCTCGCAGATGGTAGATCTTTTCCTACTTACTTGACACTTATCGTCATATTTTGGACAATACACACAATATCTTTATAAATTGTAACATAACATAACATAGCATCACGCCTGTATTCCCCGAAGGGGTAGGCAGAGGTGGACACAATTGTACACCCACATTTCACCAATGCTGTTATTAAGTCCCATGTAATAGGTGGTGAGCCTATTGCCATCAACCGGGCACATTTCCAAACTCCGGGCTGCTACTGAGAATTTCCTAACAGAAAAACTCAATAACACGTTGCCCGACCCGGGAATCGAACCCGAGACCTCCTGCTCAGCAGTCCCGCTACGGACCACTAAACCAACGATGCAGTATAAATTGTAGCCTATGTGTTATTCGGATGTATAAGCTATATTATTACAACCGCGACGTCATTCATTATGATGATGAAATAATTTCTCCTAATCTGAAATAAATATAACGTGAAGGTGCAACCTGTAACACCCGTTAAATCATACATTGAATAACTAAATAACATCTTATACTCTTCATCACCCACTCAACACTATATTTCCCCTCCATTTTCATCCACACCATATTTTCATACCAACACAATAGGTTACGCATAAATTTTGTCACTTCGACACGCGTGTTGCGTAACAAGTTATAAACTAACACACACATAACGTTACACACGCATGTGTGTGCGTGCGTGTATGTGTGTGTACAAGTTAGTATTTGTTTAGAAACGGAGTGACGTTGTGTGTGTGTCTACAAGTTAGTATTTGCTTGGAGACAGAATGAAGACATCGCTTTATCTGACGTGACTTACAACTGATAGTGGGTGTTGTCACCATGCGGTAGATAAACGCAGGATAAATAAGTGGGATAAAGAAATTCTAATTTTATTTACGTAATATTTTTCTAAGTAATTTTGGGACATATATATTAGGGAAGTATATATCTATCTAATACTAGCTGACCCAGCGAACTTCGTACCGCAATTTTTTTACTGTTAGTTTTTATTTTATTTTATTTTATACAAACCTTGTCCTAACAATAACGAACACAAAAAAAGAATTATCCAATTTGGTGCAGTCGTTCGGAAGTTATGCGCGTACAAACATTTCGGCGATACATTCTTACTTTTTAGATAAAAAAAAAATACATGACGTATTAATCACAAAATATTTTTTATATGCTTAGGTATAGGTAAGCTCATAGGTGTCCTATTTTCCTACGCATACAACATTTAAATGTACGCAGTAACTTAAGTAAATTGTAACAGTATGTTCAGAAGAAGTTTAATTGCATTCTATATTTGAGTATGAATGCAAACATTTTTCTTCTTCCTGTTCGTGTAAAATTTTACAATAACAGAAACTATAAAAACAGTTGCTAGTAGAACGTAATAATAATGGAGGTGGTACCCCTGACCTGGCAAACATAACGTAAGCCCAAGACGCGCCATTTGTGACGTGCCAACTTTAAAAACTTTGCATGACCTGCACAAATGATGGTTGCAGTGAATGCTGCAATCTTGGAAGCCAGGTAAAGGTGTGCAGGCCGTGTCATTTTAGTCATTTCATTCATTTTTAAGGGAACGACAGGCAGTTTTTTTTTGTTTTTTCGGTAATCTTACAGACAATTATTATCATTATTAAATTAAAGTAAAATATATGGTGTCATTTGCCAATAACAAATATCCTCATTAACAAAAGAAAATATCTTACACAAACCGGTTTGAATAAAAAAAGATATAAAATTGAAAAAAATAAAATGTTTTACTATACACAATTAAGATTAATGGCCTAAGATTTGTTTCAAAGTATTTTTTATGAAGTATTCATCTTCATAGATATGAAGACATAATAACTTTATTCAACATCCCCACAAACACATAATCAGTGTAGTCACCCTACTCCCGTATCTATCTTTCATGTTTGTCTCCTTTTGGGCCGTCCGTTTGTTTTAGTCAACTTTCTACGGAACCAGCCCGTTGTGGCCCGCTATAATTAGTTATGGCCATATGTTGTGGCCATTTGTGACTGGCGCTGGTTACGGGTTGACATGGCATGCATCTTGGTTTATGTAATTGTTTAGTTAAGTTCCGCAAGTTTGGTAAAGTTGGGGTACCTACTATACTCCGTTAAACAGGGGTTGTAAATTAAAGATAAATCTTTGAAAAGCATTAACGCATGCTTAGCGAACTCTTAAGTTATGATATTAAATGGAAAAAGAATACGGTCGTGAGCAGCATTCAAACCTGCGCCTCCCGGATAAATACTCTAATAATCCGGGAGGTTCGAATCCTGCTCGCGACCGTATTCTTTTTCCAATTAATATTATAACCTTAGGGGTTGTAAAGTCAAGAAAAGTCAATTAAATAGTCAATTCATAATATTTTTATTGTTATTTATTGATAGAGTGCAATTTAGTTATATTATTAGTAATTTGTAAGCCTTGTGTGGCGAAACATAGTGATACTTGCTTTTTTGATAACATATTTTAGGCTACATAATTTATACAAATAAATTGATTTGAATTAGAAATTTACATTAAAATGTATGTTACAAAAAGGTCTGTAAAATTTGTTTAGCTTTTCATTTAATAAAAAAACCTTGTAAATATAGGTAAAGAAAGAAGAAAGAAAGAAAGAAAGAAACATTTATTTAGCCACAGCTCAAGAGACACGGTATACAATAATATATGCAAAAAACTTAAAAATACTTAACCCTACAACCTACATAACCTTAAAAATACTTAACATACTATAATATAAGAAAAAAAAAAAAAAAAACAAAATTAAAACAAGTAACTGGTGGGGACATAAATAAAAATTTTATATAAAAAAAAAAAAAAACTAAGTTGCATGAGTGTGTCTCTCACGGCTGGACCAAATAGGTATCCAGATCAGCTTAATGCCAAGTAGGAGGGTCTACCTACTAGGCGCTGGTTTTCGTCTGGAACCTGTACAACATGCTCCACGGATGCCAACAGTGGATGGTGTACTCAAAGTGTGTGTATATGTGTGTATTGTTTCAAATTGTGTGTATTCTAACGACTATATATATATAAAATTAATTATTAATTAGTAATAAATAACTAATAAAATTATGAATAACATTAAATTAATTATACCCCTACAAATCAATCAACAATATATTAATTAACTATATAAATAAAATTAATAACGTATTTCAGATCAATTTAATTTAAGTCCACGAAAGGTACATATAGATCAAGCGCATTCAAATCTGCATAGCCGACTCTGTAGATATCAATTTTTGTTGTAAGAAAAATAAGGTGTGAGCAAAATTTGAACCTGCGTACCCCGGGGTTTTTTATTACGTCACCACAAGTTTGAGTAGAGGTCTGGCTAGCTCAGTTAGTAGAACGCCTGAAGCATAAATCCAGGACGCGCAGGTTCTTATCTTCGTCACGACCATTTCTCAGCACAAACATTTTGATAACTTTCGACTAAATTTGATTCTTTAAAATAAATAAATCAAACCGTTTCTATTTATAATTTATTTAGCTTGCTTTTTAATTACCGGTACAATGACCAGTCAAATGGACATTTTAAACTGGTTGTTTAAAAACAAACTTTTGGCTGTCAGAAGGAAATTATTGCCTATATTTTCTATAAAGAAATACTTAGTAACAGCCCGGAGTTTAGGATTATTAAGTTTAACTCCCTAACTTCTTAACTCCGAGTTGCTACTGAGAATTTCCTAACAGAAAAACCCAATATTATTTTCGCCTACCGGGAATCGAACCCAGGACCTCACATTCAGCAGCCTCGGTTCAGGCTACTAAACAAATGAGACAGTTTAATTGTCTCTCTTGTTGTATTGTGTCCCGCGCAGATAATTCTTCTGCGACAACAGGCGTGATGCTATGTGGGAAATATGCGACCAATCCTAACCAGAAGTCAAATTTAATTATCATCAAATACTGAACACAATCTTTTCATCAATTTCAATATTTGTTGCTAAGTGCTAACATTAGATAAGCAGTAAAAGATAGTCTGTGGCTCAACTACGTCATCGCATCGAGGTCGCATCCGTATGCTTAATGTGTATGAATAAGTGGTTGCCAAGCGAAGTTGGTGAAATAGTAGCATTGGAAACAGCTGCTTGACGAATCGGACAACTTATCTAGAAAATTGGCGGTAACAGTCACAATAGATTCGCTTTACAGCCGAAATTGCTGGCAATAAACAGATTGTAATATTATGATTAAGTTTATTATAAAGTAAAACCCTTAAGTAAGGGTATATTTAAATAAACCTATACAGCATGTCATAGAAACGTTGCCCATTCGGTGCCGTGCTATGGGCGCGCCGCCGTGGCAGGCCGAGGAAACTCTGACGTCACAATTTAGTTTATTTTATGGAGAACAGTAGAAGATAGATAGTTTATTTCTTAAGTTTTCTTAATGTGTGGAAATCGAGCATGGATATTGTGCCAGACTAAGACCAGTGGTAGTAATATCTTAGGTTTACGCGATCACTACACATTATAATAAAACAACTTTTCACCGGATTAATCGCGTGTATTATTGGTTTTTGTTTTTCCTGACATTTCGAACACTTTGCAGCGTTCGTGGTTGCAGGAGGACTCCTGATTTATTATAATAAGACCAGCCAAACGAAGTCCTCCACTAATCTATAGCGGGATGGGGGGGGGGGGTCTGCAGTTGCCGCAGTAAGTGATAAAACTAGCAAAGTAACTACTGAATATTATTATGGGAAAGTTTGTGACTTTGGATGTATGTTTGTTACTGCGAACGGATATTGATGGATTATTTAAAAACTGGGTCGATACTGCGCTCGTCTTCATCTCAAAAAGTATCTATGTCCTTCTGTAAGGTCTACTCTATTACTATACTAAAATTTACCAACAGTCCAGTGGTTTAGGTGTGAAAACGTAATAATGAGACAAACAGACAGAGCTACGTTCGCATTTATACAATAGTTTAGATGTAACATAACCAGCTTCTAAACGTCCTACGAGCATTGAAAACCACGTTAGCTCACTGCGGGTTGGCGATTTTAGACCATCAACTCCAAGTTTCCTTACAACGTTTCCGTCACGTAGGATTAACTAAGAATATACATATAAAATTAAATGTCATTGTTACTATGCAAGATTTAAACCAAACACCCCTTGCTTTGGGAGGGGATCCTTAACTGGCCAAAAAAAAAAAAAAACAAAATTGTCCATTAATCTGGTAATTAATAGATTCAGGCGTTACCTTGCAGACGTCTATTACAATGGACGCAAATAAATACAATATCTAGCTACTTCCACAATATTGAGATTAGTCATGCAATTACCTGTGCACCGTCCGTCCGCAAATATTTGCACATACGCATGTGGTGAAAAATTGCAACTACCACCAACTACACTACACATGTTTCGCCACCCCCACGGGGCATCATTAGGAGCTATTTATTAGACCGTGCAGTATCCACCGCCGAGATCCCTTAGTAGTATATTTCACTGACTACAGGCCGACAGCTCAGATTAATAAAATCCGCCGACCACGTCACGCTCTCCTCCGTCCCGATGATAGGATCACTGTAGCTCAAGAGTCTAACAGACAGACAAGCACACTCCGACGCGCTCGACCGCCTCGTTATAGACCTCACCGGCGAGGTCCGCGTCCGTCGCGAAATATCTCATCATGTCCGCCCCGACCCTTGCTCGAGCCGGCCCGCGCCGAGCCAGTAGCTTTAAACTCGTCCCTTAATAATAAGGAAACCGATATCATCCAGCTAGTCTCTAGCTGTCCTCCCAGTATAGCCCTAAGACGCGGCGCGTGTCCCGCAGGGGACGCCCTTAGCGCTGTGTTGCTTAGTTTGTAGTTTATAAAAATATGCTCTGGCTGGAGGCATCAAACTGCTTCGCCTTAGCTAATGTCGGGTCACTCAGATCAAATCACTAAAGGGTAAAATGCAAGAGGCCAGGTCTAAAAAAAAAAAACTCAAAACTAATATGAGCTCTATTGGTTTTCAGTTTTTTATTTGTCTATAAACTAATATAGCTCCTCTCAACCACTATAAAAGGCTGTTGCTATGAGACAAATGTGGTATTTTGACCATATTGTGTGCATTTAACATTTAAATTGCCAAATTTAGGTTACAGGTGTCAGTGTTTGTTCATTTTCAAAGTCGTTGTTGACGTCATTCTCAGTAACATTATTTGAACAAGTAAAGTGTGAATGGATAATACAAAATAGCTGATTTTATTTATGCTTATGCAAAAGATGTGTAAATAAATATGATAAGTGATGATCATAATACAAAATATTTGCAAATGCAAAAAATGCAATTTTTCTTGAATAAATGATAAGTACTAAGGGAGTGCCAAATACATATGTCCCCCCCCACAAATTGGGATAAGGACAGGGGAATGATGATGATTTTTCAGGAATAGAAAATATGATATTTTATTCGATATTAGGTAAACAATTATATACACCGGCTCGTTTTAGTTTAACCCTCAAATCTCAAAAATATGATTAGAAGATTAGCCACTGGGTTACGATAACTATAGATAGGTACCTACCTAGGAGTATCAAAATATTTAGATAAAAAGTTACCTCGTCTAGCGGTCACAAGCGCGGCTGCTAAGTATGAGGTCTTGGCTTCAACTCCCGGATCGGGCAAAGTATTATTAGATATAAGGGAATTCTCGATAGAGGTCGAGATGGCTTAGTGTTCAGAGCGCCTGGAGTATTTATCCGGGAGGCGCAGGTTCGAATCCTGTTCGCGACTGTATTCTCTCTTTCCATTTAATATAATAACTTTAGAGTTCGCTAAGCATGCGTTAATGCTTTTCAAAGATTTATCTTGAATTCTCGATAGACGTCCGGATTTCTGAATTGTGCTCAGTAGATGGCAATAGGCTTTTTATTTACATGGGACTTAATAACAGCATTGGTGAAATGTGTGTGTGTGTGTACAACTGTGAACTCCTCGGCCAACCCCTTCGGGGAATACAGGCGTGATGCTATGTGAGATCATATGTTAACTAAACAGGCAATATCAAAAGTTAAGGCACTTCTGTTAGCTTAAGATTTCACTCGATTTCTTTCTTTTTAATGTTGGAACGATTTCAAATTGATAAATCGCTATCTTTGCTTCCTCAATCGATTTCTTAATAATTCTCAACTAAACACATCCGCATATTATATCACACGTACTGGTCCTATCAATAAATAATTAAAAAAATTGGCAATCTCGCCAAGGTCGGGCCTGGATGAGCTCTCGAACCAACTTCAAACATTAAATTATATTATTAAAACAATAAACAGACTACCAGATAACAGCGAACTCGCCTGACCTCCATACTGAATTTATATTATCACAAGAACTAAAATATTATTTGAATAGATTAATCTTGGAGCACATAACATCCTAAAGCTCTTACAAAAGTCAGTACAAAACCAACTATTTACTGAATGATATAAGGTACAATTTTCATCGCAGGGAATAGTTGATAGTGCGAGCGATTTGCAAAAAGGAAGATAATAAAGTAGGTTGATGGAACTAGATTGAACCGGTTTTAGGCACATGTGCTTCATTACGTATCGTTGGCGGTATAAGGTACTGTTATGTAATATATTTTTTTCATATAATAATTATTTTATTATTATATGGAAGTTATATAAAATTACTGTTAGATGATGCAGGATCTGAATTTCGAGAACAGTTTGCGATGACATCATGTTGGATCAATCAATCTGCCTAGCCTTTTCCCAATTACATTGGGGTCGGCTTCCAGTCAAACCGGATGCAGCTTAATACCAGTATTTTATATGGAGCGACTGCCTATCTGGCCTCCATAACCCAGTTAACACTGGGTAACACGATAACTCGTGGCATGACTGGTTGTCAAACTTTCAGGCTGACTACCCGTAACGGCTATCACAGATCTTAATACAGCCGGAACCGACGGCTTAACGTGCTCTCCGAGGCGCGGAGGGGTCTCGGTATGAAATTATGGTCACCCATCCATAGACCGACAGCAGCAAGCGCAGCTTAACCTCGATCGATCTATCTGTGCGACTGTTACTTAGCCACGAGCCATGCATGCAACGAATAGGGTCCAAGCTTTCGGTGGTGAGTATGAATTTCCATTCACAACTTTTTTCATTATGCTTTTGATTTTGTTAAACCTTATTTAGCAAGTCTAATGAGATGAAACCCGAAAAATATAATATTATCTATTATGTAGTTCAACATAAATAAGGTCTACATTAATATACCTAATTCACAAAATATTATAACAAACTAACAGCCCTGTTATAGGTCTAATAAAAGGTTACAAAATGGTTTATACAAATTTATTCAGAAAACGTACCATCTCTCAACTTTTGTCTTTTAACTCGTTGCGTTACTTTGAGTATTAATTAATTTAACTTAAGTTTGACTCATCTACTAAGTCACCGGTTTTTAGATAATATAACTTTTGTAATTATATTAATTTACTTCCGTGAAAGTTATATTCTAATTGAAGTAATTTTTTTCTCATAAGACGCTATTTTCCACGAAAGCCTTTGGGAACCCATCAAACCTCATCTTCAATAAGTACCTATACATTTTCGAGTAGGTATTTTTACTGGTAACTATATTAAATGGAATATACCATAATTATACACGTACAATAGAATAAAAAAAATCTGCATTTGCATAGAAAGAAAGGAAGAAGAGAGAAAGAAAATTATTTAATATAGTTTTGCAGCAGATTACTTAATATAAACATAACAAAAAAAAAATACAACTTATAATTAAAGTTACAATATTAAATGGAAAAAGAATACGGTCGCGAACAGGATTCGAATCTGCGCCTCCCGGATAGATACTCCAGGCGCTCTGACCACTAAGCCATCTCGACCTCTGCTCACCACTGCGAATTCTTCTTCCATATTTTAACACGTCTCATGGCGACGTCATTGCAATCAATTCAGTACCTATACAAGTGACCGAACCGACACGACTAACTTTGCAGTTAATACAATGTCGTAAAGAATGCAATTACCTTAATAATTCAAGATCTGTCTTTGAAAAAGCATTAACGCATGCTTAGCGAACTCTAAAGTTACAATATTAAATGGAAAAAGAATACGGTCGCGAACAGGATTCGAACCTGCGCCTCCCGGATAGATACTCCAGGCGCTCTGACCACTAAGCCATCTCGACCTCTGCTCACCACCGCGAATTCTTCTTCCATATTTTAACACGTCTCATGGCGACGTCATTGCAATCAATTCAGTACATATACAAGTGACCGAAAGTCTTTTTTCCATTTAATATTGTAACTTTAGAGTTCGCTAAGCATGCGTTAATGCTTTTTCAAAGACATATCTTGAACTTATAATTACTAAAACTTACAAGACACCTGCTTGAAACCAAAAAAGCATTACTGCTTTTTTCATAAAATTCTCAATAGAATCTATCAACGACTATAGCCTATCGCCATGACTAATATAACACGCAATACGCACTCGATACAGCAAAATAGGTCAGACCGATTAAAGCGCGTAAGAAATAGATTTCAATTGTGTTGTTGCTATGAATATCCTATGTGTTTATGCCTTTACGCCTCTTAGCGAGAAAGAAAGAAAGAAAATGCATTTGCGTAACCCAAACAAGGGACAAGTACATACATTTTAATGGGCGGTATTAGGGTCACTAAAACTAATGGAGATTTAGAGATGCTTTTTTTTGTTTATCAGTGGACTTTTATCCAATGTTCATGAAAGTTTTTAATGTGAGAGGCAGATAACCAGACAGGCAGCCAACTAATGGAAGATGTACACAATCGCGTGCAGATATATAACCTGAATTACCAAAGGTGTTATAGAAGCGGTGCTCACTTTAGTGCCTCTTTTCATTAAGAAGAGGAACGATGTGAAGCCTTGAACACATTGATGATTTTAGTCTTAATGCTTCAATTTCAAATAGTGTAAAATAAACCCTTAAAAGTCAGCACCTTAATAGTAAGATTGGTAAAGAGTTAGCTTGTTATTTATTACTCATTTATCATAATAACATTTATTGACGTCCTTTTTAAATTTCACACCTTTTTTTGTACTATTTATTGCCGCTTTTTTCAAATTTTTCTAGCCTACTGATGTTATATGGATAATGTAAGTATTCTATCGATAAAGTTACAATATTAAATGAAAAAAGAATACGGTCGCGAACAAGTCGAAGAGGTCGAGATGGCTTAGTGGTCAGAGCGCCTGGAGTACGCATCCGGGAGGCGCAGGTTCGAATCCTGTTCGCGACCGTATTCTTTTTCCATTTAATATTGTAACTTTAGAGTTCGCTAAGCATGCGTTAATGCTTTTTCAAAGACATATCTGGAATATACCTATAAATAAACCCAAATACATAACACTCCTATTTTGGTCATGTAATTAATCTAGAAAGAAAAATATAAAAAGGTTTATTAAATAATACCTACTTCATATACGTTTAAAATCTACTTGTATTTTTAATATGTCACATTTATATTTTAATGCAAATTTGAAACCGATCTTTCAGGAAGCGATTTTAGAAATATCTTAGCCGTTACGAATTGATTTGAGTCCTATTGTTTCACACAAAGGAATAAATTGCATACAAAAGAAATAACAAAATTAAAATTCTGATTCACAATACTAATATATAATGCATTTTATGTAAAGACAATACTTGCATACATGTTCCAATGACTCAGCCAAGGCTAGCGAAATAACAAAAGAGTGTCGATAATACGGAACCAGCGCTTATTACCGTACCGTCTTTGTGTACATTTGTGTAATTAATGACACCTACTTCGTTACACGTGTGTTATAAATATAAGTATAATAACTTATTTTACGTACCGAAGGTGTTTTTGCAGTTCGATGAAAATAATATCAAGAATTTTGGCAAAAAAAAAAAACTGAATCATGTTCAGGTCAAATTTCGTTTCTAGAAAAAAAAAACTGATAATTTGCAGTGATTTGTTGGCCACCTTGCTTTAGTTATTGTATAGAATAAATAATAAGGAAGAATACTTCGATGGTCTAGAAGAACTGCTAAGTATAAAATTTGGTTTATTTGTTATTTTGTGACCTTGCATATCCGTGCCATTCCAATATGGGCCCTCTGAAAATATTAGCGATGTAACATTATATATTTTTTTTGTATTCTTTTTGTTTTACTGTGCTGGCCCTAAATAAAACCCTTTCTTTCTTTTTTTATTATTTTAATGTCAATTTTAATAAATGGGTATGCTGCACTATCTGCACTCATCACAGCGCTGATGTAATATCTTCTTCGTACTAACCATAATGTATATTTACAGGACTGCCCAAAAAAGGAGTGTTATGATTTTAGGGTTCATGTATATAAGTATTGATTATGTATGTTTGTGAGTTTCTTTATTCCAACATAACTTCTAATCGCCTAAACCGATTTAGATTTATGGTGGGTTGCGTGATTCTTTATATTTTCTCGGGTAACATAAGCTAGTTAGATTTTTAAAAAAGAGGTACAAAAAGACGGGAATCAAAAAATATAAAATTAGCACATGGCTGGCGTGCTTTTTTTTTTTTTATTTATTTCTTGTTATTATAAGACACACGCAGGCTAAGATATTTTTTTATTAGTTAAACTACTGTCCTAAAAATTTACCAGTCCTATATTGGTCTAGTGGTCGAAAGGGCGACTGATGAGGTCCTGGATTCGATTCCTGGATCGAGCAGCGTTATTGGATTTTTTTATATTAATTCTAAGTACCAGCCTACAGATTACAATTGTGCCCAGTGGATGGCAATAGACCCACCATCATCTATTACGTGGCACTTAATAACAACATTGGCGAAATGGGGATGTAAAACTGCACACGGGTACACTGGTCTAGCCCCTCCGGGAAACCAAGCATGGTGCTGTTTATCGTTAAGTTTGGTGCTATGAACAAACCCCTTCTTAATCCCATCTGACTTCTTGCGTTATCAGGTCCTTGCATTCCATACAAATTCTATGCATTCATATCTTCGGAAAACTATTAAGACATCTCAAGGCATTGACAATTTTTCAGCTCCATGAACATTCCTTCCAATTAAACAAAAAAACACGTATGACTAACCCCCCAAACGATGTTGAGCAAAACATCTGTCAATTGTACAAACATTGGCCACCTGAGCAATGTTGGCGCTGTAATCAATTTCAATTCACCAATGTTTGCCAACACCGACCTTTGGGGAACTGGACACTTGAGTAAAGCCAAATGTGTTGGCTTAAGAGATGGTCTCATGCGATGAGTATTTTTGTCGTATTATGGACCACCTGGATAAATTGCGTGCTGTATTTTAATTAAGTTGAAGGAACCAGACGGTGACGAAGTTGAACTAACATAAGAGAGCCTATAGAGGAAGATGTTGTACTTGGTTTTGGAGAAAATCTTAATCTCGGAACAAAGGTTCTAAAAATGGTTAGTAATCTGGTGGTAAAATAACAAAATATTATTCAAAGTTCGAGTGAAAAACTGGAGGAATACGTCTAAGGTAGCATCCAGTAAGACTTACTGACCTCGCAAGATTGTGGATAGTTGATGATAGATATGAATATGAAATGTGAACACCACCAGGAGACTTTCAATTTCAAACAGAGTGTGAAAGATCTGGTTCTGGTTGTTAATGGGAAGACCATTAACAACCAGAACCAGATCTTTCACAGAAAGAAAACTAAAATTCGACTTGCCAAAATCCTTTTTTTTATATCGAAAATGGATCTTCGTTTGGCCATAAACACATCTGATGATGAGCAACAGAGTGGCCGAGGACGGAGCATGTAGATATGTTTTGACCAAAATAACATCTATTGAAATACCAAAAATATTTATATATATATGATCTATTTTATATAATAACTTTCGTGAGGCATATTCAGATAAATTAGTATTCAGCGGTTACTACTCCCGTGCATTCTTCGACGAGCCCTTCGTTATGAGTTGAGTCCGCGGCTATGTCGCGAGTCAGCTCGTGACTAGGGGCTACGTTTGAGCTCGAAACTAGTCGGGCAAACCCGAAGAATGCACATGAGTAGTAACCGGTGAACAATAATTAATATCATTGATCTTGTGGTCGCAAGTGACTTACAGAGCGTCGGTCAGATCAGGTTCTCTGATCGAGCAGTGCTTTTAGAATTTTCTGTTAGAGAATTCTCAGTAGCAACCTTCGAGTAATTAATTGCCCGGTTGACGGTTATAGGATTACTACCTTTTTTATCAAACTTAATAACGGAACCGATGAATTATGGGTGTACATCCGTTCTTCTTACCCATTCTAGAATACAAGCGTAATAGTATGCTAAGTTACGTAACAAAATTAAAATCAATTGTGCAGTCTTATTATTATCACGCAAATTTATTTCACATTACTATTATCATGTTCATCCTCCATTTAATTTGAGGTCACGCAGAATTTACGATCAACTAATATAAATTATTGAGAATAAATTGACAATTTATGACGCTCTCTTCCTCTTAGTGACAGGTTTTATGATGCTTGGTGTGTTCAAGGAGCTTGGCAGTGGGATAGGTCATGGTGTCAACGGCAGACAGTTGGCAGGGTTATGGTAACACATGCTGTGGTTACTTGCCAAGTAATTCGAAGTGTTAAAAATATTCTTTGAAGAACATTGAGGTATTTTTGGAGGCTTGTGGATGATTATAAGTACATACAGTATTATGACATAACATAGCATCACGCCTGTATTCCCCGTAGGGGTAGGCAGAGGTGTGTACAACTGTGCACTTACCTAAAACTCTAAAAAATAATGAGACTTAGATTGCCACTAGCTAACAGGTCAATAAATTTGTCGGTCTCTGACTACTTTAGGGGGTAAGCCTTTTTACACGACTGCCTAAAAAAGGAGTGTTATGTTTTTAGGGTGCGTCTATGTATGTAAGTTTGTGAGTTTCTTTAGTCCACCATAATTCTAAACGCCCTTTGGGGATTGCAGACGTGATGCTGATAACTAATTATTTCAATGTTGGAGCAGTTTAGTTAACTGTCACGTATTTAGAATTTAAATCCATTATAGGCGTTGCTTTTATTAATACAAAACTGAAATTAAAGCTAAAGAATAATTAGTGATAAAATTAACTACTGTCGAAAAAAGTATGTCTATGACATATTAAATAAACATCACTTTTGTAGTCAAAATTCACAATAAAGATAGCAACACTAATTAAATCAAATACACATTTATTTTTCAACTTTCTGATTATTTTATTCCAACGACTTTAGCTGTCAGTAGATATTATTATTTCTATTATTCCCAACAAATTTGTGCGAAGAACACTGTGCAGCCACACCACAGAAAACTTCAGAAGGTCAACTAGCAGATAGAAGAAATCGACACACAGAACAATTAGTAAAACAATTAACGAATTCCATTTCTACGTTGCTATGGTACAATAGTTGTACTGTTTTCTGCTGCATTCGCTACATATTTAAAGGAATAACCTATAAATATATTTTCACCGTGGGAGAGCCACGCTTCGGCACGAATGGGCCGGCTCGACCGGATTGATACCACGGCCTCACAGAAAACCGGCGTGAAACAACGCTTGCGTTGTGTTTCGCCGAGTGAGTGAGGGTACCGGAGGCCCAAACCCTTTAAAAGGCCGGCAACGCACTCGCGACTCCTCTGGGGTTGCGGGTGTCCATGGGCGGCGGTAATCGCTTACCATCAGGCGAGCCGTCTGCTCGGTTGCCCCCTATTCCATAAAAAAAAAAAATGTAGGTAATGCGCGGTTAAATTAATAAAGGAGAAGTTGAATGTAAAATAGCGCGCGGCAGATCACCAATGCGTTGGACCGACTAAGTCAAAACTGCTCTCAATGGTCCACTCCACGAAAGTACACAATACCAAAGCTTCAGTACGGGAGGAATGGCGACGGACTTTGAAGCTTGCCACCACCCCTGATGTGACGACCACGACCACTCTGCCAAGAGTGTAACGACGAAGAAGAAAAAGCATGCGCGGTCGTACTTACCTAACCACAAAATAATTTTATGTCTTACCGCAGAGTGGGCCTACTGTCACTTTATTGTAATGGGGCGCTCATTACGCGCCAATTATTATGAACATGCAAAGTTGCAACATTATGGAAATAGTATTGTTGTCTAAGAGCTAGGGTACTTAGCGAAAACAACATGCAATTTGACTATTAATGTTCATACTTGGGTGTATTATTATTTATTTAGGTAGGTCATCTTTGTTTATTGTTGTGAGAAAACTGTCTAATTTTATATTGGTTAGGATGATAGGTAGCCAGTAATGCGAGAAGAGATAAGGCATTCTCATTTTAGAAGCTACGAAAATTCAGATCATAACTTCACTTTTAAAACAAAGTCTACCGAATCAGAAAAAAAACCTTCCCATACTAAAACTATACTGCAAGTTGCAAATAAGGTATTTTTAAAGAACTGACCACCGAAATTTCGGTTTCGGTCAAAGTTTCGGTTTAGTTTTCGGCCAGTTTCGGCAACTAATTCTAGTTTCTGCCATGGTTTCGGTTTCAGCCAAAGAATGGCTTTCCGCCGCGCCGCAACTCGAACATTCGTGAATTATCGTGCGTCGTTGGGCGAACTTCACGACTAGCTCGTGTTTGCCCGGGCCGCCGTGCCGCGCTGACTCAGTTCGCCACCGTTAATCGCAGGAGCTGAGGTTGTATTTTGCATATATAAATTATTAGGTAAGTATTTCTTTAGTTTTTACTGGTACTTGTACTTAGTTTTAGTAACTTTCGGTTTCGATTTCGGCCGAAATTGAGAGCAAGGCCGAAAGTTCGGTTTCGATTTCGGCTGAAAAACCTGTTTCGGTCGGACTTTAAAGGCAATATTTGGGTGATATAGGACAAAACCCATCAATTAAAAAGAGACAATATTTTTAATTCCAAACTCTGAGCTGCAGCTGTATTTTCTAACAGAAAATGTCAATAACACTTTGCCGACCTGAAGATCGAACCCAGGACGTCATGCTTAGCACGGACGCCCTCGCAACCACTAAACTAACTAGGCAGTTCTAAATTCTCCTAGGTTTCCCTTCAGATCAATATAGGTGAAGCGAAAAAGGTGTGTCAAAATCTTAGCTAGTGGAAATCGATAGTTTCTGCATACCCCAATAGGGAACAGGCGTGATTGTATATATGTATACATATCACTATATTTCCCTGCAGACACACATTCCAGCAATTCAAATTCAAATTCAAATCATTTATTCTGTAAATAGGATTTTTTGGAACTCTTTTACATGTCAAATTAAAAACTAGAAGGCCGGCTTTTCCTGTCTGACTACCTCTGAGAAGAAAAGCCGAAACAAACTCAGAGGTCACAGTCTCTTTTAAAGTCCAGACATCAGTATATAAAGCTATGTGAGCGTAATCATGTAGGGCGTCTGGAGTGGCCTTTTGAAGAAAGAGCCATAGTAGTTTCAAGTTGACCTGTTCTAACTGCCGGCACGTATGCGTCAGTCATCGTGTAGCTCGACCATAATTAAGGGAACTCAACGACCCGTCGCAAGACGATACCAGATCGGCAGGACATTTGCGTAGGCCAGCTAAATACTCAAAACCACCAGACAGTTACGAATCATGATATAAAAGTACTTATCCTATGCTGTTTTTAGTCCCATGTGGTGAGCCTATTGCCATCTTCCGGGCACAGTTCCAATCTCCGGGCTGCTATTGAGAATTTCCTAACAGAAAAACACAATAACACTTTGACTGACCTGGGAATCGAACTCCATGTACTCGCTCTTCGGACCAACATTAGACCAACGAGGCAGTCTAAGTTTCCAGTTATTTATTTACATTACAGGGATGTTTATGGTCAGAACACAGAAAAACAAAATTACCATAGACGTTGTTTACTTTAAAAATTATATTACTTCTATAAATTGTCAACAACATTATTTTTAATGTATTCACTTTGTCGTAGTAAAATATACGACACTTGGCTTTTACATGCATCAACCTTAAAATTGTATGTAGGTATTGTAATAAAACTATTGAATATATTCAATACGAGAACGTTTGTGACACACATTATAGTAATGTCTTAGGTTTTCGCGATCACTACACATTATAATAAAACAACTTTTAACCGAATTAATCGCGCGTATTATTCGAAACGTCAGGAAAAACAAAAACCAGTAATACATGCGATTAATCCGGTTAAAAGTAGTTTAATTTAACACACATTATTTTCACAAACGTCACATACAAGAATTTATCTCTGTTACGTGGATGAGTTGTAATCTCACATGCATACAGGGTGCGAAAGTTTCCTTAAGTACCGGTAAACTACCGGTATTTTCGGGTGTACCGGTATGTTACTAGAACTGGCAGCGGAACTTAAACTGGAACCATTAAAACCTTGTCACCACTCCCTAGTGACAACACGACCCCATTGAAGTTGGACGACCAGCCTTTGACCACTGTCACCAATTTCACTTACCTCGGAAGCATCATGACAAGCACAGGAGGCTCAGATGAGGACATTGAAGCTCTTATTAAAAAAGCCAAAGCAACGTATGCCCAACTTAGACCAGTGTGGCAATCCAATGTTCTCACCAGGCGCATTAAACTCTCCCTGTTCGAGTCCATCGTAAAGTCGGTGCTTCTCTATGGCTGTGAAACCTGGAGAGTTACGAAGAGCTTAACGAGTAAGCTACAGGTCTTCGTGAATATGTCACTTCGATCCATCCTTCGTATCTTCTGGCCTAAAACCATCTCGAATAAAGAGTTGTGGTCTATATGCCATCAAACTCCAATTTTGCAAGAAATTGCCCAGCGGAAATGGAAGTGGATTGGCCACACTCTCCGTAGGGAAGATGGTAATGCTGCTGAAATCGCCTTTGAGTGGCAACCGGAGGGTAGGCGAAGACGCGGACGGCCAGTACACACGTGGAGGAGATCGGTGGACAAGGAGCTCAGGAAGGAAGAACTCAAATGGGAAGACGCTCGTAGAATCGCGCGGGACCGGCCGGCTTGGAGAAAACTTGTTGGGGCCCTCTGCACCAGCGGGGTGCCTTAGGACCACAACATTAAAACCTTTATTTTACTGGTTCTTGAACAAAGCGACACCGAACAGGTTCCACCTTACACTCCAATATGATGATCGAAGGCCATCTCAAAGAAAAGGTATTCAAGGAACGCGCCGAATGCATCAACTGAAATTATACGATAACGATATTAAAGAACCTGTATTTGGAAAAGGTACGTTAGAACCGAAACCAAAATCAGGCTACTCAAAAATGTTTTTTTTTATTAGAACCTAAATGAAGAACCGAACCGAAAATTGGAACCGGTTTTCAATTACTGTATGCACACACCCAGTTCCAGAATATTTATAGATCATACAAATATTTGATCTGTGCGCGAGTCGCACTCGCAACAGCCAACCACTCGACGACTGCGCAGACCCTGCTGTCGATTTTTTCATTAGCAGTAATCCACTAAAAAGTCTAGTAATAATATTTTGTAAGAGAGAGACAGAGGGGGCTGAGTTGCCCGCGTCCGTAGGAGTGCACCCTCAAAAATGGAATCCCTACACGTGGCCCCTGAGTGGTGCAAAACAGGCAACACAAATCTAGTGGGAGGCTTCGGCCGCGGCTGGCGACCCACCGGACCCAGCCATGCCGTGAAGCAAGCTAGTCGTATTTCAGGATGTAGTCCGGTGCAACCATTCTGGGAACCGGTTCAGGCAGTTGCATTAACTCCCTAACTATCGTTCTCCCCAAATCTATCCACTCTACTTAGAGTGAATAGATTTCTTCTGAAACTACGTGCTCAATCCTCGGCCACACGTCGCTTACCATCAGGCGAGTCGATTTTTCTGCCTCACATATTATTACGAAAACACATAGGTATTTCATTTTTACATATCACATACAAAACTGTTAATGAAATTTGAAATGTAAAAAAAAATACTTTACGGTTTTCTGGTTTATATATTTACTTAAGCTACTTTAGCTATATGTACATAAGAGAGTATTGTATTATGCTGAAGTGAGAGGGAAAAATAAATGTATTTTTCTCACTTAAAGGATTTGCTGCACAAATTGAATTTAGGTCCATATTAAGACAATATATTATGAATAACTTACTTACCACCAAATTTACTGCCGCACTCCTAGCCTACCGCTATCAAACGCTGCGCAGGCGCATACAACATAAATCATTACGTTATCTGAGGCGAACATGCGTGGCTTTGGGGCAGGTCGTAGACCTTACTATCGGTAAGCTAAATACGTAACACATCTTTACGGCATGGTGTTAGCGAGGGTGAGTAGAGAACTCCAGTATGACTCCTTTTTTCATTCTGGTTAGTTTTACCAATTTCTTTGGGTTCGGCTGCAAGTCTGACCGGATTCAGCTTAATACACCTTTTTCAAGATGTTTTCCTTCACCGTTTTGTGATAATTAATTAATTAATAAGGCCTTCGAATCTGAAACCTTCGACTTGGCAGTTTAACGGTCATACCACTGAGATGTGAGTGCTACAACCTAACTTTACGGTATCAATACATTAACTCACGACTTTTTTCCACGGGGGTAAGCAAAGACTACACAAATCCTCCTGCTACAATCCTTACATATGCATTTTGCTTCGTCCACGTCTCGTATATGGTCATATACGCGCGCTGGTTGCGAGTACTACCAATAAGGTCAGTGTAAAGATACACCAGGGCATCTAGGTATATAGTATCGATATTTACAGTAAACGGCCTCGTTGGTCTAGTGGTCCCAAGCGCGACTGCTGAGCATGAGGTCTCGCGTTCGATTCCCGGGTCGGGCAGTGTTATTGAGATTTTCTATTAGAAATTTCTCAGTAGCAGCCCGGAGTTTGGAATTGTGCCTGTTAGATGGCCATAGGCTCAATCAACAACATTGGTGAAACGTGGGTGTACAACTGTGTACACCTCTGGACCTCCTACCCCTTGGGGGAATAGGCAAAATAGGGGTAAAAGACAGCGCGGTGGGCGCAATGGTCGAGAGACCGGCTGCTGTGTCGCATGCACGGATCAAATATTTGTATGATCTACAGATGATTGTCCCGGGTCCGGGTGTGTGTGTGTGTATGTTAGGGTATTTGTCTGTAAAAAGAAAGAAAATTCTAGTGTGAGGCAGTAAAAAAAAAGGAAAATCATATGACGTCATAATATTATTCATGTTTATCAAACGGATGTTTTAAAAATTGTTGGTGTCGATAAAAATGCAAATTATATGGTTTCGTTTTATATCAATCATTCTATACATCCTCAGGGTTTAGTTGTCTATTTGTATGTCCTGAACCTTCGTCTAGGAACAATCATAAACTACTGTACTCTTTAGCTACCATATCTTCACCTAATACGATGCTGGAATTCAAATTAAAATACAATTCTTCTTTATAGGTACTATGCGATCACAATGAGAATAGGAACGTCAACGACCTCTATCTGTCAACAGCTGTCAATTAAAAAATACAATTTGCGAAGTAAATTATTATTAATTATCGTTTCCTTTCACCAGTGCTGTTATTAAATCCCAAGTAATAAGTGGTGAGACTCAAAAAAAAACTCCGAGCTGCTACTGAGAATATCCTAACAGAAAAACCCAATAACACTTTGCCTGACCCGGGAATCGAACCCAAGACCTCATGCTCAGCAGTCGCGCATGCGACCACTAGACCAATGAATCAGTACCTGACTAAAAAGCATAATATCTCCAAACCCCTCGAACCAGCCAACGAATCAGCCATTATTAAAGAGAATGTACTTAGAGTATGGTGCGGCCGTCACCTACTTTGAGGTCGACCACCGCCAGCGCCGGTAAACATCGCTTGTTTATTTTCCAATGTTTATGTTTATCACTACTTTATTTGTGTTAATAATTATAAAGGGAGCAGACTTGATTGCTAGAAGATCAGCCTGATAGATTGTTTATTTCCAAATAGATAACAATGACGTCAGTGAAGTGACTATAAGGCTTAAAAATGTGGAAGAATAATTCGGAGTAGTGTGCAAATCGGGATAATTTAGTTGGCAGTTCTGAAGTATTTACCGGGAGGTTCAAATCCTGCTCAAACCTTAGATTTCTTTAAAAAAATATATAAATTAATTAATTTATCTTTGAAAGAGAATCACCTTCAATATAATTTAAAAGTTTACTGTAAGATGTTTCATTAATAAATACAAATTTATCCTCAAAAATTCACCTACTCTATACACACATCAAAAAAATTACAATTTATGTCACTCATTATAATATTATTAATAAACAAATTTTTAAAACAAGATTTCAAGATGAATCAATCGAGTCCAATCTCGATGGGTTTATCTCCTTTAGTTCAGAAGTTCATATGGCCGTCTTCCAGCTCCATCATCAGAACAGCTCCACGATACCTTATTATTGTATTGTCATCGAAGATACATAAGTCCACCAAATTTGAACCCAATCGGACATCGGGAAGTGGTTCTAATTTAGCTTCCAAGATTCCACCCGAACATAAAAACATTGCAAGTTAAATAAAGGCGTGTAAAAATGGTTCATATCACATAGTTACATAAGAAAGAAAAAGCGAAACACATAACTTATCATAACGCTTGTATGTACCCAATGGCATCCCGGTATAATTGGATGTCCCGGGGCTGCAGCTGCATTCACCGCGTCAGGGCATTACTCGGGCAGGTCGCCGGTCGCATGGTGAACTACCCAATTCCGTCACCCGCAGGCTCCAGCACACGGTGGCCGGAGATCGTTGAATGCCCTCCGGTGCCTAGCACGTCTTCTACAGCAGGGGTGAGCGAAATTTGCCTCTCTCTCCCTTTCCGTCGCTTCACCGCCAGCATCGCCTCCTCCCAGAAGGCGGCAACGGTACCCCCTCTAATCACGTCCGAAAGTGAGAGATCGCGCATCGCTTAATCCTACTGTCCTGATACGAAACGAAACTTGTAGAGATCAAGAAGCGAATGTGGTTGGAGGAATAAAAAATATTGCTAAGGTTAATATGCCCGCAGTCGTCTCAAAATTCGGCCTTGGCCCATATGACTGGAGACGGTCGACGGGGCCATGGGAAGGTGGTCATGCCCAGATGTAGTCATAGCGCTGCTTATCTAAAGCTGGGCACACCTCCAAGTACACCTCTACCTCACCCATTGAGAAATACAGACGTAATGTGTAAAAATAAATACTGTTTATAGCAATCTTAATT
The DNA here is from genome assembly GCA_935421205.1 of Xylocampa areola. NCBI lineage: Eukaryota > Metazoa > Arthropoda > Insecta > Lepidoptera > Noctuidae > Xylocampa > Xylocampa areola. The sequence continues at coordinate 717,550 of OW285215.1, forward strand.
TTGTCACGTGAAAATCGTAAAGTGTTTTGTATTGACCACCCATCGTAAAATATATTACATGCACTTTACGTAACGTTTAAATTCTCAGTAGTACTGAAACTATTTCCAGCAACTTCCACATTCATGCTACAAAACAAACATCACAGTAAAACGAAATAACAAAAATGATTAATAAAATTAAAATAACATTTTCAATTATGGAAAACATCACACAATTAGTCACAAAGGGAAATTATCCTCGATTGTTTTCATAGTTTTTCATTTACCATAGCTAATTTATAAACTGCATTCACTTACAATAGAAACTCAACTGTAGTCGCTAAAGTATAGGGTGTATTTTCGCATGGTGTATTAAATCCTCGAGGTCGGTCAGTGACCCGAAGTATTGCAATATCTATGCAACGCTGGGTTCGTTTTGAAAACTATATGTTCATGCATGATGAGTGCTCGTAACTGCCTATTAATGGGTTTCAACATATATATGTTAAACTATTATAGAAGTTTTATGTGACTGCGCTGCGTCTGTTTTCAGTTGTGGAGTGGGGCAGGTCAGTTTTAACTTTAAATGCTATGATTCATTTGATGGATGATGCTGCGCGTACTTTATCGTTCATCGCTCTGTTCGTGGTTATTTTGAAGTCTATCATTGGTTTGATATCTCTCAAAGTTTGCTATATAGTGTGCCTGAAATTTCAGCTGTATCGGTTTGAGACTATGCAGTTCTCATGTTAATCTACAAATAAATTTTTCTCCTTGTTTTTTTTTTACTTTGGTCGTATTTTGTCAACCACCTTTTATTCACCGTGAGAGAGCCACGCTTCGGCACGAATGGGCCGGCTCGACCGGATTGATACCATGGCCTCACAGAAAACCGGCGTGAAACAACGCTTGCGTTGTGTTTCGCCGAGTGAGTGAGGGTACCGGAGGCCCAAACCCTTTAAAAGGCCGGCAACGCACTCGCGACTCCTCTGGGGTTGCGGGTGTCCATGGGCGGCGGTAATCGCTTATCATCAGGCGAGCCGTCTGCTCGGTTGCCCCCTATTCCATAAAAACAAAAACCACAAGTGACCCGCCCCGGCTTCGCACGGTTATAAATTAGAAAAAAATAGTGAAGTTACGTTTAGTTTACGTTAACCATGTACCTAAATTTATTCTTCGGCGACTCGGTTGAAAAATATTCTTTCTATCTACTTACAAAAAACTTAATTGGACTTTATTATATATATAAACCACCTGTGAAAAATTATCTAAACGGTGGTGAAAACCACATCAAAATCCGTTGCCTGGTTTCGGAGGAGTAAGCGGATAAACAGACACAGGACAGACGCGGAAAGCGACTTTGTCTTACACTATGTAGAGATATTCTCTATATATCTGCCGCGTTGGTCTAGTGTTGTCAAGTGCGACTGCTGAGCAGGAGGTCTCCTGTTCGATGCCCGGGCAAAGTGTTATTGAGTTTTTCTGTTAGGAAATTCTCAGTAGCAGCCCGGAGTCTAGAATTGTGCCCGGTTGGCAATATGCTCACCACGTATTACATTGGACTTAATAACAGCATTGGTGAAATGTGGCTGTACAATTGTGTATACCTCTGCCTATTTTATTTTTTTTTATTTTTTTTTATGTGGAGATATATATATATATAGCATACCGCTCTGACACAGGGAGACAGAGCGGTTATGTGGGACTCGAACCCACTAAAACTCCACAGTATACCTCCTCAGCTGCTTGAGGGCGGGACGCGGGAACGCTCTCGCACACAACCGCGAACCCGCCCGCAGCCGTCCGTTGCCGGACTCCCTCACGGGGTTGGGTATTGCACCCCCCCGCTTCGGCACACCAGACTAATGGCGTGCCGCAACCACCTCGGAGACCATGTGCAATGGGCGCCAGACGACCCCGTGTCTGGACGCCCTAGGTCCCCTGCGACGGGTCAGGTCTGTGGCCCCGCCGCCTGCCACTACGGCCGCAGAGGATAGGGAGAGCGGCGCCTCGCAATACCGGCACTCCTCTTCCCCTGCGGCCCCACCGCGTCCGCCATCCAACGGTGGCGGCCCCGTCAAGGCCGCGGTAGGTAGGGAGAGCGGCGCATCGACATACCGGCACTCCTCTCCCACCGCGGCTCCCATCCCTCAGCTGCGGTGCCGCCCATACGACGCCGCAGCCCACCTCAGTTGCGACACCCCCCATAAGGCCCGCAACCTACGCCGGCGCCGCTCCTACATGGGCTTGAAGGCAAAGCCCTGAGGAGCGGCCCTCCTCGGGTTCCGTTAGCTTCACCGTGGGTGACCAAGCCACGGCTACTAGAGCCCCCCCACCACGACAAGGCGGAACCCCTGGGGGGGGGTGTATACCTCTGCCTACTCCTTCAGGGAATACAGGCGTGAAGCTATGTTATGTTATGTAGTGATATTTAAGACAGTCAGTTAAAACAAATACTGATAAATCTAAAGTTATATTTTTTTGTGGAATGGTAAATACTGTCTTAAGCAGGATTTGTACCTGCGCCTCCTGGATATACACTTCAGGCTATTTGCCAACTGAGTCACCCCGACGTTTGCGCACTATTCCGAATTCCTCTTCCATATTTTAATGATTATCGACTTCAGGAGGTAGGATCTTAGGAACGCCGTAAACATCAGAACTATGAATGACGCATTTTTGTGTACCACACACTATATTACTAATTATTTTCTTAATTTTACTAACCTAACATAACCTATGTTAAGTTACCCGGGACAATGTAAGGATTCTAACGATACCCCATACAGATAAATCGGTTCAGGCGTTTAGAAGTTATGGTGGAATAAAGAAACATACAAACACAGATACATACTTAAGTATACACATACCTGAACCTTAAAAACATAACACTCCTTTTTTGGGCAATCGTGTAAGATCAACTTTTTTGGAACCGTGCACCTAGCTTTGACGTTTTATAAGTGCCTGTAATTTGGTCTATGTGAAATAAAAAAAAATGAATTTGAATTTGAATTTGAAAGAAACACGTAAAAAGGAAAAATTACACACTAAAATACGGTCTTCCAAATCGCTAGTAGAAACCGTGTAGTCCAAAAATATTGTATCAAAAAAACATTATTACTTGTAGCTTTGTTTACTTAATGACCATACAACCCCTAATGTAAACATTAAATAATAAAATTGAATCAGAGACAAAAATAATTTTAGGAATTTATCAATTATATGTTCGGTAGACTGAAATAATTTTAAATAAACTGTTGAGACACCTGCCACCTTAGTCCTCCTGCGACCACAAACGCTGCAAAGTGTTCGAAACGTCAGGAAAAACAAAAAACCAATAATACACGCGATTAATCCGGTTAAAAGTTGTTTAATTATAATGTGTAGTGATCGCGCAAACCTAAGATATTACTATTAAATAATAACACATGTAACCTCACAAAAGACAAAATAAAAACATTTGACATAAAAGTGATAAAATAATGTCACCACATCACTCTTATAGCAATGTTTTCAAAACAACTATAGACGTAAGAAATATATTTATTACAACGAATAAAAATATAGTGATGAAACCCACTTGTTACTCTGAAATAATGACGTCACCACACGGAATCTTGCGGTAAGGAATACATGGAAAATACGAGGATTTTGGTCGTTCTTTCCAAAACTGTTGGACGTCCAAACTAAGGTCAAGATAAATAAACATTATATAGCACCACATTATTTTGCTTACGAGTACGCTTAGCATTATTCCAGTCAATGTCCTAAGCATTATTCCTGCCAATATCCTTAGCATTATTGCCGTCTCAATACTTAGCATTATTCCTGTCACTGACCTTAGCAATATTTATGTCACCGTGCTTTACATCATTACTGCCACTGTGCTTAGCATTGTTCCTGTCACTGCCCTTAGCATTATTCCTGCCACTGTCCTTAGCATTATTCCAGTCAATGACCTTAACAATATTTATGTTATCGTGCTTTACATCATTACTGTCACTGTCTTTAGCATTATTCTTGTTACTGTGCTTAGCATTATTCCTGTTACTGACCTTAGCATTATTACTGTCACTGTCCTAAGCATTATTCCTGCCACAATCCTTAGCATTATTCCTGTCACTGTCCTAAGCATTATTCCTGCCAATATCTTTAGCATCATTACTGTCACTGCCCTTAGCATTATTGCTGTCACTAATCCTAGCATTATTCCTGTCAAGAGTAAAACTACAAGTTCAAGATAGACGTGGGAACAAAGCACGTGCTCACTAATTATTATTTATCTAGGTCTTAATGTTGTATTTAACCTTTCGAGTGCTAAAATACAACTTAACAATGCTTCTTCTGTTAATTATCAATCTTTAATATTAATAGGTTCTTATTACGGCTGATGAGCAAACTTTTTGTTGCAGGGGAAACCTTCAAAAGGCACCCGGATTTTGGGGATACGACCGTGGAGTGTAGGATTTTTATTTCACATTCTTGGATGGGTTCCGGGATGGCAGCTCCGGCTCTCCTTAAGAGATCTATTCTATGCCCCCTAGGCAACGTAAAGGCATATCTTTAGCGAAATCGTTGATGAATAAGCTAATGTCAGAGTTATGGGCTGCTTTATTATGTGGAACATAAGCAGGGCAAAATGTGTAACATAATCTTCTCATAACAAGCACTCATATAGGATGTCACATTGACGGTACTTGTGTTAATAATATAAGTTACGCAGATGATATGGTGTTGCTGTGTCCATCAATCAGCGGTCTCAGGTGGCTCCTAAGAAAGTGTGAAGATTATGCGGGGGCTCATGGGCTCAGGTACAATGCCAAAAAGAGTGAGTTACTTGTCTTTAAGGCGGGCACCAAATGTTACTCGAATGTGCCACAAGTTACTATTTGTAATACACCATTGACTAGAGTGTCTCATTTCAAGTACCTGGGTCACTGGGTTACCGAGGATCTCAATGACAACATGGACATTGAACGGGAGCGCAGGGCGCTGGCTGTCCGATGTAATATGCTGATCCGCAGATTTGCGCGGTGTACGAGGGACGTTAAAACTACTCTCTTTAGAGCCTATTGCCAGTCCTTTAACACATGCGCTCTGTGGGTCGGCTATACGCAGAGGGCATACAATGCCCTGCGTGTTCAATATAACAATGCGTTCAGAATGTTGAATGGACTGCCACGTTATTGTAGTGCATCAGGCATGTTTGCGGAGGCCAGAGTTGATGGTTTCCATGCCATCATACGCAAACGTTGCGCTTCCCTCCTCCGCAGAATGCGTGGCAGTTCACACAGCATCTTGAGCGTATTGTGTGATAAATGGGACAGTCCAATGTTGGGCCATTGGATTAGACTGCATGCGATGTAGACTGTAAAGTAGAATTAGTTTTATTTATTTATATTAAATTACTAACAATAGGTTAAGATCATTGTTACTAACATTTTATGGACTTTTGGTCTGAAATCAATGATTAATAATAATAATAATAATTGATCACCACGCTCGCTTACTGCGGGCTGGTGATCTAAGATTATTATGTCTAGGTTTCCTTACGATGTTTCCCTTCATCGTATGTCCATGATGTCTTTGAACTAAGAATATACACTTTACCACAGCTCTAACTAACATAGCATCAGGCCTGTTTTCCCCGAAAGAGTGGGCAGAGGTGTACTTAGTTGAACACGCACATTTCACCAATGCAATTTCACGAATGCTGTTATTAAGTCCCATATAATAAGTGGTGAGCCTATTGCCATCTACCGGGCACATTCCAAAATCTGGGCTGCTATCGAGAATTTCCTAATAGAAAAACTCAATTACAATTTGCCCGACCTGGGAATCGAACCCAGCACCTCATGCTCAGCAGTCGCGCTTGGGACCACAAGACCAAAGAGGCTACCACAGCTCTGTATCGGTATTATCCCGTACCATGTTCTTATTCCAATAAACAGAAGTGTCAGTTTTGCTCAGAACTGACGCACGCACCACTCGGTTTCATAACCATAATATAAGTAATGGGGCACTTAGACATAATTTTGTATGTTTGAAAACTTTATGATTGTATCAGTGTACTCATTGTTGAAGAGGCAAATAAATAAATATAAATTAGGTACCACTTCTTAAAATCAGTACAAAAAAACATGGTGAGGAAACCATTTTGTTTTATATGTGTGGAAATTTGGTTTTGGACGGACCTTTGACTATGCTCGACCCACTAAAAACCACACGGTCCTCCGTAAACCTTTACCAGGATTTTGGGATCACCGCTGAATTCAACGCGATGGTGAGAAGACCAGAATACCGGATAGGCGTCCTCGATGGTGTAGAAATCCATCTCAGGAGTCAATGGGTGGTCTCTAAGCGTTTCCAAAGCATATTTCCGGAATAAAACTATTTGCATTCCTCATAATCTAGGTCAGTACTTACGTGCTCTTTGAAATTATACTGTAATTGCTAATATAATAAATGCGTAAGTTTGTGAGGTTGAATTATTGTTTGTTACTCTTTCACGCAATAACTACTGTGGGGTTACTCCTGAAACTAATACCAATTCCAATCCAATTCCAATATTAAATTGACGCCTTAAAACAACGCGTAATTTTAAAATAAATTCACCTTCTTTACAGTCGCCTCAAATTTAAAGCATGTTGTCTTCATATTATCCCGAATCTATAATTATTTTTTAGACATCTTGGCATTTAAAAGTACGAGCTGATGTATTTCCAATGTCAATCGAGCGGAATTATTTTCAAGAGTAAGCCCACTGATCGGGGTTGGAAGAAATTTGGCACATAGATAGTAGAAAACCTGGATTAACAAATAGGATATTTGTCATCCCAGCTGCACTTAATTCCGACGTCCATGCAGACGAAGTCGCGGGCAGAGGCTAGTACGTAATAGTTTTACGTAATATTTATCTACAATGTAAATAATTTATGTACTAATAACTTCTATTTACATAGTCGCATTGTTTTCTGTTATGAGTTACTAACGTTTAAATAGATTGTGGTAGGTCAGCCTTCATATTTATTATGTATCACAGTATCACACCAGTATTCCCGAAGGGAGAGGGTAGGTAGAGTGCTGTTGCACATCCACATTTTACCGTTGCAGTTGAGCTTAATCCAAAAACGGGGCGCAATTTAAAACTCTGGGCTGCTACGGAGAATTTTCTAACAGAGGTACTCTATAACACTTTGTTCCCTATGTGCGAAGCAGACAAATCAGTTTAACAAGGAACGGTTAATCTCGTAACCTTGAATCAAATCCGAATAGAAATATAATAGACCTATAGTGATTAAATCCTTGGAAGAGTAAAGTCACTGATAAAGATCTTAGGATAGAAATGAAGGCTTGATTAGGACTGAGTTTGGAACCAGTCGGACATCTTGAATACAATGAAGGTGAAAGCAAGTCTTACAGAATAGAAATGAGAAATAGGAATTGGGAGGATACAGTTTACAGAAGTAAAACCCATCCCTTCACCCACTGGACCAATGTCTTCAAAAACGTCCCTGGCAGGTACTTGCATCTTGAGCCCACAGTCCACCCCATCTTAAGGGCACAAAGCTGTCACCACTTTTGTAGAGCATTGGTTGCATAGTGCCTTTATAAAAGATCCGTCGGATGCCTTCCTACTCCTACATCTACAACACCCGGTCAATTGCACTGTGTGCCCAGCACCAGGACCTTTAAAAACAAAATTTGGTTGCGTAAGCCACATTTGGGCACACAATACACAAAAATAAAGCCAGGGCCCCCTGTCGGATACGACAAGGAGGGCAATATTAAAAGTATAGTCAGTTAACCTCAATAATCATTACACCGGCTATAGTTTGCAATGGGCTACGAATATTTGATAAATTGTACTAACATAAAATTTTTGTCAACATTGTATGTCTATTTATTGTAAACTTCCGTGTTTATAGCTGAACATTGTTTCTCAAGTATTTTATGGTTTACGTTAAAATAGATTGTGGTAGGTCAGCCCTGGTGTTAACTGCGCTTTGATGGCCGCCATCCGTCACGCCTCAGTTTATGAGCTGCATTACCATGCTTCTATGGTATTCTGGATATAGGTTAAAATATACTTTTACTTATATTTTTTATGGTTTTTTTTTCTTATTTTAATCTAAAACTCAACTAGTGCTCCTAAAATATTATTAAGAGTAAAGTGATTTACATTAAGTTTTTAAAAATAAATCTTTAATAAACTATACAGGGTCAGTTTTTGAAGTGGGCATGGATGGCCAAATCCGAAACTGTAAGGAATAGTGAAAAAATGTTGGGGTTCCATTCCTGAAAAGAAATATAGATTTTTCAAAAATCCAAATAAGCAGTTTTGGTTTTCATCAAAATTGGCCCCGAGACTCGTTTAAGTATTTTTCGTTAATCCTAACAGTTTGGCCATCCATGCCCTCTTAAAAAATTGAGCCTGTATATACCGTTTAAATGTATATCTTGTATTCTTGTACAAACGCCCAGATTTTGATGTCAAACAGTAACAGAAACTCGATAAATTAAGATCTTTCGTACCTTTAACAAAGAGATTTTAATGAACACAAGGTTTGAGCCTAAACAGATACCTACCAAAACCCTAAATTTACTACCAATAAACAATGAGGATTTACTAAATCTGCAGTAAAGCACGATTTACGGACAATGCTGCGATCAATCAGATAATTATTCATAGTGATCATAAATCATTCTAAATATGTATGAGAGATAAACTTTACGCGAGGTATTGATCCTCCCACGCTAATGTTCTTGTATGAAATTATACAATATTTAACCTAAATAACTTGCTGACATTCATAATGCCCCCCTGCCTTTATCCCAATTTATTTGAGTTCGGCGCAGCATGTTTTCTTCTTTCATACATGACCCAATGGCTCCCGAGGCAACGATGCTGCAGACGTGCTCACAAGGAGAGGATCAAATGTGGTAGTTATAGGACCAGAACCGATAGTACCACTCCCCTTCGGACACCTACGTCCCCTGGTAAGACAACGCACTAGGGATCAATAAAGCAACTATTGGACAAACCATGGTGAGTGCAGACAGGCCAAAGAAGCTCTTCCGACCATTGATGGCCGGATCACCAGGCAGCTTCTTCGACTGACAAAGCAACTACGTACAGTCACAGCAGCTCTCACCGTCTATGGGTCTTGTAACAAACATCTCTTTGTTATAGGAATTACTGACAGCCCCCGTTGCAGAGCCTATTAGAAGAAGGACGAAACGGCAGCACACTTTGTACTGGACTGTCCTGGAGTCGCCACATACAGGGCTAAGTACTTCGGTATTTCTATATTATAAATACAATGTAACCATCAATATTGTAATTGTTTGATGAAAAAGAGTAACCGTGGAGTTTCTTGCCCGTTCTTCTCCACAGGAATCTACACTCTGGAACGTGGCAACTAGTTAATTTTTTGACAATTCAAAAGTGCCTGTGAATGGTCTAATTGAAATAAATGCTTTGACTTGACTTGACTTGACTTGGTAACCCAAGTATTCTCCGAGAGGTTGCCGGCTAGATCAAATTCCTGCTGGCGTTTCTTGAGGAGTTGGGATGGATCGAATAGTCCCTTCCCACCCCGGGAACAAAATAATCGCCAAGAGCGAGGAATTGGGGAAACCAGCTCGTTTTACCATGCTTTCATACAGTACAGTATCAGCCGTCATATCTTCAGTCACTCCTTTTCTTACCATAATCATCTTTAACACAATCTACCCATAGCTTGATCGATACTTAAAACTTTCCTCGTCACGTGATCTTCAACCCTCCGCATCACATGCCCATAACATGCTAAACGATTGCCACACAACTTCTCAGTCACCGGTGCCACTTTCAGACTTCTTCTTTTATACTCATTTCTAATGCCATCCATCCGCGTCATAAGTTGCCTTGACCAAAACGAAACTTTTGCGCTTTACGGCTTCAATTGTTGTGGATAGAAATCGCGATGAACCCGCATCTTCTGGATAGGTTATCCAAGTGTGAGTGTGTTATGATAAAAATTATGCTTAATCATGTAAGATGTGTTATTTCAAAAATTTGATAAGTATATTACTTAATAGCCAAAATTTTTATTCGAAACATGAGCGAGTTCTACGGGATAAACTCCGAAGGACTCTAAGAAGAAGTTGTTCGCATTGTCAAAGGACGTCGAAATTATACGCCTATTTTATTTTGATGGTTTTGTAGAAGTTAGTTTTTGTTGCGCACAGTACTACACGGGAGAATTTGATAGTTTTTATTGATTCGTGATCAGTATCAGCGGTACAGTCACCTCCTTAAATATCGCACGAGTAAAGTCAATAGCTTGTATAAAGGGCTTAATAACGCCGACTTGAAAAAATCACTGTGCGTATGCTTAGGGCCGATTCACACCGGAACGGCAGCGGCCGGCACCCAAGTGACGAAACTGGCGGAGCCGGCCGCGGCAGACTCGCATCGCCGCCGGCGGCAGATGACGGCCGCGCGCGGCCTCCGAACACCACGCGCCTAGTCTCCTCTTGACCAGGTTAGTTTCTACATTCGGCAAGGAAACTCGTATATTCGGAGTGAAAATGATGAAATTGGTTATTTGAGCACTTATTTCTGAAGTATTTCTGAATATAGAGAACCGGTGCGCTCACTGTTGCGGCGGGGGAGTGGAGAGCGGGGAGTGCGCGGCCGGCTGCGGCGCAGCGAGAGGCCACGTCTCACCGCGAGCAGCCTCGTGTCACCGCGAGCGGCCGCGGGCATTACGGCGGACAAGACGCGCGTGGCTGCGGGTTGTTTCTAACTTTTCAAGCGATACTGGTCTTTAAATTATGTAGATAATGTTCAAAATTATTTCACAGTGAAAGTGCTCGCCGCCGTGCCGCTGCCGGCCGCTGCCGTACCGGTGTGAATCGGCCCTCATTGCAATACATTAAGTGCTTTTCTCAGAACCTGTCTCAATAAAAGTCTTGGCAATAAAATGAGAGGATTATTACTATGATTATGTATGTAAATACTAGTTACAATAAAATGCACTTTCCGTGATGCAGTGTCTTCCCACACATTGTGACCAACAATATTAGACATGACACTTCACGTAAACAATTCACTTTAGCTTCCAAATCGTTTAGAAATTTAACAAAGCACTTCTAAATCAACGTGATGGCGTCATTTGTTTTGTTATACAGAAAATTCGTTTCATCGGGGTCGGCTTCCAGCCAAACTGGATGCAGCTTAATACCAGTATTTTACATGGAGTGACTGCCTATAAAACCTCCATAACCCAGTTACTGGGTAACATGATATCTAGTGGCATGACTTGTTATTAGACTTTCTGGTCTATAACTACCTGTAACGGCTGCCATAGATCTTAATTTGACAACCGGGACCGACGGCATAACGTGCAGCATCTCGGTATGAATTGATAGTACTACTACCCATCCACAGACCGACCGTGGCAAGCGCAGCTTAACCTCGATCCATCGATCTGTGCGACTGTTACTTAGCCACGCGACCCTCTACTCATGGAAACACAAAGTACTAGTGTTTATATTTTTGTTAACATAAACTGTAATACCTACCATCATCAAGCTTGTAGTACGCAAGGAGGTAGGTATATAGTTGTACACCCACATTTCACCGATGTAGTTATTAAGTCCCATGTAAAAGGTGGTGAGCCTGTTGCCATCTACCTGGCACACTTCCAAACTCAAAGCTGCTACTCAGAATTTCCTAACTATAACCAATAACACAACTTTGCCCGGCCCTTACCTTACGCTCTGCAATGAGGCTGTCATTTAGTTAATATATCATCATAATCCCCCTGCCCATATCCCAAATTAATTGGGGTCGGCGCACAATGTTTTCTTCTTCCATACATCTCTGTTAGCAGTATCTCGGTACTCACATCTTTTTTATCCATATAGTTTGTAAATCTTCTAGTATAATTCAAGATAAATCTTTGAAAAGCATTAACACATGCTTAGCGAACTCTAAAGTTATTATATTAAATGGAAAAAGAATACGGTTGCGAACAGGATTCGAACCTGCGCCTCCCGGATGAATACTCCAGGCGCTCTGACCACTAAGCCATCTCGACCTCTGCTCACCACCGCGAATTCTTCTTCCATATTTTAACATTGTATTAACTGCAAAGTTAGTCGTGTCGGTTCGGTCACCCGTATAGGGACTGAATTGATAGCAATAACGTCGCCGTAAGACGTGTTAAAATATGGAAGAAGAATTCGCGGTGGTGAGCAGAGGTCGAGATGGCTTAGTGGTCAGAGCGCCTGGAGTATTCATCCGGGAGGCGCAGGTTCGAATCCTGTTCGCGACCGTATTCTTTTTCCATTTAATATAATAATCTTCTAGTATATAAAAATCTCGTGTCTCAGTGTTTGCTACCGAACTTTTCCGAAACAGCTTGATAGATTTTTATGTTTTTTTTTTATGTATATTTGGTAGGTCTGAGAATGCGTCGGAGGCTATTTTTTATACCCCTAGGAGATGAGGGTGGCCCTATCAGATCAATGTTTGCGGGGCACAGCTAGTAAGTTTATAAATTATACCTACTTAGTTAATACATACCTGCGTGGATACAACATGGAGATCTTAAAAAAAATCGCAGAAATTCATCTTTGAGAAGGGTAGACAACGCATCTAAGATGTCTTTGTATTATAACGTTAATATTGGGTAATTGCAAATAATACGACCGTTTGTACTCGACTGTTATTTTTTGACAAATACGTGTTGCCACAGCAACCACAGATATACTCCATCCCTCCAACCTTATTCAGAAACTACACAATAAGCCAAAACAATAAGTATAAACTCTTAAAAATATTTTTTATAACACGTAGGCTTCCTAGGCCTCAAAGACCGCCCAACTGTCTCAAGGACTGAACCACTAGTTCCAGCATTCCTATCTGGATCAGGCTCACGTTCCGTTGGAACTGGCGGATCCTCTTCCTGAATTTCTCCACAAGCGTCCTCCCACTCCACATTGTCCGTATTGGAGTCATAATTTCTGTCATCATCAGAAACGGCACGCAACTCTTTTTCTCCTGCGGCATCCTCAGATGCAAACGATGGAAAAACAATCGGCGGAGCCGTAGCTTGAGCCTGCATAGACTCCGGAATCGGATCCGAATCCGGTATCAGTGGCCGTGGATAAGATGAGGACAGCTGCGCACTCGGTGTGGGTATTGTTGAGTTACCAGTTCTAGTAGAACGACCATTATCAGTGTTTACACTATAAAACTTTCTCATCTGATCTACATGCCTAATACCAACAGTGTCGATGTCCTTAAAATAAATTTCGAACATTCTAGTGCCAATAATTCTGTTCACAATTCCTATACTCCAAATACTTTTCCTAGCAATAAACCACCTAGCCCACACTGTTTCACCTACTTGAAAAGATCTGCTACGATTTAGAAGCGTTGGATTGTGGAGACTATTGACAATCCTATTTTTCGGTAAAATTAAGTCCAATCTACACCTTAAATTACGACCTAGCATTAGCATAGCCGGTGTTACACCTGTTGCACAATGGATCGTGTTTCTATAATTAAATAAAAAACTCTGTAATTTTTCGAGAATTACCTTTTGACAATCACCTTCCGCTAGCATGCATCGTATTATCTTTTTACAAATCTTTACAGAATTTTCTGCTTGACCATTGCTAGCCGGGTGGTAAATAGGCGATGTTAAATGCTCAATTCCATTAATTTTACAAAAGGTATTAAACTCAGCTGAACTTATTTTAATGTCATTATCCGATACTATAACATACGGCATACCAAACATACAAAACAATTGTTTTAATTTCTCAATCAATGCACCGGTGGTTGTGCCCCGGTCCATATAAATACATTCCAGCCATTTGGAAAATGCATCTACTACTATTAAATATACCGCCTGTCCGATAGACATATAGTCTATGTGAATTCGATGCCAGGCGCCGGCGGGACGCGGCCAGGGTGCAGGAGACACGCTAGGTGGAGCGCTGCGCACAGCAGCGCAAGCGGCACACGCACCTACCCAGCGCTCAATATCACCGTCGATACCCGGCCACCACATTCTACTGCGAGCTGCGCTCTTAGTTTTAATTATACCAAAATGAGCTGAATGCAGTTCCCTCAACATCCTGACTCTATAGACAGTTGGTATCACTATTCTGTGGCCGCGGAACAAACAACCCTCTATTAATTCTAAATCCGTCTTGCACTGGAAATACGGTACTATTGATTTACACTTAATCTTTTTCGGCCAACCAATATTCATGTATTTGACCACCGTCTGTAACACATCATCGTCAGCGATAGCACGTTTAATATCACTAAATAGAACAGGCTCTACGCTCGCTTCTAAGAAAAAGAAATATCTAGAACTTCCTTCCTCCAGCGCATCATGACAGCGGTTAGCTGTGACCGATAACGGTGCCCGGGAAAAATATCTAGAACTTCCTTCCTCCAGCGCATCATGACAGCGGTTAGCTGTGACCGATAACGGTGCCCGGGAAAAATATCTAGAACTTCCTTCCTCCAGCGCATCATGACAGCGGTTAGCTGTGACCGATAACGGTGCCCGGGAAAAATATCTAGAACTTCCTTCCTCCAGCGCATCATGACAGCGGTTAGCTGTGACCGATAACGGTGCCCGGGAAAAATATCTAGAACTTCCTTCCTCCAGCGCATCATGACAGCGGTTAGCTGTGACCGATAACGGTGCCCGGGAAAAATATCTAGAACTTCCTTCCTCCAGCGCATCATGACAGCGGTTAGCTGTGACCGATAACGGTGCCCGGGAAAAATAATCTGCAATTTCATTATTTTTGCCATCTATATACTTTACGGTGAAATTATATGCCGATAAAATTATCGCATATCTTTGAAGCCGTAAGGCCGCTGTCACCGACACCCCTTTACCCTTACCGAAAATAGATAGCAAGGGCCTGTGATCAGTTTTCAAGATAAAAGGTTCTTGACGACCGTACAAGTATTGGTGGAAATGCTTAACACCGAAAATAATAGCCGTCGCTTCTTTTTGGATCTGGCTATAATTTTTCTCACTTGCCGCTAACGACCGAGATGCAAATGCTATCGGACGCTCACCTCCATCTGCGTCCCGATGTGCTAACACCGCTCCCAGCCCACACGGGCTTGCGTCTACTGTCAGCACCAACGGCAGGTCCGGGTCAAAATGCGCCAGTACACGCTCGCTAGCGAGCGCGCGTTTCACACTATCGAAAGCTGCCTGCTGACGTTCACCCCAAAGCCACTCTGCACCCGAGCGTAGAAGTTCGTGTAACGGACTTAGTAGCGTCGATGCACCCGGAATAAAATTTCTATAATAATTCACCACACCCAGAAATCGTTTAACTCCTAGGATGTCGGAGGGCGCAGGTGCACCTATGATCGCATCGACCTTAGTTGGACTAGTTCTTAACCCGCTCTTATCTATAACATAACCTAAGTACGTTACACTTTTTTCGAAAAAGACACACTTCTCTTTTTGTAGCCGTAATCCTGCATCTTGCAGTCTACATAAAACCTGCTGTAACCTAGACAGGTGTATTATTTTCGTAGGCCCGGTTATACAAATATCGTCGAGCCACACGCTCACTCCCTCTATATCAGCTAACAACATTTCCATAGCTCTTTGAAAAATAGCGGGTGCACATGCTAAACCGTAAACTAAACGCGTATAGGAAAATAAGCCTTTCTGCGTGTTAATGGTGGTCAGCTTTTGAGACGCTTTGGACAATTTAAATTGATTGTAGGCATTACTCAAGTCTATTTTTGAGTAGTGTTCCCCTCCCCCAATCTTGGAAAATACCTCTTCTATACGAGGCAAAGGATATTTATCAATTTCTAAATCCTTATTTAAGGTGCATGAAAAATCACCCGCAATCTTTAACTTCCCATTTTCTTTTAAAACAGGAACTATTGGCGTGGCGTATTCAGAGAAACTAACTGGTATTAGAATACCTAAGCTGACTAGCCTATCCAATTCTTCAGTAACTTTATCCTTGAGAGCAAAAGGTACAGTACGTGGTTTAAAAAATTTTGGCGTTGCAGTGTCCTTTAATTTCAATTCGATTTCGAATTTGTTAAAACACCCTAATTCATCTTTCCAAACGGCTGGATACTGTTTTAATAGCCGTTTCACCTCTTCAATATTTTCATTGAAAAATGATATGTTGTTATTTGCTGTTTCCAAATAAAAACTAAACATTTTCATGAAACGGCCTAACAGCGGTGGTCCACCGTTCTCAATCACATAAATTTTAATGCTTTTGCATGCGTTTAAATACGTTATTTTAGTCACAAAATATCCTATCGGCGTAATGTTATGGCCGTTATACAAACACATTTTAAGATCACCGCTATGCAACTTTTGATCTGAAAAATAAAACAAATACAACTTTCTTGAAATTACAGAGCATCCTGATCCTGTATCTAACTCCATACACAAATCTACATCATTAACTTTAACTGTGATTTTGATAGGGTTATAGTCTACGTACCTTAAGTTAAAAAGTTTGCAGTCTTTACAATCACCTAGAGACGCACTCGTCTCCTCCGTGTTAATATTATGTAAATCGGACTTTCTGAGCCCACATAACTTTTTTAAATGACCCCTCTGCCCGCAAATCAGACATTTGAAGTTCTTGAATCTACAAACAGTAGCATTGTGGTTCTTCAAACCACAAACTGCGCATCGCAGAATATGCTCGTTGCCAACGCTGTCAGTTTTGCGAAACCTCGTGCTGGTTCCGGCCTGGTGCTCAGCGGCCACGCGTCTATCAGCCGCCCCAGCACGCACATAAGAAAATGGCTCTTCTCTTACGACTGTAACCTCAGCGCTGCCGTTGCACGTCTGTCGTGCACACGCTGCCTTCTGTGCCACCTCGACCGCCTGCGTTAGCGAAAGAGTCTTGAAGTCGCACTCGAAAAGCTTGTCACGCTCGTGTCCTGTTCTGAAGCCTAACACGAAGCGGTCACGCAAAAGCGTATCCAGCTCCATGCCAAATTCGCAGTACGCAGCTAGCCCTCGCAGCCGCGCCACCCAATCCTCGATGCTTTCACCGTCGGATCTGCTTGCCTCATAGAACTTCGCCCTATCGGCGAAAGTCGACCTTTTCGGCGTGAAATGTCTATTAAGTACTTTTACTAATTCCGAGTACTTCAGGTCCTCGAGTTTCTTCGGATGCACTAGATCCCGAAGCAAACGGTATGATTCATCAGAAAAATGAGTTAGCAAAACCGCTCTCTGATTCTCCTCTGCAATCCCGTTTAGCTTGATGAACTGAGACATTTTTCCAAAAAAAATATCCCATTCATGGATTTTGTGATCAAATATGTTTAAGTTGCCCAAAAACGCCATTGTGCTTAATTCGTAAGCTGATCCCGCCTCGTCGCCAAATATTATAACGTTAATATTGGGTAATTGCAAATAATACGACCGTTTGTACTCGACTGTTATTTTTTGACAAATACGTGTTGCCACAGCAACCACAGATATACTCCACTTTGGTATTGAAGATGTCCAGAGGCGGTGGTGCCTCTTACCATCAGTTGGACTGCCAGCTTGTTTGTCACCCTATAAAGTTTGTTTTGTGTGCTACGGCAACTCTATTTTTTTTAAATCTTACTAATCTATGTTACTCGGAAAAATGCAAGGATTCTAACTATACCCAACCCATCTAAATCGGTTTAGGCATTTAGAAGTTATAATAGAACAAAGTAATCGCAAACCTACATACATAAACCCTAAAAAAGTAACACCCTTTTCTTGGGCAGTCGTGTAAAAAAGTAACACCCTTTTCTTGGGCAGTCGTGTAAAAAAGTAACACCCTTTTCTTGGGCAGTCGTGTAAAAAAAATTACCTAGATTGGCTAAAAACGTGATAGGGGTATTTTTCTACTTGCGGAACTCGATTTGGGGGGTCTTTCCTCTTCTCCCGAGATATTTTTTTGTATAATAGAGTTTAATTTCAACACTAGTTCATCTGTTGAGAACCGATACTGCGGTGTAAGGTGCATGCTTGCCAAATATCTTAAATAAAAATATAGTTAAATCTTTAAAACTCTAAAGTTTAAAAACAAATGCGGAGAAAGAATATGGTCCTTAGCAGGATTTTAACCTGCGCCTCCCGGATAAAACCTCCAGGCGCTCCTGATCACGATTACATATACCATATTGATATATTTACGTGTTCACTAAATGAGTTTACTAAAGCCACATATAATGTAATTTGTTATAATTCATAGAATAAGGATACAATAAGTACATTAGACATTATTTTAGGCTAACCTTTAAATAAATATAAATCTGGTCTATCGCATTAGGTTAACCTGTAAAGATAGATATAAGAACAGTGTAAATAAAAAAAAAAAAAAAAAACGCAAAAAATATAACTTTATCTTTCAAAAACTTTTACATCTTTCCAGCAGTATCCTAAATAAACACTGTACTGGCGCACCGACGCGACGCACTACGAATAAAAATACATTTAAAAATAACCCACCAATATTATTATAGTCTTTTACCTTCGTCATAATTAGCTTAAATAAACACACTATCGTTTTACGGCGATTCCCGAAACAATAATATACAATACACCGAAAATGATCACCGAAAAAACAAAGGTATCGGATTAGTTAGTCACCTAAGAAATACGATGATTAGTTATTTTCTTTTGTTGTTTTGTTGAGATTGTTTTAGGATGGTTCCATAACATAGCATCACGCTTGTATTCCCCGAGGGCTAGGCAGAGCTGTATACAGTTGTACACCCACATTTCACAAATGCTGTTATTAAGTCCCATGTAATAGGTGTTGAACATAATTTCAAAATTCCGGGCTGTTACTGAGAATTTGCTAACAGAAAAACACTTAAAACACTTTACCTGACCCGGGAATCGATCTCAGGACCTCATGCTCAGCAGTCGCACTCGGGACCACTAGACCAACGAGTAGAGGATGATTCCACATAGCATAATATGATATAACATCAAAACCGTATTTCCGAGGGCAGATGTTTACGCCCGACGTTTCATCAATTCTTCTTCTCATCGTGTGGTTGATGAACAACCTAGTGTCAGAGTTTAAACCACCCATAGTTCTCTGACATGGCTTTACACACCATTGAGAACATCTCTCAGTTGTGCTGGTTTCCTCACGATATTTTCCTTCACCGTTTTATGTCAGTGAAACATAATTTCTAATACGCATATGACTCGAAAACTGCCTTGGATTCGAACTTGCGACCTTTTACCAGTCCAACGATCATACCACTTAGCTATCACAGCTCTGGTCACGTGTCTTGCGAAACATAAAAATGCTCCTAGATGCAGACTTGGTGCAGACGGTCTTTCATATAGTGATACTACAGACCGTCTGCACCAAGCGATAATCAATATCAAGCTACAAGCTCTCATTAATTTACCAACCAGTTTGCGAATCGAAAATTTGAAATAAAATACCAGGAACCCAGCAGAAATTATCTAATAACGTCTTTAGTTTCTGTGCACATCAATAAAACGTGTCGAGATATTAGACACGACACGTTACAATAGGGAAGTGGCTATAACACACGCTGTAACACCATTTGGCTTTCGGCCAAACGCACTCATACTCGGCCACATGCATTTTTAAAATGTCATTGAACTATAATTACCTAATCGCCACCTAAACATGCACATCACTAGCAATCGCGACCATCTGCAAACGAGCACAAGCGAGAATTCGATCACGAGCATTCTGTCGTGAATATTCGAAAACGAGCATTGTTCTCGAAAGAATTCGAAAGCGAGCATTTTTTCGTGAGCATTCGAATTAGAATACATTGTAGAAATTGCAAGCTGTGTTTGTTAAAGTTTTGGAATGCAAGTAAAATATCGTGAGGACACCAGCACATCTGAGAGTGTGTGACACGTCAGAGGTCAATGGATAGTTTAAACTCTGACACTAGGTTGCTCATCAACCACATGATAAGAATGTGAAGACCATACCAAATGTTTGAGGCAGAAATGTAAGCTATGACAAAATAATCAGTGACTCAGCAAGCAAGCAGAGCAAGCCAAGGTCAGGTTCAGGAAACTCATTACTGGTAGTAAAATTATGTGTGTAGGTAAAATTGTATTCGCTTCCGTCTAATATATCTCATAATTTTGTTACTTGTATAGAATACTGAACGAATCTATACTTCGAACCTGCGCCTCCCGGATGAATCCCCCTAAAAAGACCAAAAAAAAAAAATGAAGACAGCATATGTCTATCTTTTAAGGTTGACTCACTATAACCTTTTTTATGGTTATCAAATTGGTTCTAAAATAATGCATTGTGTTTTTATAAACATGACTACCATCCTTTTCCAAATAAATACGTCATTTATCACGAGTATTTAATTTTGTACAAAATTGCCCTTGACGTCATTTGATTTCTATGAATATCTTAGGAGATATCATAGTTTTAGTATATCTCCGCAACAAAATAATGATCAAGTACCACGCGCGCATTTATGATGTGGAACGCCATGAGGGGGTGCTCGTGGAAGATATTTTAGGTTTTTTCCTCAAATTAACGCGGATGAAACCGCGAGGCACAGCTAGACTTGGTCACTGATCTAGCATGAATAGTGAAAATATTTATTTTTATAGCAAAACAATCTTTCAAGTTTTTTATTTTAGCTTTTGCTAGATTTTGTTTAAAATCGTGACGTTACCATTGGTTATTTTTGTCGACACGGAAATTCGTATATTGACCTTCAAAATCTAAATGCTGAAATTGGCTAGAAAAACAATTCTTTTACATTAATTTAAAATGATCTGACCTACATTTGTACACAAATAAAACTACCAAATTACTCTCACACCATCCAGGAGTCGAACGCGGAACCCGTGACACGCAACCACAGACGGCGCTATGGGCAATTATCAACGCGTACGTGCGTCCTCGCACGCGTGTTGAGGCAGGTCAATAACTTGATGCAACACTAGTGATGCATGCGGCGCTGCGCGGAATATTTATATTTTTATGTGCAATCATATAAAGGTTTTACTTAGGTATAAGTTAGTTAACTGCCTCATTGGTCTAGCGATCCCAAGTGCGACAGCTGAGCATGAGGTTTTGGGTTCGATTCCCGGGTCAGGCAAAGTGCTTTGAGTTTTTATGTTAGGACTTTCTCAGTAGCAGCCTGGAGTTTGGAATTGTGCCCTGTAGATGGCAATAGGCTCACCACGTATTACATGGGACTTAATAACAGCAGTGGTGTAATGTGGGTGTACAACTGTGTACACCTCTGCCTACCCCTTCGGGTAATACAGGCGTGATGCTTTATTATGTTATGTTTAGAATTTTGTGTTCCTTTCACCCATTAAATAGATTAGTAGTCATCGCTACTTCACTCCAATGCCACTGGTTGTGAGTTCAAACCTAGCGTGTACAAACCCGGGGTTTCCGAAAGCGTGTTGGGGTGACGACATTGTCGAGGACACAGGAAGCTCCTGGACAAGGTATGCACAAAATTGAGGAAGCTGGAGAAAGGGGATCTTCCCTAGCAGTGGTTGTAATGTGTGACTTTTTGTCGTATTATATGTACTTTCTTAGTTAATCTATGATTCCACTGAAAGAAGGGTGAAGGAAAAATCGTGAGGAAACCTGGACTTGTTGGTCTGAAAACGCCAACCCACAGTGAGCTTGCTGGTGATCAATGCTCGTGCCTTCTTTATATGAAGGTAAGTGGTGGGAGTAATTGTTTATTGTGTGTGTGTTTGTTTAAATAGGCCCTAGTTGTCCTATCGGATATGCGGAACCTTCGCGGATGCTATGCCTGACACCCACAGATTAAAAACCACACGGGCCTCGACTAAACTGTACCCCCAGGTATCTCTGCTGCATTCGTCAAACCGGCTTTATACATACCTGAAATAGACGTTAACAAAAGAAACATTAGAGCCAAGATCGATAAAATTAATTAGCATGTGCTTTAGGTACTGTTCCCATCTCTATCTTGTACGTTTAGTTTGACAGCTGTGTGACAGTGACAGATATAATGCTAAGTAAGAAAGAAAGAAAGAAAGTTTTAAGTTATGTTA
This sequence comes from Xylocampa areola, assembly GCA_935421205.1. Taxonomy (NCBI): domain Eukaryota; kingdom Metazoa; phylum Arthropoda; class Insecta; order Lepidoptera; family Noctuidae; genus Xylocampa; species Xylocampa areola. Next base: position 739,623 of record OW285215.1, read on the forward strand.
TTATTTATTAAAAAACAATTCAAGATAAATCTTTGAAAAGCATTAACGCATGCTTAGCGAACTCTAAAGTTACAATATTAAATGGACAATATTAAAAAACAGCCGGGCTATAGTAGGAGTGGGCGAGGGCGGACATCGCCGTCGAGTTTTACTGCGGCGAAGGTGGCGTGACGATCTGAATAGGTTTGTAGGACAGACGTGGCCATATATTGCAAGTGACAGAGAAATCTGAGAAGAGAGAGGGCCAGCAGTGAGACACAAAAGACGATAACAACAAAATGATTATTAAACTTGATCTAGGAGTCCGTTGAGTTCTGTCTGATGACCAACAGGTGATATAGTCCTTTTGAATAAATGTTCAAAAGATAAAATAATAATTAAACAGCTTTTATTTTATATAGCGACAAAAACAAAATCTTAAATCAAATTCAGATAATAAACTAGATTCTGTCCGAACTATCCACCCCACATAAATTATTACGAAATGAAAAAGTATCTTCTATAACAGCTGGACAGCAGTTTGCTTGCCAAAATGCATATAAAATAGTGCTGGGAAAATAACATGACATGAGTGTCATTTGGGAATTAGTGGTGGAGCCAACAATAATTGTAGTTATGTTTACTTTTTTAATACGTTGCGTTTTAATTTTTTGCTTTCATAGCTAAGTACCTTACAAGTGGACCTAGGTGCTACAATTTCCAGTACGAACCATTGAGTTTTGGTCACTTTTTATGGTCTAAAGTTCTTAAGGGCTCTATAGCGACCATTACCATAAAAAAACCTGAATAAAATATTGCTACAACCACCACCAAAATTAACACATTCATCACCATTGGCATACAGATGAGGGGCCTTTTCTTACCAGGATCGCAGTAGCTCCAGTAGGTTTTTATGACTACCTTACAAGGGGACATTGCAGTAAGTAGTCACCATTTCGGTACTCGTTAGTGGTGTAGTTCAGAAACTCGTGGTCTTCTTTTGTGAAGATGCGTGCATACATCAGCCTGCTTCCAATTGGGGTCTCTTTCTCTCTCATTATTTGGTTGATGAACAACCTAATGTCAGAGCTTAAACCCCGCGTAAGATTTAACCATCGAGAACATCTCTCAGGAGTGCTGGTTTCCTCACGATGTTTTCCTCCACTGTTTGAAGCAAGTGATAATTACTTTATAATACGCACATGACTTCTAAAAGTCAGTGGTGCGTGCATTGGATTCAAACTTGCGACTTTTGACTTGTCAGTCCAACGTCATACAACTAGGCTATCACTGCTTGCTGGGCTGCACCAATTGGGGTAGGCAGAAACTATCGATTTTCCACTTGCTACAATTCTGACGAACCCCTTTTCTTTGATCTATGTTTATTAATATCTTTGTGCATGGTCATCAGTTTGGGTTGCTCTGTCCTTGTTACGTTTGTCGAGGTTGGCTTGCCTCGATTCTTTCTGTCCACTTCATCATCTTCCTGTCCTTATCCCAATTTATTTGGGGTCAACGCAGCATATTTTGAAATTGCATGATGCTAAAGTTTTGGCTATGTTTTATGACCGCTCGCCTGCCCTGACGTCAACCCTCATTGGGAATGCTGTTATTGGTGGTAACCGCCACCGATACGGTCTCCTTCTATCTAGCTATGTCACGCCAAAAGTTTTCCATGCGCCAGGTTCTGATGTTATTCTTCTATCACACTCCACTTACCATACAATTAAAGATAATCGTCTTCTTTTGCTCCAATTTAGGAGCTTAGCTCTTGTCGGTGGAGCGACCGTTGATTTCTATCCTCTGCTTTCATTTTGACCTTCGTTGACTAAAGTTATTTATTCAAATTAGGCAAAAAATTTGCGCTTTTTTAATGTCTAAAATTAAGACAGAACCCTTCACCGATTCCTAGTTTTTTAGCTGGGAAGAAGAAGTGACGCAACAAATTCCCCAGCAACAAGTCTGTAAGTATAAAAATTTTACAAATAAAATTAACTTTAACTTTATATATATTACTAGCGGTCCGTCCCGGCTTCGCACGCGACTTTAATTTGAGATTTAAACTATCCTATCTCTCAAGTTGGATCGAACTGCACATGGTGTGCGAATTTTATTATAATCGGTTAAGTGGTTTAGGAGTCCATTGAGGACAAACATTGTGACACGAGATTTATATATATTAAGATAAATAGCTTACCTATTTATTTCAAATATTTTGCTAAACAAAAAAAAATCCTAATTTCCACGTCCACACGGTAAAACATACACAAATACTTATTTTTTTCATAAATATCTACAATATTGTATGTATTATTATTCCTCAATTTAATTACAGTGATAAGCCGCCACCGCCACCTACATTGTTTATCACCAATTAATATTATTGCAAAAGTAACAATGTTTATAATTTTATTATTTAACACTTCTGGTGAAGTGTTTTCAGTTTACCAAAGGATAATATTAAGTTAATAATAACTATTAGTACATAATATGGGTTATATTATTTTGAGAATTTTCTTCGTAAATATTATCGCTCGAGTTTAATAAACTGACTTCCTAAAGGTCAAACTGTATTAAACAATAATATTATGAAGTAACATAATGTAAGATCGCGCTTTAATTCCCGGAAAGGGTAGGCAGAGTAAGCAGTTGCACACTCAGATTTTACTAAAGCCGTTATTAAGTCCTATGTAGGTAGGGCGCCTTATGCCATTAGGGCACAATTTGTTACTCACAATTTCTAACAGAAAAACTCAATATTACTTTGATCTCTGAGTTTGTTTCAGTATTTCTTTTCAGATGTAGCCAAATAAAAAATGCCGGCCACTTCGAGATTAAAAAAGAAATCATATTAAAGAGTTTCGAAAGGACACTTTAACAGAAGAAAAAATCCTTTTGTTTTTCTCTAAAAGTGTCTTTGCAAAACTCTTTATTTACTACGACATATGATACTTTAAAAAAAAAATTGAATAATCAGATTGTGACGCCTCGCTACACGCCCTTCTAATACAACATGCAAATAAAAATTAAAAATAAAACAAACAACAAACAAAGCTATCGTAGTATCTGCTATAAATTATAACATTAATTACGTATAATGCGACATAAATAGTAGGTATATAGAACATTGTTTACTATCGGCAGTAGGTCGCTTGCACAGGAAACACACACACAAGTTAAACATAACAAATTAATTAACTTCACACTAATAATACTTCCTGAGCCTTTGTCGTCGAGTTAATAATATTGTTGTTAATCTAGTTCAACATGTTAGGATTACTACACACAACAGATTTTTGTCGGTCGACCAATTTTTTTAACTTTAGACTAGTCTTAAATATGGTGAACCCTAGTATGTGCAGAATGGTGTGAATTTGAATGCACAATAAGGGAACCCTTTTGTTAATGGAAATGTGGTCTCGACTGAAACAGAATTATTCTAAACAAGCCCATAACTGTTCCAATGCAGGGCAAGGGTCTCTTCGCATACAAAGAAGGCACGAGCATTGATCACCATGCTAGCTCACTGCGGGTTGGCGATTTCAGACCGCTTCGTCCAGGTTTCGGGCGACGTGGTCAAAATTGACAGAAACCCGTAAAAAAAGAAAAAAAGTCCAGGTTTCCTCACGGTGTGTTCCTTGACAGTATGTCTATGATGTCTTAGATTAACTAGAAAATTACATTGTTTTTCATATTTGTTACATGCCAGGTTTGAACCCACAACCTGTGGCTCAAGAGGCGAGTCCGTAACCGCTTATTATATGAATTATTGTTCACCGGTTACTACTCATGTGTATTCTTCGGGTTTGCCCGACTAGTTGACGGTTGACTAGTTGACTAGTAGACCGCTGTATGTACCATCGGTACTACGGACACGACAAATGACGGGGAAACACGAACTATCACGACGACGGCACCAAGTATATCATCGGCGCAAGCGAAGCGACATGCGGCACGATGCAGCGCCAATCTGACATCCGACATTGCCGTGGACTTAGCTCATGACTAAGGGCTCCGTTCGAGCTCGAAATTACTCGGAAAAACCCGAAGAATACACGTGTGTAAAACCGGTGAACAATAATTAATATGAATATGCCTCACGAAAGCTTATTACGAGTACATCATCACGAGAAGACGTTATCAATAAAAGTACTGTCACGTTTATTCATAAGAATTTTGATCGATGAAATCTATGTCCAATTTGTCGGTCGTTTGTAATAAGCCTAACAGTTAGCTCAGTCCTCCCAATCGGTCTGTTTGTCCAGTTACGGCACAACGGAAATTATGATTAAATCAGTTTGTTAATTATTTGGTTGAAGCTGTTTTTCACGCTTATCTTGTGAATTTAATTCGTGATAACGTATGTTACGCATTTATTTATTTTATGTAAAGGTATTCTCGTGACGCATGTGGTCTCTAATTTACAGATATGGGTGATTTAAAGTCTTATTTTATTAGTTAAGTTCCCTCCAATTGGGGAAGTGGGTACGGTGGTAAGGTAACATAAACAAGATTAAATTAAATTATAAAACACGCCTGCCTTTTTTAAAGCTTACTAACTTATGTTATCCGGGACAATGTAAGGATCCTGACAATATAATACATTGAAATCGGTTCAGGCGTTTTGAAGTTATATTGGAATAAAGAAACTCACATCATACATGAACCCTAGAATCATAACACTCCTTTTTTGGGCACTCGTCTAAAAGGTGGGGTTGGTGAATAACCTTAATTTGATTTTAAATAATACGTAGGTCTCTGATATGACTTCAGACACTATCGAGAATATCTCTCAGGTGTGCTGGTTTCCTCACGATGTTTTCCTTCACTGTTTTATGCAAGTGATGATTAATTTCTAACACACACATGACTTTGAATACCTAGTTAGCTTGCGACCTTTGCCTCTCGTCTAGTGGGCATTACATTACGCTATTGCTGCTTAAAAGTACCTATGCTTATAGAAGTATTTATTATGGAAGTTATCAAAAGCGCTAAAAGAAGAACAAATTTACGAAAGATCTAAACAGCCAGTATTTTCTAACGCCCTATAAAGTAACCTTTTTTATCTATAAATATATTATTAATACATTTTGTTGTTCAACTTTCCGATTAGTAAACTTACAGGGTTTTATATTCAACACTATGGTGTTTTAATCATTTCTGATCGTACCGTTCTTATTTTACCATTTACTTTTGGTAAGATTTTGAGGTAATCCCTTTTTTATTATTATATATATATTTATTCTTTATTTATTTAATGATCAACAGCACCGAACACCAAACCAGAATTGGGGGTGTAAGGATTTAATATGTCCATGAGTACATACCTATATATCGACCAATTAGCTCGACGTACCCAAAATGCCTGGAAGAGCTATAGGTCGATGAAACATCTAATGAAAGGATCACGTCATTCGTGTGCATTCTCCCCACCATTACTTATGGAGCGCAAACGTGGTCATTAACTAAGCGTCTAAAGTCTGCACACGGGGTCTGTCAGAGAGCAATGGAACGTAGCTTCCTAGGAGTCAGGCTTACAGACCGCGTAAGAAACTCGGTGCTACGTTCAAAAACACAAATTGCAGACGTAGGCCACACAGCTACCAAATTAAAATTGAACTGGGCTGGTCACATCTGCCGCGTGCCGGAGGAGCTATGGGAAAAAAACTACCACGCTGTGGTTTCCGAGCAGCAGGAACTGACTACGCGGCAGGCCCAAAAGGAGATGGCGAGATAAACTGGACTCCCACCTAAACGACTGGCCCCAAACTGCCATTGACTGGGAAAAGTGGAAGGAGGGAAGGGAGTCATTTGCCCTGCAATGGGACAATACGGGCTCATAATAATAATAATAAAATTTATTAAAGAGATTTTTCTATTAACAAAATGACACCTCGATTATTGAATAAAATTGAATTAAATATTAAACTAACCTACCTGCAACCTTGCTCTACGGAGCCTTTAATACAGTTTTAATGCCTTTGAAACCACTCGGTCCTTACCTAAAAATTTGTAGCAGATCAGGCCCATAGTTTCCGATATAACCACACCGTTAATAAACACAATATTATTATACTTTCACTTTATCTTAACAATAATAAACATACATATTAATTGTTATTGGTATTGTGGATTCAGAAATTAATTAGTTCCATTTATAGAAAATAATACCTACAGTTGACAAAAGAGATAAATAAACAGGTACATTATAATAAAACAACTTTTAACCGGATTAATCGCGTGTATTGTTATGGTATATTTTTTGTTTTTCCTGACGTTTCGAACGCTTTGCAGCGTTCGTGGTCGCAGGAGGACCATGAACGTCCTCCCGCGATTAATCCGGTTAAAAGTTGTTTTATTATAATGTGTAATGATCGCGAAAAACTAAGATATTACTAAATAAATAGGAAGTTTTAAAGTTATTATATGAAATGGAAAAAGAAAGCTAAGCATGCGTTAATGCTTTTCAAAGATTTATCTTGAATTATTATGGTAGTTTTAAATTATATGTGCTTATTTCTTTAGTAGGTATTAGCCAACGCTTATTTGCACACTGGTTGAGATGTTCATTTCAACTTGCTTTGTAGATTTTGTACTATCTTTTGAAATATATTTATTGATACCATCCGGGGCCAGGTAGAACGTGCTCTCCAAACCGCAAAGATTTTTTACATTCTTAGACTGCCTCAAGAGGTCGAGTGGTCCCAAGCGCGACTGCTAAGCATGAGGTCCTGGGTTCGATTCGCAGGTCATGCAGTGTTATTGGCCTTTTCTGTTAGGAACATATTTGCAGCAGTCTGGAGTTTGAAATTGTGCACAGTTGATAGCAATGGGCTCACCATGGGACTTAATAACATCATTGGTGAAATATGGGTGTACAACTTTGTACAGCTCTGTCTATCCCTTCGAGGAATGCAGGCGTGATGTGGTGTTATGTAAAATTCTCAGTAGCAGCCTCAAGTTTAGAAGGCACCGCATGGCATTCAATGACGGCATCGATGTTCTCATAAGCTTTTGGAGAACACAGACGAGATACAATGTCATGTTACGTCAACATTTTTCTGCACACTTATCTATTTCGCCTTCACTACATGTATAGGAAGTATTTCAGGAAATGAACGACCATCACTATGGCGTTATTTTTTCCTTCGACGCTGTTGCTAGGCCTTCGCTTCCGCCATTTTATTTAGGTAGGTACTATTGCCTACGTACTGCAATTGTTTTCATTTCCTCATGTGACAATAACCATTTATTGATGGTTGGTTGATGTGGATAGTTACCGTGGTAACTTTGTCCTAATTTATGGACATGTTTATTAGTTGGATAGTCGGCAGTGGAATTCTGATGTTACAGTTAAATCTTCGAAAAACATTAACGCATGCATAGCGAACTATAGTTAGTTATACATTTTGGAGTTATGGAAATAAATACGGCGCAATAATACCTGCACCTCCCGGATGAATACTCCAGGCACTCTGACCTCATGGGCTGAATACACAGTAATGACGTCACTAAAAGACGTAACTGCCTTCTAGTGGGTCTAGTGGTCCCAAGCGCGACTGTTGAGCACGAGGTCCTGGGTACGACTCGCAGGTTGGCCAAAGTGTCATTGGGTTGTTAAGAAATTCTCATTAGCAGCACGGAGCTCAGATTTATGCAATGGCAATAGGCTCACCACCTATTGGAATGGAACTTAATGGCAACATTCGTGAAATGTGGATACCTTTACTATACTTACTTTGCACACCTCTGCCTACCCCTCTCTGTAGTACAGTCGTGATGCTATGCCATGTTAAAATTCACTAGTAAACCTGATATCTCTGAACAAGTCGCTTCTGTTGAACCCAACAACCCCGAACCTACCTATAACCATTCGTAACCCCAAAACTACCGAGTCTTGTCTACCAGGGGGCCTTCCCCTGGTAGACAAGACTCGGTAGTTTTGGGTACTTAGTAAGATTGTCTTAATAACCCCAGAGGCCCACAAATACATATGAAATATCACGGTTACACGAAGTTGTCGTGTTTTTGAGGATTTTAGGGGGAGGGGGTGGACAACACACCACATTATTTGTACAGCCAGCAAAAAAATTCACATTACAACAAGTCATTCCAAGCATATCAAAACACAAGAATTTTGGCGGTCTATTGTACCCCGACTCCTAAACCAGGATATCCTATGAATTAGGAGGCACTGTTTGTCCGTTTACATTACGATTGAGAAAAAGAAAGAAAGAAAGAAAAGGCTTTTATGTCCCCCGAATGGGCACACAGTAAAGAAGAAATTGAATTATAGACATCATATATATATAAATCTTTCAACCTGTAGAAACAGCATTTCTGATAAATTACAAATATAAGAGACACAATAACAATTTTGATCAACTTAGAGCAGGACAAAACACAAATAAATAACTAGTTTAAAATTAATATTTAAAACAGAAAATACTTTAATGAGATTACCTCAAAATTGAAAGCTGGCAACTTTTTTGCAAGCGGCCAACAGCCAACCTAACAACAAAAGGAAAAGAACAGAAAAGAAAATTATACAGAAGTGACAACATAAATAATTAGAGCAATATTTATTCTCAATATTTATTCTTATTATATTTTCACCGTGGGAGAGCCATGCACCTGCACGAATGGGCCGGCTCGACCGGACTGATACCACGGCCTCACAGAAAACCGGCGTGAAACAACGCTTGCGTTGTGTTTCGCCGAGTGAGTGAGGGTACCGGAGGCCCAAACCCTTTAAAAGGCCGGCAACGCACTTGCGACTCCTCTGGGGTTGCGGGAGTCTATGGGTGGCGGTAATCGCTTACCAGCAGGCGAGCCGTCTGCTCGGTTGCCCGCTATTACATAAAAAAAAAAAAAAAGTTTGTAAGAATAAATGATTTGAGATTGGTGTTTTTTGAGTAAAAACTGTGTAGCAATACCTTAAGGGCAGACGAGGTGCCTACATCTTAACAATAACGTCATAACTTCTATCGAATCTCATTATTTATCCCTCAAGTGTCAATCTTTTTTTTATCAAGAAAGGATCCACATTTGGCCACCAACAAACCTGATAATAAGCGACGGTGTGGCCGAGGATGGAGCACGTAAATCCAGAAAGAATCTAGTCAGTCTAAGTAAAGTGAAAGCCTTCCACCAGAGTTGTGTTGCCTGTTTTGCACCACCCAGGGGCCACGTGTAGCGATTCCATTTTATGGGTGTACTCCTACGGACGGGGGCAACTCAGCCCCCAGAATATATTTCTGTTCCTATCTGTACACCTCTTCCGGGATTACTTAATAAATTGATTGGAACCCTAAATAGTAGGAATTGGGGATTCGTAATGTACATATTTGCTGAGACATTTTCGGTAAAATGGTACGAAATGGATTGAATTTGTAATTTGGGATCAACGAAGAATTAATTTATATTTATTATGCGAGAAGGAAAGCACTGGTCAACTTAAAATTGTTATGATTATTTCTTCATAATGCCTTTCCAGATGCCTTACATAATCAGAAATAGGGATGTCTGGACTTAAAAGAGACCTTGACCTCTAAGTTTGCTTCTACATTTCTTCTCAGAGGCAGTCAAATAGAAAAATCCAACGCATTCTAGATACTATTTTTTATCAAAAATGGATCTACGCTTGGCCACCAACTCGCCTGATGGTAAGCGACGGTGTCGCCGAGGATGGAGCACGTATATCCAGAAAAAAAATATTTACTCTTAAGTAGAGTGAATAGATTTTGGGAGAAAGATAGTTGGGGAGTTGGTGTAAATACCCAGACCCGTCTCCCACAACGGTTGCACCGAACTACATCCCGAAACACGACTAGGTCGCTTCACGGCATGGCTTCGTCCGGTGGGTGGTAACCAGCCGCGGCCCAAAGCCTCCCACCAAAGTTGTGTTACCTGTTTTACACTACCCAGGGGCCACGTGTAAGGATTCCATTTTAAAGGTGCACTCCTACGGACGCGGGCAACTCAGCCCCTAGATAAAAAATGGCTATGTTTTGTAAAGACGTATTTACATAATAATTAATTTGAATTCTTCCTCACTGCCACCATTAGACCAATAAGCCAGTTAGATAGGAAAGTTTTAGACATATTGATTTACTTATGCAACCAAAAAATATTTTATTACGCGTGTAAATCCGTCATGGACGTCATACCAGATTTCTACAGACATACCATGGTTCAACATAACATAAACATAGCATCACGCCTGAATTTTACCTGGTACCTAGAAGTTGTACATTTCACCAATGCTGTTATTAAACGACACATGGTGTCCTATTGCCATGTGCCAGGCACAATACCAAACTCCGGGCAGCTACTACGAATTTCCCAACAGAAAAACTCAATAAACACTGCTGTGTTAGACCAACGAGGCAGTTACTAAAATTCAACATTGAAAAATCCACTTTACATAAATTATTTACTAATACAACTTACGCAAATTAAAAAGCTATTTTTAAATTAAAATTGTAACTAAACTGTATATAGGTATATTTATGGACAAAAACGACTTTCAAAACCGAAAATAGGCACACTTGTTTACTAACAAGATCTGCAATACCGTCACCACCTGAACAAATCTCTTGACCACACAATACCATAAAAGCAACCAAGGAAAACAACCTTATATTCATATTATCGTAGTTAGCAACAAAAATCTAAATATAGCACCGCAGCAATTACAGAAGGAGTGAGAGAGACGGCGATAGTGTTGAATTACCTACTTATTGTATAACAAACAACAATTGGGTCGGTTACCGAACCGTGACCAGTTCTTGTTGGATCCTATTACGCATATAATGAAGTAAATGGCGATATATTTGTCCAGGATACGTCTTTGAAAAGCATTAAAGCATGCTTAGCGAATTCTAAAGTTATAATATTAAATGGAAAAAGAATACGGTCGCGAACAGGATTCGAACCTGCGCCTCCCGGATGAATACTCCAGGCGCTCTGACCAGTAAGCCATCTCGACCTCTGTTGACTACCGCAAATTCTTCTTCCATATTTTAACACGTCTTATGGCGACGTTATTGCTATCAATTCACCGATACGACTAACTTTGCAGTTAATACAATGTCGTAAAGAATGCAATTACCTTAATAATTCAGGATAAATCTTTGAAAAGCACTAACGCATGCTTAGCGAACTCTAAAGTTATTATATTAAAGAAGAATTCGCGGTAGTGAACAGAGGTCGAGATGGCTTAGTGGTCAGAGCGCCTGGAGTATTCATCCGGGAGGCGCAGGTTCGAATCCTGTTCGCGACCGTATTCTTTTTCCATTTGATATATTTGTCCTTTAAATCTACATAAGCAATCAAATTATCTGCAAGACAAGTAATATTATAAAGTTAAGAAATTAAATTTTAAGTGGTGTCATCGTTTCGGCTTGGAAACACGTCATGTTTTGTGACGTCAATATTTTGAATCTGTTCTTATAATGGCACTGGACCAGCAATTTCATGACCCAAGAATTTCGAGCCAAGGACCCAAGATTAAATTAAAGATCCTCACTATTCATTGTAGAGAGCTAATCATTTTAAACCAAAACGTCATCATCATTATCATCCCCCTGCCCTTATCCCAATTTATTTGGGGTCGGCGCAGTATATACCTATCTGGCATGCTGTTAAAGTTTTGGCTATGTTTTATGACCGGCCTGCCTTACGTCAACCCTCTTTGGGAATGCTGTTGTTGGTGGTAACCGCCACCGATACGGTCGCCTTCTATCTAACTATGTCTCACCAAATGTTATCCATGCGCCAGGATCTGACTAACCGGACTAAACGTATTTTTTTTTTCATAAATAGTTCTTAATATACTACTGCTGGTCAAAGGCCTCTTGTCCTACAGAGAAGATACGAGTAATGGCCACTGCTTACGGCAGGTTAACAATTTCAGACCTTTAAGTTCAGGTTTTAACACGATGTCGGGTGACGAACTATCCAAGTCCAATGGGTACGAATCTCGCCATTCGCGATTGCTGGAGATCGTTATGTGCCCCGGACGCGTGGTGCGTCTTCTGCGGCAGGGGCGGAAGGGGTTCGCCTCTCCCTTACCACCACCTTCTTCATAACCATGACCTCCTCATAACAGGTAACGACAACTCCCCATGCGTTTTCAATTCCGGCTAAGTATCAGATCACAATCAGAAGCAAGAAATCGCCCACCCCAGAAGACATAAACCAAATTTGAACCCACAACCCTTTGCGCAAGAAGTGGACGCGTAACCATTCAGCCATCAACACAGTTTAAATAAATTATGAAATAATTTCTTACATATCTTTAGGCCATTCAATTAATGTTACACGCACGAGAATCAAATTCAAACTCTACAAGCCAAACACTTCTTCAATCTTGAGATAGACACGCAGGTAAAAGATACATAAAAAAAAATCTACTAAAAGCTAAAACAATATCATTATTTAGTACGTCATAACCCTAAAACTAAATTGGAATATCACTATGTAGAGGATATTGTCTCTATATCCGCCATTTGCATAAAGACCCAATTCTTGTTAGACCGAAATGCATTATCCATGTTCCATCTCACTCCCTCGCCTTACACCCGATATGTTTGTCCCTCTCTAACCAATCATGCGGTCCCTTCATTAATGCAAATACCGTCAGACCATAACTCATGTGAGTTAACCCCAAGCTAACGTAATAAAAGGCTTTTCCCTTTGGCTGCAATACATTACTCGCTGACAAGCGTGGTTGCCTTCACAATTTATAGGTTCACGCGTCGATGGATAACGTCCTGTATATTTGCTGGGTTTGAAGTAAGAAAACGCTCATTGAGCGAAAAAAACGCCGAATAACGCCATGTGGTTAAATAAGAAAAAAAGAAATGTAACCTACATTTCCAGAAGGGTTGATCAAATGTGTGGTTATAATACACCTCGATTTCACCGATGGTGTCATTCAGTCCAATGGTGGTAAGTTTATTCCCATCTGCTTGGTACAACATTCAACAGAACAACAAAATAACTTGCCCGACATGGAAATCGAAGCCAGCGCCTCATACTCAGCTGCACTTGCAGCTACTAGACTAGGGGCCAACCAAAACACCACTAACTTTAATTATTATTTGAAACATGGCTTTCGTGAGAGATTTGATCACAACGCGTTATGGTATTTAAGAAAATCCATGACGCGTTAACCGTGGTTCTTCGAGGTTGAAAAAAAGAAATGGATAAATAACCGGTGGGTGATTTCGAAATGATGTTGATGATGATGTTGATAACGCGTTCTGAACTTTTGCAATGCAACCACGATATGACGGACTGATTGTGACGCCATTTTGGTTGACGTTTCTTTCGCCCAATGACCGTTTTAGGTATCTGAACTTATCATTTCTACGTGAAATAATAAAGAAGTGCGATTTACAATGCTCGAAACTTTGTCAAGAACCAATCCGATTTCAGGATCATCTAATGAAAATTCATTGAAATGTTCGCGTAGGAGGGTAGAAAGGAATCGTATCAGCTGATTTATAACTGCCCTGTGGTAGTTCCATTTCGGAGAGTATTACGCCGAACTTATAGTGTGGTAAACAAAGGGATGGGGAGTCTATATTGTGGTCGCATATAAGAAAATGTGGTATTTGAATATTTGAACTAAAAGCTGAAAGGAAAAGATTTTGATACCCGAGTTATATCCGGATTTTGATCTGGCAACCCGCTTCTTACGATTTATTACGCTTCTCATGCTATTTCCGAAAAATATATAGTATTGTGCTCAAAAAATGCTCGTGTCTTCTCTGTTTGAGAAGAGGCCCTTGCCCTGCAGTGGGACAGTTATGGGCTAGTTATGTTTATATTATATGGTCTTGGTGGCGGAAACTGCACGGTCTAACAGCTCCTGATGATGCCTCATGGGGCGGGGGGGGGGGAGACACTTATAGATTTTTACAGTTTGTATTTATTTATGCTCTTTCCTTAAGTCAGAAGTGGACCAAAGCACTTTGAGAAAAGGTTTAATCCTGTGCCTCTAAGTGCGGAGGTTTTTTCAGTATCTTGAACACCAAAAATATCTTTGGTGATTCTAGATATTAATTTATCCACTCTTTGTAATATCTTAGGTTTTCGCGATCACTACACATTACAATAAATCAATCTTTTAACAGGATTAATCGCGTCGCAGGAGGACTACTGACCTGTAATCCAGTCTTTGTTGAACAACTATAAAACCCAATAATAAAGAACATATAATTTACTTTTTTTGTTATAATTAATGTTAACTATGTTTTAAATAAATAATGTAGGAACATTTTTTTTTTTAATTTATTTATTCAGTTGTTCCATTAAAAGTTTTCATAACTAAATTGTGGGTTCACATTCGAGGTGGGAAAAAAGTGTTTCATTCTACCATTAATTAAAAAAAAAAATGGCTTGACTTATCGCAACTGGCTATAGGTAATACTAGAGGGACCAAAAACTTCATAATATATAAAAAAAACGCCGGGCGGATTAAATATGAAGAGATTTTAATTAAAGCAATAACATCGAAGCCACAACCAGGATCGCTTAAACAACATATAATTATTTACCTTCTTCAGTTCAAAGGGAAACTACAATATTTTTGTAAATGCTAACAAATTATCATGAAGCCAAGGCAATACCTTTAACATTACGCCTACATTTATAAAGGATATATAAAGATGCATATTCATTACACGACAAAATTATGTCGAGATCGCAACGTCCCCTTTCTATTTATAACGACTAAAACCATCGTCGCCAGGGATTTTGGAACTCATACCTGTAATCCCTAAAGACTTGGGTCTCATTAGGCTGTTCCTGTATTCAGCAATAAGCCTATAGCTAGACATTGACCATTTTAGGTTCATTTTAATGGTGCGCATAGCATGTTGCGAGCTTGGTCGGCCGCACATCCCTGGAATATTTTCAACTGTGTGCTTGATGGGTGGCTTGAAGAATACTTTGGTAACATAACATAACAGGAAGTAGCATCACGCCTGTATTTCCCAAAGGGGTTGGCAGAGATGTACACAGCTGTGCACACAAATTTCACCATTGCTGTTATTCAGACCCATGTAATAGGTAGTAGATGGCTATAGGGTGAGCCTATTGCCATTTACGGGTCACAATTTCAAACTCCGGACTGCTACTGAGAATTTCCTAACAGAAAAACTCAATAGCACTTTGCCCAACCTGGGAATCGAACACAGGAACTCATGTTCCGCAGTCGTGCGTGTATTGGCGATGTTCTAGTCGTAAATAGCCCGCTTTATTTACAGGTGACCTCAGTACTTAGAGGTCAATATTATTAACTCTGCAAGTTTTAAATATATTGTTGTGCTTACATATCGTATTTAAACTTTAAATTATGTGTCGTAAACATTTCTTTAATTAATTTTTGTATTAAAGTAAATATTGCTTCAGTATTTTTGGGTGTTCAGACTTTAAAATTTTTACTGAAAGCTTTTATAAGTTGGAATTAAAATGCAATCAAATTAATAATTTATAGGCGTTGATTTTTAATTTTCATTAGTAAAATACTTTTGAAACAGAACTAATTTTATCGAGGTGAATAATATAATGGCTTTGAACTCATAACTCAGAATTTTACGCAAACACTAATCATTCTGCTGATCACTATTAAAATAATAAATAAATAATAAACGAGACATGTTACTTAATCCACTGAGCTACAATGTTTATTATGCATAATGTCGAACCTATTATGCAAGAGCCAATCAAAAGTAAAGTTCAGAATACCAACTTCATAAAATGTTAGGTAGGTAAATAAATTGGGCAAAGTGGAAATGTGTATAAAGATTACAATGATTATAAAATTTAAGTCCACTAGAGAAATTGGGTCTTTCGATACTATAAATAAAATCAGCCCATAACTGTTGCAGAGCAAGCGCCTCTTCTCATACAGAGAAAGCACGAGCTAAATCACCACGCTAGCTCACTGCGGGTTGGCGATTTCAGACTACCAAGTCCAGGTTTCCTCACGATGTTTCCCTTCACCGTATATCAGTGTTGTCTTCGATTAACTAAGAAAGTACAAATGACATTGCAAAAGTCACATTGGTACGTGCCATACCTGTGGCTCAGGAGGCGGGTCTGTAACCACTCGGCCACCACGTCCTGTAAATAACGATACTATAAATTGAATGTTTATTTCCGAAAATAGCAATAAATGAACCCTGTTGAGGATCGCCTAATTCGTTGTTTAGTGCATGTTGCTGTCAATCTTGTAAACTATACCTAAACTTCAAAACTCTCAGACTCTAGGGCAAGACGTAGGGCTCTTCTTAAACAGAGAAGGCACAAGCATTGATACCCACATAAAAAAAATATTATTACCCTTTCGTTATGAAAAGAAATGGTCCTATAAAAAACTCTTTTTGTAAGTATCTTATTTTTTTTTGTTTTGGTTGGGCCTTCTCTCTTTACTTTATAATGTCTAGGTACCTACAGAGACATCGATATGATTTTCAAGGTGATCATATGATGAAGTGATTTTGTAACCAATCGTTTATGCCTTGATGTTGTTATACGGGTCGGGAACGCCTTTTTAATGTAAAAGGATAAGCAGAGATCCGGGTTATTTGTCACTTTTTATTGCATCAATTTTTTAATGAATTAAGATAATGCTATGACGCGTCTTCCATTGTAATTTTTTTGTAGGTACCTTAAAAGCCTGTACCTACCATCAATTTAATGTAATTTGACATACTTTGATGTTATTATAGGAAAGATGACGTAACAGCAAAAGGCTACACGTCTCATCCTTAGGTCTAATGTTCACAAGCTCGGCTTTCGAGCGTGAGGCACTGGGTTCCAATCCCAAGCTGAAAAGTAAGCTAGAAATATTCTGTGAACCCAAACACATTATCGAAGGTAGATAAATGGTGATGATAATAGGTGATGCAGTAGGTACTTATGTATTATGTAGGTACCTACATTCAAGTACTAATTACATAATACTCAGTTATAGGTAACCACAGTTACAGTTCAATGCACTTAATATTGCCAGCAATAATAAATTATAAGTCCAAGGTTCCACTTAGCACTAAATCTAGGTCGGAAATGAGACCTAAACATCATTCACTAGGTGGCAAGTAAACAACTTTATTGTATAGTCCATTCGCCTAAAGAGTGGCGTACTTATGAATGACAAATTTTTCGAGGCCGTACATACGGAAAGTCACGAGCATTGATCACTACGCTAGCTTACTGCGGATTGATGATATTACACCATTTAGTCGAGATTTCCTCTCAATCTTTTCCTTTACCGTAAGTCCTCAAATTTGCAACGCCAGTAAAAGGCCACTAAGTTTTTAAGTTCCCAATATTTAACTAAGGCCTCTATGTATACTTGGTTTGCGAATAGATGTTTCAGTTTGAGTCTGTGATGTCTTAGATTGACTAAGAATGTAATATTGAAAAGTCACATACCAGGTTTTTTTGTCATCATGGTCTATAAACTACACGGCCCACCGCTAACCCTTCCCGGGATCCTGGGGTCACAGTTGCATTTACCGCAATCTTGGCAGGAGGCCAGTTTGCACCTGCGATCTGTGAGTCAAGAGGAATAGCTTGTAATTAACCGGCCACCACGGCTATGATATTTTTTTCATAATAATAAAATAAAATTGCCACATAAATTTTTTCATGGGGCCGTTCAAGTATTACGTAAGCAGATTTTTTACAATCATTAACCCCCACCTCCCCCTCGTCAGCAAAAGTAAGCAAAACTCTTACAATGCTTACGTTAACATTGGTACATGCATTTTTTTATGTGTCCAGAACACATAAAAATAATGAATAAAAATGTGTTTCGTTTTCAAGCATAGACAAGTAGGGTTTCCAATTGCCATGTGTTCAAAATAAATCGATAAAATTTTGTAGAAAATTTGAAAAAAGTAAAAAAAATATACTGCTGACGTAATCACCATCCAGACCCCCCCCGTCCCCCATGTCATGAAAAATAAGCAAAGCAAATACCCCCCCGCCCCCCTGTAGTGCTTACGTAATACTTGAATGGCCCCCATCCACCTTTTTTAATACGTTAAATGCCTACATGCTATTTGTGTGTACCGCCACTGTTTTAATGGACAGACTATACAACTAATGGGCCGTGAATATATTATGTTTAGCAAATATTATTTATTATGTGAGCTGAATATTATTGTTTTATTTATGTTTATACCTACCTAATGTTTATAGTAATGGCTTATGTTGGGAATAACAGCGCGTAGAATATTCAGGAGGTGTTACCCTCAATAATATACATCCGACCGAATTTTCTCCACGGAGATTAGCCAAGTACGTAGGACATATTATAGTGCACAAGTGTATGCAAACACCGTGCACTCCCTCTTCCTTCACTCTCATAGTTCAATGGAACAGCAATCCGACATGATCGTAGAGAGATTAGGCGCAGGACCGACGGCTTTACATGCTCTCCGGTCGTCACACCGCCGACTTTTTAATTCTGGGCCTACTGAAAATTTCCTAAAAAGAAAAACTTAATAACAGTTTGTCCGACCCGAGAATCGAACCGAGGACCTCAAGCCGCTGGGCTGCTGAGTCGCAATTGCGCCTAGTAGACCAATGATACAGTTAATCAATAAAGTGAAAGTAGCTAGATATTGTATTCACTTGCATCCCTTGTAATGGACTTCCGCAAAGGAACGCCTGAATCTATTAAATCCTTGAGTGTTTTTCATAGCATTTAAACCTTTGTATCATTTACCTTTATCTCTACTTACACCATAACACTCCTATCTCTCCGTTTATCTCTACGTATCTTAGCCATGTTAAGGCTATTCAACAAAGGCGGTGTCTGCTATATGAGGCTATCGGCTAAAAGCTTCCCGCTATCAGTATCAATCATAGCCGCTTCCGTTGCTATGGTAACGGGGCTTAGGGTATGAACATACGGACGTTTTGTGGAGTGTATTTGTAAGAATTCCACGCCTTGAACTATGTGGTATTATAGCTTTAGTTGGTGCTAAACTATAATAAAATATAAATTATCCTAGGCTACAATTTGATAAGGTTTATTTCTGGACTGACTCCACGGCTCAGTGTTGGCTTCGGACATCACCATATTTGTTAAAAATATTTGTTCAGAATAGGGTTGTACAAATCAACAAATTAACAAGCTATTTGGTTGCATGTTAAAATTCTGGACATTTTTTTTAGACGTGGCCTCTTGCAGTTTACACGTAGGGTTTGATCTGCGTAACCGAACAATAGCTATGGTGAGCTAATTTGATGTCTCCAGCCAGCGCATATTTTATATTACTACAAACTAAGCAACACAGCACTAAGGGCGTCCCCTGCGGGACACGAACCTCGACTTAGGGCGTTGCTGGGGGGACAACTATTACTAGCTGGATCAGATCGGGTCGGCTCGAGCAATGGTCGGGGCAGGGTCGTAAGGACAATCCTGCTGATACCTTTCTCTTTGATTCATTAAAGGGAGACAAAACAAGTTTGTGGTGGAATGGTCCGACTTTTCTGCGTGAACCGACATCATGTTGGTTGACAACAAATACTAATGAAATGAGGTTACCGGAATTAAAATGTTATAACACTACAAATGTGTTTATTGTAGAAACTAATAATATTATGGTTGATTTTGTTCATTCTTGTTTTAATCGTTTGCAAACATTGGTCATTGTATTCAATGGGTTTATGTCAGAATGTCATGTTAATCAGGTAATCTACTACACCGTGTGACCGTATCTTCTAGAGCATTTCCCTCTTTCTTCTTTTTAATTGTGTAAATACTCATGGATGCCCTGCACCTGACGGCGAGGGATATGTCGGAATCCTACCGGAAAAAACCACACGGCTATCTCAGCACAAAAAGAAGGGGAACCGTTAACTAGAGTAGATCAAACCAGTGCCCCTTCTGTGCCTTTGGCTCCTCCGGGGAAACAGAACAGTTTCCCCAAAACCCTCACAGTGTACGACTGCATGTGACCACGCATACTACAGGGTCGCTGAGACACAGCGCCTGCGACCCGAATTGTCCCCTACCACTGATGGTGGAGATGCGGCTCATTCTCTACCTGGGTTGAGCGCGGGAGCTGTTGCGTCTCCGGCGGCGCCTACGTTTCCAAGCAGGATTGGCTCTCTCCCAGGTACCTAGCGTCAGTTGTTAGCAGCTGCAACAGTGGGGCCTGACGGTTTACCTTATTCTGTAGGGACAGACAGGGAGTTTTAACGGAAAATCTGAAGACTATTTACATGAATAATATCATGGTATTTTTCTACTTGGCTGTCTGCCTCGTTGGTCTAGTGATAACAAGCGCGGCTGCTGAGCGTGAGGTCCTGGGTTTGATTCCCAGGTCGGGCAGTGTAAGTGGGTTTTCTCTGTTACTAATTTCTAGTAGCAGCCCGTAGTTAGCCCCGTGCTTCGGAGGGCATGTAAAGCCGTCGGTCCTGCGCTTGATCTCTCTCCGGTCATGTCGGCTTGCCGTCCCATCGAACTATGAGAGTGAAGGAAGAGGGAGTGCACCTGTGTGCTTACACTTGAGCACTATAATATCTGCGTACCTACTTGTCTAATTCTTCGGAAATATGCTGCCGTGACCGAAATGCGGTCTGGATGTGGAATGGTTGTTGTTATGAAATATGCTGCCGTGACCGAAATGCGGTCTGGATGTGGAATGGTTGTTGTTATGAATTTTCTACTTACCCCTTTCCATACATCATCCCTTTGGGTTGAAGAAACCGTACTCAGATCCCCTATAACCACAGATAAAGGTTCAATGTGACTATTATTTTGTTTATTTGTCGTGTTCTGTGTTTGGTTGTGACGAGGAAAGTTTTGAGTATGAATGTAGATGGCTATAAGAGTAGAGGAAGACCGAGGAAGCAATGGATGGATTGTGTTAAAGATGATATGGCTAGAAAAGGAGGCTAATAGAGATGTATGGAAGAAGAACACATGCTGCGCCGACCCCAAATAAATTGGGATAAGGGCAGAGGGGTGATGAGGATGGTGATTTGTATTTGCTTGTTCACTGTTTATATTTACATCATTTGATTTTATTCCGTTGTTTATTTATTTAATTAATTTGCTTGTAAAAATCTTTTTTTTTCTGTTGTTACTTAATTTAGTTTTATTCTTCCTTTACTACTATAACATTGGATATGAACAAAACAAACCTATAAAATAATTAATAATAATAACATAAAATTACAATATTAAACGGAAAAAGAATACGGTCGCGAACAGGATTCGAACCTGCGCCTAACGGATAAATACTCCAGGCGCTCTGACCACTAAGCCATCTCGACGTCTGCTCACCACCGCGAATTCTTCATCCATATTTTTAACACATCTTTTTGGCGACGTTATTGCTATCTATTCAGTACCTATACAGGTGACCAAACCATTTAATATTGTAACTTTAGAGTTCGCTAAGCATGCGTTAATGCTTTTTAAAAATGTATCTTGAATAATAACATAATTTCAATTGACACGCTTGCCATCTTTAGTGCGTCACAATAAAATTATAAGGGTAGGTATACATTGATCAATTCGATGCGCTGAGACCCGATGCAGTGAAAATATTCAGGAGCTACCTTTGATTTACGGCGACCCTCCCCAATAATACCCGTGAGGAGCATAGGTCACTAGTGATGAGGCGAAGCACAGCGGGATAAAGTGTTAAACATAGAAACAGAAATAACATAGCATCACCTGTATCCCCGAAGGGGTAAACAGAGGCATACTCAATTATCCACTCACATTTTACCGACGCGATGCTGTTAGAGGTCCCATGGAAAATATTTTTGATTTCACATAGACCAGATTACAGGCACTTATGAAACGTCAAAGCTAGGTGCACGGTTCCAAAATAGTTGAACTTATGGAGAAGGACCGGCAAGAAACTCCATTGACACTCTTTTTAAAATAAAATTTTATTTACAATCGTATATTGATGGTATGTGAGAATAATATAAGAGGAAAACAAAAGCAAATGATTGAAATAGTAGAAGTTTATAAAGCCAAAAACCAAAGTAATTACCAAGGCAAATTACGAGCTGACCAGTCCCGACAGACAACACCCGTTCACGAGCATGACGTGCGTATGAGCCTATTGCCATCTATCGGGCACAATAGAAATGTTATTTGTTATCCATACAATTTTATACGTTCGAGATTAAATATTGTAATAAAGAAACCGCGTCTATATCTATACATAAAAGATCTTTTATGTTTATTCTGACAAAAATAACCACGGCTATTCCAAAGTCATCGTGCCTACAAACCGACATAACCATCACTTATAACTTAATTTAAAACGCACTTACTTACGCTTACTTAAAAGTCAAATGAGTGGCTTGAGCTACTTCTCCCCACCACAATAACAAGAGGGGTGGAAAATAAATGAAGTCGCTTAGTTAAGACCGGCATTAAATTGAGTTGCTTACAGCCAAATCCCGCGATAACGAATCCCGGGACAGCACAACACTACGCACCATTTTCGCAACATCAAAAGTTCAATGCAATATTAACAAATGTCGGGCGACGCCCTAAATACAGTGGTAGGTAGTTAGCAATTAAATTGTTCAATGGATACATTTCAATGTTTATGACATTATTATAGCAAGGAAAGTTTTTAAATTCCATGACATTTCTTTAATGGCGCGGTTCAAATGTCAGAGTAATAATGTGAGTTGGTTGCGTGAGATTTAGTGGTTGATTTTGACACTTAATTGGTTGACAAAGGGCCTTTGATCTTGCTGCAGTTTTCTGTGTTGAAATAGCTTAACTTCAGAAAGGAATTATTAATTATTAAAGATTTCTAGGTACCTATAAGTACATTGGAAGTTATTTATATATAAACAACATTGTCAGGCGCACCCTAGACAGTCAAAACCGTCGCTAAAGTTTGTTATTTTTCATCTTTAGAAAATCCATTATAGCCGCTATGCTGGACTCCTGACAACAAAAAACCTCATCTCTTGTCACAAACCAACCATTGATTGTCCTCAATTGGACACAATTCCGAACTCTGGGCTGCTACTAAGAATAAATGATTTTACCCAATCTATGAATCGTAACCAGGACCTCACGCTAAGCTAAGGGTTTGAGACCAATGAGGCACTTGAAAACTCTGAGACTAAAGTAAATTTATCGATAGTTTTGTGCTATCGCTCGTAATTTCAGTCCTCTCTTTTTGCGATATAAATCTATCGCGTCTAATGCAGAATAATAGTTAGAGCGACGAAATTGCTTCGTCTGCGTGGCATCAAACGTATGGGGGAGGATCCAAGTGGCGTAGGTCTTTGGGTCTGGGCCACCTACAGGACCTAGACCAGAGGGCAGCTCCAGATACCGCTGGTGTGATATGGTAGAGCCTTGTTTGCGTGAGATTCAAGACAATAATTGGCAAGAAATAGCACAAGTTCGTACAAAATAGAGAGATCTCGATTCGGATAGCAACATCCACTCCGAGTCACCAAGTCTGACAAGTTAGTTAGTCAAACGCTTAAGTTTCATCAAGATGAAGATTTCGCTATAGCTTATAAAAAGATCTCATATTCCCCGAAGGGGTAAGCAGAGGTGTACCTACATAGTTGTACAACCACATTTCACCAATGCTGTTATTAATTCCCATGTATGCATAATAGGGGGTGAACCTATTGCCATCTACCGGGTGTAGTTCCAAACTCCGGGCTGCTATCAAAAATTTCCTAAGTCAAAG
This sequence comes from Xylocampa areola, assembly GCA_935421205.1. Lineage (NCBI taxonomy): Eukaryota > Metazoa > Arthropoda > Insecta > Lepidoptera > Noctuidae > Xylocampa > Xylocampa areola. The sequence goes on from OW285215.1 coordinate 763,331, forward strand.
TCAAATTCAAAGCCCAGGACCACATGCTCAGCAGTCGCGCTTAAGACCACTAGATCAACAAGGCAGTCCATTCCTAAAGAGATGTTGAATTACGTAAACGCGAAAGACATTAGCTCTTTAAAAGTAGGGCACCAACGTACCCAGTTCATCATCAACGATATTGAGTGACGGAAAGGTCACCACCGCTCGTGCTACCTACAGCCTATAGGTCGTGCTTACCAACTACCTGTCGAAGACTGTTGCAACCTGTCGTCATTACTTTATTGCTTAGATTTGCCTTCGAGTGCCCTTTTCTTAGATTTACGAAACTGTTGTCTAAGTGAACTGAACTCTATTTTTGTGGTTACCAATATTTTCTTCCTCTTCGTGTGATTGATGAACAACCTTGTGTCAGAGATTAAACCATCCGTAGGCCTCCGATATGGTTTTACACCCTATCGAGAACAATCTCATGCGTACTGGTTTCCTCACGATGTTTTCCATCATCGTTTTATGCAAGTGATAATTGATTTCTAATATGCACATGACTCGAAAAGTCAGTGGTGCGTGCCTTGGATTCGAAGTTATGACCTTTGACTTGCCAGTCCAACGGTCTTGATGAGCCTATTGTCATCCACCGACACGATCCCTCTGGGTTGCTACTGAGAATTTCCTAACAAAAAAACTCAATAAGACTTTGCCCGACCCGGGAATCTAACCCAGGACCTCATGCTCAGCAATCGCGCTTAGGACCACTAGACTAACGATTCGCAGTCACGATTATTCGACCATTCATGGCTACTAGTTTCTCAAATGTCTTCTTAATACGATATCATCTAAACCAGTCCCCAGCAATATCCTGCTCATCCATTATAACTATTCAGAAGGTATGCTGAAAGGATTGTCATCAGCGCAGTATAAATTTTAATCGGCGGTCGGAATGGCCGCGAGATAAGTCCGTAATGTTCGGGGGTCTAATGTAGCTGTCACTAGTAGGGAGACAATGTGTTCAGATCGATCATTTCGGATAATTTCTTTAATCGCTTCTTCATAGTATAGGTGTCCATAAAAATCTTATAAAGAAAGTTTTTATCGACACAAAAAGAGTTAGATACTATTATTTAATTATTATTTTGTTTTACAAAAGACTGTAAAATATTTCTTGTTTCAATATTATTAATGAGTGTCAAAGTCAAGCCAAAGTCACAAAAAGTATAAAGACAAAAAAAAATTGAACATTTGTGAAAAACACAACTTAAATTTTATGCAAACTTTATTTGATAACTTTATAATCATTCCCAACCTGACTTCACCGACTACAAAATTAAATATTCGCCCAAATTCTAATTGAATTTTAAACAAATTATTTTGAATATTTTTAGTGTCACTGCACTTTTGATACTGACTGCGCAAGGTAAACGGTTGTTTTCACCAAAATAAGTATTATAGAGACAACGAAACTCCCAATTAGAAAGTGTGAAGGGTGGGCTTTTTTGGGGGCTGTCTTAATGTTTGACGTTCAAAAAGCGCTTATTTTTTGCCTAATTTGAATAAAGAAATTTTGATTTTGATTAAAAAAAATACTTCACGTCCTTTTAAAATTTTCTAATAAATAATAAGCGTAAAACTATCTTACAGTTATTTGCGTCTTAAAACAGTCTTCTTTAATTCTCTAACAGAGTCACCCTACTCAGATAATAACGGTATCTAGTGGTATCCTCCGGTTCATTAGTTAACTAACAACCAGTCGGTTTAAATTAACCATCCCGGTTAACGGCGGCGATATCAAACAGTAGTTCAGATGCCTCTACCAGATTACACAGCATTAGGGGATGGGGGGTGAATGTCTGTATTTAAGGGCGGTTCTTAATCATTAGTGAGGTCTTGGAATTTAGCATTTTTCTTTTTTCTTTTTTTTGTTTAAATATTGATGGTTTCTCCGATAAGATAACGGCCTCGTTGGTCTAGTGGTCCCAAGCGCGACTGCTGAGCATGAGGTCTCGGGTTCGATTCCCGGGTCGGGCAAAGTGTTATTGAGTTTTTCCGTTAGAAATTTCTCAGTAGCAGCTCGGAGTTTGGAATTGTGCCCGGTACATGGCAATAGGCTCACCACCTATTACATGGGACTTAATAACAGCATTGGTGAAATATGGGTGTACAACTGTGTGCTCCTCTGCCTACCCCTTCGGGGAATACAGGCGTGATGCTATGTTATGTTATGTTATGTTCTCCGATAAGAAATCAAGAACAAATATTATAGTTTAATGCAAGCCGTTCTTAAGGAATCAAACCCACTAATTGTAATGTCTAAATCAGCTGCTTACCTATTAGGGTTATTTGAACAAGTCTTTTAGTCGAAGGCGCGGTTGGCGCAGTGGTCGAGAGACCGGCTGCTGCATCGCGTGTGACCACTAAGCCATCTCGACCTCTGCTCACTACCGTGAATTATTCTTCTTATCCGGGAGGCGCAGGTTTGAATCCTGCTCGCGACTGTATTCTTTTTCCATTTAATATTATAAGTTTAAAGTTCTCTAAGCATGCAATAAAGCTTTTCAAAAAAAAAACTTAAATTCTTAAGGTATTGCATCTTTACGACATTGTATTAACTGCAAAGTTAGTCGTGTCGGTTCGGTCTCCTGCATAGGAACTGAATAGATAGCAATGACGTCGCCAAAAGACGTGTTAAAGTGTGGAAGAAGAATTCACGGTAGTGAGCAGAGGTCGAGATGGCTTAGTGGTCAGAGCGCCTGAAGTATTTATCCGGGAGGCGCAGGTTCGAATCCTGCTCGCGACCGTATTCTTTTTCCAAATAATATTATAACTTTAAGGTTAGCTAAGCATGCATCAATACTTTTCAAAAAAAAAAACTTTACTTATTTTGGAATTAATAACTGTGAATATGATATATAATCAATTCCAATACAAAGATACTATATATTGATAACATAACATAACATAACATAGCATCACGCCTGTATTCCCCGAAGGGGTAGGCAGAGGTGTACACAATTGTACACCCACATTTCACCAATGCTGTTATTAAGTCCCATGTAATAGGTGGTGAGCCTATTGCCATCAACCGGGCACAGTTCCAAACTCCGGGCTGCTACTGAGAATTTCCTAACAGAAAAACTCAATAACACTTGTCCCGACCCGGGATCGAACCCGAGACCTCCTGTTCAGCAGTCGCCCTTGGGACCACTAGACCAACGAGGCAGTTATATTGCACTATATATTGATATTATTTGATATTTAATATTATATATATGATAAATAGATTTCCTATCTACATCTACACTTATATACTATACTAGCTGTGCCCGCAACTCCGTCTGCGTGGATGTCGGAAACTAACACTCAGCCTGTGGAACCCGAATTCGGAATAACTTAGGCTAATTATAATATAATACCTGGGCCCCGTGGTTTCACCCCGTTAATTTGAGAAAAAAACCTACTAAAATATATCCCCCCGTCATGACCGCTATGACATCATTACACTTTGCCCGACCCGGGAATCGAACCAGAGACCTCATACTCAGAATGAATCTTATGCTGAGTATGAGGTCTCGGGTTCGAAATTCTCCTGGAGTTTCAATTGTGCTCGCTTGATGGCATTAGGCTCACCACCTATTTATTACATGGGACTTATTAACAGCATTGGTGAAATGTGGGTTTATATCTGTGTAGGTATACCTCTACTTACCCTATCTGGGAATACAGGCGTTATCCTATGTATGTATGAATATTATATTTGCTACTATGTTAGCTACAAAATCCTCCCTTCTATCGACAGCCTACATCTACCACCCCCAGATATTGTCTGTCATTTCTGCTTGTCGAATCGACGCCGACGCGATCCAATTCGCATTTGATGGGATGACGCGCGCCGCTGGCTATGCGGCTACAGGATACAGTGCCGGCGGAAGCGAGAGCGGATATTAAACGAATTAGCGGTTATTTATGCTTTTTTTTACATGCTATGTTATGCCTGCTTCGTTGGTCGAGTAGTACCAAGTGCGACTGTTGAGCATGAGGTCTTGGGTTCAATTCCTAGGTCAGGCAAAGATTGCCACTACGAACCCGAGACCTCGGTAAAGGTTAGAGTAGGACCGTGTGGTTTTTAGTCGGTAGGAGTACGGCACAGCAGCCCAGAGCTTTGGGCCCGGTTGATGGCAATAGGCTCTCCACCTATTACATGGGACTTAATAACAGAATTGGAGAAATGTGGGTGTACAGCTGTGTACAGCTCTGCTTACTCCTTCGGGGAAAACAGGCGTGATACTATGTTATGTTTGTGTGATGTTATGTAAAAAATCCGTAGAATCATAACAACCCCGAAAACATACTGTTGATTCCATCAAAACACTCCCTTTTTACATAAAATAACATAGCATCACGCTGGTATTAGCCTATGAAGAGATAGGCAGACGTGTGTACAGTACACCAATATATCACGAATGACGTTATGTAATAGGCGATGGGGCTATAACTATCTGCCAGGCACAATTATAAGAATTTCTTAGCAGAAAACCTCAATTACAGTATGCCTGACCCGAGAATCAAACCTGACGCTCAGTAGCCGCGGTTGAAGCAGTTTTATTTCGGAAGCCATTTTATATTAGATACGTATATATTACATTTTTTTGCAGGACCACTCTCAACAAAATCGCCCTCGCTACATTCGTCCTCCATATCGCAGCCCTTAAATTTTTCACAAGGGTATTCCTCAATCCAATACTAGTGTAGGTATCTACATAAAAATATCAGAAACAGTTTTACATATTCAGGTATAACGGTGAAAATTGTGAAAACACGTCATTACTCATACATACATAAATGTTATGAGGTTATGAATGATTCGTCCTTATTTGGAACAGTTTGAATTTTTATTCGAAAACGATGATTATGTGGTTCTCACTAACACCTTTTACGGAGAGACAATAAATACTTTTAGCAGCTTTCTAATGTTTCAATGGAGATGTGTAATAAAGGTTTCTTTGTACGGAATTCTTTTGTTTTATATATCCAAATTTGTGGCAAAATGGATATTTTAGTTGTGTACCTTAGCAATATTGTGGCGAATATGTTTTGCATTCGGTTAAAAAGATGGTTCGTGCCTAAACATACAAATGAATATAGTATTTAATGTGTAATTATTTTATTCATCTAAATGATTTTCATACGAACATGTAAGGGCCATGTTATATTGGTAGTTATTATCTAAGGAAGCATTCAAAATACATACACGAACGGGACTTGAAACTTTAGCATACCGTGTCATAGCTCTTCTAACTGAGCTACCGTGTCGCATGTTCGTATCTATTGAATTTCAATTTCCCTTTTTCTCGTCTTAAGGAGACGCGTGGCGTTATTTATTTAGCAATCATTTGATGGTTTTGTTTTATATTAAAGTTACATTACTTGCTTAACATTACGGCTTACGGGACACTACCACCCGTTCCTCGTAGCAAATCCAAATATTCGTGCGCAACAATTTCGATCTACGTTCATATTTCAGCTCATGAATGGAACTCGCTGCTTTTTTCGGTGTTACCTGATAAATACAATCTGCGCATATTCAAGGCGTTCATATTCAAGAGTGAATAGATTTCTTCTGGATCTACGTGCTCCATCTTCGATCACACCGTCCCTTACCATACGGCGAGTTGGTGGCCTAACTTTAATGCATTTTTGAGAAAAAAAAAGATGAAAGCGCACACATTGAGCTGGTTTAGTAATAATAATTATTCAAGATAAATCTTTAAAAAGCATTAACGCATGCTTAGCGAACTCTAAAGTTATTATATAGAGGTCGAGATGGCTTAGTGGTCAGCGCCTGGAGTATTCATCCGGGAGGAGCAGGTACGAATCCTGTTCGCGACCGTATTCTTTTTCCATTTAATATAATAATAATTAGTTTTTTACCTTTTTGAAAAAACGAATTTGTATTCCAAACCAGGGTTATGTAAATTCATTTTATTACACAACTAAAGACATTAAACTAACGCAGGACTGTTTATTTGAAATTAATCTTCTTCTTATCATGTGGCTGATGAACAACCTAGTGTCAGAGTTTAAACCACCCGCAGATCTCTGACATGGCTTTACACACCATCGAGAACATCTCTCCGGTGTGTTAGTTTCCTCACGATGTTTTCCATCACCGTTTTATGCAAGTGATAATTAATTTCTAATACGCACATGACTCGAAAAGTCAGTGGTGCGTGCCTTGGATTCGAACTTGCGATCTTTGACTTGTCAGTCCAACAGTCATACCACTAGGCTATCACTGCTCTATTGAAATTAATTATAAACATATTGTAATTCTCCATCAAGTCTAATATTGTATTCTCTTCCATTTCCCAAAATTTTTATTTTTGGTATTTTGATTTAGTTTTTGCTATTCCGTAAAAAAATATTACTTCGCGTTGTATTTGTGACCAGCTCAAGTTAACTTTATGTCAAATAGTTTTTTTTCTTTTTCAACCTGTGACTTGTAAATTATTTAACTAACATTATCTAACATCATTTGTTAAGTTCTATGACAGTGCTGTGCACTTCTGTAAGTGACGAATTCACTATGCCTAAAACTATGTGATTTTTGTTTTGTGTATGTATTAGTGAGTAAGTCGTTGAGGTGCCTTATCAATAAATAAATAAATAATAAAATAAATACTTACCAAGATATTGCTATACCGAAAGAACCTTACTACCACTTTCCCCGAAACCATCGTGTCCAACAATAAATTTCCCATCACAGCCAGAAGTTTCCTGAAAGTATGCACAAAAACAAGCGAGTTCTACAGACAAACATTATGAAAGTTATTAACTATTGCCGGAAGTTAGCTGAAAAAAAAATTACAACGTGTTTCCCTCGCGTGCTCCCCAGACGTAACTGTGAGATGGTGGCGGACAAAATAAACGGACACACCCGAAAAAAAAAAATACGTTCATACATCACGCCTGTATTCCCCGAAGGGGTAGGCAGTGGTGTATACAGTTATTCAACCAAATTTCGCCAATGCTGTTATTAGGTCCCATGTAATCGGTGGTGAGACAATTGTCATTTTTATAAATGTCAACTTGGAGCTCTCTCTTTCAATTCAATTCAATTCAATGCAATATTTTACTTTTTCACTTTAACCGCACATAAAAAAAGATATATATACTATAGTAATATCTTAGGGTCTCGCGATTACTACACATTATAATAAAACAGCTTTTAACCGGATTAATCGCGTGTATTATCGGTTTTTGTATCTTGAAGTTTCGAAAATTTTAAGTTTTTCTTTTTTAATCTAGAATTTTGAATTCTTAGTTAAGCTAAGACGTACGGTGAAGTAAAACATCGAGAAGAAACCTGAACTCAATATGAGTCTGAAATCACCAATCCACAGCGTGATGATCAAAGCTCGTGCCTTCTCTGTATGAGAAGAGACCTTTGCCCTGCAGTGGGAAGTTTGGTGACTGAATATTTTATAGTTTCTGTTTCAGTAGGCCTCTTGCCATGTAGACATAATGGAAGTTGATTGAAAAAATTTCGTTTTTTTTCGGTATATTTTTTTCTTTTGTACACTCCAAGCGATCACTTAACGCAGGGTTTTTCAGATATTTTCTACTGAATCTCTTATCGAAAAATAGTACCATATTTTATATTTTAGAAATGAATTTATCCTACCTACTATAATTTCGGAAATAATGTATGTAATAAATAAAATTGGCAAATGTCGTTATTTTTTATTACTACGTTAATATTAATTAAGTTTTCTGACGTAATAATAAAGTTAAACAAATAACACATTTCCTTATGTTTCCGGTCGGAAGTAAAAGGTTCTTACAATAAGGCTGTATTTAATATATCCGAACAGGTTTACCCCAGAATAAAGGCCCACGTACCACATTAATAAAGTGTCAAGGAGTGCCACGTGACGTCACCATTGAGATTTATTTGCGAGACTTTACCAATAAATCTTTGGGAGAATCTTGTTTTACTGTTTTTGTCGATGAGCTGCATTTTAAGTGGTAGTCGTCTCTTCTTGCTTGATCTTAGTGTTGTAATGAGTTTTTGAAAAGTCATTTGTGATAAGATGAATTATGAACAGAACACTTAGTTCCTTATCAATTAATGTTCACCGGTTACTACTCACGTGCATTTTTCGGGATGGCCCGACTAGTTTCGAACTCGAACGGAGCCCTTAGTCATGAGCTGAGCCCGCGGCGATGTCGCGAGTCAAACTAGAACCGAACAGTTTATGATATGAATATGTCTCACGAAAGTTTTTATACAAAAACTTTGATCCTTAGTTCTAAATTGTAAGAAAAAAAAACTGAAGTGTAAGTCGGACTTACGCTATCTATCTATCTACTATCTGCTTAGCCTTTTCCCAATTACATTGGGGTCGGCTTCCAGTCACACCGGATGCAGCTTAATACCAGTGTTTTACATGGAGCGACTGCCTATCCGACCTCCACAACCCAGTTACTGGGTAACACGATATCTCGTGGTATGACTGGTTGTTGGCTGTAAGTCGGACTTACGCACGGAATATTATTTTTTAATAATACTGATGATGCAAAGTATGATGTATGTTTCTTAGTGGAGGACACTGCTTGGTTTTGAGTAATTTTTTGTATGATAAATAACAATACTTATCCTGTTATATTTAACTACCTATTGCAGTTAAAAATATAAATCACAGACAGACAGACAGACTGATAGATAGCTACATAAATTTAATAGTAATAGAGTTAAAAAATTATGTGGGGAGCCAGTTTTGACAGGTAATTTAATTATAAATAAATAACTTTTAACCGGATTAATCGCGTGTAATATTGGTTTTTTGATTTTCCCGACATTCCGGACACTAATACACACGATTAATCCGGTTAAAAGTTGTTTTATTACAATGTGTGGTGATCGCGAATATTACTAGGTAATTTGACTATTTTTTATCAGGTTAGGTATATTTTGTTAAACTTGTTATTGTGTTTTTCCTTTTTAAGTAAATAAAGTAATCAAGTTTCCGCATTAATTGCTTCACATCCGATTGTAATGAAGGCCACCTTGATTAATTAACTTAATTTGCATGATTCGTAGCTAATCTTTAGTCGAGTAGGTAACTATAAAACCAAAGGTTTGACAAATGTAGAAATAAAATTCAAACACATTACACATTCACACTCATGCGTAGCGAATTCTGAAGTTATAATTTTTGTGGAAATATAAATACGATCGCGAGTAGGATTCGAACATGTACGTCCCGGATAAATACTCTAGGCGCTCTGACCACTAAGCCATCTCGACTTCTATAAAAATAAAAATACGTAAAGATACAAGAAACATTCTCATATAAAGAACCCCATGTTTCAAGTTAACTACTACTAACTTCGTTTAACTAAGTACCTACCTAACGTTCAAAATAATGTCAATTTCTACGTGCCAGATTTGAACTCTTAACCAGTTACTGATGCGGCAGTGTAATCACTGAATCACCACGACATAACTTTAAATAAAAAACTAATAAAATAACTTTCCACTTTTTCTGTCCTCCACTGTATAGCCGCAGGGGTTGTAAACAGGCCACAGTGCAGACAAACAAATAATAAAGGAAACTATGCGAGCGTCCCGCTGTGCTGTACTCCTTCTAATTTATGCTCGCCTGGTACTTTTATAGCGATAATTATATAGATTAAAATATGTTTGTTACGCTTTATGTATGAACCTGGGTATAATTAAATTTTATTTGTTTTATACGACTTAAATGTAGTTTTCAGACCCTTTCTTTCGCTTGAATTTTTAATATATATGAGATCGGAAAACATAATTCAGTGGTAAGTAGGTTACTATGTTAGCATGGTCCTTCTACTCGTCAGTTGCGCGATTAACTATTTATTTCAAGCTAAACTTAAAATACCATTACAGATATGTATGTAATATATTCAATCCTTCGCAGCAGCAGTTAATACTGTTAATACATCGTCAATAGACAACTAAAATTAAGTCATAAAGTTATTATATTAAATGGAAAAAGAATACGGTCGCGAACAGGATTCGGACCCGCGCCTCCCGGATGAACACTCCAGGCGCTCTGACCACCAAGCCATCTCGACCTCTCTAAGAGGTTCGCTAAGCATGCGTTAATGCTTTTCAAAGATTTATCTTGAATTAAGTCATAAATTCAGCTGTTTTGAAGTCATTAAAGACGATACTCTCTATTTCAGAGTGGACTTAGGTCAAACGAATACAAACATACAGGGCTGGATTAAGGGGAGAGCACTTGTGTCATGAGTGTAGTTTATTTCATGAAACAATATAATATATATAAAACACCTGACAAATTGAGAAAACTTCACGGTTTGTCTAGTTTAAAAAAGTATTAAGGGCCCTTTTTTATCTAAAATATATCTATGTTTGGCCACCAACTCACCTGATGGTAAGGCGATGGTGCAGCCGAGGATGGAGCACGTAGATCCAGAAGAAATCTATTCACTCAAAGTAGAGCGGATAGATTTGGGGAGAACGGTAGTTGGGGAGTTGATGCAATTACCCATCTCCCATAACGGTTGTGATGGACTATGTCCCGAAACACGACTAGGTCGCTTCACGGCATGGCTTTGTCCGGTGGTTGGTAAGCAGCCGCGACCGAAGCCTCCTCCTTCATCGTTGCCCCAGGGCTTGCAAATTTATAAATCTAGCCCTGCATACATATTGCAATAAGGTTAATTTAATTACAACCGCCAATCAAACTACGTCATACGCTAGAAATCGGCCGAGCCCACAAAAGCAACACGCCATACCCCATGTTAATAGTTAACAGAAAAACAAACACTTAACTACTGTTAACTACGGTTTCCCAACTCATTTGCAAGTTTAATCGACGCAAAATTGCAACGATTGTTGTCTAAGTTCACGTAAACAGGTAATAAATTGTAATCAAGCTTGGTTTGGGTTATGTTAGAGGAGGGAGCGGGGGCGAGTGGCAGTGCTGAAGCGATTTGTGAAGTAAAAAAGTGCTGGTGAACCGATTTTTGAGATACATATAAATTCATTTTCCATATTTATTAATTTATATATACTTTATTCTACTCTAAATGGACATACACAGAAAGAAAATAGTTATTTTTTTAATTATACAATGGGCAGCCTTATCCATGATATTTGAACAAGATCTCTGAAAACGTTTTTAACTTTCCGGTTAGTTGAATGTTGTGCATCTTAAGGTAAATATACATTCTTAAGGCAAGAGATTTTTTGTTTTTCTTAATACAGAAGTCAGAATATTTTTATATAACTTCAGAATATTTTTATATAATTTCAGATTATTTTTATATAATTTCATAATATTTTTACATAATTTCATAATATTTTTTTCTTAATCCCGTCTTCAAACACAGTAAAAAAACTTATTTTGGAAATGATTTGGCAATTTTTTTTTGCTATATCATCAGATATATATCATCATCTTGATACCCTGCCAGAGACAGGGCTCTCAGAATTTGTGACCACCTTGCACGATCTTCAGCAGGCCTTTATGAACTCTCCAACTGTCTAATTTTAATAAATACGAAATTTATTTAAATCTAAATAAATACAACTTTAAATCAATAATATAACTCGCTACCGCTTATAAATTACGCAACACCAAATCACAGTAGCAACTAACTGTCGGTTGTCATGCTAGTCGTCGAAACAGTTGCATCGCTGCACACAGTTGCGTCATAGTTGCTATGCACACGTAACCGTACCATCGGCTTGCCACTAGGTTACACTACCATATCATTTGACACCATGTTCAATCATAGAACATAATTATGCAGCATATGACATAATTACGTCACTACCATAATCATGTCAGTGACGAATATTATCTTAAACAATATTTCAGGCAGATTTTTGGTAAATGTACATCACGCCTGTGTACCCAAAAGGGTTGGGCAGAGTTGTCTTGTAGTACACCGATGTTATTATTAAGTCCCATACAATAGATGGCCAATGACCATTCAGCCTATTTTCGTCCGGCGAACATAATTCCACACTCCGGGCTGCTACTGGGAATTTCTTAACAAAATAACACTTTGTCAACCCAAGACCTTCGCCTTTATTTGCGTTTACTACTATAATGAGTCAGAAATACACGAAATTTACTAAGAAAACGTAATTAAAAGTAGGAACGAAAGAAATTCGGGGCCAAAATGTTTTTGAGGTCGGTGCCAGCAAAGCCATCTAATATAAAACTTAATTAATCAAAACCACCAACCTCAAATAAACACTTTAGCCCCTATTATCTTAGTTAATTTCGTGTATCTATAAAATATTATTATATTTCTCAATTTTTAGTTAATTTTTGGAAGCCGATTCAATTTTCTATAGGTAAGCACCCGCTCTCTAAGACATTCATATCAGCTGGTAGGCACCCAGTGCTGGCCGGCCCATAACCTACTGGGCTTGCGGTGAATGCATATACGAACCCGGGCCCTCGGTAAAGGTTAGAGTGGGTGGATGTGGTTTTTAGTCAATAGGAGACCAGCACAGTGTTCATGATATATTTAAAAATGTGGAAGAAGAATTCGCGGTAGTGCACAGAGGTTGAGAAGCCGTAGTGGTCATAACGCCTGCAGTATTTATCCGGGGCGCAGGTTCTAAACCTGCTCAGATTCATATTTTTCCTTCCACAAAAATTTATAACTTTATTTGAATAACCACCTGAAAAGAGCAGAGCTCACATTTTAATCAAAATTTACATTAAAGATAAGCTTAATAAACAGGTGCCCAAAACTGACCCCATGACCCTTAAATGGTGCTTCTAAGTCACAACATCGCGTGATTGTACCCTATGTGTCACTTTTCATGTTAATTTTAACCGCGGTTCTATTCTAACCGGCGTTAATGTCTGATCGGGTGACAGCGTAATTTATTGTTATATATATGTTATCTTTTTTATTGGACGGTGTGGGCCCATTATGTTATGTATTTTTAGTTAAAGTGGTGTTTTTTGTGTGTGGAATAAAATATTAGTTTACCTACGTGGTTTATTTGTTGGAAAGTTCCGGTTGGAATATTTATTTCCTATGAAGCACCTGTCCTACCGCCGGCGATCAGCGAGGAGCGAGTTGAACGAGAGACTAGCAATGAGTTGGCGAGCAGCGAGTAGGACTCGTAGTATATGGGATCAGGATACGAATAGAAACGTCAATGACCTCATCTGTCAATTGTCACTTAATTCAAGATAAATCTTTGAAAAGCATTAACGCATGCTTAGCGAACTCTAAAGTTACAATAATAAATGGAAAAAGAATACGGTCGCGAACAGGATTCGAACCTGCGCCTCCCGGATAGATACTCCAGGCGCTCTGACCACCAAGCCATCTCGACCTCTGCTCGCCACCACGAATTCTTCTTCCATATTTTAACACGTCTTATGGCGACGTCATTGCTATCAATTCAGTCCCTATACAAGTGACAGAACCGACACGACTAACTTTGCAGTTAATACATTGTCGTTGCTATTGTTATCGTGATCGCATAGTAGATAGTTTTGTCGCTGTTCTATGAGTGAGTTCACTAGTGTACCGACCGCTGAGCGGTTTCGGTAGGACCGAGCGAGTGTCGCTCAGCGAATGTTCTAACCACCGACACCGTTGAGCGAGTTTTCTTATCGATACGACAAAGAAGTATTTCTAATTTTTAGTTAATTGCCGGAATTATGTGGCAACTATACATATCTTGAGCGATAAAATAATCGATAGCCAGTTATCTATTTACTCGCCGGCAGTGGGGCAAGTCCCTTATACTTACCCATAATTTAAATGCCTAGGAAACTACATTTAATACTTTTATTTCATATGATTATTGAAAAGTAAGATCTAATAAAAATAACGACTCATTAGTCTAGCATTCACAAGCACAGCTATTAAGCGTGAGGTCCTGAATTCGATTCCCAGGTCGGGCAGTGCTACTGGGTAAAATTCAGTAGTAGGAGTTAGAAATTGTTCTCGGTTGAAGGCAATAGGCTCACCTACTATAACATTGCGTCGTTGGTCTAGTGGTCCCAAGCGCGACTGCTTAGCACGAGGTCCTAGGTTCGATTCCCGGGTCGGGCAAAGTGTTATTGGATTTTTCTATGATGAAATTTTGGATAGCAGCCCGGAGTTTGGAATTGTGCCCAGTTTATGGCAATAGGCTCACCACCCATTACATGGGACTTAATAACAGCTTTGGTGAAATGTGACACGTGTACACCTCTGCCTACCCCTTCGGGGAATACAGGCGTGATGCTGTTGTGTTACTATTGCATGGGGGCTTAATAAATGCATTGCTGAAATGCGGGTGAACAACAGTAGGTACAACTCTGCCTCTTCGTTTTATAAACAGGCGTGAAGTTATATTATTATGTTTTCGTATAGATTTTGACAGCTCTTATTGACATTTTATTTGACACTAGCGGCCCGTCCCGGCTTTACACGGGTGGTCATTTATTTTTTAATTATTTGTGGTAAATGCGAAGTTTTATGTAGAAATTGATATGTTCTTTAATCAATAAATCAATCATTTATTGCGTTCTATAATGTACATAAATTTAATTTAATAATAATAAAATAAAATAATTTAATATTGTAGAACATTTTTTTGTTCTATCATCAATAGTTTCCGGAGCGCATGCGATGAAATACATTTTATGGCAAATTTTTTACACCTTGAGTACATTTTTGAAGTTTTAATAGGGATCCCTAATATTTTCTAGTAATAAATATAGCCTACGATACTCAGGGATCTAATGGTGAAATAATTGTTGGAATTGGGCTAGTAGTTATTGAGTTTATTCGTTACAAACATACAAAAATACAAATCTTTCCTCTTTATAATATTAGTGTCGATATGTTAATTACAATGCTCTCAGGCATTGTGTTGATACGTGATCCCACTAATATTATAAATACTAAAGTTTCTGATAATGCATGGATGAGTATTTGTTACTCTTTTACGCAGTAACCACTGACCAGATTTGGATGAAATTACCTAGATTAACTCATACAATACTTTTTACCTCGGCTAAACTAAGTACGTGAAGTCTACGCAGACGACGCCACGAGCAGAAGCCTGTATAAAATTATAAATACGAAAGTTTCTGTGTATGGATCAACGTTTGTTACTCTTTAATATCTTTAACGCAATAACTACTGACCAAATATGGATGAAATTTAGCACACAAATGGTTTATAACCGACTATGTGTTATAGAAGACTTTTACCCATTATGACTTATGCTGGCGTCGTGGTCGCACACGTTAAGTACTACAAAATCCACAGGATGCAAAACCTGCGAAATCGATTCCTTCGTAAAGCGGTGGTCATGGTTCATTAGGAACCTTCAACTCCACCTCGACCTCAGAGTGCCCACGCAGTTGCGCAATTCATGAAAAGGATATCGAAAAGACACTTCGACTTCACCCCTAACCATCCGAATCCCTTGGTTGTTTCTTCCACTGACTATAGGCCGTCTCAGATGAGTAACATCCGCCGACCACGTCACGCTCTCCGCCGTCTGGATGATAGGATCACTGTTGCTCAAGAGTCTAACAGACACACAAGCACACTCCGACGCGCTCGATCGCCTCGTTATAGACCTCACCGGCGAAGTCCCCGTCCGTCGTGAAATATCTCATCATGTCCGCCCCGACCCTTGCTCGAGGTGACCCGAGCCAGTAGCTTTAAATTCGTCCCTTAATATTACGGAAACTGATATGATCCAGCTAGTCCCTAGTTGTCCCCCCAGCAACGCCCTAAGCCGAGGCTCGTCAGTGCTGTGTTGCTTAGTTGGTAGTAATATAAAATATGCTCGGGCTGGAGGCATCAAATTGTCTCGCCATAGCTATTGTTTGGTCATGCGGTTAAACGCAAGAGCCAACGTTAAAAAAAATTAAGACTTTTATCCCGACTAGACCCAATTCTGAAGTCCACGTAGTCGTAGTCGCATAAATCGAAGTAGCAATTAAAACTATAAAAAACTAGTTATACTTAAGTAATTATAGTCATAAATTATATAAAATGTACCTCGAGATGACATAAGTAGATGAAACACGATAGTTATGTTATTGTAATGTAACAAAGAAACATTGATTATTGCATTGTTATTTAGTTATTTACAATTAATTTATGACTAACATGCTTGTTGTAAAGTTAATTGTTGACCACGATTAATGGCTATTATTGTTGCGTGTTGTTTATAGAAAATATTACGTTACGAAGAACTGTCTCGTTGATCGTGGTCCTGAGCGACTGCTGAGCGCGAGGTCCTGGGCTTAATTCCTGGGAAAGTCTGTGAGGAAATTCTCAATACCAAGCCCGGAATTGTGCCCGGCAGATGGCAATAGGCTCGCCACCAATTACATGTTTCTTAATAACTACATCGGTGAAATGGTACGTAGAACTGTGTACACCTCTGCATACCCCTTCGGGGAATACAGGCGTGATGCTATGTTATGTAATGTACTTAATACGACATCATTGTCGACCTCTAAACTGCCCCCATAAAGAAAAGTAACACACACACATAAAACAGTAAATTTATTACTATTACTACCTACCTTTGAACAAACTAAACTACCACAATTTCCGCCACAGAACAAAAAAAGCAACTTTTCCTCCAAGACAAATGGCCAGTCTTGCCAACTAAAATATTTTCCGAATTATTGCCAACCGCACAAATATTCCATTGTCTTGCGGTACCCTAAAACAATAGGCCAAAGTTGAAGCCCATAAATCCTTCGAACTATTGTTACCAAAAAACAAAGAGTGTGCCCCTCTCTTTTGCACTTTATGTTAAGGTATATGTTTGTCTCTTTCTAAAGCTGTTTCCTGTTGCATAAGACTTAGATTGCTTGTATGTTTAATCGAGCTCGAACTTAACTAATTTCGATACTGATACCAACTTTTAATGATTGTCTGTTTGTTTATATTAGAAAGCTGTTTTGTGTTATGTGCCAATTATTGCAATAAAAAAAGTGTTTGTTGTTTTTTTTTTATAAATAATGTGAATATATTAATTATTGTTCAACGGTTATTACTCACGTGCATTCTTCGGGATTGCCCGACTAATTTCGAGCTCGAACGGAGCCCGTAGTCATGAGCTGAGCCCGCGGCGATGTCACGTGTCTCATGAAAGTTATTATACAAAAATATGAATATACCTTTTTAAACATTGTTTTTGCTTAAACTTTTTGTACTTTAATTTTCCTTAAACCAAATAAACAATGAATAAAAGTCTCGGGCGGTTAGAGACACAAATAAATAAAAGCTCTAATCTCTGCAACTACCTTCGAGGTATGTACCTGGAAAGTTGCAAAGATTGGAGCTTTTAATCATCCAGTGGGAGGTAACCAACTTCCTAACTCCGGGGTACTCCTGAAGACTAAGAGCCTGCGACCACAAGACCAACAAATTATGCAATGTATTACTATATTAGACTAAAATTCTTACTGGCAAACTGCTGCCGCAACAATCCACCCAGAGGAAGGAAAAAAGGCTATTTGTATGGTCACAATAAAATTACCATCTGTTACATACTTTAAAAGACAATTAATTTAAAAAACGATTGTTCCGGTAAGTGGTTCTATAATTCGTAAAATGATTACCATACAGTCGGTGATGGCGTTGATAAATTGAATTAAGCGGCCCAGTTGCCGCGCACAAAGGTGTGAGGAAAGTGGGCAGCCGACTGTATCTCCTGCTAATGGGGACGTATGAGTGTTGCACTTTTATGAATTGTATTGTTTTTTGTTGAGCAAACAATAGGCTAGGTTTTCTCTTTGATATGCATGTCGGAAAACTCATCATACGATTTTGATAGGATTTGAAATTGCACCCCTGAAAGTATACTCTAGGAGCTCTGACAATAGGAATGATGACAGTATTAAATAATCAAAGAATAAATGGTTTGAGAGAAAAATATTTGTACACAGGATTCTAAAAAATTACCTAGGTTTAATATAAATTTTAAGATTAATAAGATTTTCAATAAAATAAAAGTATAAAATACTACAATCGGCCATGTTGACTGAAACGCCAATTAAAGCGAAGTACGTCACGCCTCAATGAATGTCATTCACCGCCATACGTTTTGCTTGAACTTGTCAAATGCTATCGAAGCGTGACGTCACAACCCATCATAACTAATCATTACAATTAGATAGATTAAAATGCAATAATCTGCGTTAAAACTTAGTTTATTGCTGAAATAATGTGTTTTCGGAAATAGTAGACGAGAACCTATATTATAAAAGGAGATTTCAAAGTCATTCATCAAGCCTCTGCTCACTTTTCCAAATTGTTTTTCCACTTCTAACGTTGATAAGTAAAACAGTTGTCAGATGCCTGAAAGTCTGACAACCAGTCTTACCGTGAGATATAGTTCTTCTTCTTATCGTGTGGTTGATGAACAACCTAGTGTCAGAGTTTAAAACCACCGGTCTCTGACATGGCTTTACACACCATCGAGAACATCTCTCAGGTGTGCTTGTTTCCTCACGATGATTTCGTTCACTGTTTAAAGCAACCCTATAGTGTTACCCAATAACTGGGTTGTGGAAGTCAGGGAGACAGTCGCTCTTGTTATGTAAAATACCGATGATGAAAAAAAACGCTACCCAGAGAGAATTGAGAGAAAACACGTTTGTAATGCAGACTTTATCTACATTAGGTACCAAAATCGTAAGTAATTATAATATATGATGATGATGGGCGATGAGTTGCCCGCGTCCGTGGGAATGCACCCTTAAAATGGAATCCCTACACGTGGCCCCTGGGTGATGCAAAACAGGCAACACAACTCGGCTTCGGCCGCGGCTGGTTACCACCCACCGGACGAAGCCATGCCGTGACGCGACCTAGTCATGTTTTGGGATGTAGTCCGGTGCAACCGTTGTGGGAGACGGGTCTGGGCAGTTGCATTAACTCCCCAACTGTCGTTCTCCCCAAATCTATCCACTCTACTTAGAGTGAATAGATTTCTTCTGGATCTACGTGCTCCATCCTCGACCACACCGACGTTTAACATCAGGCGAGTTGGTAGCCAAACGTAGATCCATTTTTTATATAAAAAAATTATATAATACATATAAGCCTTTCTTTTTTATTTCCACCGATAAATTGGAAAGTGTATGGAGTTTACACCTAATCTTCATCGAATAAAGCACTTACATTATGGTCGTTTTAAAACAAAAGGCTACACAATTTGGTGCAAAAGATTCTCATCTTGCATCATAATTAACTGAATATAATCCGACCGAATTCTGTAGTGGGTTAGGTCGTTAACTTTTACGATAATCACCGGGTATCGTGTTTTGTCGAGGTTATATTGCGAGGGAGATATGCCATTAAAACGAATGAGGAATAAGGTATTTTTGGTAATTATATTGTCTGGGGAAAATGTCGTGGTGGCTGAGAGGTTACGGGTGTGTTTCTTGAGCTTGTGGGTTCAAATCTGTCATGTGACTTTGTCAACTTCATATGTTAGTTCTTAGTTCCTGTAAAGGGAGTGACTAGATGGCAATGACTTCACCAAAAGACGTATTAAAATGTGGAAGAAGAATTCGCGGAAGTGAGCAGAGGACGAGATGGCGGTTAGCTGTCAGAGCACCTGTTGTATTTATCCGAGAGGCGCCAGTTCGAATCCTGCTCTCGACCATATTTTTCTTTACACATTTATATAGCGTATCTGGTAAGAGCAAAAGTATTTAAAAATGGCCGCTGCAATGTATTATAAAGTGATCATCAATTTGATGGTCTGCAGGTCACCACCAGTTTCGGATCATTGTCTTGAACAGAATACATCGCCTGCTTCTGATATAACTGCCTCACTGGACTACTGGTCGCAAGGGCGACTGCCGAGCTGGAGATCCTGAGTTCAATTCCCGAGTGGGGCAACGTGTAACTGAAAATTCTCAGTAACAGCCTGGAGTTTGGAATTGTGCCCGGTTGATAGCAATAGATTCACCACCTATTACATGAGACTTCATAACAGCATTGGTGAAATTTTGGTGTACAACTGTGTGCACTTCTGCTTACCCCTTTGGGAATACAGGCGTGATGATGTGTACCACTTATTACGCTTATCTACCAAATTAATCTTAAAGCGATGAGCTGTGAAAACTACCATATCATTTCCCTATATCTTGGTATAATTATATAGTTCATTTGCATTTGTTCCCCATAAAGATTTGTAAACATTACAATACAAATGTAATTAACAGAAATTCATTATTCTAATGAGACTATTTAGAGAAATAATCTCTATTCATAAACATTGTGTGTTTATTACCTTTTTTATTTTGTAATAGGAATTGTTAATTCGCTCATTAGCAAGTTAATCTTCTGGTTAACAGTAAACTGAAACTATAGGAGTTTATTGATTTTATCAATTATTGTTCACCGGTTAGTACTCACGTGCATTTTTCGGGAATTGCCCGACTAGTTTCGAACTCGAACGGAGCCCTTAGTCGTGGGCTGTGACCGCGGCAATGTCGCGAGTCAAACTATTGATGAATTTAAAAACTTATTGATGTTTCTAAATTACTACAACAATGAAACTCTCAGACAGTGAACACCCTGTATTGATACACAAACTTTATAATTACACTGTTGAGCATAAAATCCTGGGTTCGATTCCCAGGTCGAGCATGGATGTTTCTGTCAGAATTCTCAGTCAGCAGCCCGAAATTTGTGCCCGGTAGATGGTAATAGGCAGGGTTGTTCACAGTTGTACACAGTTAAACTCCATTATTAAGTGATCACAACAACTTCAAGCAATTTTGCATTTAATATATCAATTATAATTTTTCCTGTAGTTATGTATGTATAATCAATTAATCACAATTCTAATTTATTTCTGTTCTCGGAGTTTCGTTCAAGACCTCAAACCCTGCTGACCTCTTCATAACAATAGGCCCTCAATTTTCTCCATTACGCAACCTTGTCTGACGCCCAACCTGATCATTTCCATCATTCGCACTTCCAAGCCACTAACATTTTAAATGCAAAAGTATGTTTGTTTGTTTGTCCTTGTGTCTGTTTAAAACTAAACAACAGATCATCGTTGTTTTGTTGTACAGAGATAGTAAAAGGTCCAGATAATGGCGTAAAAGAAAATCTGCCTAGCCTTTTCCCAATAACATTGGGGTCGGCGATTGATGAGAATGGCGTAGGTAGTGTTTATTTCGGAAAAGTTTTGATACGCCATCTATATCAAAAGTTATTTAGTATAACGAAGACTAATTTAAAAATGGATGCAAATAAATACAATATCTACTTCCAGAATATTGGGGGTAGCCATGGAAATCAATCCGCCTAGCCTTTTCCCAATTACATTGGGGTCGGCTTCCAGTCGAACCGGAGGCAGCTTAATACCAGTGTTCTACATGGAGCGACTGCCTATCTGACCTACACATCCCAGTTACTGGGTACCACGATATCTCGTGGTAAGTCTGGTTGTCAGACTTTCAGGCCTCTGATTATCCGTAACGGCTGTCATAGATCTTGATTTGACAACGGGGACCGACGGCCTAACGTGCTCTCTGAGGGACGGAGGGGTCTCGATATGAAATGATAGTCACCCATCCACAGACTAACCGCGGTAAGCGCAGCTTCACCTCGATCGGTTATATATTTTGTAAGTCTTCCTGTCTTATTTGTTTTTTTTTTAGGCAGGGTGTCCTATATTCGACTTTGTGAATATGTTTTCTGTATATTTGTTTTAAAAATTAACAAAAAAATTATAATACACCGGTAACGTTTTGGTTTCTGATTCCCTTCAGCAAAAGTTTTGATGAGGACTTTCAATCAATTACACAGTAAAGAGGGATTTATGTAAAAAAACTATTCATAATTTATTTTAACCACTCAAGTAAAACCGTCGTTAATAGCTGTATATGTTCACAAATAATTATTCAGATGCTGTGTTACTAGAACATAGCTTATCTGTGGATCGGCAATTTGCATTAATTAGTAAACAATTATGCCGTGCTGATCTGAAGCGATGTTTTGCGTTGAAGTAAAAAAAATTGTGTTAATAAATTTACTCGTAAATAGTGTGCGTTTGGTCACGTCAGCTAATGAACTAGGTTGATGAGTTGATGGCGAATAACTTAGACATGTTCATCAGCTTGTGATTCCTGTTGAGGTGCAGGTAGACAACTTGATGGATAGCATGAAGAGTTGGACAGAAATTGCAAATAGTGTCAATAGTGTCTGATTACTATTTTTTTTTTTTATAAAGTTACTAGCTTTGCCCGCGACGTCGCCCGCGTGGATGTCGGAAACTAAAACTCAGCATGTGGAACCCTAATTCGAAGTAAAATATAAAAATAGTTGATGTTTAAACTTTCCTATATAAAAAAAGAAGCAAGAGTGAGAGACTAGACATAACAACATAATTATTATGTAAGTCAACTGCCTCGTTGGTCTAGTGTTCCCAAGCGCGACTGCTGAGCAGAAGGTCTCGGGTTCGATTCCGGGGTCAGGCAGTGTTATTCAGATTTTCTGTTAGGAAATTCTCAGTAGCAGTCCGGCGCTTGGAATTGTGCCCGGTTGATGGCAATAGGCCATATGGGAATTAATACCAGCATTGGTGAAATATGGGTGTACAACTGTGTACACCTCTGCCTACCCCTTCGGGGAATACAGGCGTGATGCTATGTTATGTTTTTTAAGAAGCAGTGTATTCTAACCCGAAGGTTCACAAACCCTCCAAAGAGTCACTAGGACAAACCTACCACAATCCTTGACCTCCGGGTACCTGCTTCGCCCTGGTAAGTTATGGTCCGTTGAAAGTGTCGACGGACACCATTTTCCCTTGTCTTGAACCTGCCACTGGTCGAATGACGAACTCCCAAAGTCCATCGCCCGCTGGTACCATAGAAAATCTCATTGATATTGTGGTCGGAGAATTAATCAGCTCACCAATCACCAATTCTACCTTTAGCAGTGATAAACTAGTGGTATGACTGTTGGATTGACA
This sequence comes from Xylocampa areola, assembly GCA_935421205.1. Taxonomy (NCBI): domain Eukaryota; kingdom Metazoa; phylum Arthropoda; class Insecta; order Lepidoptera; family Noctuidae; genus Xylocampa; species Xylocampa areola. The sequence continues at coordinate 786,318 of OW285215.1, forward strand.
AGTCAAAGGTCGCAAGTTCGATTTTAAGGCCACTGTCTTTTCGAAGTCATGTGCGTATTATAAATTAATTATCACTTGCTTAAAACGGTGAAGGAAAACATCGTGAGGAAACCAGCACACCTGAGAGATGTTCTCGATGGTGTGAAGAACCATGTTAGACACCTACGGGTGGTTTAAACTCTGACACTAGGTTGTTCATCAACCACACGATAAGAAGAAGAATTCTACTGTATAATATTTATCATTAGATTAAATCAAATTAGCTTCCGAAGCTAGACCAATATATATAAAAGTAGCTAACCTAACCTTATCAATGAAGCTTATCAATAATTCAATAAATAATGGTGAAATACAATAAATATGGTAAAAACTATTATTTTTTAGCCGTTAACTTTGACTCTGGTTGTAAAAAAGTATGTTATCTGTCAGGATTGTTCTGATAAAGTTCTATCAATTAATTAATTAATTAATCAAGATAAATCTTTGAAAAGCATTAACGCATGCTTAGCGAACTCTAGAGTTACAATATTAACTGCAAAGTTAGCCGTGTCGGTTCGGTCACTTGTATAGGTACTGAATTGATAGCAATGACGTCGCCATAAGACGTGTTAAAATATGGAGAAGAATTCGCAGTGGCGAGCAGAGGTCGAGATGGCTTAGTGGTCAGAGCGCCTGGAGTATCTATCCGGGAGGCGCAGGTTTGAATCCTGTTCGCGACCGTATTCTTTTTTCCATTTAATATTGTAACTTTAATTTATTTTTTTATTATTATTTTAGCCCTTATTGGCCCACGGGTGAATAAAGTCCCGGTAGATGGCAATGGACTCACCACCTATTATGGGAATTAATAACAACATTCGTAAAATATGTGTGTGCAACTATGTACACCTCTGCCTACCCCTTCTGGGAATATAGGCGTGATGCTTCGTTTTATTATGGTATGTCAAATTCATATACAAACGCACAGCAGGATCGCACATCTATCTCATTCGTAACTCTGTGTTAAAAACGTGTTAAACAGCGCGTACTTAAAACTATAGTTCCGTGGCTGGCGTGAACACATTGACATGTCGACTTCTATGACTTTTTTTTTATTGGCTTATTACATCCTACGCATTAGGAATTTATATGAAAAATTTTGACAGTTATAGATATACATAATTTTTGGAGCAATCGACTTTGGTAATATGTTGACATCTCGCATTTTGACATGTCTAACTTAACAAAACCTCATGTCAAATTAACGATTCACATGTTTTTGTGATCGAACATTGATATTTTGTTATATCAACCTATACTCAGCACCCAAAATAATATTCGTTATTTGATATCTCAATTAATACACTTAAAAGTTTTGTTTAAGTACTTATTTTAAATTGACAAATTGAAGTGTCAAGCTATTGCCAGCTGAGGTCTTTTTGATTAAATCGTGACAAATTGAGATATCAAGTTATGGCCCACCGAAGAATTTCTGTTGAAATTGCGATATATTGAGATGTCCAGTTACGGCCAACGAAGTTCTGAGCACTAAAAGTAATAAGTATAGGTATCACTACATGTCCGTTATAAAAAACTTGTAACGTTAAATTAATATGTTTAGTTGACAACTTATGTACCCAAGTTGTATTAAAAAATAATCGAGTTATCAAAAAACTTTCGTAAGAAGTAATAATTTTTCAAATATCGCGGCAAATCCCTCGCTCGTGTGTTGGTAAACAAACGTCAGTTTAGAGTTCAGAAGCCACGCGCGCGCGAACCGCGAACGAGTGTGAGTGCTTCAAATTGATTTCGTTTGTTTTTGAGTGTATCTATTGATTGATTTATTACTACAGTGTTTCAATTCATAAGTTGGGTGTATAGTTTGTGATTTGCAATGGAGGAAAAAGTGAGTACCTACCGACCAAACCTTACGGTCTACCTTAGTGTATTATCGTAACAGAGGGAATACCTACCTGATTATGTGACGTGATATCTAGGTATTTCAATATTTGGTTTTTGCAGAATCCGACGATTGCCGAATTAATGGCTAGGAAACGCAAGTTAACAGAACTTCGTGACATTAAGTTAAATTCATCTCGTCAGCGAATGAATGAAGTGGACGAAAACGGTAAGATACAGATCTTATACTCACAAATATTTTTTTGCCACTTTTTAGGTAGATATTGATGAAGGTTGGGAGTTAGTTATCTAGGTAAGTAACATATTGTAAGCCGACGTTCGGAATGGACGTAAAAATATCGCGGCGATTTTTTTCGCGCACTGGATTTTCAACGCTCTGCTTAGCGCCGAGAGTTGAAAATCCAACCAGTGTGTTTGTTCAACGCGTTGGAATGCACTCTGTTGGATTCTCAATGCTCGGCTCAACACCGAGAGTTGAAAATCCAGTGCGCGATAAAATCCCGCTGCGATATGTTTACGTCCGTGCGAACGTCGCGGTCAGCTGATTGTTTACTTGAAACTGTGAACTTAGATGTATGTAGACGATGGGAATCTAGCTGTAGTAGGTAGATATACACCGTCGTGGGTAAGGCCTCCCCCACATTAGGATCGCGCGTTCCTCGGGCGTATGAGCGACGCGTCCGCCGCGTGCGCGACGCGAGCGCGCTGCGTAAGCGTCACGTGTTGCCACCGTGTAACGTGTGTGCAGCGACCGCGCGGCGCGCACACGGCGCTCGCGTTGGCGTTTAAACCCTTCAGTCAAGTCGAAAGTCGAAGGGGTATGAACGCGACTCGAGCGCCGCGCGCGCGTGTGAGTAGCGCGGGCGCCGCGCGCGCTACTCACACGTGCTCGCGGCGCTCATCCTCGCTTCATCCTCGGGCGTTCACACGCCCGAGGATCGCGCACGCCTAATGTGGGGTCAGCCTAATTGTTCTATGAGTAACTTGCTCCTCTAATGTTGAAATCAAAACAAAAATAACTATTTAAAAGAAATGAAGGGTGTGTAGTATAACGGTTTAACTTTGGCTACTATCGTAATAATGATTATTTTCTTTCTTTACCTGAACTATTTTAGATCTGAAAGTTTATGTGTGGGTGTGTGTGTGTGTGTTTGAAACGATTTGCATCTGTTACTGCTGGGCAGATTTGGATGAACCTTGGTGTGTAGATAATCTAGACCCTGTAATAGGAATAGGACTCAGCAGTTAGACACCGCTAGTTATTCACCCAAACTAATATTATAAATACGAGAGTAACTGTGTTTATCTGTCTGATTATTATTTTTTATTGCTTCAGGTTACCCTAATCTTGCCACTCCACTGTCAAACTCTTCGTTATTGAGGAACATAAGTAACGATGATCCATTATCTCCTTTTCCGGTAATGTCCCCAGCAACCCAAGAAATTTATAATGTATTAATTACTGACCCAAGCCTACAATTAGATAATACGTCAGACATTGTCGAAAACAGTGAAGCGTCTGAAGAAAATGAATCGTTTAATGGCGACAGTGACGACAGTGTTCGTGATCCTGATTTTAACATAAAAAAAGTCACAGTAGATGATTCAGAAACTGACTGCGAATCATGTGATGATGCCAAAATTGAAAGCAAAGAATTGATACCAATCTCCGGAAAAATATCGAAAGCAACAAGAAATCCGGAAAAATATATCGAAGTCAACTACGAATGCGAAAATATAGCACCTACCTTAAATACGAAAGAAACACCACAAAATTCATCTATGGATAATACACAGAACAAGGAAACGGGGAGCTCAACGTGTGTGACAGACGAAAAAACGGCCAACCGAAGTGTTTCACCTGAAATGAATGAATATGAGAATGCAGCTCCTACTATATATGAGATAGAAACACCAACAGTGATCCTAGAAAAGACGAGTGAAAGAAATGAGATTTTAACTTTAACTATGGAAACCGAAAGTACTAGTGAAGAAAGGACTAATAATAATACAAAAAAAGGAAGATCAAGAGTGGAGAGAAATGCAAGCAAAACACGTCGGAATACAGGAAAGAGTTATATAACGGAAAAAGGTAAAGTAGTTCCTGACAGAAAACCGAAAGAGTTGAGTTCATGTAGACTAAAATGTGCTGAAAGAATTACAACGGCTGAACAGACGCATTGTTTTGAAAATTATTGGCAACTAGGAGATAGAGATAGACGGGCAGCATTTGTGTCTAAGTCAGTAATGATTTTCCCGAAAAAATCACAAAAAACGGGCAGCAGGACATTAAATAGAGAGTGCTACTGTAAATACATGCTAGAGATTTCTAATGAGATGAAACCGGTTTGTAAAGAGTGTTTTTGTAAAATTGTAGGAGAGACCAAGGGATTTGTTAATGTTATAATAGAAAAAAAAAAAATGTCTCCCAACGGAATCATTGATGAGGATCAGAGAGGTCGTCAACCTCCCAAAAATAAGAAGACTATCGAAGACATTTCGCTTGTCAATCACCACATTTTGAGTTTTCCAAGTTATGAGAGTCACTACTGTAGAAATTCGACTGGGAAGAAATATTTAGCTGCTGACCTGTCAATCGCCAAAATGTACAGAGAGTATAAAAACACTTCTTCAAATCCTGTCTCGTTAAAATTATATGCCAAATGCTTTCACGACCTCAATCTGTCGTTTAAGCAACCATCAAAAGACACATGCAACACGTGCGATGTGCTGAACGCTAAAATTAAAGTTGCAGATGAAGATCGCAAAATTAATTTAACTGCTGAATTAGCTGAACACCAACATCAAGCTGATAAAGCTTATGCTGAAAAACGTGTGGATAAAGAGAATGTCAAAGCAGATTCGTCTGTTAGGGCATTTGCATTCGACCTCCAGCAGTGCTTGCCGACTCCATATTTAAAAACATCTGTCTCGTTTTACAAACGACAGCTTTGGTCTTTTAATTTAACAGTGCATGATTTAGCAACTAATGAGGCTACCTGCTACATGTGGGACGAGACAATAGGAGCTCGAGGTGCAAACCAAATTGCCTCATGTTTGTGGCACTTCTGCAACAATTTGTCCTCCGAAGTAAAAGAACTGATTTTTTATTCGGATACTTGTGGTGGTCAAAACAAAAACAATGTCGTGGCAATGATGTTTATGTTTTTGCTACATAATCATCCGACGCTGCAAAAGATAAATCACAAATTTCTCCTCAGTGGGCACACACATATGGAGTGTGACTCTGACCACGCTATTATTGAGAAAACAAAAAAGAGAACACAAATGAGAATAAATCATTTGTATGATTGGGTGCAGCTGGTGAGGACTTGCAAAGTTCAGAAACCATTTAAGGTCGTGGTGATGACGGTAAATGATTTCTTGGATTTTGCTGAACTAAAAGCCAAGAAAGGACCCTTTACTATCAAAAAACTGGACGATTCTGGGGACAAATTTCTATGGCAACCTATTAAATGGCTGCAATATAATAAAAACAGCGTAGGAAAAATAAATTTCAAGAAAAGCCTGGATCGCGAACCCACTTTCGAGTCAGTGAACTTTCGGAAAAGAGGAAAAACCACCATAGATGTCTTTAGGTTGAGCCAAATCTCCAAGGAAGCTTTGCCAATCAGTGCAGAGAAAAAAAAGGATTTGATGGACATGATTGACCTGATTGACGATTCGTTCAAAGAGTTTTATATTAATATAAAAACTGTCGGTGATGTCTCTGCATCTACTGATCCAGATTTGGACGAAGACAACCCAGATGAAGAGGATTCTGAGGTCTAATAAAATACGAATGGTCTGCGACGAGGTTGAGGAGTCAACGTAGTTATTTGTGTTAGTAACATACTTGTATCTGTTTGATGACGTTGTTTGTGGTCCAATAAAGCAATTTTCTATTTTTTTATAAATTTTTTTATTGCGAAAATACTAAACTGATAGTTTCGTGGTGTTTGAATTAAATATTTCTTCAGTTAAAACAACATTACTTGATTTGAGTGAGTAGCAGCAAATTAAATATTTTTTTTATGTTTGTCATCTGTTTGCTATCCAATTAAAATAATGTGGTTGTCATTAAATTACATTGTTTACTTACTATAACTTCCCACTCAGAAGGTGAATAAGTTGATAACTGTTGGTGAACAAGTTGACAACTCGGTGCATAAGTTGATAACTCGTTGGTGAACGACTTGACAAGTCTATTATTTTGCAATCTATGGAAAATTTCGTTTATTTATTGTCATCATTGAAAAGATGGCACAAAATAACCTTTAAAACAACTTAAACACATATGTAAAATTAATTAACCGATTTACCAGAAGACGCCAAAACTTTAAAATGGCCGTCCTGACAAATTGCAGTTTTAGACATGTCAACATATTCACGCCAGCCACGGAGTTGTTCTATTGTTTAAAACAACTGATTCAACTCAACAACGGGTTCAGTTAGTTTTTATTAGTTTGGTTAGTGTGACCTAGTTCAACATCAAGGTCCGATGAAATACAGTTTGCAGACTCGGCTCATTTAAAAATGTATATTTTTGCGGGCCTTGTGGCTGCAATAAATAATACTTTAGCTGTTATTTATTGCATGTATTTAAAAAAAATTACTCTTAGCTATTTGGGGCGCATGTTATTAGTAATATTTATAATTGAATAGTAAAATAAGAACCATCACGCCTGTATTCCCCGAAGGTTTCAGCAGAGGTACAATGTTGTACACCCAAATTTCTTTGCTCCCGTTTTTCAGTCTCGTGTTATTAGGCAGTAAACCTATTGGCACGTACTGTACTGAATTGGAGAATGTCACTCAGTTCTTGTTTTACAAAAACATGTCCTATATTTAGCCCATCCCAACTCTACCATACCATATACTCATACCATCACCACCATCTTCCATCATCTCGTACAATAATTACTTCAATATTTTTATTATTTACTAGCTGACCCGGCAAACGTTGTTTAGCCATATAAATAAAAAATTTAGGGGTGGACTACCCCTAACATTTAGGGGGATGAAAAATAGATGTTGGCCGATTCTCATAGATGCCGGATAAGCACAAAAAATTTCATCAAAATCGGTCAAGCCGTTTCGGAGGAGTATGGCAACGAAAACTGTGACACGAGAATTTTATATATTAGATTTACATCATACATAATCTATCATTATAGATTTATTTATATAATGCGATAGACTAATATTTGCATCCATAGTATCTATACTTACTACTAAGTGTATATTTAATGCTTCAAAACCTGTTTTAAATAAATTAACTATTATGGCATTGAATTTCCACAATTATAACTAATCAACCGTGGGAGAGCCATGCTTCGGCACGAATAGGCCGGCTCGACCGGAGTGATCCCGCGGCCTCACAGAAAACCGGCGTGAATCATAGCTTGCGTTGTGTTTCGCTGAGTGAGGGTACCAGAGGCCCAAACCCTTTAAAAGGCCGGCAACGCAATTGCGACTCCTCTGGTGTTGCGGGTGTCCATGGGCGGCGGTAATCGCTTACTATCAGACGACCCGTCTACTCGTTTGCCAATCCCATAAAAAAAAAAAAATTGTTAACTCATTTAGTAACCTCGTAAGTAGCCGTGGTTAGCTAGCATATTGAGATGCTACCTTTCTCAATTCTCATCAGTACTTCCATCTTGTCTCATTCCAGAACGTCGTCCCTTCACTCTACTCACTTACTCCGTTGGCTCTGTGACCCAAAATGAGTCTCGGCCTCCGATACGAGAGAACGCTACTTGGTTCTATCTTTGGCAGTTTTTCGCCAATCATTAGCTGGGAATATGCGCCTCCACCATATCGATCCAGCGATATTTAGGTCGTACTACGAGACATCTTCTAGTCGGTTGGCTCAGAAATACTGCCATCGGAGTCGATGGGCTTTTATCTCCACAAAAATATGGATCAGCCACGAGCTCTTCAATCTCAGCATTCTTAGGTATTCTCCAGCTGCCATCTGGTCACAGGGCCCAAGATCTTCTAAAGGACCTTCCTCTCTGTTATCAGGAGTTTGTTCTCCCCCTTTTGTGACAGCGTTTCTTCCTATAACAAACACAAAATTAAAAAAATACTGTAAAGTAAACTCCTTCATCAATTAGCAAAACCATCCATCCAATGTGACGTATTGATTAATGATCCAATAACTATTGCATCATTAATCAATACGTCACATTAAACCTTGATTTAATTACCAACAAACTTAGTTTAGTTAACCCTAGACCGCAGTCTACCTCACTGTCATCATAAAAACCATTTGAATCATTGACGCAAACGCACTATAATTTATAACAAACGAGGCGAATGATAAAGTGAATTATCATAAACAAGTAATGTTGACATTAATAATAATGTATTTGTAAATGTTATTTTTGTCTTAGACAAGCTTATTCCCGCGACATCGTTTTATGGATATTCATAATATTGGCCATTTCGTGTAGCCTTAACCTTAAACATTTACTTTAAACACGGGATGAATTAAGAGATGTAAAGTTCTAATTTAGACACGTCAAACTGAAACCTTGTGTTTTTTTATTTATTATTTTTCAGTTACTGAACATTGAACATTTAACGGTAATTTATATGAAAAAAAAATGCCTAAGCTATAATATAACTAACGTAAAACTCCTATCTTAACATTGTCCTAGTCAAACCGCGAATGAAATCCATTCAGTATTTATGGTGAGATGAAACACAGGTAATTAAGAGCCTATAGAATATGATTGTTGATGTATGGAGGGGGTGAGGTAAACCAAAGAAAATATGGATGGATTGTGTGACGGATGACATGAATGAAAAGGGAGTGAACGATATAGTGACGGCTGACAGGGAAGAATGGAAGAGCCAAACATATTACGCCGACTTCAATTGAGACCAGGGCAGACCAAGCAGAAGAAGAGAAGAGTTATGGAGAAAATCGTGGACAGACAGACAGAGAAATGTGGAGGTAAATTTTGATGTGTACTACATAACTAGTGTTGTCAGGTGTCCTGATTGGCCCAAGAAGTCCCGATTTTCAAGGGTCTGCTTCCAAGGGTGGACGCGTCCCGTTTTAGCCTTGCTCGGGACGCCCAATGTCCCGATTTTGAAGTAATCTCTGATTATGAAAAAAAATATAATTTAAAGTTGGTTGAAAAGGTTTACGGGCTTTTTTGTTGTCACTATTTTAAAACCTAAATCCCGATAGAAAGGATGGATGAAAGACGATTGACTAAACTAGTACATGAGGCGAGAGTGGATGGAAGAGTCGGGGCAGGCAGACCTCGACGAATGTACCGCAATCAAATGCGGACGTTCTCAAAAAAGGACAGGTTAGGCCACCTAAATCGGCGACCATGTATGAAGAGGTTAATGAGCATAGATGAAGCGAATGAAATGTGTCAGAATCGTAGCAAATGGAAATCGATAGTCTCTGCCTACCCCTATGGGAAACAGGCGTGATTGTATTTATGTATGTAGGTAAATCCCTATATTTTTAACCTCCTGTCTCGAAATTCGGATAGCCAACCTGACAACACTGTTCATAACTGTAGAAAAGATTATATGTATATGATATCGTTATTATGTAAGATGAATGAGAAATTATGTGTTAGATAGTTCTAGAAACTAGATAAGAATGTAAAGTACTCATTATCAAGCACTTTACTATCATAACACTGATAACAAATAACATACTAGTTACTAAGAACTGTTACAACAACGGACTGTCGCCTCGGCGCCTAACAGCCGAAACCCCGCCTTTATGATTTAATAAGGCAGGTAGGCCTTTGGGGTCACGGGTGCTTAGAGCGGGGACTCTGTTCATCTATCATGTAATCCCAGAGAAGACGGTGGCACAGTGGTCACGTGCTGCCGTGCATAGCGAGGCTTAGGAGAGACCCCTTTACAGTCTCCCCAGGGATGTGCCTTAATAAGCATTGCATAGCGGGGGTACTGGAGCTGGTCTGTTTAGAGGACCCAGTGTCCCCCTCCATATGCATGGTACGTTAGTACAGTCAGCGATAGATGTAGATTAACACGCATCGAAATGTGTGATATGATGAAATTACTTGTTGCATTTTCTGTATTTAACATAAAATAACAGGTGGTGTACACAAATTATTCACCACATTTCACCAATGCTGTTATTAAGTTCCATGTAAGAGGTAGTGAGCCTATTGTCATCTACCGGGCACAATTGTAAACTCCTGGCTGCTACTGAGAATTTCCTGGCAGAAAAACCCAATAACACTTTGCCCAACCTCAAAATCTATCTCAGGACCTATTACTCAGCAGCAACGCTTCGAACCACTAGACCATCGAGGCAGCCAAGGTCATATGCCTAAGTATAACATGAAACATTACTTCACCTCAATTCTTCTAATTAAAAAAGGTCATTCACCTTTATAAGTCCCCGTCAATATTCATGAAACGAAGCCCCAAGAAAATTCTAACAAAATTATAGAGCTAAAGTAAACTTCGAGGAAAATAAATAAAGAAATTGTGACGTAGCTTCCCATTTATCATTTTTTCTTCCTTGCCCGGGCCGTGGCCAGAGGTAAGGATGTAAATTTGGGCCAAAGATAAGAAGGGTCCGGTTTCTTTAGACGCCGAAAATGATAGCTGTTCGCGGATGTACAGTTGGCGAGAAAAGCTTTATATAAAATTTATTTAATGTTTTTTTTTTTTTAATACCTGTTGTGTGTTTGTTTTGTAAGAGAAATAAAATGATAAATGATTTTATTTCTGTAAATAGGTCTGTTGAAGACACTTTTACAAATGATTTTTATAAACTAGATGGCGTCGGCGTTTCCTGTCTGACTGTCTCTGAGAAGAAACGCCGAAAGAAACTGACAGGTCAACGTCTCTTTTAAAGTCCACACATAATAGTATGTACATATCTATGTGAGTGTAACGATGCAGGGATCGCCTGGAATGGCCTTTTGAGGAAAGAGCCATAGCAGCTTCGAGGTGACCTGTCCTGTCTGACGGCACAGGGAGAGGGGATAGGAGATGTATTCGTTTTCAATTTGATGAAAATAATTTCTGTTAGGTTTTGGTAACTTGCGACCTTGTTGCCTTAAGATAGAGTCACGGTAAAGAGCAAGGTCCCATTTATGATGATGGTATTTTTTTTATTTCCTTTTGAAATACAACTATAAGACTAACTATCTAGGTATGTAAAATGCCTTTTAAGTCGTTGGCATTTATTATACAAACATATGTAGATACATAAAATCACATCAGTCTCCAATTGGGGTAGGTAGATACTATCGATTTCCGCTTACTGCGATTCTAATCCATCTCTTTCTTTCATTAACCTCTTCATGCATGCTCGTCAGTTTAGGGTGCACTTGATCTGTCCTATTTTGAGGACGTCCACAATTTTATTGCGGCTTATTCATTAAAGTTTGTCTGCCCCGACTCTCCCATCCGCACTCCCCTCATATAACTACTAGTTTTTTCAATCGCCTTTCACTTAAACGCACACATATTTGTGTATAAAAATATAATATAAAATGTAATATACAGATAAATCTTTCAAAAGCATTAACGCATGCTTAGAAAACCTTGCAGTTATAAATTTTTGTGAGAAAAGAATACGGTCACGAGCAGGATTCGAACCTGCGACCCGGATGAATAAGGATAATATATCATATTCTAACACAACTCTCACGAAGAAACCCTTGTTCAAAAGCTAATAAAATAAATAAATAAAACAAGCACTTTTCTCGCCGCATGTACCCCAGTCCCCCGACATTGATACCTGTTACTATCAGATGTTTCCGAGTGACTGCCTGCCGCTGATATCCCATGAATTATTGCTTTTACGCCATCTACTACGGTTTCTACAAACCCAACTCGAAGGGAGCTCTGTTTCGTGAGGTTGATATTACAGTATAGACCCAAAAATGCTTAGCACCTTATATTATTTTTCTGCCAGTAGCTCGTGGTTAAGTAACAGCCGCACGGACCAATCGACTGAGGTAAAGCTGCGCTAGCCGCGGTTAGGCCATGAATGGGTGACCATCATTCAATATCGAGACCCTCCGTGCCTCGAAAAGCACGTTAAACCGTCGGTGCCGGTTGTCAAATGAAGATCTATGACAGCCGATATGGACAATCAGTTGTCTGAAAGTCTGACAACTAATCTAATCGTGTTACCTAGTAACTGGGTTGTGAAGGTCACATAGGCAGTCGTTCCATGTAAAATACTGGTATTAAGCTGCATCCGGCAAGACTGGAAGCCGACCCCGTAGTTGGAAAAAGACTTAGTAGATTGATTCTTCTTCATTTCTAAGTGCCTCTCGATTAGTAGAGTTTGGCTATCAGCTCAGAGAATCTCTCTATACCCTGAGCCATGCGAAATCGTTGAACAACGCTGGCACTCTCTGATGATGCGGAACCAGGACTTCTTCCTTCATCTGACGCGTTTGCCGTCCAATTTGCTCATTGTAAATTGACATAAAACATAACATAGCATCACGCCTGTATTCTCCGAAGACGTAGGCAAAGGTGTATACAGTTGTACACTCACATTTCTCCAATGCTGTTATAAAGTCCCATCCAATAGGTGGTAAGTCTATTGACATCTATTGGACATAATTGCAAACTCCAGGCTGCTACTGGGAATTCCATTTTTATAAATCTTTTTAATGGTGACAAATCAACAGCAAACTACGTTGTGCTATACTGTGCGAGTTAAGCTAACTATTTATTCTTTTTTCAACTAAAATCTTTGTGCTGCCTTGCACAGAAAAAATGCGTGTTTTAAAAAAAAAATGGATCTACGTTTTGCCACCAACTCGCCTGATAGTAAGCAACGGTGTGGCCGAGGATGGAGCACGTATATCCAGAATAAATCTATTCACTCTTAAGTAGAGTGGATAGATTTGGGGAGAACGATAGTTGGGGAGTTAATGCAACTGCCCAGACCCATCTCCCAAAAGGGTTGCACCGGACTACATCCCGAAACACGACTAGGTCGCTTCACGGCATGGCTTCGTCTGGTGGGTGATAACCAGCCGCGGCCGAAGCCTGAACCAGAGTTGTGTTGCCTGTGCAGCACCACCCAGGGGCCAAGTGTAGGGATTCCATTTTAAGGGTGCAATCCTACGAACGCGGCCTCCAAAATTGCTAAATACGAGTGATATAGGTGAGGGGCAGAGGCTATTTAAATTATTTATATATATATTTGCAGGAGTGCAGGACGCATATCACGGCACGCCAATATTAATGACACTATGCGTCGTGCTCTTACTACCGCGTTCCAGCCATATTAGAACCAAATGGCTTGGCACGTGACGATGGTAAGAGACCAGACTCCATGTCATTGCTGCGGAGACCCCCAAACGGCGAAAATATAATAACTTTATTAGTAATTATATTTTTGAGCCGTTTGGGGTTGAAACACTCGGGTCGTGGGGTCCGAGCGCTCGCATTCTGTATAAAGAGATCGCAAGGCGATTGGTGACCCAAGGGCTGGTCTCTATTTCGCACAAAGAATAAGCATTGCCATTCAACGTGGCAATGCTGCCAGCCTTTTGGGTACACTCCCAGTTGACAGCGACGCGGACGAGTTTTTCGATGCCCTCCTCTAGTTTTAATTTAGTTTTTAGTTTTTATTTTCATTGTATTAGTAGTATTAGTTTTAAAGGCTTAGATTATATATGTTCATAATTACTTTATATATATAATTTACACATTTCTTACAGATAATAAATGTACAGCAGGCGGCCTTACGCTCTTCGGTCTATTTTTGTAGAGTGAACATTAAAAAAACATCTGTGTTGATAACCTATATTTTTTATATGACTAGCGCCCACCCCGGCTTCGCACGGGTAGTACTACTTATTACTGAAATAAAATATAGCCTATGTTAGATCTGGAAAAACTAGTTTTCTAATGGTAAAAGAATTATTAAAATTGGTTCAGTAGTTTCAAAGTTGTAAAAAGTTTCTCGACTACAAACAAACATGTCTTGCCTGTTTATAATATTAGTATAGATGTGAATGAAATAATATTGACACAAAAAACAATCTCAACGCACGAGCAGCAGATATATGGGGTGATATAAAATATAAATTGATGAAAATAAGGAAAAATGTCCCACCATAACACCATGACGTTGAAGAGTGTGCTCCATCAAAATGAATGGCTGACACACTGTTTTGAAGTTATATTTAAGGAAGATTTATATTTAACTAGATACGGCAAATACGTTTAATTGTACTTTTTGCGTGTCAGATTTTTTGTACTTAAGTACACAAAATGTACCTTATTTATGTACATAACCAGCGCATTATTACTATCGCACTGCAAGGCTAGGGTCTCTACTCATACTGGGAAGGCACGAACATCGATCACCGATTTCAGACTGTTAAGTCCAAGTTTCCTTACGATGTTTTTCCGCACCGCATGTCGATATCACCACTATAAGTGAGCTGTTGAAGAGGTGCGGAAGTAATTTAATGTGTACTTGTGTACTGTATGTGTGTACTAACTTTGACATTGATAGCTGTATAACCAGGGGTCAACTTTATAAGCAACACCCTTGCGGACCTGCCTTGCCCTGCGTTAGCCCTCATAAGTTATCGTAATAATATTCAATAAAAGAATTTATTAAAGGACATCTAATTTTATACTGTATAATTATTAGCCCGCGGCGATGTCGCGAGTCAAACTGGTGGTCAAAACATCGCCGCGGGCTCAGCTCATGACTACGGGCTCCGTTCGAGTTCGAAACTAGTCGGGCAATCCCGAAGAATGCACGTGAGTAATAACGATTAAACAATAAAATTAATATGAATGTGTCTTATGAAAGTTATTATACATTTGATGACGGCGCGGTTCACGCAGTGGTCGAGAGACCGACTGCTGCGTCGCGTGTCACTGGTTCGATTACTGCACGGAGCAAATATTTGTGTAATCTACAGATAATTGTTCCGGGTCTTGGTGTGTGTATGCATATGTGATTAAGTGTTTTTAAATGCACCCACGGCACAGGAAGTGATTCCTAGTGTCGGGCAAAGCTAATTAAAAACAAAAAAAATTGTGTTTGTTAAATAAATCTACGTTTGGCCAGTAAGACTAATTACCTAAATAGCTGTGAGCTATATGTTAGATTTTTATGCGAAAACCCTTTTATGATTGCTGGAAGAAACCATAGATAAAAACAACCATTAACCTCAGTGTTCCAAGAAAAACTATTAGGTCTATTACTAAAATACATAAACAAAAACTTCAAAAACCCTTCACATCTTGATATTATTATGAATACTGGTATAGCGCGAGTTCGATTCCGAACGAGATCAAACGTGGTAAACACATAAATTGTTCGCGCGTAATTCCGATGCTCACGCGCCGTATGCGTGCACACTGCTTATGGTGGGGCTCGTCAACCTGTGGCGACGAGGTAATAAAAGTAAAAATAAAATATTTTGTCGTACAATATTTAAAACAAAAATAACCCTTTCTTCACATTATTTTCTGATATTTTCATCACGATATTTCGTTTTATGTGATAAGCAATAATTATTCATATTTTATTGATTATAAATTTAATTATACCAAAATACCGCAAAATAATACCTATAAGTTTGCATAGCACATAGTTATTTTTACATAAAACGATTTCAAAGTCGTTTTTTATTAAATAATTTTGGGCCTTTTGTCCATTTTCGATATATCAGTCCCATCATGCTTTTACATCTTAGTTTTCAAAGTCATAAAATTATATATTTATCGGTAAGTATTCCTCAGATTTTTCATGCACTGCGCCGGGTCAAGTCCTGCTCACGACCATATTTTTATTACCACAAAAAATTGTTTTTGTTATATTTGATAAAATGTTGACGACCTCTTCATAGTACATAGTTGATACACGTGGAGTCGGCGGCTATTTGTATGCTGATCGTGGATTCAGATGGAAATATAACCAATGTTACTAATGACCGGTCATTGCTGATAATAACCATAACTGGTGTGCTTATGTTTTTGGGAGCTAATGTGTGGGTCGTTTTGTTTATATTAAGTTTCGGTAATAAAAATCGATGCCAAGAAAGACACCATAACAATATTTTGGATACAAAAAATTACGATAAAACATAATATTATAAACGCGAAAGTTTGTAAGTATGGATGGATGGATGGATGTTTGTTACTCTTTCACGTAAAAACTACTATATGGATTTTAATGAAACTTTACAATAATATAGCTTATACGTCAGAATAACACATAGGCTACAATTTATAAAGATATTGTGTGAATTGTCCAAAATATGACTATAAGTGTCAAGTAAGTAGGAAAAAATCTACCATCTGCGAGCTATTCTAGCGTGCGCTGCCTAAACCCTTTGAGATATAACAAAATGATGTATGGTAGAATTGTGTATCTTATATAGGTCTACAGAAAAGTTTGCAATGGCATATGTCTATCTCTTAAGGATAACATACTACATCCATTTTAATACTAAAAAAAATGGGCAATTATGATGCGGTAATTGGAAAGCGGGATCGGGATCAAAATTTCATGATTACTTTTGGTCACGGTATCCGACATCCACGCGGGCGAAGACGCGGGCATCAGCTAGTATAACATATTACACATATTATGTAACATTAATACTAGACCCGGAGCCCTGAGATACAGACACACTGTCTAGTTTAGGGCTCACAGTTTCTACTATTATACTTTCATTTTATTTTAAATGTGTCATTGTTTATTTCATACAAGCCTGTAAAACATTTCTTTGGAACATAAACGGTTATATATTAAAGGTCCTAATTTATTAGGTAATATCCTTTTAAGGGGCCAATGTGTAAGTGATAAGGATTCATTTAAGCCATAATTTATAACAATTTTATTTATTTCTTAATGTTCGCCGTTCAAGGCGCAGTTTTCGTCTTGCTAGTACTATGTTATTGACAAATAATTTGTTATATCCATTTAATTTTTAGCTTAAGTGGCTCTATGTGACTTATATATTACCCCTTTCAAAGGAAATGACCTAACAAATTAGGACCTTATACATAATCGCTATTTTCGCGCTCTAAACTAAAGTATGCAATTCCAAATAAAAATATAGTCTAGTGGTTATCACTGGTGACAAAAAGCTTTTCTAATATTTATTGAATAGTATTTTCAATCGTTGCAAAACATCCACAAACAGTCATCATTTCACTCAAATTGAATTAAAAGTGCCATAGTGGTCTATTGACCGTCCTGTTCGTCCGTACTATTCCTGAATCACTTTGACCAAAAGTGTTATGAAATTCTATTCTCCTTCTTTTTCTACGTGTATTATAAAACGGATCTGTTTTGTACAATTAGCAGTTTTGTAAAGCAGCGGATTCGACAATCCTTCTACGACATGTATACACAACAGGAAGACATTAAACAAAAATACACTCTTATTTCCCTATAAATACATCACTTTCAAATTATTACACAACTGAACAACACCTTCCTATTGTCGCCAACAACATTCAGCGCGTGTCACTTCCCTGCGCGTACGTATCGCCGCGCTAGCGCCAATAACTGACAGCTATGACGTCACTTCACATAATGACGTACATAATAAGTTTATTAGAAACTATTGCAATAATAATTTTGGCTAGTTTAACATAAACATGTTTTGATGGGATGCAAATAACTGAAAGTCGTCAAAAGTTTTATTTGAATTTTATTGTTTTATTTATTGGTTTATCTCTGACGGCGGTGGTGATGCCAAGTCCCAACACTTCTCACACAAATCACATCTTAAATATGGTATATTTCAATACAGCCTGGCGAGGCTGCAGCAAATGCTGTAACGAACCGGGAACCATAAGGTGTGAACCAATGAGACCGTCTAGGGCCTTAACCTCTATAGGTTAGGCCCAGAAAGTCTCACTGGAGAGACTACTGTGGCCGGCCTGCACCAACGACGGGGTTTGTCTACATCTTCAACAGACAATAACCTGCCGAGGGTTGCGGCGAATGCAGCTGCGTTCTTGCAACAAATTCAAATTCAAATATTTTTGACATTTGATGTGTTTTGGATCGCAGAAAGATTGTTCATATTACTTAGTTGGAATAGAAAACACAAGAAGATAATATTGACAACACAGATAACAATTTTGCCATAATTCATTATATGTTTCTATAAAACTACGGAATCAATACATATTATTCATTCATTAGTGAATATTCTACTTAACGTAAAAAATCGTTACAGTGGCCGATAAAAAAAATTGACAGCCGGTCAAGTCAGGTGGATGAAAAGTCTGGACAGGCAGACCTCGACGTACTTACTACAATTAAATTGCGGACGTTGTCAAAAAAGGACATGTCAAGAGCGACCTACACCGATAAGCACGAATGAATAGGTTAATTAAATGGAAGAGATTAGTCAGAATCGTGGCAAGTGGCAATCGATAGTCTCTGCCCCTATTGGAAACCAGGCATGATTTTATGTATTTATTTGAGCCGTGAAATAAGCTCACGTTACATTTTACAACATTTCTCCCAAAAACAATAAAATTACTTGAACATTTTGAGAGTCGCAGCTTCCTAATTGCGGCCCTCGTGACAAGTGCCGAGACATGTCTTATCTTGTTCTAACGTGCCTAATATAAGCAGTTGTTCAGGACACTTCTCAAGTAGGTAGTCTCTGGTTGAACAACGGTCGTAGAGTCTGCAATCTGTGGGTTTGACATTTGACAATTTTGAGGTGACAGATGGAGGAGAGTAATTAAACATTTGTTTGTAAAAAATATCTTCTATCTATATATATAAAAAGCAATTGCTGTTCGTTTGTCTCGCTAAAACTCGAGAAAGGCTGGGCCGATTTAGCTGATTTTGGTTTTGAAATATTTGTCGTAGTCCAGGGAAGGTTTAAACGGTGAGAAAATGTAGAAATGTTGCGGAAGATAGTAAAAACAACAATTTCATTTGCCCATATAAACTGTTCTACCTACTTTCCTGTCAAACATTTGACGTACACGGGTCATCTAGTTAGTAATATTTCTGCTTCCTTCTATAGCTTCTTTGTGTCTGGTAAATTCATATTTTATTTTAAGTCGATTTGTTTTTATTTAATTTAACAATAACGGCATTACACCAAATATATTAATGAAAGACAATGAATTAGTAATTATAAAACTGAAACATAAAACACAGACGTCATCGTCACGACATTTTTAGAGAATGTCAGCTAAGGCGAAACATTAACATTTTAAGGAGATTCATTCAAAACGCAATCATGAATGATTAAGAACAGATATCAATGCTTATTCTTCTATGAAAACTGGCTCTATAGTGATTATACGGTCTTTATTCAATATCCTTACTTTTGACAGAATAAAAGGTATAAAAAAAAAAATGTATTTAAAAAAGTAAGGATATTGAATAAAAACTGTATAATCACTATAGAGCCAGTTTTCATAGAAGAATAAGCCACTTTGTCTACAAAAGCAAAAACAGACTACACTCAGAGAATCACTTTACATTAAAGAATCGTTTAGCAGAATTCCTCGTAATTTATTCACTGCCGCTGAATCGAAACATCGATACTTTATAACAATTTGTTTATGCTAACATTTCTCGAGTATTCTGTAGATTTCATTGAAAACTACATTTCGGATTGATATTCTTGTTTTCAGTGTGGGGGCAGATCGACCTCGGTGAAAATTGTGGACGTTCTCAAAAAAGGACAGGTCAAGAGCAATCAAATTGCGAACGTTCTCAAAAAAGGACAGGTCAAGAGCAATCTAGACCGATGATCTTGCATGAAGAAGTTAATGAACATAGATGAAGCAAAAGAGGTGTCAGAATCGTCGCAGGTGGAAATCAATAGTCTATGCCTACCCCAATGGGCAACGGGTCTGCTTGTAGTATCGATAGAGATAACGAGTCAACTAACACAGTGATGTAATTGCAACACTTGGCAGACAGGCAGGCACCACACTGATAAAAATACAACCAACAGATGTGTCCCACTGTCCGTCGACCTGTCACCTTTAACAATACCGACAGAGAAAGGGGGGAACCTATTCTTAGCCAGAGATCATTGCAACATGGTTTTAACTAAGACGAATTCACTAGAAACCAATCTAACTACATTTTCTCTTAACTAAACGACAGACAAGGACTAATTCTCGACATCTCAACTCGATTACGACCCTCCACTCCATTTTATCCATTCATATCTTTGGCAACCGTCCAAAACGCTGTTTTGCGTCCATCGCCGCACGCGCAGCTTTGCCGTACTATTTTTAAATGGCGAACGCCCGATGATTCCCGAACAGTGACGGATATTTACGATGGCCTAATGGTTAATTAATTCGTGGTTAACACGTGTTGGATTATTACGATGTTTTTTAGTTCTAATTGTGGATGTGGATTTAGGGGGAGCATTAATGGCGATTTTCGTTACTCTTCAAAAAATCTTTTTAATCACGGTCTATATCTGCCAAGATATCCTTAAAAGGAAAGAAACCTTAGTTAAGAAGCGTATTCGTGATTTCTCAACAGGACTCCAAAAAAGAAACCGTAGGTCTGTTTTTACTAATACAGGTTGAATATAGGGAAGAAAACACCTTGGCAATTTTTTTTTTTTAACCGTGGGAGAGCCACGCTTCGGCACGAATGGGCTGGCTCGACCGGAGTGATACCACGGCCGCACAGAAAACCGGCGTGAAACAACGCTTGCGTTGTGTTTCGCCGAGTGAGTGAGGGTACCGGAGGCCCAAACCCTTTAAAAGGCCGGCAACGCACTCGCGACTCCTCTGGGGTTGCGGATGTCCATGGGCGGCGGTAATCGCTTACCATCAGGCGAGCCGTCTGCTCGGTTGCCCCCTATTCCATAAAAAAAAAATTAAACGACCCATTTTACTATCATTTTCAGGAGAAAAAATAAATTGTTATTCCCTACATTCAGTGCTTGTTAAATTTATTTATTTGATTCGCGAAAATAAAAAATAACGTTATTGCTCATCAAAGGAGATATGCGGAAGCTGGTCCCAATCAATCAGATGGCCTTGGTCAAAGGGAGAAATAATAGACTTAAATAAAATTAAATAACAAGCCCGTAATTTATCTAGTGGACCAGACGTCATGGTTGTTTATTCTGGCACAGGTCTTCTATTAGGAAGATAGCTATCATGACGTTGATCCACGAAGGGTAGGTAGAGGTCTCCGTGGCTAAAAATGGCACGATGTGGAAGATATACGTTCAGAAAAAGTCGTTTACAAACTGCGTGTTGAGGATAGAATGTATCGATTTTTAGCAGGGCTAGATTTGATTGTATGGCGTCTTAGTTACCATGTGCTTAATATAATTCTCTAATGAGAATTATAATATATTTTTTTTTATTTCTTTTTTTATTAAATAAAAACGTTGCCCCACACTAGGAATTTCTTCCTGTGTCTTGGGTGCGTTTACAGACATATAATCTCACAAGCACACTAACACCCAGACCCGGAGCAATTATCCGTAGATCGTACAAATATTTATGGTTGCATCCTCGACAATCTTCACTTCAGTCCAGATATCCACCGGGAGCTCCACTGGATTTTTTGTATTAAAACTTTCGTAGGACATATTAATATCAATTTATGTTCACCGGTTACTACTCAGGTAAATTTTTCAGGATTGCCCGACTAGTTTCGAACTCGAACGGAGCCCTTAGTCATGAGCTGAGCCTGCGGCGATGTCGCAAGTCAAACTCTCCACTGGAATTTCTGCTATTTGGCAGTCCATCGTCATATAAAAGCTCCACCAACCCCATTGCTGGTTCTCTATTGCAAGTAACACACCCCGGTAATTTAGCAAACCTTTGTTATTTTAACTAAAACAGAAATCTAAACCAAGAGATAGCTTGGTATCATCTCATCATTATATAATCATAAATAGAAGAACAAACTGAGAACATAATTAATCTATAGGTCGACTGCCCTACTAATTAGCAATGGTAGGCAGCAATTAATAGGTGTCAAAATATGATTCATGAATTAATTTACCGTGGGAGAGCCATGCTTCCGCACGAATGGGCCGGCTCGACCGGAGTGATACCAAGACTCCACGGCCTCACAGAAAACCAGCGCCGAGTGAGTAAAGAGTAAGTGAGGGTACCGGAGGCCCAAACACTTTAAAAGGCAGGCAACGCACTTGCGACTCCTCTGGGGTTGCGGTTGGTGTCCATGGGCGGCGGTAATCGCTTGTTACCATCAGGCGAGCCGTCTGCTCGGTTGCCCGAAATCCCATAAAAAATATATTAAAAGAATAATGAATCTCTGATAGGCTATCTTATACGTAGAATATGTTACATTACCTTTAGTTGAGAATGATTTGGTCATAGGCTTTTAATCCATCATCTTTCTCTGGCGAGGAGGCAGACTAGTTTTAGAAATGTTCAAGCCACCTTAACTCTCCGAGTTGGCTAATCAACAGGTATGAATTGTCAAGAGCCAGTACCGATAGGTTAATGTACCCTCCAACTTATGGAGACGCTCAGAGGGTTGCCGCTTGGTGAGTCAAAAACTGGAAGAAAAAGATTATGGGAGACCCCTGTCAAAATAAACCACTCACGTTGAAAATCTGAAGAATTATATCCGTCATGGCAATTGGCAGTGTCGTAAGACTGCATAAAACATCAATCATAATCAACATAGCATCACGCCTGTATTCCCCGAAGGAGCAGGCATATTTTACTAATGCTGTTATTAAGTCCCATGTAATAATAGGTGGTGAGCCTATTACCCTCTACCGGGCACAATTCCTAACTCTGGGCTGTAATTGAGAATTTTCGAACAGAAAAACCCAATAACACTTTGCCCGACCCGGGAATCGAAAACGAGACCTCATGCTCAGCAATCGCGCTTGGGACCACTAGACCAACGAGACAGTCCAAAGTAAGGCAGTCGTAAGACTGACTTATGTCTATAGTACCTACGGTATTACATGTCGGGTCCCAGTTCAATCCGATACCCCTGCACATCTAGTCTTTCACTAGAAACGACACATGTGCCTGTGTCATGCCATATCAATATAGTTAGACTGATTGGCAGACTTTTAGCCTCATGTCTGTTTCTGACGTACTTTGCCACGAGTCCTACCAATCCATTAGAGGCGTAGATTAACCTACGTACTTGTATACACAGTGGGAAACCCTATACTGTCTAGTCTGACCCAACATTGTTGGCGATTGGAAAACCACGCGCTGACTTCGTGATACATACCTACACGAGTTACGTTAACTGAAAACATGCCAGATACTTGTTCCGCAGTTAGTGTGGAATTTATGAAGATTTGATGTAGATATTCTCAAGAAAGACACACTGAAATGCAAGTTTCATTGATACTTAAAAATATTGTGAGCGAGAAAATCTGCGGTTCGGACAGCGAGTGACTTTGAAACAAAATATTTTGAATAAAACAAAGTTTCTAGAAAATTAATTTGTAGCAACGGTTTATTTATAAACTTCTGTAAATAGCTTGTTAATTATATTCAACACGTGTTTATCAGTATTTATTTTGATCCGCGCGTGCATACAGCGCGCGCTTTCCGCCATCTTGTTGTCTTGACAATTATGACAGCCCGCGTTTCGTTCAGAATTTATTACGCGAATGCCCTCCGAAGACAACTGACGTAATATTCGACTCGTGCGCCCTTCAAATACTTGAAGTAATAAAAACAAACGAATTAATTCTATTAAAAATATGTTAGTTGGTGGAAAGTTTTGGTAATTTAGTGATATTTATGAAGATGGTTTGTCTATCTGCTTCTTTTTCAGAAGATTTATTATTATCACAGATAAATATTATTGAAATGGGTTATTTAACGATATCCATCCTGGGCCTCGGAATGGGTATAAGAACATAGTTTGATGTTAGAGTGTTAGGATGTTAAACTTTCAGGATTAAAAACCTTCTAAGTATATGTTTTTTTTTTTTTTTTTTTTTAAAAAAAACCTTGCCCCACACTAGGAATTTCTTCCTGTATCGTGGGTGCGTTTACGGACATATAATCTCACATACACACACACCCAGACCCGGAGCAATTATCTATAGATCGTACAAATATTTGCTCCGTGCAGGAATCGAACCTGCGACACGCAGCGCAGCAGTCGGTCTCTCGACCACTGCGCCAACCGCGCTGTCAAATATGTGTATGTCCGATTACATGTTCATGAATTCTATAGAAGTCTGTTTCAAAGAAACTTATTAAATATAGGTAGGCAAAACAGTATTATTGTTATTTGTACCTAAATCGCAATATAATAGATGCGACTCAGTGCAGTACCACTCAGTGGCAGACACTGCACGGTCAAACAGCTCCTGATGATGCCCCGTTGGGATGGGACACGTGTTGAGTAGTTAGTGGTGGTTGCAATTTTTCACCGCTTGCGTCTATGCATATATTTGCGGGCGGGCGAACAGTGCACAGGTATTACATGACTACCCTCAATATTGTAGAAGTAGCTAGATATTGTATTTATTTCATTGTAATCGAATCCCGCAAGGTGACGCCTGAATCTATTCAATAAATCAGTATAATCCAAATCTATAAGGTTCCAAACTATGTAGCCAAATCTAATCAAAAAGGCAAACCCGTATCAATAAATAACCAACAAACCAGTAAATTACCACATCAGTGGAAAGCCCCGGTTACCGAGAGTGGAAAAAACTAAATTCTTTTGCAAGTCGATAACCGAAATGATTAAATCGATATTATACAAGACGAGCACAAGATGCTGCATCAATTCAAATCGATTCCACACACCGTAAACATATTATTCACGCAAAATACGAAAACACTTTCAACGGAATATTTTTTGATAACAATAATTTTACAGTTGATGAGTGGTTTTTTATTATATTGATGTAAACTCTACTGTTAGATAGGTACTGAAATGTATCGATGTTTATATTCGAAATACAACATAACATAGCATCAGTCCTGCATTCCCCGAAGGGGTAGACAGAGTTGTACACAGTTGTAGATACACCCACATTTCACCAATACTGTTATTAAGTCCCATGTAGTAGGTTGTGGTGGTTATTGCCATCAACCGGGCACAATTCCAAACTTATAGAAAAATTCAATAACACTTTGCCCGATCTGGGAATCGAACCCAGGACCTTACACTCAACAGCTGCGTTTGCGGCCACTAGACCAATAATCCAATAAACACAAAGCTTAAACTGTTCATTCATTTCACAGAATCCCTTAGTAGCCTTCACCGAGACCTACCAAGAGAAAAGGATTGAATTAATTACTAAGAACCGAACAATTATTAATGCTTTCATAATTGAAATGCAGATCCTTCTTTGCCTTCTCAAAACCCGGGGTAAACCTTCACGAAGCGTGACCATTTAGTGATGGAAATGAATATTAAGCCTCCCTTCTCAAAACTCTCTTAATCATGGTAACATGAACATTATAATACAAACAAATGATAGCATGTTTTATTTATGTCGCACCTACACCTGATTGAATATTGAGATGTTTCTCCGGCCCTGTGCTTTCCTGCAGACGCCATTTGCAAATACAATGTAAATGGGGGCAAGGAACTGTCCACGTGACCGAGCAGTGAATTAAGTGCGGGATTTACTTGTTTTAAGATTGAGGCAACTGAATGGTACATCCACTCTACTGCAGTCAGTACTAAGCATGTTATCCTATTGGGGGGGGGTAGTTTAGAAAAAATAATTTAGTACGGTTGGTTATTTAAGTTGGTAAATATAAAACCGGAATATATGAAAACTAGCTTAATCATCAACAACCCCAAATGAATTGGGATAAGGGCAGGTTGATGACATCTCCCTGCCGTTATCCCAATTCATTTGGGGCCGTAGCAGTATATATATTGTTTTGGATATTGCATGCTGCTAAAGTTTTGGCTACGGTTTATGACCGGCCGCCTGTCTGACGTCAAGTCTCATTGGGAATGCTGTTGTTGGTGGTAACTGCCACCGATACGGTCTCCTTCTATCTAGCTATGTCACACCAAATGTTATCCATGCGCCAGGTTCGGATGTTATCTTACTATCATACTCCACTAACCGGGCCTTTGAAGAAATTAAGACTACTAAATCAGTGTTTTCGAAATTGGCAACGGCCAAAAATAAATGTTACCTACATGAATTAAGTGTTAGGGTCTTGAATAAAATAATTTGAAAATTACGTACTTGGGTAAAGTTAATTAGTTAATCTACTTAAGTTGTACCCTGTAATATAATATACTTCCAACCGTATTTCGGTCACGGCGGCGTATCACCACGGAGATTAGCCAAGTACGCAGGATATATTATAGTGCACAAGTGTATGTGCAAACACAGGAGCACACCTTCCTTTGCTCGCATAGTCCGATGGGACAGCAATCCGACACGACTGGAGAGAGATCAGGCGTAGGACCGACGGCTTTACGTGCCCTCCGCAGTACGGGGGTTTCACACCACCAACTTCCTAACTCCGGACTGTTACTGAGAATTTCCTAACAGAAAAACCCAATAACGCTTTGCCCGATCTGGGAATCGAACCCAGGACCTCACTCTCGGCAGCCGCGCTTGCGACCACTAGACTAACGAGGCAGTCAGTCGCTCCCTGTA
This sequence comes from Xylocampa areola, assembly GCA_935421205.1. Classification (NCBI taxonomy): domain Eukaryota; kingdom Metazoa; phylum Arthropoda; class Insecta; order Lepidoptera; family Noctuidae; genus Xylocampa; species Xylocampa areola. Next base: position 812,807 of record OW285215.1, read on the forward strand.
CTATTAATCGAAAACATAACAGCCTCCTAAGTCATTCAGTTCATTGATATGAAAAGAAAAAGGACAGATTACAAAAGGAGATAGAAAGAGATCTATTTACGAAAGTTACGATCTTGTAGGCGCCGAAATTGAGGTTAATTTAAATACAAACAAGTTTCTTTGAAAGCCTGCTTGTCGGTCTTCTACAGGTTGGACTTCGGAGAGTGAGTCCAAGAACTCCACGACCTCATCCCACCAGCCCCCTTCTACCATCGGACATCTAGACGCACTGCAAGTTACCATCCCTACCTTGTTGCTATTCCACCAATTCGCACTAAGCGTTTCCAATCATCTTTAATAATGCGCACAGCAAAGGACTGGAACTCTCGACCTGCGACTGTGTTTCCGAACTCAGTCAACCCTAATCTGTTCAAAGTTAGAGTAAATAGGCTTCTTCTGGGTAAGCTCACTCCATCGTCAACTTTGTCTGTGTCATCTTTGAACTAGACTAGAGTCAAGAGCAAACCCATTAAAAAAAAGCCTATAAACATAGTATAGAATAACTGTCCAAGTGTTGGTTAAACAAAAACACATTCTTATAAAACAAAAGAATTGTTTCTAGGTTGCCACCGACAACAATCACTGCGGCATGCAATTATCATAAAATTTATTAAGCAAATACATCTCCCTTGATTATCCCACTTCAACATCACATACCTACGTATCCCCATAGCACAACAAATGGCGCCATAACTCTGCCGACCCCATAAAGCAACCGGCTTGATACACAAATCTGAAGGAACGCCGCTTCTTCAAAGTCGGTTAAGGGCCGTTAACCGTTATTGATGGTACACGTCACAATACCCACGGGTAGGGGTAGGCAGGAAGGTAGGTACCGCGCGGTTACTGACAGATTGCACACAAATGATATACAAGGGTTGGCAAATAAGAATTTTGGTTAAAGATGTGTTTTTTTTTTTCAACCGACGAAAAAAAGAGGAAGTTCTAAAGTCGACGCGTATATTTTATGTACGCATAACTTTATAGAGAACTAGGAATTTGATTAAAAAAAAATGGATGGAGTATACTTAAAATTTGGTCCCATATAAATTTGAAAATCCACCCCTAATTGTGGATAATAGGAAATATAGATTAATTAAAAATTAAATTAATACTCCTCCCGACAATGTTTCGGTCACGGCGTCCTATCTCTAATTCATAAATATCATATAATCTAATTGATAATTAAAGTTTCTAATACGTACATGACTTGAAAAGTCAGTGGTGCGTCCGTTGAATTCGAACTTGCGACCTTAGATTTTCCAGTCCCTTGGTCATACCACAGGGCTATCACTGCACTGTAGGTACTGTTACCCCACTCATTATAACTTTTTATTTTTTTATTTATTATTGGTGGCTTTTATATCACAGGGACCGGAAAAGATCTATTGTGATCGCCACTCTTGCGTATAAATTAGAGCTCATCCCTAAACCCTGCCGCTGTGATGAACTGCAGAATTTTCCTAGGGGTAAATTCTTTTATTTCATCCGGGCTTAGAATATCTTTCCCTAGATGAGCGTAGCGCTTATTTATTAGCGGTCCACATTCCCCCAAAAGGTGAAGAGGTGTTTCCTCAGTCTCTTCACACCGTGTGCAGGTTTGTGTCTCGCTTAGCCTCCAATTAAACATGTGCTTATTTAAGCAGCAGTGTCCAGTTAAGGCTCTTGCCACAACGCGCAAATGGTTCCTACTCAGCTCTCGGACGTGGTTTGTGTACCTTTTGTCGTAGGCTTTAATGAGGATTTTGGAGTGAGTCATGCCTGGCGATTCCGTCCAGAGCTGGCTTGCACTGTTAAAACATGAGTCCATGAGGGTTTTTGAGCTAGGCTTTTAGGTATACCACAGAAGGGCTCGGGGCCTTGCTGTGTACCAATTGCTCCTGCTCTTGCTAGCTCATCGGCACGTTCATTTCCAATGATGCACGCATGTCCCGGTACCCACCTCAAAACTACTCTATTCCATTTGCCTAGAGAGTTTAGTCGAGCCATGCAGTCTTCCACTAGTTTTGATGAGACTACGTTTGAATCTAGTGCTAGGAGAGCTGCTTGGCTATCAGAATCAATATATATCGTATGGTTGATGTAGCGCTTTTGCAGGTTGGCTTCCGCACATTCTACAATGGCGTATACCTCTGCCTGGAAGATGGAGGCGTAGTGTCCCAGGTTGACGCTTTTGCTGAACCTAGGTCGCTCTCCATATATTCCACAGCCTACATCCTGTCCAATTTTGGACCCATCGGTGTACCATATTAGGCACCCGGCCTCGAAGGTTAATTGGTTATTGAACCAGTCTTCCCTTGAAGGCATTTCCACGGAGTATTGTTTTTCGAATACATGCCGCAGAAGCATGACATCTGTTGTCATGCCAAGTAATGGCAATTCCATAGCCGAGTCCTGTAGAATCCTCAGTTTTCGGGAGAGCCAGTTTGTCCTACCCTGGATGTTTGCCCTAAACATGCTGGCTTTCGCCTCTTTGTGTAAAAATACTTGATTATAACTTAGTTATTATACATTTGTAACTCAGTTACTTAACATTTATAACTTAGTTATTTGACGATTTTAACTCACTCACTTGACGTTTTTATATATATATAATTTTTTTTTTTTTTTTTTTTTTTTTTTTTTTTTTTTTTTTTTAAACGTTGCCCCATTTTCCCCCAATTTCTTCCTGTATCGCGGGTGCGTTTACAGACATATAATCTCACAAACACAAATACACCCAGACACGGAGCAATTATCCGTAGATCGTACAAATATTTGCTCCGTGCAGGAATCGAACCTGCGACACGCAGCGCAGCAGTCGGTCTCTCGACCACTGCGCCAACCGCGCTGTCAAAATTGGAATAGTTATGAATTTTTCTCTTTTGCATACGAACTGAACTATATTCTGATACATTTTATTGCTGTGCATGTTGGTAACTTATCATATATTCACGTAAGCGTAATCGAATCGGTAAAGTACCCGAGAAAGTGGACCAAACAAACACCTCTCTCACAAGTTTTTGTAAGGCTCGCTATTAAAATTACAAATGTGCACGATTTGTAATCAAAACATTCTCCATGTTATTTTGTGAAACATGCTCTTATAAATTGTGTTAAAATAAAACTACTTATGCTGAATTCATAAGGCTTTTAGCAATTCAATTTCCTTTCAATGTTTTCTTTCGCTCATGGGTTTTTTAAATATATATCTGCCTAGCCTTTCAATTATATTGGGGTCGGCTTCCAGTCAAACCAGATGCAGCTTAATACCAATATTTTACATGGAGCGACTGCCTATCTGACCTCCACAACCCAGTTACTGAGTATACGATATCTCGTGGTATGACTGGTTGTCAGATTTTCAGGCCTCTGACTACCCGTAACGGCTGTCATAGATCTTAATTTGACAACCGGGCCGTCGGCTTTTCGTGCTCTCTGAGGCATGGTTTTTGAAATTTATTAAGAAACTCGCATTCGTAGTGAAGTCCAAAGTTATAAATTCAGACGGAATGGCTTAGTTGGCAGAGCTCCGGGAGGCGCAGGTTCAAATCCACATAAAATTATAACTTATGCCAAATAACTATAAATCAAAACTTATTAAATATTGGTCCAATTACTAATTAAAACTACATTGTCGTGATTAGCATATAAAATCATGTTTTTTTTTTGTTTTTGTTATAGTTATTACCGTAACGAATTTTTCAGGATTGCCCGACCATTTTCGAACTCGAAACCATACCATTAATCGTGAGTAAAGAAGCCAGCCGAACACGAAGGTAATAAAAAAGTTACTTAATGAAATTAAAAAAATATTTATTATTAATATTTTTTTATGAATCAGTGTCAACCCTATTTTGTGACAATATTGACAGAGCGTAGCGTAGGTACCAACGCGTGGTATCGGAAATAAATCCGTGCAAATGGTAAGTAGGTACATAACCGAAAAGCAAGACACATTGCCAAACTGACTGATATTGTGAAGAAAAAATCAATCTTCGTTAGATATCTGCTCAATTTATGAATGGAGCATTTTACGGTAGGGCTACCTAATGTTTTCGCGATCACTACACGTTATAATAAAATAACTTTTAACCGGATTAATCGCGTGTATAAACGTTCAGTTCAGTGCAGTCCTCCTGCGACCACGATTGTGCCTTTGCACAATCGAACTATCTATTTAGAATATTATGCAAATATAATTTTTTAATGTATTGTCTCCCTCGTGCTACAAGATGATTTAATTGTTTGAATAATAATTATTCAACAGCTATTGTGTGCACTTAAATACATACAAAATTATTCAATAGCTTTATTTTTTCCATGTCCTAGCGACCTCGATACACTGTGGAGTCATTTTTTGCACGATTATCTTGCTTGATTGTAGCACTGTGCATACAAAAACTGTGTTATTTTTAGTTTTATTAAAGTTAATGTCGTAATAATAAATTGTTGACTATTTTTATTTTGTTATCGTGAAGTGCTAAAATAAATCTATACCTGTACTATAAATTTATATTATAAAGAGGAAAAATTTGTTTGTAATCTATAAACACTGAATCTATAAAACCGATTATAATAATTATTTCACCATTAGAAAGCTATTTTATCCAGTGATATATTATTTTTTTAAACTGCCAGAGCTGCCTCGGACATTGTATAATATAAATCTAACAAGGTGGTGCTCGCGACCTCGTCTCGCGCGACTAAAATTAGCTTATGTCCTTCCCCAAGATACAATCTATCTCCTCGCCAAATTTCATTACGATCCGTTCAGCCGTTTAGTCGTGAAAAGGTGACAAACAAACAGAGTTACAATAGTATGGAATTATGGATTATGTACCATTCTTATTGCTATATGTGCACTTTTTTTCCTATCTACAGAAAACATAGCTGTAAAATACTTATACATAAATGAAAACATGATTTGAAGAAACTTTACTGTTTAGTAACTAAAAGTTTAAAGACAAAGTCAAAGGTTTTTATTTCATATAAACCATACAAAGGCTCTTATGAAAAGTCAGAATTTAGGTGCACGGTTCCAAAATGTCGTTTCCTACGGAGAAGAACCGGCAAGAAACTCCATAGTTACTTTTTTAAACTTTGTACCTTTTACAATTTCTGTAAATACAATTTTGTGCGGGATGTAAGAACAAGGTAATCTTGCATGCAGTCACTAATATAAAAGATAATTAAATAAGCCTTATTAAATGAATTGCAAAGCATTTGACAAGTTGACGAGGTTCTCACATTTACAAAATGTTAAAGCTAAAGAAGCTATAGATATAAAGTCTATATTATGCAAGAAATCTATTAGCCCGGTTAGTGGAGTGTAATATTAGGATAACATCAGAACCTGGCGCATGGATAACTTTTGGTATGGCATAGCTAGATAGAAGGAGACCGTATCGGTAGCGGTTACCACCAATAACAGCATTCCCAAAGAGGGTTGACGTCAGGCAGGCGGCCGGTCATAAAACATAGCCAAAACTTTAGCAGCATGCCAGATATAGGTATGCTGCGCCGACCCCAATTAAATTGGGATAAGGGCAGGGGGATGATATGATGATGATTAAGCAAGAAATTTATCTTAAAATACATCTTTTTATTCGCACAGTTAGGTAAAGTGCAATAGACAGGATGACCTCATTGCTCAAAATACCAAGTCAATTATAAAAACAAGTTGCGTCAACATCTTAGTTTTGTTTTTTATGGAAAAACATAGAATTTTTAATAAGACGGTGTTGACCTCTGTTCAGCACAATTTCATAAAATAAAATTACTAGCTGACCCGGCAAACGTTGTTTTGCCATATAAATAAAAAATTTAGGGGTGGACTACCCCTAACATTTAGGGGGATGAAAAATAGATGTTGGCCGATTCTCATAGATACCGGATAAGCACAAAAAATTTCATCAAAATCGGTCAAGCCGTTTCGGAGGAGTATGGCAACGAAAACTGTGACACGAGAATTTTATATATTAGATTTTTATACATTTAAGTTAGGTAGGTACTATGTAGTATTTAGTTCTGCCCCTGACTCCAAATGCCTATAAAGTGTACCTACGAGTAGACTACGGTATTGCAAACTACCTGATTAGTCTATTAAATATGCAGCTGTAGAGTGATCCTGGATTCAATTCCCGAGTCAGGCGAATTGTTCTTGAGTTTATCTATTAGTAATATTATAAAGAGGAAATTCTTATTTTTTATGGGATTCTGGGTAAGCAAACTGACGGATCGTCTGATGGTAAGCGATCCGCTGCTCCAGAGGAGTCGCAAGTTCGTTGCCGTTTATTTGTTTGTAATCGATATACTCAAAAACTACCAAACGGATTTTAATCATACTTTTGATAAATTATATTTATTTCTGTAATATTCGTTAAAGACAGTATAACAAGTCATTTTTTTTTAAGTTAGGTTGCGTCGGTTTTCCATTTGAACGCTGATTTAGGCACACTTTAGGCAGTATTTTATTTTAGTAACTAGCTGTGCCCGCGACTCCGTCCGCGTGGATGTCGTAAATTAACACCATGTCGTGTATGAACACAAATTCTTAATTAACTAATGTTCGACGTGATTCTTTAAATTGGCATAACTTTTTTATTTATCAACCTATTGACATGAAGCAAACACTAAATGTTAAGTGAAGCTTACCACAATATATTAGTGAAAACCACATCTAAACCGGATAAGCCGTTTCCGAGATTAACGTGCACAAATGCACAGACAAACAGACAAAAATTCTAACAATCATTGTTTTGGGTGCTATTTGCGTTGATAAAGGTCCCAATTATATTTTTTCTCATATATTTTCCATGTACAGACAGCGATCCGTTACATTTTTTTATATGTATTGATATTATGTAGTGCTACCCGAGCGAAGCCTCTGGTCTGTTATAAAATCTTATAGCACCAGACCAGGGCTTCGATCTGTGCTCCGTAGATGGCAAAAGGATTGCCTACATAGAAATTAACTACGGTATTGGTGAAATGTGGATATACAAGCGCACACCTCTGCTTTACCCGTTAAGGAATATAGGTGTGATGCAATTTTAAATATTACTCTAAAATCATCAAACCATATCTGTTTAAAAGTTTAAGTGCGTATACGAAGTACGTTGTAAACTAACCTCTCATATTGTTTACATAAAGAAAGAAAGAAAAGGTTTTATAACATAACATAGCATCACGCCTTTATTCCCCGAATGGGTAGGCAGAGGTGTGCGTAATTATACGCCAACATTTCACCAGTACTCTTATTAGTAATAGGTGGTGAGCCTATTGCCATCTACTGGGCAGAATTCCAAACTCAACAACACTTTGCCCGACCTAAGAATCAAACCCAAGACTTGGCGCTTGGGACCACTAGGCCAACGAGGCAGTTTGTTTACAGCGCGACAATAAAAAAAAAACTATAACACTTCTTTAGCTCAATAAGTAATCTAATCAGTTGTATTAATTAAGCAAATGTGTGCAAATGTATGGCATATCGAAATGCGAGAGGATCAGGCCGAGGCGAGCGGACATCTGCGGCACGTGCGCCCGCGCTGTATAATGTTACGTACCATCAGCCAATCAGGTGCAGAAAACGCACTCCTTACAGCGTTCCTTTCATCTTTCTTTCCTTCATATACCTGAAACATTTGCGGCATGGCTGTGTTGTGGACACGGCCGTGTGTTTCACGAGAATACGTGTACGTTTCACGTAACGGGTAGTTTAAGAAGAATTTAAGCTACGAAACGACCTCAAATTAGCATCGCCTAACCCACCGCGATTTGACCACTAGACCGTCGGGCAGTCTTAGTAAATGCTAGAATTTGAACATTATAACAACTGCCTCATGTCTAGTGGCCTAAAGCAAGACTGCTGAGTTCACGGGTTCCATTCGCGAGTCAGTCCGGAGTTTGGAATTGTTCCTAATCGATGGCAACATGCTCACCACGCTATTACATGAGACTTAACAACAGCATTGGCATTAGTGAAATTTTGGTGTACGAGCTTGTATACCTCTGCCTCTTCTTTGGGGAATACAGGCTTCATGCTAGTCACAACTTAGACAGACATTTTAATAAAGTTGCTACCGAAGTATAAAAATCCTTTACGATAGATAAGTGCCTAGGCACAAATACCCAAGCGTACTTATAGCAACAATAGGATAACATCAGAACCTGGCGCGGATAACATTTGGTACGACATAGCTAGAAAGAAGGAGACCGTATCAGTGGCGGTTACCACCAACAACAGCATTCCCAAAGAGGCTTGACGTCAGGCAGGCGGCCGGTCATAAAACATAGCCAAAACTTTAGCAGCATTCCAGTACAGATAGATGTATGGAAAAAAATACATGCTGCGCCGACCCCAAATAAATTGGGATAAGAGCAGGGGGATGATGATGATGATGATGATGATGAAAAGCAACAACAAAGTCTAGAAAAAAAAAGAAAGAAAGAAGAAAGAAAAGATTTTTTATTTTGTACCAGTACAGGAAATTACACAAGAGATTTCTGATAATAATTTAAAAATAATGTCTATATCTAATAAACTTATAAAATAACATACAAACAAATATCCTGTACCTGGCCAAAAAAGGCCACTATCTCAGCGTAATGCTGCGACATTAATTAAAATGTTGCAGCGCTGGTATTCTGATAGGACCTAGCGTGATACCACGGACAGCCAACGAACGTACCAACGTCAACATCAAGTATGTATTTTTTTTGAATTATTAAATGAAATGATTCAACAAGGAGAATCGTTATACAACAAGAATTACCGTGTTTTTTTTTCCTAGGCACACAAGTGACCTTCCTGTGCCTACCGAGACATCGTACGACCGTCCGTAGACGAATACATTTAAATATAATGTGTGTATAATTCCCGGTTCATGGCAGGACATTGAGGCACCTGCAGGTAGTAGGGTGACACACTCCTCTGGACACGGAGAACCGTCCTGTTTCTTGGACGAATGTCAAATATGATAATGTATTCTTAAATGTGATTAGAGATGTTAATGTGTTATACGAACATACAATATTATGAGCGAAAAACTGTTTATTTTTTGTTGTCAAAAGTGTATCTGCGTTTGGCCACCAACTCACCTGGTGGTAAGCGACGGTATGGCAGAGGATGGAGCACGTAGATCTAGAAGAAATCTATTCAGTCTAAGTAGCGTGGATAGATTTGGGGAGAACGATATTTGTGGATTTGATGCAACTGCCCAGACCCGTCTCCCACGACGTTTGCACCGGACTACATCCCGAAACACGACTAGGTCGCTTCACGGCATGGCTGCGTCCGGTGGGTGGTAACCAGCCGCACCCGAAGCCTCCCACCAGAGTTGTGCTCACAACGAGTTGTGGTCACTGTAAACTTAAATAAAATGTGCTATATATGGCTCATTGGGCTAGTGCTCAAGCGCGACTGCTGAGCATGAGGTCTCGGGTTCGATTCCCGGGTCGGGTAAAGTGTTATTGAGTTTTTCTGTTAGAAAATTCTCAGTAGCAGCCCGGAGTTTGGAATTGTGCCCAGTAGATGGCAATAGGCTCACCGCCTATTACATGGGACTTAATAACAGCATTTGTGAAATGTGGGTATACAACTGTGTACACCTCTGCCTACCCCGTCGGGGAATATAGGCGTGATGCTATGATGATGATCATATATGGCTCATAAAAAATTCGTCCACTAAGCCCTCTCGACCTCTGCTCACTACCGTGAATCCTTCTCTTTAAAACGTCTTTTGGTGACGACATTACTACTATTCAGTTCCTATGCAGGAGACCGAACTGACACGACTAACTTTGCAGTAAATACAATGTCGTACAAATGCAATTACCTTAACAAATACAGATCAATCTTTGAATTAATATTATTTTTCCATTTAAAATTATAACTTTAGAGTTCGCTAAACATGCGTTAATATTTTTTAAAGATTTATCTGTATTTACTAATAATATTATTTCGAAAAATCCATATTACGTTTGTACGGTTCCTTACTAAAATTATTTCACATATCGTGATTACCAATTAAGGTATTATTCGTTCTCTATGAATTACATCCTATTAATTCTACAGTAGAACAAATAGACCTTTCCAAAAATACAACTTCTCACATACCCACTACACGTCAGAGATAAAAACTTATACATCCATAGCAAACACATTAAAAACATAGATTCTGAATTATGGCCATACAAATACCATAAAACTTTAAATTTCGTAATTCAACCACACAATTTATGCCATATACCATACTTGGATGACCATAAACCAAAATGTGATGGTAAAAAACCGCCTCATGGTTGCGTAACCGTAATTTTCGAGTAGCATATAAATCAGATCAATATTTTCAAACAAAATTTGTATTTCTTTTGATTTGTTTGAGGTCGTTTTAAAGGGTTTATTGATAGAAAGACTTTATAGCGTCGTAAATTTGGGATTAGGACGTTTTACCAGTACTAAAAGCACATTTTAAAATACTTGAGGTTACATTACTCATATTAAATCCACCATATTTTAAAGCAGTTCCTAAATAGACGTTGAGGTAGAGTCAAAGTTTTTTTTTTTTTTTTTATTTCAAATAGGCAAATGACCTGCAAAATTTGGTCTTACGGAATTAGATAATTATGTAGATTATTCTCATTACGTAATTTTGTAATTTTCTATGTCATTATGAAATATTTTCTTATCTATTAAATAATTACACAAAAAAAATGAATACAGTACAAAAATATCTAATAATTCATTAATAAATTCATAAATAAATATAATAATAATTCATAAATAAAAATCGAATATTTGTGAAATCAAAATAAATGCCAAATTTGATTTGAAACTCGTAAGATTTAATTTAAAATTCGTAAGTTTCAGACTTTTTGACTGTTGCCCTGCCTGAATCTTTGTCTAAAATGGGCTCCGAAACAAAACAGAATAGCCCGTTTGGTGTGATAGTAGGATAACATCAGAACCTGGCGCATGGATAACATTTGGTGTGACATAGAAGGAGACCGTATCGGTGGCGGTTACCACGAACAATAGCATTCCCAATGAGGGTTGACTACAGGCAGACGGCCGGTCATAAAACATAACCAATACTTTAGCAGCATGCCAGATATATTCTGCGCCGACCCCGATGATAATTAGGCTCCAAAACAGAACATTTTAGAGAATAAAGCAGAAATTTTAACTTAAATTTTCATGTATGTTCCATTTCGATACCTTGCAAATTTCATAAGGTATGAAACATAGCCAATACTTTAGCAGAATATAGAAAGAAGAAAGAAAGAAAGTCTTGGGTTCGATTCCCGGGTCGGGCAGTGTTATTGTGTTTTTCTGTTAGAAAATTCTCAGTAGCAGCCCGGAGCTTCGAATTGTGCCCGATTTTGTATCCCGATATTTTTTCATCGACATTGTAGATGGCAATAGACTCACCACCTATTACATGGGACTTAATCACAGCATTGGTGAAATGTGAGTGTACAACTGTGTACACCTCTGCTTTTCCCTTCGGGGAATACGGGCGTCATGTAATGTTATGTGTTATGTTAGTCGCGGCACAGCTACTTTTAAGATAAAGAATGTTTAACGACTTAAAAAATTGAGTCGAGTAGTCACGAAGAAATCAAGTATTTTTGCACACTATACCGACAAACAAAGCACATTGAAGCATTGTGTACAGAGATAATAAACCCAAGTGCCACTAAACTGTCCAGGGGCACGAGTGTTGTCTATGGCAGCCAGAGAGACCGGACGAGGCAAAGGCGTGGCACACACTGCATGTCCATCGTTAACCACATCTGGAACCCTTACTAACGGTTAGTTTGGTTAGAATCTCACTTTTATTATATATAAGTTTAATCTTCTGACGTTGTCCTGTCCATTCAATTGAATTATTTCAATCTCTGTGATCTTTGAGTTCAAACAAAACTGTGATAATAAAAAGCACTGATAGTTTTAGCACTGATAGCCATCGATGTACATATTCAGTAATATCACGTACATTCGCAAAAATATTGCCGATTATAATAAGAAGAGTGACAACCACAATCTAAACACTCGTAATAAGCACCAGCTGATAGTCCCCGGTTTTAGGCTTAGAAAGACCAGCAAATCATTCATGGGTAACAGTATTCGGTTCTACAATAAGATCCCATCTAATATTACAGATCTTCCAGATGATAAGTTTAAGGTAGTAATCAAACGTATTTTAATATCTAAAGCGTATTATAGTATCAGACACTACATTGAAGATAGGGATGTTTGGCGCACGATCCTCTCCTGCACACAGCGACCCACTGGCACTATCTAATTTATTGCATGAATGGATGTAACCTGTACAAATTACTTTTGTAATTACTGTTTTTATTATACCTTATTTTGACAACTAGATATATATATGTTATATACCTATATATATTAAATTTTCTTCTTGATATTTATGTAAATCTTACATAATCACATGACAATTATTCTAATCTAGTACCTTCTGCTACTAGTTAAAATTTGCGAAAAATTTGGTGTGCTGTATTGTTATTTGACATAACTGTTTCTTTTTTTTAACAGTTACTTATTGTAATTTTCTTAATAAATATTGTATTATGTCTTATAGCTTCACTACTGTTCTGTAAAATGTGAGCATTATGTGGATATTAATGTTAAACTTTACATTAAAGAAGTACTCTCATATAACAGCCTATGACCGGATATTATGAGTTTGTCATGCTCACTAAAATGTCTTGCTGATGGTGGCGTTGTGTATTGGGTCGTTGAGTTCCCTTCAAAATGGTTGACTTTAGCGATGCTGATACGTCATACTCGTGAACGGGTGCTGTCTGTTGGGACTGGTCAGCTCGTAATAGCTCTGGTTATAATTTTGGCATTCTATATAATTAAAATTCTGCCTTTTCTTCAACATTAACCTGCATTATTCTCACATTAATAAATTTTAATTGTAAAGAACACAATTTTAAAAGAGTGTCTTTGGAGTTTCTTGCCGGCTCTTCTCCATAAGACCAACTTCTTGGAACCGTGCACCTAGTTTTGACTTTTCTTAAGTGCCTGTAATATTTGAAATAAAAATTTTGAGTTTGTGTTTGAGTTTTGAGTTTACCAGAGCTTTCCAATGTTACAGGTTTTTTTATGTAATAGGGGGCAAACGAGCAGACGGCTCGCCTGATGTATTTATTTCTATTTTGCTGTCCCTAAAAACCTTGTTACGAATATTAAATAGATAGATATTATTCTGTACAATTAACAGATAATTAAATAACTTTTTTGAATTCGGTTAGAATTGAATACGAACAAGAATGGTACAGATAATAGTAAGCATATAAAAAAATAAAAACATAATAGCAATTCGCGCTAGCTGTTGTCAAGTTATGCGTTACCTTACTATTCCTTTGTTGGATGATGATTTCGTGTGGTATTTAATTTATCGATTTTATCAATACTTGATTTTCTAACGGATAAGAATGAAAGAGAAAAACATATTGAACTCCAAGTAACTTTAGACCAGGGCAGGAAAAAGAAGGTTGGCGCAGTAATCCAGCAGGCTTATAGCTATGTCGATTAACATCTTAATTATAGTTCCTATAGATTTTTTTTTAGAATGGCGCCTTTTCTTTTGATTTCGATCCCCACTCAGAACAAACGGAATTTCTGGCGTCCATTAACTAAAAGGCCGAGTGAATAAAGCAGATTAGCAGATAAAAAGTGATATAGCCGAATTTTAGTGTTCAACGATCTCAAAAGTCTTCAAATCTTGTAGTTAAATAAACATAGCAAAATATAATCCTAACCGATCGTTAGAGAAGGATTTGCTTTTTAGATACTAAATATACGTAAAAGAGAAAAAAATAACAATTTCAAACTTTAAAATTTCCATCGGCTCACTAAAAGGATGATAAGTGTCATTTTGTCAAATTTGAGTTATATTTCAAGATAAATCTTTGAAAAGCATTAACGCATGCTTAGCGAACTCTACTTTTTCCATTTAATATTGTAACTTTAGAGTTCGCTAAGCATGCGTTAATACTTTTCAAAGATTTATCTTGAATTATTAAGGTAATTGCATTCTTTACGACATTGTATTAGCTGCAAAGTTGGTCGTGTCGGTTCAGTCACTTGTATAGGTACTGAATTGATTGCAATAACGTCGCCATAAGACGTGTTAAAATATGGTAGAAGAATTCGCGGTGGTGAACAGAGGTCGAGATGGCTTTGTGGTCAGAGCACCTGGAGTATTTATCCGGGAGGCGCAGGTTCGAATCCTGTTCGCGACCATATTCTTTTTCCATTTAATATTGTAACTTTTGAGTTATATTTGCTGACTCAAGTTTGACAAAATGTCACTTATCTGCCTTTTAGTAAGCGGACGGCAGATTTGCGAATTGCACCATATCAAATTGCTTATTCATTCGTTATCTGTTGATATTATGATGTTGTTGGTACGAATATTCTTAATGTATGTGTTTATTGATGCTATGGGTAAACAGTGGAATGTGTGGAGTAAATAGAGGGTGTTGTAATAGGTTGTGTTATAGAGATCAGTGGGGGACGTGGTATCGATCTGTTTATTTGAGATGATGCTAGCTAGTGTGATAACGTAGGAATAATATTATTTAATAAAAAAAAAGCCTAGTAGTATGACCGTTGGATTGACAAGTCAAAGGTCGCAAGTTCGAATCCAAGGCATGCACCACAGTCAGAATGAAAAAAAGTTTAGTATTACTTCCTGAGATTAGCGCGTACAAACAGAAGAGTTCGTTTGTTTGTTAGTGTGGTTGCACGCGCGTTATACGTGTATAATATTAGTATAAATTCACAAACTAATCCGAAGTCGCAGTAATTACAAAACTCTCTCAGCTGCTTATCAATCGCTCTATTTATAAAAATCGAAAATGAAACATCAACAATACGACGAGAGTACAAATCCACGGCCAGTGATTGTACCGGTGTGATGGGGTAGCTACCGCCATCTTGGATTTTATTCACATCGTCAATTTGTTTCTCAACACGTGACTTTTCAAAGAGAATTTACTTAAAATATCACATGTTTACCTGTTTCTCTGAATGCCTCGGTGGTCTAGTGGTTGCAAGCGCGGCTGCTGAGCGTGAGGTCCTGTATTCGATTCCCGGGTCGGGCAAAGTGTTATTGGATTTTCCTGTTAGGAAATTCTCAGTAGCAACCCGGAGTCAGGAAGTTGGTGGTGTGACAATCACATGACACGACCAGAGAGAGACCAGGTGCAGGACCGACGGCTTTACGTACTCTCCGAAGCACGGGGGACTTTGGAGAGCACGTAAAGCCGTTGTTCCTGCGCCTGATCTCTCTCCGGTCGTGTCGGATTGCCGTCCCATCGGAATATGAGAGTGAAGGAAGAGGGAGTGCACCTGTGTTTACGCATACACTTGTGCACTATAATATCTCCTGCGTACTTGGCTAATCTCTATGGAGATAGGCCGCCGTGACCGCAATACGGTCTGGAGGAGTATTATTACTATTTCTATGGAGTGTGAAAATGTATCGAAGCCAGTGTCCTATAGATAAAAAGTTCCCTTAACTACAAATGTAGCATCCCGCATATATTTTTCAAAGGGTTTGACAGAGAGTGATTCCGGAGCTTCACACACACACACACACACAAGGGTTAGGCAGAGCTGTACACAGTTGTACACCCACTTTTCACCAATTCCTGAGAATTTCCGAATAGAAATACTCAATAACACTTTGCCTGACCCGGGAATCGACCTCATGCTCAGCAGTTGCGCATGGGACCACTAGATCAACGAGGCAGTAGAAGCAATAATAATAAATGTGTTTATTTATTGCATACCTATCGTAATTAAACACAAATAATGGGGATTATCAATATATGCGACGGGTTATAAACCTTTGGGCTAGTTGCAACGATTGTAGCTGCGACCTCGATAAAGGTCACACGATCGTCTGCGGTACGAGTGGTGCAGTATGGACTCCATTTGGAAATCCTCATGTGCTCCGTGCACTCCTTTTCCCTGTCAGGTGACTCACATGTGACGCACAGTGTTTTTTAAACTATTCTGCCTGCGTGATAGAACGTGATAGAACCTGTTCAAAAAGAAATGTATTTTTTATTATTATCTGTCTGTTGTCTATGTTTTGTTCTATTTCTCTTACTTTCTGCCTATTATATTTTTAATTGTCTTTTGTTAATTCTTATTAATTTTATCCTGTATTGGTTGGTTTTTCCATACCTAAATAAATCAAAGAATGTGTCAGTCTGCAATAATGAGTTTTTATTAGGTACTTAAGCTGAAATTTTTACCCCTGTACAGATATTTCTTGTTATTTTATTTATTTTCAATATTTTCTGTCTAGATTATGAGTATTTATTTATTTCTTTCTTTCCATCAGATATCATTGAGCATGTCGTCTGATGAAGGATGTCGAAAGCATTATGAAAATGAATAATTGAGATAAAGCAGGGATAAGTTTGAACCCTAAACCACGCCACACCACTGAGATTGCGTAGTCATATGCGATTCATCGTAAAGACACCAGCATACCGAAGAGATATTCTCAATGGCGTATTAAGCCATCTCAGAGAGTTACGGGCGATTTAAACTCTTACATTACGATAGAAAAAAGATCATAGCGATTATCCGTAACATTCTATTATTAAAACATAAAAATTCTTTGTAAGAAGTGAATGATTTCTATATATAAATCCCGTAACATTACCTCTTGTATAGCAACACGATTCGCTGACTGAGTGTAACAAAATGTTTAATAAGTAAATGTTCCATTTTCACTGACAATGAGAAAAATTTGCAACGCGATAAGTTGCGGTGGTCATGGCACACCGTCACGTTTCTTCCACATAAGCGTTATCGGAATAATACCTTCAAAACATACGAAAATAACCCATATTTCAGAGCCTATAGAACCCATAATTCCTTGTACTTACTATACACAAACAAAACACTAAAATATGTGTCATCAAAGTACTCGATAAGGCGTGTTTGATGGAAACTGAAATGGTAAAATGTTTTTGATCACAGCACCAATGTTGTAGCGTAACTCATTTAAATCTTTACGCTTTGAAAATAACATTCTGTAATATAAAACCGAGGTTGAGAGGTATATGCGAGGTTATATAACGTGGGCAAATTAAGGTTAAACTTTACTATCTATCTGCCTAGCCTTTTCCCAATTACATTGGGGTCGGCTTCCAGTCACACCGGATGCAGCTTAATACCAGTGTTTTACATGGAGCGACTGCCTATCTGACCTCCACAACCCAGTAACTGGGTAACACGATATCTCGTGGTATGACTGGTTGTCAGACTTTCAGGCTTCTGATTACCCGTAACGGTTGTCATAGATCTTAATTTGACAACTAAAGGTTAAACTTTACTGTGGTTAAGTTAAACATTGTTAAATTATTTTGGGTATGTTTCGTAATGTAATTATTGTATTGTAATTCATGTTCTTTTTGTAACTATAAAAAGACAATAGCAAAAAAGACGTGCTATGCCGACCCTAAATAAATTGGGATTGCCTATTAATCAGGAGCATGATGATGAGGAACCATTTGACTCGCGACATCGCCGCGGGCTCAACTCATGGCTAAGGGTCCGTTAGAAATCGAAACTAGTAAGGCAATCACAAAAAAAAATGCACTTGAGGAGTACCCGGGGAACAATATATCTGCCTAGCCTTTTCCCAATTACATTGGGGTCAGCTTCCAGTCAAACCGGATGCAGCTTAATACATCGATCCATCGAGAACATCTCTCAGGTGTGCTGGTTTCCTCACGATGTTTTCCTTCACCGTTATAAGCAAGTGATAATTAATTAATAATACGCACATGCATTCGAAAACACAGTGCTGCGTGCCTTGGATTCAAATTTGAGACCTTTGACTTGTCAGTCCAACGGTCATACCACTAGACTATCACTGATAGTTTAGTGTGTGTGTGATCCTAGGATCCCCGGAAAAGTATTTGGATGAACGCCAGGTGGTTTCAGTCAGCAATGATCCGGCGACATAATATCCATAAAGACTTTTGCAAATAATATAGACACTGATCATTAAAGACACTGAAGGTTAACCCTCAAACTCGATCGATCTTCAAAAGCCAATATTATAAAGTTATGAATATTTATTACCATTTTTACCAACGTATAGACGTATTGCAGAATGATATATCTACAGTGGAACAGATTTGTTTATTGTATAGGTATATTAAATGAATAGTCACCACTCAAGTAAAAAAAAAAAAACTAGAAAGAAAGAAAAAGCTTTTATTCCCCTCAAATGGGCACACAGTAAAGAAGAAATAGATTATGAATTAAAGACATTAAATACAAAATTTTCAACGTGTAGAAACAGTATTTTTGATAAATTACAAATATAAGATACTGTATTCTGATAAGTCTTTCCGTGGCTGGGACGACGACTATTTTTCCCAACTGAGTCATTGTTTACTGTGTTATTACCTTGTCATTGTTCACGACAAGGTAGCTCAGTTGGTAGAGTGATGACCCAGAACGTCCTAGGTCGCGGGTTCAAACTCCGTTCTTGTCTATTATTTTTTCAATGTTTAAAATAGTAATTAATATTTGACAGCGCGGTTGGCGCAGTGGTCGAGAGACCGACTGCTGCGCTGCGTGTCGCAGGTTCGATTCCTGCACGGAGCTAATATTTGTACGATCTATAGATAATTGCTCCGGGTCTGGGTGTGTGTGTGCTTATGAGATTATATGTC
The DNA here is from genome assembly GCA_935421205.1 of Xylocampa areola. Classification (NCBI taxonomy): domain Eukaryota; kingdom Metazoa; phylum Arthropoda; class Insecta; order Lepidoptera; family Noctuidae; genus Xylocampa; species Xylocampa areola. The sequence continues at coordinate 831,578 of OW285215.1, forward strand.
TGTAAGGTGATTTAAAAAAAAAAAACAAAAAACAAAAATATTGGCATTACATGGCCTCAACATATATAAAAAATATAATTATATATGATATATGACTATTGATTGGTGCATTTTTCTTTCCACGAAAATGTATACCTTAAGACTTCGCTACACATGCGTTAAGGTGGTTGAAAGATTTATCTGTATTTGTCCCATAACATACTGATAACTGTTAATTTTAATACATGATTTAACAAAGACATTAGTGTTGATTTCCAATTAGGTACGCATATAAATTTACGTGGCAATTTTAATTTGTTATCTGATGTGGTTTCGGCCGGCCCCATACATCCGGGGATAGAAAGGTGTGACCTCTCTCTCTCCTCTTCTGTCATGAACAAATCGTCTGGAAAGCCCATCGTCATGTCCCATTCACTCCTGAACGTAGGCTACCGACATTGACTTCAGCGGTTAGAAGGTTAAATGGTGAGAAAGGGTTGAATCCAACGGTTGACAAGGATCTCTTTGTCAGGTCATTTGTGTACCTGGCAGCCGTTCTAAGCGTTTTACGGTGAGTTCTCCACTCAAAACCTATTTTGCTTCATCGGCCGTAAGTCACGATATTACACTTAAAGGGCGTGTAATCAGCATTACATACATACATGGGATGAGTTGCTAGGTGGAGAAGAAGTTTTTGATAACATAAATCATTGCGCTATATCATCATTATCATCCCCCTGCCCTTATCCCAATTTATTTGGGGTCGGCACAGCATACCTATATCTGGCTGCTAAGGTTTTGGCTATGCTTTATAACCGGCCGCCTGCCTGTCGTCAACCCTCTTTGGGAATGCTGTTGTTGGTGGTAACCGCCACCGATACAGTATCCTTCTATCTAGCTATACCATACCACATGTTATCCATGCGCCAGGTTCTGATGTTATCCTAATATTACACTCCACTAACCGGGCTATAAATATGATTTATTAAAATCAAGAAAGTTTTTTTTTTGGTTTATTGCGAGCCAATGTGCGGTGGATGGTTGTGCTCTGCCCTACCCATAATACAAGTGGGTATGTTCAAGTAAGATTGGTACCTAAAATATATAAGAAACTGCATAATTACTCTGTTAGTCAGGAGCGAGGGTTCTTTGGTTCTTCGGTCAATAACACTTCGTCAATCCGGGAATGAATTCCCGAGTTGACGAAGTGTGGATGGATTTTTTGATATCAAAAATCTCAGTAGCAGCCCAGTGTTTGAAATTGTGCCCGGTAGATACGAATAGACTCAACACATATTACAATTAATAACGGCTGCTTACCCGTTCAGGGCATAAAGGTGTGAAGCTATAAGCCAGGAGCTAATAGCACACAACTGTTAGGTATACTGTGATAATCTTTTTTTATGGGATAGCAGGCAAACGAGCAGGCGGATGGCTTGGTGATAAGCGATTACCGCCGCCCATGGATACCCGCAACCCCAGAGGAGTCGCAAGTGCGTTGCCAGGCTGTTAAAGGGTTTGGGCCTCCGGTACCCTCACTCACTCAGCGAAACACACGTTGTTTCACGTGTTTTCTGTGAGGCCCTGGTATCACTTCGGTCGAGCCGGCTCATTCGTGCGGAAGCATGGCTCTCCTACGGTGAAAAATCTAAAATAATCTATTTTGTCAATATAAATTTCCGACGAAATACCAAAGTTTTCCTTGAGATTTAAATTGAATAAACACACAACCCGTTCCAGATCAACTATGTATCGGAACAATGAACAGTGAACAGACACAGTACATAGTGAATAGATACATAAAGAACCGTGTTTCCCATGCCATGTACTGCTGGAGATAAGAAACAAAGAGACTCATTTGTGTGCTCAGTGCGAGGCGGCGCGTGGCAACAGCGGATTAAGCAATGCTATGTTATGAGGGTTGGTGCGCGGGAGAGACTGTAGCGGGGAAACCAAGGCCCATTCAAATGATTGCCCCTTTGAATTGAATAGTTCATACATTTCAGAACCAAGTAGCGTTCTCTCGTATTGGAGGTCAAGACTCATTTTGGGTCACTGAGCTAACGGAGCAAATAAGTACCTGCGTAGAAGCTCAAATCACTGTAAATGACTGTGTTTGCTGACGTCACCTTAAGACTTTTGAATGTGCTGGAAAATTTCGGCACGGCGGGCGCTGATCGCGACTACTAGCTTGGCAAGAGCAACTGAGAATGCTCGTATGAGACAAGCTTACAAAAAAAAATGGGAATTCATTAACAGCCCTGTTCCACACACTTCTAAGAATACTCTCCCCCATCTTTTGTGCCAATATTCTCAAGTAAAATTAATGATTACTATAAAACGCTACCTCTTGTGGTACGCACCACAGGCCAGTGGCGGTTCAACAACGGTCCATGTAGAATATTGGCCAACTGCTTGCCACGCACCACGCAGGCCCCACTATTTTTATTCTACGCTATTTTAGTATTACTATCTACTACTCTGTTTCTGTGTGTTTTTGCTAAATACGAATTGTTTTTGTTTATATTTAACCTACTGAATTGGTTGTGTGGTTGGCATCATTTTGAGTGGGCCTTAATTTTGTTTTTATTATTTACAAAATAGGATATAGAAGGTAACATAGCATCACGCCTTTATACTCAAGGGATTGGGCAGAGAAATAGGTTATGTTGTAAACCCACATTACCGTCTGGAATTGAACTCACTCTCAACAGCAACGGTTGTCTTGGTGGTTGACTGAACTAACGAGTCAATTTTTGTTCGTTAAAAGGGGAAACATTTACAACATTAAAGTTATTATATTAAATGGAAAAAGAATACGGTCGCGAACAGGATTCGAACCTGCGCCTCCCGGATAAGTACACCAGGCGCCCTGACCACTAAGCCATCTCGACCTCTGCTCACCACCGCGAATTCTTCAACCATATTTTAAAACGTCTTATGACGACGTCATTGCTATCAATTCAGTACCTATACAGGTGACCGAACCGATACGACTAACTTTGCAGTTAATACAATGTCGTAAAGAATGCAATTACCTTAACAATTCAAGATAAATCTTTGAAAAGCATTAACGCATGCTTAGCGAACTCTAAAGTTATAAATTATTGTGAGTATCAATTGGTCGAGATGGCTGAGCGGTCAGAGCGCCTGGAGTATTCATCCGGGAGGCGCAGGTTCGAATCCTGTTCGCGGCCGTATTCTTTTTCCATTTAATATTGTAACTTTAGAGTTCGCTAATCATGTGTTAATGCTTTTCAAAGATTTATCTTGAATAATCAAGAAACTTGGTTACAAAAGTAACATTACTGTTTTACGTACATCCATACAGTAACGCCTGTTCGCCACTGGGGTGGGCAGAGACTATCGATAGCCGTTTTTATGATTCTGACACAACTCTTACACTTCATATAACCTCTTAATGTATGGTTTAGAAACCTAACTCTCAAATCAAGCTGTACTCTGCCACCAAACCGAACCACACTTAGAAAAAAATAACACGAAGATTAGTCTTATACATAAACCATATAGTTACTACTTCAAAACACATTATATGAACTACATAAGTACCTATATAGTTCTTATAATGACAGCTATGGAGTGCCGTTGATAGCTAGGGGACGCAAGTACCGGCAATTAGCAGAGAGCCTAGGGGCTGGGGGTTGCTGGAGCAACCTACATGTGTGTGAGGGGTCGGCAGATACCTACGTGGCCCCCTAAACATTTGTGTTTTGATGCGTGTGGAGCTAATAAGCTATAGGATAGCCTAAAATTTAAACTAGATCTTATTTTAGATATCATTTAAGACCCTATTGTTAGAGGGGCTCGTGGCTAAGTAACAGCCGCACAGATCGCTCGATCGAGGTTAAGCTGCGCTTGCTGCGGCCGGTCTGAGGCTGGGTGACCATCATTTCATACCGAGTTAATCCGTCGGTCCTGGCATGCCAAATTAAGATCTATGGCAGACGTTACGGGTGGTCAGAGGCCTGAAAGTCTGACAACCAGTCATACCACGAGATATCGTGTTACCCAATAACTGGGTTGTGGAGGTCGGATAGGCAGTCGCTTTAAATAAAATACTATGGTATTAAGCTGCATCCGGTTTGATTGGAAGCCGGCACCACCTTTTACATGGGACTTAATAACAGCATTGGTGAAATATGGGTGTACAATTGTGTACACCTCTGCCTACCCTTTCGGGGAATACAGGCGTGATTCTATGTCATGTTATGCTTTGCTATGTTTATTTAATATGGCACGAAAAAATATAAATTGGACAGCACTTCCAAAACTTTATATTACTGATTCTACAAAACTTGTCCGATGGCACTTGGCCATTTTAGGAGGTACTACAAACAGCATAATCATTCGATCGACAATCAAGATTACTTTACAGTACTGCCAAACCATTTCTCAGTCACGTGTTTCTCATCGTCCAACAGCATTCGGTTGCTAAGTCAGCCGTCCGTCCCGTTTGTCACGCACGGGTTTGTGTTGCTGACCGAGAGGCGAGACTCATGACCCACAAGTCACAACCACTCAAGCATTATAACTGCTTACCAATATCACTTAGTGCAGCATTATAGTTTAGCGGTTCAATTAGGATGTGGTACAGTAAATAAATAGTTTTGATCTGACTTCTGTATATTTGTATGGCTGGCTTTGTAAGATTAAAAGATGTTATTTAAAATGCATTTTTTTTTTTCTGTTAACTTGTACAGATCGCATGCCTAGTGAACTATGAAGATATAATTTTTTTTAATTTTTACCCGTCTTTTGGTGACGTCATTGCTATCTATTCAGCCCCTATACAGGCGACCGAACCGACACGACTAACTTTGCCGTGAATTAAATTTCGTAATAATGCAATTACCTTAACAATTAAAGATAAATCTTTGAAAAGCATTAACGTATGCTTAGGGAACTCTAAAGTTATAATATTAAATGGAAAAAGAATGCGATCCTGAACAGGATTTAAATCTGCGCCTCCTGGATAAATACTCCGGGCGTTCTGCCAACTAAGCCATCCCGACGTCTGCTAACTACTCAGAATTCTTCATCCACATTTATGGAGGCTTATTTTTTAATTTAATTATCTTTTTGTATTTTAATACGTTTAGTGTAGGTAACTGCACCATCCTATTCTGAAATAGAACCAGCCCATAATTGTCCCACTGCAGAGCAAGAGCAAGAGCATTGATCACCATGCTAGCTCACTGCGGGTTGGCGAGTTCACGAAGTTTACTTTCACCATATGTCTATAATGGCTTCAATCAACTGGTATATATAGTACATGATAATACATTAAAAGTCACGTTGGTACATACTTGATGTGATCACACAACCTGTGCTCAACAGGCACGCCTCTAAACTAATCACTCGGTCACCACGACATTTTCAAACAACAATATATTCTCAAATTAATTTTAAAAACAAATTTTTAAAACAAGCTTTCATGATGAATTAATCCAGCACAAACTCGATAAATTATCTTGTATATATTATAATAAAACAACTTTTAACCGGATTAATCGCGTGTATTATTGGTTTTTTGTTTTTCCTGACGTTTGGAACACTTTGCAGCGTTCGTGGTCGCAGGAGGACTAAGGTGTCAGGTGTCTCAACATTTTATTTAAAATTATTTCAGTCTATCGTACATATAATTGATAAAATTCATAAAATTATTTTTGTCTCTGATACATATATAAAACTAAATCGCGGCGGTATTTCCTAAGACTATCCCTGAGAATAAATACCGAAACAAACTCAGAGGTCACGTTTCGGTATTTCTTCACTACATCATTGTCATTGTCGAATCTGACCAATGTAAGATTTATGTATATTGTGATGAGAAAATAAAGTTATATTATTATCTACCTGGCACAATTCCAGACTCCAGGCAGCTACTGACAATTTTCTAACAGAAAACTCAACAACAAAGCATACAAAGTAGCTAATATAGCATTTATTTAATTTGTTATATCCTTTAAGATAACATTTGCAGAGCCCACGGTCACTGATATCTCGACAAACATTTAAATAATAAAATCTGTACCTACTGTTAATTTTATTATGTCTACACGAAGGCTTTTAATAATGTATTTTGTGTTGTAATGGCTATTTTTAGATCTTATTGTGTATTTTTGAAATGTGTTAATTTTCAGTTAATCTTTGAAAAGCATTAACGCGTCCATAGCGAACTCAAAAGTCATAAATTTTTGTGGAAATAAAATCGTGAGCATTATTCGAACGAATATGTTAATTTTGTATTAAATAATATATCTTTTACATATTTTACTAGCTGATCCAGCGAACTTCGTACGGCATTTTTTTAAAATTTTCTGTTATACCAACCTTGACCTGACAATAAAAAACACAAAAAAAAAAGAATTATCCAATTTGGTGCAGTCGTTCCAAAGTTTTGCGCGTACAAACATTTCAGCGATTCATTTTTATTTATATAGATTGTAAGTATCTACATATGTAATTATTCTTTATGGTTTGAACCTGTGGCCTGGTGCTTAAGAAGTTGTTTCGTAACCACGTGGCTTGAAGTATTTGAAAGAATTTTAAATGAGCTAGTTAGTTTTTTTTTTAAGGTAATGTGGGACTTGATCCCGCGACACGTGCCTTTACCCTTTTTTTCTAAGTCAAAGTCAAAGTCAAATCATTTATTTCAATTAGACCCTTTACAGGCACTTTTGAATTGTCAGAAGCTAGTTGCTTTTCCATTCCTATGGAGAAGAACGGGCAAGAAACTCCATGGTTACTCTTTTTATAAAATAGGTTTTTACAATAGCAGGTATTGGTTACACTGATTCTGTCTGGTATGGTCTAGTATGGAAAATCCATAATGATAATATATAATAATCCATAATGGGTTACTTTTAAAACTAATACCAATTCCAATCCAATCCCAATATTAAATAGACGTCCTAAAACAACGCGTAATTTTAAAATAAATTTACTTACATTACAGTTGCCTCAATTTTAAAGCATGTCGTCTTCATATTATCCCAAAACTATAATTATTTTTTACACATTTTGGCATTTTAAAGTACGAACTGACATATTTGCAATATCAATCGAGCGGAATTATTTTCTCCCTGTTAATTAGAAATATCTTTAAGAAAATACGGACATTACAGGCGGGACATATATAAACATAAAAATAATTGTATCAGAATAGATTGTCTGTTCCCACAGGTTGGTTTTGGTTACTCCTTCGAACCTACATGGTAACCAATGTCTACTCTGCGAACCCATTATGCCATATATGGCGTGACCTGAGCAGTTTATGTAACACGGTGAAAGTCCCATCAAACAAAGGTTGGCCACAGATCAGCTGCCAATTCTCAATAGCAATACCATTTTCGTAACTTTTCAAACAACTTTTCTACCTACGCGTAGGTAACAACGTGTGTTACACGCAAAACTCCACAAACCAGTCTATAAACTAACAAATCACTTATCTCCATATAAAAATGCAAATTCAACGTCAAGAGAAATCTCGTAAGATTATTTCAACATTAACAACGTCTTTTTTTAACCTGCTCAGCACTAAGAATGCATTTCTAGACTGTTTTAGAAAACCTAGTCCCGTCCTACATGGTAAATGCATCCGCCATTTAAAATATAAGTCCATGTGCCAACATGTTTTTACTTTATAACAGCTATATAACCTAGAAAATAGATCGCAGTTCTATGAACTCGCACTACGAATGCACTTTGCAACGACAATACCATGTTTTCATATTGCAATGCTCTTTGTCAATGCAATCTATTTCTGAATTTCTGTAGGCAACAGGCAATGGTTTCTAACTGTGTTTGAAGAGAAAGGTGTCGTCTATCGCGGTGGTAGGGGCCGGTGTAGTAGATCTTTCTGCCTTCACTTCGGTTGCTAGGCCAGGCCTGTGTATGTGTTAGTGAGTGCAGTGCCCGAGGTTGTAGTGACGTGCTGTTGATGTTATCGACTGTGTTTCTTATCGATGCGGTCGCTGCAGGGTTCATGACGAAATAAGACTATTTTCATAGCATTTAATAGAATACAAACATACTTATTATGAGTGAAAGCATTGTACAGTTTTATCTACATTCTCATTTATGGGTTGAGCACTTACTTAATTAAGTTTTTTTCGATAATGATAATATAATATTATTATTTATTGATTGCACATTAACACACAGTTACAAGAAATCATGCATAAAAAACATTAGTTGTACAAACGGTCAGGTATTCAACTGATGAAACACTCAACAGTTGAACAACTGCTCCTGAACTATACAAAATTAAACTTGTATCTTAGGAGCCATAGTTCCTCCTTCAAAATGTTCATGACAAATTTTATTATTCAAATAGCTCTTAAACTTAACCGTGTTACAACGTATAACTTAAACACTGATTCGAAAATCATAAGGTAATTGTTAACATGCTTTCAATGTAATCGTATGACATGTTTTGCAAACAATTAGTAAGTTTAATTTTTAAAGGTGAAACTGCTGCTGAGCATGTACGCTGGTATATGTTTTGTTAATAAGGTGAACCTTATTAAAGAAGCGCGCGTTTATCACAATGAATTGGAGATAAAACAATCATTTGAAGTTAAATAATAAAGTCTTAGTTCATTGGCCTCAAGAAATAATAATAGCGTGAATGCAACCACCCATCGATTAAATCCCTAAACCAATTATTATAAAACAAACCAATTACTACTAGTTCCATAACTCCAATCTTTTACGCGCAATCTAAGACAATCGACGTGATTCTTAATGACTTATAATCAGTCTCGACAAAAAATTTCGCAACTTTTTCACAACACTATTATTATCTTTCAGAGCGGTACCCACACATGCACAAACTGCATTCGATTATGAACAAAAGACAAACTTACATTTGCCGTTCTAAAATTCAAAGTTAGGCGAGTTTAGACTTTATTTGTATGAGTAAATGATTTCGAGGTTATTGGAGATATGTGAGGGTAACTTTGTGTGTCTATAAAAGTGACGTATTGTAGTGGTGTGAGTATTGTGTGCAGAGTCGTCGACCCGTATCTCGGCCGAACCTACCCCAACGCGAAAAATATAAGTATTTCTGAGTGGTAAGCAGTATTGTAATAAACTGTCAGTATTTGCACCACTTTCTAAAATGACATGCGTTAAACCTAGATAGTTATCTTTTTCTATTTTCATCAGTAGGCTACGGAGACTGGTTTGCTAAAGGGCAAAGGTTTATTCGTGTTTTATGTTATGAACAGTCTCATTTTACACACTCATAGTGTTGGAACTGTGCCCAATATATGTCAAAAGTCTTGCTACCTATTACAGAGCCAAACTTGGTGACACTATATTTTATGCATGCTGATCTCATATATCAGAAAATCTAAATGCAGTTACATATATCATAATATTACTGCCTCGTTAGTCCTAAGCGTGATATGAGATCCTGGGTGCGATTCTCGAGTCGGGAAAGTTATTATGCTTTCTGTTAGTAAATAGACAGTAGCGGCCCGGAGATTGGAATTGTGTCCAGTATAGCAATAAGCTCACCTTACGTACTAAATAACATGTGAAATGTGAATGCACAACTGTGTACACCTCTGCCTACCCCTTCGGGGAATACAGGCGTGATGAATATGTATGATGCTATGCTATGTTGTGTTATTAAACACTATTCTATTACCAAAAACTGTTTTGCTTACCAAACGTAGCTTAGAGCATTTAGTAATAATTTCGTGGTCGTTTCAAAATATTTACGACACAATTTTATTATATCTATAAAATCTAATAAAATGTCGTTACGGCCGAGTTGTTAGTGGCCCGCCTCTTGATCCACAGGTCGTGGGTTCAAATCTGGCATATACTAAAGTGAATTTTCCAACATCATATGTACTTTCTAAGTTAATCAAGACTTCATAGACAAACAGTGAAGGATAACATTGATGCTACCTGGACTTAATGTTTTGAATTCGTCAGCCCACAATTTGCTAGAGTGGTGATCAATGCTCGTGCCTAAACGTAAACATGAGGTATAAGACACTGAAATGAGATACGTGATATTTTCGAAGAACAGTTCAAAAGGTCACATGCACATTTATGTGGGTGTTATAATGGCCGATAGCTATAATTTTCTGAGCGTTATTGGTCGAAATCGGAACTTGTGTATCGCGTAACTAATAATAAAGTGTAGACTGTGTGTTAGTAGCAGATAAAATTGATTTTACTGTTGTCTTTTTTTTTCAGATTGGGATTTATGAAGTGACCAGCGCGACTGAGAGAAGTTCTCAATTATGTATTAAACCATATCAGAAGCCTACGCAGCAGTTATAACCTAGTGGTATTACCTTTGGGCTGAAAAGTCAAAGGTCGCAAGTTCGAATCCAAGGCACGCACCAGCACTGACTACTCGAAGTCATGCGCGAATTATAAATTAATTATCACTTGCTTAAAACGGTGAAGGTAAACATCGTGAGGGAACCAGCAAACCTGAGAGATGTTCTCGATGGTGTGTAAAGCCATGTCAGAGACCTACGGGTGGTATAAACTCTGACACTAGGTTGTTCATCAACCACACGATAAGAAGAAGAAGAAGCCTAGGAGTGGTTTCAAAGCTATTACTATGTTAAAAATCTGCCAAATTATAATAAAAAATCGTTTTATCATAATGTTTTCTTTCATCATACCTATGTCTGTTAATTGATAAATTAGTTAATTTACACTCCTGTGTAAGATTAATTAAGTATCTACTCCTGACCGAATTATAGGTCACGGTAGCCAAGTATGCAGGAGATAGCTATAATACAGAACTGTATGCGCAAACAAAGGGGCACTACGAAAAAAATAAAATGCAAAATGGCAAAAATATAAAAAAAAAATCAATTTTTAATTTTGTTACTGTAACTATGATTTTAACCGTAAATTTATTTTCTTTCTTTCTTTCTCTCTTCTTCTACCTTTTCTTTATCTTATAGTCCGATGGGACGGCAATCTGAAACGTCCAGAGAGAGATCAAAATCATCATTAGCGCTTTTTGAACATCAAAGATTAAGACAGCCCCCAAAAAAACCCACCCTTCACCGCTTCCTAGATCAGGCACAGTGCCGACGGCTTGGAAATGTACTTACACACTTTCTGTATAGTGTTTAAATTTAATGAGTTATGAGTTATATCAATGCTGACTAACTGTATCATCTGAATGCAATTTTTCTAACTTTCTCCTGTATTTCAAAATGTTTTTTTTTAAGTGCTCATCGAAGATCTTTACGTTAAAAAAATTATTTTGATGTTTCAATCCTTAAGCTGTGGCTCTACAAGCGGGCACGACATATAAATGTATATTTACGTATGTCCATTCGTAAAGCTACTAGTCCAATCGTGTATGGGTATCTTTATTGCATTTTTATTCACATCGCTGGGATCCAATGACCAAAATTACGGGTGGATGGACCATAATTTGGAGACACCGCTCATGCGACCGGTCTTAACTTGGAAAAACTAATATTTTATGGACCGCACCTTAGTGCGTTTGCAATAAAAAAATGGTTCCGATTGTGAAATTGAATATTTTTATTAAATACGAGTTTTTTTTTTTTTCTTAGCTTCTGTAACTGGGTCTCTGTCCATATTTTGCTGGTAATTTTGGTGATACAGTATGTGTAAATAAATTCAACTCTTTTGTAATACTGCCTCGCTGGTTTAGTGGTCCCAAGCGCGACTACTGAGCATTAGGTCCTAGGTTCGATTCCCGGGTCGGCAAAGTGATATTGGGTTTTTAGAAATTTATCAGTAGCAGCTTGGAGTTTGGAATTGTGCCCTGTTGATGGCAATAGGCTCACCATCTATTACATAGGACTTAATAACTGTATTGGTGAAATGTGGGTGCACAATTATGACGCCTCTGCCTACCCCCTCGGGGAATACAGGCGTGATGCTACGTTTGCCACGTCTTTCGTAATAATAAGGCAAATGGAAAGAAATTTTATGAATAATAAAATGAACTTATAATATCCAAACTTCCATACTAATGTATTATATTAAATGGAAAAAGGATACGGCCGCGGTCCGGGAGGCGCAGGTTCGAATCCTGTTCGCGACCGTATTCTTTTTCCCTTTAATATAATAACTTTAGAGTTCGCTAAGCACGCGTTAATGCTTTTGAAAGATTTATCTTGAACTCCATACTAATATTATAAATGCGTTAGTAACTTTGTTTGTTTGTTTCACGACTAAACGGCTGAACAGATCGTAATGACATTTGGCAAGGAGATAGATTGTATCTTGGGGAAGGACATAGGCTACCTTTAATCGCGCAAACGAAGTCGCGGGCACAAGCTAGTCATACCTAAAAGAAAACATACTTAAACGTTATGTTTATAAGGTCGGAAAGGCCTAATAAAACCATCGGTACCTCGGAACAGGTTATTTGCAGCGCAAGAGCAGTTTGGGTATCTACTTAGACTGTTTGCCCTTCACTGAGATAAATTGCCGCGCGCCCTTTGCTCTCGGCAAATGATTGTTATTTATTACGTCTATATTGGGCTGGATATAACCCTGATATTACAATAATAGAAGGTACTTGTTGTTATTGTGCTGTGAACCTTTGAAATTGGGGAACGATGGGCGAAGTCTTTGTACATATAAATATAAATCACAAAGGAATTAGTACTGGAGTAATTTTGGCGGGCGTACCCCTCTCGCCACTGGCATATGATTCCCAATCAAACCTTTATACCTTTTACCTGTATGGTTATAATGATAGTACACGATTTTAATGGTGTGTGACACAATTTGATGTTTGTGTTTACTGTTAATGTAATGACAAGAGCTATTGTTGCGTTAGTGCAAGTTCTTTTGTGCTTGTGCGTTTCCTCACCCCCCGCCAAAAGTGGCGAGCAAATTTGTTCGATATTTAGTCGGAATCCGTCTCCCGTCTGGTCATCTAAGTAGAGACTGGCAATCGGTAGTTTGTGTTCGACGTAAAATGTAAATTAATTTAATTTTAAATAACACTAGCTTCTGCCAGCGACTTCGTCTACGTGGGCTTTAGAATATCCTTTCCCTTGGTATGGCTCTTATCGGGCTAAATCTGCTAAATGTCAAGATGGCCATTACCGGGGCCCTGCCACTTTTCAATTTTAATGTAAACAACGATTTCTCATAATATTGTTACATTATCGTAATCTGTATGAAATTTCAGTTTTTTTTTTTAATTAGTTTCAACTCCTTTGGTTAAAAGTATGACCTTGCTGTGGCACAGGAAGTGACAGACCAGGGTTTACGTATTAATCCAGGTTATAAACTATCTTTGTGCCAAATTTCATTCAAGACTGCCTCGTTGGTCTAGTGGCCCCAAGCGCGACTGCTGAGCATGAGGTCTCGGGTTCGATTCCCGGGTCGGGCAAAGTGTTATTGAGTTTTTCTGTTAGAAAATTCTCGGTAGCAGCCCGGAGTTTGGAATTGTGCCCGGTAGATGGCAATAGGCTCACCACCTATTACATGGGACTTAATAACAGCATTGGTGAAATGTGGATGTACGAATGTGTACTTCTCTGCCTACCCCTTCGGGGAATACAGGCGTGATGCTATGTATGTTCATTCAAATCCGTTCAGTAGTTATTGCGTGAAAGAGTAATAAACAACAAAATAGTAATAGTAGGTCTATGTTTGAAAATGTTTGATTTGGTTAGATTAGTGTCGTGGTGGCCCCATATAGGGGCTTAATTTTTTAAACACAAATTGTGTGCTCAAATCTGGCAAATACTAAATAACACATAGAATACATTTCAGACCAGCTGGACCCTGGTACACGCAGAAAAAGTCGCAGGCCCAAACTAGTCCACTAAACCTAAGTTTCTAAAACAACAAACGACAGATCGATTTAACATCAGACCAATCGTACCATACCACGCATCACTAATACCATCGTACCACACTTCACGCAACGGTACCAGTAAGTGGTCCACTAGAGGTGTACCCTGGAGGCAGGCCGACTGGTTCCGCAGATCTACGGGGCCGCTCGTGTTGCTAGGCGACGTGAGCTCTTGTTCTACTGGTGGGTACAGACGAGGGCACAAGTGATTGGTGATATTTTTTTATCATTTTTGACAGCGCGGTTAGCGCAGTGGTCGAGAGACCGACTGCTGCACTGCGTGTCGCAGGTTCGATTCCGGCACGGAGCAAATATTTGTACGATCTATAGATAATTGCTCCGGGTCTGGGTGTATTTGTGTTTGTGAGATTATATGTCTGTAAACGCACCCGCGATACAGGAAGAAATTCCTAGTGTGGGACAACGTGTTAAAAAAAAAATGTGTTAAATTTAATACAGTCTCTCTCGTTCTCTTTCTGGTTTTGTGTCCTACGTGGTGGTCAACCTTCCTTCCATGACAATTTTCTCGGAAACCGCACTTTCATTTATATCCTCTAGCACTACAGCCTGCAAAAATTTTCATAGAATCATTCGATTTATTACAAAGAGCGGTCATAACTGTCAGTTTCCGTATCGTCAGAGCCAGTTTTTTTTAAAGATTTTTTTGTTATTAATTTTTCATGTAAGTACAAAGAGGATACACAAGAGGGTGCTATGAGGCATTGTCTATTAAAAACGATAGTCTGACTAATATTATACAAATTTGACGAGTTATTAACATTCCTATAGTCAGATACTGTGAAAGGCTTACCTTAAAGTAGTCAAATATTTTTGAAGAAAGTTAGATTTTACGCAAAACCTGACTCGAAGAAATCATTATAAACCCGGTACAAAAAAGATATCTTTTTAAAATATCACGCCTGTATTCCCCGAAGGGGTAGGCAGAGGTGTACACAATTGTACACCCACATTTCACCAATGCTGTTATTAAGTCCCATGTAATAGGTGGTGATGAGGTTTTTAAAATAAGTTCCTGCTAAGCCATTGCAAGAATTCCAGTTAAGCTAAACATTTCTTTTTATTAATTTTTTTTCACCGGTTACTAATCACGTGCATTTTTCGGGTTTGCCCGACTAGTCGGCTAGACTAGTGTTGGCAACACCAACATCAATAGAAATAATAAAAACTCCTAATGGAAAAACCCATGTACATAAACCATCCATATGTAAAGTTAGTGTTCTGCCTATAGAATAATTAGACTGTTTTAACGTTTAGTTTATAGTTACTTAGTTTACTATATAATAAGTAATACATTAAGTGCTTGTTGTCAATCTCTTAAAAAATATCCTATTACTATATTATTGAGATGTGTGTAGTAAACATTGATATTTGTAATTGTTTTTCATCAGAGTGTCGTATACTACCGATATGCTAAATGTCATATTGTGTCCTATAATACCGATAGTTCTTATTAAAATATTTTCAGTACTTTCTGTAAGCTCCATAGTTGCACAGTAATGAAATAAAAGTATACGTCTTTGTAAACATTGTCTTCAACAATACTAAAATCAAATTTGTTTGTTTATCAATTAATTAACCTTGTATCTAAAACTATGTAATAGAAATATAAGATTTAATTTTATATAACTTTGCTTCAATAACTTCATGCAGGCCGCAGCATGTTGGCAACAGCAACATCAATAGTTTGATTTTAAATTGTTTTGTTTTATCTGTGACAAGCGATTTTGTACAACTGTCTCTTCCAACGCGAACTGTGCAATAAATGGACGTGTCTGAATCTCCTGTGTTTCTATAAATCAAATACTGAAGCCTTCCTACCATACCACCGGCCCATCAACAATCCCCACAGTCCACTGCTGCCGGCCCTGTACAACTAGTAGAGCCTAACTCGGGATATTGCCGCAGACTCAGCTCATGACTAAAAGCTCCATACGAGCTCGAAACTAGTCGGGTAAACCCGAAGAATGCACGTGAATAGTAACCGGTGAACAATAATGAATATGAATATGTCTCACGAAAGTTTTTTTTTTTTCTAAAATATTATATCATAACACTAAATCAACATTGCTCTCAACTGTACCCACACAGTCGATATTAGAAAGCGAGATGACGTTGGCGCCGGCGTCTCCACTCTTCGCTTTAATTATACCTATTCCGGCAAACCGGCGCACTCTGGCGATCCGGTAACCGGCGCCGGGCCGGACACATAATATATGAAAGTTGTCTGTCTGTAGTGTGCATGTTGCGAACTGCCGGGTTTCGGTATTTGTTGCTAAGTGAGTTGCGTATTGCTAGAAATTAGATTACTAATTAACCTTTGCACGTCACTTTAAAAAGTCGTGGTGGCTTAGTGGTTAGGGTTGAAACTTTGATAGTCTAGTGGTACGACCGTTGGACTGACAAATCAAAAGCGCAAGTTTGAATCCAAGGCACGCACCACTGTCTTTTCGAAGTCATGTGCGTATTATAAATTTATTATCACTTGCTTAAAACTGTGAAGGAAAACATCGTGAGGGAACCAGCACACCTGAGAGATGTTCTCGATGGTGTGTAAAGCCATGTCAAAGACCTACGGGGTGGTTTAAACTCTGACACTAGGTTGTTCATCAACGACACAATAAGAAGGTCGTGAGTTCAAACCTGGCAAGTATCTATGTGACCTATTCCATGCGATTGAGAGAATAGGAGAAAATAAATCTCTACTTGTCAACTTTAGAAACACGATTTGCTAGAAAGAATATATTAATTATCGTTTTCTTTTCTTAAACTGTCCCGTTGGTCTAGTGGTCCAAACTGCGACTGAGCACTAGGTCTTGGGTTCGATTCCCAGGTCAGGTTTTTCTGTCAGGAAATTCTCAGTAGCAGCCCGGAATTTGGAATTGGGCCCGGTAGATGGCAAAGACTCATTATTACATGGGACTTAATAACAGCATTGGTGAAATGTAGGTGTACAATTGTTTAGTACCTCTGCCTACCCTTTCAGGGAATACAGGCGTGATGCTGTGTAATGTAATGTAATATTCCTTAACAATGTTCACGAGTTTCCTATACCTACTATGACTAGTGTTACCAATATTAAAATAAAAATCATGTATAGAAAGCGAACGGGCATGTTTATACAACTTCATATAAACAGCTTGTCTGTCTGTCTGTCCGTCAAAAGCACGGTAACTGACATTTCGCCTCTGTGTTGCCATAAAATGTTATTGTAGACCGTACCGTACTGTCAGCAACATCACTTATTTATATAAAATGGTGGTGTTTTGTTACGTCATGTGTGTTTTAATAACGTTTATTTTGTGTGGTTCATTTTCGAGAGATATGATCATGTAATATTTGTCAGTCTAGTAAAATTGCCTCGTTGGTCTAATGGTGTCAAGCGCGACTACTGAGCATGAGGTCTCGGGTTCGATTCCCGGGTCGGGCAAAGTGTTATTGAGTTTTTCTGTTAGAAAATTCTCAGTAGCAGCCCGGAGTTTGGAATTGTGCCCGGTTGATGGCAATAGGCTCACCACCTATTACATGGGACTTAATAACAGCATTGGTGAAATGTGGGTGTACAACTAAGTACACCTCTGCCTACCCCTTAGGGGAATACAGGCGTGATGCTATGTTATGCTATGTAGTAAAATTGCATCGTTAGCCTAGAGGTCGGAACCACGCTGAGGGTGAAATCCTGGGTTCAAATCTCTGTTCGAGTAGTGGATTTCTGTTAGAAATTCTTAGTAACAGTCCGAAGTTCGGAATGACACCATGATTTAAGAGACTTATAAGCGGCATTGGTGAAATGTGAATGTGGAACTATTTATACCTCATATATAATATTTTTTATATATGCTAAGGCCGTGTAAAGCCTATATTAATTTAGGTTTTTAATAAAAAAACATTAAATTTAATAGACAGGAACGGGATTCGAACCCACGACCTTTGTCAGTCCGTGATATTGCTCTTCCACTAACTATCGCATCGCATGGTTGCATAAATTAAATTTGAAGTTCCCTTTGAATACCTCTGCTTAGCTCTTCGGGAAATGCATCCGTGATGCTATGTGATATTTGTTTTAGAACTTCTTATAAGATTTCTAGGGCAACAAGTGAAGTTGGGACGTTCAGTGTGGCGTAAAACAGAACAGTGAAGCATTGTGTAGCGCAGCGTACGTGAGCGTCAAAAAAGATCATAATGTACCGAAGCGTAGTACAATGTAGCGTTACGTATCAGAGGAGCAAAACACGATAAAGCGTAACTGCGTAGCATAACACAGCGTAGCGTATTAGAGTAGCGTAGCCCAACGTAGCGTTACGTAGTGTAGCGTAGCAGAACGTAGCGTAGTGTAGCGAAGCAGAACGTAGCGAATCTGTAGCGTACTAGATTAGCGTATGGCCGGCCTCTTGGGCACACGGACGGGAGTTTAAAACTGGCATGTACTGTGACTTCTTCTATGATACTATTCGACGTACTATTCGATTGAGAGAATAGGAGAACAGAAAACTTAAAAACCCGGATAATTTTGGTAATTTTTATGTACATAATTAAAATGCTATTTATTTTTGAAGATATTATTTCCCTTATAAAATGTATTATTTTTGAAACTGCAACATGTTTTTTGGAAAAATACAGAAACAGTCATGGAATAGGTTAAACCATCGGCATCGCAAAAACAC
The DNA here is from genome assembly GCA_935421205.1 of Xylocampa areola. Lineage (NCBI taxonomy): Eukaryota > Metazoa > Arthropoda > Insecta > Lepidoptera > Noctuidae > Xylocampa > Xylocampa areola. The sequence goes on from OW285215.1 coordinate 850,103, forward strand.
ATCAATAAAAAATATTATAATCTGTCGAAACTTAGAGAGGATTTCACAAATATTCACAATCTTCTTAAACCTACTTATAATTACAAAAAAATCGCCTTCAATAAACAAATAACATTTTATTATTTCTCAAACGTTTGTTAATAAAATTGGTTTCAATTAAAACTCAATTTTCATTTAACATTTCGTTTGTAACTGTACTGAATATGAAAGTTGATTCGCTCTGACATTTAATAAAGAAAACAATTATTAAATTTGTTTGTTTGTTTCGCCCGTACTGCTGGGCCATTACGTAAGCGTCTATTTCAGGTTTTTTAAATATTTATTTGAGAGGCAACCAATCAAAACTCCCATTTACCTACAAACGTCCCATTAGACAAAATTAATTTGTCAAACAAAACAGCGTGATAAATTCGTGAAAAAAAGGATTTAGAGTTCCGTTCGGAAGCGTTCGGGCAACTTCGCGCACGTTCGCGGGTGTTCGGCACGGGTCATCGCTCCGACCTAGATCGAGGTGCGCCCGCGCAGAGCCGCTGTTGCTAACCGCGCGTTTATTCTATTATTTGTGTTGAATAGTAGAGCGTTGCGTGTTCGCGTTTAGTTTGTTATAAAATTACACATAACTAGCAGGTTTTTTATGATCATAACAAAATAGAAAGTGGCGGAGTACACGCAAAAATAAACACCATCTTTGTTGATTATTTCACTGGCATTTGATTTGATAAATGTTCGAGTTATCGTGTTGAAGTTGTTTGCAGTAATCCAGGATGTTATAAACTATCTGTCTGTATGTACGAATGGAATGATATTAATGTGTGAACTCAATACTAAAGCTTTGTTTTGCTATGTTACTTTTTAACACGTAAAGTTTGTGACTTTCTCATACTTTTTCTGAGAACCCGTCAACCATAACCTTAGAGATAGAGGATATTACAAATCTACTGTAGTATGCATTACATCCGTATTAATATTATACAATGAATGTGTGGCGGACTAAAATTATAAGAAAATTTGAGTGTTAATGTACAAGTTAAAATTTGATGTCTTTATACTGTCCCATTTCGACTGCCTCGTTGGTCTAGCCGTCGCAAGCGCGGCTGCTGAGCGTGAGTTCGTTGGTTCGATTCCCGGGTCGGACGAAGTGTTATTGGATTTTTCGGTTAGGAAATTCTCAGTAGCAGCCCGGAGTCAGGAATTTGGTAGTGTGATATCCCCGTGCTTCGGAGAGCACGTAAAGCCGTCAGTCCTGCGCCTGATCTCTCTCCGATCGTGTCGCATTACCATCCCATCGGAATATGAGAGTAAAGGAAGAGGGAGTGCACCCGTGTTTGCGCATGGACTTATGCACTATAATATCTCTTGCGTAGTTGGCTAATCTCCTCGGAGATAGGCCGCCGTGACCGAATTACGGTCAGGAGGAGTATTAGTACTGTCCCTTCTATATCTTACTGTTACCGATAAGGAATGACACTAATGCTCTCAGTTATGTTTAGATCACCTACGGTAGAATCGAGACCATTGGATGATCCCTTAATATCTGCACACGGTCCCATCAGCACCGTATAACTATAACACTGGGAATTTCTTCCTGTATCTTCGATCCGTTTACAGATATATAATCTTACTCCGTGCTTCTCTTGCTTCCTTGCATTTTCTGTATTTATTTGATTATAAAATTGTTATGTTTTGTACTACAAATAGATGAACAGTTTCAAAGTTATGCCATTAAAAAAAAAATGGATATGAGTTATAATTTTTTTTTAGAAAACGTTTAAAATCGTGAGCAAGATTCCAACCTGCGCCTCCCGGATAAATAATCCGGATAATACTTCTATATCTTTAGAGTTCGCTAAGCATGCATTAATGCTTTTCGAATATTTATTTGTATTTGTTAAGGTAATTGTATTAATACGATATCGTATTAACTGCAAAGTTAGTCGTGTCGGTTCGTTCACCTGTATAGGGACTGAATAGATGGCAATGACGTCACCAAAAGACATATTAAAAATGCCTGGAGTATTTATCCGGGAGGCGCAGGTTAGAATCTTGCTCACGACCGGATTCTTTTCCCACAAAAATTTGTTACTTTAGAGTTCGCTATGCATGCGACATCGCCGCGGGCTCAGCTTATGCCTAAGAGCTCCGTTCGAGTTCGAAACTAGTCGGGCAATCCCGAAGAATGCACGTGAGCGATAACCGTTGAACAATAATTAATACCAATGTTGTTATTAAGTTCCATGTAACAGGTGGAGAGACTATTGCCATTTACCGAACACAATTCCAAACTCCAGGCTGCTATTGAGATTTTTCAAACAGAAAATCTCCATAACACTTTGTCCGGTATGGGAATCAAATCCAGGACCTCACGCACAGCAGTCGTGCTTAGGACTACTAGACCAACAAGGCAGTTTACACAAAACTTTATACACGATTAATCTGGTTAAAAGTTGTGACCATAAAAGCCCTATAATATAGGTATTATTGACTGTCCTGTTGGTCTAGTGGTTAGTAGCCCTGACTGCTAGGCCGGAGGTCGTGGGTTCGATTCCCACCCAGGACAAATGTTTGTGTGATGAGCACGAGTAATTTATCTATAACATGTATGCATTTAGAAATATATAAGTATTGTTTATCAGTTGTCTAGTACTCATAACACAAGCTCTGCTTAGCTTGAGACTAGACGGCGTTGTGTGATAGTTGTGGAATATTTATTATTTATTATTATTTATTATTATTATTATTTATATTAGACTAATGTATTGGTTTCTCAAAGTAAACTTCACCATATCACCCATCAGAGTGGCCATATCAATTAATTTACGGAGACATTAACTTAATCATTCCTGCTTGCATTAAACAACGTAATAAGACACACCTTTTTAGCTTTCAATTAAATTACCGAGTAACACGTAAATCATAGGCAGCCTACTGAAATTAACTACCATTTATGTAATTATGAATACATTTGTGTTCGGGTGTACGTTAATATTATATTATAATTGATGGTTATTATATCTGTGTGTTACATGACGCTTTTATTATAATTTTGGAGTGTTATTGTGGTGATAGAAACTGTGGATGACGGTTTATGGCGTCCTAGATAAAATGCATAGTCGTACATATCAAGTTTGTTTTTTTTTCTATAAGAAATAGATCTACTTGTGGCCACCAACTCGCCTGATCGTAGGCGACGGTGTGGACGAGGATGGAGCACGTACTCGTAGATCCATAACAAATCTTTTCACTTTTTTCGGTCACCTGTATAGGGACTGAATAGATAGCAATAATGTCACCAAAAGACGTATTAAAAGGTGGAAGAAGAATTCGCGATAGTGAGCACAGGTCGAGATGGCTTAGCGGGAGCCGCAGGTTTGAATCCTGCTAACGACCGTATTCTTGGGGAAAAGGATAGTTGGGGAGTTGATGCAACTGCCCAGACCCGTCTTCCACAACGGTTGCACCGGACTACATCTAGAAACACGACTAGGTCGCTTCACGGCATGGCTTCGTCAGGTGGGTCGTAACCAACCTCAGCCGAAGCCTTCCACCAGAGTTATACTGCCTGTTTTGCACCACCCAGGGGCCACGTGTAGGGGTTTCCGGGTTAACGGGGCACTCCTACGGACACTGGTATTAAATTGCATCCAGTTTGACTGGCAGCCGACCCCAATGTAATTGGGAAAAGGCTAGGCAGATATACTACACTAAGCATACCCTAAATACTATCAGGGTTAGAACTTGCATCCCCTACATTGGATCTCCAAGATTTCTTCCATATTCCTTACCTACATATATTTTCTAACCTCCTTATAAGCTCAAATTTCACCCTCGTACACAAAAACAAGCCAACTTAACCTCAAAGCAAACCTATAATTAAAATAAGTGTCCACTCCAGATCCAGAGGGGGAAGAAGGGGGATACACACTAGATCGTGCAGGCCACTCAGTGCCGCGCGCAGTGGGAGGGTTACGTGACCAAGGTATAAGGGACCGAACATGACTTGCTGGACAGAGGATACACAGTGTACTTAATAGCAGTAGATCAAGTTGAAATCTGAGTTAATTTTTTTTAGCCTATTTGTGATCTACACTATCATTTAAGATGTATTATATTTGATTAATCTGTTGAGTCACTAATTGCCAGATATAATATAAATATTATAGTTATCAAGTACCTACAATTTTGTAATTTAGCGAGTAGGTATAGACCATGTTGACTGAAACGCCAATTACAGCTAATGACGTCACGCCTCAATTGAATGTCAATCACCGCCGCAGTGTTGCTTGAACTTTTGTCAAATGTTACTGAAGCGTGACGTCACTACCCATCATAAGCGGCGCCATGACACCCATGAGCGTTGTCGTGCTTAATTCAAATTAGATAGATTAAAATGCAATAATCTGCGTTAAAACTTAGTGTATTGCTGAATTTGTGTTTATCGAAAAATGTAGACGTGTACCAAAATTATAGAAGGAGATTTCAAAGTCAGTCATTATGCCTATTGACATGTAGAGCTCGTTGATGTTTATATTCTTACCGTGATTGTATAACATTTGCAATCTATGCTTAAGTTTATCAAAAACCTTCATCACAGTCAATTGTCGTACCATTTAACGCACGTCACAGATTTGACCTACTCTTTGTCTCTATACTATGTCCCTAATCCAATTCTTAAACATGATTCGTAATAGGCCGCCACAAAAACTGCGTATATCAACTGCCTCCAGATTGCTTCAAGTAAAAAATACTAACACGAATTTATTATTGGACTATAATTTATCTATAAAAAGTCACGAAGTTGGTGATACAGGTGATAATGACAAAATGGTTGTCATTTGAAACCAAAAAAAGTATTTAAGTTTGTCCGTACAAAAAGTGTAACTTACTTATAAAGATTTAAACAAAAAATCATGATTATATCTGCCTAGCCTTTTCCCAATAGCATTGGGGTTGGCTTCCAGTCAAACCGGATGCAGCTTAATGTCAGTATTTTACATGGAGCGACTGCCTATCTGGCCTCCACAACCCAGTAACTGGGTAACACGATAGCTCGTGGTATGACTGGTCGTCAGACTTTCAGGCCTCTGACTACCCGTAACGGCTGTCATGGATCTTAATTTGACAACCGGGACCAACGGCTTAACGTGCTCTCCGATGCACGGAGGGGTCTCGGTATGAAATGATGGTCACCCATCCACAGACCGACCGCGGCAAGCGCAGCTTAACCTCGATCGATCGATCTGTGCGGCTGTTACTTAGCCACGAGCCCCTCCAAAAAATCATGATTACGTTACATAAAAAAGTAACGAGAGATGTACTATTTGAGTTACACCTGCAATTTACTGATCAGTCCCATGTGATGTGAGCCCATTGCCATCTACCGAGCACATATCCAAACTTCGAGCTGATACTGAGAATTCATTAATAGAAAAATCGAATAACACTGCCCAAAACGCCAATCAAACCCAATATCACACGCTCAGCAGCTGCGCTTACGTCTACGAAACCAATGAGACGGTTAAGTTACTCATTATAATTTACATAGAAACTCATAATTCGTGTGCTTGTGTTGTGATGCTTTAGTGTTTATAATGCTATTTGTACGTAGGTATATGTTATTAGTACTACATAGCATCATACATAGCATCACGCCTGTATTCCCCGAAGGGGTAGGCAGAGATGTACACAATTGTACACCCACATTTCACCAATGCTGTTTTTAAGTCCCATGTAATAGGTGGTGACCCTATTGCCATCAACCGGGCACATTTCCAAACTCCGGGCTGCTACTGAGAATTTCCTAACAGAAAAACTCAATAACACTTTGCCCGACCCGGGAATCGAACCCGAGACCTCCTGCTCAGCAGTCGCGCTACGGACCACTAAACCAACGAGGCAGTTATTAGTACTACTCATTACAAAAATGCGTATAATAAAAAAGGTTATTATGAAATAAGAAATGGCGCTGGTTAATTAAAAATAAAACTACAAAATTTCCGCACGAAATAACTATTAGAGCCTTCATAAAAATAAAGTAAAACAAACAAGATTAATTAAAAAAATAAATATAAAATCACGCCTGCCATCTGTGATTTTTTTAAATCTTACTAACCTATGTTACCTGGGTAAGGGATTACATCGATACCCCATACATCTAAATCGCTTCAGGCGTTTAGAAGTTAAGATGGAATAAAGAAACCCACAAACATACAGACATACATGAACCCCAAAAAGATAGCAGTCTTTTTTTTATGTAAAAACTTAATACACAATATTATTACACAGAAAATAATAATATCATTACCTCGTGTGTTTTTTAAAAAACAACATAATTACTTTATTTATGTACATAATATAGCAACCAAATTAGTGTTATACCTAATGTAATCGCAAGTCATGTAATGATACCATAGCGTGATGATATTAACGATCATAGCCGGTGAAAGTTACTTCAAAATGGGTTCAGCAATTTTGGATATAAATGTTTTTTTAAGGTTTGCGCGATCACTACACATTATAATAAAACAACTTTTAACCGGATTAATCGCGTGTATTATTGGTTTTTTGTTTTTCCTGACGTTTCGAACACTTTGCAGCGTTCGTGGTCGCAGGAGGACTAACGTTCGTGGCCGCTTAAAAGTTGTTTTATTATAATATAAATGTTTGATAAAATAGAAAATTATATAAAACTAGCTGATGCCCGCGTGGATGTTGGTTATCGCGGCCAAAAGTAATCATGAAATTTTGATCACGTTCCCGCTTTCCAATAGCCACTTTATAATTGCTCATTTTTTAAAGTATATTGAAATGAATAGAATATGTTATCCTTAAGAGATAGACATATGCCATCACGGACTTTTCTGTGGACATAGTATATAAGATACACAATTCCACCATACATCATTTTGTTATATCTCAAAGGTTTTACGCAGCGTTTTCGTTGAAAGCTCCCAGACGGCTTATTTTTTCCGACACCTCCAACAAATATCATTATATTTTAGCCAATGTATACAAAAACTTGACAAATTATATACTTAAACCTACCTCTTGAACCACTCTATCTATTAAAAAAACATTGAAAAATAAGAGTCACAAATGGGACTCGAACTCCGGAACCTTGTCAAATCGTGAAACCGCTCTCCCAACTTATCTATCGTGTCACATCTATTAAATTTCATCTTCCCTTCTTTTCGGAGACACAGATTTCTATCAATGTTTAGTTAGATAGCAAAAATATACATTACATGGCCAATACATGTTTTTTTTTATGAGGTAGTGGGCAACCGAGCTGACGGATCGCCTGATGGTAAGCGATTACCGCCGCCCATGGACACCCGCAACCCCAGAGGAGTCGCTGTGCGTTGCCGGCCTTTTAAAGGGTTTGTGCCTCCGGTACCCTCACTCACTCGGCGAAACACAACGCAAGCGTTATTTTACGCCGGTTTTCTGTGAGGCCGTGGTATCACTCTGGTGGAGCCGGCCCATTCGTGCCGAATCATGGCTCACCCACGGTAAAAACCTGTACCTATAAAATCATTATGATTTTAAGAAGAATCTTGTCACAGCACACCAATCATTTTTCCAATTACTTTGGAGTCGGCTTCCAGTCAAACCAGCTTAATACCTGTATTTTCCATGAAGCCAATAGGTACCTATCTGACCTCCAAATCCCAGTTCCTGGGTAACACGATATCTCGTGGTATGACTAGTTGTCAGACTTTCAGATGTCAAAGTTCTTAATTTGACAAACGGAACCGACGTCTTAACGTTCTCTCCGAGGGACGGAGGGGTCTCAGTGTGAAATGATGGTCACCCATCCACAGAGCAATTGATTGATCTGTACAGCAGTTACTTAGCCACGAGCCCCTTCACTTTTTTCTCATATTGTACTAAAGTTACGTAACTTGTTTTTCTTTTTTGCAGTATCTCATCTATATTTTAATTTAGAATGAGCAATAAAAATACAAAAATGTGTTCATCAACAGATTATTTTTATAGATAGTAAATAGTGTCGTTTGTCACGGCACATAATACGAAATGGCACCGTTTAAGTGTCCCGTCCTAGCAGAAAGCTATAAAAGATACGCAACATAAAGAAAAAGTCACGAATATTATTCTGTTTATATGTTTAGCCTATGGTTTTACTCACGTAACGTTTGTTATGTAGTGGAAAAAGGTAATAAAATTAATTAGTTTATTTTTAATAGCCTACATTTGATATTGGACCGACTAGTAGAGTATTCCGACTAGTTTTAAACTCGAACGTAGCCCTTAGTCATAAACTAAGCCTACGGCGATGTCGCAGACTCGCAGTAACCGGTGAACAATAATTAATATGATTATCACCAGGCGTCTCCTTAAGACGTATACAAAGAGGATTGAAAATTCAATAGGTTTGAACACGACAAGGTAGCTCAGTTGGTAGAGTGATGACACGGAACGTCAAAGGTCGCGGGTTCAAGCCCCGTTCTTGTCTATTATTTTTTCAATGTTTCTTTGAAAAATAGAAATTCATATAGGCATTACATGGCCTCAACATGTATTAAAAAAATATAATTATATATGATTTATAAAGGATTGGGATGTTGTTCGGCGATTTACAACTGTAAAGTGGTAACGCTGAGTTTAGTAAATCTGTAATGATTACTAGATAAATATCACCAGGCGTCTCCTTAAGACGTATACAAAGAGGATTAATATGATTATGGCTCACGCAAAATTATTACAAAAAAACCTACATTTAAGTTAAATGTTAGACGGGAATATTACCCTGAGGGGTTCGTGGCTAAGTAACAGCCGCAAAGATCGATCGATTGAGGTTAAGCTGCGCTTGCCGTGATCGGTCTGTGGATGGGTGACCATCATTTCATACCGAGACCCCTCCGTGCCTCGTAGAGCATGTTAAGCCGTCGGTCCCGGTTGTCAAATTAAGATCTATGACAGCCGTTACGGGTAGTCAGAAGCCTGAAAGACTGACAACCAGTCATACCACGAGATATCGTGTTAAACAGTAACTGGGTTGTGGAGGACAGATATGCAGTTGCTCTATATACGATAATGGTATTAAGCTGCATTCAATTATTCGACCCCAACGTTGTAAGAAAACGCGAAGCAGTTCTTTTTAAATTATTTTTGGCACTAGGTTTTTGATAATCTAAGCATAATTATGCTTTCTCAAATAACAATGAAATGAAGTCCTCCTGCAATTTTGGCACACAACAAAACAAAAATATTTTTCATTGATCACAGATCAAAGTGGAGCATCTTTCAGATATTCCCAACACTTTGTGGTTAACAGCCGTATAATATTTGCGACATAGTTTCTTTAATATGTTTGTAACAAATGTTAAGATAATTCTGACGTTGACGTGGTAATGGCGCGTGTCGTCATGAATCAGTCGATGTTGTTGTTAGTAATGAGTGGTGACGTGATTCATGATGTTTTGTCGTAATCTAGCTCTTGTCTCGTGCCAAAAGACAATTTCAATTTCAATCAGTAAATACAGTATTTTAATGGGAAAGAAAACGATAAAAAGTAAAATATGCAACGATTCGGAGCCACGTTCATGATACGTTCTGCCCATGAATGGAACTCCCTGCCGTTTTCCGTGATTCCTGAGAAATACAATTTATGTATATTTAAGGGCAGACCTTCGCACAATTAGAGGTTGGTTGGCAATTTTAAATACTTCTCTGTGTCTTCTGATACAGAACGCAGTTCTTCAATGCTGGCGATACTATCACCTTCTGTTCATAACTTCCCTTCTATTTTACCGTTCAGGGAAATGTACCTACTGCATTTACTAAAAACTGCATTAATATGGCGATCATTAATCTATTTACGTACAGTGGGCTTACTCTTGAAAATAATTCCGCTCGATTGACATTGGAAATATGTCAGTTCGTACTTTTAAATGCCAAAATGACTAAAAAATAATTATAGATTCGGGATATTATGAAGACAACATGCTTTAAAATTGAGGCAACTGTAATATAAGTAAATTTATTTTAATGTTCTCGTTGTTTGAAGGCGTCTATTTAAGATATGTCTTTGAAAAAGCATTAACGCATGCTTAGCGAACTCTAAAGTTACAATATTAAATGGAAAAAGAATACGTCTGGCGTCTATTTAATATGAGAATTGGATTGGAATTGGTATTAGTTTCAAGAGTAACCCCACAGGTAATTCCATTCCAATGTAACGAATTTTAAAGGTTTGTAATTTTTAACCTACTAAATAACTAAGGTATTTTCTCAAACATCTGTGACGAGAAATGAGCACCAAAAGCTCTAATTAACTGTGAGTTTTGACCTGATATTTAAGGAATTAACTGGTTGAACTGATCGTGGTCACAAGTAGACTGACTGACTGGTCGAAACGTGAAGTGATTAAAAGGTTTTAGATTTATTCCTGTAAACGCTTTAATTGCTGTTACATAACATAGCATCACGCCTGTATTCCTCGAAGGAGTAGGCAGAGGTGTACACAATTATTATTGTACACCCACATTTCACCAATGCTGTTATTAAATCCAGTCCCATGTAAGAGGTGGTGAGCCTATTGCCATCAACCGTGCACTATTCCAAACTCCGGGCTGCTACTGAGAATTTCCTAACAGAAAACTCAATAACACTTTTCCCGACCCGGGAATCGAACCACTAGACTAACGAGGCAGGTAATTGCTGTTTATACTATTTATAGTAATATCATGCAAAACGATAGTGCTCGGGATTATAAAAAAAAAAGTATAATTAAACAATAGTTCGATAACATGTAGGTTAATGTATACGGATAAAAATAACATCAGTATTAATACCAAATAAGTCCTTTTCATGCTATGAAAACGAGCCTGAATAATAAGCTAACAATGTCGACAATATCGTGATATGTCACCAGCAGAAACAATGCCGGGTCGCCCACCAGCCTGCTGACGTCAACACATAGCCGGGAGGACAACGACCCCTGTATTTTTATTGAGCGAAGTAATACTGAATGCACATCGTGTTGAAGTGCTGTAAATTTTTTTTTTTTTGTAAATGAAAACACCGTCAAGTGTGAAATTCTTTGTTAGTGTTAAAATGCTTCTTGATATAAGATTCTAAATTTATTTCTTACACTTTATTTAGATAAAAAAAAAAATGGAAATATAATGCCAAGTGCGAGTCGAAATTCCGCCCTAGGGGAACCGTATCAAATATATCTACTTTTTATGTGATGTACTCGTAACTATAAAGTTATTATATTAAATGGAAAAAGAATACGGTCTCTTCTTTAGAGGTCGAGACGGCTTAGTGGTCAAAGCGCCTGGAGTATTTATCCGGGAGGCGCAGGTTCGAATTCTGATCACGACCGTATTCTTTTTCTATTTAATATAATAATTTTAGAGTTCGCTAAGCATGTGTTAATGCTTGTCAAAGATTTATCTTTAATAACTATAAATTTATAAGTAAATAAATGCCAAGTGCATGTCTGACTCAAGACCTAACGGTTCCTTGTAAAATATACTTTTTATGTGATAGCTATACCTAGCTATAAATTTACGAATTTCAGATTACTTCCTTTAATTATCCCATCATTCCAAATTTTGAGGGGCTCATGGCGAATTAACAGCCGCATAGATCGAGGTTAAGCTGCGCTTGCCGCGTTCGGTCTGTGGATGGGTGACCATCATTTCACACCGAGACCCCTCCGTGCCTCGGAGAGCACATTAAGCCGTCGGCCCCGGTTGTCAAATTAAGATCTATGACAGCCGTTACGGGCATGGACTATTGCTTCATGGTTACGAGTAGTCGGAGGCCTGAAAGTCTGACAACCAGTCATACCACGAGATATCGTGTTACCCAGCTACTGGGTTGTGGAGGTCAGATAGGCAGTCGCTCCATGTAAAATACTGGTATTAAGCTGCATTCGGTTTGACTGGAAACAGACTCCAGTGTAATTGGGAAAAGGTTAGGCAGATATATATAAATAATTATAAATATATAATTTTCGGATTTTTTCCTTCACTTGTGCTGTGACATCTTGGTTCTTGCCAAATTTTGTGATTGTTTATCAACAGGAATATCGCTATTGATTTATTAGCCTAGTGTCAAAATATACGGTATACCAATGGCCGTATTTTTTTTTAATAGTCTTGTCTTAGCAGTTAAATTTCTTTACAGCGTCATGGCACTGTAGACGTCAGTATTTCATAACTTGACACCTCCATGCGTTCTTTAGAAAAAGGGTCATGAGAGACAGAAGGACGGACGGATGTCGAAGTGATCTTATAAGGGTTCCATTTCCTTCTGAGATGAGGAACCCTTAAAATATGATTATTAAACTTTTTACTAATGAAAAGCGCTCATAGCATTGTTATAATACCTAATGTGAAATACTTACCGAGGCTCTTATAGGCCCTTGTAAACTGTGGTTGGTTAATGATCGTTGGGGTTAAGCAATGCTTGCCGCGGTCAGGCTGTAGATGGGTCGACGCTAGGAACATATTCATCTGAGCATGTAGCTAAAAGCCACGAGCTGATTGGGCAACTCAGCCACCAGAAACCCGAGCCTGCTAATTTACGAATCATTTTAAGCATATGGTATTATGCTACTTAAATAATACCAATTGTTTTCCACTGGACCTCCATTTAATGATTTAACTGTTATTCCTAATGATACGAGAGATGTAGAATAAAAATTACAGATAAAACTTACAGCTGTTCATGTGTAAAACTTCTTTGTATCTGGCTTACATTAAAAAATGAAATAAATATTAATAGTCACGACTCGACGGCAATAAAATGATCCAAAAGATTCCTCGGACCTTCCCCAACCGACCATTGTAAAAGTAAATATATTCTCTCACATTTTATATCCTCAAAATAATACTCCTCCCGACCGTTTTTCGGTCACGGCGGTCTATCTCCACGGAGATTAGTCAAGTACGCAAATATTATAAGATATTATAGTGCACAAGTGTATGTGCAAACACCGGTGCACTCTCTCTTCCTTCACTCTCATAGTCCGATGGGACGGCAATCCGACACGACCGGAGAGAGATTAGGCGCAGGACCGACGGTTTTACGTGTTCTCCGAAGCACGGGAGTGTCACACCAATTTCCAAACTCCGGGCTGCTACTGAGAATTTCCCAACGGAAAAACCCAATAACGAGGAAATTGGCGGTGTGACAAAAACAATTTGTCACTTGTCGTTTCATAGTTTTGTATAACCATATCCTAGGTTTTCGCGATCACTACACATTATAATAAAACAACTTTTAACCGGATTAATCCAGATGTATCCAGTGTCATAGTGGAATGTAATATTGGGATAACACCAGAACCTGGCGCATGGATAACATTTAGTATGGCATAGCTAGAGAGAAGGATACTGTATCGGTGGCGGTTACCACCAACAACAGCATTCCCAAAGAGGGTTGACGTCAGGCAGGCGGCTGGTCATAAAACATAGGCAAAACTTTAGCAGCATGCCAGATATAGGTATGCTGCGCCGACCACAAATAAATTGGGATAAGGGTAGGGAGATAATGAGTTTTTTTTTTTTTCATGAACCCTGTTCCACCGAGCTCCTGTCTTTTGTTTGTTTTGTTTATTCTAAACTTAAAAATTTTGCGAAAAGAAAAATTCGACTCACGACAGCATAAACCCCAAAAAAAAAAAAAAATTAAGTATGTCGTTTTTGGTACCGGGCGCCTTCTGCTTATATATACTAGAGGTTGTACTGTTTATAAAAAAAAATATAAACTACTTCAAAAAGTTGAATAGCAAGAGACATAAATTCAATATATGTTTACCAGATAATAAAACAGCATTACTAAATAAAAGTATATTATGTATGGCTCCACGCATTTATAATCATCTACCAAACTCAGTCTTAGAGATTAATGATTTAATTTTATTTAAAAACATAATCAAGACATTGTTACTAAAAAAAGCATATTACTCCGTCGCTGAATATTTACAAGATAAACTTATATAATTATGCTTCGAATGTCTTTTGTTTTCATTATTGTTTAAATTATAGTTTTATAAGTCCCTATGTATTTGTAATTTGCATGCCTCATGGTAGGATATGGCTAATGGATACTATTATTTGTACTTTTAAGAACTTTTTTGTACCCATATTCGCAAATGAATAAATGATTTGATTTGATTTGATTTGATTAAGAAAGACTGACTTTTCAAAATAGAAATAGGGAAGCAATAAAAAAAAAAGAATATATCTACGTACTGCAAAATAAACGGGTCGAAGACAGTCTTGCGTCATGGGGCATTCCCGTTCTTCAAGACAGACGCGTGCGACGATAAGCACCTGACGCACACTATATTCTCATAAATCCCTTAATTGTTGTTAACGTCGCGATGACACAAAACTATTTTGTTCATTTCGGCCAAATACATTAATAATATGCTTCAAATGTATAATAGCCACCTCAATAGTTGCAAATTAATACAATATCTAACTACTTCCACAATATTTGCACAATATTGAGAGTAGTCGTGCAATTGCCTGTGCAAATTTATGCACATACTCAAGCGGTGACAAATTGTAACTACCATCAACTACTCTACACTGCACAGTCTAACAGCTCTTGATGATGCCCCGTGGGGGGATTGTGTGTTGTGGACGGTGGACAAGTAATAACACGATTGCACTACCCACAATATTGTGGAAGTAGCTAGATATTGTATTTATATGCATCCATTGTAATGGACTTCCGCAAGGTAACTCCTGAATCTATTCAATACCTGAATATGCCTCGCCAGAGAACCTGTAAACTATAGATTAATTATTGCTATACTAACTGTGCCCGTGACTGCGTCCGCGTGGATTTTTTGTTAGGAAATTTTCAGTAGCAGAGTATAGGCTCACCACCTATTACGTGGAACTTAATAGTGAAATGTGGGTGTACAATAATTAACTGTGTGTACACTTCTGCCTATCCCTTCGGAGAAAAAATGTGATGCTATGCATATAGATATACAATAAGATAAAAATAATTATAAAAAGATAGTGTTTGTTTCCTAACAATTGGTGGTTGCGTAGTCGAAATTTTAACATTAAATTTAAACTTAGCGCTGCCCAGCCTCTATGAGCGATAGGGTGACAATACATATTTACTTTAAAAGTTTAACCTCACAGACACTAATTGTACTAGATACCGTAAGTCTACATACTTTGTGTAATATATCCAATCTCCCATAAAATAGCCTACTTTATTTCGTGATTTCTTTAATTCCAATCTATTTCCAGATTGACACAGATAAAAAGAAACTCATATAAAAACCTCGGTCGCGGTTAATTCAAAGGACAGCTGAAACAACAAATTTTAGTACCGAATATGTTTTAGAACAACCATGTTTACGACCATTACATACTTGACAACCATAAACACAGATTGAGAGTGTTAGGGTGCGTGCACATTAGCGGATGAATGACAAATGCAACTATATATCAGTTAAGCTAGAAAACTGCCTCGTTGGTCCAGTGATCCCGAACTCGACTGCTGAGCAAGAGGTCCTGGGTTCGATTGCGAGTACACGCAAAATGTAATAGGGATTTTCTGTTAGGAGATTCTCAGTAGCAGCCTGGAATTTAGATTTGTGCAGGCTAGATGGCAATACTGCCTCATTGGTCTAGTGGTCCCAAGCGCGACTGCTGAGCTTGAGGTCTCGGGTTCGATTCCCGGGTCGGGCAAAGTGTTATTGAATTTTTCTGTTAGAAAATTCTTAGTAGCAGCCCGTTTGAAATTGTGCCTGGTAGATGGCAATAGGCTCACCACCTATTACATGGGACTTAATAACAGCATTGTGAAATGTGGGTGTACCATTGTGTACACCTCTGCCTACCCCTTCGGGGAATACAGGCGTGATGCTATGTTATGTTATGTAGATGGCAATAACATAGATAAAAAAAGCACGTGCTGAGTAGGTAATGTTTATTTAGCTTGGCCCAACACTTAGGTTGGCTCCCAACCATATTCATATATTAATATTCTTTATTGTGGATAGGTATATATATAGGTAGGCACATGATACAGATGTCTTTTAGGCATACAATTATATCGACACAGAAATAAAATTTTAAATTAACATAGTTACATGCATTACCACTTATATCGAGAATAAGTCTATTCACTCTTAAGTAGAGTGGATAGATTTGGGGAGAACGATAGTTGGGGAGTCGATGCAACTACCCAGATCCGTCTCCTACAACGGTTGCACCGGACTACATCCCGAAACACGATTAGTTCGCTTCACGGCATGGCTTCGTCCGGTGGGTGGTAACCAGCCGCGGCCGAAGCCCCACCAGAGTTGTGTTGCCTGTGCAGCACCACCCTTGGGGCCATGTGTAGGGATTCCATTTTAAGGGTGCACTCCTAGGGACGCGGGCAACTCAGCCTCCAAAAATGTTATTATTTCTGAAATAAGTCTTATAGAATTTGGGATACTTATAGAAAATGCACCGAGCTGTTAAATATGCGTTTTTCTAGGAGCTGTGCCTAACTTATCCTGATGTCGCACTCGGGTACCTACGATACTCAAATAATTTGATATTACATTTTACGAATACTGCACTTAATATAAAATATTTGTATAATAACTTCGTAATATTCATATTAATTATTGTTCACAGGCAGCGCCAGTCTGACTCGCGACTTTGCCGCGGACTCAGCTCATGACTATGTGTGTATGTTCGACCTCGAAACTAGTCGGGCAAACCCGAAGAATGCACGAGAGTAGTAACCGATGAACAATGATTAATAATATAAAATATGTATAGGCGGCGCAATGTTAGTATTCGCATGTTTTAAAAAACCACATTTAAAAGGACCCTAAAATCACTGGTAATTTTTTTATTTTACTAAATTTAACACTTTAATTCTCATTTTATCATGTGAACGATTGACGAGTAAAACTAGGTCGTTTAGTATAGTTAGCTGCCAACCGTCGCCATTACTATTTATACAAAAAAACGGATATATATTATGCGCGTGGGCATTTGTTTTAGTGTGAAAGTGGCACTTTTAATCAGGGTTTATTGTTATTTTATCTAGGTGATGAGATTAACTGTTTATTGTGGCGTAGTAAGTTGTGAATTTTGAACGTATAGGTACTTAATTAGAAATTATTTTTATCATTCAAAGATTTTGATTTTTATAACAAATTAAGTCCATGTACCAAATGCCAATATCTTTTTTTTTCGTAAAGAAGCATTGAAAAAGGTCAGAAATGAACTTTATCTTAAAAAGTAGTAATATTTTTTGTTATGGCTATATGCCTAATGTGCATTTTCTATTATTTTAATAAAGAAACGTTGAAACAGATTGATATGAGGCGGGGTTCAACTCGCTACATGATGTTTATCCCCTGCAAGCGTATGCGATGGCTGTTGATCAGAGCAATGATGTTAGAGCATCACAAAAGTACAAATAGGGGAAAAATATTGTGGACCACGGCCGTAGCCATGAATATATTGGGAGGGGGGTAACCTCATGAATTTATTTCGGGGGGGTTTTGCCCCTTTTTGACGCATGGAACACATGTAAACATTATAGTATCACATATTTTATTATTATTATTGTAACCTTGTTTATGCCAAAACAAGTTTAGGTCATAATTACAAAACACCGACACAAAGAAAAAAACACACATAATACAACTAATCATCATCATCCCCCTGCCCTTATCCCAATTTAT
Source organism: Xylocampa areola (assembly GCA_935421205.1). Taxonomy (NCBI): domain Eukaryota; kingdom Metazoa; phylum Arthropoda; class Insecta; order Lepidoptera; family Noctuidae; genus Xylocampa; species Xylocampa areola. Next base: position 867,804 of record OW285215.1, read on the forward strand.
TTGGGGTCGGCCCAGCATACCTATATCTGGCATGCTTCTAAAGTTTTGGCAATGTTTTATGACCAGCCGCCTGCCTGACGTCAACCCTCTTCGGGAATGCTGTTGTTGGTGGTAACCGCCACCGCTACGGTCTCCTTCTATCAAGCTATGTCTCACCAAATGTTATCCATGCGCCAGGTTCTGATGTTATCCTAATATCACACTCCACTAACCAGATTAAACAAAATCAACTACACGTGTCTAATTTACTGACACCACGTGAAACTGTTAAATAAACAGATAGAACAAACACACTCACGTATTTAAAATTCCTTCTAGTTTATTTAAAACTCGGAGTTGCCCAGCATAAATTATTTAAAATCTTAAATAAAGAGGACGTAGTCACGCGACAACTATAACTAGTTGGAACAAGATAAAACCGACGAGAAAATGTAAACATACATATAAATTATTCTTCGAACGGCTTTTACATATTATTATTTTAATTTGACACGACAGAAATAGAAATATCTGTACAGAAAAAATCATTTCCCAAAACGTCACTTTACACTTTTCGATTTGCGGATATCTTCCACGGTTTTTTTTTTCAGAATTACTTTAAAGAAAATCACGTAATTATTATTAAATTCAAATACATTCACTTAAGCTATGAATTAGATGGATATAAAGTTATAATATTAAATGGAAAAAGAATACGTTTGAATCCTTAGAGCTCACTAAGCATGCGTTAATGCTTTTCAAATATTTATCTTTACAACTATTTGTAATTATCATAGTACTGGCAAGACGAAAACAGCTCTTTGAACGACGATAATTTTTTTTTATTCATCCTATTACGTTTTACAATTTCTAGAAAAAAGTCTCCATTACTAACTGACACAAATACTTACGTATGTTTAACCTCCGCAAACTTGCTACTTTTCGCATTGGTGACCAGTGATTCGATTCTGCGTTTAGTCGCGGTAACCAAGTCGCAGATGTCAATATTCAATTGCTCTAATGGGCTTCCAAAAACCGACCTAAATCACCTATGTTGAAGTAGCAAGTCTGCATAGAGTTTATACGATTTTTTTTTTGATTTTCAGTACTATATAACATCTGCGATCTCTTCAACATATCACTCGTGATTTATTTTATATTTTTCCTCATTAATACTGATTAGCATTTAAATATTGCAAACAGAATGATTGAGTCGGGTGTGCGTGTAGCGAGGCGGTGGCCCAACGATCACTCTTCATAATTAACTGACAGATACCCATTTCCTGTGAGCGCCCAGTGACAGAATCACACGCAGTTATTCTTGCAGAAAGACATACAGGTTGATGGTAAAATAATTCAAGATAATTCTGTAAAAAGCATTAACGCATGCTTAGCGAACTCTAAAGTTATTATATTAAATGAAAAAAGAATACGGTCGTGAGCAGGATTCGAACCTGCGCCTCCCGGATGTACGCCTGGAGTATTTATCGGGGAGGCGCAGGTTCGAATCCTGCTCACGACCGTATTCTTTTTTCATTAAATATAATAACTTTAGGTAAAATAATTATTTTAAAATGTGATTTCTTTATACGCAGATGTAAATTACTTTTTAAATAACCAATTACTTTTGACTGCCTCATTGGTCTAGTGGTCGCAAAGGCGACTGCCGAATGCGAGGTCCTGGGTTCGATTCCCGGGTCGGGCAGTGTTATTGGGTTTTTTTATTAGGACATTCTCAGTAGCAGCCTGGAGCTTGGAATTGTGCCCGGTTGATGGCAATAGGCTCTCCACCTATTATTAAATGGCACTAAGTAACAGCATTGGTGAAATGTAGGTGTACAACTGTGTACATACACCTCTGTCTGCCTACCCCTTTGGAGAAAATAGGTGTGATGCTATGTTATGTTATGTTTAAAACTTAATTAGAGGGAGAGCAGTTTTCTTCTTGCTGGTACTTATAATATTAGAAATTATTCATTATTTCCATCTTATAGATACTTAGCTTAAGTAAAGCTATTTCATTTAATGTATTAATCCTTTCGAAGGGCTTTATAATTATTATTTTTATGGGATATGTGCCAGCGGAGCAGACGGCTCGCCTGTAAGCGATTACCGCCGCCAATGGACACCCGCAACCCCAGAGCAGTCACAAGTGCGTTGCCGGCCTTTTAAGGGGTTTGGGCCTCCGGTACCCTCACTCACTCGGCGAAACACAACGCAAGCGTTGTTTCACGCCGTAACTTCAGACATGTTGCCCTATTTCTGTCAGTATGTATAAAAAAAACATATAAGGAATAAAACTAAGAACTTCTTTTAGAACTTTGAATTCAACAAACAATATAGTGGTTTAAACAGGAACACCATATATATAGGTACCGCAAAATCGGTCAAGAAAACGTCACAAGTTGAAAATTTTATTATTAAAAAATATTGAATAAACCGACATATCCGTGAAACGTTTATAACCTGTGTGTTATCACAGCTGTAGAAATAAAATATTTTTATATTTGTTGAAAAATATAGTACTACAGTTCCATCCCGACTTTCCTCGTGTTTCCAAGATATTTATAACGAAGTGAGATGTCGTAAACATCGTCACGGTCAATTCCTGGTTTGTCACTGATAGCGGTCAGGGAACGCGGTGTAAATGCGTCATAGCCTTGTGGTTGATTGTGGTATTTTTGCATTATTTCGTGAAGAATACGTAGGTAGAAAGAATATATAAAATTTGAGGCTAATAATAGCAGATAGAGGAAACGCAAATTAATCTCTTAAACAAGAGATATAGATACCACGAAGAGAGACTTGACACGTCTTATGGCGACGTCATTGCTATCATAGGGACTGAATTGCTATCAATGACGTCGCCATAAGATGCTTTAAAATATGGAAGAAGAATTCGCGGTGGTGAGCAGAGGTCGAGATGGCTTAGTGGTCAGAGCGCTTGGAGTATTTATGGGAGGCGCAGGTTCGAATCCTGTTCGCGTCCGTATTCTTTTTCCATTTAATATAATAACTTTAGAGTTCGCTAAGCATGCGTTAATGCTTTTCAAAGATTTATCTTGAATTGTTAAGGTAATTACATTCTTTACGACATTGCATTACCTGCAAAGTTAGTCGTTTCGGTTCGGTCAGCCGTATAGGGACTGAATTGATAGCAATAACGTCGCCATAATACGTGTTAAAATATGGAAGAAGAATTCGCGGTGGTGAGCAGAGATCGAGATGGCTTAGTGGTCAGAGCGCCTGGAGTATTTATCTGGGAGGCGCAGGTTCGAATCCTGTTCGCGTCCGTATTCTTTTTCCATTTAATATAATAACTTAAGAAATGTACTAATTATGTCTACTCTTTCTCTGGTCGTGTGGTTGATGAACAACCTAGTGTCAGAGTTAAACACGCCCGTAGGTCTCTGACATAGCTTTACAGACCATCGAGAACATCTCGCAGGTGTGCTGGTTTCCTCACGATGTTTTCCTTCACCGTTTTAAGCAAGTGATGATTAATTTCTAAGTCATGTATGTATGACTCGAGAAGTCAGTGGTGCCTGTCTTGGATTCGAACTTGCGACCTTTAACTTGCCACTCCAAAGGTACAACGTTATCATTAATTTTACTTATACATTATAATATAAACAGAAAAAAAGAAAAGTATGGTCGTGAGCAGGATTTGAACCTGCGCCTTCGGGTAAATACTCTAGGCGCTCTCGACCTCTGCTCACTACTCCGAATTCTTCTTACACATTTTAATGTCTTTTGGTGACATCACTGCTATTAATTAATTCCCTACATCATCCGCATTTTACTTTTCACAAAAAAATATGACTTTAAACATAATAATGTTGAAAGTAAAAAGGTCTATATATATCGTCAGCTAAAGTCCATTTTATGTCATGTTTATATCTATTTTATACATACATCATATTTTTTCGATGTCGAAGTTCATGTAATAAGAATCCTACCTATGTAATAAGAAATAATTTATCGAGCAATTAACTCTTTATGCATTACACTTATTAACAAAACATGCTTCAACTTAAACCGCTGCTAATTCCATTCATTATCAAAATAATCATCTCCACCACATTTAAATGTAGCTCTGACCAAACCCAATCCCATCAAAATCTATTGGTAGCCTCATTTAAATGGAAAATGATGATAACATGAATAAAAATTACATTTTCATTATAGAATTTAAATTATATTACATATTGGAAACGTTGATTCGTATCTAAACACTTAATAAGAATCAGTTTGTGTAATTGAGAACGCGCTTAGCTAGCTCACTGACATATCAGTGACCAATGTTGGACATAGTCTTTTCAAAATTCTTTCTGAGCTTGAAGTGTAACGAGCATTAAGATAGTCTAGTAGCTGCAAGCGCGGCTGCTGAGTGGGCCCTGGGTTTAATTACGTGATCGGGTAAAATGTTATTGGGTTTTTCTTTTAGGAAATTCTGAGGAGCAGTCTAGAGTTAGAAAGTTAGTGGTGTGACACTCCCGTGCTTCGGAGAGCACGTAAAGCTGTCGGACCTGCGCCTGATCCTTCTCCGGTTCAAATGCAAATTCAATTCAAATATTTTTATTTCAAATACTTATGAAAAGTCAAAGCTAGGTGCACGGTTCCAAGGCGTTGATCTTATGGAGAAGAGCCGGCAAGAAACTCCATAGACGCTCTTTTAAAATAAATTGGTATAACAATAAATAAGGTAATGTGAGCATAATGCAGGTTAATGAGCAAAATAATAAAGGAAAGCGCTAGAAGCAATAACTTATATAGCCTTTTAAAATGATTGCCAAAGTACTTAGAAGCTGACGAGTCCCGACAGACAGCACCCGTTCACGAGCATGACGCGCACATCAGCCTCGCTTAGCTCAACCATTTTGTAGGGAACTCGACGACCCCATGTGCGACGCCACCATCAGCAGGACATTTTAGCGAGCATGACAAACTCATAATGCCTGACAATGGGCAATATTAGCGTAACACGAGATTAAAAATAACGTTAATAACCACATAATGCTCACATTTTACAAAGGTATATATTATGGAAAATTTCATAATGAAATGTTAATGTAAATTTAAATCTAGTAGGATACGGTCGTGTCGGATTGCTGTCCCATCGGAATATGAAAGTGAAGGAAGAGGGAATGCGCCTGAGTTTGCGCATACACTTGGGCAGTATAATATCTCTTGTTGTGGGTTCAAACCTGGCGTGTACCAATGTGACTTTTTCAATGGCATATGTACTTTCTTAGTGAATCTAAGACATCACAGACATACGGTGAAGGAAAAAATCGTTAGGAAACCTGGACTTGGTAGTCTGAAATCGCCAACCCGCAGTGAGCTAGCGTGGTGATTAAGCTCGTGCCTTCTCTGTTTGAGAAGAGGCCCTTGCCTTGTAGTGGGACAGTTAAGGGCTGGTTATATATACTAAGAGGATGTGAAAAGGAGAATATATGACACGGTAAAAGTTGTCCAAAGAACGCATATCTTGAAACGTCTTAGCAGTTATCGTAACTGACGGCAAACACTTGTAAAACAAAACACAACGAAAAACCTTTATTATAATAAAAATTTAACATAATAACAGAAATTATAAATAATAGCATTTAATTTATCACTGTTATTTTTATTTCCCAATGTTCTGAAACATTAAAAAGCTAGTTTTAACTAAAGCCATTAATTATTTAAAATAAAAATAATGTGTTCTTTTCGCTCCGTTCCAAGTGGGGCAGCGTAAGTGATAATTTCATATACGCGCGCGTCGGAGGATGACCTATATCGATGCGTTGATCTGGATTAAATCAAATCAAAGATTAAAAAGAAATACGTAGAGGTGTTGTGCCTATTTTCAGTTTATTTATACCTATCAGCTTTTTATTTTCTTCTGTCTGCTGGCTGCCTCGTTGGTCTGGTGGTCTAAAACGTGGCTGCTGAGCATGAGGTCTCGGGTTCGATTCCCGGGTCGGGCAAAATGTTATTGAGCTTTTCTGTTAGGAAATTCTCAGTAGCAGCCCGGAGTTTGAAAATGTGCCGGGTAGATGGCAATAGGCTCACCACCTATGGGAAGCCCCAATAACAGTATTGGTGAATGTGGGTGTACAACTATGTACACCTCTGCTTACCTCTTCGGGCAGTACAGACGTGATGCTATGGTATGTTATGTTAAATCAGCAGGCTTTGTGTAACTTATTTCTTCAAATATGTATTGTATAACTGCTTTTCCACTAAACAACTCGGCAATGACGCAACATTTGAGGCAACGGTAGAAGATAAAATATACCTATATATGAGTTGGAGCCGTTGGCGTATCGTCATTGCGTCGTTATCTGAAGCTTTAGAATGCTTGATCATATTTTATAAAAAAAAATGTGGCTGAGTTGCCCGCATCCATAGGAGTGGACCCTTAAAATGGAATCCCTACACGTGGTCCCTGGGTGGTGCAAAACAGATAACACCATTCTGGTCCGGCCGCGGCTGGTTACCACCCACCGGACGAAGCCATGCCGTGAAGCGACCTAGTTGTGTTTCGGGATATAGTTCGGTACAACCGTTGTGGAAGGACTGGTCTGGGCAGCTGCATCCACTCCCCAAGTATCGTTCTCCCCAAATCTATCCACTCTACATGGAGTGAATAGATTTCTGCCGGATCTACGTGCTCCATCCTCGGCCACACCGTTGCTTACCATCAGGCGAGTTAGTAGCCAAAAGTAGATCCATTTACCATAAAAAAAATATACATTATCATAAACTTGTAAGAGTTCTGAAAAGATATGAAAGTGTTTAGTATTTTAGTAAGTCTTTGCTATAATATAAAGAATGGTAAACTTTTTTTCACCACCTGCCCTGGAATCATCAAACCCAGGTTGTTAACTTCCAACTTTCTTGTAAAGCTGCACTTCAATACATATAATAAAAATGTAACGGATCGCTGTCTGTACATGGAAGATATATGAGAAAAAAAATGATTGGGACCTTTATCAATGCAAATAGCACCCAAAACAATGATTGTTAGAATTTTTGTCTGTTTATCAGTTTGTCTGTGCGTTTGTGCACGCTAATCTCAGAAACGGCTTATCCGATTTAGATGTAGTTTTCACTAATATATTATGGTAATCTTCCCTTAACACTTAGTGTTTGTTTCATGTCAATCGGTACATAAATAAAAAAGTTATGCCAATTTAAAGAATCACGCCGAATATTTGTTATTTACGACATCCACGCGGACGGAGTCGCTGGCACAGCTGGTTGAACAATATGTATAGTCATGACATCCATTAGGTGGTGTAGATATTTTAGAGAAGGTACATTACCTTTATATTACCTACATTCGTTCATATCAGTAATATGAACATTATATCTTATGAAATGAGCCTTTCATGTTTGATTTATCATGACTGGCGTTGGGACAATCTTAATGGGGTTTTCGCCATTAGAAAGTTTATAAGACCCGACGTCATAAAACTTTATGACGTTTTTACCTTTAGATTTCTTAAACCACTTTTTTGACGTGACAGTTAAGTTTATACCTATTGTATTGTGACTACATATCTTTTCGTCTATTATATACTTTGTTATGGGTATTTTTATGACTATATAAATGCTTGTTGATTTTGGACCTTCGGTTAAATGGTTATAAGTTCCAAGTTTAATTTCCATGTTGAAGAAAATGTTATTCCATACTTTACATTAAAAAACATAGCTTTATTACCATGGCTCCTCGTGTTCTTCCTGTCCTAGTCGTCAGGTATTTGAAGACAGCAAAATAGGTAAGTGATAAATTAATGATCATTTGCTTCAAACGGTTAACTGAGAAAAGTTCGAGATTATGTGTAAAACCACGTCATAGCCTACATAAACTTAGACACTAGTTATGAAATGTGGAAGACACGAAAGAAAACATGGGATTTAATAAGATCCTCCATAAACGGTACATCTATGTTGTTTACCTCTCTAGCCATCGTATTTTTATTGGTTTCCAATCAAAACACAATTTTCACAAAAATAAATTAATACTAAAAAGTGACAATTAAATTGACTACTTCCTGTTTTTAGCGTCGGTAAAAACCTCAGAGTGATGTTAACCCAGTTGAAACCAGACCATTAGACTGCCATGGCGCCGTCATCGCAACAACATCCATAAAAGAACAGGTTTCCAAAATCATTCCGACACTCAATTCTACGATCCCAAAATATTATGTAGGAAGTTTCAAACTGGTAGCACATGCATGTAAAAGGTAAAAACAGAAGGTAAATTTTGAACAGTACTCAAATCCTCATAATTATTATTTATTAGCTGAAGCATATAATTACATAATCATAGCTTTATTTATTTTTAAACTTCCTTTAAACGCCGCTTTAAGAAAGAAACAAGACAGATCAAATTTTCCTTTCTCTAATAGTTATGTATGTGTAAAACTCAGCTCAATAAATTTCCCTCGTATTTTTACCGATACAACTATAATTATTGCTCCTGAAATTGCCTCGGGTACTGTATAATCAAAGTACCTAAATTTTTTCTATTAATTACGTTCTTGTTTTTAACCCATAATCTTAATTTCCCATAACTAAAAGACATTTAAATACGTTATTTTCTGGGTAAGTTATAATTTTTGACTTTAGTATTATAATATGACTAGTTATATTCTTTTCTACCTATAGGTATCGTAGCCTATATTAAAGTGTGAGTTCGTGAGGGCCTTCTGAACTTAATTTCGTCGTGACGCACATTTGTCAACGGTTGCACACAATTATTATAATAACATAGACAATAAATAATGTCGGCTTACGTCTATCATTAGCATTTTTATTAAATATTGATTAAAATATTATGATTTAGACGAGTTTCCTCTTGTTTTGGAAACTCAACACATTTCGTGTGTTAAATTTTTAATTTATAGTGTAGTTCGCATTAAATTGGTTAAGTTACTTCGTACTTCTACTAAAGTTTTACACGATTTATTAATTATTGGGAAATATGCAAGTGATTAGGTACTTAGGTGTGTTTGAAAGTTTTGATTTCATCATTTCCTGTGGCAAGCGTGTTTGTCCAGTTGGGAAAATAGATGGATTTAATGGCTACTGGGATTATTATTCTTATCTTGATTAATTAATAGGTAAATGAGATGCAACATTTAATAAATGGCAAAGGTTTGTCTGGAAATATTGTGCAACAAACCCGATGTAGTTTTACACCTAACATCTTATTTTTACCAAAAATTTCAATGGCATAATATTATTAAAGATATTAAAATAGCATTAATAGCAGTGTGAAAAATGGCGTATTCGTCTTTAAAATAGCATGTCTATTTTTGTCCTTTTAAATATTATTTTTAGGATTTTCAAGGTGGTTGAGTAATATACTTTTGGATTTACTATAAAATATGTAAATTACTTTATTGTTTAATGTCAAAGGAGTAAGCAGAAGTGTTTCCTTGTAAAACAAATTTTTTATCGATGATACTAAGAACTTCCGCACAGAAAACTCACTTTACCTAACCCAGGAATCCAACTCAGCAGCCACTTTTGCAACCACTAAAACAATATCTTATATCACATACTTCTTTTAAATTCGGATATCTGCACTAAGTAATTAATAGTTTATAATGTGCATATTTACAACGCACTCTTCCGTTGCCTCTGAGAGGTCACAGCAAATTAGGCAGAATAAATGATATTTTTTTTAGAATATCCTTCTGTTTCCCAATCTATGATGATCTCACACGTGTGTCGTAGTAACAATAAGTGCCGATGATTCTGCAGACGGTACATGTGACCTAGAATTTTTATATCACTGATATTTGTGGCGATCGTACGTGAATGTAAAGAGTAGAATGGGGTGAAATGTATACTGTTTTTTTTAAATTTATTTCTGAAACTTTAAATTGTCAGCATGATTGGCGCAGTAGTAAACAGACAAGCTTTTGGTCACGTTCACAGGTTCGATTCCCACGCGTATAACTTTTTGTATGGTCTCCAGACGTTTCGGGGTATGTGTGCATGCGAGAGTTGTGCTTCCCCACTACGCTTTAGGCAACTTTCCCACATTAGGATTTTTTTCCAAATCGTGATCCGACCCACGACATGGCAAAAAAATTGAATGTGGGGAAAGTAGAAAAAATATTTAATAAGATCGTATGCCTTATCTAATTTATCCAAGTTGGTACTAGTCGTACAAGTGTACTTGTCGTCCCTATAAAAAAATTAATATAAGAATTAATGTAGGCGCTAACTCTAAAAAAACAAGACTTGTAAAATATCTTTATTAGATGTATGTACATATTTACAAAAAATAATATATATCTCTTTATTAATTTATTAAAAAAATAAACGTACTTATTTTGCAATGATTAATGGTAAAACAAATCATAGAGAAAACATAGAGAGACAATCTAAGGCTGTGTTTACTATTGTACTGTCTCAGTAATGACCTATGCCGAAATTATTAAGACACTCATATACTTAACTGTAGTTCTATTACTTGATAACTTAGAGAAATGATAATTAGACTGGTAAATCAAAGGTCACATGTTCGAATCCAAGATCTACGGACAGTTTAAATGTTGACACTAGGTTGTTCACCAACTATACGATTAGAAGAACGAGAATAACAATTATCCCTGAACAAAAAAAAAAACATAATGACATTAACAATTTTTTCGGTTCTACTCTCAGCGCCATGTTAAAAGTAGTTTACATCCAGAAAGTAAGAAAAGGTCTAGAAAATCTTCGAAAACACTTGAAATTTAAACAATAAAGGCAATAACATTAAGCTGTCTTACTGTTTCCCTTTTGGACAGAATTCAAGATTAAATAATATAGTCAGCAACAAAAGAGCTACAGTACCTATAGTATTTAGTTATTAATAATCCATCGGAGTACATCGAACTGTTTGCAACATGTGCGAATGGAATTAAAAATATGTAATAAACCGCCATTGTTTTTTTAACACAAACCACACCCTTTATTCTCAGTCGTTTAATTTTATACAGACAATAAAACAGAACAATGCAAATCAACGCAACAAAACAATTAGTAATTATAATATTTCCACACATCACAGTTAATTTAACATGAAACAGGCTATCATAGTAAAATCCTGTTTCTTTGAATGTGGTTTCTTGGGCGTCATCAGACACTCCAGGATTTGTGCAGGCGGACTACAGTAACAGTTAGCCTGCACAGATAATTCAGTGTGTCGAAGCGCTGTGCGCGGCCGTCTCGGGCCTGGCGCTGGTCGGGCAGTGAACCACGCATGTCTCCCGCTTGGACTGCGTCCACGGCTCACGGTGGCCGGAGATCGGTAAGTGCCCTCCGGCGCCTGGCTCGCCTTCTTCGGGAGGGGTTAACTAGCTTCGCTCTCCACTTCTTTCGCCTCCTTAAAAAAAGTATAACATCAAAGGTATATGTTAATATACACCATACAAAGGCCAGAACTTAGGTGCACGGTTACAACAATTTCCAGTAAGTTTCTAGGTAGAAGAACCTGCCAGAAACTCCATGGTTACTCTTTTGAACTTTTACACTTTCTGTAAATAGATTTTCTTCGCGAGCATCACCTCCTCGCAGAAGGTGGCAACTGTTCTCCATGCGCTCACACTCCAGACCATGTTATCTAATCACAGCCGGAAGCGAGAGATGGCCCGTTCCTACTGCCCCGATGAGATCATGGCGCTGCTCGGCCTAAGCTGGGCATACCTCCAGCAGGTGCATGTCACGAGTTATACCTCTTTCTGTTGCAATCATCCATAACCGACTCCCCCTAATTATGCTTGTTTTCCACCTCATCCGTACAAAAACGCCTCTGATACTAACTTCCCTCTGCCACCCTCTCATTCAGATCCATCCATTCGAATTCTAGTCCACACTAATTTCAGCTGTCATCTGTAACATACGTAAATCCACCCACTTTAGTTTTCAGGTCATAAGTTTTAATCTTTTTAGCATGAAACGACTAGTGTCTGCCTGTGTGTCTGAATGTCTGGTTCTAATGAGATTGGCGACACAAATTCCTGCGATTTCTTATGTTACGTAAACGAGACATGGTTAGTTGTTTTTTTAATTGAATGAATTATGGATGTGCGTAGTGGTGTTTATATTTTTCGTCTTATCTCTAATATCTGGTGAACGCAAGTGTCGATTGCTTACAAGATGTCCTGTGCAGAATTTGCTCAGTTGAATTGCAATTACATTTAGAAAGTAAGAAGTCCTGTGCAGTAATAGCGCATTTGACTTGCAATTACATTTAGAAAGTAAGAAGTCCTGTGCAGTAATTGCGCAGTTGACTTGCAATTACATTCAGAAAGAAAGAAAGAAAGAGAAATAATGTATTTGATCACAGTACCACGAGACATACAACTATAGTTTTAACACAAAAATAACATGAAGATAGTTATTATTATAAGTACAATAACGTAAGGAACGTTAATATTATAGTTAGATAAATAAAAACAAACATATCATTAACGAGTCAGATTGCATTGCCAATCATGAAGTATGTCGTCCCATGGCTGAACCAAATGGGTCACCAGATCAGCTTCATGTCAAGCACAAGTGCCTGACGCTGGTTTTCACCTGGTGCCCTTGTGCTCCACGGATTTCAGTTAGACTACTAGTATTGTTCTGTGTATAAGTATAGTACGTATGTAGTATAGTGGTAGTGTATATTGTACATATGTGTATCATATCCATATTATAAATTCATTTCATTTGCCATAAATAGCGCCATATCCTCTTAAAAGTAAAATCCTGTGCCGCCTCCTCGACTTCTAAGATCGACGCAATGTATATGTTCAGTATGTCAAAATAAAATTTATTCGAATATGAAGTTAGCTCCGTATTAGTTCGCTAATTGTTATTGAGTTTTCCTATCAGGAAAATCTTAGAAGCTAGCTATGGCAATGGGCTTCTTACATAAGTAAAAAGCGGGTGTACAATTGTAGGTACATATCTGCTTAGCCCTTTGAGGATACAGCGTGATGTATATGTATGTTTCGCTTAAAACAGTTCGTACCTATCCCGATAAAGTGCATTCCCACAGTAGAGTCAAAATAGACGAGTATTTAATTTATTTCCGCAATAAATTAAACTGACTGGCGCTTTGACTGACCTCTGAGCTTGTATCGGCATTTCTTCTCAGAGCTAGTCAGATAGGAAATGCCGACGCCATTTAGCTTTAAAATTTGTGTGACTTGTAAAAGTGTCTATAACAGATGTATTTACAGAAATAAATATCATTTATCATTTGGAATTGCCTTCCTAGCCTTTTCCCAATAACATTAGGGTCGGCTTCCAGTCAAACCGGATGCAGCTTAATACCAGTGTTCTACATGGAGCGACTGCATATCTGACCTCCACAATCCAGTAATTGGGTAACACGATATTTCGTGGTATGATTCTCGTGGTATAGTGAGAGAAGTAACGGCTGTCATAGATCTTAATTTGATAACCGGGACCGACAGGGTCTCGGTATGAAACGATAGTCACTCATCCACAGACTGACCGCGGCAAGCGCAGCTTAACCTCGATCGATCGATTTGTGCTGTTTTTACTTAGCCACGAGCCCCCATTTATCATTTGGAATTGTCGACCCAATTTTCCTGATGTCATATTCCAAAAAGTATATTCCTTTGACAAAGGGTTTAACAACAAGATTTCGGTTGCCATGTTCAAATCGAACTAGTAAATTGTACACGTCGTTTTACCGGAAGAGGGTGAAATATTTTGACGCCGAAATTTTACAACTATGCCTTATATTGTAAAGTTAGATATTTTTGTAGGTTTTATCTAATACCGTTATAAGAGCAATTCTTGTATATATATAATCTGAATCTCGGAAACGGCTCCAACGATTTTCATGAATTTTTGTATGCAGGGGATTTCGGGGGCGATAAATCGATGTAGCTAGGTTTCATTTTTATAAAACACTACATCGAGGTACTGTTTATAAATAATGAACATGTTGAATTTTTGTATTAACTATAATGTAACTTTGGTATAAAAAATTCTAAATTTGAATCTACGTTCATGATACCTACAGCTCGTGAATGCAACTCCGTGCCGTCTTCAGTGTTTCCTGATAAATACAAGCTAGACATATTCAAGCCTAGAAAGATTTCTTGTCTACGTGCTCCATCCTCGACCACATCGCTGCGTACCAGCAGGCGACTTGGTAGTGAAACGTAGATCCATTTTCGATAAAAATAAATAAATAATATACCTATACACAAATAACTTGGTACCTGCATCAAAGATAAATGTTTGACCATGATTACTTCCGTATAAGATTACAAACGAAAACTGCTCGCTAAAGAAAAATATAGGCCATAAGCACGGATCTGAAAAAAATACGGATGTAACCTTGCCTTGTCATAAGTGAAGCATAGATTACGCACACAAACACGCAGCGTACCGGCGCCGAGTGCATGACTTTTAAATATTTGTATGCGTTTAGCTCGTGTATGACAAGCGAAGTTAGATGACTAGGCATGCTTCTCACATGTCGTACGCAAAGCTCCGTTCGTATTTTTTAAGGTCCGTGGCCTTAAGGTCCATAATATAATAAGCATACTACTCACTTGAACACCAAAGCTAATAAGACCCTCACACACAACACTTAAAATTTTACTCCGAAAACGTCCTTAAAATTCTTTCCGTTTATTAAAAAAAAACACGAAACCAATAGCATTCTCTCAACGCGACACGTCCCGACAAGTTGTAAAAAAGGAAATTGTAAAAAAAAAACATTAAAAAGAAACTTCGTTAAAGTTTATTTGAATTCTCGTTAAAGTCCTGCTGGCTGAATCTGTAGGTTTAATGAGGTCAATTGGAGCTGCTTAGCATATTTCACTAATTAAAGATACGGAATACTTTTCTAGAGGTGGGGGGAGAGGTTCCACTCGCGATTAGGATAACTGCACACTGAAAGCAAAACAGGATTTAACTAAGCGTTATATTTAAATTAAATAAAGTGTGGATATTTGTATCTACTTTTTAAACATTTTCAATACAGTCAACAAAGCTTTGTTAGATAGATTGAATCGAATGCCACATTTTGGCCTAGATTTTATGATGTCGTGCACTAAAGGACTGGAATGATGACGTAAGGTAACGCAAATAATATTTTCGGTTATGTATTTATTTTAGAACAAATAATTGTTAACAAAAGTATTCTATAAACCGATTCAAGTTCTGTAAAAGAACATTTGAATGTATAATATTTTTTTTTGTATAAAGACTTTCGTTTTCTTTCGTACGAAAACGCAAGTTTTTATAAAAAAAAAGAGATGATGGCCACATTATTAGTAAAAGAAATAGAATACGTAACTTTTACGCTGAAACTAGTATATAACTAAAATAAATCAATTACAGGTGCAAGATGTATATAGGATCTAAATATCTCTGAATTAAAAGCGTAGCGACCTGCCCGAACTAAGCTTACCCAATCTAAATCAATTCAGGCGTTTAGAAGTTACTAGCTGACCCGGCAAACGTTGTTTTGCCATACAAATAATTTCCACCTGTAGACATCTGGCGGGGATAACTAATTAAATGACGATTGATCAGTTTTCGACCGGAGAGGAAAAATGATTAAATTACTAAAATGGCTATTAAAAAATAAGGGTTGATCGTAGAAGGGTGAAAATTGAGGATTGTATGTATTTTTGTATGCTGTATCATAAAAAAATAGAAATTAAAAATATTGTCTAAAAAATCAAAAATAAAATTTAGGGGTGGACTACCCCTAACATTTAGGGGGATGAAAAATAAATGTTGGCCGATTCTCATAGATACCGGATAAGCACAAAAAATTTCATCAAAATCGGTCAAGCCGTTTCGGAGGAGTA
Organism: Xylocampa areola; assembly: GCA_935421205.1. Lineage (NCBI taxonomy): Eukaryota > Metazoa > Arthropoda > Insecta > Lepidoptera > Noctuidae > Xylocampa > Xylocampa areola. Next base: position 883,628 of record OW285215.1, read on the forward strand.
TGGCAACGAAAACTGTGACACGAGAATTTTATATATTAGAAGGTGTAATAAAGAAACACACAAACATACTTACATAAAAACATACATATATGAACCCTAAAAACATAACACTCCTTTTTTGGGCAGTCGTGTAATAATTTAAAAAACGAGCATTTGTTTCGCATAAATATTTGGTAAGAACAAATTACCATAGCTAAAAAGCGTTTTATAGCATAGCATCGCGGATTTAACATTAAACATAATGCCGTCAGTAAAAACTTCAAGTTGTTGACGTTTTAAAGCTATTTAAGAGGCATATTAAATTAGCATAGCGGGAGGCTCAGGAGGGCATTTACAAAATGGCCACCGTTCCTCTAAGGGAGCCATCGCGGAAGAATATGATTACATAAATCCGCTGTAAGTGGACGCCAATTATTTGGCATTATCCGTTTAATATCATTTGCAGGGCTCTTTTCCAGGAAATTTCAGTAAATATTCCGAAGATCAGAGGGCTCCTTGAGAGGAAACTGTGATACCGTAAGGAGGTTTGTATTTTTAGAGGTACGTAAACAGGTAAAACGTATTGCCTTATTTACTTTGTTTGCTTTATATAGATGTTGAGTTTCCTATGTTAAACATAACATAACATCACGATTGTATTACCGACGGGGTAGGCAGAGGTGTACGTATTGTACACGTACATTTCACAAATTAATGTTGTTGTTAAGTCTCATGTGGGTGGTGAGCCTATTGCCATCTACCGGGCTCAATTCCGAACTCCGGCCTGAAACTGAGAATTTCCTTACAGGAAACCCAACAACATTTTGCAATATACAATACAATTCGCAAGGCACGTGGTTTTTTTTGTGGAAAATGGGTCTACATTTGGCCACCAACTCGCCTGATGCTAAGCGACGGTGTGGCCGAGGATGGAGCACGTAGATCCAGAAGAAATCTATTCACTCCAAGTAGAGTAGATAGATTTGGGGAGAACGATAGTTGGGGAGTCGATGCAACTGCCCAGACCCGTCTCCCACAACGGTTGCACCGGACTACATCCCGAAACACGACTAGGTCGCTTCACGGTATGGCTTCGTCCGATGGGTGGTAACGTGTAGGGATTCCATTTTAAGGGTGTACTCCTACGGACGCGGGCAACTCAGCCCCTAGGTACATAGGTAACTAGACTACTAGTTAGTCGAGTGGTCCCAAGCGCGACTGCTGATCCTAAATGAGGGCTTGGGTTCGATTCCCAGGTCGGCAAAAGTGTTATAGGGATTTTCTGTTACGAAATTCTCAATAGAAGCTTGGAGTTTGGATTGTGGTAGATGGCAATAGGCTCATTAACTATTACATGGGAATAATAATAACAGCACTGGTGAATTGTATACATCTCTGCCTACCCCGTCCGGTAATACAGGCGTGATGTTATGTATGTATGTACACTTTCCAATTGTACGAGATGTGATTTAAGAATCTGATGCGTTTATCATAATCCAAATGTCTCTGTTTTAATTTTACTACGTAACTTTGTTTAATTTTATTATTTAAATCATAATATATTAACAATCCATTTTGTTGGTAGTTTCTTACGCTAGATTAGTAATTTATTTAATTATTTATTATTATATTCAATTCGGTTCATATTTGTTATTAAATTTGTCATTATTAGCAGTCATGTGCACTTTATTCCAATGCCTTACAATTGGACATTCAAAACTTTCCAATAACGTAGTCAGATGGCCGTAAGAGCTCTCCCGGACCCAGTAACTATAACTACGTATTTAAAAACATCAAAACACATTATACTTATAATAATAATTGCTTTACTGCTTCAAGAATAACCCATAATTTATAACACACACACATACAATAACTTAATTACCTACATGCACGAAAATTAGCACCTATGTGCTTCTGAGGGCCCAAAGCAACTTAACTCAATATCCGTACTATTCATAATATAAATTTGAAAATCTGTCCGTCTGTTTGTTGCTTCTTAGTTCCGTAACTACTGAACCGATTTTAACAAAATTTTGCACAGACTATAAACACGAACCAGAGAAGGACATAATTATCATACATAGTCCGACTTCACCCACGAAACCATGGTGGTAGATGCGAGTTTTCACTGCTTGCGTATGTGCATATAGTCGTATATTTGCGGACGGACGGTGCACAGGTAATTGCATGACTACCCTCAATATTGTGGAAGTAGCTATATATTGTATTTATTTGCATCCATTTTAATAGACTTCCGCAATGTAACATCAGAATCTATTGATTAAAATAAACATTTTTATAATGTGATATGCTGTATTCTTTATTTTTATGTGAAATTTAAGTTTTCATCGTGAGCTGTGTTGAGAAAGTTTTACAAGATGGCGGTAATATCAGTTTGATATATTAGCTTTTTGGCGGTCAACCCACGCGGGCGAAATCGTGGCGAAACACTAGTTATTATAATAACTATATAAATAACACGGAAAAGGAAGACATTAAGCCCTTCATGTAAACAATTGTTGAGGTCGAGTGCACACTGACAAGGGCCCGGGACCTTGAGGCCCTCGCACCTCAAACAATGTGTACAAGGCTTTATAGCTACTAGCACTATGCGGTTTAGTGGTTTCGGTATAAAAAGTTCTATTTTTTGTGAACATGTTCTATTTGTTAAAGGTACTTAGTTCTATTTTAAATAGGTTATTAAATATCAAGGGCATATGTATTTTTTTTAAGGTTTTTATCTACTCTTGCTGCCTTTTTGGTCGCAACGGCGACTGCTTAGAGTGAAGTCTTGGGTCGATTCCCGGTCGGGTTGTGCTGTTAGGGGTGGAGTGTTCGCCCCATTAAGAATTGTGGCTGGTGAATTGTAATAGGCTCACCACCAAATAAAGGGGCTTTATAAAGGCATTGGTGAAATTTAGATGTTTACCTGTGTGCACCGCTGCCTATCCCATCGGGGAATACTAGCGTACACTGCCTCGTTGATCCACTGGTACCAAGGGCGACTGCTAAGCAGGAGGTCTCGGGTTCGATTCCCATATCAGGCAAAGCATTGTTGAGTTTTTCTGTTCAGAAATTCTCTGTAGCAACCCGGGGTTTGGAATGATGCCCAGTACATGACATGGGACCTAATAACGGCATTGGTGAAATGTGGGTGTACAACTGTGTACAATTCTGCCTACCCCTACGGGAACGTAGGCGTGATTCTATGCAAGTAAAATTATATATTTATCTGACCCAACATTGCCTTCTACATAATACATAACACACATAAGACCAGCGCACACAACCTGTACGCCCACGTGTTTACATAAGACACGGCGCACATTAATTGCTTGCTTTCAGGCGAGCGCGATTTATAGCTCAATAAACGCATTGCATAGTCGCACTGTTGAAATAAGCTTATGGGGATGAGATATGTGACAGAGAACCGAGAGTATTTAGAAAATGTCTGCGGAAAATGTATGTTGGGACTTTTGAATTTTTGTAGAAGGAAAAATGCGTTTGTTGTTACGGAACCCTAAAAAAATCAACAAGAAACTTCAAAAGGAAAAGGGAGCCCTTATTTCTCACATCGCTGTCCGTCTGTCTGTCTATCAAGACCCTTTTTCTCGGAAACACGTGGTGGTGTCGAGTTGAAATTAATATCAAATACATAGGTCTACGATCACTTGGAGCTGTAAAAAAAACAGGCTTTTAATGCAATGAAAAGATACGATAATTTATCCTCTATATTTTGACTTTTGCCGGTAAATCAAAACCTACGAGGGTCTTTTCGTTAACCTAGAATTATAAAATTTTAATCAGCACAAGTAAAGGAAAGACACCGTAAAATCGTTAATTTGTAGTTATATCTCATAAAAAGATTAAAATTAATTTAAAAAATAAAAAGCACGCCTGCCTTTTTTATATATTGCTAGACGGGTATGTTACCCGGGACAATGTAAGGATCCTAATGATACCTCATACATCGAAATGGGTCCAGGCATTTAGAAGTTATTGTGGAATAAAGAAACTCACACACATACTTATGTACATACATACATGAACGCTAAAAACATAACACTCCTTTTTTGTGCAGTCGTGTAAAAAAAACAAAATTAGGTACATACTTAAATTTTCAGTTAGATTATTTATCGACTTTGTCGTATATCGTAGTTTCTCCTTCAATTTGACTTTTCTTTTAATCGTTAGGGTCATATTCGATGCTATCATGGTTAATGAACTTCGTTAATGTTAATTATACGGAACCCTCGGTGCGCGAGTCGTACTCGCACTTGTCCGGATTTGTTTATTATTATATTTCATGACATCTTACTGGTTTTTATATTAAATGGAAAAAGAATACGGTCGTGAGCAGGATTCGAGCCTGTGCCTCCGGATAAATACTCCAGGCGCTCCGACTGCGACGCCATCTCGACCTCTGCTCACCACCGCGAATTCTTCATCCATATTTTTACACGTCTTTTGGCGAAGTCATTGCTATCTATGCAGTTAATTCAATGTCGTTAAGATGCAATTACCTTAACATTTAAAGATAAATAATATTAAATGGAAAAATATCGTATTCTTTTTCCATTTCATACAATAACTTTAGAGTTCGCTAAGCATTCGTGAATGCTTTTCAAAGATTTATCTTTAATCTTACTGGTTCCTTCTCACATAATCTAACGATTTGCAAAGGGCAGAGTATTTTGACGATCTAACCGTACCTAATAGTATTAGACAACCTTGCAGGTCGTGATTACGTGTCGGTAGATCAATAATCTACCGACACTTAACAATCAATAGCGTAGGATTTTATATTTACCAATATTTACATCCAAACCGCAGACTACTACTAAGCATTTCCTAACAGAAAAACACTTATATATTTGCCCGACCTGGGAATCGAACCCAGGACCTTACCTCAGCAAATAAAATTTTAATACTAGTAATCTAAAACTATTTACATAACATTATATCTTAAAACTAGAAGCACTTATTTGTCTGCTTACCGTTTACAATATAACAGAGGAAAGCCGCCGACTATCAGCGCCGCTATCAAACATTGATAACAGCGTTATATCTTGGGTAATGCGGGTATTGCAACAAAATACGTGGCCAGTATAAGTACATAGATATTATTTATGCAGAATTTTTGAAATGGGCGTGTATTGCCAAATCTGAAACTTTATAAAATAGCGAAAAGTACTCAAAGAAATGTCGGGCCCGATTTTGATGAAAACATACAACAGCATCACAGTTTTTTTCTTATCAATGTTTCTGGCCAAGAATCAAACCGGTTTTTTAGACCATCCGCTAGTCTTGCTAAGAGGGATCAAATTCTGGAAAATAATTACATAGGTACGGTAAACTAAACGAAAATGCAGAATGTTAATAAACTGCAGATAAATGTTTGAGAAGCACTAAGGCATGCTTAGCGAACTCTTAAGTTATAATTCGTCACCAAAAGACGTATTAAAATGTGGAAGAAGAATTCGCGGTAGTGAGTAGACCGTAGTAGAGGTCGAGATGGCTCAGCGGTCAGAGCGCCTGAGTATTTATCCGCGAGGTGCAAGTTCGAATCCTGCTCATGATCGAATCCTTTTACAACAACAAAAAATTATAACTTTAATAAACTGATTAAAATTCGAAATTATGCTCAATGTTTTTTTAATTCCAATTCCAAACACCTGCAGCACCATCAGCTACACCATTCACAATAAAATAAATCATTCTAAATAAAATAAATGTCTCCTAGCGTTTGTAGGCTAACAGTAAAAGAAAAAATCTAGTTAACTATTGAAAGAAAATGTATATTGTTAAAAATGGTCTCTTTTCTTAAGTTTACCATATGCCATTACTTCCCAATAGTTCATATTTATTAGCGAGACTATCGAATGGTGTAATAAAACATGGCGTGTTGTGTTTTCCAAAATCAACGGTTTCGATTCGTGGCGGAAAATATTGTTTTTTTTTTTAATAAATCGATGCTGTTTTAGTTATAATCAAAATCGGGGTTGATTGAGACATCATTGAGTATTTTTTTTTTTATTTCTTATGGTTTCAGGCTTGGCCATCCACGCCCACTTGAAAAATTCACTCGTTAAATCAAGTATTTTTTTTTTCTGCCTAGCCTTTTCCCAATTACATTGAGGTCGGCTTCCAGTCAAACCGGATGCAGCTTAATACCAGTATTTTACATGGAGCGACTGCCTATCTGACCTCCACAACCCAGTAACTGGGTAATACGATATCCCGTGGTATGACTGGTTGTCAGACTTTCAGGCCGCTGACTACCCGTAACAGCTGTCATAGATCTTAATTTGACAACCGGGACCAACGGCTTAACGTGCTCTCCGAGGCACGGAGGGGTCTCGGTATGAAATGATGGTCACCCATCCACGGACCGACCGCGGCAAGCGCAGCTTAACCTTGATCGATCGATCTGTGCGGCTGTACTTAGCCACGAGCCCCGTTATATCAAGTATACAGGCTGGTAAATAAAATAGTTGAAACATGTTACTGATGAAACTAACTAAAAACTAATTAACTTTTAAACGTGACCACGATCAGTGCAACTTAGTCGAAACGTCAAGCGATTCAAAGGTATTAATTGCGCGTTAATTCTTGCTAGTTAAACATATGATAAAAACTTTTATTTATTATTGAAAAAAATTACAGATAATTATGTTCTACCAATGAATCTAAAAACCTATTCTTAAGAAACATTAGAATTCCGATATAAAAATGTATTTACTGGAGCTATAGTTATTGCACAGGAACTCAACATTATTTCGAACGAAGCCGAAGTCGTGGGCCCAGCTAATAATCACACAAATTCGATCAATACTTCGTACATAATCCCTTTCGAATTCCGCTCAATGTAAACATCATTAAACAAATGACCTTACTACATTTACCATGCACACTTTGACACAATAATCAACTCATTATTTTTTCCATATTAATGTTATCGTAGCTACGTCAAAGTTCGCTGTTTTGCGTAAGAACCCATAAAAGTCATAATCGTCATAAACATTATAGAATTATGTTCAAATTATACCATAGCGGGCCATGGGCCAATACACCATAACACCATAACGGGCGCACCATTGCATAATTTGTTACAATTTTTTATAACAACCTGTCCGTATATATTATGTAAAGATTTATGCTTTGATATAATTATCTACGATGATATTACAACAAAGGGTTGAGCAGAGTTGTACCTACTCTTGTTCGTTCGCATTTCGCCGATGCTGTTATTAAGTCCCATGCAATAGATAGGTGGTGAGCCTATTGCCATCTACCGGGCACAGTTCCACGCTCCGGGCTGCTATCGAATAAAAAAAAAACAATAATACTTTGCCTGACCCGGGAATCGAACCCAGTACCAGCAGCTCAGCATGCTCAACAGTCGCGCTTGGGACCACTAGACCAACGAGGCAGGCCAGAGTATTTATTGACCTCATCACATAAAAAAAGTGATTTACAAATTTTTTATCTTGTTAAAGATAAATCTTTGAGAAGCATTAACGTATGCTTAGCGAACTCTACACCTATTATATTAAATAGAAAAAGAATAAGGTCGTGAGCAGGATTCGAACCTACGCCTTCCGGATAAATACTCCAGGCGCTCTGACCACTAAACGACGACCGTAGGTATTCTTCTTCCATTTAATATTATAACTTTTCATCCTGTTGCTCATTAGAAGTACAGAGAATGGTTTTGCCACCGATAAGTAATTAACGGAACTATATTACTCATAAATTGTTTTTCTAGTAAACCACATCGGGCGACATCGTACGACAAAATACTTGTTACAGAGGCATTAGTCAGGTTTTTGTTGTCATTCGTCAATCACGATGTTGCTCGGAGTATTTAACCCTAGGAAGCTTAAGAAATGTCTTACTGGTTGATTTACAGCTGCTATATATTCCTCCCGACCGTATTTCGGTCACAGCAGCCTATCTCCGAGGTGATTAGCCAAGTACGCAAGAGATATTATAGTGCACAAGTGTATGCGCAAACACAGGTGCACTAGCTCTTCCTTCACTCTCATAGTCGGATGGGTCGGCAATTCGATACGACCGGAGAGAGATCAGGCCCAGGGCCGACAGCTTTATGTGCTCTCCGAAGCACGGGGGTGTCACACCACTAACTTTCTGACTCCGGGCTGCTACTGAGAATTTCCTAACTGAAAAACCCACTAACATTTTTGCCCCACTGGGAATCGAACCCAGGACCAAACGCTCAGCAGCCGCGCTTGCGACCACTAGACCAAGGCACAACTGTTACTGGTAGGTTAAATACTAAGTGAAGTTAGGAAATTCTCCGCAGCAGGTTGGTATGGCAATTGCTACTGTCCGGGTTCTAACTTTAATATAAACATAATTTTTTTAAATATTGTATATGACACCATTTTTAGTAAGTATACGAAATGATAAATGATTTCATTTTTAGTAAGTATACGAAATGATAAATGATTTTATTTCTGTAAATAAATCTTTTGAAGACACTTTTACAAGTCATTTTTATAAAATAGGTGGCGCCGGCGTTTCCTATCCGAGTATCTCAAAAGAGAGAAGAAACGCCGAAACAAACTCGGAGGTCAACATCTCTTTTAAAGTCCAGACATAATAATAAATATCTATGTGAGTGTAACCATGCAGGGATCGTCTGGAATGGCCTTTTGAGAAAAACCCGAGACACTTGTCAAATATTATTAAAATATTCATTTCATTAAAGAACCACAATCAAAAATGTTAAATAAGTATTTGTAATGAGAATTCACAAAGTGACACGCACGCACAGCTGCCAAATCTATCCATTCTACGAGTAAGTAAATTTATTCTAGATATACGTGCCCCATCCTCGGCCACACCATCGCTTACCATCAGGCGAGTGGTGGTAAAAGTAGATCCATTTTGGATAAAACAAACAAAAACAGTTATGACCCGTCTGATGGTAAACTGTGAATCCTGGAATCGTGTTACTTTAAGGTTAGGATAAGACGATGTGGTTATAATTTGTAGAAATCCGGTAAGTACGTGTGTTACTATGTAAAAAAAAACCTTGACCCTAGCCGGACAGATGAAGTTTTTCTATTCTCATCATCCCGCTGCCCTTATCCCAATTTATTTAGGATCGGCGCAGCATGTATGCGTCTTCAACTTTCTAATTGTTTTTGAAATGACATGCTGCTACAGTTTTGGCAATGTTTTATGGCCAGCCGCCTGCCTGATGGTTTTCTACTCTACGACTACGTAATTATTATTATATTTCTATACATAATATTTATCGAAATACCACCAAAGAAGGTAGGTAGAACCAAAGTTCATATAATACCGCTAAGGCGCCGTGCACACGTACCGCCAAACATAAGGGCACGGGCACACAGGCTCGAATTACACAATGAATGCATAAAGTTTGTTTGCAGCTCCGAGGTCGAGGCACCTTCGTCAAAGATTAATGTGCAGATGCGATGCTAGATTGTAACTATTATTGTATGAAATATTACAGTTATTACGATTGACAGAAGATATTCACTTATATTGTAAAGTTGTAGCGATTGTTGTGATGAGGAAAATGGCTTCCGCAGTTAATTAATGGATGTTGTTATATGAAAGGTGTGGCGCGGTAATATCTAATTCTGCTAACAATAGTAAAGTTTATCAAGTAATAATACCTGTCGAATGACGTTGAATATTGATAAATACTTAAAGAATTTACTTCTTCTTTTATTCAGAAAAACACAAGCCTAAGGTATCGCACAGGGTTTTTAAGAAAGTTAAAATCGCTCTGTATTTTTATAAGGTCCTAATTTATTACGTAATTTCGTTTTAAGCGGTCAATGTGTAAGTGATGAATGAATCCTTCATTTGAGCTATAATTAAAATTTTAACAATTTTATTTTTTTCTTGATGATCACCGATCAAGGAGCAGCTTTCGTCTTACTAGTACTATGTTAATTACAAATAATTTTTTATACCCATTTAATTGTTACCTTAAGTCAATATATTTGTCTTTCGTTCAAAGAAAATTACCTAATAAATTAGGACCTTATAATACTGTTAAGATACTATTTTTTAGAGTCTGTTCTGCATCATCGCCTAATTAGTCTATGGTAAGAGTTTATCCGAGGCAACACATTTACATACAGTTCGTAAGTATGTTTGTACAAATATACAAACACAGCCAACCTTGTAATAATTTTAGTAATTATTGGCGCCAACACGCCATGTTTGAGATATGACAAATAACATGTATTAAGCTAATCGGCAAATGTTTAAATAATTTGTACCAATATTTTGTAGATTTTGACCCACATTTGCATATGTCATTAGGTTTTAAGATGGTTTTTGTAGTGTACCTTTGTAGTAGCGTAACCTCGACATGTTTTTCTTCTCTAAATAAAAATTGAAAACATAAAGATAGGTACTTCAAAACCAATGTTCCTGTTTGGATATCATACTATGTTTTTACAAATACATCGACACTATATCCTTCAGATTTTTGGACTTAGATGTTCATAATTAACAATATTGCTAATAAATAACAACTGCCTCGTTGGTCTAGTGGTCCCAAACGCGACTGCTGAGCTGAGGTCTCGGGTTCGATCCCCGGGTCGGGCAGTGTTATTGAGTTTTTCTATTAAGAAATTCTCAGTAGCAGCCCGGAGTTTAGAATTGTACCCGCTTGATGGCAATAGGCTCACCACCTATTACATGGGACTTAATAACAGTATTGATGAAATGTGGGTGTACAACTAAGTACCCCTCTGCCTACCCCTTCGGGGAATACAGGCGTGATGCGATATTATGTTATGTAAAGTTTAATAAAAAAAGATAAAAAAAAAATTGTAACAAAAAACACATTCTCTCTCGCACACAACTGAAAAGAGACCACATAACAATCCAGCTATAAAAAAAAACAGTTAATCTAACAGTTTTCAACAGAAACCACAAAATTAATAAACATCATTAAAATAATATACGATGGTATTAACAATAACAGCCTATTATCATCAACAACACGTGGATTATTGAAGAAAATAAAAAATAATGCACTATCTGGCAATAGCTCAAAATGAACCCAACCTCGTCCCATTTAGTGATGGGACATTATATAAATAAACACATTTTGGTACGCGGAAGTACAAAAGACCAGTATAAAATGACCCACGAAGAAGAATTCAGTATTGTGATATAAAAGTCATGTTACATTGGTCTTATACCCGCGATGTGCCATCGTAAATAGTGTCTCAAAGACGTTATTTTGTGTGAAAATGTCGACGTTAGTTAGGCTTAGTTCAGGATACACAGAAATAATGTTAGTATTAATATTATGTACTGTTTATGCATTTGTTTATTCCTGTTTGTAATAAAATAGGTTTGTTGTGGTGTGTTTGTTGTAATAATGTCAACCTGGTAGGGCAGACTTGTTCATACATAGATAAGGGACACAACATGTCGACAGTTTCTCTAAGTACTCCGTTTTCATTGTCACCCACACTCACATTTATCTTATTGACATTCTTTAATAATAACGTCAGAAAAGGAGAGTCAACTCTTACATAAAATAAAACAACAGAGCACTGGGACCTCACTGGCACTGGCAAGCTCTGCAGCCCGCTGACTCATCAACACGACCGACCAGTGATGTAGCGACATCTACCACGCTACACGAATACTACGCGCATAACGCGCTGCATCGCGCAAGCAAAGATGGCGCCGAATCTGTATATATACAACCGCCCGACATTAACCGTCGGCCTATCCCGACGACGCTATGGGTTATAGCTTCGTCGGGATAGGCCGATGGTTAATGTCGTCTTTCAATAAAACAGTAGGGCCACCAGCACAGTACACAAAACCAGACCACCATCATTTCGGCCTCACCGTCGAGGCCCGTCGCGACGTCTCCGTAATTGTCCAGCCCGACCCTTGCTCGTGCCAGCCCACGCCGCTGAGCCTGTACCTTTAATTCGTCCCTAAATAATAATTATGTTTTAAATCCGATCCAGCCAGTCCCTTGCTGTCCTCCCACCAGCGACGCCCTAAGCCAAGGCTCGTCTCCCGCAGGGGGTGCCCTTAACATGTTGACGCTTAGTATATAAGTTGTATGCCCTGACTGAGGCCCCTAAGTTTCTTAAGGCAACCCCAGAAAAGTCCGGTTAAGCAGTCGACAACATCCTAGATTGACCTGCGAGATGCCCTTAAAAAAAACCGACGGGCCGTAGCCTGCCAGGCAATATCACCCGCCTGTTTGTAGGATCCTCCCTTTTTAATGGAGGAAACCATCTCCTCGTACCTCCATAAGGTGAACACATTAGTGGAGATGGACCAGGACATATGGAAGTTTAACAGAGTTATAACCGGTGGCGAGATGAACTCGCGTCGAGTTTATCTCGCCACCGGTTTTAACTCACTTTAACAAATAGCACACTAACATAATAAATCTAAAGAAATTGTTGGTACGCGATAATTTCTGAAACTACCAGTTTGAGTTGGAAACATTATTTTTGAATTGTATAGTCCAATTCCTGGCTACCTAACATCACGCTAAGATCCTAGGAGAAAAAACAAGAGTGAGTGAAACCGCGGGGTAAAGGTGGTAAAAAATAACCAACCCTGCTTCTGTTTCGAAGGGAAAGGCAAAGGTGTTTGTTTCTTTTTTAGTATCAAAAATTTATCTACGCTTGGCCACCAACTCGCCTAATGGTAAGCGACGGTGTGGTCGAGGATGGAGCACGTATATCCAGAAGAAATCTATTCACTCTTAAGTAGAGTGGATAGATTTGGGGAGAGCGATAGTTTGGGGAGTTGCAACTGCCCAGACCCGTCTCCCACAACGGTTGTACCGGACTATACCCCGAAACACGACTAGGTCGCTTCACGGTATGGCTTCGTCGGGTGGGTGGTAACCAGCCGCGGCCGAAGCCTCCCGCCAGAGTTGTGTTGCCTGTGCAGCACCACCCAGGGGCCACGTGTAGAGCGGGCCACTCAGCCCCAAAAAAATGTTATAAGTATATTCACGTTTAATCGTCGTTCTTAGTCCAATATTTAGGTGGTAAGTAACCCTATTCCCATCTTCTAGGCACAATTTTCTTAATACCGGCCGATGTCGTTATTAACTCCAATGTGTGCTGGTGATGAGCCTATCGCCATCTACCGGACAAAATTCCAAACCTACTATTAAGTTATATATTACTAGCTGGTTCCCGCGACTTCGTCTGCATGACAAAAGGTAGCCTATGTCCTTCTGCAAGGTCCAATCTATCTTTTTGCCAAATTTCATTTCGATCTGTTCAGCCGTTTAGTCAGTTTAGTCAGCCGTTAGTAACAGTAAACAAAGTTACTTTCGCATTTATAAACAAAACAACACGTGCTTTTGATGAGTTCACTAAATTAATATCGAGATTGTAAAATCAAACATCCTGTAGAAATATATACGTGCTTTAATAAAAAATAGAACAAAATTTTCTAATGAAAATTGGTATTACACTTAGTGCTATTTAAAATATAATAAAAATACCAGTTAATAACCTTTGAAGTCGCCGCCAAGAAAAACAACATCATATTTTACGAGAGACTAATTAATATCCGGATTATCGTCTCTCATTAATCAAGAAAATCCGTTATTATTAATAAATATTAATAATAATGTTCTATTACCGTGAATTATTAATATTACTGTGCTTTAAAACCTGCCTCATTGATCTCTTAGTCACAAGTGCGGCTGTTAAACTTGAGGTTCCAGGTTCGATTCCCAAGTCGGACAGTTTTATTGGATTACTCTATTAGAAAATTCTGAGTAGCAGTCCAGAGTTTGGAACTGTGCCCGGTTAACGGCTCACTACAATGACGACATTGATGAAATGTAGGTCTATATTCATGGAGACCTCTGCCTACCCCTTTGGATAATACAGTCGTGATGCTATGTTGTGTTCATTTGATTACTATTACTTATTTTACGTTGAACTTTCTAATTATTTGGAGTTGCTCCAAGAATCGAATGAAAAGCAGAATCATTTTAAAGTCAAACAATTAGTTTCATTTATATCATTCACAGACAACTGAAATGTCAACAAAGAATTGTCACGATTCAACATTTTGTTCAAACAACGAGAAATAAAAACTCCATAGTTACTTTATTTGTATAAAAAATATAACATAATATAACCAGCTCATAACCGCCCCACTGCACGGCAAATGCCTCTTCTCATACAGAGAAGACATGAGTATTGATCAACGCTAGCCCACTGAGGGTTGGCGATTTCAGACCATTAAATTCAGGTTTCCTCACGATGATTTTTTTTAACCGAATGTCTGTAATGTCTTAGATTAACTAACAAAGTACAATATGACATTGATATCGAAGAAAATAATATATGTATTGTTTTTTACAACTCAATCTAATAATATATTTACTAATAATTATTATAATAATCATACATATTATATGAGGTGGCAAACCCCACGTACAAACCAGAAAAATCCAGTTTCAACTTAAATTCATCTCGACCTTTACGAGTATCTAATATTTGTAGTAATACCAAACAATATGCTTATTTAAATACGTTATTGACTTATGAATTTACATATTTTATGAGATTTCGTATACCTAATATGAAATGACGACATAATATTTTAAAGATCAATAACGGGTTATTATAAAATGTTTTTCGATATTCTATAAACAGATTTTTATTAATAATTTCGATGACGACCTCTCGCTCCATTTAGAATGTGCAGGTATATTCAAATACAAATATTTTGTTAAAGTTATAAATTTTTGTAGAAAGAAAAATACGGTTGAGAGCAGGACTCGAACCTGTTTAAAGTTTGTTTGAAGCTGCCCATGTCGTAGCTCCGTTGGAAAACTTGGAGGAAGCCTATTCCACATCTTGCATCTTAAGTTGTATGTGAAAGCCTCGCAGGTATCTACACAGCCTGTGATCAAAGAACGAAGGAGGGATGAGGTTAACAGCTCTGCAGAGCACTCCCCGTTATAACAGCTTAAAAAATAAGCAGAGTGAGGCAGGCTCAGGGGCTCTAGCTTGTCTGTGAGCATAGGGTCGACGACAAATCCCCTGCTCTTCTCTGTAAAGAGTTAAATGGTTGCATCTGGTACTTCCATGCACCAAGAAGAAACCTAAAATTTATATAAGACATTTTAAACTTATATATATATACTAGCTGTGCCCCGCAAATGTGGTCCTGCCATATAAATTTTCACCTAGAGGTATAAAAGTTGCCTACGACCTATTCTCAGACCTACCACACAAAATGATTTATAAAAATCGGTCAGGCCGTTTCAACGTTCCTTGTCGACAGGAGATTTTTATATATTAGATTATATATATGTCGCAGATGGATAGAATCAGCTGTTTTACAAAACTTCTAGCTGATTTACAAAACAGTACTGTTATAAAAAACAGCTGAACGACGTTTAGAAGTTTTACATAATTACTGAACTATAACACGCAGAAGTGTATTTCGCGAACGTTTTGCGTTTATCAATGCAGCGGGTCAACGATTACGTAAAACAGTGTGAAATGAACTGTCAGATTGTTGATTTTAGTTCGAACTTTTGTCGCATATGGCTCTATATGTCATAACAATAATAACCTAACTTTATTTTACTTGTCAATAGCAAATAAAAGATGAAAATTTTGAATGGCGTAAATATTAAACCACTATAATAGTCCACAATATATCGGGATTATGAAAGAAAATAAACGAAATTGATCCATAAGCGAGCGAAGCGAGCTCGGGAGTTTCGTGTATCCCGCCAGACAGGTTAGGTTCGAAGAGGATAACGAGGGCCAGTGAGCGAGCGTAGCAAGCGAACTACCCTCGTCATCCTCTTCGATACAATAAACAAACCTGTCCCACTGTAGATATGTCATTCTGCATTACGTCGAAAGGTGGGTAACAGTTTTGTTAAACGTATCGCAATTGCAATCCAGCTGAACGTTGTTCAGCTGTTTTATTAAACAGTACTGTTTTGTAAATCAGCTAGCAGTTTTTTAAAACAGCGGATTCTACCATACATCTGCGACATAAATATATTATCACACACACAGGGACACATTAAAAATATAATGAATTATGCTTGAATTTCGATCAATGGGCGACGTCTTGAGAAGCTTGTTGGCTTTCCAATAAAAAATACGAATCAGAAAGTCGTTAGGTTATAATAAGCGGTCCCAACAAATATCTAATAATACATTGAAACATATTAAAAATATATTCAATGAAAACATCCGACCTTTACATATTTTTCTCGCGTGTACCAATAACCTTAGTGTTATTTACACATAAATTATGTACCCATAGTATATTATATACTATAGTTCTGTTATAAATCACGTTTCTATTTTATTATATATTCGTTTATTATTCACTAATTTAGAAATAGGTTCGTCGCATCGTATCGATTGATTTGACTACCTTGTATGTCGGTTGCCAATCGGATTGGCGCCATTTTGTGATTGTACAATATTTAGCTACTTCTACAATATTGAGGGAAGTCTTGCTATTACTTGTGCACCGCCCGCCCGCTCGCAAATATGTGCACATACGCTAGCGGCAAAAAATTGCAATTACCACCAAGTACTCTACACGTGTTTTGCTCCCCCATGGAGCATCATCAGGAGCTGTTAGACCGTGCAGTATCCACCACTGAGTAAAACACGTGTAGAGTAGTTGGTGGTAGTTGCAGTTTTTTTTCTTATTTATGTGCACAATATATTTGCGGGCGGTGCACAGGAGTTGCATGACAGTTCAGAAAATTATTACTTGCGACAATCTCAGAAATCCGATTTGACGTTTCTCATTTTACCTTTGTATGAATGTCTACGTAAGAAATCGAAAAATCAACTCCTAATCCTAAATAATTACTATGTTACCCATACACTATAATAACGAGTATCATTCGTAAACCTCAAGTTTAGCTTTATATTGGAAAAATGCACTCAAAAAAGAAACGTCGAATCGGACTTCTTATATTGTAGCGAGTATGTATAATCATTGCTACAATCTCTGAGAAGGGGACCTTGTTAGTCACTTGTTCCAAACCGTCAAAACAATACGACACACAAAAATAACACCTGTCGTGACCATTATAAATATAGGATATCCAACACTGAACCTATTTAATATTCATAAACACACAAACAATAATTAACAGGCAGGCAACACACGTTATCACAAACTATCCGCTTATCGCTAGATCGTGTGCCCCACCCCTTACTTTCACGTTTTATCTTACAACTTCATCTTTTTTTATATTCTATCTAAACTCATTTCCCTAGGGCGGGCTCACTTCGTTTCGAAAAGTTACTATCGAAAAATATACAAACACACAAATACCAACCTTATTTTGCAATACATAAGGATTATTTTTTCCTGTGTACCGGTTTATAAACAGCAAACTTAGTGGTTACCAGTAAATTACCAATCAGTTGACGTTTGTGAGATCGTAAAAGTAACCTGCGCTTGAATATCGGCTGTAAAAAGTTGCGGACGCGTTTAGTCGAGTCGTATCGATTTATTTCAACTCGGATGGAACATCAAACGATTTTTTGACGTTGATTTAGTTTTAAATAAATATTAAGTGATGTTTGAATTATTGAGTTGTGTTTAGTACCGGAAAACGCGACCTATAATAACTTATAATAATACTAAAACGTTTCTCTGATACTAAACCGCACCTGTATACAATATTCATCGTGTTTAAGATAATTAATATTGATAGCAGACTCTGGTATAATAACATAGTACAAATTATAACAATTAAAATATATCATCTGAAAATGACACTAAACAGCTTAAACCATTGCAAGGAATATTATTCTTAACCAGTAGAAAATATTAACACACAGACTCATCTGGCAATTTTATGGGGTGCATTATGCCTTATAATTAAATGTAGTGTCAACGACATATGAAGGTAGTAAAACGTACGGATCCATTAAAAACCTTAGCTCCATATTTTCCCCCTATGCATAGCTTCACAAACAGGACATATTAGGGCGCGCCCTAAAACTACTAAAACCGTGAAAGCACCCATAAATTAACTTTAAAGCCATTGTTTCATAGTCACACGTCACACACACACGCATCCCTGACGTGCATAGATAAAAAATATTAATAATTTAAATAGGGGTGCTCTTTACATGTTGCAATGTCGTTTAGGTTGAGCCACAGTTGGCCCGGTCGCTCAGTGAATGGGTGACAACTAATATCAGATATTCATTTCAGCATCTCTTTGCTGCGTGTAATTTTCTTGTTGGTCTGGTGGTTACGAGAACGACTGCTGTGTGTGATCCTGGATTGCATTCTCAGGTCGGGCAGTGTTTGTGTTAGAAAATTCTCAGTACCAGCCCAGAATTTAGAATTATGCCCAGTCGATGGCAATAGGCTCACCACCTTTAACAGCATTTTTGAAATGTGGGTGAAACCCAAGACCTCATTCTCAGCAGTCGAGCTTGGGACCACTAGACCAACGGTTACACGCAGCAAAGAGATGCTCAAATGAATATCTGCTATCAACGGTCACCCATCCACTGAGCGACCGGGCACGAGGCAGTTACAAATAGTCAGTTATTACAAATAGTCTATCTAAATTAATGATATCTAGATATGATTTGATTTGCATTCAAAGATTTTCAAAAGTAATTTACCGAAACTATTACCAATTAGAATCGAACCGTATTAAGTATACGGTTCGATTTATAGCTATATTAATCAAAGTATATTTAGCTTGACCATGCTTCCATAAATTAAACATAACTTTAGCCCCTAGTAGAAAAGTAAAAATAGATTCAGACGTCATCCCCATGACCTTTAATAAAATCAATTTCCCATCTATAAATAACTATGAAATAATACCAATATCAAAATAGTAGTTGTGGCCATTGATCTAAATTTAACGCAAATGTTTTTAGAATAAAATTTAATTTGGTACGCTATTTATACCGAATTTACCAAAACATGATCTTAAATCGATAAATAAGAATCGACTAAGACTTAAACCTAGAAATTACTGTAGTAAAAAAAAAAACTAATTAGTCTTTTTAAAAAAGAAATTCATGAAATGCCTACCAGGTTTAATTCACCAAAAGTTAAAACATAAATAACTATAATAGTACAACGTATAATTTTGTTTGTTTGCGGTGAATCGACTAACAGTCCTTAGTCGATTCACACAGATATAAAAACTCGTTTAAATTTAGTTGTTACTTACACTATTTTACACAACTGCAGCTCTTTTGCACACTACACCAAACCCAAACCGATATTCCCCAAAACCTTTTTGAAAATCGACTAAAAACACAACCAGTGGATAAAACCTTAAAACAAAAGCCCTATTTTCGTGCTTCAAAACACGAACGAAATGAAAACGTTACCTCCATGATTTGTGGCACCGACAGTAAATAAAAATGCGTTTGTCACGATATTCGTATATATTTTGTTTATATTTAACTGTTTAAATGAAGTATTAGGTCTTTGTGTTTATTTGTAAGGGGGGGACTGAGGTGTGGGTTGACCTCTCCCTAATTAAACCTTCAAATGTCTCACAGTACATCCTATGAAATATATATGAAAGTTTGTATATTCAGATGTTTGTTTATCAATAACATAAAGACGGCTGAATGGATTTGGATGAAACTTGGCACAGAGATAGACTAGACCTCGGAGAATGACATAAGCTACCTTTTGTTGCGCAGACAAAGTCGCGGCCACTAGTTAGTATGGTATAAACACAAAGCCTTCATTAACCAGTTGCATCTACTGAACGTTTGGTGCAGTAAATCTGTCTCGACTGTTCGTTAATTATTAGCATAACATTACCCTAGTGTGGGGTCTAAGGCCTCAACCCATAATGTGTTTTTATTTCTGTAGTAAAAGTTTTTGTATTTTTGTATTACATAGGATCACACCTGTATTCCTTGAAGGGGTAGGCAGAGGTGTACACCGTCGTACACCCACATTTCACCAATACTGTTTTTATGTGCCACTGTAATAATAGGTGGTGAACCTATTGCCATCTACCGGGCAAATTCCAAACTCTGAAAATTTTCTATCGGAACAACTCAATAACACTTTACCCGACCCGGGAATCGAACCCGAGATCTCACGCTCAGCAGAAGCACTTGGGACCAGTAGACCAACGAGGCAGTTTTTTAATTATCGATCGATCGAGGTTAAGCTGCGCTTGCCGCGGTCGGTCTGTGGATGGGTGACCATCATTTCATACCGAGACCCCTCCGTGCCTCGGAGAGCACGTTAAGCTGTCGGTCCCGGTTGTCAAATTAAGATCTATGACAGCCGTTACGGGTAGTCAGAGGCCTGAAAGTCTGACGACCAGTCATACCACGAGATATCGTGTTACCCAGTAATTGGGTTGTGGAGGTCAGATAGGCAGTCGCTCCATGTAAAATACTGGTATTAAGCTGCATCCGGTTTGACTGGAAGCCGACCCCAATGTAATTGGGAAAAGGCTAGGCAGATTGATTGGTCACTAAGTCTAATCAGAAGTCTACGGGTGACATCAACAACTCAGACACTAGATTGGCTCCTTCTTCACCAAAGAAGAAGAAGAAGAATGGAAAATTTATTGTTACATCTATATTGGTTTGTATTGTATTGTATTGATTTTTGTTTGATTACCCTAAACTATGGAACTGAGATACGGATTTGAAAAAATATTTTTGAATTTGAAAACCTACTTTTAGAGGCAGGGTATAGGCTATTACAAAACACGCTTTGTTCTTTAAGAGCCGAGCGAAAGGTAAAAAAAACAAATGAAACCGCGGGACGCAGATAATAATTTCCATAATAATTGGTATTTTTAGCGAACAATCGAAATTATGTTACTATACGATTTCGTATCAAAATCAAAATCAAAATCAAAATTTCTTTATTCAAATTAGGCTAAAAATTTGCGCTTTTTGAACGTCAAACATTAAGACAGCCCCCAATAAAGCCCACCCTTCACCGCTTCCTAGTGTTTTAGCTGGAAAGAAGAAGCGGCGCAACAAACTTCCCAGCAACACGTCTGTCTGTATCAAAATTATTCATAGATTCTATACAAATCTAAAATTGAATTTATATAAAATAATTATATCTAGTGAGATAAAATATCTTGGGCACAGTTAGCTAGCACGAGCCTATGTAATATGCATGCCAATGCATGAAAATATTAAATGAATCGAGAAACAATGTAAAATTACCGAAAGCGTCCAATCTAAAACTATTTCGTATGAAGGTCGTACCCACTTACACATGCCAAGAAATAGAAACTGCACAATAACTAGGACCAGCTTGGTATTCCATCTCACCTGGATTATCTACTTGAAGAGTTAGGCAGAGATGTGCTGTTGTACCTATATTCTAACAATAAAGTTAATAATAAAAGGTGGTGGGGTTATTGCATCATCCGAGCATAATTCCAAACTCCAAGCTAAGAGAATTTCCTTCTAAAGAAAACCCAATAAGAGCACTCGACCCGGGTATCAAATCCTATAGAACGACACGTTTAGACCAACGAGGCAATAATTACTCGTTATATAAAGTTTTTTTTTGTGGAAATAAGGTAACTATCGTGAGCAGGATTCGAACCTGCGCTTCCCAGATAAATACTCCTCGCTCTGACCGCTAAGCCATCTCGACCTCTGCTCACTACCGCGAATTCTTCTTCCACATTTGAATACGTCTTCTAGTGACGACATTTAAGCATGCGTTATGCTTTTCAAAGATTTATCTATACTTGTTTTATGTTTCCGGGTGTGGAATTTTTACCTTACTAAAACCACCCGGGTGGTCATCATCAGCATGTGGAAGGGTGCTCCTGGTCCTCTAAGGGGACCATTTCGGGAATCCTCCTGTGCAACGCCTGTTTAGGCACGTCCTAACAACAAAAACACTAAGATTTACTCGCGACATCGCCGCGGGCTCAGCTCATGACATTGCTGTGCCCATCAGGGTCCACGATTGCTACCATGTTATTTATATTACCATCTTATCTTTACATTGTGGATTTGCAATAAAGAATATGAATATGACTAAGGATCGTTTGAGTTCGAAACTAGTCGGCAATCCCGTAAAAAAATTCACGTGAGTAGCAAGTAACAACCAAATTGTTCAACAATAATTAAAACAATAACACTTATAAATTTATCAATTATTTACTCTATAATTATATTTATTATTATGTAGATAAGTTCCAACACTATATAACAAAGTCAGGAAGTTAAACCATTAAATAAAAATAACACACAATTAACATTGATAGTACAGTTAAGTTTTAACCGCGATATCGCGCGACCAGAGGTGAGAAGTCGCGCGTTGTAGCGGTTCATGGGTCGCGCTTATCTGCGACCTGCGCCCGCGCCACTAGAGGTCGTCTGATTAAAATTATAAATATTATGGCGATAACATAAATAGCTCGTTATTTACATTTTAATAACATATTATAATAGGTTTCGAGAATTTTTCGTGAAATGAATTATGTACTTGGCTTTGATAGTTTTTTAATGGTTGCTAAATTTGGATATACCCCTTCCCAAAGCACATTGAGCTGATGACTTCTCAAAATCGCGGGAGTCATCCCAAGGTATTTTTGTTAATCAATCATAAATTTATTATAAAAAGTCCTAATTTATTAGGTAATTTACTTTGAAAGGGTTAATAAATACGTCAAATACTTTAGCTAAGAATTAAATAGAATTATCAAATTATTTGTAATAAACATAGTACTAGCAAGACGAAAATTGTTCCATGAACGGCGAACATTAAGAAAAAAATTAAATTGTTGTAAAACATTTAATTATAGCCCAAATGAACCATTATTACTTACACACTGACCGCTTAAAAGGAAATTACTTAATAGATTAGGACCTTATATACTCAACATCACTATTATTACAGGTTCT
This sequence comes from Xylocampa areola, assembly GCA_935421205.1. Classification (NCBI taxonomy): domain Eukaryota; kingdom Metazoa; phylum Arthropoda; class Insecta; order Lepidoptera; family Noctuidae; genus Xylocampa; species Xylocampa areola. The sequence goes on from OW285215.1 coordinate 906,541, forward strand.
TGTAATGCAATAGTGTGGTCCTTAATTATTGACTTTTGCGAGTTCCCTCAGAGAGCAGGTAAAAATATCTATGTTATCCGGTACCTAGCTTTATTCAATTAATTTGTCAAATTGAGTGTTTTTATTTTTCAAATATTAATCTACGTTTCGCCACCAACTCGCCTGATGGTAAGCGACGGTGTATCCGAGGATGGAGCTCGTAAATCAATGCAGAAGATCGAAGATTGTCAAAAACCAAAGGCATATAGCTAATAGTGGATGATTCAGGACAAGACTAGAATTACGAGTTATACATGGACATTGGACCGAAGAGAGATCGGGCGCAGGACCGACAGCTTCACGAGCTCTCCGAAGCACGGGGGTGTCACACCGCCAACTTTCTAACTCCGGGCTGCTACTGAGTATTTTCTAACACGAAAACCTCATTACAATTTGCCCGAAGAGGAATTGAAACCAGGACCCCACTCTCATTAGACATAGCTTTTGAATTTTTTATTAATAATGGTTTAGTCATGGTTTTTTAGGTAGCGACCAAAAACGTCACAACTGAAACTTATATAAATTATTGTATTCACAGAGTGATACTCTCTATATTAGGATAACATCAGAACCTGGCGCATGAATAACATTTTGTGTGACATAGCTAGATAGAAGGAGACCGTATCGGTGGCGGTTACCACCAACAACAGCATTCCCAAAGAGGGTTGTCGTCAGGCAGGCGGTCATACAACATAGCCAAAACTTTAGCAGCATGCCAGATATAGGTATGCTGCGCCGACCTCAAATAAATTGGAATAAGGGCAGGGCGATGATGATGACAGAGTGATACTTTCTATGCTAGGTACCTACATTAATTAAAATAATCGCCTTATAATTTACAAAAATCTACAAAGATTTCAAACAACAATTATAATTCAAGATAAATCTTTGAAAAGCATTAACGCATGCTTAGCGAACTCTAAAGTTACAATATTAAATGGAAAATACGGTCACGAACAGGATTCGAACCATCTCGACCTCTTAGAGATTGAGATGGCTTAGTGGTCAAAGCGCCTGGAGTATTTATCCGGGAGACGCAGGTTCGAATCCTGTTCGCGACCGTATTCTTTTTCCATTTAATATTGTAACTTTAACAATTATAATTCTTAACAGCTTCCTACAATAGTCCATCAAACATTCAATGATACAAAAACACAAACCGATAAACCGTTGTCTACCGCTAACCGTAACATAATGCGGTACAAACTGCAGTAACTGCCCTATTACGGGGCATAAAAGGGTGATCTTTACGGTTATTGTGTCCATTAACCGATATTGATATTGCTTCGATGGCGTTCGATGGGTAAAAATAGGCAGTTATTATTGTTATTGTAAATTTGCGTGTCATTATAAAACTGGTGTGGGACGGTTGGACCAATTTGACGTCTCATTGTGAAGTTTGTATTCAAATTTTATTGTAAATGTGATTCATTCACAAGGAGGTTTGTTTGAATCGAGAGGGTTGTGAGAGAGGGAATATGTTATAAAGAACTTTAAGGCTTCTACTTCTTATCGTATGGTTGATGAACAACCTAGTGTCAGAGTTGAAACTGTCCATAGGTCTATGACATGGCTTTACACACCATCGAGAATATCTCTCAGGTGAGCCGGTTTCTTCACGACTTTAAATAATTCATTATTTCATACATATCTAAATCTGTGTTATCTTAAAATTTGGTTACACTAATCAATACATATAATAAATAAAAATATATGAGAAAAAATATTATTGGGACCTTTAACAACACAAATAGCACCCAAAACAATGAATTTTTGTCTGTTTGTCTGTTTATCTGATTGTCTGTGCGTTTGTGCACGCTAATCTCTGAAACGGCTCATCCGATTTAGATGTCGTTTTCACTAATATATTGTGGTAAGATTCATTTAATATTTAGTGTTTATTTCATGTCAATCGGTTCATAAATAAAAAAGTTATGCCAATTTAAAGAATCACGTCGATCATTTGTTAATTATTATGAATTTGTGTTCATACACGACATGGTGTTAATTTACGACATCCACGCAGACGGAGTCGCTGGCACAGTTAGTAATTAAATAAAAATCATTCGAAAATAATCATAAAGATAACGACTGGCCCACCCATTGGTGTAGGCAGACACTATCGATTTCCATTCGCTACGATTCTGAGACACACCCCTTTCACTTCATCTTTGTTCATTAGCCTCGTGCAATAATTTCACCTAATACTCCTTCCGAACGTATTTCGGTCACGGCGGCCTATCTCCATGTAGATTAGCCAAATGCGCAGGAGATATTATAGTGCACAAGTGTATGCGCAAACACAGGTGCACTCCCTCTTCCGATGCCGTCCGATGGAACGGCAATCCGACATGACCGGAGAGAGATTAGGCGCAGGACCGACGGCTTTACGTGCTCTCCGAAGCACGGGGGTGTCACACCACCAACTTCCCTTTCCCGTCGGGGAGTGCAGGCGTGATGCTATGCTATGTTATGTTACATTCTATTTCTAATTATAAAATGTTGCATGTTAGGCATAATGTATTATCTTTCCCGACGCAGTATGTGAGACTAAAATTATATTATGTATACCAACCTATTGTAATGCACCATACTTCAAGCAATAAATTTCATTCATTCATTCATTCATTCCTGTCTCCGGCTGCTACTGAGAATTTCCTAACAGAAAAACCCAATAACACTGCTCGACCTGGGAATCGAAACCAGGACCTCACGCTGGTAGGTAAATATTTTAACCTATAAATGTACCTGAGTCTTACATTTTCTAATGAAATTCCCTAGGCCATATTAACAACACAAAAAATACAAAGGTTAAGATTGTGGAATCAGTAAATTACTACCAACAATTTTATTTATACATATACAAAATGAATTCAGCACAAGTTACACGGAGTACCACTTTATATTCCAGTCAAGTCGGTGTCTATCCAAGTAATACGGGTTACGACTCGAGGCGATGTGCTAAAAACATATCAATGTTTATAAACAAAGACTTATTTATTGTTTACAACTATCTGAAGTTTATTATCTAAGAAGCTATCGATCAAGTTGATTAGCGATATGCGTGACTGTCAATTTAAATAAATGATTAAATTAATTAATTTTTATCTGCCTCGTTGGTCTAGTGGTCCCAAGCGCGACTGCGGAGCATGAGGTCTCGGGTTCGATGCCTGGGTCGGGCAAAGTGTTATTGACTTTTTATGTTAGAAAATTCTCAGTAGCAGCCTGGAGTTTGGAATTGTGCCCGGGGATTGTAACAGCATTGGTGAAATGTGGGTATACAATCGTGTACACCTCTGCCTACCCCTTCGGGGAATACAGGCGTGGTGCTATGTAAATAGCCAATTATAAGACGTATTCACGTCCAAATATGCTTTTAAGCCAGCTGGAAATTCGTCAGAACAGAAAATAGGTGTGACTACTTTAAGTTTGATTACCAAAAAATAATCTTTCTATAGCAACCTGCACACGGTTGCATAAATACATCATCCGCACGATACACATTTTTTTTTAACATAATTGTAAAATCCAAGGTGGACGGATTCCTACCAAAGGCGTATCTTAAAAAAAGAGGTCACAATCATTTGAAATAATGATTAAAGATAAATCTTCGAAAAGCGTTAACGCATGCATGACGATCTATAAAGTTATAAACTTTTGTGGAAAAAGAATATTAATCCGGTTCGAGAATGTTATTTTTTTTTTTCAGAAACAAGAACCGCCTTCAATATTATGATGAAAACAATACATAGACATAACGATCGCAACAAGGGTCATTTGCTGTTAGTTATTGAAGAGTTCCATTGTATATCTCAACATCTCCATCAGATCATAATATATTATATACTAAAACCTGCACAGAAAAATATGTATTTATATAACGAAAACCCCAATTAAATCGGATTAGTCGTTTTTGAGAAAATCCCAGGCATACAAACTTACATACATACCTACACGGATAGAGAGCCTCCTTTTTTACACGACTACCAAAAAAGGAGTGTTATGTTTTAGGGTTCATGTATGTATGTATGTATGCTTGTGAGATTCTTACTCCACCATAACTTCTAAATGCCTGAACCGATATCCTTACAGTGTCCCGAGTAACATAGGCTAGTAAGATTTTCAAAATAGAAGGCGTGCTTTTAAAAATTAATATATCTTGTTTAATTTTGTAAAATCAATTTATTCTGACAGACACATGTCAGGATAACATCATACAAAATGACATAAAAGAAAAAGAAAGAAAGAAGAAAAGAAGTTTGACTCGAGACATCGCCGCGGGTTCAGCTCATGATTAAGGGCTCCGTTCGAGTTCGAAACTAGTCGGGCAATCCCGAAAAATGCACGTGAGTAGTCACCGGTGAACATTAATTGATTAATTGAGACAAAAGAATATAAATTGTAGACGTAAAGACAGATTAACAAAAAAAAAGTAAAACAGAATGACCGATATAAAGAAAATATTCTCGTCACAATGTGCGATGCATTTCACATATTTCGATTACCCCAAAAAACAAATAAACAACCATAATACAACAATCTCTATCAACATTAAAGGTTAACCACCAACAAAACAGGTGCTTAACCTAATTGCAAGTACCAATAAAATCCTAAATCCGAAGGTTATCTATTCAAATCGAGGCCCGTTTGAACCGTCTTCGTCGTGCTAGTTCGTAAACGCAATTGCCAGTGGTACTAGCGCACAATGCTTTGTTTACATTTGTGTATTTTGGTCACAGATATTGAATTAAAATCTGTGTCTATCTCTTAACATATATATATATATGTTCGTTTGTCTCGCTAAAACTTGAGAACGGCTGGGCCGAATTAGCTGATTTTAGTTTTGAAATGTTTGTCGTAGTCCAGGGAGGCTTTAAACGGAGAAAATGTAGAAAAATTGCAAGGAAGATAGTAAAAACAACAATTTCATTTGCCTATATAAACTGTTCTACCTACTTTCCTGTAAAACATTTAACGTTCGAGGTGATACGAAGTACACCGGGTCATCTAGTAATTATATAAAAATAAATCCCTATTCCCTTGCTCACGCATAACTTGAGAACGGCTGCACCAAATTGGATAATTCTTTTTAGTTGTGTTCGTCATTGTCAGGACAAGGTCTTTACGTAAGTTTTTTTTTTAATCGTACGGAAAAATTTTAACCGGCGTGTGAAACCGTGGGGCACAGCTAGTACTTAATAAATGTATCGTAAATCTCGGAGCGATTTGATTGTTTCAAACCTGACAAATACCAGTGTAAATGGTAGCATTAAACTCACTACTTAAATGGAACATAATAACGGCATTGGTGAAATGTAAGAAGGTATACTTCAACATACCTCTGCCTAAACCATTGAGAAATACAAGCATGACACTATTACAAGTGAAACAATTACAGTTTCAAAATATATTTTCTTAGAGTTAAGTTTTAAAAAGAATACGGTCGCGAGCAGGATAAATACTCCAGGCGCTCTGACCGCTAAGCCATCTCAACATCATGTTCAGCGGTCAAAGCGCCTGGAGTATTTATCCGTGAGGCGCAGGTTTGAATCCTTCTCGCGACCCTATTCCTTTTCCACAATTTTTTTTTTAACTTTAAAGTTCGCTAAAAATGGTTCATGTTTTTTCAAAAAGATTTACCCGTATTTGTATTTACTTAATTAATTAAAGACATCGCAGATCGCAGATATACGGTGAAAGAAAACGTGTTGAAGAAACCTGGACTAAACCAAGACAAAAGCAAGCTACATATATGTGAAATCGCCAACCCGCAATACGCTACCGTAGTGTTAAATATTCGTGCCTTCTATGTATAAAAGAGGTCCTTGCCCTGCATTGTGACAATTACGGACCGGTTGTACTCAAATTTATCGACTAAATACTTTTGACCTAATCACTATTCCCAATATCCACTAACCCGCGCCAGTATACACAGTGGTACTCGCCTCGCTCACAATGCTTTGTTTACGCTGAACCACGCCTTGAGCCGACTCGAACCAGCTCGCGAGTTGTGCAACTATCGACGCTGGCTTGCTAATGCCGCTGTTGCTAGGGGGACATAGAGTAGGGAAGGTGAGATAGGATATGGTGAGCGAAGGTTTATGCCTACAGTATTTTAAATATCTTGATGAAAAGCATGAACATTGGAGTTGTTACTAAAGTTTTTTTAGGGTTTTGAATAAATTCTTAATTCAACTATATCACTCGAATTGGGTAACCTAGCTTATTAAATAGGTTGACAGATGCCTATTGACAGGTGTGTAAAGAGTATATTAAAGTAAAAAAATGAGTCGAATTTTTTACTTGACTCGGAATTAATCTTGTGTTAATGCTGAAGATAATCGTGCTACAAGCAAAACTCAACATATACTAAAATACCACTAATCACAGTGTAAAAGTGAATAGATATTTTTCTGCTTGGCCTTCATCGCACGCATTACCTAAGGACACGGGAAAATAATGTTACATTTTGTAGTTAGCTGCGATGGGCTACACTTAGTTACGTAATGATTTAGCGTTACTTATTGATGTAGACTTACATGATTTTATTTATTACGAAATATGTTTTCATAAACACACTGAGCTTGAGATGAGTTAAGTCCATTGTTTATATTATTCTACCTACTTATTTGACACGACCGTTCTGCGCTAATACTCTATGCACTGGTCGTCGACCCCGCACTCGAGGCCTACCGATAGCCAACAAACAACAGCTGAGCGTTGCACCAACACACACATAGACCAACACATACACATCATCAGTTTGTTTAGAAGTGCGCACATATACATGCGCGACTTGTTTATGTGTAACTCACACATGAAAGCGTTTGTTTAGATGTACAATGTTGAAACATTCGCGTTTGGAACAGCTTTTGTTTTTAATTTAGATGTGTGTAATTGTTTTGTTTTTTTTTTTTTTGTAGTTTGTATATGGCGTACTCATTTCTATACAGATGTGAATGATAAAATGTAATTAATTGGTACAATTTATTTTTATCGCACTATATCTTGGATACCTTGGATACAATTAATTGCTTTGCTGACTCCAAACATGTTTTTTGTACCATTGCCTTTTTTGTTTTCAATTATTTATCTAAGTACCTTTTAAAACCTTCTCGACCAGCATCGATGACTACATTTATAGGTTCTCTATTTTTTTAATGCTTAGATTTTATAGAATAGTCTTCTAGACTATGTTTCTTCACGATGTTTTTAACTTTAGTCAATTATGACTTAGACTTACCCAATAAACAGAAAACATGTGATATTGGTAAATGTCAGATTTGAACTCGCAATCTTTGGTTGAAGAGGCGGGTGGGTCACCTCCGACCAACTCCACCACACCACAATCAGTCTGCCTAGCCTTTTCCTAATTACATTGGGGTCGGTCATTCACACCTGATACAGTTTCATACCAGTATTTGAATGAAAACATGAAACGACTGCCTATCTGAACTCCAAAACCCAGTTACTGGGTAACACGTTATCTCGTGGTATGACTGGTTGTCAGACTTTCAGGCCTCTGACTACTCATAACGGCTGTCATAGATCTTAATTTGACTGAGACCGATGGTTTAACGCGCACTCCGAGACACGAAGGGGTCACCCATCCACAAACCGACCGCGGCAAGTGCAGCTTAACCTCGATCGATAGATCTGTGTGATTAGTCACGAGCTTAAAGAAAATATTTTTTGGTTAAATTTAATTTAATGAAAATCTCAGTTCTTGAAGCCGTTGACTGAATTAGCGACCACAATAGATTTTTAATGTTATGAAGTATAATTTTGTACGTGGCTGAGCAGAAGTGTTTCTAATGAATATGGGTGTGTGTTGCAATAAACGTGGCAAATAACTTAACTAACCAACACCGACAACAATGACTGGCTTCCCATCCACAACATAAACATGACACACAAACAACTTTATGTTTTTCCATAATCCTTTAACAGCACTCCAAAATCCAATTTACTAACAACACAACAAAATGATAAAATAATATTGCATAACATTACGCTTATATTTCCTGAAGGGCTAGATAGAGGAGTTAATACACTGTGTGATATAAATGTAGCACCTACGTTTTACCCAAGCTGTTATTAAGTCCCATGTGGTGAGCCTATTGCGATCTACCGGGCATAATTCTAAACTCGGGGCTGCTACTGAGAATTTTCTAACAGAAAAACTCAATAACTTTTTGCCCGACCGGGAACCAAACCCATCACTAGACCAACAAGACAGTTCGTTTGACGTCTCTAATTTTAGTGACCACCTAAAACTATGCGTACTTAAAACGCTCGGAGATTTTAATTTGACATGTCGCGGCTCTTGATTGGTCCCATCAGCTCTTATAGTATCTGGTAGTAAAATAGGTACAGGAATGTTCTAAAAGTTTAGTTTCCTACATTAGAATTGACACCAATGTAAGGATTCTAACGATACCCCATACATCTATATCAGTTCAGGCGTTTAGAAGTTATGTGGCATAAAGAAACTCACAAACATACAGACATACATGAACCCTTAAAACATAATATCTCAGTAATATCTTAGGTTTTCGCGATCACTATATATAATAAAATAACTTTTAACCTGATTAATCGCGTGTATTATTGGTCCTCCTGCGACCACGAACGCTGCAAAGTGTTCGAAACGTCAGGAAAAACAAAAATCCAATAATACACGCGATTAATCCGGTTAAAAGTTGTTTTATTATAACATAACACTCCTTTTTTGAGCAGTTGTGTAAAATATATAACATGCAATCTTCTAAGATGTAACGAACGAACATCGGCCGTAAAATTATCCCCCAGATGCATATTATATTATCTGTGAGGCCGTGGTATCAATCCAGTCGAGCCGGCCCATTCGTGCCGAAGCATGGCTCTCTCACGATGAAAAAACCACGTACATGCAAAATATGGAACAGGCTTCCTCCGGAGGTCTTCCACAAAAATTGAAGAGAGTTCTCTTTGACAAGGGTATGCAACGCATCTGAGATGCCTTTGGTATTGCAGATGTGCATAGGCGGCGGTGATCACTTAGCATCAGGTGAGCCGCCAGCTAGTTAGCCACTCCAAAACATTAAGAAAAAAAACGGTCCTACTAATTTTATGAACAGTTTAAAAGATATTGAAGTTCTCATATTTTGAGATCAGAATCGCAAAAGATAAATGTCATGTCTTTTTTTACTATAGTTAACCTATCCCGATGACGCTATAACCCTCCTCCAAGAGAGCAGTAGGACCACTAGCAGAGTATACAAAAACAGACCGCCGTCATTTCGGCCTCGCCGTCGAAGCCCGTCGCGACGTCTCCATAATTGTCCACCCCGCCCCTGTCTCATACCACTTCGCGCTGCTGACCCTGTAGCTTTAAATTCATCCCTCAATAATACTAATGATATGAATCCGATCCAGCCAGTCCCTTGCTGTCCTCCCACCAGCGACGCCCTAAGCCGAGGCTCGTACCCCGCAGGGGATGTCCTTAGCGTGTTGTCGCTTAGTTTATAAGTTTAATGCTCTGGCTGGGGGCCTTAAAATTATTAAGGCAACCACAGGAAAGCCCGATTCAAAGTCGACAACCTCCTAGGTTGACCAGAGAGATGCCCTACAAAAAAAAAATTGCGCTGTCTTAGCAATTATAAATTAAACCGCCTTTATTGACAATCCCCAAAAGTCTTCAGTTTTCTTAAGGACAAATAAAAAATTTAATACTTTGTTCAAAATTAAATATTGTGATGAATAACGTATTTATTTGGAAAAAGATTAATATCATGCTTATAAAAAACACTTTCGCAAAGAATGCATTATCTTAGAACAAACATTACCATAAAAAAGGTGAGTCATCCTTATAAGATAGTGCAGTCGCGAATTTTTTTTTAGAACTTTTAACGGGAAAGAATTCCGTCATACATGATTTTTGCATAACTTTAACCGTTTACGCAGCGCACGCAACGGAAGCTCTCAAAAGGAAAATTTTTCATTGATGCTCCGCTCCTCTTAGTCGTAGCGTGTTGTTATATAGCCTATAGCCTTCCTCGATAAATGGACTATCCAATAATTATAATAATTTTTCAATTCGAAACCGTATTTCTTGAGATTAGCGCGTTCAACCAAACAAAGCAACAAACTCTCCTTTATATTATTATACTCGTAGATATCACCATTTACTCTCTTTTCAATATATAATATCGTCCCTCACACAATGAATCCGTCTTTACTTAGGCCTCCGCGTCTTGTTTATCTTCAATTCTCAACCGATAAACTTAATCTAATTTGAAGGTGAAAGTGAAGGAGCAACTGTCTCGTTGGTCTAGTGGTTTCTAGCGCAACTGCTAAGCATTAGGTCCTGGGTTCGATACCCGGGTCGGGCAAGGGTTATTGGGTGTTTCTGTTAGGAAATTGTTTGCTGGCAATAGGCTCAACACCTTCTACATGGGACTGAATAGCAGCACTGGTGAAATGTGGGTGTACTGAGTACTCTGCCGACCCCTTCGAGGAATACAGGCGTATAATATTCGAGGAATACGCGTTAATTTGTAGATAAAGAATTTATTGTCTCACAATAAAATTACAATAATTTGCCTCGGGTACTATAAACAAACACTTGGCGTATGACCCGCGAATGACCACAAAAGTGTTTTAAAACAAACTCGAACAACTACAAGCTAATGGTATAATAACATAAACGTGTGCTAGTACCATCAAGGCCGCTCAGTTAATTTGCATAAGCAGTTAAAGTTATAACTGTGGGCACGCGAACTTACCCTCCTTCATTATGCTGTGCTAATTTATAGATATTTTGTTATAGAACTAGATTTGTACTGGCGACTTTGCTTATTTAAATAAGATACGACAATATATAGTTTTAAAAAAAAATGTGGAAAAAAAAATACATATTTCACAAAACTTCCAGGAAATTAAAATGCCAATAAGGTTGATAATATCTGACTGACACTTTGTTCTTGTAAGCGAAAATAGACCTTGTCATTTTCTGATGTGCAAACGAAATTCAGCATTAGGGTGGTAAAGCAATTGTATGGTGGACTATACAAAAGGCATGATGACAGTATTATAGAACCAAAGAATAAATCGTTTTAGAGAAAAATATGTAATTTATTGCACAAAGGATACTAAAAAATTACCACTTTTATTAAAAACATTAAGATTAATATAAGATAGACAATAAAATAAAAGTATAAAAAATACTGCAATCGGCCATGTTGACTGAAACGCCAATTACAGCAAATGACGCCAAGGACAGACGAAAAATGACAATCACCGCCTTACGTGTTGCTTGGACTTTTGCCAAATGTTTACTGAGGCGTGACGTCATATGCGGCGCCATGAAACCCATGAGCGTTTTCGCAATTAATTCAAATTAGAACAAAGTTTTTTGTGTCTATACCTATAAAGAACAGCTAGGTCCTAAGTTTTTATCAAGATATATGAAATAAGCCCAAACACGAGGTAGGTGCTGCAAACCGTTGAGGAGGTCCCTCTACTATCTTTCGTCTCCGTCTCAAATTAACTCCAGGTTTTAATTATTTTATAATGTCATCAAAACAGACATAGGTATTTATGAGTGCAAAGTTTCAACAGAATCGGATTACAGGTATTTTCTTTCGCAGTTAATCCTATTATTCCTGTAAAGTGTTTTTTTTTTTTCAAATTTATAGAAGTGCAATTTTGAGGTATCATTTATCGACAGTCAGTTTGACTCGCGACATCGCCGCGGCCTCAGATCACGAATAAGGGCCCCGTTCGAGTTCGAAACGAGTCGGGCAATCCCGAAGAATGCGCGTGAGGAATAACGGTTGAACAATAATTAATCCTTTATCGAACAATAAAAAAGAGTCATCAAAATCGGACCACTCTGTCAAAAGCGTCAACTTCATTTACTTTTGAACCGATATAAAGAAAAGAAAGAAAAGAAAGAAAAGAAAGAAAAGAAAGAAAAGAAAGAAAAGAAAGAAAAGAAAGAAAAGAAAGAAAAGAAAGAAAAGAAAGAAAAGAAAGAAAAGAAAGAAAAGAAAGAAAAGAAAGAAAAGAAAGAAAAGAAAGAAAAGAAAGAAAAGAAAGAAAAGAAAGAAAAGAAAGAAAAGAAAGAAAAGAAAGAAAAGAAAGAAAAGAAAGAAAAGAAAGAAAAGAAAGAAAAGAAAGAAAAGAAAGAAAAGAAAGAAAAGAAAGAAAAGAAAGAAAAGAAAGAAAAGAAAGAAAAGAAAGAAAAGAAAGAAAAGAAAGAAAAGAAAGAAAAGAAAGAAAAGAAAGAAAAGAAAGAAAAGAAAGAAAAGAAAGAAAAGAAAGAAAAGAAAGAAAAGAAAGAAAAGAAAGAAAAGAAAGAAAAGAAAGAAAAGAAAGAAAAGAAAGAAAAGAAAGAAAAGAAAGAAAAGAAAGAAAAGAAAGAAAAGAAAGAAAAGAAAGAAAGAAAATAAAGAAAAGAAAGAAAAGAAAGAAAAGAAAGAAAAGAAAGAAAAGAAAGAAAGAAAATAAAGAAAAGAAAGAAAGAAAAGTTTTTAACACATTTATAACTAAACAAATAGGTATACATAAAACTAGGACATTATTATACACATTAACTAAAAAAAAACTTGTTTTATGATAACAAACAAAACAACGTATTTTTCTATACCCTTCTTCGCAATTGTTTCTGTGTCATGGATATATCTGATTTTAACAAGAGGGCACAAACTTAACTATAATATAACTAACTTCGCAGTTAATTCAGTGTTTATAGATCAAAAACTGACTTGGAAATTCTGACCTCCGAAATTAGGTCGTTACACCAGTAAATAACATTTTTAGCTTCACATATTTAAATCATCAGCCATTACGGATAGCTTAAAAAGCTTGAGCTACAAAGAAAAGGGACGCACGATAAAACTGTACATAGATAAATATAAATGAATCAAGTAATTAATGTCAGCGGCTCTGAAATACTGGCGTCTTGTTAGATGACCGCCTGTCACACCATCGTGTAAGGGCGCGTGTGCGTATCAAAGCATCGCTAAACGCTTGGAATTTCTGTTGTTCTTTGAGAAATTTGTATTAAAAGTATAAACACTATAAAACAATCATCTATTGGAATGAAATGTAGTGTAAAAAATAATAATCAATCCATCAATTACGTTTTTGTGGACACAAACACAGCTGAATGTTTTTAAAAAAACAAAATAAATTGAGCTGTAAAAAGTCTTAAGGATACAGGTTGAGGGTGTTATTATTATCACCGTAAGCTGTCCTGTCCTTATCACACTATATAAAGGACTACACAATATAAAAAAATACATAAAATTTAAATTTGTCTCTATGAATAACTTAATGAAAACAAAGGTTTTTTTTGTTAATTAGCATGTTTTAATAAAATAATGAGCATATATCAAAATAAATATGATTGATAATTAAATAAAAAAAAATAAAGTTTTGTTAAAATAATTGATTTCTACACATTCTGATAAAACAGAAATGATAATTTCTTGCATATATAAAATAATAAGTGTTAATTAACCAGAAATAGATGTTTCGCATATATTTTTCGTTGAAATCTTAATTAAAGCCAATTTCTATTCCATAAAAACAGAATATAATGAGCGCATTTGAATATTATTACGAAAATAAGTTTAACTCAAAGCAAAAACAATGTTTACAAATCGTTCCATATTGAACTGGAAAAAAACTTTGGAAATTTTATGAATTGTAATATATTTTAAGTAATAAACAATAATCGATAGTAGAGCAATAGCAGAAGTGCCTATTATATGGATGAACAAAATAATAAATAAAGTTTTACTAAGGTATTGCACACCTGCTGCAGTATCAAGGTTTTATGGAATTAAAACCCTGGTAGGTTTTTGATATTTGTGAGAACAGATGTGTGGTTAACGAAAAGTTTGTTAACTGATTTACCGATTTCTTTGCTTGGCATCTACTCCTAAAAACCTAAAAACTAACTCATTAAAATGTCTTTTAACAATGTATTTACTAAAATAATTGATCATATATTTTACTTCTCATTATATCTTTTGACAATTTCGTGGCATTCTAATTGTAGACCTACAAATCATCCGTGAAAGTTATATCTTTAATAATGCATTACGGTGTCAATGCAGCCTTTAATTCGTAACACAAAAATAAACAACTGAGCTTGGTTTTTGGAAAGTCGTTCAAACAGCGGGTTTGTGACACGCTATTACAGGGAGCATCAACCTTTTTAATTCGTGGGCCGCATGCATGCTCTGCAGTGAACTGGATAGGCTGAATTCATTGATAAAGTCTAAGGCATGAGCGTGACAAAAGACAGTCATTAATGTTCATTAGAACGGAGAATAACGAGATTTACTACATGAATCCAATGTTAAATCATTCAAATATCAAAGCAGATTATACCAATTAGGGTTTCAAAAACACTTTCAAATGTTAAAATTTAGGAAATTTTGATGCCCATTTAAATTTCTGACATCTTTGGTGGAAGATTTCTGATATCTGCGGAATTTTATAAAACAAAAAAAACAAACATCCAAAAATCTTCAATAAATCTTCACGGTAGCACTTAATTATATGAGTGTCTTGTCAACCGTATGATTTACTAAGAAGAATTGGACAACAGATCTTTCACCTCATGATAACAGAATCCCTAGCGCGAAAGTAATGCATTTTTTTTTTAACGTGTCTTTGTAGCATTTCGTCCTATAAAAGTACTACAGCTACATACTGACTCAACGATGGTTTACCAACCACAACTGACAACGGGCTATGAGCGCCTTACAAACAATTCATCGAGATGATAAAATATAAAATGTATTGAATTTTATCGTATAATATCCACAAACGGGTTGATAAATAAAATTTTGTAAAACTCTAAAAAAACACGCTTTTGTAACCAGCCGAACTAAAAAGTTCGTAGTTTTTTTTCTATAAGTTAAAAAAAATAGAAAAACGTGGTGTGGTAGATGTCAACTGTTGTAAATATTTTATTGACAGATATTGGTAAAAGTGAAGTCATGATAAAATATCTTAAGAAGCACCCCACGCTCATTAACGATAAAAGTTTTTTTTTACTTATATTTTGTTTTGCTTTTTCGTCCTGAAATCGTTATCTAATCCTGAAGATCCTGATCAGGATAATAGGATAAATTTATTAATTTTTTTTTTTTTTTTTTTTTTTTTTTTTTTTTTTTTTTTTAATATTCCACAACTATCACACAACGCCGTCTAGTCTCAAGCTAAGCAGAGCTTGTGTTATGAGTACTAGACAACTGATAAACATACTTATATATTTCTAAATGCATACATGTTATAGATAAATTACACCCAGACACAGAACAAATGATCGTGCTCATCACACAAACATTTGTCCTGGGTGGGAATCGAACCCACGACCTCCGGCCTAGCAGTCAGGGCTACTAACCACTAGACCAACAGGACAGTCAATAAAAAAATTATTAATTATAATTTTTTTATTAGTCAATTAAAAATTATTGTATTTTCATTGGTCCTTGATAAGTGTGCGACGTTTCAATTCAATCCAACGTTTTAAAGTGGATGAAAATCACGTTCAAAGATTCCGTTACATAGATATATACCAAGCTACTAGAAGCGTGTTAAAAAACCGTGCTCCCACCACTGGTCTAAAAGAAAAGCGCCCACAGGTTGGCTTCCCCTGCACAATGATCTAACTCGCTTTGAACTCAAATTCACGCTAAATGAAACTCCTATAATGTTCTCCGAAAATGTTCCTATGAACGTCTAAGATGAATCGGGAAGTAATTATCATATATCTTAGTGAATATAATAATTATATCAACGGCTCTCCAAATTATTTTAGTGGCTCATTCTTAAGATCTTACCAATAATTCAAAATATAATCGTATATCTTTTCACATATAAAGACGATAAAGATATTGAAGATAAATATTTCAAAAGGATTAACGCAAGCTTAGCGAACTCTAAAGTTATAATATTAAATGGAAAACGAATACGGTCGTGAGCAGGATTCGAACTGCGCCTCCCGGATAGATACTCCAGGCACTCTGACCACTAAGCCATCTTGACCTCTGCTCACGGTGGAAGGTGAAACCTCGGGGCACGGCTAGTAATAAACAACAAAATTAACCATCATATCAAGAGGAATCTTAAGCTGATAACATACAGACACATATTCGTCGGCCGTTGACCCTCATATACCCTTTATCAGTGGTCTGATAAGGCCCAAACATAGTATTTTAGCAACACAAGTATAATATTAACTCTACCACAAATAACCGCATTTTATCTCGTATTTGTTTTAAACCGGCTCTAACACAGAGAAACTAAACAAATATTGTTTTATTCTTATTGTACATGTAAAATTTTAGTTTTTTATCTGTCTCTGAAGTGTATTTAAAGATTATTTTAAAAATGACTTTAAAATACTAGACTGCCTCGTTTGTCTAGTGGTCCCAAGCGCGACTGCTGAGCATGAGGTCTCGAGTTCGATTCCCCGTTCGGGCAGTGTTATTGAGCTTTTCTGTTAGGAAATTCTCAGTAGCAGCCCGGAGTTAGGAATTGTGCCCGGTTGATGGCTATAGGCTCACCATTACATGGGACTTTATAACAGCATTGGTTTAATGTTGGTGTATAATTGTGTACACCTCTGCCTACCCCATCGGGAAATACAGGCGTGATGCTATATTGTGTTATGTCTTAAGTGTATTTAAAGACTATTTGGTTGGAAAACAACAGACAAACTTTGATATGAAGGTATTCAGGAAATGCTCAAAATACAAGTTACACCAGCCTATAACTGTCTCACTGCAGGGCAAAGGTCTCTTCTCATACAGAGAAGGCACGAGCATTGATCACCACGCTAGCTCACTGCAGGTTGGCGATTTCAGACCATGAAATCCAGGTTTCCTCATGATGTTTTTCTTCACAGTACATCTGTAATGTCTTAGATTAGCTAAGGAAGTACATATGACATTGAAAAAGTCATATTGGTAGGTACATGCTAGGTTTGAACCCACAACCTGTGGCCCAGGAGGCGGTCCCATAACCAGTCGGTCACCACGACGCTGTAAAAAATACAAATACAATACAATCAATTTTTTGAAGTGAAAACTTCTTTAGGCGCGTTGAGCATTTTTTGGGTGAACAAAAATCATGGAACTCGCGTCATCGTCACAGAACGCTTTCCATGAGCTATATGTATATTGTGTATATATGTACATAGATATACCTCCGTGCGTTATTGGTACAATACAATTCACAAGTTACTTAGTTTTCACTTCTATCGGCTGTCCCCAAAGACTGCCCCGCATTTTTATTTTTGTCGGTATAAAAATAGGATCTCTGACCACTAAGTCATTTAATTTTCAACATAAGAGATCTTCGCCTGAAATATTTATCCGGGAGATGCGCTACATGCGATAACACGTTTCAAATATATATCTGTACAATAAAAACTTATACTCAAGGACTTGGGAACCTCTTCCTTTTTTCGTCGGTTGAAAAGTAAAACAATATTCTTACTTGTTCGCTATTTACTACTAAAATCACATTTCTAAACTAATTAATATTCTGTGCATGTATGGAAAGCACTTTGGTTAGCGCCAAGCCCAACCCAGGCGCCATTTTGACTTTTAACAACAAACAATGTACCATTAAACTCTGCAAAATAAACTATCATCTGCACGCTAACCATCGGTTTCCGTTGCTTCTCCAATAATGCTCGTATTAGTAACAGACACAGTAATTTATTTACTAAATATAAAACTAACACATTGCTGCATAACACTACTTACAGATTGAATAGATTCGGGCGTTACCTTGTGGAAGTTCATTACAATGGATTGGATGCAAATAAATACAATATCTAGCTACTTCCACAAAATTGATAGGCATAAATAGAGGTTTGGCGTGCGGTTTTGGCTCACTCGGTGGCGGACACTGCACGGTCTAACAGCTCCTGATGATGCCCCGTGGAGGGGCGAAACACGTGTAGAGTAGTTGGTGGTAGTCGGAATTTTCACCGCTTGCGTATGTGCATATATTTGCGGGCGGGCGGGCGGTGCACAGGTAATGCATGACTACCCTCAATTTTGTGGAAGTAGCTAGATATTGTATTTATTTGCATCCATTGTAATGGACTTCCGCAAAGTAACGCCTGAATCTATTCAATACATTACAATGGATGCAAATAAATCCAATATCTAGCTACTCCCACAATATTGAGGTTAGTCATGCAATTACCTGTGCACCGTCCGCCCGCCCGCAAATATATTCACATACGCAATCGGTGAAAAATTGCAAATACCATCAACTACTCTACACGTGTTTCACCCTAAGGGGCATCATCAGAAGCTGTTAGACCGTGCAGTGTCCGCCACCGATAAGAATTCATACAAGACTCAGGATTTATCATGCTTTATCATTATCCCTTTAAAAACACCAATGCCAAATTCTTTCCACAAAGGAACCTGTGTTAAACAGAGTACACAAAATTTCACCAATAGGCTGTTAATAAGTTTAACGTCGTGGTGCTGAACCTGTTGCTCAACCTGGGAATCGAACCCAGGACATCACTGCTCAGCATTCGTGCCTGCAGTAACTAAACTAATGAAGAAGGGAAACATCATACCTTTACTTGAAAAGTGTTCTCATATTAATCTGCCTAGGCTTTTCCCATTTACGTTGGGGTGGACTTCCAGTCTAATCGTATGCAGCTTACAAGAATTTTAGATGGAGTGACGGCCTATCTGACCTCCACAACCCAGTTACTTGGTAATCTCGTAGTAAGACTGTTTGTCAGACTTTCAGGTATCAGACTTCGCGTATCTGCTAATATAGATGTTAGTTGACAAAGCGAGACTGACGGTCTAACGTGGTCTCCAAGGCTCGTAATGGCTGCTATAGATCTTAATTTGACAACCGGGTCCGACAGCTTAACGTGCTTTTCGAGGCACGGAAGGGCTCGGTATGAAGTGATGGTCACCCATCCACGAATAACCTCGGTAACCGCAGCTTAACCTCCATCGTTGGGTTACTTAGCCACGAGATACAACAATCCCTTCCAAAGTATTTTCATATCATAATATAAAATTCTTGTATAGTCCAATTACCTGCCGTCACCAGCGAGTCAACCCAATCTCTGCGGAACCCTTCAAAGCGCGATATGTTATCAATATATATTGTAACACCCGATTAGTTAAACCCCCACCTTTCTACCAAAAACAACATCGAAAGACACATCAACAACAATATCATTCTTAATACAGAACAAAATCGATCGATTGTATCTCATTTGTATCCGCAGTACGTCCATAACGAACGCCCACGTCCCTACAGGTAACATATTAACATTCAAACTGCACCACATAATGTGTCGTCCTAGCTGAGTGGAGATATGCGATGCAGCTATACTAATACTATATAGCAATGAAATAGGGCAAATTGAAAAAAGAAAGTTATGAAAACAAATGAACGTAGTACAGCGAGAATTTGGAACCATCTATGTCCAGGAATGAATGATAAGCTGGTGATGATTGTAACCTGCACATGCAGTTGTAAAAACTCATGCATTATAAACACATTCGTCTTAATAGTTTTATATATATTTTTTTAGCGATAAGACCGCCATTGTACTACTTTTGTTTTTGTAATATTTATTTTGTTAAGTTTGATTTTGGTGTACAATAAAGAATATATCTATCTATATATCTATATGAAACGAACTAGTAGGAACAGCTTAATTTATGGGGACTTATTCGTACTCTCTTTTACAATACTCTTGTTTTATATTAGTTTTATTTTTCCAATAACTATTAGACCTTGACATTTCTTGCCTACACGCTTCTTAAATAGTCTTCGCAAAGCATCGCTTCATCGCTCTCGTAGGACAGTGGACAAGAAATGTGAAGATATTACATAAAGATGGCTGCGTCTACGTCACTCACACAAACAAGACAATTAGCATATTTAATATGGAAACGATATTATTTTTAGTATAAGTGTACAACCGGTTCTAACTGGTTTCTACTTGGAGATGGATAAGCTAAGAGATACCGGTAATATTATTTTTTAGTTTAACCAATTTTTATTGTTGATTTTGGTATCGAAAATGGATCTATGTTTGACCACCAACTCGCCTGTTGGTAAGCGACGTTGTGGCCGAGGATGGCGCACGTAGATTCAGAAAAAAACTATTCACTCTAGCCTTGAATATGTCTAGGTTATATTTCTCAGTTATTTGGTCCGTTAAAACTTATTTAACTTGTTTGTACGGGACTTTCTCTCCCTCATTGTTGTAGTGATTTTACTTGAGTCTTACGGTTAATGTATTATTAAGCTCTTCAATCACTTTTTAAATCTCCTTTCTGACGGCGTCCCATTCCATGACAACCTTCCCCCAACCCAAAACTGCTTCCACCCCTGTTTAACAAAGGGACTACCCAGTGTTTCTATATCCACGGATTGCTGGTATTGCGGATTTTGTTTTGCATATATAGCGACCCATTTATAATATTACAATATACCCTACCCTATTCACATCGTATGCGCCACTTTTTCTTTTCATCATATAGTTGGTGAACAACCTATCAGGCTTCAAACCAACCGCAGGCCTCGGACATGACTTTACACACCATCGAGAACATCTCTGAGGTATGCTGGTTTCCACACGGTGTTTTCCTTCACCTTTTCAAGCAAGTTATAATTAATTTGTATTAAGCATATGATTAGGAAAAGTCAGTAGTATGTGCCCTGGGTTGCCTTTGGCTTTTCAGCCCAACAGTCATACAGCTTCTCAGACTTTGCAGCTGCGATCCTGGACCTTGGAAAATGTTGGCGACCGTGTGGTTTTTTGTCGGCAGAGTTCGTAATGGATTTACCATACTTAAAAAAAGGCTATGTTGACTTTCTAAGACAAAATACAGCTATCTGATCCTAATATTTGCCCCCTTGTCAAATCCCGTCGCTTTAACCTCGCCCAGACCATACACAATCATAGCTTTTACTCAACCCATGTCCAAACCAGGAAATAGAACTTGAATACACACAAAAACAATCTCAGAACAGTCATAACTATTGAAGCATGAACCAAACGCATTAGTCCGTTTGTTTGTCGTACTAATGCTTCAATTAACGTATGCGATGCGCGGGCGCTGCTGCTGCTAATGGAGATGTAGGAGATGGGATAATTGGTGGCTCAGGGAGCTATTAGGAGGTAGTGATAGAATCTAATCTGTAAATATTTGGAAAGTTTGGAATATACATTTGATGAAATGTTGTTGTTTTATCAAATGTGGATTTAATGCCTGAGTGTGAGTTTGAGGTTTGGTTTGTGGTTCGGAGAGCTCTTTCGGTTAGAAAATTATCAGGGCTAGTGATAGAAAAGAATAGAATAGAATAATTTTATTTTGCTTAAGAAACATGGTACATAACAGGTGTTGAAATACATAAAAAATGTTCCACATGTTTGGTCACAAGTTCATGACATGCAAAATCTTAAAATTAAATGGAATGATGTGGATGGGAATTGTGTCCGGTGATTGGCAAAAGGCTCACCAATTATAACATAGGATTAGTGAGATGTAGGTACATTTTGGAGAATACAGGCGTGTTGCCAGTTTATATATATATATATTATTTTTTATTACCGTTCATTAAATTGGGTAACTTTTCAGAATTTGGCTGTTAGTTACAAGTATATAACATAACATAGTATCACGCCTGTATTCCTTGAAGTGATAGGCAGAGGTGTACAAAGTTGCACATTCAAATTTAACCAATTTCACCGTAAGTCAGTGATGTCTTAGATTAACTAAGAAAGTACGTATGACATTGAAAAAGTCACATTGGTACATGCCAGGTTTTGAAGCCACAACCTGTGGCTCAGGAGGCGGGCCGGTAACCCCTCAGCCACCACCACATAAGATTATGATTTATGTATCAATAAAATAAAATCTTTAAATTTAAAACAAAATGGGGCGATTGTTTTAAAAGATCTCTTTATCGATACAAGTAGAGCTCAAGTTGTAAGCACGTTACTTAAACAAAAGCTCTCGATCGGCGTGCACTGAATTCAAATGACACCCGCATTAAACAGGTGGTTGGCGCTTTACTATATAAGGTCCTAATTTATTAGGTAATTTCCTTTGAAAGGGGTAATATATAAGTCAAACACATTCAGTTAAGCTAAGAATTAAATGGATAAAACAAATTATTTGTAATAACCATAGTACTAGCAAGACGAAAATTATTCCTTGAACATTAAGAAAAAAAAAAAAAGTTGTAAAAATTTGAATTATGGCTTAAATGAATCCTTATCACTTACACATTGACCCCTTAAAAGGAAATTAACTAATAGATTAGGACCTTATATACTTTACTGCAGATAAATCTATGAAAAGCATTAACGCATGCTTAGCGAACTCTAAAGTTATAATTTTAAATGGAAAAAGAATACGGTCGTGAGCAGGTTTCGAACCTACGCCTCCCGGATAAATACTCCAGGCGCTTTGAGCGGTAAGCCATCTCGACCTCTTCTCTCTTCTGGCTTAGTGGTCAAAGCGTCTGGAGTATTTATCCGGGAGGCGCAGGTTCGAATCCTGCTCAAAATCGTATTCTTTTTTCATAATTCTTTTCAAAGATTTATCTGCATTTATTAAGGTAATTGCATCTTTAAGACATTTTATTAACTGCAAAGTTAGTCATGTTGGTTCGGTCACCTGTATTGGGACTGAATAGATAGCAATGACGTCACCAAAAGACGTATTAAAATGTGGAAGAAGAATTCACGGTAGTGAGCAGAGGTCGAGATGGCTTAGTGGTCAGAGCGCCTGGAGTATTTATCTGGGAGGCGTAGGTTCAAATCCTGCTTACGACCGTATTCTGTTTACATTTAAAATTAAATCTGTATATTCTTTACTTATAATCACGCTTTTTTTGAAGGGGCTGTTAGAGGTGTGGCGTACACCCACATGTCACCGGCGCCGTTGGTAAGTCCCAAGTGGTGGTGGTGAGTCTATTGCCATCTACTAGGCATAATCTTCTTCTTCTTCTTATCATGTGGTTGATGAACAACCTAGTGTCAGAGTTTAAACCACCCGTAGGTCTCTGACATAGCTTTACACACCGTCGAGAACATCTCTCAGGTGTGCTGGTTTCCTCACGATGTTTTCCTTCACCGTTTTAAGCAAGTGATAATTTATAAATAATACGCACATGACTTCGAAAAGACAGTGGTACTGCCTTGGGTTCGAACTTGCGACCTGTGACTTGTCAGTCCAACGGTCACACCACTAGGCTATCACTGCTACTACACTAGGCATAATAAAAAATCATCTCCGTATCAGTCTTGATATGAAATAATGGTCACCCATCCACAGACTGACCGTGGCAAGCGCAGCTTAACCTCGATCGATGGATTCGATGTACTTAGCTACCAGCCGCTCTCTTAAAAACGTATTTCTATGATACGATAATAATTTAAATTCACCTGTGAATTGATTACAACAATACAATAACACTCGTTGTTCATAATAGTAGGTTCGTAACAGCTGCTTTCACTGCGCAGAGTCGAACCTACGACCTTTCGATTATTTACTGCGCTCGCCGCACGATCCGATACACACAAAACAAATTATAACTGGTAATTTGTGAGTGTTTCCAATGCATTACGTTAATTGTTTCTAGAAATTATTTAAGACCGAATTCTTTTTAACTTAAAGTTACAATATTAAATGGAAATAGAATATGGTCGCGAGCAGGATTCGAACCTGCGCCTCCCGGATAAATACTCCAGGCGCTCTGACCACTAAGCCATCTCGACCCCTGCTCACCACCGCGAATTCTTCATCCATATTTCAACACGTCTTTTCGTGACGTCATTGCTATCTATTCAGTCCCTTTACAGGTGACCGAACCGACACGACTAACTTTGCAGTTAATACAATGTCGTAAAGTCGAAAGGAGGCGCAGGTTCGAATCATGCTTGCGACCGTATTCTTTTTCCATTTAATAT
Source organism: Xylocampa areola (assembly GCA_935421205.1). NCBI lineage: Eukaryota > Metazoa > Arthropoda > Insecta > Lepidoptera > Noctuidae > Xylocampa > Xylocampa areola. The sequence goes on from OW285215.1 coordinate 930,575, forward strand.
TGAAACTTTCGAGTTCGCTAAGCATGCGTTAATGTTTTTCAAAGATTTATCTTTTTAACTTAATTATTAGAAGAGCAAGTGATCAAAGTTCCTGCCTTCTCTGTATGAGAAGTGGCCCTTGCCCTGCAGTGACAGATGAAGACTGGTTATATATGTATAATAACAGAACAACAGCGATGTTTCCGAAAATTGGTCGACAAGACAGAAAAGAACACGGTCGTGAGCAGGATTTGAACCTACGCCTCCTGGATAAATTCTCGAAGTGCTCTCCAAGTTTGCCATCCCGACCTGTGCTCACTGTATGAAATTGTTCTTCTACATAATACGTCTTTTGGTGACGTCATCGCTATCTATTCAGTCCCTATACAGTGACCGGAATTGACACGACTTTGCGGTAACATAATTCAATTTGTCTTTCCACATTTTTTTTTTTTTATTGTAGAAAGAATGGGCCATTATTTGTGAAAATCTATAGACTATTATGTTTGCATCTCCCGGAAACTTTATGAAAAAGGAATGTATCACTAATTCATTTCTCAAGCGCATTATCACATGCGAAGCGAAATCTGCAGACATTCTGGGGAGAATTTCTGGGTTTTGAGAAAGTTTTGTGTTTGAGTTTGGATAAAAAATATTGCATAACTATCCGTCGTATTTTTCTACACTTATACAAAAAAAAACACTTATTAATCGATCATTTTAACCTCAGAATAAATTAAAAAGTTAATTCAATATTTATAAAAAACAGCCTCATAATACAAATGGAGCCAAACGCCACATTAAACGCGTTATGGTAATTAGAAAACCAGTATAGTGGGCGTGCACGATCAGAGGCGCAGGCGCACCGATATCACAACACACGACAAGATAAATTAAGAAGGCTCACTTCTATACATCAGACAACTGTTCACTTCTGAATAAAAGAAGATCTCTTTCTACACAACAGTAAAGAATCAAAGTAAGAAAATGTTACCGTAATCTCATTGCCAAAAAGATTAGTGGATAACAGAATAGGACAATGCTTCTATGGGTTGCAGCATTGTCCGGTTCTTTCCACCGATCATCAATCATTCGCAATGGTATTATGTTTAGTGATATTTATTATTTCAATTCCTAATATCAGTGAAAAAACAGTAGTGAACTAGGTCGTAAACATACAACAATTGCGCACAAATTTAGATGTGTTCATATGTGAGCGTCGTGTGGGGTGTGTGAGTGTGTGTGTCGAGCGAAAAATGCTTCATGAGTGGCTACTCATGAAGCATTTTTTTGCACTCGAAATGTTTAAGATGTACGAGTGAGAGAATTTCTTTGTGATTTTTATAACTTAACATAGCATCACGCCTGTATTCGCCGAAGGGGTAGCCAAAGGTGTACACAGTTGTACACCCACATCTCACCAATAATGTTATTCAGTCCCATGTAATAATAGATGGTGTGCCCATTGCCATCAACCGGGCACAATTCCAAACTCCGCTGCTACTGAGAATTTGCTAACAGGAGAAAACACAATACCACTTTGCCCGACACAGGAACCGAACCCGAGACCTCCTGCAAGTCTCGCTTGGCGCCACTAGACCAACGAGGCAGTGCGAATTTTATTGTTATATTTATTGTAACTCTGAGTAACATCATGAAGGAAAAGGTGGCAATGCATTATTTTCCGATTACCCTCACAAACCATGATAATAACTCCCACATATGTCCCTATGGGAGGTATACTAGAGCTATCAGTTCAAGATATGTCTTTGAAAAAGCATCAACGCATGCTTAGCGAACTCTAAAGTTACAATATTAAATGGAAAAGGAATACGGTCGCGAACAGGATTTGAACCTGCGCCTCCCGGATAGATACTCCAGGCGCTCTGACCAACTAAGCCATCTCGACCTCTGCTCACCACCCCGAATTCTTCTTCAATATTTTAACACGCCTTATGGCGACGTCATTGCAATCAATTCAGTACTTACAAGTGACCGAACCGACACGACTAACTTTGCAGTTAATACAATGTCGTAAAGAATGCAATTACCTTAATAATTCAAGATATGTCTTTGAAAAAGCATTAACGCATGCTTAGCGAACTCTTTTTCCATTTAATATTGTAACTTTAGAGTTCGCTAAGCATGCGTTAATGCTTAGCGAAATTATCGAATCCTGTTCGCGACCGTATTCTTTTTCCATTTAATATTGTAACTCTAGAGCTATCAGTTTTAAACCACAAGCATAACAAGTTAGGGCCCAAGTGAGGGTCTCCATAAAGTGACATTTGTTACCGTCAGCCAAGGTCACATTTCGCACTGATAGCCTAGTGATATTACCTTTGGACTAGCAAGTCAAAGTACGCAAGTTTGAAGCCAAGGCACACACCATTGACTATTCGAGTGATGTGATTATTATGAATCAGCTGTTCTTCAACCACACGATAAGAAGAAGAAGAAAGGTCTCAATCAGCCCTAATCCTGCGGGACTTACTAGTCCTCGTAGATTATAGATTTGTTACCAAACCCCTTTTAGGATGTCTAGCACAGTTACCTAGTTATAGTTCTCTGTAGTTCCAATTTTTTTTATTACTGAAGTAGTCCGCTTTTGACCTCAAGCTCGCCTGATGGAAAGCTATGGATAAGGTCTACGATAAAACGAGCATTCCCAGAAGATGCTTATATACCTTTCCTTGTTAAGAGTGGTTTTACTGTACTATATCTTCTTTTTATTGTACAGCCTTTGTTAGACCACATTCGGCTATACTCGGCCGTCTTCGGCAATGTTCGGGCACACTCGCCGACCTGACGTCACCCGATAAGATCGTTCTTAAGAATCGTGCACAGAATTCTTAGAATTAGTTTGTGTATGAGATGAGATGAGAATAGTTATTATTATATAATTGAATAACAGATTCGCACACTAAGACAGTTTTTTTTGTTTGTTAGTGAATGATTCAGAATTGATATTTAGTTTTTTATTCGGATTGAATGTGATGGGAGAATTGGTACATTTCATCTTCTTTGTCGTCAAGCTAGTGTCAGGACTTTTATCGCCGCCCATAGGCCTCTTATACAGCTAGCACCGAAGATTTAACGTGCCCTCCGAAGCACGGGACCTTAACCTGAACAATGGTTTACCCACAGTTTGTAATATTATAAATGCGAAAGTTTGCAAGGATGGATGTATGGATGTTCGTTACTCTTTCACGCAATAATTACTGAACGTATTTGGATGAAATTTGGCACATAGATAGTTTATAACCTGAATTAGCAGGAACACAGGTTACTCTAAAGAGTATATGATGAATGCTGATAAACCTCCCAACTTCACTTTCGTAGTATCGTGTGGTTGATGACCAACCTAGTGTCAGAGTTTAAACCACCCGTAGGTCTCTGACATAGCTTTACACACCATAGAGAACATCTCTCAGGTGTGCTGGTTTCCTCACGATGTTTTTTTCACTGTTTTAAGAAAGTGATAATTAATTTATAATACGCACATGACTTCGAAAAGACAGTGGTGCGAGCCTTGGATTTGAACTTGCGACCTTTGACTTGTCAGTCCAACGGTCATACCACTAGGCTATCACTGCTCTCAACTACACTGTTACGGCATTACTCCTGGTTGGTTTTCACTGGATTTCGGCAATTGCAGTCGCTTGCTTTTGAAAATACGACATGAGTGTTGCCAAACTATCGATAGTTTCCCTATCGATAGTATCGATACTACCGAGAGTATTTAATTATTGTTCAACGGTTATTACTCACTTGCATTCTTCGGGATTGCCCGACTAGTTTCGAACTCGAACGAACTCAGTTTGACTCGCGACATCGCCGCGGCCTCAGCTCATGACTAAGGGCTCCGTTCGAGTTCGAAACTAGTCGAGCAATCCCGAAGAATGCAAGTGAGTAATAACCGTTGAACAATAATTAATATGAATGTGTCTCACGAAAGTTATTAAACCGAGAGTATTGTCACGATTAGTATCCAATACAACCGAAAGTATCTCTTTTGACTATAGTATAACCGCGTACCGTAGTATCGTACCATAGTGGTGTATACTATCAATACATCGATATAACAACCCCTAACTTCAAATCCCTTTTTCCTTTGATTACATCATCAATCAATCAATCATCATCAATACATATAAAAAAATGTAACGGATTGCTGTCTTTACATGCAAGATATATAAGAATAAATATTATTGGGATCTTTATCATCGCAAATAGCATCCAAAACAATGATTGTTGGAATTTTTGTCTGTTTGTCTGTGTGTTTGTGCACGCTAATCTCAAAAACGGCTTATCCGGTTTAGATGTGTGTTTTCACTAACATATTGTGATAAGCTTCAATTAACATTTAGTGTTTGTTTCATGTCAATCGGTTAATAAATCAAAAATTCATGCCAATTTAAAGAATCACGTCGAATATTTGTTATTTATGAATTTGAGTTCATACACGACACGTGTTAATTTACAACATCAAAGCGGACGGAGTCGCGGGCACAGCTAGTCATCACTAATTTTTAATATAGAAATAACTCCTTAATTAAAAATCCCTTTAACCTTTATTTGAAACAAAAGAGTCTTTATTGATATAGACCTCTAAACCCAAATTAGTTAGAACTTAGTGTCTAATTTATGACCATCTTGTGATCTATGCTCAATAAGGAAATCATTGTTTGTTCGTTGAATTGTATTGTCAAATGCCCTTCCAACCCTTACATAACTTTATCTATTGTGAGCTATGAATAAACCATTGTTTAATCTCGTACTATAAAAGCTGTATTTTTTGGATATTAAAGTTAGTTCCATTAACATTTTTGGTTTAGGGTTTAATTAAAGTATTTTTTTTAAGTATCGATATCGTTACGCCGATAGCATCGATAGTCGATTATCAATCCTCAACACTAGCTTGTTCGATAGAAATTGATGTTCATAAAAGAAAACTGCAGTCCTCATGACCAGAAGCTACCAACTGCACTATAATGTCTGATCGCTGATACAAACTTTGGAAGATGTTTTCTCAATTAGTGTAAACCGTTCCGATTGTGTATAATAAAAAATAGTATAATCCTTATTCCCACCAAAAAAAAAAATTGGCTATGTTTTTAGTCAATAAACAGAGGTCCAACGGAAGGAACAAGCGAACCATCGGTTCATGGTTGATATACCAAAAACCCGAACGAAGCGTTTTGATTCCACGTTCATTATAAGAACCGCGAAACAGTGGAATGCGCTGCCGGAGTGGGTCTTCCCCGATAGTTACCATCTGGGTGTCTTCAAGTCACGAGTGAATCGGTTTCTTCTAGGCAAGCGTGCTCCATCGTAGACCGCATCATCGCTTAACATCAGGCGAGATGAGGGTCAAACGCAAGCCTATAACTAATAATAAAAAAAACCCTTTCGACACGCAATAAGACGAAAAAGTCTATAAAGGCGAAAAAAGAAATAATAAAAAACCAAAGGATTTTAAACTAACTTCACAATAAAACAAAAATCTCATAAAACAAAACGTTTCTCTCATCTAACTTTCAGCTCCACTTTCAGATTTTATAGTGTCCATGCACGGACAGGACTTATTAATCTGCGCGCGCGCCGCTCAGCCGCGGATCTGCATGCTAATGTGCTACGTGAAAGTGTGGATGGGTGGTAGGGCTGTCAGATAGTGCGTTGTAATAAAAAACACATAACATTTGAAACATGAGGTGAGGTGTATTTATTTATATTGGGCATCAAGTTTTAATCAGTTTATTTTTTCATGTCTGTTTGTTAATAATCCTCTCGCAAGTCTGATGGAAGAAAATTCTTGAAGAAATAAGGTATTACCTAATTTATTTTCAGTTTTATTGCCCATCGTTTGTATCTTATGTGTAAATAAATATATAAAAAGTTAAATCAATGATGGAAACGAATCTGCAGATGATAGAAATTTCCACAGAAATTCTAAAATAGATTTTAATCATTGTCATAATACAATAACTTTTTCTTTTAAAGTTGTGGGGAAACGTTTAAGAAAAAAGTTGGAGACCACTAGGATTTTTTTCCTGTATCGTGGGTGCGTTTACAAACACATAGTCTCACCTACACACACCCAAAACCGGAACAATGATCTGTAAATCATACAAATATTTGCTCGGTGAGGAATCGAACCTGCGACACGTGACGCAGCAGCCGATCTCTCGACCACTGTGCCAACCGCGCCGTCAAAACTTTTGATTTGTTTTTTTAAAGAATTACACTTATTCTGTGAACCTAGCTATTATTATTAAGACCCCTGTAACACAGGATTTTCCTAACATAGGGGTCATTACTCAAAATAACTATACTAAAGAAATTGTCATTATCTTGTGTCCGTTTAATTGTGTTTTGTACTTCCTTGTGTCAAATAAAGTTTTTTTTATTTTATTTATTATTAGATCTCGGTTAGGGCTTGTGGCTAAGTAACAGCCGCACAGATCGAAGCTGCGCTTACCGCGGTCGGTCTGTAGATGGGAGACCATCATTTCATACGAGACCCCTCCATGCCTCGGAGAGCACGTTAAGCCGTCGGTCCCGGTTGTCAATCTAAGATTTATGACAGCTGTTACGGGTAGTCAGAGGCCTGAAAGTCTGACAACCAGTCATACCACGAGATATCGTGTTGCCCAGTTACTGGGTTGTGGAGGTCAGATAGGCAGTCGCGCCATGTAAAATACTGGTATTAAGCTGCATCCGGTTTGACTGGACGCCGACCCCAATGTAATTGGGAAAAGGCTAGGCAGATAGATTTATTATTAGATACAACTCATTAATAGGCAAGTAATTCGAAAAAATTTGGGTCCTGTTGTGATACTTTTGGGTACGTAACCTTAAAAAGTATAACAGTGCCACCCCTACCGGTCATATAGATACATTAGCCATATTGTATGCTGATGGGCTGACTATATTCAAGTCTTACATATAACTGCTGTACATCAGTTTATGCTTAAATCTATATTTGGTTTGTTTTGATAGCATATATTTGTTATACGTGCCACTTGCTTAGTATAACGCGGAGTGAATTGTAATTTTTTAAAGTAGGTGTTAGAGAAGTTAATGAAGTACCTATAGAGTTTCCTAACGTAACCTTCCGAATACTTATTTTAGTATTAAGTTTTCTAAAACAAATTTAAACATGACCTTTAAAAAATTCATGATGAAAATTTGGTCTCGAATACCATTTGAAACTGCGGCTCCCGGATATATAATCCAGGCGCTCTGCAAACTAAACTGTCCCGATCTCTGCTTACACCATGTCCAATAAAATAAGTAAGTCTTATTGTGACGTCATCGTTATCTATTCAATCTCTATACGTACAGTGACTGAAAATGCAACTTATTCTTTCATCATCGTCATCATCCGCCTGCCTTTATCCCAATTTATTTGGTGTCGGCGCAGCATGTATTTTCTTCCATACATAATCTATACTTGTAATGGAACGCTGCTAAAGTTTTGGCTATGTTTTATGACCGGCCGCCTGCCTGACGTCAACCCTCATTGGGAATGCTGTTGTTGGTGGTAACCGCCACCGATACGGTCTCCTTCTATCTAGCCATGTCACACCAAATGTTATCCATGCGCCAGGTTCTGATGTTATCCTACAATCACACTACACTAACCGGGCTACAATATACGAGCTACATAGAACAATAAATTATTCACAAACCGACCAAGTTACCAATTTAAAGAATAAGTGCTAGTGCAAATTATTCTTTAATTTTAGTTATTTCATCATATCATTTATACACGATTCCTTCAATAAATCAAGTCATGTTATAGGGCCTATTGACTTGGCTGTTGATGTACTGTGTTTTATTTTACTGTTGCTGACTGCCTCGGTGGTCTTGTGGTCACCACAAGCATAGCTGCTGAGCCTGAAGTCATGGGTTCGATTCCCAGGTCGGTAAAAGTGTTATTGGGTTTTTTCTATTCAGAAATTCTCAGTAGCAGCCCGGAGTTAGGAACTTGGTGTTGTGACACCACAGTGCTTCGGACAGCACGTAAAGCTGTCGGTCCTGCGCCTGATCTCTCTCCAGTCAGAATGAAAAAGGGAGTGCAACTGTGTTTGCGCATACACTAGTGCACTACAATCTCCTGCGTACTTAGCTTATCTTCTTGGAGATAGGCCGCCGTGACCAAAATACGGTCTGGAGGATATATTTTTATTATAAAATTGTATATCGGATTTACGTGCCCTCAGCACCACGTCTTTATTAGAAGACAAATTAATTCGAAGAAGCGTTCTCCACAGTCTCTGTGCTACCTAATTCAATGTTGAAACAGCAACAACCTCTTGGTAACAGGCTATGTTTAGTTGCACAAACGGATCAGGTGGTGGCGACGCGCGCAGCATATTAATGGATCCCATTGTTTACATGTCCGCGCTGCGCATACGCATCGGTAGCGAATAGTGACGGAGTGATGGTTAGCGCGGGAGCTGGGACTAATTATTTTTTTCTTTTTTATTCTGGACATGAATTATATTTGATTTAGTTTGGTTGCATTTTAATGTAAGATTCCGAAAAAAAAAAATTAAGTTAATTCATCCATCCACAAATGAATAATTATCACTAGCATTATCATCATCATCCCTCTGCCCTAATCCCAATTTATTTGGGATCGGCGCAGCATACCTATATCTGGCATGCTGCTAAAGTTTTGGCTATGTTTTTTGACCGGCCGCCTGCCTGACGTCAACCCTCATCGGGAATACTGTTGTTGGTGGTAACCGCCACCGATACGGTCTCCTTCTATCTAGCTATGTCACACTAAAGGTTATCCATGCGCCAGGTTCTGATGTTATCCTAATATCACACATCACTAACCGGGCTATAATAACATATACGGCCTACAATCCGTACGATACCTAAATAGGATAATTAGTCATAAAACCAACAAGTTCGGTCTCTGTTATAACAACACACAGGATTCATCTTATCTCTCACAGGGTTTAGGGTAGCACTAGCATAAATAATTAATTGAAGTTCGATAGCAATAACAAGATCCCAACTCCCGGCCCAAATCAATATTCCACACATTATGACGCGCACACGCATCGAATACGAACGCGGTCAATAGTGGCGGCCGCTGGAATAAGTTAAATGATGATAATTAATATAATATGCACACGCTACCGTAAGGCTGGCAACACAATGGATTAGCTATAAATTGACTGATTATCAAACAATTGATTATATTTACATTAAATCATTGTTATGTCAGTAAGAGGTATTGGGAACAAAGATTGTGGTGCATGAATTTTTACGAAAGTATTGTAATTTTATACAAATAATAATTAAGGATTCCGTTGCACACTTTTGCATGCACATCATTGTGTTGAACACAATTGTGTTCAACACAATGATGTCCTTAGAGTAAAAAAAAAACCCCTAATAGCATTTTGCACAACCTAGGAAGTGAAACCGGGACCTTACGCTTAGCAACTACGATTACACATGTATAATATAAGAAGCGATTTCCACGATAGAAACACGCGTTTCAAACATAAAATTGTGGTACCTAAATTTAGATTAGCAAAAACAAATAATTCATTTATGGGAAATGGTGTACGTTTTTATAACAAACTGCCAAAGTCAATAACTGATCTAACCGAGACAAAGTTTAAAACCCACATTAAACGCGTACATAATCAAAAAGCCTATTATAAGACCAAAGACTACGTTGCTGATAGGAATGTTTGGCTATAACACCTTCTGCACATGTGGCTTCCTTGGCTACTCACTGACAATGTACGTGTAATTGACAGCGCGGTTGGCGCAGTGGTCGAGAGACCGACTGCTGCGCTGCGTGTCGCAGGTTCGATTCCTGCACGGAGCAAATATTTGTACGATCTATAGATAATTGCTCCGGGTCTGGGTGTGTTTGTGCTTGTGAGATTATATGTCTGTAAACGCACCCACGATACAGGAAGTAATACCTAGTGCGGGGCAAAGTTTTAAAAAAAAAAAAAAACTATCACAGTTCTAATGATATTTTTACTTTGTTTTTTGCATAATATACCTCTTTCAATCTTTGTTTTCTTTTTTTGTTTTTAACTTTTGTTAAACTTACTTATAATATTTGACGGATATTAGGCATTGTTTTATATAGCTTCTTTAGCTTCAACATTTTGTAAATGTGAGAACGCCGTAAACTTGTCAAATGCGCTATTCATTTAATAAGGCTTATGTAATTATCTTTTATATTAGTGACTGCATCCAAGATTACGTTGTTTTTACATCCCGCCCAAAATTGCATCTACAGAAATTGTAAAAGATATACAGTTTAAAAGAGTAACCATGGAGTTTCTTGCCGGTTCTTCTCCATAGGAAGCGACTTTTTGGAACCGTGCACGTAAATTCTGACTTTTCATAAGTGCCTTTGTATGGTTTATATGAAATAAAAACCTTTGACTTTGACTTTGACATTACTAGCACTATACTAATGAAGCAGCCTATTCCCGTTTATAAGTGGTGATAGCCAAGAGGTATGGTTCTTAGAATTGCAACTCAAAGATCGCTAGTTCAAATCTAAAGAACGTACCACTGACTTCAATCATGTGTGGAATTTAATGATCACTTGCTTAAAACGGTAAAAGAAAACATTGAGAGGAAATCAGCACATCTGAGAAATTTTCTCGATAAATCATATCAATCATATATATAATCATAATCATCTGAGAAATTTTCTCGGTAAACAACATAACATAACAGCATCACGCCTGTATTTCCCCAAGGAGTAGGCAGAGGTGTACAACGTTTCACCCATACTATTATTGAGTCCCATGTAATAGGTGGTGAGCCTATTGCCATCTACGGGGCACAATTTCAAACTCCCGACTCCTACTGAGAGACTCCTAACAGAAAAACTCAATATCACATTGCCGACCCGGAAATCGAACCCGAGACCTCCTGCCAGGAGTCGCGCTTAGAACCACTAGATCAACGAAGCAGTTGTGGTGTGTAAACCCATGTAACCTACGAGCGCTTTAAACTCTGACACTAGGTTATACGTCATCAATCGTAATATAAGCAGAAACCATTCACCGTTAGTCCGTTCATTCCCCTGTGGGACCCTAACGGTCAGTAATGGTCCTCACACTTTAATAGATTCCTCCAGTCTTTATCTTCAGAAACCATTAATGACCATTATATAAGTAACAAGTTTTCCGGCTCCCAACATTAAAATCCCGTAAAATTATTAATTTCCATACCTACGAAGTTTTTCCCTATAAAAGCAGCATCAGCACTCGATGTAATCGTTCTACCACCATAAAACATAAAGAGCTATGGGGTATAACTTTCCGAACTGAGTGAAAACGCCATAAAAAGATCCCAAGTTAAAATATTTCCAAGATTTATAGGCATTCATTAAATAATGCATTTAAGTACAGGGAGCGACAAAAGGAGTTGTACACGTCGAATTGTATTAAACGTCTAAGCCTAGAATTATATCTAACAGGATTTCATAAGTTCCCAATATATTAATAAGACCTTTTATGTACACTTGGTTTGCGAATAAATGTTATCGAGTTTTGGGTTTTGAGTAGGGATCGAGATGTCAGAGCGCCTGGAGTATTTATCCGGGAGGCGCAGGTTCGTATCCTGCTCGCGACCCTAGTCTTTGTCCACAAAAAAATTATACTTAAGGTTGTCTAAGAATGCGATAATGCTTTTCAAAATTTTTCTGTATGCTAAGTAAATTTAAATAAACTAAAACAAAACACCACAAATTACAATAACACACATACACACACAATATTATCATCATCCCCTTGCCCTTATTTCAATTTATTTGGTCGGCGCAGCATGTATTTTTAGTCAATATATCTCTGTCAGCTGACATCTCGGTAGTCACTCCTTTTCTAGCCATACCATCTTTCATAATCCATCCACCGTTTCCTCGGTACTCGTGTAGCCATCCATATTCTTGTTGAAATCTTTCCTCGTCACGTGGTCCTCATTCTTCCACATCACATGACCATTTACAACAATTTTCACGTAACCTTGTCGTCATAAAAGTACAAATGCGAAAAGCAATTACGAGTACATCACAATAATCAGCACTAAGGGGGCTCGTGGCTAAGTAACAGCCGCACAGATCTATCGATCGAGGTTAAACTGCGCTTGCCGCGGTCGGTCTGTGGATGTTGACTATAATTTCATAACGAGCCCTCCGTGCCTCGGAGAGCACGTTAAAACGTCGATCTCGGTTGTCAAATTAAGATCTATGACACCTGTTACGGGTAGTCAGAGGTCTCAAAATTCTGACAACCTGTCAGACCACGAGATATCGTGTTACCCAGTAACTGGGTTGTGGAGGTCAGATAGACAGTCGCTCCATGTAAAATACTGGTATTAAGCTGTATCCGGTTTGACTGCAAGCAGAATGTAATTGCGAAAAGACTAGGCAGATATATAATCAGCACTACAGTCTGTGCAATTAAGTTGCGTGTAAATCGACTTTAGTCGCCGACTGTACGCACATTTCGCTTGCCCGGGGGAAATCTGCCGGTTCGGTCACAACCATGGTTTTAATTAATCCAAGCATTAACTGGGCATGCCAAATTGTTTTTTTAAACGAAATTGAGTTATGACACTGTAATCTTTTTGGTGTCTTTTTTGTGTTGGTGTAAGCAAGAAAATAGAAAATTTGTGCTCCTATAGTAATATCTTAGGTTTTCGCGAACACTACACATTATAATAAAACAACTTTTAACCGGATTAATCGCGTGTATTAGTTATTGGTTTTTGTTTTTCCTGTCGTTTCGAACACTTTCGTTCGTGGTCGCAGGAGGACTAAGGTGTCAGGCTTCTCAACATTTATTTAAAATTATTTCAGTCTACCGTACATATTATTGATAAAATTCATAAAATATTTTTTGTCTTTGATACATATTTAAAACTAAATAACGACGATATTTCCTAAGACTATCTCTGAGAAGAAATACCGAAACAAACACAGAGGTCACTGTTAGAGGTTTGTGCTCCTGTAAGCAGATAATAGGTTTAAAGCAAAGCCACGCCTGCTCCTCGAAAGGTTAAGCAGATGTGTACTTTTCTACATCCAGTTTTGATCGATGCCGATAATCAGTTCCATTCTTCACTTTTCATATGTTTAGAAGCCAATCTATAGTTATTCAAGCTCTCTGATTTCGATAATTAGGTCCCATGGCATAGGTTGAAATCCTATTTCCATCTGCTGAGCACAATTCCAAACAACTGTTTGGAATCCAATTGAAACCTCTGGGCTTACTCTTGAAAATATTTCCGCTCGATTGACATTGGAAATATGTCAGTTCGTACCTCTAAATGCCAAAATGTTTTAAATATTATTATAGATTCGGGATAATATGAAGACAACATTCTTTAAAATTGAGGCGATTGTAATTTAGGTAAATTAATTTTAATATTACGCTTTGTTTTAAGGCGTCTATTTAATATTAGAATTGGATTGAAATTGGTATTAGTTTCACCTGAATATAACTTTTATTTTAGAAGTTAGTTTTATCAAGTTTCCGTTGCTATTACTCCACTTATTTATTTTCCCGAAGATTTTCAACGACGAAAATAAACAAATGATATTTATTCTGATTATACAAAAACTTGCCAAGTGCGAGTCGGACTCGCGCAATAAGAGCCCGTACCTTCCACCTAGACTATATCCTACTACTACTACCTGTGCTACTTCTAAGTTTAATTATATAGTTAGCCTTGTCATTCATAATTCATTTATTTGTGGAACATAGGTTAGTTACAGGTCTTAAAGTTATGTTAGAAGTTCACTACGTCCTACCACACAATATGGTGTAAAAATAATATTGTAAGTAATATTTACACGCATTCTACATAAAATTGCTCTCATTAAACATACAAATTATATGAAACAATTATAAATAATTACTGAGATAAAATTAAATAATTATATTAAAATTTATCATTTAAATATTCCTCAATAGTGTAGTAAGCTTTAGTTATTAAGAATACTATCAATTTAATTTTAAATGTTTGTATATTTTCAGCAGATAGTATAAATTTAGGCAGTTTATTATATATTTGTATTGATGATTGATTATTTTTTATTTAAAATAAGCACTAGATCATCATCATCTTCCCGCCCTGGTCCCAAGCTATTTGGGGTCGGCGCAATATGTTTGGCTCTTCCATTCTTCCCCTTTTAGCCGTCACTATATCGTTCACCCCTTTTCATTCATGTCATCGGTCACACAATCCGTCCATATTTTTAATATAAGAACTATAATCATACCAAAATTACAAGTAAACTATGTTATACGGTGCCACGTATAGTCAACATACGTAGTGTTCGAGTTGGAACACTGTTTGCTGTGAACAGTTGTCGCACTAACTCGGGATTACGGTGCCCTACTCGTCGAATGGTTGATACTAACAATCTTAATTTCATAGACATCGATATTTTTATGTGCTCTAAGTCTAAATTTAAATGTAATGTACTCAAAATGTTATCTGCTAAGTCTAATTGTTAATCTTATGATAATATGAGTTGTCTTGTTTAATAATTTTATTCTATTTCGCTATTATTTAAATAATATTAATAAATTTCAAGTATCTTTTTTTAAATTAATTAATTATTTATGAAGGTTGAAATCGCAGATCGCGATAAGGCCGCCCATTGTATGTTTTAAAACTTGTATTGATTATTTTTCTTGTGTTTCTTTCTGGTGTACAATAAAGTATAAATAAATAAATAAATAATAATTTTATGACTATTTTATTTTACAATTTAATTTAATGTATATTTTAGTTAACGTAATGCATGTTTTTGCTTGTTTGAATTATTAATAATTTTACTTCCTAAATGTATCTTAAATTTTTAACAAATGTAATATTATTGTGATTTGAATTATATATTTGTCTATCCAGCGGCATTTACAGCCGGTAATCTTTTTTGTTAATATGTGGATAATGCAGTGGGCTGCAGTATTGTAAACGCTCGTTTGAACCGTCACTTTTAGTGAATATGTATATTGTAGCTGTTTATTGTCCCAAATAAAAAAAATATAAAAATAAAATAAATTTAAATTCAATGGGTTACTGTTTTGAAGATGAGAACAATTACTGTTGCTGGTTTTTTTCCATTGCTTCTTGTATGAGAACTGCTTATTTTATTATTTGCCGGGAAAGAAAGATATAATAACACATTTTTAGTGACGAGACAGACCTGTGATAGACAGACAAGCTTGCAGACAAACGACTTATGCTCAGTCACAAGGTTCAGTTCGCCAATTTTATCAAAAATGGATGTTCGTTTGGCCACCAACTCGCCTGATGGTAAGCGACGATGCGGCCGAGGATGTAGCACGTAGATCCAGAAGAAATCTATTCACTTTAAGTAGAGTGGATAGATTTGGGGAGAACTATAGTTGGGAACGCTTGTATCGGACTACATCCCGAAACACGACTAGGTCACGGCATGCCGTCGTCCGATGGGTGGCAACCAACCGCAGCCAAAGTCTCCCACCAGAGATGTGTTGCCTGTTTTGCACCACCCTAGGGCACGTGTAGGGATTCCATTTTAAGGGTGCACTCCTACAGACGCGGGCAGCTCAGCCAGCAACATGCTTTCGGTATGATGAAATTAATTATTGTATTACTTGTTAGACAATGATGTGATGAAGACTAAGGAATTTGTTACAGCGTTTCTCCTCCACATCCAAAATAAACAAGAAGCGGTGAAGGGTGGGCAAATATGTTCTTCTGTATTTTAAATGCAAAACTACCTACATAGTATAATTCGAAAAAATAACTTCACGGAACCCTAAAATGGGACTAAAATCCATATACGAGTAGGTAGGTACGCATTGTTTTTTCCTTACTCCGAGAGACAGTATCACATTACCATATTCAGCTCATCAATGTATCAGTCACTCTTCCCTAGAGGATGTAAGCAGAGATGCAGGCACTTTACAAGTTCCTTCAATATATTCAAGTAGTTGATAAATTCCCTGAGGCAAGGAAATACCCTCATGTATCACTGTCAGCCGTGATGATGGATGATTGACAGGAGACGGATGGAAAATATTCCATTACTTTAAGTACAAGTGGCTCCTGAAATATGGTTTGACTTTTATAAGACAATGGTGGACGGTAATGTCTAATTAAGTCCATTCAGATAAACCCTTCAAATGCATTAAAGTATGCATAGAGAAATTTTAGAATGGTAAATACTTATGCCAATTTTTTTTTTATATTTGTTTTGGTGCTTTCAGTTAGTGGTCCTAAACGCGACTGCTGAGCTCGATTTCGGGTTCGATTCCCGAGTCGAGCAAAGTGTTATTAAGTTTTTCTATTAGGCATTTCTCAGTAGCAGCTCGGAATTTGGAATTGAGCCCGGTAGATTGCAATAGGCTCACCACCTATTACATAGGACTTAATAACAGCATTGGTGAAATGTGGGTGTACAATTGTGTACATCTCTGCCTACCCCTTCGGGGTATACAGGCGTGATGCTATGTTATGTTATGTAAAAATATTTGTAACTGCACTTATGGTGGCCTACTCTGTGCCACCAAGATTATGGGCGTCAAACTCAAGTTTCCACACTATTTTGGTAATTTTACTCTGACGTCATTGGACTTACTCTTGAAAATAATTCCGCTCGATTGACATTTGATATTGGAAATATGTCAGATCGTACTTTAAAATGCCAAAATGTCTAAAAATATATTATAGATTCAGGATAACATGAAGACAACATGCTTTAAAATTGAGGCAACTGTCATTTAGGTAAATTTATTTAAAAATTACGCGTTGCTTTAATATTGGAATTCGCTTTAAGGCGTCTATTTAATATTGGAATTGGATTGCAATTGGTATTAGTTTCAAGAGTCACTGCATATATGAATTTGATGTTTCTAGATTTTTAATTTACGTTCGGCTAGATCATAAACAACACCAACATTTTGGTATAGCTTTTCTATCTCACGAAGGGGTGACGTAACTGTGACTTCAATTACCTGCGTCATGAGGTTCAATTTGTAAGGATTTAGCCGCCTTCGTGACATAGAATATCTCTACCTAGAAGGTTCACGTGCTTTCTGTTTATAAAATAATGTCTTTTTGTTATCGAACAAAAGTTTTTAAATAAAAACTAAAACGATATATGTAGGTAGCTACTTTTGCTTTAATCGTCTTATTTATATTTTTCCTGTTTTATAAATATATTATCCTTGCCTCTTGCAGCAAGATTATACTAGAACCAATAAAAAATAAATTTATTAACTTACGTATTATTTTTAACGGTAATCAAAATAGATATGTAGGTATCTACTCAAATTTTATGCCCAAAAACTTTATTTTTAAATAAAAAATACAGCATAAATTAAAGTAAAATAAAAACACGTCGGGTTGGCTCGTAAAAGCATAGATACCAAACATGGTCGGCGCCGGAGTAAATATTATTAGTATGCTAACGATCAATTGAAAAAAAACGAAGGTCATGACTCTACGGATAACCTACTTTGCCGGCACGTGTAACATCTTCCGAGTTATAGGATTTTGTTGAGGAAATTATCTCATTGTCTTACTCCCTAATGTTTTCTCAATCGATAGCAATATTTATCTCAGCAAAAGTACGAGTAGATTAACCTTTTAAAATGTATAAGTGCTTTCATTAACCTTTTCTTTCAACCCTCTCGTTCGGACAATTTAGAATTTTTAATATTTTAATTTGATTATTTGTGACTTTAGTGCCAATTACTTACTGAATTAGTAATCATTAGAAATTTAGTAATCGGCACAAACGTCACAAAGATTCAAATTACAATTTTCATGTATTTCGCATCAACATAAAAGTAACTTGGAATTATTCTTTGTACTACCCAATATTGTTGGTCTTTTCATGGGGGCGGAGTTGCCCGCGTCCGTTCCATTTTGAGTGCACTCCTAGCACCCTTAAATTGGAATCCCTAAACGTTGCTCCTGGGTAGCGTAAAACAGGCAACACAACTCTGGTGGGAGGCTTCGGCCGCGGCTGGTTACCATCCACCGGACGAAGCCGTGAAGTGGCCTAGTCGTGTTTCGGGATGTAGTCCGGTGCAACCGTTGTGGGGGACGGATCTGCGCAGTTGCATCAACTCCCCAACTATCGTTCTCAACAAATTTATCCAATCTACTTAAAATGGATAGATTTCTTCTGGGTCTACGTGGTCCATTCTCGGCCACAACGTCTCTTACCATCAGGCGAGTTGGTGGCCAAAGGTAGATAAAATTTTAAATAAAAAAATCTGTCACTAATTTTAATATCTATCTACAGTTGTAATATGGCCCCACATTACACCAATGCTGTTATTTGGTCCCAGGTGTTGAACCTATTGTCATCTACCAGGCACAGCTAGAAGCTCCAGGCTGCTACTGACAATTTCTTAACAGAAAAACCCAAATAACAAAACAACAATTTACCAAATAAAAGCCTCATACAAATATACAAAAACAAAACGATTACAACCAATTACCATAGAAATAACACAATCCCTATAACATAACACGACGAATTAATGCGCAATACCCTGCTTACCCCCGTGCGTACGCGGCGAAATTATACAAATTACTACATAGAATTTTATGACGTACCTAATGGCTTCATATGGGAAATCCGAATTGTTCACCATATGATATGATATTATTGCGTTACCGCTAGGGTTGTTCCAAAACGGAACCGGACATTACATTACAACGTCTAGCACATGAGCTAATTAAAAATAAAGACATTAAAATTTTAACATAACATAGAATCACGCCTGTATTCCCCGAAAAGGTAAGCAGAGGTTTACACAGTACACCCAGATTTCAGCTGTTATTAAGCCCCATGTATGAGCCTATTGCCATCTACCGACCAGAATCCCAAACTCTGGGCTACCACTGAGAACTTTGTAACAGAAAAACTTGATAACACTGCACGACCCGGGAATCGAACTCGAGACATCATGCTCAGCAGTCGCGCTTGGGACTACTAGACCAAACATGCATTTAAAATTTTAACTAAAATTAATTATCCATTGTTTATAGCAGTTAAAGAAAACATTGTGAGGAAACCAGCATATTGAGAGTCGTTCTTGATAATGTATAGAATCATGCTAGAAGGCAACAGAAGGTTAACTACGGTCATTAGGTTATTCACCCTTCAAAAAAAAGAATAATAATAAAAAAGGTAATCATTTTTTTTTTTTCATTGTGGCCCTTTAGTGGAGTGTGATAGTAGGATAACATCAAAACCTGGCGCATGGATAACATTTGGTATGACATAGCTAGATAGAAGGAAACCGTATCGGTGGTGGTTACCACCAACAACAGCATACCCAAAGAGGGTTTACGTCAGGCAGGCGGCCGGTCATAAAACATAGCCAAAACTTTAGCAGCATGCGATTTCAGAAACAATTAGAAAGCGGAAGATAATACATGCTGCGCCGACCCCAAATAAATAAGGATGATAAAAAATATCGTCATCATCCCCCTAGATGATGACGATATTTTTTCGATTTGTTACAAAACAAAATTATGTTAATTTAAAATGGGACAGTACAGGGAAATCCCAACATGCCAAGTGGCAACCCTTATTTCTCTTAGCAGTGAAGAAATATGGTTTTCGTGAAAAATGTTATATTTCGCGGTGATTGCATTAATTGATAACCTCGTACATAGGGAAGTGTGGGGGGAATAAATCGTTATCTTGACGGGAAACGAGGGTAAATGTGTTAATTCGCAAACATTACTAAGATTAGCGTTAAATTAAAGCAAGAAAAAAGATCCCGAAATCAACAAAACCTATGTCAGACTAGAGGCAAATCTTCTTCTTCTTATCGTGTGGTTGATGAACAACCTAGTGTCAGAGTTTAAACCACCCGTAGGTCTCTGACATGGCTTTACACACCATCGATAACATCTCTCAGGTGTGCTGGTTTCCTCACGATGTTTTCCTTCATCGTTTTAAGCAAGTGATAATTCATTTATAATACGCACATGACTTCGAAAAGACAGTGGTGCATGCCTTGGATTTGAACTTGCGACTTTTGACTTGTCAGTCCAACGGTCATATCACTAGGCTATTACTGCCATCCTAGAGAAATAAAATGTATTATTAAATTATTTGTGTTACCATGTAGGTACTAGACATTAAATAAAAATATTACATACATACATGCCACTCTTCCAGACCGTGTTTCAGTCACTTCGGCTATTAGCCCAATAGCAGTACGCAGGAGATATTATAGTGCACAAGTGTATGCGCAAACACAAGTGCACTCTCTCTTCCTTCACTCTCATAGTCCGATGGGACGGCAATCCGACACGACCAGAGAGTGGCCCCAAGGTCGACTACTGAGCATGAGGTCTCAGGTTCGATTCCCGGTTCGGCAATGTGTTGTGAGTTTTTCTGTTACGGAATTCTCAGTTGCCGCCCGGAATTTGGAATTGTGCCCGGTGGATGGCAATAGGCTCACCACCTTAGGACTTAATAACAACATTGGAGAAATGTGGGTGTAGAACTGTGGACACCTCTGCCTACCTCTTCGGAGAATACAGGCGTGATGCTATGTAAAATAAAAAGTATTGCTGTTGCAAGTATCTGCCGTCCTTGGATTGATCGTCTGATAAAAATTGTATTAACAAACCGAAGACCAAGCTAAACTTAAATCAAATTTTAAATTGCATTCAAACCTCAATACGAACTTTACAAAAAACAATCCATAGAACTTAATATGCCTACAAAAGCCACTTCATCAAATACAATACACCAAAAAAATCTTTTTCCATTTAATATAATAACTTTAGAGTTCGCTAAGCATGCGTTAATGCTTTTCAAAGATTTATCTTTAATTCTTAAGGTTGAATTGCATCTTTACGACATTGTATTAACTGCAAAGTTAGTCGTATCGGTTCGGTCACCTGTATAGGGACTGAATAGATAGCAATAACGTCACCAAAAGACGTGTTAAAATGTGGAAGAAGAATTCACCGTACTGAGTAGAGGTCATGATGGCTTAGTGGCTGGAGTATTTATCCGGGAGGCGCAGGTTCAAATCCTGCTCACGATCGTATTATTTTTCCTTTTAATATTATAACTTTAGAGTTCGCTAAGCATGCGTTAATGCTATTCAAAGATTTATCTTTAAATCCAAAACACATCTGCAATATATATATTTATTTAAGTAAACAGTTTCGGCGCAACCTTGATATACCACGTTTTGACCATAATTGTCACGTTCAAAATAAACGTAGTGAATCGCAGTTTACTCAGCTGGTGTTACCAATACAAATATATGGCGAAAATAATTATTTTTATCGTAATATGTCATGCATGCTGTGGTTGAATATATGCCAAGGTCAATAATCCAGCTAAGCAAAGTTTTTGGTGTATCAAGGTACCTACGTTTTTTTCGTGAATAGTTAAATATGATGGAGACGGAGTATGAACCTGCGCTGTGTAGCTTGCTGCTCTTAGTGGTTAATCAAAGGTTCCTATAAACCAAAAGCTTTCCCTAACCATATTAACCAAACTGTTCAAACTATCTTTTAAGACAGATTCGATCTCTGAATTTGTTAGGGCGTTTTTTTCTCAAAGACAGATAGAAAAGGCGCCCTAAATCTAGAAAAAAAAATACTGTGATTAAATATCTTTAACATATTTATTTGATATGGAAACTCTTTATTATATAATAAAATAAACTCTTAATACATAATATTAAAACACTAAGGTGTGTTTACTGAAATAAAAAAAGACTCATCCATCATTTACCGGGTCCCACAACTATTTATTATTAATAATTTTAACACGTAGCAGTAGATCCTAATTCTGTGGCTTCCTTACTTGAGTCACGACTCAACATGTTTGGCTTACTTATTATTCAAGTTGTTCTCAAGTGACCTTGGTTAAACATAGCTGTTTTGGTGGGAACCCGTTTTGGAAGTATCCTCGCTATCTTTAGTATAGTAATATCCTTTGTTTGAGCAGTATATAATTAAGAACCTATTGATATATGTGTCAATAATAATATGGAATTGGCTATGGTATAAATTATGATTAGTTATAGATTTAGTTTGATGAATACGAAGTTTGTTTTTAATAACAAAAATTTCGTAATTTTTCAATAGTAAGTGGCTGAGATTTTTTATGTTTTATTTTTAATTTGTTTAAGGAATTCTGATTGGTCTTTTTGAAGAGTACAGGAAAGTTTCTGTGTGAGCTAACCAAATGTTTGAATTTTGGGTTTAATTAAGCATTCAAGCTCATTTAAAACAGGTGAAGCAGTTCTAACAGTTTCTTATTATACAATAGCTTTAAATATTGTCTATCCATTCACCAATACTAAATAATTCAGCCATCAACCCTTTTAAAATCCAAACACGGAAAATACAAAAAAAAATACCACTCAAAAATTTATTTCCCAAGGCGTATCCTTTTACCCCACTGTTTTACCGTTCAACTTTTAATTAGACCCTGTAAAAACGTCAAGTGGGCCCCCGCCGAGTGGGCCCCCGCCAAGTGGGGCCCTGACTTTTCTGAATGTAAAGACAGGGAAATTTAATTTCCTGTAAGCTGTTGATGTTTGGAGAAACAGGAAGAGGGCGCTACTTGGTGAACATTAAATTGTTAATTTACGGATTTTTATTCGTTTATTTCAAAAGTAATAGGAAATGTACTAGTTTATTATTTGCGTATGAAACAGATTACCTAAAGGTGATGATTCTTCTATGATATTTGACTTTTTGAACTCATTTTCACTGATAACGTTATTAAATGCAATAGCGAACCTATTGCCATACCAAGCACCATATAAAACTTCAGGCTGCCAGAATCTCAAAAAACCGGTCCTGCGTCGACACAATTTTCGTTTGACGTCTCTAATTTTAGTGGCTACCTAAAACCGTGCATTAAAATTATCAAATTTGACGTGTCTAAATTCGAATTTGACATCTGTTCATTCGTCCCATCTTGCTCAAATAGTCAGTGTTAGTAAAAGCCAGCAATGCTCGAAATTTAGTTTCGTTTACTACATTAGTATTGACGCTAATGTCTCCCAATGACAAATATCCTCCATTCATACGTGAGGGTATAATTATAATAATAAAATAGATTTAATGAAAAGCATTGTAGGTACTGTAGAAAGCCAGTAAGTTTATTTTATCAAAAAAAACTGTAGCTGATGGTAGTTGCAATTTTACATGGCTTGCGCATGTTCATATATTTATTGGCGGGCAGGCGGGCGGTGCACAGAAAATTGCATGACTGCTCTCAATATTGTGGAAGTAGCTAGATATTGTATTTATTTACATTCAAATGTTGACTAGTTTCTAAACCATAGTCATAGACTTTTCCACGACAACTTTCGCTGAAATACACTAAATATTCTACAAAATGGCGTCGATACTATTTGAAGTCACATAAAAATAACTTTTTAATAAGACTAGCCAGGGCTTCAGATACTAATGCCAAGTGGAATAGGTTGTTTCCAAAGTGAAATACCTTTATATAACATTGTAATATTAAACTGATTTTATACGACTGTTACTTATCTAGTAATAAGTAGAGCGAGTGTTCTCACACAAACCTAATCGAAATTAAAGTCTTGGTCGCCTTTTTTGTATTTTGTTTAATTTTATGGCGATGATTTTCAAAGTATTCTTAATAAATAAATAAAAAATCAAAAAAAGCAAGGTTTTTTTATATAAATAAGTAGTTTGGCCACCAACGTGACCTGATGGTAAGCGACGGCCGAAAATAGAGCATGTAGTAGGGGGGGTAATAGTTTATCAATGTGTTAAAAATAAGATACCTACTGATCTTATCACATAAATGTCATTTAATAATTATCTATTATTTTTATGCTTTATAATATTCCTTAACCAAACTTATTGACAAAAAATACAGAGGTCCAGTATAATAGGGGACTTAACTAAATGTTGATAAAACTACGTAAAGCCGCATAAGCGCTTTATTTACTTTTTAAAAATCGATTGCACTCTCCAGAACATTGGTAAAGTATCATATAAATATAAAACAGTACAAGATAGTTCCAGCAATATGGTACTACCTACTTAAAATTCACATCAGCCAAAACTTATGTTGAATAACATAACCAAATTAACTTGCTACCTTCAGATATAGTTTCGGGACCATTTTGATTCAAATCACATCCGAAACGCAACCTTATTAGGTAGAATCTCCCACCTTTCCGGGTATTAGGTATAAGTTCCCGCCATCCTGGGTACTGTGTATAAAGTAATCGTGTTTAGAAATGTCTCAGCAGTTATAACGAATTATGATTCGGCGAAAGTTATACTGTGAGAGTGGTGTGGTGCAAGGCAAAAGAGGCAAGGGATACCACGACAGGGATACCCAAAATCCCCTTGTATTTAAACAAGAAAACATTACTGCACACTTGGGATTTATCCTATATCATGAGTGCGTTTACAAATCTCACATAAAAATACTCCCAACCGTATTTCGGTCACGGCGGCCTACCTCCATGGAGATTAGCCAAGTACGCAGGAGATATTATAGTGCACAAGAGTACGCGCAAACGCAGGTGCAGTCCCTTTTCCTTCACTCTCATAGTATGATGGGACGGCAATCCGACACGACCAGAGAGAGATCAGGCGCAGGACCGACGGCTTTACGTGCTCTCCGAAGCAATAGAAGCGAATCTCACATACACACACAACCAGACCCGGAATAATTATGTCTTATTATTGGTAAAAAAATCAGCGAGTGCCAAAATATTTGCAGAACAGGAAATTTCAAAAAAAAAAACTATAATATAACATACATAGCATCACGCCTGTATTCCCCGAAGGGGTAGGCAGAGGTGTACACCAATAGTACACCCACATTTTACCAATGCTGTTATTAAGTCCCATGTAGGTAACAGGTGGTGAGCCTATTGCCATCAACCGGGGACAATTCCAAACTCCGGGCTGCTACTGAGATTTGCCTAACAGAAAAACTCAATAACACTTTGCTCAACCCGGGAATTGAACCCGAGACCTCCTGTTCAGCAGTCGCACTTGGGACCACTAGACCAACGGGGCAGTTATTTAAAATCCCGCGTTACAATCATAGTAAGTAATATTATCACTACTTAGTAAGTCCTTGCAGTAAATATTTAGTTCTATATGTAACAAAGTTATATTAATAAGAGAAGGCAGACAAACAAAAGAAAACCCAATACCCTTTAAACAGAAAATGACATCACCAAGAGCTTAACTAGCAAACCTAAAACAACAAAAAATCCCAAAAAAAGCAGTATGTTCACCAGGCTATTTTAAAACAACATACATAAATATTAAACCAGCCAAATCCAGTTTCTAGCAATTACGTCGATATAGCGTTTTTATCAACACCCGCGACCGGCCGTCTCTTACACCGCACCGTAATCCATGCGGCTCATTTGGCACCGCATGTTACGAACACGGGTAACTTGGCACGTAAATGGTAACTCCCTCGCTCTGTCTCCCTCTCTCCGGATATGCGGAAGGAGTTAAAAGTTTTGCGTTATCTCGTTTAAGTTGCTTAATTACTGGCGTGTTTGTATTCGGTGTGGCGACGAAGTATTAATGTAAGTATGAGTAAATGTTTGAAACTTTGCGTTGAAGAGTTGTTGAGGTGTCTTGTACAGAATTTTAAGTGAATTGCTTGTGGTGCTCAGATCGTTTAATTCTCAAGTAATTTTTTAAATTATCGTATTTTCGTTCTTAATTGGACCGAGTCGGAAATGTGCCCCAAAATTGTAACTGATCAATTAATAATCGAATAAAAATCATTAGATTGAATCAAAACTGGCTTTGTAATCAGCTTGCACATTTTTATATAACAGTTATTATTACAGCTGTGTTACTATAGTCTACAGATCAACCTAACCTCACGCCTGTAATCCCCAAAAAGGTAAACAGAGGTTTACACCTACCTACATTTTACTAATCCTCTTTATTTAGCCCATATAATAAGCGGTGAGTCTATCATCAACCGGGCACAATTCCAAAGTACGAGTTGCTATTGAGAATTTACTAACAGAGAAACCAACTTGCCCAATCCGGGAATCGAACCCAAAAGCCAATCAGCAGTCGCCTTTATAACCACTAAATCAACATCGCAAGAGAAATAATCTGTATCACCGATTGAACTCGGTTGCTTCGATAAAATACTATATAAATTAGTTGGCTCCACGTGATGTTCGCCTCGGTGTGATCGTCAGCCCATATTTTTTTACAGCGGTATCGTACATATGGATATTGGCAATATTATGATAACTATGCCAAGCACATGCGGAGTCGGTCACGTGCTGCGACTGGTCGAACCAGTTTGATATAGGTACTTCAATTACATATTATACTTACGATGTAACAAGAATACGCAAAAACGTTGTGTGAACAGTGTTTTTTTTTTTGACTTGGCCTCTTGCAATTAAGCTATGGCGAGACAATTTGATGCCTCCAGACAAAGAATATTAAAAAAAAAAACTTCAAACAAAGCTACACAGCAATAAGAGCGTCCCCTGCGGGATACGAGCCTCGGCTTAGGGCGTTGCTGGGGGGACAACTAGGGACTAGCTGGACCATATCAGTTTCCTTTATTTTTCAAATTTACATATTTTTTTTTATATATATGGTAAAAGAATGAACAATACACATTTAAAAATATAAAAAATAGTAGGCCACCGGCATTGGGAACAGTGTACAAGCCACCGGTGGTTAGGGCTCCAGAGAAAGGAACCTCTTCGCAATGCGTGCCGTATCGAGGAGTACCGCTTTCTGTATCAGGCTGAACGTGTGAGGAATGATGTGAATGAAAATTGAGTGAATGATAACGGTGACGAATTACAAGGGAGAATGGAATAGAAAAACATTTGCAGCGATCCCAAGTAACTTGTTTAATTTGTTTTTTTTTTTACTGTTATGATTATTGATTCAAACTGCTACTGAGAATTTCCTAAGAGAAAAATAGACCCAAAAATCGAACCCAGGACCTCACGCTCTGCAGCCGCTCTAGCGTTCATTATCATCATCAATACAAACAAATAAAACTGAAGTATCTGTTTGTAGTATTTTTAAGCTCATACAGTTATTTGCACGATATGTATGACTAAAGTCTGTTTTTAAAATGTTTGTCTGTGTGTTTGTTCCGGCTCAACTTCAAAACGGCCGAACCGATTTTGATAAAATTTGACTGGCATGTAGCTGACTATATAAGTAGTAACTTAGGCTAATTAAGGCACAGCCAGTCTACAATATTACAGTAGTATAATTCCTTATACAGTTTATTAACAAAATCCTTCGACAAAAATCGATCGAAAACAAAACTGCAGCCAATTAAACTCATCCAATAAAAGCATCGCACGACACGGGTTACTTATAACAGGTTTTGTATAAATACACTTTCCACTTGTTTTTAAATGTTATAAAAATAATATACCAACCAAACAACTTTTGTTTAACTCGTGTAATCTTAATGTAAACATCAGAGCGAGATAAAACAGTTTCACTTAGGTATAAAAGGTAATGAAAACACTATGTTTATTTAGGTACCTCCCCGACCCTTGCTCGTCCAGCCCGCGCCGCCGCTGAGCCTGTAGCTTTTAATTCGTCCCATAATAATAATTATGATTCTCTATCGATCCAGCCAGTCCCTTGCTGTCCTCCCACCAGCGACGCCCTTAGCGTGTTGTCGCTGTAGTTTATAAGTTCGTATGCCCTGGCTGGAGGCCTTAATAATAATTTATTATTAGGGCATCCACAGGAAAGTCCGTTTATGCAGTTGACAACCTCCTAGGTTGACCTGCAGAGATGCCATTATTAAAAAAAAAAAAAAAAATTTACTCACTAACTGTGCCCGCGACTCCGTCCGCTTGGATGTCGTAAATAACAATTGCCCTTGTTTAAACAAACATTTAAAATTGTATACATTAAAAAATATTATTCTCTGGGCACTAGTGGCACCTACACCGGATATACGAAACGCCGGAACACATATCCGAATCCGATATCGTCGATGTTGCCCTAATTATAATTAGGAATAATTTCTTTCTTCATCTGTTTTTTATTATTATTTTTATATTTTATGTTTTGTTTGTAATTATTATTATTTTCTCCTAGTTCCTCTTTATTTTTGTATGTCTTGTATCTATGCTAAATAAATTACTTTCTTTCTAATCTAAATCGGATAAGCCGTTTCTGAGATTAGCGTGCCCAAACGCACAGACAAACAGACAAAAAATCTAAAAATCATTGCTTTGGATGCTATTTGCGTTGATAAAGGTCCCAATAATATTTTTTCTCATATATCTTCCATGTACAGACAGCGATCCGTTACATTTTTATTATATGTATAGATGATTGATGATGCTGATGATGATGATGATGATTATTATTATTATTATTTATATAAAGAAACATTGCATCTCGCTACTCTTGCCGTACCGTGCATCTTCTGGATAAGCTCACTCCATCGTCGACTTTGTATCTGTCACCTTTGACCTAGACTAGAGTCAAGAGCAAACCCATTTAAAATAAAAAATAAAAATATAGACCTAGGCAACACCGCGGCAGACCAAGGCGAAGATGGAAGGACGAGCTTGACTCCTAAAGAAAAGACAGGCCGTCAGCAAGAAACAAACGTGTGTGGAACCGGTTTAGAGCTGCTATGGTCAAATTAATCAATCTGCCTAGCCTTTTAGGGTCCGGATTCAACTTAATCGAACCTCCAGATATTGAGATAACTTAATGGTCAGGGCGCTTGGAGTATTTATCCGGGAGACGCAGGTCCGAATCCTGCTCACGACCGTATATTTTTTTTTCCACAAAAATATAACTTTCGATTCCCGGGTCAGCAGTGTTATTGACTTTTTCTGTTATGAAATCCTCAGTAGCAGCCCCCAGTTTGGAATTGTGCCCGGTTGATGGCATAGGCTCGCCACCTATTACATGGGCCTTAAAACAGCATTGGTGAAATGTGGGTATGCAACTGTGTACACCTCTACCTACCCTTCGGAGAATACAGGCGTGATGCTATGCTAGCTATGTCATATTAATATTTGTTCCATGCAGTACCTCTCGGCCACTGCGCCACGCCGTCAAGATGAACGAGATGCAGTGTTAATTAAGAGAGATTTAATTAAATAAGTTATACAGCCTTCTTACTTAATAAGAAATAGATGAAGGGTTCGCGAAGGAAAATTAAGTCATTTTTCTTGAGTTGGGGTGAACGGGAAACATTTCCGGGTAGATATTAATAGATATTTTTAAAAATCCTCGTTGGTCTAGTGTCGTTATTACAACTGCCAAGCGTGAGGTCCTAGGTCGGGCAGTGTTATTGCGTTTTTCTGTAAGGAAATTCCCAGTAGCCTGGATTTTTGAATTTTTCCCGGTTGATGGCAATAACAGCATTGGTGAAATGTGGGCGTAAAATTGTGTACATCTCTACCTACCCCGTTGGAATATAGGCATGATGATATGTTATGTTTTATACTAGGATTCAGATTTTTATTAATTTAGTAGCGGTAGGTATGCAGCCAGTCCCAGTTTTATACGTTGATATAGGCTGGTCATTCTGCTGTTATTTTTATCATAAATGGATCTACGTATGGCCACCAACTTGTCTGATGGTAAGCGACAGTGTGGCCGAGGATGAAGCACGTAGATCCAAAAGAAGATTAGCATTTGAGCTAAAATTCAAGGCAAAGATCCAGTAGGAATATTGTTTTTTTTTTAATTTATTTACATCTTTAATTATGCAGCTGAAATTATAATTGTAAGCAATAATATTAACGGCACATTTGGCGAAATGTTCGAGAGACCGGGGACTGCTATGTTGCAGGTACTGGGTACAGGACTGGTGTGTCGATTCCCACATGCAACCAATATTTTGTCCATACAAGCTACAGATTATTGCTACTTGTGTGTGTGTGCGTATGAGTGCATGGGG
This sequence comes from Xylocampa areola, assembly GCA_935421205.1. Taxonomy (NCBI): domain Eukaryota; kingdom Metazoa; phylum Arthropoda; class Insecta; order Lepidoptera; family Noctuidae; genus Xylocampa; species Xylocampa areola. The sequence goes on from OW285215.1 coordinate 960,531, forward strand.
GGTTTTCGTGTCTGTAAACTCAGCTAGGATACAAAAGGAGTTCCTAGGGAGGGACTAAGTAAAACAAAAGTATATGAAAAATCCAACATACTGTTTGAAACTGTTCCCTATCAATAAACAAATAAAAAAAAGTAATTCTAAGAAACAAAAGCAGAAACTATACTCACAAAAATTAGGAAACATACCAATTTAAAATCAGACAACGACTCATGCAGGGGTTGAAAACCAGAGGGGTGCTATAAAGACTTCACTGAAGCGTTTGACACTCTCAGTTTAACGATCGACGGAGCCCTTTACGAGCGTAGAAGTCAACTAAATAACTAAGTTTATTAGTAACAAATGTTGTATCAACATCTACTACTACACGTAACTATTTAAAAGAGTATTTTTGAATGAAAGGTTTATAGTCTCACAGTACTAGCATTTGATTTGTTGTAGAATACAGAACATTTTACGATTTTGTATTTATTTCTGTATGTGTTTCTTGAAATGGGAATCGAAGGAAATTTTATAGGCGTTTTGTGTGTAGAAGTATTTTTACTGGCTTCCTTAATGTTATAGTTTTGTTAAATGACGTAATCTGGAGAAATGTGGCTGCACCACTGTGGTGAGGTTAAGTTTTGGAGATAGTTATTATGGAGATAGGCTCAAAATATTGGGGTTAACGTTTATTTTTAACCGACTTCCAAAAAGGAGGAGGTTATCAATTCGTTTGTTTTTTTTATGTTTGTTACCTCAGAACTCCGTCATTTATGAACCGATTTGGAAAATTATTATTTTTATTTGAAATAATTTACTTTCAGATTGGTCCCATTTAAATTTTATGAAAATTGGTTTGGTAGTTTGGTATTTAAAACAAAATAACTGAAAAATAATACGTCATCCATGTAAACGAAATCGTGCATTTTGCTTTCTTGTGACTTTCCGGTGGTGTTTACGGTCTCTAGAATAGTTCTAATGAACTGCCTATTTTCCAGCTTCATCATCAGATGACGATGATGATGATGAAACCGGAAGATAAGCACCGGAAATCCGTCATATTCTTTTGCTATTTAATAATTTTTAGTCTAAGACCGCATTCTCAAACATCTCTTTTTACACGAGTGCCCAAAGTCGTGCCGGAGTCGGTTCTTTTTTTTTGTTAAAAATTATGCATCTAGCGAGTCGATGGCAAAAGGACTCAAATTTTGCCCAGAGTTCTGCAACATGCACTGCCTTCTTAGAAGGGATCATAACCTCTTTTTGGGTACAATTGATAGGGTACAGTGTAGATCTGAGTCGTCTATGGATCTCCACTGAGGTGTGTCTGTGCTTCAGCCGAATTGTATGCGAAGCCTATTGAAACATTTCCAAGTCGGCCATGGTAAGCGTGGCCAGGTGTAATGGTCTTTGATGGCTGAACAAAGGAAGCAGGTTGATGAGCCGTGAGTCGCTCCGTGAACTATTCAAGGAAATAAATATACCTACTTACATTACCATCGTTGTACATATTTAGCAATATTATGTATATTCGGAAAAATATTGCCCAATTTTATAAAAAGAGTGACCGCCACAATCTAAACACCCGTTACAAAGATAGGTTTTCGACTTAGTAAGACCAACAAGTCATTTATGGGTAATAGTATTAGGTTCTATAACAAGATTTCTCGTCATATTATTGACTTGCCGGACTTAAAGTTCAAACCGATTGTTAAGCGCGTTTTAATGTCCAGAGCCTATTATAGTATAAATCAGTACATTAAAGATACAGATGTATGGCGAACGATTCCTTTCTGCACACTGTGACCCACTGGCATATTATTTGACCAGCGCGGACATATACTTACTTTTGTATAATTTGTTTTTTCTTTTTTTAGTCTATTTTCTGACCTAACTGTCTTTTTACAGTTATTTTATATTAATATCTGACATACGTATTTATTACTTTAACATAACTTATTGTTATTAAACTAATTACAGATTGTACTCTATATTCTCATATGAGTCTCTAATTAATAAATAAAATAATTCATTGCTTTTCTGTAAAATGTGAGCATCATGTGGTTAATAATGTTATATATTACATTAATATATACATTCACCTGCCTGTTGCCAGGCATTATGAGTTTGTCAGGCTCACTAAAATGTCTTGCTGATGGTGGCGTTGTGTATCGGGTCGTTGAGTTCCCTTCAAAATGGTTGAGTTCAGCGATGCTGATGCGCACGTCATACTCGTGAACGGGTGCTGTCTGTCGGGACTGGTCCGCTCGTAATTTCCTTGGTAATCGTTTTGGCTTTATAAACTTCTATTATTTTAATCATTTGCTTTGGTTTTCCTCTTACATTATTCTACATTACTCTCACATACCATCAATACACCATTGTAATTAAAATTTTATTTAAAAAGAGTGTCTATGGAGTTTCTTGCCGGTTCTTCTCCATAAGATCAACTTCTTTGGAACCGTGCACCTAGCTTTGACGTTTTATAAGTGCCTGTAATTTGGTCTATATGAAATAAAAAAAAATGAATTTGAATTTAATTTGAATTTGTTAAAAGGAAAGTAATTACCTACTATAACACGCAGAGCAAACTAAGCCGATAAGGATTCATGAAAAGTTTAATAAACATAGATGAAGCGAAAGGTGAGTGTCAGAATCATGGAAAGTGGAAATCAATAGTCTCTACCTACCCCAATAGGAAACAGGCATGATTGTATATATTTATAATAAGTAGAGAACTCAAAATAAAATCTAGATAATCTTTTTTCTCGTGGAAATTTAGGAGCAGAGCTAGTATCAATAAAAGTTGTTGAAGTCGCCAGGAAACCTCTGCCGTGGTTTCGGACAATTCAAACAGAATTTTGACACGTCAATATAGTACTTAGAAGTTGGCAATAGGCTCACCACCTATACAAAAAAAACTGCTTAGCCTTTTCCCAATTACATTGGGGTCGACTTCTAGTCAAGCCAGATGCAGCTTAATACCAGTATTTTACATGGAGGGACTGCCTATCTGATCTTCACAGCCCAGTTACTGGGTCACACAATATCTCGGGGTATGACTGGTTGTCAGACTTTCAGACCTCTGACTACCAGTAACAACTGCCATAGATCTTAGCTTAACGTGCTCTCGGAAGCACGTAGGGGTCTCGTCGGTATGAAATTATGGTGATCCACAGACCGAACGCAGCATGTGCAGCTAAACCTCGATCGATCGATCTGTGCGACTGTTACTTAGCCATGAACCCCTCTCCACCTATGTAAAGGTACGACTTAATAACGTCATTGCTAACTTATAACGCTAGTAAAATTGCTCATTGGTCTAGACTAGTGGTTGAAAGCGCGACTGCCGAACTGCCGACTGCCGACTGCCGGTCGTCAGTCTTTCCGGGTCGAGCCAAAGAGTTAAATTTTAAAGTTATAGTCATGTTTTTTACCCTGAATCACTTGAGAGATGAGCACTTGAATTACCAATCCTAGGGATGCCAATTGTAACACAAAAATTCCACTTCGCATGTCCTTTAAAAATGGACTGTGTTTTAGCATAGTATAGATGTGATGCGAAGGGATGAGGATCATGTGACGAGTAAAGTTTTGACAATGAATGTAGATGCTATAAGAGTAGGGAAAGACTGAGAAAGCGATGGATGGATTGTGTCAAAGATGATATCATCTGCCATATGGCTAGGATAGGAGTGACTGACAATATGACAGCTTAAAGAGCTGTATGGAAAAAGAATACATGATGCGCCATTGACCCGAACCAATTGGAATAAGTGCAGGCGGAAATGATGTATTTAAAAAGCATAGTCGTTTTAATTATTCAGTTTTTCAGATTTGAGAACGGTGATGTTGGTGAATTATCACCTGTATTACAATTATCAATTCTGGAAAACTGAATAATTAGGCTTTCCACCTTCTGATAAATGATAAATGAATGATAAATGATAAATGATTTTATTTCTGTAAATAGATCTGTTGAAGACACTTTTACAAGTCATAAAATGTCATTCTGTATGGGACCTATTAACGGCATCAGTGAAATGTAGGTTTACAGCACTACACCTTAACTCAATCGTTTGGGGAATACAGATGTGAGTGTGTTATTTGTTAATTCGACCACACACATCACGGAAATGGATACTCCACGGGTGTCCCATACACATTTTACGACCAATAAAAACTCAGTGCGACAACCGACTACAAAGATAAAGAAACCCGTTATTTCGGGATTAAAGGGTTCCAATTAATTTATACATGCTAAATAATCCTGATGTCGTAATATTTTTCTTGAGTTTTTGATGAAATAAAGATGGCTGTTCTCATGTGGCGATAAAAATGGCGAATAAAAAAATAAAAATATTATGCAATCTTATACTTCGTTCGACGCTAAGCACTCGCTAAATTTCCTATAAAATTCACGCACATTCAAATACTGTATACATATACTTGTATTCATATTCGCACACACACTACCATATCACAATTGAGGCCATATTAACACATATTTTGTGATAAATTCGTTTAAATAATATTATGGTTCAAAATTTGCATGTGACAATAAGCAGGTTTTATTTTATATGGAGAGATTTTACAGAACTTATTACGTATTACAGGGGCTCATCACCAAAAAAATATATGTTAAGTTACGAGGAGAGTAGCTCTAAGTTTGTTAGTGATTAGATTAGAATTTTATTCGGAGTGAGTGCTATCTTCTTGCGCCTATCCGGAAGGAAATCTATTAGCTCCTGCCCTCTCAACTGATAAAATCCTTTAATCTCTTACTTGCAACAGACATCACACGAGACGACAAGTTCAATCCGCAACATTCAAGAAAAAACATACATACATAGCATCACGCCTGTATTCCCCGAAGGGGTAGGCAGAAGTGTACACAATTGTACACCCAAATTTCACCAATGCTGTTATTAAGTCTTATGTAATAGGTGGTGAGCCTATTGCCAAAAACCTGGCACAAATCCAAACTCCGGACTGCGACTGAGGATTTCCTAACAGAAAAACTCAATAACACTTTGCCCGACCCGGGAATCGAACTCGAGCCCTCCTGCTCAGCAGTCGCGCTTGGGACCACTAGACCAACAAGCCAGTCAGAAAATCATAATACTTATTAGTTTTTCGTTCAGCTTGCATAGCCTTTTCCCAACGTCATTGGAGTGTCTTTCAGTCTAACCAAATGCAGCTTAATACCAGTATTTTAGTTACAGCTACTGTCAATCTAGCCTCCATAGCCCAACTACTGGATAGCACGATATCTCGTGGTAAGACTTGTGGTCAGGCATCTAGCTACCCGTACCGACTATAACCGATCGTCATGTGACAACCGGGACTGACGGTTTATCGTGCTCTCTGAAGCACCGAGGAGTTTCGATTTTAAATGATTGCAACCCATCACCGTCAGCTCGGCAACCTCTACTAAACCTGGGTCTATCGATCTGTGCAGCAGTTATATAGCCACTATCCCTTCTTCTACTGAATTAATAATAATTATAATAATGATAAACCTGATATAGTGGCGATAGATCGATCAGAGCGTCGCACAATGAGTATTGATATCACTATCCCTCATGACGAGAACCTCGCGAAAGCCGGCAAAGATAAAGAAATCAAATATCTTGACTTAGCACACGAGGTTATCGATATGTGGGATTTTGACTCAGGAATAATTGTTCCGATAGTCGTCTCAGCCAATGAGTTAATACCCAAGAGCCTCGACAAACATCTTAGGAGGCTCTCGTTAGGCAGCTGGGTCAAGGGCTTGAGGTTAGGAGGAGGTTTCTCTCACCGGTGGCTTGGAACCTGTTCCCGATGGCCTGCTGTTTTTTAAATTTATTTAATATGTATTTAAAATTTAAATTAATTTGTATATTTAGGACAAATAAATAATTAAAATAAAATTTTACATATTACAAAATTTTTACACCGCCAGATAACATAACCTAGATTTCTGCTCACACCACCACAAAAGGTAATATAACAACAATTGAACCTGTTATCAAAGGAACAGTACAATTAATATTATTAGCAACATGTTTGGTATGAGTATAAACAGGATAACTGAACTGCTGATAAAATAACATAATATACTGCGCAATAACAGATATCTATTTTCAGACAATCAATATTTACAAAGTCAAAAAGTAATATTATATATCATAGACAGATATATTAACTCCTAATTTATTAGGCACGTTTTTTTATCAAAAATGTTTCTACTTTTGTCCACTAACTCGCCTGATGGTAAGCGACGGTGTGGCCGAGGATGGAGCACGTATATACAGAATAAACCTATTCATTCTTAAGTAGAGTTGGTAGATTTTGGGAGAACGATAGTTGGGGAGTTGATGCAACTGCCCAGACCCGTCTCCCACAACAGTTGCACCGGACTACATTCCAAAATACGACTAGGTCGCTTCCCGGCATAGCTTCGTCCGGTGGGTGGTAACCAGCTGCGGCCGAAGCCTCCACCAGGGTTGTGTTGCTTGTTTTGCACCACCCAGGGGCCATGTGTAGGGATTCCATTTTAAGGGTGCACTTCTACGGGCGCGGGCAACTCAGCCCCCAGTATAGTCCTTTGAGGAACTCATATATCGAATACTCTCTCATTCTCTTCCTGGCTGTGTCCCACATGGTGGTGGAGTCAGCCTTCCTTATTTTCTCTTCCACTTCGCTCTATCCTTGACATCAATATCCTTATCGGAAACCTTACACGCAATCATATCCTTTAGCAAGACAGCCCCCCATCTCGTCTTCGCTTTGCCTCTTGATGTTCGATCATAGACAGCTGTAGTGCCAAATTGATGATGATTTCTGATGTAGTCTGATGGCTTCCTCTTTACGTTGCTATACCATCGCAGCCTACTCTCCTGCATCTTATCGGCAATATCATGTAACCCCAGGCTTCCTCGCACGTACTCATTGCGGATTTTATCGAGCCTGGTGACGGCACACATCCACGTCAGCATCTTCATTTCGGCAACTTGAATGATGTGGTCGTTCTTATTGGTCCATAGTTTATATGGCAACTTCGTCAGTGAACCTCCTTGCGCGCCACTTGCGCGCAAATAGACCATAGACCATAGTACGAAAAAATAAATTCGCACGACATCTTAATATTCTTATAATTGAATGTCTTTGCAAAATGTAATTTTATTCTTTTTTTATACTCACAAGAGTGTTGAAAAACGTCGTGCCCTGGCACGCGGCTCCATCAGGATGGTCAACACAAGTCTCGGTCGGTCATTGCTACCCTCGCCAAGGCTTGGTTAGCAATTCAACCTAGACTGTAATGACCAACTTAGGGCACTTGTATCATAATGTTCTATTATCTTGTTTCTTTGTCAAAACAGCGAAGTATAAAACTGTAAACACAGTAAAATCGATGCAACCTTAACAAATACAGATAAATCTTTGAAAAGCATTAACGCATGATTAACGAAGCTTAAAGTTAAAAAACGTGGAAAAAGAGGCGCAGTTTCGAATCCTGCTCGCAACCGTATTCTATTTCCACAATAAGGTTCGCTAAACATGCGTTAATGCTTTTCAAAGATATATTTGAATCTAAGATATTACTAACACTAAAAATACTTCACACAGCAAACTATAAAATATGCAATATGAATCAGCTGTTGCATTCACCATAACGTGCTAAAGACTCAAACGTGTGACTTTTAGTGCCAAATGATCGTAATGACCACACCTCATTAGACAACTGCTTACTCCACGTGGCACGAGGTGTGATAGATAATACAGTATGCCCTTGACTAAATTGTAAACCGAAAAGATGATTGATACAAATGCATAAATAAATCTTTTCATAATAAAGATAGTGTTACTTTTGCGAGCTGACCTCATCTGAGATTAAAACATATACTATACACACATACATATCATCACGCCTGTATTCCCCGAAGGGGTAGGCAGAGGCGTACACCCACATTTCACCAATGCTGTTATAGAGATACGACGCTTGTGTTGTGTTTCGCCGAGTGAGTGAGGGTACCGCAGGCACATACCCTTTAAAAGGCCGACCAAACCAACGCACTTGTGACTCCTCTGGGGTTGCGGGTGTCCACGGGCGGCGGTAATCGCTTACCACCATGCGAGCCGCCTGCTCGGTTGCCCCTATCCAATAAAAAAGGGATATTTACCCTAGGGATGTTTTCCATCGAAATACTAGAGATCCAGACAGAATAGTATCATCTAGAAAAATAAGAACATCCTAATCTAAAAAAAATTTTATTACATGTGCTGTCAATTATATAACAAAGTACTAAATGATATACAAAGATTACGATTTTTTTTATTTATTAGTCAATCAAGAAAATGGCTGTTTTGAACAATCTTTTACACTGTAAGTGAATATATGAACATCACTTCTAATTAATTGTCATAATTTCATTTTATTAATATATTATACTAGCTGTGCCCCGCAAACGTTGTTCTGCCATACACATTTTCTGGATACTACCGACCCTTATCACCTAGGGGTATAAAAAATACACAAAAAAAACATAAAAATTGGTTAAGCCGTTTCGGAAGAGTCCGATAACAAACATTGTGGCACGAGATTTTTATATATTAGATTAGATTATGAGTAACTCTTATTACTGGACATTTTTAATGCAAATTGTTTTATAATTTAATTCAATCGTATTCATCATTTATAATCTTTATGGTCAGACATAACCAGATATTTGCATGTCTAATTTCTTGACTAAGTGTTTGAAACATGAACTGATTGTAAGATCTCTTTCTGTACAACAATTAAGGCAAATAAACTATTATCATTATCATTTATTCTGATATTCATTATTATTGGGGAAACGCTTAGAATATCTTGTTCCCGTGGGAACTTTGGGATGATAAAAGTAATATTAATAAACACACCCTTATAATTTATATAAATAAATGCAATGTGTTGTAAAAAAATCAAATCAATCAATCGAATTTTGTAGACAAACATATGCAGGTTGATTTTTATTTATAAATATATCTATTACATAACAAAGCTTAATAGGCAGTGATAACTATACTATCTGCTACCCATATTCTACAACTGCCTTTATTAAATCCTGGTGAGCCTATTACCATTTACCAGGTACAATTCCAAACTTCAGGCTGCTACTGAAAATTGCCTTGTAAAAAAACCCACAATATAGATAAACATTGCCCGATCCGAGTACCAAACCTAAGACCTTCTTATCGTTAAGCAGCCGCGCCTGCGACAGCAAATTAATTGTATTTGTACTGTAAGAACGAGAAGACTGTCGTTGTTTGTCCATATTGGCCACATCTTTCGTCAAATGTTGGCCTGTTTACACCAACATCTTCAAGGAATGTTGACGCATGCACCCTACAAACAAAACAATGGTGAATACATGTCATGGTTCACTGAATGTCCCATACAACTATCGGGTATCATGTCACGCGCAATGATGCATTAAATAACCCATAATGACTATATACCATTGACATAACACCAACACATGTGGATCGCTCCCATATCGAGCGGCCTTGAGCCCCACTGAATAACATCATTAACCAAATATGTTTATACCATCATAATAACCGCTATCACAATATTATAAGGTTCAGTTTGGGGCTTTCCAGCAGTAGAGAAGCTTGGCATGGGTCACACGTGTCAGCCATTGTAAAAATCGACTTTAGTATAAAAAAAATCCAACTTTATTCTTAAATCTTGTTAAAATAGCGACTATTTTCGCATGGCTAATCAGCTGCAGATACACTGCGATCCAATTTGAACCTAAATTGACATGGCAATATGGTTCAATTTTGAATTCTAGCAGTTTGGTAAACAACATTTTCGCAAACCCAAGGCCACGTTTCCTGGTTGTACATGACAACAGATATAAATTATGCCATGCACATATATATATATGCCTACATAGTACATATACACACCGTCAAATTAATTGGCTATGATAAAAATATATTAATTGTTTTTTTTTGTAGTTTATGGTAGCCAGCAGTGACCGGTCACGCGTCTAGGTTGTGTTACTTTTGTTTTGACATTGGATACCGAAGATACCTGTTTTGGCTAGAGATAAGCTTCGGTCCACTTGTTCTTTTTTTATTGTTATCCTTAATAAGTATGCTGGGCGTCGGAACTGGTATTATTCGATTCCACGTTTAATACTTACCTTTATAGAGAAGACTGGTTTGAAGTAAAAAACAATTTGCTTGGTATTCCATTTGTTTTTGAATTAGACAAGTAAGACCAACGTGAGCACGAATTAGTTGTTGAGAATAAATGTTGCATCATTGTTTTTAGTCAGAGTTTAATAAAGTATGTATATGTCGCAGATGGATTGTAGAATGCGCTGTTTTACAAAACTGCTAGCTGATTTTTTTTTTTTTTTTTTTATTTATTTATTCTAACAAGTTTTACATTTTTTAAAGAAACACAAATCTCCTGCCAAACTGTAGTGCAGTTTGTCGGCAGTGTTCTCGTGGATACATTAACTTCATTTTAAATTAAGTATACCTATAGTTAAATTATGATACTAAAAACAATAATAATAATACAGCGCATTCGATGACAAATACCCGACCCATGTTGACACGTTCAGTAGAACACCATTTTGTTTACAATGATTACGCTAAGGACACTGACTCAAATAATGTTTTCTCAGTACATTTTTCAAACAAGTTTTAGAGACCGCATCAGTAGTAATTTGTATAGGTAATTCATTTAACAATGTCGGGGTTATCCATTGCCGCGTTCGTTGGCCAAAATAATTTACAACTTTTGGTACCCAATATTTCTTTTTCTGTGCCACTTTACGTTAAGATTTACAAAACAGTACTGTTTTATAAAACATCTGAACAACGTTCAGCTGGATTGCCATTGCGATACGTTTAACAAAACAGCTACCCACCTTTAGACGTAATGCAGAATGACATATCTACTGTGGGACAGGTTTGTTTATTGTATAGTAAAAAAAGATACTGTATTCTGATTTGACTTTCCGTGGCTGGGTCGACGGAGCCCCGCAGTGTCTGTAAGGTTAGAAAAACCTAAACACGAAGAGGATGACGGGAGCCAATGAGTGAGCGTAGCGAGCGAACTACCCCCCGTCTCGTCGAACCTAACCTGTCCGTGTCGGGATATACGAAACTCATCATGGATCTATTTCGTTTATTTTCTTTCATAATCCCGATATATTGTCGACTATTATAGCGGTTTTTATTTTACGTCATTCATCAAAATTTTCATCTTTTTTTGCCATTGACAAGTAAGATAAAGTTAGGTTATTATTGTTAAGACATACAGACAAAATCTCGAACTAAAATCAACAATCTGACAGTTCATTTCACATTGTTTTACATAATCTCTGATCGTTGACCCGCTGCATTGATAAACGCAAAACGTTCATTCAATTTTGCGTGTTATAGTTCAGTAATTATGTAAAACCGCTAAACGTCGTTCAGCTGTTTTTCATAACAGTACTGTTTTGTAAATCAACAAGCAGTTTTGTAAAACAGCTGATTCTACAATCCATCTGCGACATATATATCACGTTGTGGATCATAAAATAAATCAAAGTACAAAGTTTTTATTTGATTCCACGTTCATTATATGAACTGCGAAACAGTGGAATGCGCTCCCGGAGTGGGTCTTCCCCGATAGTTATAAACTGGGTGTCTTCAAGTTGCGAGTGAAACGGTTTCTTCTAGGCAAGCGTGCTCCATCGTAGACCGCATTATCGCTTAACATCATGCGAGATGGCGGTCAAACGCAAGCCGATAAATAAAAAATAAATAAAAATTAACATAAACCAATTTACAAGGCACTTAAGAAACGTCAACATTTTCTTGCACGTTTCGAAGATAGTTGATTCCTATGAAGAAGAATCGGCAATAAATGACTTTATGATCCACAACAATTCAATTCAATTTAAATATTATATTTTTTATAGACAGCTATACAGGCACTATGAACGTCAAAGTTCTGACGTTTGATCGAGATGCACGATTCGAAATTTGTCATTTCCAATGGAGAAGAACCAGCAAGAAACTCCATGGTTACTCCTTTAAAATAATGTTACAGTTTTCTCGATACGTTTAATTATTTATATATAAGAGAGGGGCTCGTAGCTAAGTAACAGCCGCACAGATCGATTGATCCAGTTTATGGTCGATCAGTCTGTGGATGGGTGACCATCATTTCATACCAAGATCCCGCCGTGCCTCGGAGAGCACGTTAAGCCGTCGGTTCCTGTTGTCAAATTAAGATGTATATCAGCTGTTACGGGTAACAGTCAAAGGACTGAAAGTCTGACAATCAGTCATACCACGAGATATCGTGTTACCCAGTTACTGGGTTGTGGAGGTCAGATAGGCAGTCGCTCCATGTAAAATACTGGTATGAAGCTGCATCCTATTTGACTCGAAGCCAACCCCAATAGGAATGTAATGGCTGTAATTGGGAAAAGGCTAGCCGGATTTGTATGGGAGAACCTTTTAGTAAGTCTATTATGATAAGATATAACTTTCTTCGAAGACACTCCCGGGCGACGTTAATTCATAGGAGTCGCGATACTAAGTCTCTAGATTAGCTCCTACTCACACGGAAAGAAAAAGAGCAACATAGCATCACGCCTGCTTTCTCCGAAGGGCTATGCAGAAGTTCATCGATGTCGTTACTAAGTCCCATAAATAGGCGAGCCTCTTCTCATCCATCGGGCACAGTTTAAATTTCAAACTGCGACTAATAATTCTTGCTAACCCGGCAGTTTCTTGCCGATTCTTCTCCATAGGAATCAACTATTTTCGAACAGTGCAATAAAATTTTGACGTTTTATAAGTGATTAAAGTGAAATAAAAACTTTTGACTTTGACTTTGGGCATCGAACCCAAAACCTCACGCTACGCAGCCGCTTACGATTACAAGACCAACGAGGCAAAAGACGATGCTTTAATCCGATGCTTCTGTTCCCGCCATTATAGACTTTAGATTAGACATAATCACGTGCCACGAGCCATCTCCAAAAACTATTATCTCTCAACAAACACTCCATATCATTTCCGTACTCCCCCTCTTCACCCCCCACCCCTCCCCATAAGCACTCAGAAGTTTGTTGTTCAAACTGAGAGCGGTTCTGATGACCACTTGAATTAATTAGTTAACCATGGTTGTTTTAGGAGCCAAAACCCATGGGTGATGGGGTTTGGTTAAGCGGTGTCTGCTCTGGAATTTACTTTTAACTTTAAATTAGTTTTTAATGTGTTGATGCTTATTTATTTTCTCTTTAATTCAGTAAAACTTAAAATTATAAAAATTGTGGAGAGTAAAATACGGTCGTGAGCAGGATTCGAACCTGCGCCTCCCGGATAAGAAAAGATTCCAAAAAACAAAAATTCGCTTTGCATGCATTAATGCTTTTAAAAGATTTATCTGTATGAGTTTTAGCTTGGTTAGTATAGTGTGATAGCAGCATAACATCAGAACTTAGCGCATGGATAACATTTGGTATGATATAGCTAGATAGAAGGAGACCGTGATGGTGGCGGTTAAAGAGGGTTGACGTCAGGCAGGCGGCCGGTCATAAAACATAGCCAATATTTTAGCAGAATTCCAGTACAAGTAGATGTATGGAATAAGAATACATGCTGCGCCGACCCCAAATAAATTGGGTTAAGGGCAGCGGGGTGACGAACTTGAACGGTGAACATTAAGAAAAAATAATAATTACCTAATAAATCATTTAAGCCATAATTTAAATTTCTAAAATAATTTGTTTTTTTTTTTTTCTTATTATTTGCCGTTCTAGGAGCAGTTTTCGTCTTGCTAGTACCATGGTAATTACAAATAATTTGTTTTATCTATTTAATTCTTAGCTTAAGTGAATGTATTTGACTTATATATTAACCCTTCCAAAGGAAGTTACTAATAAATTAGGACCGTATCTATCGAGACACACGTTATTGTGTCCGCCAAGTTCAGTAAGAAACGGGTGACGTACGGCCAATGTGTATCTTTACGCGAACCATTTCGTGCATTTTATGTCAAAGGAAATGATAAATGTCAATCAGTTATGTCACATGCATAAGAATTTTAAATCAATAAATATAATAAAAATTTAACGGATCGCTGTCTGAACATGGAAGATATATGAGCAAAAATATCATTGGGACCTTTTTCAACGCAAATAGCACCCAAAACAATGAGTTTTAGATTTTTTGTCCGTTTGTCTGCTTATCTGTTTATCTGTTTGTCTGTGCGTTTGTGCACGATAATCTCAGAAACGGCTTATCCGGTTTCGATGTGGTTTTCACTAATATATTGTGGTAAGCTTCACTTAACATTAAGTGTTTGTTTCATGTCAATCGGTTAATAAATAAAAAGTTATGCCAATTTAAAGAATCACGTCGAACATTTGTTAATTATGAATTTATGTTCATACACGAGATGTTGTTAATTTACGACATCCACGCGGATGGAGTTGGGGCACAGGTAGTAATATAGTAGTAGATTACAATTTGCCAAGCTATAAAAATATAATCGTTTTCGCTAATATCATTTTAGAAAGTGCGATTGTTCTTGACTCCCGTTTAGATCTCAACTCTTTTGTCAACCCTTGGTTTATTTATTAATACCGACTTTGGCCTCTTTTTTCCCATTTATGTTTTTGATGGCATATATATTTACGTGTCGACTTAAGCACCTCCTATTTTTTTCGGTTGGAAATAGTCCAGTACGAGGGTCAGAGAGGTGACACAATAAATCAAACACATGTCATGTTGTTTTAACTGTTATGTTATCGAAACTGCTTCAGGTTTCAATGTACTCGTTGTTTCTATTTTGAGTCTGAAAACTGATAACAAACAGTGATTCTTTGAGTATTGAGCTTGTTATTTGACAGCGAACCTATTAATATATTAACATGGCGCCTGATAGTGGAATCGCAAAATTGTGCTATATTATGTAAATGTTTTCTTATTTTTTATGGATATAGACTTACTCCTGCACCTGAGGGATATGTGGTGTGCCGCGGATGGAAAGAATGAAAAAATAGATAGAAATTATTATCATAAGGAAGTTTGTTGTTACAAAATTTCCATTGCTTTTTTCCTGTATTTCGTTACTAAGATTCCTTATACATTTTTTTTTTTGTTTTGTTCACCTAATAAGAAATGCATGCTGTGATTTCCTATAATTGAAGGAGCACACCTCATGTTCTATAAATATGGCAAGTTATTTGTGTATCCTTTGTTGGCAATCCATAGTTGCATAAATAAAAAATAAAAAGTCTGAATGTGGCACCGTAACTCAGAAGTTGTGTGAAAATCGTTTAGCATGGTATGTGATGCGGAGGGATGAGGGTCATGTGACGAGGAAAGTTTTGTGTATGAATGTATAGGCTATAAGAGTAGAGGAAGACCGAGGAAGCGATTGATGGATTGTGTTAAAGATGATATGGCAAGAAAAGGAGTGACTGCCGATATGACGGCTGATAGAGAGATGTATGGAAGAAGAATACATGCTGCGCCTAACAAATACACTGGGATAAGGCTTCGTATGCACTATATAAGAACTCCCGATAAATCTTTCATACTTATATCTCTCTCTTTGAACATGCGTAGCGAACTCTAAATTTATGAAACTTCTCTAAACTTTTTATGAAAAGAAAAATTCTGCAAGATTTGAACCTCCACACTGAATTAACTGTGCAGGCAGCCTGCACAAAGCCTGGAGTGTTGACGCCCTTCCAATACATTCTAACAGTAGTAAGCGATCATGAGCATTTGGGCAAAGTGGCATATGACTATGGACCACGGCTATCCTCTGAACATCATTATGAATATGTATTAAATACATTAAAATATTTTACGTGAAGTTGTTATTACTAACTTTTAAACTATCGCGTTGCATTATATTACTATATACTAACAGGAATGAATGCACAATAAATACCTTTGAATCGCTTGACGTTTCGACCAGATTGCACTGATCGTGGTCACAAGCAGACTGATGCAGCGAGTTTACTCCGTCATGGGCGCGGTAGATTTTTCTTCATCTACCTCCATGTTTTCACTATTGTTATTAAGGCCGCGACACACTACACTCACTGTGTCCGTATTTTTAACCGACTTAAAATAGCGAGGTTTTGATATTTTAATCACTGGATTATTAGAATAAGTATTGCCATTAAACGTGGCAATGCTGCCAGCCTTTTGGGTACACTCCCAGTTGACAGCGATGCGGACGAATTTTTCGATGCCCTCCTCTAGTTTTAATTAAGGTTTTTTTTTTTATTATTGTATTTGTTATAAATCTTTACTCTATAAATTTTTCATATTAGTTTTTAGTTATTTAATAGACTACATATATATTAAGTTTTTAGATTTTGCTCTATAGATATTATATCTTTGTCCTGTAAATACCTACTTAATCAAGATATTATTCCTCCTACTTCCTAAACCCAAAGTAAGTTCCAAAACTCTTGAATCTAAGCTGAGCAAGCTTATCTTATGAATTAATTAATTATTTTGCAGTCTGTGGTTACTTTGTAGACCAGTAGCGCCCTCTGTTGGCGAACACTCATTACCAAAGCTCTGTGACGTGTTGATAACAAAATGGCCGAAGTTTTGCCCAAAAATATTTAGCTACAGCAAGTGATGAATATTTTATACCGAATTAAAACATTTTGGCGAAGAAAATTTGGTTGGTTTAGTGAAAGTTGTGGGTGATTTTCTGTTTTTCCGCGTCTCGTCTTTAGTAGGTATTTATTATTTATTGTTTACCTAATATATTTAGTTACTAACTTTATTTTTTTAACCTTATATAGAACGATTAAAATCACATACCCGTACACTACTCAATGGCACAATTTCAATTTATAAATAAAGGTATGACGAATAGCATTAATTTTAGATTAGATATAAAAATTAAAAATAAACACATTCAAAAATTGTTTTAGCTGACTACAGAGCAAGTCTCTTTCTCCATTTCTTTTTTCTCCATAGCAATTACAGCAGTGATAGTGGTATGACAACATAAATTTACGTTACAGAATCTTCATGATCCTATACGTCTGGAATTTGCTCGAAACATAACTTAACATATCGCCTGTATTCCACGAAGGAAAAGCAGAGGTGTACACAAATGTACACCTTCATTTCACCAAAGTTGTTATTAAGTCTCATGTAGTAGGTGGTGAGCCTATTGCCATCTACCGGGCGCAGTTCCAAACTCAGAGCTGCTAGTGAGAATTATAAATAAAATAAATAAATAAATAAAAAATTATAAAAAGAAAAACTCAATAAAATTTTGCCCAACTCGGGAATCTTCGGAGAGTATGTAAAGCCGTCGGTCCTGCATTTGATCTATCTTTGGTCCTGTCAGATCCCCGTTGGACTATGAGAGTGAAGGAGGGGAGTGCACCTGTGTTTGTGCATACACTTGTGCGCTATAATATCTTCTGCGTACTTGGCTAATCTCGTCGGAGATAGGCCGCCGTGACCGAAATACGGTCGGGAGTATTCTTACTGTTCCACGTCCACATTTCACCTAAGGTTCCATTGTTATCTACCGCAAAATCCCAAATTATGACCTGCTTCTGAGAATTTCGTACCTAACAGAAAAATCTAATAACACCGCTGAACCGGTAATCGAACACAGGCCATGATTGCATCCACTTAACCAATGAGACAATCAGTGTTCTTATTGTTCGAAAACATAGCATAGTATCACGCCTGTATTCCTCGAAGGGGTAGGCAGAGGTGTACACAGTTGTACACCCATAGTTCACCAATGCTATTATTAAATCCCGAGTAATAGGTGGTAAGCCTATTGCCATAAACCGGGCACAATTCCTAACTCCAGGCTGCTACTGAGTCCTAACAGAAAAACTCAATAACTCTTTACCCGACCAGGGAATCGAACCCAAGACCTCCTCCTCAGCAGTCGCGCTTGGGGCCACTAGACCAAAACGCCTCTGTTCTCAAAAAGCTACTTTTTTATTACAGATGGCGGTCCGTCCCGGCTTCGCACGGGTGAACATTTACACCTTGGGTTACATTATTGAAGTTTTAGTAAGGATCCGTAATATTTTCTAGTAATAAATATATAGCCTTAGTTACTCGGGGATAATGTAGCTAGTTATTTACTGTTAAAACCATTTATTTTAAAGGAGTGTTTATGGAGTTTCTTGCTGGCTCTGAGGAGTTCAGTGACAAAACATAGCATCACGCCTGTATTCCCCAAACGTGTAGTTAGACACCGACATTTCACCAATGCTGTTATTATGTTCCATGTAATAAGTGGTGAGTCTTTTGCCGTCTACCGGGCACAATTCCAAAATCCGGGCTGCTACTGAGAATTTTGTAAAATCCCAATCACACTGCCCGACCTGGGAATCGAACCCAGGACCTCATGCTCAGTAGACCAACGAGGCAGTCAGCTCCATCCAGTTTACCATTAAATACTTTATACAGACACAAGCCACATGCGTTTATTATAATAACAAATAAACTACATTTCACACGGAACCATTTGTTATTGTTATTAACAATATAAATAAGTAATGAAAGATTTATTGTTAACACAAGAGCTGCATCCTTTGTCGATATGAATTGTGTACTTTAAATTGTTGGTTGCATCAAGATGAGCTTAAAATAATAAACAATTGAGATTGAAGAAGTTGTATGGGAAATCTACATCTACACTAATATTATAAAGAGGAAAGATTTGTATTTTTGTATGTAACGAATAAACTCAAAAATTACTAGCCCGATTTCAAAAAAACATCAGTGGAAAGCTGCATTATCACTGAATAACATAGGCTATATTTTATTTAAAAGATAATAAGATTTCAGTATGAAAATCCACGCGGGCGAAACCGCAAGCACAGCTAGTTTTATATAAAGATGAGGCCATGTAATGCCATGCGACACTTGCCGAACTATGGCGACGTTCATATTGCAGTCGTAATACGCTAAAGTACTATAAACAAAAGAAATACCGGACAAGTGCGAGTCGCCCGCCGAGAGTTCCGTACAAATTTGTAGGTACATATTATAAACAGTTCAAGAATCGAGTCGTTTTTAATTGTTTTCGTACGTAATCAATCATCGTTCATACCGTTGCTTAACCTCGATGATTGATTCAGATTGATTCTTTAAATGAAGACTATACTTTTTATGATTTAATTATAAATGTATAGTTTTCAGATGTACTTGTAGTATAAGACGATATTACTTGCCAAATTTCATAGTTCTAGGTCAAGGGAAAGTACCCCATAAATTTTGATTCCCTTGAGAGTGTCGAAATACACGTTTTTGCGGCATAAACGGCCGCATTTTTTGTTTACTTTAACTTAGAAGTTTTTTTTGTAGACTTGAGTATATCGTTTTAATTTCAACTACATAGATACCTCTACGCGAACCCGAGATAAAGGGCCTTGACAGAAGAAAGTTGTCTAACATTTGCGACCACAATTCGAAGGCGTGCATCGCTCCTGATTCCCATGGAACGTCGCAGACGACATCCCCACGACTTCCTGCAGTTAACACACTTCATTACAGACACATACATTAAGTTATTTTTATCTAAACCACGGCATAAAATAAGCGTAACGTTATCCCAGCAAATAAATAGGTGTAAGATTTTTTTGTCTGTTCAAAAACTTTGTACTATTTTTTTTTCTGTATTGACTCCTCATGATCTTACATACACACACACACACACTCAGGCTGATAACAACTATCTGTTCAACATACAAATATTTGCTTAGAGCGGGAATCGAATCCACGACACGCTGCGCATTAGCATCTCTCTAGACCAATGCGTCAACCTCACCAATTTACTCCCAACTCAAAATAATTTGATTTTAATTGATCAAACTTACTTTAACACATAAGTCATGTACCTAAGCTGGCGTAGTAATAGAATGCTCGTGTCTTCTCTGTATGAGAAGAGTCCCTTGCCCTGTAGTGGGATTCTTCGAACTCCTAGATGGCGGCTGCAGAAATAAATTAGCCCAATGTGTGAGTGTGGAGTATCTGTATATAACATGCCACACTTGCTCTCGTGCCCGTTAAGCGTGACCACCGTCACCCGGGAGGACCTGAAAAGTTGCAAATCCTGCTGAACCAACATTGCACTGTGTGGGAATAAACATCTTATTCTTTCTTCATTCATTTACTGGCCTAAAACAGTTTAAGATTGTTGGTTCGTGAACGGGTGCTATCTGTCGGGACTGGTCAGCTCCTAACTGCTTTGGCAATCATTTTAAAAAGCTATATAAGTTATTGTGTAGCGCTTTCCTTTATTATTTCCCTCATTACCTAACCTGAATTATTCTCAAATTACTTTATATAATACAGATCAATCTTTGAAAAGCATTAACGCATGCTTAGCGAACCTTAATGTTATAATTTTTAGTGGAAAAAGGGACTGTATAGATCACAATGACGTCACTAAAAGACATATTAAAATATGGACGAAGAATTCGCGATAGTGAGCAGAGGTCGAGATGGCTTAGTAGTCGGAGCGCCTGGAGTATTTATCCAGGAGGCGCAGGTTCGAATCCTATTCGCGACCGTATTCTTTTTCACAAAAATTTATAACATTACCTTATTTATTTATATTAAAAAAGTGTTTGTGGAGTTTCTTGCCGGCTCTTCTTGAGATCAACGTTGGAACCGTGCACCTAGCTTTGAGTTTTCATAATCAAATACCTGTAATCTGGTCTATTTGAATTAAAAATAATTGAGTTTATTTGTGTTATTGACGAAGAAGACGATAACTTTCGTGAGACATATTCATATGAATATTATTGTTCACCGGTTACTACACACGTACATTTTTCGGAATTGCTCAACTAGATTCAAACTCGAACGGAGCCCTCAGTCATGAGCTGAACAAATCAGTTTGCCACACGACATCGCCACGGGCTCAGTCAAATTGGTTTGAAGATGTCAAATTTTCAATGCTGAAATTCTTAACCTTGACATTACAATAAAACCAGTATCTTCTATCTTGAAATTATCGTGACTTACCAATAACTGAGAACACGACATCATGAATCAGACAAAACAAAGGAAACTAAACAATAAACCCGCATATATCACCTTATACATACCTACATAACACGTGTACTTTGTTTAGGTACATAACAGAAGAAACAATTTATCAAAATGAATTTACTCGAAAAATTACATAACATAACATAGCATCCCGCCTGTATTCCCAGTAGTGTACGCAGTTGTACACCTACATTTCACCAATGCTAACAGCATTATTACATTAAGCCCCATGTTATAGGTGGTGAGCCTATTGCCATCAACTTGGCACAGTCCCAAAACTCAATGTCACTTCCTGCCCCGGGAATCGAACTCGAGACCTCCTGCTTATTAGTCGCGCATGGGACCACAAGACCAACGAGGCAAAAAAAAGGTCAAGAGACCTAAACTGTGAAGCGAAAGAGGTTTGTCAGAATAGTTTGAGATCGAATTCTCTGCCTACCTTAATGGGAGAGGGGCGCGATAGTATGTATGTAGTATGGAATTTTGTAATTATACGGTCGTCAGAAATGTTTATATTCATATTCATATTCATATTATTTATTTGCATTCCACAATGTCAGTAAGGTGGTAAACATGGCTTATTAGCTAAAGTACAATTATGGACCCTGTAGGGCACAGCAAAATATGTTTTTATAAAATAACCAATTACAAATTACTTATATTTAACTTATACAACTACAAAAGACGAATAACTTTTGTTTAAGGTACTATTTTTATCTCAATAAACAGTTTCTTTGTCAGTTAGATATTCTTGTACAGTGTAATATGTTCGCTTGTGTAGTAATTGTTTTAGAGTGTTTATAAAAACGTTTACTCACAAATCATCCATTTACATATTTCACTGTGTGATTCTTCAACACTTTTGAATAGATTCAGGCGTTATTTTGCGGAACTCTATTACAATGGATGCAAATAAATACAATATCTAGCTACTTCCACAATATTGAGGGTACTCATGCATTACCTGTGCACCGCCCAACCGCCCGCAAATATATGCACAGACGCAAGCGCCAAGAAATTTGCACCGAGTCTCGGTGACGGACCTCAAAAAAAATAAAGCAAGTAAAATAATTTACTTTTATATAAAAAGTTAATTAAATCAATTGCAAAATAATACAGGCGTCTTCAAATCATCATGAATCATACATAACTAAAGAGGCTAGACAATAACATCAGACGTTATATAACCATTACCTTATATACCTATAACATAGTAGGTGCATAGCACGTGTGTTGTGTACCTACATAACAAACAATAAAACCACTCCCTCGCTTTGCCGTCTATTGACAAACACTATGATTTATGGTGGTGAACTAATTGCTTTGTAAACAAAATGTTTTGAAGTGTACTAGACCTACCTATAACATTAAATGGAAAAAGAATACGGTCGCGAACAGGATTCGAACCTGCGCCTCCCGGATAAATACTCCAGGCGCTCTGACCACTAAGCCAGCTCGACCTCTGCTCACCACCGCAAATTATTCTTCCATATTTCAACACGTCTTTTGGCGACGTCATTGCTATCAATTCAGTCCCTATACAGGTGACCGAATCAAATCCTGTTCGCGACCGTATTCTTTTTCCATTTAATATTGTAACTTTAGAGTTCGCTAGGCATGCGTTAATGCTTTTCAAAGATTTATCTTGAACTACCTATAACAAATCGACTGGAAACCAACTTCTAATTTAATTAATAAAATATCAATCTATCAGCTATCGAATAGTTTCAGTTGAAAATCAGCGCCGGCTGATGATGCTCGGCATTAAGCTGAACTGAACCTTATTGGTGGAGCTGTGGGTCCCACCGTGTCCCGCACATTTTATATAAGTTTTATTTGTTTTATTTTATACTAGATGACCCGGTGTACTTCGTATCACCTCGAACGTCAAATTTTTGACAGGAAAGTAGGTAGAACAGTTTATATGGGCAAATGAAATTGTTGTTTTTACTATCTTTCTCGCAATTTTTCTACATTTTCTCACCGTTTAATCCTTTCCTGGACTACAAAAAACATTTCAAAACCAAAATCAGCCAAATCGGCCCAGCCGTTCTCGAGTTATAACGAGACAAACGAACAACAATTGATTTTTATATATATATAGATTCATATATTTTTACGATTGTTGTGGTTCATCTTCTTATCGTGTGGTTGATGAACAACCTAGTGTCAGAGTTTAAACCACCCGTAGGTCTCTGACATGGCTTTACACACCATCGAGAACATCTCTCAGGTGTGCTGGTTCCCTCACGATGTTTTCCTTCACCCTTTTTAAACAAGTGATAATTAAATTATAATACGCACATGACTTTGAAAAGACAATGGTGCGTTCCTTGGATTCGAACTTGCGACCTTTGACTTGTCAGTCCAACGGTCATACCACTGGAGTATCACTGATTATTTGTTATTGTGGTGTCTGGCTGCGATCAAATATTATTTTCTTACTTTCTTTCTTTTTATCAAGACACTATTCAAATAAATGTATGCGGCCTAATCATGACTGACGACATGACGTTATATATTAGTGGGTAGATGGGTAGAGCTATTGATTTCTTGAACACGATTATTGAGTTGTCATAAGTACTATTATGTCACCAAAAATCACACTCTTACTTAGTCTTATCCGAGTGAGAGATCATTCTTTGTGCGAATGCGGCCTCGAGGAAGGCACTCTGGAGCACCTGTTCTTTTCTTGTTCTAATTTAGTAATTCCTCTTTATGAACTTCTTCCTGTAGATATTCATAACATAGCATCACGCCTGTATTCCCCGAAGGGGTAGGCAGAGGTGTACACAATTGTACACCCACATTTCACCAATGCTGTTATTAAGTCCCATGTAATAGGTGGTGAGCCTATTGCCATCAACCGGGCACATTTCCAAACTCCGGGCTGCTACTGAGAATTTCCTAACAGAAAAACTCAATAACACTGCCCGACCCGGGAATCGAACCCGAGACCTCCTGCTCAGCAGTCGCGCTACGGACCACTAAACCAACGAGGCAGTGTAGATATTCCCAGTCCGATTAACATACCCATCTTATTAACCTTAGCTCATACTACTTTAATAAAAGTTTAATATAAATTTATCAGAGCCAACAATCTCCGCCTATAGCATCTGTATATATGACCTGTTTCACTATCCTTTATTCCCATTCTTGCACTAACACCTTTACCTTTATCTTGTAGATATTCATGTTACTAACTTGTGCTGTTTTATTTATGTCAACTAACTTGTAACGTTTTGTATTGTTTCAGCATGCCCAATAGATTTCACTACTACAAATATCGGTCAATAGATTTCTTTACTACAGTTTAAGAACTTTCACAGTGTCTTTTTCTACCTTGATATTGGCAAAATCATCGAGTAACGATGGAGCCATAAACTATAAATTGGAATTGGAAATTACTTAGTCTTTGACAATCACAAAAATCTTGAAATAAATATACTAAAGCACCTGAACCTCTGCTACTCCCACAACAAACAGCGTGAACATAAACACAACAAACCACACAACCGCCACAGATGTCCATTGTGTAACAGCACGTGTGGCCTTGGACGATATATAATATCTATATACCTACTACATAATATGTAAGTACATGACACACAAACACGAACACATAAAAAATAAGTAGTATAGTAAGTGACACACACACTGGCATAAACTGATAAGTATATAACTCATACGCCTGTATACGGGGTAGGGTTACATTAGTGTTGGTCCACGTGCGCAAGCGATTATGTCTTTGTAAATAGTAAATACTGAAGTTATTATATTAAATGGAAAAAGAACCTGTTCGCGACCGTATTCTTTTTCCATTTAATATAATAACTTTAGAGTTCGCTAAGCATGCGTTAATGCTTTTCAAAGATTTATCTTGAATAAGTAAATACTGCTATAGAGAATATTCTAGAATTTTTTGTAAGCTGCCGATGCTTATCTTTCTATATCCAAACGCAATTTAGACTCAATAAAATATACTTTCTGAAATGTATACAAAGCCGTGAGGTCTTCGGTTTGACTCCCTGGTCTACTACTGCCTACTTTTCTTGTTGGGAAGTTCTCAGTAGAAGCACGAAGTAGCAAGTAGTGAGAATCATGTTTGGATAGCGATAGATTCCCCCAACACCTATTACCCACTTACGCCATAATAACGGTCTTGAGGAATACAGGCAGGATGCTATTATATGACTTAGTATTTATTCGGGAGGCGCAGATTCAAATCCTGCTCACGACAATATTTTTCTTTCTTTTATAATTTTAATGAAGTTGCACAATATCTGACATGCTTGATTTGCACAATTAAACTTGCTATACCTATAACTTTAGCTTAAGAAGCGGATTCCAAACCCATTTCCCAAACAAACACATAAATGCAAACACCACTTCAACTCACAAATCCTTAGGGAAAACCTACCTCAAGTCAGCTTCGCCCCGAGGCACTCAGTAATACATTAATCCCTACATACAAAGTAACACAATATTGGACCGACAGACATCAATTAGCTGACACGCGGTACGTTGTCGTGCAGTAATTATATTGTAATTCTATATTGGTTGAGCCGACGGATTTGCTTAGAGGCAGGTCATTAGTGTAAATTAAATAAACTTTTTTCTGTCTGTTTGACTAATATTTTATTTACTTTTTATACACGACTGCCCAAAAAAGGAGTGTTATGTTTTAGGGTTCAGGTATGTATGTATGAGATTTTATTTATTCCACCATAACTTCTAAATTCCTAAATCGATTTGGATGTATGCGGTATCGTAAGAATTCTTACATTGTTGTTGTAAGATTTAAAAATGGCTGGCGTATTTTTAATATTTAATTTAATTTTATATTGTTCATATTTAAATTGTTTATTCTGTAAATAGGTCTTTTAATACTCTTTTACGTGTGAATATCGTGTAGGAGATTATGCAGCATTTCTTATCTGACAACCTCTGAGAAGACACCGCCAAAACAAACTCAAAGGTCAAGGTCTTTTAAAGTCCAGACATCATTATACCTCCCTAGGTGAGCGTAACCATGTAGGTTATCCCGAATGGCCTTTTTAAAAAAGAGCGTTAACAGGTTTCAGTTAACCTGTCCTAACTGACGGCACACATGCATCGGCTGAGATGTGAGATCTGCGAGAGAATAAACTGGAATAAACAGCCGCGCTTACTCCCATTAGAACAACGAGGCAGTCAAAGACATAAATAATAGTATTTAATTAGCTACAGTCGACAAGAAAGAAATAAATATGTAGCGACATCTACCTCGCTACTACATTGCAACTACGCGCGTAACTCGCTGCATCACGCAAGCAAAGTTTGACAGCGAGTCTGTATATAAAAAACCACCCGACATTAACCGTCCGGCTTCCCGATGATAGGATCACTGTAGCTCAAGAGTCTAACAGACACACAAGCACACTCCGACGCGCTCGACCGCCTCGTTATAGACCTCACCGGCGAGGTCCGCGTCCGTCGCGAAATTTCTCATTATGTCCGCCCCGACCCTTGCTCGAGCCGGCCCGCGCCGAACTAGTAGCTTTTAATTCGATCCTTAATAATAAGGAAACTGATCTGATACAGCTAGTAACTACATAGTTGTCCCCACAGCAACGCCCTAAGCCGAGGCTTGTGTCCCACAGGGGATGCCCTTAGTATTGCTTAGTTTGTAGTAATATAAAATATGCTCTGGCTGGAGGCATCAAATTGTCTTGCCATAGCTATTGTTCGGTTACGCAGATCAAACCCTTTTTTATGGGTCAACTGCAAGAGGCCACGTCCAAAAAAAAAAATTACCGTCGGGCCGCGGCCCGCCAGGCAATATCACCCGCCTGGTTGGAGAATCCTCCCTTTTCAATGGTGGAATACCACACCTCGTTCCTCCATAAATACATTTCTTGGACACATACACACCTTACAATATACATAACCTATACACACACAAGCATTGGATACACAACAAGATTCATACAAGATTCGATAACAAACATCAGAAAGCCAGCCCTGCACCGCACGTGTCCACCCCACCGTTCAAAGCTGAAGCTGGACTCAAACCTCTAATTTCACAGCAATAAAAACGTGTACTAGTAAAAAAAAAACACTGAGCGCCAAAATCACAGATGTTACCTAAAAAACTGCTAAATAGGACTGGGCCGGACATGTCTGCCGAATGCCAGATGAACTGTGGCCTGAAATAACTGAGTGAGTACCATCAAACAATAGATGACACCGCGACAGACCAAGGCAAAGATGGGGAGACCGGCTTGCCTCCTACAGAAAGGTCTGACCCTCACTAGCAAATAACAGAAGTGTCGAAAAAGAAAAGGCAGCCTCTGCCCTCCAGTGGGACTATATAGACTAGATGGATAGATAGACGTTCTCCATCATCAGCTAAACCGTCGCTTACCATCAGGCGAGTTGGTGGCAAAACGTAGATCTATGCATATAATAAAAATGTAACGGATGGCTGCCTGTACATGGAAGATATATGAGAAAAAATATTATTGGGACCTTTATCAACGCAAATAGCACCCAAAACAATTATTGTTAGAATTTTTGGCTGTTCATCTGTTTATCTAGAAACGGCTTATCCGATTTAGATGTGGTATTCACTAATATATCGTGGTAAGCTTCACTTAACATTTAGTGTTAGCTTCATGTCGATCGGTTAATAAATAAAAAAGTTATGCCAATTTAAAGAATCACGACGATCATTTTTTATTTACGACATCCACGCGGGCGGAGTCGCTGGCACGGCTAATCTATAATAAAAATGTGGATGAACAATACTACAGTTCTGCCTAGCCCTTCGGAGAACAGCCGTGATGTTATGTTATAAGTTTACATGATACACATACAAACTGTAATGATACCTAGTTAATGTTTGGGCGGGGGCCCGGCTGATAACTAGGTGACGCTGATAACCTGCGTCTGTACAGAACGTAGTGATAGCCTTGGACCAGAGATATTGCTAAATGAAACACATGCTTTATTTGCGGAAATTATACATATGTATGTATTGTACCTATATATACTTTAATTACGGACATGTTTTGTTAGTTGTTAAGCATCATAAGAATGTACGGGCTTAAATCAAATTGGTTTATTTGCGAATGAAGGTAAGGTATTTACATAAAGAGGTTTCCCAATGTTTGTTTGAGATCTATATTAATTCAACCAGAAGAATACTGCTGTGCAAAATATTACATAAAACATACGTAAAAATTACTCAAATTAATACAGAATTATGAAATTAATTATTAAAAACTATGATATAGTTTACATTGGTATACATAACTATATTTACAGATGAAATTAAATTTAATTGAGTATACAGAAATTATATAATTTATAATAAAAAAAAATTGAATCACGGATTAATCGCGTGTATTATTGGTTTTTGTTTTTCCTGACGTTTCGAACACTTTGCAGCGTTCGTGGTCGCAGGAGGACTAAGGTGTCAGGCGTCTCAACAGTTTATTTAAAATTATTTCAGTCTACCGTACATATAATTGATAAAATTCATAAAACTATTTTGTCTCTAATACATATTTAAAATGAAATCGGTAATTCCTAAGACTATCCCTGAGAAGAAATACCGAAATTAAGCGTTTGCTTTTGGAGGTAATCCGCATAATTCACCGACACCATCAGCCTACATCCAGCCCCAACTATTTGCACTAATTCTACCACACTCCATGTCTGGTACTATATGATTTTCATCATATCTTGTATTGTCATATTATTGCCAGAGATTTAATAGACCGTACTGACTAGATTTTAATGTCTTTTCATCAGTAAATATTGTGGTTCACCAATCGAAATCTAAGAAATCTCTGGCAAAACGCAACCGAACTGCTTTATGGGCATCAGTCAAATATACTTTTTAGCGTATCGTCTATACTTCTATAGTGTAACTCCATACTATGCCGATGGCGCCTAACAGTCTCAGTGCTCACATCGAATTCTTCTGCAAAATGAGATGTTGATGTAAAACCATATTCTTGAAACGAACGTCACATTACTTCCCATTGCGCACTCGTTACCTTACTAGAAAAATTCATACACCTTCTCATACAGAGAAGAAACGAGCTTAATCACCACGCTAGCTCACTGCGGGTGGGCGATTTCAGACTACCAAGTCCAAGTTTCCTCACGATGTTTTCCTTCACCGTATGTCTGTGATGTCTTAGATGAACTAAGAAAGTACATATGACATTGAAAAGTCACATTGGTACATGCCAGGTTTCAACCCACAACCTGTGGCTCAGGAGGCGGGCCTGTAACCACTCGGCCACCACGACACATAAAATATAATCGTCAATATTCACGTTGTGTAGCTACACAATAAAATTTATTGTAACCATTAGAAATCGTAACCATAAACACGAAATGGTAGCAAAATGGCGGGTTTTGAAGAAAAACTACACCGGTAGGCATCTTGTTCTGTATAATTCCACGGAAGTTGTAAAAATCAATGGCGCCGGTAAATGCCGCTCTCTCTGGTTAGTTTGGAAAGCAACCGTAAACGTACTATCACGGTTTTGTTGTAACAATAATGGTTACTGGACCGTTGGTAAAGGGCTTTACAATTATTATAATTTTTATTTTCAAAGAAAAAAGATCGGTTTTCAATGGAATGGTAAAAACAATACATAGACACGATACATAGACAAATCGCAGCAATCTCGGGTTATTTGATGTTAGTTATTGAAGAGTTCCATTGTCTGTCTCCGAAGATCTTCATCAGTTCCTAATATATTATATACTAAAACCTTTCCTGAAAAACATGTATTTATATACCTAACAAAAACCCCATCCAAATCCGTATAGTAGTTTTTGAGAAAATCGCGGACATACAAATATATATACGGGTGGACAGAACCACCTTTTTTGAAGTCCTGTTTTGATTCACTGACTGGTCGATCGACGTTTGTTGCTAAAGATCCGAAAATCCCTTCTTAGTGAACACTTACGTCATATAAGGAACATTAGTGTAAAATTTCATGCTTCTAGACCCAGCGGCTTCTGCTGTGCGTTGATCAATCCCATCCATCATACCTGTGACTAGACAGGTCTATAATCGCAGTAAGTTAGTTTTAGACAGTAGGACACTGCTGCCTCCAACGGCTTGGAGAGCTGTAGTCTCCTTCTGTGAATCTGTTATGCTCCAGAAGGAGACTGCTGAACGGGATCGAGAGAGGGCTGATCCCGCAAGGAGACGAAGGCGCCGGAGAGGCAACCGCCATAAAAGCCACATCCCACCGATACTGGTTTGGGATAGCCACAGGGGGGGGTGTATAGTAACTATGGGTTGCCGTACACCAAAGTTAAATGCTTCCCCCGAGACGTATTGAAGCATGAGAGGGGCACCGGTATGATCCCTGGAGTTGACGGTGTCCCTGTTCTTATATGCAGAGGTGGCCGTGTGGTTTTAGTCGGTATGAGTCCGACATAATCCTCCGCCGCCAGGCGAAGGATATCCATGAGGACTTCCACACGAATATAAAAATAAAAAAGTACTCTGCTGCCGATGCCGCCAGATAATACCTATCAGCACAGTTAAAACTATACTTATCTATAAATTAAAACGTGGATGTGAAACCACAATAATGAATAATTACTTAATTGATCGCAATAATGCATAATGCGCTTAATATTAGTAGATAGATAATTAAAATGCGTTATTTAATCAATGAGTGTTCGCCCAACTGCAACGCAAATTCAATAGATAGTAGTGCGTAGTAAACTGATAAAGTACCAGACTTTTGGCGTGTGCTGCATACTAGCAAAAGGCCCGTAGCCACATTATAGAACATTATTTTTGGTTCATACTAAACCTGAATGTAGTTTATAATAAAACAACTTTTAACCGGATTAATCGCGTGTATTTTTTTTTTCCTGACGTTTCGAACACTTTTAACCGACTTCTAAAAAGGAGGAGGTTATGAAGGTTGTATATTTTTTAGTTTTTTGTTTGTTACCTCATAACTCCGTCGTTTATGAACCGATTTGGAAAATTATTATTTGAAATGGCTTAGTGGTCAGACCGCCTGGAGTATTCATCCGGGAGGCGCAGTTTCGAATCCTGTTCGCGACCGTATTCTTTTTCCATTTAATATGACAATAATATATTCTATCACCGAAATGTTTTGTAATTATCTATTCGTTCACTACTATATTTATCTCAGTAGCAGCCCGGAGTTTAGAATTGTGCGGCTAATGGCAATAGGCTCCTTATTACATGGGACTTAATAACAGCATTGGTGAAATGTGGATGTACAACTGTGTACGCCTCTCATTACCCCTTCGCGGAATACAAGCTTGATGCTATGTTATGTTACTATATTTATACAACCCTACCAGTTTGGGTATACAAGTTTGAGTCACCAAATAAATGTCTGATCACAATTCTCTATTGCCTGAATAAAAGCTGAATCGTCAAAAAAATTGATAATAATAGCATTAGTATATCTACTCATTGACTACTTTGAAGAGATGGTAAACCGGTTAGTCTCATCCCTCACTTAGCACTGATTTTAGGCGTCGAATTTTCCATCCTGTCGGAGATCATATTCATTGTTTAATGTGATCAGTTCGCAGTCTGAGTTACCGAATACCTGAATCTAATTTCACTTTTTTTGGGATAGGAGGCTACCAAGCAGGCTGATCGCCTGATGGTAAGCGATTACCCGCTCATGGACACCCGCAACCCCAGAGGAGTCGCAAGTGCGTTGCCGGCCTTTTAAAGCGTTTGGGCCTCCGGTACCGTCACTCACTCGCCGAAACACAACGCAAGCGTTGTTTCACGCCGGTTTTTTGTGAGGTTGTGTTATCATTCTGGTTGAGCAGGGCTCTAAACTTGTTTTTATAGTACTAGGTATCTACCCAACCCTTCTCCGTAGAAGTATTTACGTACTAAGTTCGTCCACGAGACTGAAATAAATGCTTTCTTTCTTTCTTTCTATATTTGAAACCATGCAACTGACATTATGAGTGCATGGGAATTCACAATTTGAAAGAGAACTTTGCAAAATATAGGCTGTCTAGATGTCATAGCCGGATGCAAATACAAAGATGCTTAAACCAAAAAAAAAACTGAATTATTAATACCCACTATAATCCAGCATAACTGTTTTAACTACCGTATAGTGAATCTCCAAAACTGTAGTTACTTAATTGGTTATATTTATCAAAGTCGACCACCCCAGCATGTCCGCGTATACAAACGTGTGTCTAAGTGTGTGTGTAAAATAAACACGCTGTTGTGTGGGTGGCCGTGTCAACTGAAAGTTATGGCGCGTGATGCCGGACAGTCAGTGACAAAAGTGATTGATTTAATTTTGTTTAATAATCGATTTATTCCAGTCATTTATCATGGTGTTGATGGACTTCTTGTTTGACATGTTATGCTTGATATGGAAATAAAGGGCGGTTTGTTAATTGATGGAAATTGATTGATGAATTTAGAAGTATATTTTTTTTGTTTTTAATGTTTTGTATCGTTTGTTGTGCTACTAAAAATTAAGTGCCCATTTAATTATACGTAAATAGACCTGTTAATCTCTATATCAATAAATAAATCTGTGATTTTCGTCCAACAAAACTAGGATAGTAATGAAACGATAACTGATATAATAACTTAAATGACATAATAACTTGACTTTGATATTTGTCAGACTTGAAAGGAAAGGAAACACAAAAAATCTCTAGAGGTGTGTTGGTCTCCTCGCGATGCTTTCCTTTTTATGCACCTGATGTATTTATAATTTATTTTGATATACGACATGATAACAAATAGTCTTTACCTTGCCAGTCCTTCGCTCATACCACTAGGAAAGAAAGAAAGAAAAGCTTTTAAACCCTCAAAAGGACACAGTAAAAAAAAATAATTAAAGAGTATCTTAGATTAATATAAGAAATGACATACAATAATAATCTTGACCAAACGCATTACAAAAACACAACTATAGTTAACTAATAAAGTACTAAGAATTGGTTGATTCATTATCCTCGTAGTAGTCCCCACGGCTGCTGAGCATGAGGTCATAGGCTTAAATTCCGAATTAGATTCAAATCATTATTAAATTAATTAAATTCTCAAATTGTAAACGGTCGATCACCACCTCAAACATAGGACTTAATAAAGGCATCTGTGAATTAATATGGGTGTAATATAGTACGCCGCTGCCTCTCTACAAAATAATTGTATAATAACACCTTTCTACCCCACTGTACTCCAAGTTGGTCGCTGCATCTATGGAAATGTTTTTTATGGTGTCAGAAAATAAATATACCATCGTAGTGACGTGTGTTACGTGCGCAACATGCGTTACATAGATTGTGTGTAACCAAACATTATGATAGCTTTATATCCTCCGGTGGGACCAGTAAATCATTACGGGGAAAGAGTGCAAGCTATGGTGTAACTCATGGTGTTAACTAGTTATCTTGGTGCACGTGGGCTGAAGATTATATTGAAATGAGAACATAACTGCCTCGTTGTTTAGTGGTCACAAAGGCTGCCGAGCGTGTGTTTTCAAGTTCGAATCAAGGGTTGGGTAAAGTGTTATTGGGTTTTTCTGACTGTCTATTACACAGCATTGATGAAATATGGGTTTACAACTGTGTACACATCTGCTGACTCCTTCAGGGAACACAGGCGTGATGCTATTATATGCGAGGAGGGGCTCGTGGGCCTGTGGATGTCTGACCAATTGACCATCATTTAATATTGAGACCCCTTTGTCCTTCGGGAATATAGATCATCGATATCAGTTGTCAAATAAAGATCCATAACATTCGATACGGATTATTACCGAGGTCCTGGATCTGAATCCCGGGTCAGAAAGGTGGTGTTAGGAAATTCCCAGTGACATCCCGGAGTTGATAATTAAAAGGCCCGGTTGATAGAAATAGGCTCACCACACATGGAACTTAAACGGCATTGGGTGTAACACAATACGTAAACCTCTGTCTGTCCTTTTAGCGAACCCGGGCGTGATACTACGTTATTGAGATCTATATTAACCCTACTTGTGTCCACGTTTATTGGTAGACTTTGCCAATAAAACAAACTTACGACTTCAAACGAAAAAAATCAAGACATACGACATGATTGTAACTAGCAAACTTCAGCCATAATAGCGGAACTCCTCAGACCTCCCCTCCCCCCCTCCTCCACCACCCTCAGCCGGTTATCAGTCAGGTGTGCGGAGTCAACGACTGCTAACTCGGCCTACCGGGAGACTGTGTCGCCCTTAAGTAATGAACTAGTAGGGTTGGCAGTAAATAAATAATAAATAAATCTTTATTGTACTAATTGTGGTTATAGGATATGGTCTTAAGATGGGTTTACAGCTCTGCACAATAGGACACTTAGTGTACACATAAATATTTTAGCTTTTACGAACTATAACTTAAAACTACGTAAAAATAGTCAATAAAAAAAAACATCGTATTCTTGCATAAATTTTTCAGCATCTTCATTTCACATTTCACAATTTAGTTTCGAAGTATTCTTTTAAAGGAAAAATGTTCGCATTAAGTTATGAAAGTTACATAGTTTTCGCAGATGGATTAAAAAATCAGTTATACTACTGCAGTTACACATACTCTTGAAAATAATTCCGCTCGATTGACATTGGAAATATGTCAGTTCGTACTATAAGTGCCAAAATGTCTAAAAAAATATTATAGATTCGGGATAATATGAAGACAACGTGCTTTAAAATTGAGACAACTGTAGGTACATTTATTTTAAAATTACTCGTTGTTTTAAGGGGTCTATTTAATATTGGAACTGGATTGGAATTGGTATTAGTTTCAAGAGTTCAGCTGGATTGCCATTGCGCTATGTTTAACAAAACTGCTACCCACGTTTAGACGTAATGCAGAATCACTTATCTACAGTCCGACAGATTTAGTTATTATGTAGGAATAGTAGGAATATTAAATGGACTGAAGTAAAAGAAAAGATATTGTATTCTGAATTTCCTTTCCATGGCCAGGACGCTATGCAGCATTAATGGCCGAGAGTAACTAGTCTAGTCTAGGAATGTGTTAGAGACACTGCGTCTCTAACACATTCTATTTATTATGAATTGAACAAAAATAAGAAAAGGTAACAATTCAGTAGTTCTAATTTAATTTAGGTGTTGCATCAATTTTAG
The DNA here is from genome assembly GCA_935421205.1 of Xylocampa areola. Classification (NCBI taxonomy): domain Eukaryota; kingdom Metazoa; phylum Arthropoda; class Insecta; order Lepidoptera; family Noctuidae; genus Xylocampa; species Xylocampa areola. The sequence continues at coordinate 995,753 of OW285215.1, forward strand.
TACCAACTTGGTTAGTTACTTAATTACTGTAAAAGTTTGGACCTATTGGCAACGTTTTACAGCCTTTTGAAGAAGATGACGCAGCTAAAATGGTATTTCATGCCAAGGAAAACCAGCCGAGATATTTGGTAAGAGCAGTTGTTTGCAAAGCCATCGCCCGAGGGAGATCACGGGTTTTTGAATCCGCAGAGGGTTTAGACCCTCGTATTTTTTGAGAGGGGTTCCGGTCAACCTAAGTATACGTGTTTAACATTATAAATGAATATAAGTTATATAGTTATGTCTGTATCTACTGTGATATGTCCTTGTATTTGGGTAAAATATTTGTTTAACTTTACAAATATAATGATCAAAAGTACCTACGTTTTATCTAGTGATGCGATATTTAAATAATTAACAACATATCGACAGCATGTTTAATTTAAGCAAATATTTTTTATGGAATTTCGTTGATTAATCAAGGCAAAAAGGGAGGGAATCGACGTTAAAATCGTTTGATCAAAATACTAACTTAAAGAATAATGTACTGCAGTGTCTAAAAATGTCCGACTTCAGAGATCACTGGAAAGAGTGATTAGTGGTTTTTGATAAGACAAGAAACAAATGAATAGATATGATGTTTCTAGCGAGATGTATTTTATTTTATACAAAAACTGCTACGAAATGTTATTTTTTAATCACCAATAAAATAACAGATGTTTAAAACAAAAAACACTGCTATTATTACATATACAAAAACGTTGTGTTAAAACGAATAATTTTCTCTATCTATTTTTATTGTAAATATATTGTAGTTGTGCGAAATTATTTTTTATTCAGATTTATTGATGTAGCAACCCTAAAAGAAAATAGTAGAAAAGTACACCGTACAAGTTTTTTTATGTCTTTGTAAGAAGCAAACGGTTTTTTTGTGCGGCCTCCCTAATTTATACACTTACTTGTTTATTTTTATTATTGTTCGTAATTTTTTAGCGGCACTAGGGGGAGCCACTGTCTTCGCATGGCAACTTCCCCAGATATTCTTCAAGGGAGATTGTTCCAAAGTTTTTGTTGGCGAAGTTTTTTCACCTGAAATTGTGAAATACTCTCGAGAGTTTCTGTGGCGATATTTTGTTTATCTTTGTCTTATTTTGAAGAGGATAATGTCGTGTTATTATTAATACTTGAAAGTTACTGAATTTCCCGGATAGGTACCGAAAGGACGATGGCCATAATATTTTCTTTTAAAGATCTTGATCGTGTTATCATTTCTTTTGTATGTAGACGAAAGTCTTATGTCCAAATTTTTATAAAATTTATTTTCTTATGAATTATATTTATTTGTTATTTTTGTTATGTTTATAAGTTTTTTAAGGTAGGGTCTAGTTCCATGACGTTTTCTGCGTTTTAATACAGTTGAAAGTATTCTATTTATTGAAAACAAGGTTTCAGAGAAGGACTTTTAAAAATAAATCAATAATATTTTGCGAAAATTATAATATCTCTGCAGGACAGAGTCACTATGAAGGCAGAAACTGTAGGCATTATGAAATTAGTCATCATTATATACAATATACACATCAAAACAGTTATGTATTTCTAAAATTATTTATAAACATAGGTAATAAAGTAATATTAAACCTTTAAACACTCGGTAAACAAGTCCTTCTGTGAAAACGTTGCTAACGACTTACATGACAACATAATTATTAATATATGTAATTATTTTTACATATCATAAAATAACATCACACGTCCTGTATACTCTAAGGGGTAGGCAGAGAAGTACTGTTGAACGAATGTACACTCACATTTCACCGATGCAGTTATTAGGTCTGGTTGATGGTAATAGGTACACCACATAGGAATGTGACAGGATGGCACAGTGACTTAGTGATTATGTGAAGTTTTTTACTAATATAGGCTTAAGTTTATAAACTAACACAAACTGTATTATTATATATATATGTTAGTGTGTAAGGTATATACTATGGGCCAGAGTAGCCTGGAAATAAAGAGATTATTATATTATTATATAAATCTAGACTCGAAGCTAAAAACTCAATAACACTGCCCGACCTTATTTTTTATTGTGTGGAAATTCTTCATGGGCATTGTGCCCAACTCCTTCAAAACCACACGGTCCTTCATACCTTTACCGTGATCTCGGGCTGGTAGCTACATTTACTGCAACCCCACCAGGCTATGATCCGAAGACGTCGACCATGCTCGGCAGCCGCACGTGTGACCAACGAGGCCGTTTTTAGGATTCCGTACTTCAAACGAAAAAAACAGAACCCTTAAGGGATTACAGAGTCTGTCAAGACCCTTTATCTTGGGAACGTGGTTATCTAGTTGAAATTAAAACCATATACTCAAGTCTACAGTCCCTTCAAGCTGTGAAAAATCAAACTTCTAAGTTAACGTAAAATAAAGATACAGCCGTTTATTAAAAAAAACGTATATTTCGACACTCTCAAGGGAATCAAAATTTATAGGGTACTTTCCGCTGACATATAACTACGAAATTTGGCAACGAATATCGTCTTATCCTACAAGTACAGAGAAAAATCTGAAAACTGTACATTTGTAATTAAATCGTAAAAAATGAAGTCTTAGGTTATATATATATATATATATATATACTTATAGGTTTTAAAGCTCGGAAAATACTGCGTGACTCGATTCCTGAACTATTTATAATATGTACCTACAAATTTTTGTGGAACCCTCGGTGGGCTAGTCCGACCCGAAATCGTCCGGCTTTTTTAAATTATCTAATTGTAATTTTGATTGAATAGAGACTCGTAGAATAATTCCTTCTTCGTTGAAATTTGGGCAATTTGAAAGAGTCATTGCATTCGTGATTACGAGAACTAGACCATTGGAAAATTTTATTGTATAGGACCACTGTTAATTTCTTAGATTAGCGCGTTTAAAGAAACACACTCTTCAGCTTTATAATACTAAAATAATATAAAAGTAAGTCCAGATAATATATAACGATAACCTCTATATTGACGGGCAATCGTTAACTTGGTGAAAGGGTAAAAAAGCCTAGTAAAAAATGGAAGATATAAAAACATTATTTCGGCACCTCAGAGTAAATACCTAAGGAGGTTGTAAGTTCCCCTCTGCCGCACTCCACAGTTATTAATCCGTGCAAATTTATAGAGCAAATTATAAAAACATATGCTTATTCATATAAAATCATTAATAATTATACTTTAAAAATTCTACGGTTAATTAATAGCAATATTTAAATTCCGAAACGTAAGCGATTTTTTCAAAATAAACCCCGAACGGCTCTAGGAATAAGTGGTTAGCATTGTCAAGGGACGGAATGTGGTGGTTTTGCACGGGTTGGTAGTTGTCAAGCGTAGCATATGAGATATTATATTTGTTAATAATATATATACAAAAATATATCAATACTTAATAAATATTTATTTATTTGGTGTTTTTTTTTGCCAGCGGCATAGTCTCCTCCTTTAATATGTTGACTCACTAATTATCAGATACACTAAAAATATTATTGTTATCAAGTACTATTTTGTACTTTCACGAGTATACAGATTAAATATGGCATGGATTGGATTCGTTTATTACTGTGTGTGGATTATTTTAGTGTTTCCAGTTTGTTTCATATGAGTTTATATCTATGTCTATCACCTATGTGTGCTGTGTTTCCCCGCACCCCGCGCCAAGTATGGTGTAATAAAATATGTGAGAAATTGCGAATTCTCCCTCCTTTAGTACCTACTCTGAGTTCGGCACTTAGTAAAGAATATGAGTCTACAAAATTTTCAGAACATTTTTTTCTTCTAATAAGCAATAACAGGGGTAAGTACATATGGAATAACTTTCTTTCTTCTCCTTCCACTTTCCTTCCTCCTTAACGAGTATCTCGTAATAATATGTTCTGTATTTCGATGTTATATTAATTTCGCGAGACAAATGTTTGCCTACCCTCTGTTTGTTAGGATGGCGTGTTTATACAATAAATAAGGGCCTAAAAGGGTGACTTTATATGTTACTGTTCGCTATGAATGTGGCGTGGGTTTGTCTGGATTTTAAAGGTTTTATTAAACGATTATAAAAACTACGCATATTGAAGATGCATTTGTAAATTATTAGGTACATAGCATCACGCTTGTGCCCCTAAAGCATTAAGCAGGGGTGTACCGACTATTGTGCACCTTTAATTGATGCAGTTACAAATTCTCATGTCGGGCACAATTCAAAACAAACCAGCAAATCCTATTAATCAATATAAATAGAAATTCTTTATTTGCACTAAATAGGATATTTTACATAAACGCTAAAAATAATATATTAGTTTATACCGATATAATTATTGTCGATAGCATGCAAATTTATAAGCAACATTCTTGGTCACAATAATTAATCATACATAACATTAATTATATAATTCATCAATTAAATTTAACAAATTACTTTTTGTATTCAATATATATGATAAATTATTATATTATTCTACTTATTTAAAAATTAAAAACACTGTGATATAATGAAAGGTATTTTCTAAGAGCCAATGTTTTTGTATCTGCAGAAATTTAGGTTTTCAATCGGAGTTGCTTTGTTGCTTCAGGTATCTTATTGTATATTGTTTTACACATAATATAGCTGTTTTTATGTAGCTTACAGGTTTCAGGAACAATATCCACTACCAGTCTGTTAGGATTTGGGATATTAGTTCCTTTACTGATATCCTTAGGTTGCTTGAATATATCTGGATTCTGTTTAACGAATTTTCTTATTTTCATTACGTATAGACAAGTTATTGGTAGTATTTTTAATAATTTCAACACTTGCCGCACTTGCGTCAACTAAGTACATCACTGGAAAGTCAAAGCATTAGATACTTCGCTATCATATCTAGGAGTAAGTGTCCACTAACTATTATCAACTATACGACGTCACTAAATAATAATAATATGAATAAATAATGCGACAATAATTACTGATTTATCGCCAGCTGATGCAATATTGTGATTAATCAACGTCATTTATATACTTAAACACGTTTTTACGTTATCTACCCAATTAGCACTAATAGCACAAATCGTCCTCCAAACTTTAGTGCCATCACTACCTGTAGATACTATTATTAAAGCACGTAAAGCCGTCGGTCCTGCGCCTGATCTCTCTCCGGTCGTGTCTGATTGCCGTCCCATCGGACTATATGAGTGAAGGAAGAGGGAGTGCACCTGTGTTTGCGCATACACTTGTGCACTATAATAGCTCCTGCGTACTTGGCTTATCTCAGTGAAGATAGGCCGCCGTGACCAAAATACGTTCGGGAGGAGTATTATCTATTCTGCCATCACTACTATTATAATATTTGGAGACGACTCTTGACAGTATTAGTAGTTCGGAGTCCGGCAGAAATACCAACATGGACTCACCGATGAAAAAAAAAGGACTTCATATGAGAACTGTAGGCTTACTCTTGAAAATAAATCCGCTCGATTGACGCTGGAATTATGTCAATTCGTACTTTTAAATGCCAAAAATGTCTTAAAAATAATTAAAGAATTTGGATTTCTTTAAATTGAGATAACTTTGATGTAAGTATATTTATTTTAACATTATACATTGTTTTAAGACGTTGATTTAGCATTGGAATTGGATTGGAATTGGTATTAATTTGAAGAGTAACCCCATTGAGCGTTTGACGTAAGTAAGTATCAAGTAGCACTACATGAAGTCCGACTGCTGAACATGAGGTCTTTGGGTTCGGTTCCCGGCTCGGGAAAAGTGTTATTTATTTATTTATTTATTCTTCATGTACAAAGATGGTACACAAGGTGGACTTATGTTATTGAGATTCTTTCTTAATAGCAGCCCTAAGTCTTACACCCACATTACACCAGTGCTGTTATTAAGTCCCCTGTAATAGGTGGTGAACCTATTGCCACCTACCAGGCACAATTCCCAACTCCGGGCTGCTACTGAGAATATCCTAACAGAAAAACACAGTAACAGTTCGCACAACCTGGAAATCGAAATCAGAATCTCATGCTCAACAGTCTAACTAGGAACCATCATAATAAAGTGTCTCGTAGGCTAAGCCTACGAGACACTTTATTATGATTAAGGAGGATACGAATATTAATTTTAACCAGAAATAGTCTGTTTATTAGATTCGACGGCGCGGGACCGGCTGCTGCGTCGCGTGCCGCAGGTTCGATTCCTGCACGGAAAAAATATTTGTACGTTCTACAGATAATTGTTCCCGGTCTGGGTATGTCGGCATATGAGATTATATGTCTGTAAACGCATACACGATACAGGAAGAAATTCCTAGTGCGGCAATGTTTTTTATTGAAATAAAAATGTAAATAACCAACCCAATATCCAACCTTTTACTACGGACAGCATTTTAAAATAACTTCGAAGTATTTCACCAAACAGGCCCGTGTTATGTGACACTAGAAAAGGGACAACCTTCATTATCAAATCAATAAACGTGATTATATCGACGACGGCACATAAAGAAGGTGTATACAGAGGATCTACTTTAAAAAAATCTTACGAACATGTAACTTACATCTGAAACAAAAGGCCGATTAAAATCAAAGCTGTATTCAGGCGAGAAATTATTCCTCCGCATCACTGTCATCTGGTAAGTAATTGTCTCAGGTGACTTGCAGCATAATCTTGAATTAACATCATGCCAATTCTCTGAACGAGCAACAAGCCAGCTATTGGTCGCGCGAAGTATCGACCAATCTGTGAGTTTCTTTTATGAGAGACTTATACGGACCCCTTCATATTGTAATATTCAGCGTATGAGCTTCGCTGAAGAGGGGCCTCCGATAAATGACTCCAATTAAAGCGAAATGAATATGCCAGCCCTGTTAGATATGCAGGAGACTCAGTTAGTCATATTTTTGAGATAACCTTCCACGATTTCCTGAACGGGTAATAAAGATCCATTCTATACCTTCACCAAATATCCAAGAATGCATTATTTTCCTTTTCAAACAGAAAAAAATGAATTTTTGTCACCACTCTGCATCTGATCCCGTCTAGGTGCCAAATTCGGCGACAAGCAGCACTATTGTTGGAAGAAGTCTGGCTCTATGAGTGGATGGAAGATGGGTATGAGTATTTTCTTCGGTTCTACGAAGAAGCCCAACTAAGCAGTATAGTAGTCATAGATGCTGACAGAGAAGAGACAAAAAAACTGTTAACACCGTAGCACCTAAAAAAATTGGTATTATTTACCACGTACTGTTTGAAGTATACCTTCTGTAGTTTCATATCACATGGCACAACTCTCGCTGCGCTGGCGCATGCTGCAAGGGGACTGAGTAGGAAACGGGGAGGGACGGTGCCGTTGGGCAATACATCAGCTACCTTTCTAATGACTGGCGCCGGCGCCGCGAAGAAAGCAGCCGAGACCGACACGTAAATTGTGCGTTTCGATATTATATTGTGGTTTAATTAGGTTTCGGATACGATGGTGTTTTCACTTGATTATGGTATAGTGGAAGGGATTTGTTAATAGTCAATTTAGGTGCGTTTAGAACACTTCAGGGTGACGGAACAAAGGAACTGTCTCATTGGTTTAGTGGTTTCAAGGATGATTGCTAAGCGTGGGGATCTAAGTTTTCACTGTAAATGATAATAACCGGAGTTTTATTACCGGGTAGAGCATGTTGTTTAGTTTAGCAAAATGTTTCTATTAGGAAATTCTCGGGAGCAACAAGTGGGGTTACTCTTGACACGAATACCAATTCCAATCCAATTCCAATATTAAATAGCCGCCTTAACACAACGCGTAATTTTAAAATAATTTACCAAAATTACAGTTGCCTCAATTTTAAAGCATGTTGTCTTCATATTATCCCTAATCTATAATAATTTTTTAGACATTTTGGCATTTAAAAGTACGAACTGACATATTTCTAATGTCAATCGAGCGGAATTATTTTCAAGAGTAAGCCCACTGGAGTTTGAAATTGTACATACAGACTTAATAACAGCGTTAGTAAAATTTGGATGTACTATTATTATTTATTAAATTATTATTAAACTATGTATACCTCGTTCACACCTCGGTGAAAAAACCATTATGCTACGATGCTATGAAACAGACGAATTTATTAAATACCAATACATTATTTTATACTCAGGTTAAACAAAAATCTAAAACTTGCGTATTTAATGTTAGGTACTAGGTCACCCACTGGCCGAAATTCGACCACAAATCTGTGTGTCTGTTAAAGATACATTTATTTGTGTGTGTGTCAAACGCATAATAGTGTGTGTAATGTTTTTTTTTATTAATTTAATGTATTTCTAAATAGGTATATAATAAAAAAAATAGCTTTCTGCACTCCTTCTTCATGTAAACTTTAACTTTGCCAAATTTCCTACATCTCTACGTAATTTTCTTAATTAGTGGTACCTACCTATAAAGTTTTTACTTCACGTGTTAATATAATGATAATAAATCAATAAACGAGTCGAACAAAAGGTGTGATTGATCCGTCTTTCTTTGTGTACAATATACCTACATCAAGGGACGTACTCTCGTCGTGACCTTTCCGAGCTATACAGTTAGAAGCCGGCGCCCTGCGGCCCTGCCCTCCAGATCTGTGATTACCAACCGGTACTACCTCGCTAAGTCTTTGATTTTCAACCAAATAGGTATTGTGTCTTGATACTAAACAAGGCTCCGAAGTTACCTCGTCAGTATTTATTTCCATCACTAAAATATACTAGAAAAAGAACTACATCTTTGTGAACTCAATACAAAGATATGTAATGCACGGGTGGATGTCAAACTGCATTATTTTAAAAGAGTGTTATGTGTACGGCACCTCTTATTTATAACCATATAAATTTTGATATCATTCAATAGAAGATGGTATATTTAAAGTAAATAAAGCAATTCGTTGATTAATTATAGATTCTCAAATAATAATTAGTAACCAAAAAATATTAAAGTGCAATCTTCACTATCACTACATAGTATAAAACAAAGTCGCTTTCTCTGTCCCTATGTCCCTTTGTATGCTTAAATCTTTGAAACTACGCAACGGATTTTGATGTGTTTTTTTTTAAAAGATAGAGTAATTCAAGAGGCAGGTTTTAATATATAATTTGTCAAGTTTTTGTATACATTGGCTAAAATATAATGATATTTGTTGGAGGTGGCGGAAAAGAAATAACCCCTCTGGGAGCTTTCAACGAAAACGCTGCCTAAACCCTTTGAGATATAACAAAATGATGTATTGTGGAATTGTGTATCTTATATAGGTCTACAGAAAAGTCCGCGATGGCATATGTCTATCTCTTAAGGATAACATACTACATCCATTTTAATAATTTAATTGGGAAGCGGGAACGGGATCAAAATTTCATGATTACTTTTGGTCGCAATAACCGACATCCACGCGGGCGAAGCCGCGGGCATCAACTAGTAAATAATATTTTTTTTAAAAACTAAAAAGGCTATTAATTCAAAAATGTTATTACTCGGTAACGGATTTATTGGATGACAAGTTAATTTAGTTTAAAATAATTTAAGTTAATTTTTAGGTCATATTTACTTTAACAAAATTTTGCATGCCATAAGGCAGAATGTATAAGGCTTCACAAAATCTGTAACACCTCAAAATGTATTACTGCATTCTAAGCAAATAAATATATATTCCATTCTATTCTATTCTAAAGACTGTTGGTAAGTTTTGACTTAGTCTAATGGCAAATATTTATTGCGTAGTGTTGTATAGTGTTTAGAATTAAGATGCCGTAAAATATGATTATGTTGAAAGGGGTGCGAGTCTGGAGATCGGTCATACAGGTCCCGGACCTAGTTCAGACTCCAGCTCTCACAAAGGTTCTAGCATGGTTCTAGCATAAGGCAAAAAATATGTAAATAAATAACTATAACAATGTACCTTTATGAGAGAAATAAACTATATATTATATTATATTGCAGCTGTGTATGTGAGGTATAAGCTTAGAAAATATAACATAACATCGCATCACGCCTTTATTCCCAGAAGAGGAAGGCAGAGGTGTACACAGTTGTACACACACATTCCACCACCGCTGTTATTAAGTCCTATGCAATAGGTAATGTGCTCATTGCCATCTACCGAGCACGTTTCCAAACTCCGGACTATTATTTCGAATTTCCCACAGAAAAACAAACCCTTTGCCCGACCGAACCGAACCCAGGACCTCATGCTCAGTAGACGAGCTTGAGACCACTACAAACGAGGCAGTCATTAGCTTATACATTAGCTTATAAAATCCATAACTTCGCTAATACCCTACATCTTGGTCAAAATGTATTGCTTGGCTATTGCGCGGCTGTTGCAGACACTCCCAAGTATGGTTTGTAGAGCGAAGACTTATAGAGTTAAGAGGTTTTACTCTTCATAAGACCTGATAACATTTTAACAGAGAAAGCATTATGATCAAGTGAATCTTCAAAACATATCCTACTAACACTAATAATATTATAAACGCGAAAGTTTGTATGTATGGATATTTGTTACTCTTTCACGCAATAACTACTGTACGGATTTGGATGAAATTTGGCACACAGATAGTTTATAGCTTGGATTAACAGATAGGGTAGAACAGAATGCAGACGAAGTCGCGGGCAGAAGCTAGTCTTACATAAAATGCTTCAGTGGTATATTTATTTTGGAAACACTTTTCAAATTCAAAATACTTATACTTTAACAATTTAATATTTGTTTTTTAAGTTGCATCATTATTGCATCCTAATCCCTACCCTTGAACCAAAATACAATCATTTTTCAAATCCCATAACGCATGCAAAGCGAACTCAAAATTGCTCTACCAATCCAGAAGGGGCAAACGAACACACACGCTGTCGTATTTTTCCACAAAAATATTTTTAAATATAGCTTTAGTTCTGATAAACTCCTCTACAAATATGCTGTGCCCAGCAGGGTCCATAATTGTTTCTATATTTATTTTAAAATACCAACTGTTACAAATGTACATTATGGAAAAGCAATAAATATTGAGTATTGAGTATTGAAACTTCCGAGTCGCCTGATGAGTTACAGATAGGCTAAAAACTAAAAGATAAGAAGACAGTAATATTTTAAACTTGGCAGACAAACATCGAATTGACGTAAGTACAAAACATACAAGTCGCGTGTACTAAACACGGGTCGAGAGTTTATCAGTGATATTTTAATTAAATACATTTAATACTAGCTGTGCCTCGCGATTTTAGCCGGGGAATTCCTCTCGGCACACAGGAATGTCGCATTTTTTTGAGATAAAAAATATCCTGTCTCCTATTTCACGAACTAAAGTATCCATGTATATGTCGGCCAATCGTATAAACCGGCAGATTTCGGTGTGTCCGCAATCTGCCTAAAACAATAAATATCCGAACATCTACTTTCAAACATCCGAATAACTACATTCAGTATCTCTTTCGTAATATATTTAGAAATATAGATACAAATTCAGATACTCATAAATATCCTAACTTAGGTATTACAATATTACATTTAATAGAGTAGGACTAGGATATAATATATAATCAAACTTTAAGTCATTAATCAGTTTTAAACGACTGCCCACAAAAAGGAGTGTTACGTTTGTAGGGTTCATGTATGCATGTATGTAAGTGTCATGTTTTTAAGGTTGATGTATGTATGTTTGTGAGTTTCTATAATATACCTTAACTTCTAAACTCCTGAACCGATATATATTTATAGGGTATCGGTAGTAATCGATTCAAGATATGTCTTTGAAAAAGCATTAACGCATGCTTAGCGAACTCTAAACGACGTCGCCATAAGACGTGTTAAAATATGGAAGAAGAATTCGCGGTGGTGAGACGAGGTCGAGATGGCTTAGTTGGTCAGAGCGCCTGGAGTATCTATCCGGGAGGCGCAGGTTCGAATCCTGTTCGCGACCGTATTCTTTTTCCATTTAATATTGTAACGGTAGTAATCGGTTATCGGGTAACATTGGCTACCAAGATTTAAAAAAAAAAAGAATGATAGCGGCTGTAGTACATAAAAAGATATGAAATAATATCACACATGGCAGGCTTACATTGAATTTTTTAAATAATTTCTTCTTGTAAACTGATTTTTTATACATGTAATGTCTATATTTTTTTGTAATTTAATAGATATCGCCAGGCGTCTCTATAAGACAAAAAGAAGGGAACTTAAAATTTAATAGATACGATCAGCGACAGGGTAGCTCAGTCGGGAGAGCGATGACACGGTATGTCAAAGGTCTCGGGTTCGAGTCCCGTGTCTATTATTTTTCAATTGTTCCTTAGAAAATAATAATTCTAGTCAGTATTTAATTAGTTAAACAATCAACTATATGTAAATACTAGGTACTCACTCAATGGCGCCTGTTTTTTATGATTTCTGTACATATTCTGGTCAATTTAGACAGACATCACATTCCACTGCTAATAAGATAAATCAATGACTATATTTACGAACATGGTTTAGCACTTCCATATCAAATATTGGCTGAAATATTCATCAACATTTGGTGATGAATGCTTAGCCATAACACATATTGCATGGTCGCAAGCGCGGCTGCTGAGCGTGAGGTCCTGGGTTCGATTCACAGGTCGGGCAAATTGTTATTGAATTTTTCTGTTAGGTATTTCTTAGTAGCAGCCCGGAGTCAGAAAGTTAGTTGTGTGACACCCCCGTGCTTCGGAGAGCACGTAAAGCCGTCGGTCCTGCGCCTGATCTCTCTCTGGTCGTGTCGGATTTCCGTCCCATCGGAATATGAGAGTGAAGGAAGAGGGAGTGCACCTGTGGTTGCGCGTACACTTGTGCACTATAATATTTCCTGCCTACTTGGCTAATCTCCGTGGCGATAGGCCGCCGTGACTGAAATACGGTCGGAAGGAGTATCTACCTATTAAGTATCGAATGCCTTACCTTATAAAGATAGGTATACAAAACAACTATTTCTCAAGCTCATAAAGGTAAAAATATTATATTAATATTTATAGGTCTATTCTTCGCACAGAGAATCAGCATTGCCATTCAACGTGGCAATGCTGCCAGCCTTTTGGGCACGTAACCAGTTGATAGTGATGCGGATGAATTTTTCGACGCTCTATAGTATATGTAATTATTATTATTATTTTTAGTTATAAGTATATTGTATAAATAGTTTATTATATTTTAATTCAAGATAAATCTTTGAAAAGCATTAACACATGCTTAGCGAACTCTAAAGTTATTATATTAAATGGAAAAAGAATACGGTCGCGAACAGGATTCGAACCTGCGCCTCCCGGATGAATACTCCAGGCGCTGACCACTAATTGCATTCTAACCGGTAATTGCATTCTTTACGACATTGTATTAACTGCAAAGTTAGTCGTGTCGGTTTGGTCACCTGTATAGGTACTGAATAGATAGCAATGACGTCGCCAAAAGACGTGTTAAAAATATTGATGAAGAATTCGCGGTGGTGAGCAGAGGTCGAGATGGCTTAGTGGTCAGAGCGCCTGGAGTATTTATCCGGGAGGCGCAGGTTCGAATCCTGTTCGCGACCGTATTCTTTTTCCATTTAATATTGTAACTTTAGATAAATACTACTTGTTTATATATCGCATAACCTGGAGCTCTACCTACCCCGCCATGTAGACACACAAAAAATGTAACCTGCCGAATGCTCAGCTAATTGAGTTTGTTCCGGTTTGTGTCAAAGCGACTTCCGAACAAGCAGCTTCTCGAACAAATGGAATAAATGTTTGAACGCCTGATAAAATTGTTAGGGCAACGACTGGTATAACGTGGTTTGATAAAAGCATATTTTTTCAATGTTCATTTTTGACAACATTATTTGAGCATAAAAATGAAAAAATACTAGATAAAATCGAAATAGACACTTCTATTACAGAAAAAAATATCAAGGAAATTTGGTAGAATACACTGAGGTACTTTAGAATATAAACTTTTATAGTAGGTACGCGTGGTAGGCATAGGCGTAGATGGGGCGGGCAAGGGTGGGCAATGCCCACTCTTCCGTCTTTACCCACCCTAGAAAAAAATCTATAAGTTTGAAGAAAGAAAGAAAGAAAAATAATTTATTTGGTCGCAGCCAGACACCAGAACAATCGTAAAAATATATATGAATATACTTAAATCAAACTAAACTTATATAAAATGTGCGGGACACGGCGGGACTCACGGCTGCACCAAAAAATTTTTAGAAGAATTATTTAACTGTATAGGTAATCGCTGTTAATTTAAGATGCAACAACAAACCTTATGTAAATAAATTATCCAAATTCAATATTATCAAAATCGTATCTCGTCTCTGTTAGTTTATAAGTATGTAGTTAATAGGTATTCTGTTATAGATATACCGCGTGTCATACAAACACGCACTAAATCAGAAAAGTGTAGCTTTACGAAAGGAGCCGAAGGCACCCGATTCAAGTTAATTTAACGACGAGAGCTACTGCTGCTTTGGTGCAAGTTATTTTGTGTTTGTGTGTTACCTCACCCCCCGCCAAAATAGCGAGCAACTTTGATCGATATTTAGTCAGAAGCCGTGTCTGGTCCTGTAAGGCTGAAACCGATTTATGGAAGACTACGATATGTTATACCTTCACAAAATTTGTTCACAACTGCCTCTTTGGTCTAGTGGTCCTGAGCGCGACTGTTGAGCATGAGGTCCTGGGTTCGATTCCCGGGTTCCGATTCAGGCAGTGTCATTGAGGTTTCCTGTTAGGAAATATTGCCCGGTAGATGGCAAAAGGCGCACCATCTATTACATGGGACTTAATAACAGCATTGGTGAAATGTGAGTGTAAAACTGTGTACACCTCTGCGTACTCCTTCGAGGAATGCAAGTGTGATGCTATATTATGTTAAGTATCATAACTTAAATTATAATATGTATGTGTTTCTTGATGCTACATATAAATTAATTCGTTCTTTAAATAAGCGACGCCCTAAATAAAAAAATAGAACAAAAGTACCTACATAGGTAGGTAAGTACCGTCAAAATTCTTCTTACAACTAAATAAAACTCCGAAAAAGATATTCCTGTCCAACTTAAAAAACAACAAACAAAGATAAATAGCGGAAAGTTTCCCCACCAGAGAATATATTCGCTTTACTTTTATTACAAAACAAAATTCTAAGTAATTCATACCTACTTCTTTAGTTTATAATCTGTGGAATGAGACGACCTCCATTGTGTTAGAACCTATTTTCGACTTCGTCTTTGTTACGCCACGCCGTAAGTCCATGCAGAACCAGCCGTGCCAGCTATGCCAGTCAGCCGTGCCAGCTATGCCAGCCAGCCGTGCCAGCTATGCCAGCCAGCCGTGCCAGCTATGCCAGTCAGCCGTGCCAGCTATGCCAGTCAGCCGTGCCAGCTATGCCATCCAGCCGTACCAGCTATGCCAGCCAGCCATGCCACCCATGCACACTTTTTTTAGGCACGACATTGTCTTAACTGTTAGTCGTGTCGGTTCAGTTTCCTGTAAAGGGACTGAATAGATGGCAATGACGTCACCAAAAGACGTATTAAAATATGGAAGAAGAATTCGCGGTGATGAGCAGAGTGGATCTCCTATGCAATGATTACCTACGGCCGTAGCCTGGGAGGATTACAGAGAAAGGTCCAACACCAAAGGGTTTTGGAGATGTGGAGATCAGATAGACAATCTAAATATTTACATTATCAATCATAAATACAAATAATATTGAAGTGTCTGTTTGTAATTTCAAAATAATAGTTTTTGATAAGTTTATACAGTTAATTGCACGATACCTAGGCCTTAAATTTTTTTTTTGTTTGTCTGTATGTCTGTTTGTTCCGGCTAATTACGGCTTCGAAACGGCCGGACCGATTCTGATAAGATTTTACTGGCAGGTCGCTGACTCTATAAAGAGTAACTTAGGCTAATTATAATATTATTATACGTGGGTGAAACCGCGGGGCATAGCTAGTATTATTTAAAATTCTTTAAAGGTGACTTAACTGATGGACATTACCATTTCATGATCATTTCATTCGACATAAAATTAATATTGTCGTTTTCATAGCTGGTTATGATTTGAGAAAGTCCGACTGAACTTGGTGACCGTTTAGATATCACCTCTTTGTCTCTTCTCTGCATTGGCGTCGTTTAATAGTATTGAATAGATTCAGGCGTTACTTTGCGGAAGTCCATTACAATGGATGTAAATAAATACAATATCTAGCTACTTCCGTTACGGTGGCGGACACTGCACGGTCTAACAGCTTCTGAGGAGGTGTAGAGTTGGTGGTAGTCGCAATTTCCACCGCTTGCGTATGTGCATATATGTACTTGCGGGCGGGCGGTGCACAGGTAATGCATGACTACCCTCAATATTGTGGAAGTAGCTAGATATTAAGTAGCTAGACAATACTATTAAAGAAAAAAAAATTAAGGAAACTTGGTAGAATAAACTGAGGTACTTTGGAACATAAATTAATTTTGAATAGATTCAGGTGTTACTTTGCTAGTAGCTAGATATTGTATTTATTTGCATCCCTCGTTTAGTAGTACTGGCTCCTTCCTTTCATGATATTGTATGATTATGGGACCTTTTCATGTTGATGGGGCTGGTATTAGCCGACTATAATGGTTAGGAAAAGTGTAGGCAGATTTTCATGTGTGTGTTTGATTTTTATATTGTCCTAAACTTAGGTAAAACTAGATTTTAATAAAATATTTGTTTATAATAGCATCACATACGTAGCATCACGCCTGTATTCCCCTAAGGGGTAGGCAGTGGTGTACATAGTTGTACACCCACATTTCACCAATGCTGTTATTAAGTCCAATGTAATAGGTGGTGGGCCTATTGACATCTACCGGGCACAATTCAAAACTTCGAGCTGCTACTGAGATTTCAATAACACTTTGCCCGAGCTGGGATTCGAACCCGTCACCTCATGCTCAGCAGTCGCGCTTGGGACCGCTAGACCAACGGACAGTCTTTTTCTGATATCTTGCTATGGATATAGCGTATGGATAGATATAGAAGCCATCTCGCACTCTGCTCACCACCGCAAATTCTTCGTCCACATTTTAATACGTCTTTTGGTGATGTCATTGCTATTTATTCAGTCCCTATAAATAAAATTAATAAATAACCAGCCCATAACTGTCCCACTGCAGGGCGCAGGCCTCTTCTCATACAGAGAAGGCACGAGCTTAATCACCACGCTAGCTCACTGCGGGTTGTATGTGTCATGTCTTAGATGAATTAAGAAAGTAGATACATATGAAATTGAAAAAGTCACATTGGTACATGCTAGAGTTGAACCCACAACCTGTGGCTCCGGAGGCGGGCCCGTAACCACTCGGCCACCACGACACACTATTATCAGTCGCATTTTTTTTCTTAACATTTTTTTTTTTGTACTTTAATATATTTACAGTTGCGGTTCTAGAACATTCTATATCTGTGGATTGAGACTAGTTGCTGTGTGATAAAACTGTAAAATTACACACGAGTTGTAATTAAGTCATTACGAGGAGTAGTTGCGAGCCACGACCGGTATAACTCTCTTTTCCTAAGAAATCTGTTGGTTGGCTTGCTTTGAAACGCGGGTTCATTTGTGTATTATTTAATTTAGGTACTGGCGTAGACCAACTAAACTTAATCTCCGCCGCGTACAAAATATTGTACAAAAAAAAACAACCATTGTCCGACCCAGCTTCGAAAAAAGTCTGTAGTAATAACGAGCCAAAATGCAAATTTTTGTACAAATTCTTTGAACACATCTAAGTTTTTTCAAGATTTCTCGCAATTAAATCAAAGATAACGCGACGAAAGTAATCACAATGTCCCTTAGACTTCTAGTATTACGGTAAAATTACTCCCAAAACCCTAAACGACCTTGCTTCAAATTTATGAAGTTTTATGTCTCTGGGTCTGACAGCAATAAATCAATTTGTGCATAATTTTGTACTTATTGACTAACTTGTTATTTAAAGTCTGGGTCTTAGGAGGTTAAAGCATTAGCTCGTAAAGTTGCTCTTATTGCACCGCTTTTAGGTTCATAACGAGGCTTGTTACGCACTCTTGCGTTTCACTTTACAAAAAATGTCGCGTAGCATCTTCACGTTTATTTATAAATTTCAGCAAAGAGTTTCTTGGGCTTACTTTTGAAAATAATTCCGCTCGATTGACATTGGAAATATGTCACTTCGTACTATTATGTGCCAAAATGTAAAAAAAAAATATATATACATTCGGGATAATATGAAGACAACATGCTATAAAATTGAGTCAACTGTAATGTAGGTAAAATTAATTTAATTTTTACGCGTTGTTTAAGGAATCTATTTAATATTGGAATTGGATAGGAATTGGTATTAGTTTCAAGAGTAACCCCACTGGTGTTTAAAAGCTCTTTGCTCTGATCTAAAATTGTTTGGTCAACAAATTATCATTGATTTGTATTGCAAATAGATTAATATTCGCTACATAACATTTTAATGATAGGCTGTTTGGAAACATAGTTAGTCACTCTTCTAAACCCATAAGACCATAGACTCGGCACATAAATAAAGAAATCCGCGCGACCCATATAAGTTAATAACATAGCATCACGCCTGTATTCCCCGAAGGGGTAGGCAGAGGTGTACACACACACACGCACAATTCAAGATAAATCTTTGAAAAGCATTAACGCATGCCTAGCGAACTCTAAAGTTATTATATTCGTCGAGATGGCTTAGTGGTCAGAGCGCCTGGAGTATTTATCCGGGAGGCGCAGGTTCGAAGCCTGCTCGCGACCGTATTCTTTTTTCCATTTAATAATAACAACTTTATACACACACATTTCACCAATACTGTTATTAAGTCCCATGTAATAGGTGGTGAGCCTATTGCCATCTACCGGGCACAATTCCAAACTCCGGGCTGCAACTGAGAATTTCCTAACAAAAAAACTCAATAACACCCGACCCAGCAATCGAACCCGAGACCTCCTGCTCAGCAGTCGCACTTGGGACCACTTTACCAACGAAGCAATTAATTATTAGTTACTGAATTTTATTTTATTGTAAACCACAGACAATCCAACCGTTTTCTATGTAGACTTATTTCTAGATCGCTAGCGTGTAGCTCATAGAAATCATTAGTGTTAACACGAAATATAAATTATTTAAGTGTGCCTCCATTGAGCACGTTTTTGTTCACCAAAACAGGTAAAGTGGAACACGAATAGAATGCTATCAGTGTCGGTCTGTTTGTTAGCAGTATTTTCTTAGAAACTAATCGTGAGAATTCTTCTTCCACATTTTTTGGTGACGTCATTGGTTTCTGGTATCTATTCGGTTCCTGACCCTGGACTCGAACCTGGAACTCTCGGATAAATGCGCCACCAAAAGTCGTATTAAAATGAGGAAGAAGTATTCGGAGCAATGCTGAGGTCGAGATGACTTAGTGGTCAGAGCGGCTGGAGTATTTATCCGGGAGGCGCAGGTTCGAATCCTGCTTACGACCGTTTTTTTCTTTTCCATAGATATGTATAACTTTTTTTTCTACTACTTTTTTTTTTTTCAAGGGTTTGATACCCCTGCTCCCCCCCACCCCCCCACCCCCAGATCGGGAGAAGCATTTGATATTTACATGCTGATAGTTCCAACTGTCAGGATGTGACAATACAGCGCAGAGGGTACTCACTGCTAACTCTCCAACACCTCGTGTTTTTCGGAGCCATGCCTGCTGCCTGCCTTAGCTGACTTGGATTGCTAAGAGCAGGAATGGTAGGAAAGTCTACTCTACTATGCAGAGCTTATTATCTGGGTTTTCGATCACTTTCTATATCTCATGTGTCTTTTTAGTAACCAAGCGTTCGTTTTAACTGAGATCTCCCCTTCAACCGTTAAACACACCATTCAATGAAAAGCCCTCTTGCATCCGTGAACGTCAAGGAGTTTTGTTCAAAAAACTAAATAATGTATCCAATAGTCTTCTATGTATTTATAAATGAATTAAATTCACAATAAGTTTTAGTGAAATCAATATAAATTTATTATATTAAATGGAGAAAGAATTCGGTCACCTGTATAGGGACTGAATAGATAGCAATGACGTCACCAAAAGACGTGTTAAAATATGGATGAAGAATTCGCGGTGGTGTGCAAAGGACGAGATGGCTTAGTGGTCAGAGCGCCTGTAGTATTTATCCGGGAGGCGCAGGTTCGAATCCTGTTCGCGACCGTATTCTTTTTCCAGTTAATATAATAACTTTAGAGTTCGCTAAGCATGCGTTAATGGTTTTCAAAGATTTATCTTGGATTGAAATAAATTTATTTTGGTGATTTTTGTTTTATGGTGCAATAAAACTGTTTCTTATCCAGACCAGCAGACAGGTTAATCCAAGTGCTGACAAGGGGAACATTGTAATCATATATTTATGTTTAGTACCGCGCCGAGGGTCGGCATAATTGCATTCTTTATGTAATAATAGATGACTGAATGGTTGCAATATTAGTTTCATTTATATACTTTGTTAAGTAAACATAAATCGTGGAGATATTTCATTAAATTGTTCGACATCTTAGTTAACATTTTTTATCCCCTCATTCATAGCCGTACCTAAAATGAATTTTAGCCAAAATGTCTATAAAGTCTGTTGTCAGCTCTTCTTCCATGACAGGGCGCAGGTTCGAATCCAAGGCTCGCAGCATTAACGTATCGTGTGCGTATTAATAAAAAAAAAGCTTTTTTCATACACCATAAACCTCTAATTCTATTGTCTATTCTATGCCATAAAAGGTGCGGGCATATGAGGGGCTCGTGGCTAAGTAACAGCCGCACAGATCGATCGATCGAGGTTAAGCTGCGCTTGCCGCGGTTCGTCTGTGGATGGGTGACCATCATATCATACCGAGACCCCTCCGTGTCTCGGAGAACACGTTAAGCCGTTGGTCCCGGTTGTCAAATTAAGATCTATGACAGCCGTTACGGGTAGTCAGAGGCCTGAAAGTCTGACAACCAGTCATACCACGAGATATCGTGTTACCCAGTAACTGGGTTGTGGAGGTCAGATAGGCAGTCGCTCCATGTAAAATACTGGTATTAAGCTGCATCCGGTTTGACTGGAAGCCGACCCCAATGTAATTGGGAAAAGGCTAGGCAGATATATTCTATGCCATAAAAATTATCAAAGTACACACAATATAGAAACGATTTAACCACTTTTAATTTCAATGCCAAACTACCATAACATACTCGTGTTCTTTCTCAATAAATCGATCTTCATCACTTTATAAATTACACGGCTAAGCTCTGTGTTTACTCCGAAAACGATAAATAGTACCGAAATAGAAGCCACTAGATGAAATATAATAAGAATTCAGTCAATAACGTACGAAACAAAAGCATCATAATAATATACCACAAAGCAAATAAATAAGAAGATCCATTAAAGATATGTTAACGGAACAATGACTGAAAAAAAACTCACTTTATAGTGACTGGATAGCTGTCGATGACGTCACCTTAAAACCTATTAATGTGGAGAAGAATTTGGTAAATATACCTACTGAACTGAGGTCAGTATAGCTTAGTATGCAGAATGCCTGGAGTATACACCCGTGCCCCTCGGATGTACACACCAGGTTGAAATCCTCCTCAGCATCGTATTTTTCTTTCCACAAAAAAAATATAACATGTATTAGCTACGCATGCATTTTAAAAATATATCAGTAGATACTCTATAGTGTGACTAAATATAGAATATTTGAAGTACCAATCAAAGGCGTACTATGTAGTTGAAATGTCACTTGCCGTCGTATTTCTCTGTCCTCAAAAATATAACTTTGGAGTTCACTTTACATGAATTAATCACTACTCTCATAAATTATTCTATGCCGTGAAACAAAAGCAATGTTAATTTTACGAGCTTATGTTCCTAGACTCTACCAAGTGATACTTCTGTACTTTCTTTTTTATTATAATAAACCATATTTAAAACTATAACAGAACACCATTGTCCGCGGTTCAAGGTCGAAAAACAAATTAAACGAGCATATCTAAAATATTATACGGTATAAAAATTAATGCTTTTGTTTTAGTATAATCTTTTAATATACACGTGGAGGGGGCTGTAACGGGTGGGGGGATATTGTTTTGATCGATGTTAGGACAGTCTTTTAAATAAGGAGGGGCTCGTGGCTAAGTAACAGCCGCACAGATCGATCGATCGAGGTTAAGCTGCGCTTGCCGCGGTCGGTCTGTGGATGGGTGACCATCATTTCAAACCAAGACCCCTCCGTGCCTCGGAGAGCACGTTAAGCCGTCGGTCCCGGTTGTCAAATTAAGATCTATGACAGCCGTTACGAGTAGTCAGAGGCCTAAAATCTGACAACCAGTCATACCACGAGATATCGTGTTACCCAGTTCTACGTAACAAGTAGAAATCGATAGTCTCTGTCTACCTCAACGGAAAACCGGATTAAATTTATGTATATTCACATAACATAGCATCACGCTTGTATTCTCCGAAACGGTAGTCAGAGGTATACACTGTTGTATACCCACATTTCACCAATACTGTGGTGAGCCTACTGCCATTTACTGGGCACAATTCTCAATAACACTTTGTCCGACTTAGGAATCGAACCCTAGACCTCATACTTAGCAGTTGAGACCAATAGACCAAGAAGGCAGTTTTAGCTCTCAACGTGATACCAAGATATATGACAAAAACATTTTTTTTTTATGGAATAGGGGCATCCGAGCAGACGGCTCGCCTGATGGTAAGCGATTACCGCCGCTCATAGACACCCGCAACCCCAGAGGAGTCACAAGTGCGTTGCCGACCTTTTAAAGAGTTTGGGCCTCCGGTACCCTCACTCACTCGGCGAAACACAACGCAAGCGTTATTTAACGCCGGTTTTCTGTGAGGCCGTGGTATCAATCCGGTCGAGCCGGCCCATTCGTGCCGAAGCATGGCTCTCCCACGGTAAAATGATGAGTAAAATGATTTCGATTAGATATGGTAACCACCATTATTTTTAAGAGAAGACAACGAAGCGAGATCTTTTTTAATTTCTCTACTAAAAAATTTTATTACCTATTCAACCAACTAAACCATAACATAAATACAACATAACCAAACAATCCCTAATTTCCCCAAATCCCTCATCTTAGGTTAGTTATTGAACTACAAATAAATGGTGCCCAGTAGACCTATAGGACCGACCGCTTAATTAAACTGAGGAATCGAGTTCAATTCTGAGCCGAATTACGAGTGAAAATGCCCACAAATGGCCACAATATGGGCTACACGGTAAATTATAGCCGCTATTAATTACGAGCCAGACCAGAAACTAGCCAATAACACGAATCTCCTCGTTAAAATATACGGGAGGGAAATTGGGGCGGATGCGTACATTTTCTTATTCAATATTCGATATTGAGATACGACAGCATTGTTTATGAATAAATACCAGTACTACCGTTACATATATATTTAAAAAAATCTGCTTCCGCATAGAAGAGTGTTTTCATATAATTATAATTCCAAAGTTCTGAAACCTGCCTCGTTGGTCTAGTGGTTGCAAGCGCGGCTGCTGAGCCTGAGGTCCTGGGTTCGATTCCCAGGTCGGTAAGAAATTCTCAGTAGCAGCCCGGAGTCAGGAAGTTGATGGTGTGACACCCCCGTGCTTCGGAGAGCACGTAAAGCCGTCGGTCTTGCGCCTATTCTCTCTCCGGTCGTGTCGGATTTCCCATCTGAATATGAGAGTATAGGAGGGAGTGCACCCGTGTGTTCGCATACACTTGTGCACTATAATATATCCTGCGTACTTGGCTAATCTTCGTGGAGAAAGGCCGCCGTGACCGAAATACGGTCGGGAGGAGTATTATTCCGAAGTTCCCACAGTGAAGTGTGACCGGGTTTATACATATATAATAGTAGAACTAAGTTATCACAAACATTAGTCTGTGAAGGGAAACTTAGGGCCCACACCGTTTCTGAAATGCAACGTGTGCTAGAAGTCATACTTTGGCTGGTCAATGTCCTCATAAGTATATCATGGTCGTTAGCAACCCCGTAAACTTATTATTCATATATAATGATTACACTTGCTCACTTGCTTGGGGCTCGTGGTTAAGTAACAGCCGTACAGATCGATCGATCAAGGTTAAACTGCGCTTGCCGCGGTCGGTCTGTGGATGGGTGACCATAATTTCATACCGAGACCCATCCGTGCCTCGGAGAGTACGTTAAGCCCTCGGTCCCGGTTGTCAAATTAAGATCTATGACAACCGTTACGGGTAGTCAGAGGCCTGAAAGTCTGACAACCAGTCATACAACGAAATATCGTGTTACCCAGTTACTGGGTTGTGTAGGTCAGATAGGCAGTCGCTTCATGTAAAATACTGGTATAAGCTGCATCCGGTTTGACTGGAAGCCGACCCCAATGTAATTGGGAAAAGGCTAGGCAGATATATACTTGCTCACTTGCTTACTTATAAAAAAATAGTAGAATAAAAATCCATCATCCCTGGTTACGGCCTTGCCTTGCCATGTATATGAACAACTTACTGATCCTGCTTCAACCCAAATATATGGAGCAGCAGTTTTTTTTTTTATTAGCACTTATGTTGGTTCCGTAGTAAAGATTCTTTGTCTACAGTTTATATAAATCAAATTGTGCTAGAAATAGTAAAATTTGATTGCAACTGCAGGCGCCAAATTGTTGGCATAATAATAATTGTTGGCAACTCACACAATATTTTGTAATATATATTTGTTATATTGTGTTATTGCACATCTACTAGATGGATCGTAAGCCAATTCCAATATCATTCATCTCAGCATCATAATAACGTCAGCTAAAACATTGGCCTCTTTAGAAACATTAGACAATTCATATATCATTAGACATTAATATAGCTAACTAGAATCCCATTAGACGCGAACATTTTAAATGAAGTCTCAAAATTCATAGTATAATATGATGCCAATCAAGTGTCAATTATATTTATTGCAACCAGAGTTTTAGTAGGTACCCAAAGATATTAGAATAAAGATAGTACCTATTGTCTTTTGTATCAAATCTTCATTGATGTATCGTCAAAAACAAATAGGTACATTGTTCTCGCTTGCAAAGGTTAATTAACACAACTCAATCACAGTATCAATGGAGCTTATTAACTTATCACCATGAATGCAGCTATGGATAATAAGTTGCACAATTTTGGAGGTGATTAATTATGCAAATCGAAATGTAATTAGTGTCTATCAGAATGTGAACAAATGCTACTATGTAAAGCGGGTGTCTGACTTTCTTCTCTGATTTATCGTTTTTGAACACCTCAAGAAACTTTTTGATTATTAAAGTGACAAAGTCATTCATTCAATTAATGTTTAATCATGTCTACATTTGTGTAAAGGTTAATCATATTCTTAAGATAAGATAATTTTTATTTTGCAAATATGTGTATAAACATGTTGATACATAAACAAATAGGTACAACCATATTTAAACAGTAGGCATGCATAAATTACAAAAATATAGTGTTAATAAACATGAAACATTAAATTATCATACAACAATTTGCAATAACATTATCATTTTCAGTCACATAAATAAATTACCCATCAACAAAAAATATTTTCATTTAGAAATCCAGATCTACTGTAGAACACCCGGTCTGCTAAAAAGTTTCGTAATCTTTTTTTAAATAGGGTTACATTAAAATCTTTCCAACCTTTGGGTATTTTACTATACATGACCGGGGCCATACAGCAGACACTTTTGCTCATCACTGTTGTTCTGGCATTGTGAAGACACAACTTACTATTGTCACGTCTGTCACGTGGAAGTACGTCCGATAGACGTTCGAACCGTTCCGAGTTTGTTTTTACAAATACTGCCATTTCTAAAATGTAGATTGAGGGGTATATTGTATATTTTTTTTTATATCGCACCCGCACTCAATTTGTCCCCGTATATTTTCTGTAAGAGCGATCAGCCTTACTATTCCCATTAGCTTCAGCAATACGACTATATCACCAAACTTTTCATTCGATATACACTGCTTCACGCAAACGAAACCAAGGAAACTTTGTGTAAAAAAGCCAGCAATATAAACGGAACAAAGGAAAATCTACACCAAAAAGGAAACGCACAGAGCCGATGTAAATTATGGTGTAATTTGACAAATGGCGGGCGAATATAACGTAATGGTTAACAATTTATTAAATTTTGAATCCCCGAGCTTCGGGCCGAGTTTACAGAAGGTTTCCCGAGGTGGCGCTAATGACTTCCTATTTCCATCATCCCTGGCCTCACAATAGGTATTTCGTTTCATACAAGTTTCAAGGTTATTTGATAATTCCCTAATTGTAATTGTTAGACATTTCAGACCAATTTATGGATTACAATTTTGCGGTGTATTTTGTTACTGATTTATCTCAATTTATATGAAAAGGGGCTCGTGGCTAAATACCACTTGTATATACCTAGACACATCAATAATGCCAAGGTTGATCTGAAGATCGGGGTATAATTTCATATCATTTCATAAGGTTTAAGTTATAATCTCTCTTAAGTTATAATAAAGCTATACATTTTTATGAAAAGACAAATACAGTCGTAAACTGGATTCGAACCTACGCCTCCCGGATAAATACTCGAGGCACTCAAACCACTAAACTACCTGCATAGGGACTGAATAGATAGCGATGACGTCGCCAACAGACGTGTTAAAAATGTGGAAGAGTAGTGAGCGGGGGCCGAGATGGCTTAGTGGTCAGAGCACCTGCAGTAATATTGTCCCGGAGGTTCGAATCCTGCTCACGACCGAATTGTTATTTCCACAAAATGTTTTAACTTTAGAGTTAGCTACGCATTCGCTAAACCAATTTTGATTTAAACATAGATTGGAGCTTGTACAAGGACAGGTCAGTTATTGTCGCGCAGACGAAGTCACGGGCACCACCTAGTATATCTATACAACACAAACAACTGCCTCGTTAGTCTAGTCTAGGGTTTGAGTCCCAGGTCACCATATATTATTGTGTTTTTCTTTTAGAAAATTCTCAGTAGGAACTCGGAGTTTGGAATTGTGCCCGGTAGATGGCAATAGGCTTACCACCTATTTAATAATAACAGCACTGGTGAAATGTGAGTATACAATCGTGTACCTCTGCCTACCCCTTCGGGGAATACAGGCGTGATGCTATGTATGTTACAAACAACAAAACAACGCATTCATAATCTAAAAATGACACGCATTATAAGTTACGTCGGAAAGCAATTTGAGCGGCTAACTTATTTAGCGGAGGGACGTCATTACAGAGGGCCAGAGGGCTCGGCCTCTCATGTTCCTATTCATGAATTAAATTCCCGACTTAATAACCGACGCCCTTCAAAATGGTTCGCTTGGTTTTAATTATACTGGACTTTGTTAGAACTTCGGACTGTGTTGGATAGTTTTAGGACTGAATAGATTCAGGCGTTACTTTGCGGAAGTCCATTACAATGGATGCAAATAAATACAATATCTAGCTACTTCCACAAAATTGAGGGTAGTCATTTATTTAGACGAAACACGTGTGGGGGGCGAAACACGTGTAGAGTAGTTGGTGGTAGTCGCAATTTTCACCGCTTGCGTATGTGCATATATTTGCGAGCGGGCGGTGCACAGGTAATGCACCCTCAATATTCTGGAAGTAGTTTTTTAAAACTACAAACTACGTTACTTTTTCCGAAGAGACCATTGAACAAGATGAAATTAATTAGCATGCCTGCCATGTGTCAATTTTATCTCAGCCCTTTTGGTGTACAATATTTAGCCACTATATTAATGTTTTAGGGTTCCTTACCTCAAAAGGAAAAAACGAAACCCTTATAGAATCACTTTGTTGTCCGTCTGTCTGTCAAGACCCTTTATCTCGGAAACGCGTGGAGGTATCGAGTTGAAATTAAAACAATATACTCAGGTTTATAGTTCCTTGAAGCGGTGAAAAAACCGAAGTTATAAGTGGACGTAAAAAAAAGATACAGTTGTTTATGCTGCAAACAATGTATATTTCGACAATCTCAAGGGACACATTCATATTAATTATTGTTCAACGGTTATTACTCACTTGCATTTTTCGGGATTGCCCGACTAGTTTGACTCGCGACATCGCCGCGGCCTCAGCTCATGACTAAGGGCTCCGTTCGAGTTCGAAACTAGACGGGCAATCCCGAAAAATGCACGTGAGTAATAACCGTTGAACAATAATTAATCTCAAGGGAATCAAAATTTATAGGGCACTTTCCGTTGACCTAGAACTATGAAACTTGTCAAGCAATATCGTCTTATACTATAAATACAAGAAAAAATCTGAAAACTATACATTTGTAATTAAATCATAAAAAATATAGTCTTTATTTTCTGTTGCTCACGACCGTATCCTTTTTCCTTAAAATGTATAACTTTAGAGTTATAAATTTTAAGATTTAAGATAAAAGATTTATCTGTACAAAACATGTTATTTAGTAGATTTACTCATTGAACTGTATTAAATACTCAACGGATTTACTAATTATAAATTATAGAATCTGTGCCGACCGCCGAAACGACTCATTCACATCTCCACATCCTTTGTCTATGACAAGGCAAGGGAGACGCGCGCCGGGTTCGCAAGATATTCAAAATTATCATTCAATCACTGAAATAGAAAATTTTAAAAGGAAATAGCTGAAGTCTGAAGCGTACATTTCTTTTTTTTTGTGATGGCCTCTTGCAGTTAACTCCTACGGTTTGATCTGCGTAACCGGACAATAGCTAAGGCGAGGCATTTTGGTGCCTCTAGCTCTGGCATATGTTTATAAAATAACAAACTAAGCAACACAGCACTAAGGGCGTCCCCTGCGGGACACGTACCGGCTTAGGGCGTTGCTGGGGGGACAACTAGGGACTAGCTGGATCATATCGGTTACCTTAGTATTAAGGGACGAGTTTAAAGCTACTGGCTCGGTGCGGGCCGGCTCGAGCAAGGGTCGGGGCGGATATGATGAGATATTTCGCGACGGACGCGGACCTCGTCTGCTTGTGTGTCTGTTAGACTCTTGAGCTACAGCTATCCTATCATCGGGACGGAGGAGAGCGTGACGTGGTCGGCGGATTTTGTTGATCTGGGATGGCCTGTAGTCGGCGAAAGAGACAACTATGTGATTCGGATGGTTAAGGGCTGACTCGATATATACTATGTCTTCGATGCCCTTTTTATGAATGAAGTGTACATTTCTTACTCAGACTTATACCAAAAAAAAAAAAAAAAAACAAATAATTTTATATGAAATGAGACGCACCCGTATGCAATATTTCTCGTAGGTCCCGTTCTCAGATGATTGAAGCAGCGTCTCAAGAGTTTAAGCACTCACGATTTATTCATATGTTGTGTACGAAATTGATATAGTTAGGAGGATTTTTATACCATTTAAACTATTTATTTTGCGACACAAATAAAAGGCATAAAAAAAATTACAAGCAAAAAATTTAATAAATTATAGTGGAGCAACGGACTCAGCTCAGTATACACTATGCATGGTGCACAGCACTGATTTTCAGCTGGTGCCTGACATTTGAATCAACATTAACAATCAACGCGCACAAGAAAAAGAAAAGACAATTTTTACAATGTGACGTGCACGGCCCTCCCTAATATGTACCAGCCTTTAAAGCTCGTTATTAAAATATCCCTAATAGAATGTTACAGCGAAGGATTTCCGGGGGATTTGCCGTAATCAAACGAAATTGAAAATAACGACGTAAGTGTTAAGTTTCGAGGCAAGTCATCTAACTTTCCCCTGTTATCCCGTTCAATTTTTAGGGGTCCTAAAACAAGGTACACTTTTCTTTTCGACATGTCCGTATGTCGACATAACTGACGATAATAGGAGAGGGACAAACAGAGGTTCTAAAGACTGTATTTTATGCATTGGTCAATCAATCTGCCTAGCCTTTTCCCAATTACATTGGGGTCGGCTTCCAGTCAAACCAGATGCAGCTTAATACCAGTGTATTACATGGAGCGACTGCCTATCCAACCTCCACAAGCCAGTTACGGGGTAACACGATATCTCGTAGTATGATTGGTTGTCAGACTGTCAGGCTGCTGACATAGATCTTAATTTGACAACCGGAACCGACGGCATAAAGTGTTCTCCGAGGCACGGAGGGGTCTCGGTATGAAATTATGGTCACCCATACACAGACCGACCGCGGCAAGCGCAGCACCTTGAACAATCGAGCTGTTACTTAGCCAAGAGTCCTACAAATAGGTAAAATGCCTATTTTAGGCATTGGTATGAGAAAAGAGAAAGTATTTTTAACCGACTTCCAAGAAGGAGGAGGTTATCAATTCGGTTGTTTTTTTTTTTTTTTTTTTTTTATGTTTGTTACCTCAGAACTCCGTCATTTATGAACCGATTTAGAAAATTATTTTTTTATTTGAAAGGATTTACTTTCAGATTGGTCCCATTTAAATCTTATGAAAATTGGTTTAGAAGTTTGATATTTAAATCAAAATAACTGAAAAATAATACGTCGTCGAAGTAAACGAAATGGTGTATTTTGCTTTCTTGTGACTTTCCGGTGGTGTTTACGGTCTCTAGAATAGTTCTAATGAACTGCCTATTTTCCAGCTTCATCATCAGATGATGATGATGATGAAACCGGAAGATATGCACCGGAAATCCGTAATATTTTTTTTGCTATTTAGTGCTTTTTACTGTAAGACCGCATTCTCAAACATCTCTTTTTACACGAGTGCTCAAAAAACGGAGTGTATATAAGTATGTATGTATGTAAGTATGTTTGTGAGTTTCTTTACCTATTCCACCATAACTTCTAAATACCTGAACTGATTTCGATATATGGGGTATCGTTAGAATCCTTACACTGTCCCGTCAGTAACACACGCTAGTCGCGGAATTGAATGAACGTTTTGCGTTTATCAATGCAGCGGGTCAACGATCAGAGATTATGTAAAACAGTGTGAAATGAACTGTCAGATTGTTGATTTTAGTTCGAAATTTTGGCACATATGGCTCTGTATGTCCTAACAATAATAACCTAACTTTATTTTACTTGTCAATAGCAAAAAAAAAATGAACATATTTAATGACGTAAATACTAAACCACTATAATAGTCGACAATATATCGGGATTATGAAAGAAAATAAATTAAATTGATCCATGAGCGAGCGAAGCGAGCTCGGGAGTTTCGTGTATCCCGACACGGACAGGTTAGGTTCGAAGAGGATGACCCGTCATCCTCTTCGTGTTTAGGTTTTTTCTAACCTTACGGACACAAAAATAGGAGCCCCGCTGAGCGGGGCTCCGTCGACCCAGCCACGGAAAGTCAAATCAGAATACAGTATCGCTTTTTTACTTAAATGGTAACTATCCATTTAATATACCTATACAATAAACAAACCTGTCCCACTGTAGATATGTCATTCTGCATTACGTCTAAAGGTGGGTAGCAGTTTTGTTAAACGTATCGCAATGGCAATCCAGCTGAATGTTGTTCAGCTGTTTTATAAAACAGTACTGTTGTGTAAAGCAGCTAGAGATTTAGTAAAACAGCGGATTCTACAATCCATCTGCGACAGATATATATGGACAGCGCGTTAAGTAGGTCTACCCATATTCACTTCCGATAAATCAGTTATGATACGCAAGATTCACTAAAAAGTAAGAAATAAAATAATTTTTAACAAAAAAAAGAACCGACTCCAAAAATCTTTCTGTTAAGTAAAATTGCACTAAAAAGTAATAAAATAATTGCATTATTTACTTACTAAAATTTATACAATTTTAATTTTTTTTTATTTTAGAGGATTCTGAATAAAATCAATTTATTAGGACAATAATATACAATTATTATTATTTTTGGAGTCGGTGCCAGTAAAGGATAATAAACGTGTAAGTACATTCATGAAGTAGCGTATTACGTTCGCTCTAGGCAGTTGCTGTGTTCATTTGTAAATAGGTTCAATTAGGTATAATACATTATCGTAAAAATAATGATGGTTAATTGTTTGGGTACCTTTAAATATACTTTGCAAATTTTAGGAAACTTCCTAAATATTTTTAAAGTTTGTCTGGCACCGACTCCAAAAATAATAATAATTGTATATTATTGTCCTAATAAATTGATTTTATTCAGAATCCTCTAAAATTAAAAAAAATATATATATAAATTTTAGTAAGTGCAATTATTTTATTACTTTTTAGTGCAATTTTACTTAACAGAAAGATTTTTGGAGTCGGTTCTTTTTTTTGTTAAAAAATATTATATCGATGATTTTATGCTTCTAAGGAAAGGCTTCTTATAAAATTCTAAGGAACATTGAAAAATAATAGACACAAACGGGACTCGTACCCACGACCCTTTTCATATACCGTGACATCGCTTTTCGTTCGTCCGTAAATCATTGCTGATAGATAGCACAAGGCGTCTACTTAAGACAAAAAGAAGGGAACTTTAAATTTATTAGATGCGAACAAGCGACACGGTAGCTCAGCTGGGACAGTGATGTCACGATCTGACAATAGTCAATGACTCTTCGAGTCCCGTTTGTGACTATTATTTTCCAATGTTCCTTAGAAAGATAAAAATGTTTATATGCATTACATGGATAAAAAAAAACGCTTATTTTTCAATTGATATTATACGAGGTCAATATTTAGATAGCATTGTGGCCAATGCTCGTGCCTTCTCTGTATGAGTTTTTTTTTTAATTAAAAGTGATATTTTTGATCTGGGTGGCCATAAACGTAAAAATATTCTAATTCTAAGAGTTAGGTTCCAGTTCCAATTTTAGATAATTATGGCTCCATCAACGATGATTCTGCCAATGTCAAGGTTGGATAAATCCCGGTTAAAACATTAATAAAATTTGACCAGTGGAAAAGCCAAGGTACGGTTCACGGTTAAAAAAAAAAAAGTCAAAAGATTTTTATTTCAAATAGGCCATATTACAAGCACTTATGAAAAGTCAAAGCTAGGTGCACGGTTCCAAGGCGTTGATCTTATGGAGAAGAGCCGGCAAGAAACTCCATAGACACTCTTTTAAAATAAATTGGTATAACAATAAATAAGGTAATGTGAGAATAATGCAGGTTAATGAGCAAAATAATAAAGGAAAGCGCTAGAAGCAATAACTTATATAGCCTTTTAAAATGATTGCCAAAGCAGTTAAGAGCTGACCAGTCCCGACAGACAGCACCCGTTCACGAGCATGACGCGCACATCAGCCTCGCTTAGCTCAACCATTTTGTAGGGAACTCGACGACCCGATGTACAACGCCACCATCAGCAGGACATTTTAGTGAGCATGACAAACTCATAATGGTTATAAAAGATATAGTGTTTAGTAATAAAAAAAAAGAATAAACAATACAGATTAATAAGGGTTAGGTTAATTGAAACTGTACCTACATAACATTATATTTTTGACATATTGTCATGTTTGTACTACCCAAACATTTAATTTCCCACTTACTTCCACTATAACCCCTCTTTACCACAACCAGGATAAAAAGAAATGCAATCATTTTATTTTTCTTCTCTAACTACATAACCTTTAAGGGTCAGATAACCGCTTGATGGGGTCACTTCAAAGAAGGCTTTTCAAGGGAATAAATTGCTATTGAAAAAATAAAAATATATTTTCCTATGAATAGATCTTCTTGGCGTATTATCGTAGAATTTCGGAGGTCAGTATAGGGAAGAAACGCCTATGGCTATGACTTGGTAGATAAATCTTACTAATATTGTGAGGTTCGATTCGCGGGTCGGGCTAAATATTTCTGAGTTTTTCTGTTAAGCCGTTGGCTCGCTAATTACCAGATACAATAGATTTTTATTGTTATGAAGTATAATTTTGTACGTGGCTGAGCGGAGTTTTTCTGACACGCGACTTTTTTGTAATCGTATTTAATTTAATAATTTTAAGACTTTTCACATAAATAACATCATGAGGCAACTAACCTGACGGATGTTATTGATGGTGTCAAAAGCCATCGTCAGCCAGGTCAGTGGCCTTTACGGGCGTTATTTAACTCTAACACTAGGTTGTTCACCAACTATTTGATAAGAAGAAAACTAGAGCCATTAAATTACAATTAAAAATAAATGTATCGATAAAAAAATCAAAACACCTTGTTGGACGATCCCAAATACTTTAAACATGAATGATTAATTATATTAGAATTCTAGTTTACGATTGAGAGGATTGACGTCATCCATATTGTACACATGAATTAATCCTTTGATAAAGAATTCATTGTTTTAAACCAATTAAGACTTCAAAGGGAACGTAGTATTCGACAATGCACATAATTTTGTAGTGATTATTTTGTTTGGTGCTCCAAAAAGGACAGGTGCGTAATACTCCCAACAGGCGCGCGTGTATGACCAGATGTATGAACGTGGACGAAGCAAAAAGAGCATGTAAGGACCGGAGCAGGTGGAGTTCTGTAGTTACAGGCAACCGTCTAGGGAAAATGCTTAGATCATTTAATTGTGCCAATTTGCAGGTTCGGTTCCAAGCGACACAATATTGATGAAAATCTACTCCTTAGACCTAATAACTTAAACTAAGTATCTAATGACAAACTAAGTTGAAGCAGATAACCGAAACACTAGTTATGTTCAAGGAAAAAAGCAATATAAACTACCTATTCAGCATCAGCTTCCCTTACCCCAATTTCCTTATTTCGAGACGGCATGTCTTTACCATACATTTCTTGTAGCCATCATACCAATCATCCCTTTTCTAGCCAAACAATCTTACAAAGTACCTACTATTTAAAAGAGATATATTT
Organism: Xylocampa areola; assembly: GCA_935421205.1. Lineage (NCBI taxonomy): Eukaryota > Metazoa > Arthropoda > Insecta > Lepidoptera > Noctuidae > Xylocampa > Xylocampa areola. The sequence goes on from OW285215.1 coordinate 1,030,612, forward strand.
TAATCTCCCGCGTCAAAAGAAAACTTCTTAGATACCGTCCCTTCAAGATACGCATGAAAATGTTCAATAAAAAGGTCAATATACACCAAAGGTCCGTCACATCAAAAGGCGTTAACAAAGCTTTGAAAGAAAAAATAAATCGGCATAAATAGAATCTTGTCCCCATAGAAACGATGGTAGCTAGGGGCGGAGTATTCTCTCGTACTTTTATCAATCGTGGAACGTTTCCTCTGTTTTATTTTAACGAGAAACACTTGAGATGTTTCCCAAAGCGTCTCTCGATGGATATTTATTTATCGATTTGTAAATAAATGAGTTTTTTTTTCTGTCGATGATTTATTTTTAACAGCTTTTTCTAACAGGATTTCTCAAACTTATGGTCCTTCTTCATACCTCTGTTAAAGCTAAGAGACAATGGCGAACCCCTTAAAAAATAAAATGAGGAAATCTAGCTGTAAGGTCTTTTTTTATTCTACTAAACGGTGGTGGCAAATACAGCGACAAAATGAAATAATAATATATATGTTGGAAATTAATGTTATGGCCTGTTTCTTGTCCCTACTGTAACGTGATTATAGGAAATAAAAATGGTAAATTTTAATCTTAATTATGACTCGGTATCAATACGATTTCGGTGTTCTATACCCCCGCACCGTGGTTCAAACGACTCAAGTGAGTAAAACGAGTACCACACAAAATTTTCAACACAACACCTAGTTTCCACTGAAAATAATAATCCTTTTAGACACTTCACAATTATTTTCAGAAATTTTATGTTAATGTTAATAGTTTATCTTCATCCATTCGTAATTCAGAACATTAATTAGGAAGAACTCGGTAAGTAATGTGATAACCAGCCACCTCTACCTACCTGACAGTACCAACTATAACATTTCAATAAATACAAAAAATATAAAAGTACAACAAAAAACAGCTCACTCATAAAGATTTCATCAACGCCTTTCAAAATCCAATATGGCGTCTGTAATAAACACGAAAACAGTACAATTCCTGCTTACAGCCCACACATAGCAAGCATGAATAAATACGCGCTCTTTCATGTCGCTTCCCGTAAAAAGGATAAACGATTATTTATTATGGAATAGCGTCATCAAAGATGGGGGGAGGATGGGTCAGCTTCAAAACAAATTGATCCATCTAAATTCGGACGGGGGATTAGATTTGAGAAACTGGAAATGTAATGAAAACGATGTTAAATTGAATTTATTTTTATTCAAAGTCAAATCCAAATCAGTTATTCCAATTATCAGACCATATTGAAGGTCAAGATAATCTTATTTGTACTCAAAATGTAGTTCTTTATGTATGTTGTCATCTTTTTTTAATGGCATGTAAGTGATAGCGCCAGGTATAACACGAATCTATTTAACCGATTTCCGAAGACGGCCCCAAGCTTTCCTAGCTATTTTGTTTGTTACTAAAAATTGTTTTACACAAAGGCTGTAAAATGCATGCCTTTGTGCTTATTCAAACAAACAAACTTAATTTAAATAAGTAATGATTTTGACAAAGCTTGCATACTATGTGGTGCTAGCGCCTATACCTGCACGAGTTTTCCTCCAGCCACGGTCGATGATAAGTCCTTCTAGATTTTATTTAGTACCTTTAACAAATCTATGACAGCAATCTTTCAGAGTTATATTGATAATACACGGGCCTATTTTAACTATAATAATTAATTACAGTAAACTCTAAGTTCGTAACATACTTTTAACGAAGATAATTTTATTCAAAAATTAAGCCCCCATAAAATTATTTGCGAGCGACGCCATTACTATACTGCGCATTACTCTTCCACCCCTCACAAATCCAAGCTTAGTTTGATGTAATTTTATTTATTATTGTTCACTGTTCAGCCGTCAACAGGCGTTATTTATAGGTTACTCCATATCCGGCCCTGAATGTACCTTACATACAGTGAGCATTTTGTGTCAAATAAAATGATATAATATTTCTTTAGCAATTTTTGGCGTATTCGATAGCTAAGAATAGATTAAAACTCATTTTATTTATTGGTATTGGAATGGGAATTAATTTCTAAAGAGCATTCAAAAACAATAGACACAAACGGGACTCGAAACCGCGACCCTTGTCATACTATGACATCACTCTCCCGAGCTATCGTGTCGTTCGCATCTATGAGACGCCTAGTGATATTATATATTAGCAAACATTTACAGATTACTAATATAGGCATTAAATGATCTTATCATGTATAAAAATTGATTTAGTACAGTGTGTCTCGTAATTTCTTCTACTAAAACTTCTAAATGCCTGAGTCGATTTAGATATATTTATTAGACACATTTTCCCGAGATAGATAAGCTGGTAAGATTTGAAAAAAAGTAATATAGTAGCTGTGGTACACAAAAAAGAAATGCCTGCCATTTTTTAAAGCTTACTAGCCTATGTTACGCGGGAGAATGTAAGGATTCTAACAAAACCCCATACATCGAAATCGTTATAGGAATTTAAAAGTTATGGTGGAATAAAGAAACTCGCAAACATACACACATAAATGAATTCTAACAACATAACACTCCTTTTTTGGGCTGTCGTGTAAAAAGGACGCTTCCATGAGTTACTAAAAAGAAGTTAAAAAGTGAAAACAAGTTTTAAGTATAGAATTGTCAATGCAGGACATTAAAAAAATTAAAATGTTTCACAGTAGTACTGTCCACCGACTGCGATGAAAATTCTAAACAACCTACCTATCTTGTATTTCAGTTTCTAGTTCACAAATCAAATCAAAATCATTTATTTCAAATAAACCATTAACAGGCACTTTTGAATTTTCAGAAGTTAGTTGCCACGTAGTGTAGATTCCTATGGAGAAGAACGGGCAAGTGACTCCACGGTTACTCATTTCATCATATAGGTTTTTACAATAGTATGTATTGGTTACACTGTTTTTGTTGCAAAATAGTATGTGAGAACAATGTAAGATGAAGCCAATACTAAAAGAGTTTAGTTGAACGATTCAAGATTTTGCTATGACAGTTTAGAGATGACCAGTCCCAACTGACAGCGCCCGTCACATATTGCAGATGTACTTTTTAATTATTATTTTTACCTTCTTACAAGCGTAATAATAAGCTGCATATATATGTATTATTAGACACACGGGCTTACCGTTATGTGAAACGATTCCTGTGGGACATGTCATAATTACCTCGCTTTGTATGCGGATTAGTGACCTCCGTATGACGTCACTATGTGGGGAGATGACGTAGTACCTAGTTTGATTTTAGATAGGGCTCTAGTTTATAGGGCTGTTAATAAAATAGCGAATTTTGTGGCAACCCTACAAATGCTACAGCTCGACTTTTGACCGTAATTATTTCAGTTGAATTTACTATCGTATTAGCACTGTTATACCTAGTTTGATCATATTATAAAACGACATCATTTTCAGAAATAATTTATGTCGGTATAGAACAAAAATAAAATATTTAGAAACCTAGTTATTTATAGATTTTTCTGGAATGCAATTATGCCTGTCTGTACTTATTATAAATGTAATTATTTTAAAAACCGTATAACGCCACCATAAATCACAACATTGTGACAGAATAGACTAACAAAAAATATATCACAACACATTATTTTTACCAGTTTTTGCCTGTACCGTTCATTAATTCGAAATTAGAGTACGTATTGTATACGTCCAGGACCACGTTCCAAACCCCTAACACCCGCCCCACAATATCAACACAGAAAAAAGAATATAATTTACTCTCATTGCCAAATCTACATAGAAATAACCTTCAAAAAGAAAAATCGTATTCAGCAAACGTCATGAGCCCTTGAATAGTAGTACTTTATATTCCTACAAGGCCATGTGAGGACATATTGAAAGCGGGATCCTATCAGATTCCCTCGGCTCCGTAATGCGACGCCATTCCCAGAGACGCGAGCATTTCACAAATATCTAAAAGAACGACAATTTAGAGACGACAATGACAAATGTTTGTGGTAACCATGCTTGCTGTGTACGAGGGATTTTTGAGTTATTATTTTGTCAGTTGAAAAAATTAAAAGCTTACTTTAAAATTATAAATTTTTGTGGAAAACAAACAACGGTCGTGAGCAAAATTTGAAACTGCGCCTCCAGATAAAAGCAACAGGTGATCTAGAAACTAAGCCATTCCTGTATTTATCTGGGAGACGCAGGTTGAAATCCTGTTCACGACCGTATTTTTCTTTCCACAACAATGCATAACTTTGGAGTTTGCTACGCATAACAATAATGTGTTTAAAAGATTTATCTATAGCTTTCTTTAAGCTTAAAATATTAAGTATTATTTTAATCATAGGCTCTATAGTATTACCACAACAATAAATGGTTTTTTTCGATATTAAAATAGTTTTCTACACTTAAAGTGGCTCTTATTACGCGTGAGCTTTATATATAATACACACTCGGCTGAATAACGCCCTCCTGTTCGAGTCGGGCTGCATATGCTGCAATCCAAACTCGAGTGTAATGACTAATGACCAACATAACTCACATATATCATAATGTATCATTAATTAATATCTATTTCTATACATAAATAAAATACACGTTATAATATCAGCATCGATGACATTTATGTACAGATTACACCTCTGCCGTACTTTTCGGAAAATAAAAGCGTAATGATACCGTCGTATGTCTTATTTTTGCATCTATAAAAATCTTCACAATATCAAGACTCGTCCCCCATAACTAACATTGCGCAGTTACCCTAGTCAGGTATAGGAGATGACGACACGCGCGGTCCACCATCAAAGCAAGACGTGACGTCATAGACCCAGCGGCTTATACTCCAAGGGTATACGTTCACGGGTTTATGAGGACTGCATAAGAAGGGATTTAGGTAGGGTAGTACATTGAGAATGTATGACTGTTTTCTTCAATTTGAATGGTAAATTACATTTTTTTACTCGCTCTATAGAGACCTTATCGAAGACGATGGCGTCACCATAAGATGTATTACTTAGTTGACAGAACGCTTAGATTAGGTAAACAGAGAGTACGGGTTTGGACCTTGCTCGTATTTTACTAATCAAAAAAATATAGAGTACGCTTTGCGTGCATCAAGTATTTTATTTAGTTCATGATAAATCTTTGAAAAGCATTAACGCATGCTTAGCGAACTCTAAAGTTACAATATTAAATGGAAAACGAAACGACATTATTCCATATAATATTGTAACTTTAGAGTTCGCTAAGCATGCGTTAATGCTTTTCAAAGATTTATCTTGAATTATTAAGGTAATTGCATTCTTTACGACATTGTATTAACTGCAAAGTTAGTCGTGTCAGTTCGGTCATCCGTATAGGGACTGAATTGATAGCAATAACGTCGCCATAAGACGTGTTAAAATATGGAAGAAGAATTCGCGGCGGTGAGCAGAGGTCGAGATGGCCTAGTGGTCAGAGCGCCTGGAGTATTCATCCGGGAGGCGCAGGTTCGAATCCTGTTCGCGACCGTATTCTTTTTCCATTTAATATTTTATTTAGTATTTTATTCGTATAAAATATATCATTATTGGATTAGGTAATTATTAGCAACAAGGTTTTTATTATCGTTGCCTCTTAAGTAAAACCTAAAGGCACGAGATTAACCTCATGGTTAGTCTAGAAAATCAAATGACATACACGATACGTCAGTACCTTGTTTCAAATGCCAAATTAGCTTAAAAGACATAAAAAACAAGCTGAAATTAATAAAAAAGTTTTAAAGCATGACCGTATTTTTTTTAATTTGACCTATTCTCTATGTTACTATGGGACTAAATCGATTCAAGCATTTAGAAGTTACGGTGGAATAAAGAAAACTCACAAACATACATACATTCATACTAAAACCTAAAAACATAACACTCCCTATTTTGGCAGTCGTGATTCCCAAGTCGGTAAGTGTTATTGTGCTTTCCTATTAGGAACCATCAATAAAGTACGTCACACCTTAAGGGGGGGGAAAGGGGGTCGACGAAGTGTGACATTATGTGACAAGGGGTGGGCGGGGTCCTAAGTTTCGTGACGTCACATTTCAAAATCTAATACATTTAGGGGTAAAATGCCAAAATTTAATAAGCAACGAAAAACTTAAAAATGTTTCCAATCTATCTGTATGGCTATAAGGTTTAAATTGTTTTTTTTTTTTGGCGAGTTCACACGTAAATTTTTTCAAATGTTTGATTTGATGTTACAATATTAAATGGAAAAAGCATGCGTTAATGCATTTTCAAAGACATATCTTGAGTTTGATTTGATGTTGATTTTATTAAAAAAAATATTTTAATGGAAATAAAACTAATTTAGGAACTGATGCTTTAATTGATTAATTTCTAGGTGCAAAATTGCAAAATATGTGACGTCAGATTAGGGAGGGTGGGGGGGGGCTCACAAGTGTGATCAACTGTGACAGGGACGGGGGAGGGGTCAAAAAATCACGAAATAAATGTGACATACTTTATGGATGACCCCTTAGGACATTCTCAGTAGCAGCCCGGAGTTTAGAATTGTACCCGGTAGATGGCAATAGGCTCACCACGTATTGCATGGGACTTAATAACAGCATTAGGGAAATGTGGATGTACAATTGTGTACCTACACCTCTGTGTACCCCTTCGAGGAATACAAGCGTGATGCTATGTTATAGCCGATTTATTTTTATAGGTATGTTCATATTAATTACTGTACACCACTTGATACCAACTTAAAAGCGACACAAGGACACACAACATTATAAAAACTGACCAAGTGATAGTATTAAGTGCCCAAAATTATTTATTTGTTAATTATGTAGGTACAGAGAGGGAAATAAAGGTCACGCGTACCTTGCTTTAGGCCAAGTCCCCTAAACCCACAACCCATCCCTTTTGCAAGTCTTTGTAATAAGATGAAACCTTTTAACTTGACGGGACCCCTGACTATGCCACAAACACAAGGCACAGAAGTTCACTAATGATGATACCTAATTATGTTTGGTTAAAAGTAGATCTACAATGTAATAACATAACATAGTATCACGCCTGTTTTCCTGAGGGAGTAGGCAAAGGTGTATATGTTGTTATTTAGTCTCATGTGGAGGTAACCTTATTGCCATCACCCGGGCACAAATCCAAACTCCGGGCTGCTACTGAGAATTTTCTAATAGGAAAACCCAATAACAGTGCTCGACCGGGGAATCGAACCCAAGACCTCATTCCCGGCAGTCACCCTTGCGGCCACTAGACCAATCAGTAGAATGTAATAAACCAAAAATCTAAAAACTTGACTGGACTGAAAAAATGGAGACAAATTTAAAAGAGTTATAATAATTATCCATTTTCATAAATTTTAACATGCTCTCGGAGACATCTAGGATGTAACGCCGGCCATGAAATGTACCTTCGGCTACATTTTTTTTTTTTAAAGAATATTTCTATGTTCTTATATATAATTATGTCGCAGATGGATTGTAGAATCCGCTGTTTTACAAAATCTGTAGCTGCTTTACAAAACAGTACTGTTTTATAAAACAGCTGAATAACGTTCAGTTGGATTGCCATTGCGATACGTTTAACAAAACTGCTTCCCACCTTTAGACGTAATGCAGAATGACATATCTACAGTGGCACAGGTTTGTTTATTGTATAGGTTATAATATTAAATGGATAGTCACCATTCAAGTAAAAAAGCGATACTGTATTCTGATATGACTTTCCGTGGCTGGGTCGACGGAGCCCCGCTTAGCTTAGCGGGGCTCCTATTTTTGTGTCAGTAAGGTTAGAAAAAACCTAAACACGAAGAGGATGACGGGGGCTGTTCGCTCGCTCTTCGAACCTAACCTGTCCGTGTCGGGATACACGAAACTCCCGAGCTCGCTTCGCTCATTCATGGATCAATTTCGTTTATTTTCTTTCATAATCCCTATATATTGTCGACTATTATAGTGGTTTAGAATTTACGTCATTAAAATGTTTCATCATTTTTTTGCTATTGACAAGTAAAATAAAGTTAAGTTATTATTGTTAAGACATACAGAGCAATATGCGACAAAATTTCGAACTAAAATCAACAATCTGACAGTTCATTTCACACTGTTTTACATAATCTCTGATCGTTCGCTGCATTGATAAACGCAAAACGTTCATTCAATTCTGCGTGTTATATTTCAGTAATTATGTAAAACCGCTAAACGTCGTTCAGCTGTTTTTCATAACAGTACTGTTTTGTAAAGCAGCTAGAGATTTTGTAAAACAGCGGATTCTACAATCCATCTGCGACATATATATTTGTTTATCCGACTGCTTCTGGTAAAAAAGTAAGAAATGAGGTTATAAATTTTTGTGGAAAGAAAAATGCGGTCGTGAGCAGGATTCGAACCTGTTCCTCCCGGATAAATACTCCTGGCGCTCTGACCGCTAAGCCATCTCGACCTCTGCTCACTACCGCGAATTCTTCTTCCACATTTTAATACGTCTTTTAGCGACATCATTTTTCCATATCTAACTTTAGAGTTCGCTATGCATGCGTTAATGCTTGTCGAAGATTTATCTGTTTGTATATTATAGTTAAAAGACATATAGGTACTTTTTTTTTTTTAATGTTTTTGTAAGTAAACTGTAAGTTTTATAAGAATTCTGTTATTGTCTGTCATACTATGCCAAAATAAACTTTTCTTTCTTTCTTTCTTTCTTTCTACTTAGGTGTCCACCGTACAAATACGGCGCCGACCATTTTACTGTAAAACATTATAAAATAGGTTCTCCGAAGCATTATTAGATAAATTTTTATCCGTTCTCAGAGGTAATTGTTGCTGACTAAGTACTTACCTATATTTATAGACGCAACTTGTCCAGGTCGTCGGGCCGCCATTTTTCCCATAAACCTCCGTTAGTCTATGGTGCCCGTTATGTATAGAAGTCATAAGTCGGGCCGGGAGCCGGCAGGAGTATTAGTCAAAGAGATAACTACAATAATCATATAATATCGTAAATATAATAAAATTACATGCCTGCAACAAAAAAATTTTTTTTTCAACAAATTTATTTTTTATTTTTTATTACCTTTGATATTTTTTATGTAAAGTAGCGGTAGGTTACAAATCATAAAGGGTTTGCATTGCCTACTTAGGTCTTCTTCTGATCGTATGGTTGATCAACAACCTAGTATCAGAATTGACCACCCGTAGACCTCGACATGGCTTCACACACCAGGAAACATCTCTCAGGTGTGCTGGCTACCTCACGGTGTTTTCCTTGACCATTTTAAGCAAGATATAATTAATTTGTATTAAGCACATGAATTGATTGATAAAAAGACGCATTGACTTATTATTGAGTCATTGAGCCTTTTTCCTCTATGGTACGTAAAGTCATTGTAATTCTATATGTAAATTAAGAGTTTGTCATCCTCATTGAAAAAGGCATCAGTTTATGTAACGTCTTTCCCCAGTAAGCAAGATATCTCCCTGGTTAATAAAGCCTAAAGAGCAATAAATATTTTAAGGAAATCGATGCAAATAAATACAATATCTAGCTATTTCCACAATATTGAGCGTAGTCATGCAAATACCTAGATATTGTATTTATTTGCATCCATTGTAATGGACTTCGCAAAGTAACGCCTGCATCTATTCAATACTTAAGGAAATCATTAAAATTTTAAAGAAATGTAGTTTATTGGATACGAGTAAAACCAGTTATTTAATTTTAACATTGTTAAACAGTTTTTTGTCATTCAGAGCCAGTTTGTAGTGGATATAATATTTAATATACTTGGGATGTTCTCCGGGTGTACGGTCGTGAGCTCTCTGCCTATAATCCATAATTGAGCTGGTAAGGTGATCGGTATCGCGGTCGGCTTACTGTTGCCTATCACGATGGCGGAGCATTCGCGTTAACACACGATAATCTTTTTCCAACAGAGGTCATTCGGAAAACGAATGAGACACCAAACTGATCATCAGAACACAAACAAGTAATAATGCCATGAAGGTGTCTTTTGTATGAGTATCAGTCAATAAAATATCAATCAGCGATTTGGAGTCCCTGTTCGTAATCTCGATATAGTCACTGAAACGGGGTGCAGCATTGATGCAGTCGCCAAATCGCCGGTGCCAAAAATAGCATATGTACTGAGGCCCTAATGACATAACATAACAAAACCTATGTTTTGTTATGTTATGTCATCACGCGTGTATTCCCGAAGGGGAATGCAGAGGTGTACACAGTTGTACACCCTCATTTCACCACTGCTGTTATTAAGTCCCATGTAATAGGTGGTGAGCCTATTGCCATCAACCACCGGTTGAATTGTGCCTGGTTGACAACCGGACACAATTCCAAACTCTGGGCTGTTACTGAGAATTTCCTAACAGAAAAACTCAATAACACTTTGCCCGACCCGGGAATCGAACCCGAGACCTCCTGATCAGCAGTCGCGCTTGGGACCACTAGACCAACGAGGCTTCTATGAGGCCCTAATGACCGTACTTTATCTTTCAAATGCCCACATATCTATGTAAAATTATGCCCTTGTTCGCAAAAGTAAATCGAAGACATCTCGATGCTATAATAAAAAATAAACTATAAAATACTACAAGAAACCGTTGCTAATAATAGGTACCTATTTATTATACCAAAATATCGTCGCAAGATGGAAACGCACCTGAACACGTACCCGCGAGCGTTTTCCTAAAACCCGGTGCAATTACTACACAACCAATTATCTATGAACGTGCTACCGATTTATATACGTACCTGTGTCTCTGCCTACCCCGTTACTCCGTTACGAGCGATGCGATGGTCCGATAACAAACCAATGATAATTACTTTTGAAAATGGCTAGAGGTATTGAATTAGTATGAGCGCTGTCGAACTTTCAAGGTTTGAGTTCTAAACGCATTTTATTGAACTTTGGAAAAGTAAGAAGAAATAGGATTTTAGTAGAATGATGATCATAATATAATGCTCGGATGCACCAACATAATTTGAACTATTACCGACGCGTTAGTGTGTAAATTTGACAGAATTTACATAGAAAAGATGACAAAATAATAAAGTAACACGTCGGTTAAAACTCAAATTATGTTAGTGCATCCAAACCTTATTCATTCTTCTTATCATATGGTTGATGAACAACCTAGTGTCAGAGTTTAAACCGCCCGTAGGTCAGTGACATGGCTTTACACACTATCGAGAACATCCCTCAGGTGTGCTGGTTCCCTCACGATGTTTTGCTTCACCGATATTAATAAACTTAATTAAAATATATTTAATATAGACTGCCTCGTTGGTCTAGTGGTCCCAAGCGCGATTGCTGAGCATGAAGTCTCAGGTTCGATTCCCGGGTCGGGCAAAGTGTTGTCGAGTTTTTCTGTTAGGAAATTCTCAGTAGCAGCCCGGAGTTTGGAATTGTGCCCTGTAGATGGCAATAGGCTCACCACCTATTACATGGGACTTAATAACAGCATTGGTGAAACGTGGGTGTACAACTGTGTACACCTCTATCTACCCCTCCGGGGTATAAAGGCGTGATGCTATGTTTTAACAAATTTAATAAAAAGGGGCTTGTGGCTAAATAACAGCCGCACAGATCGATCGATCAAGGTTAAGCTGCGCTTGCCGCGGTGGGTCTGTGGATGGGTGACCATCATTTCATACCGAGACCCCTCCGTGCCTCGGAGAGCACGTTAAGCCGTTGGTCCCGGTTGTCAAATTAAGATCTATGACAGCCGTTACGGGTAGTGAGAGGCCTGAAAGTCTGACGACCAATCATACCACGAGATACCCAGGATTGTGGAGGTCAGATAGGCAATCGCTCCATGTAAAATACTGGTATTACGCTGCATCCGGTTTGACTGGAAGCCGACCCCGATGTTATAGGGAAAAGGTTAGGCAGATAATTAATAAAAAATTAATATACTCGTGATAAGTAAAGATTAATCTATCAAAATATGTAATACAATCATGCAAAGATGCATGTTTTAGGTAATTTTAAAAGAGTGTCTATGGAGTTTCTTGTCGGTTCTTCTCCATAAGACCAACTTTTTGGAACCGTGCAACTAAAACCAATTAACGTTTCTTAAGTGCATGTCGGAAATATATTGAAGAATAGGATCACAGGTCTGTATGTCTGACCGGATTTTAAAGGTAATAGTAAATAAAACCAATATTAAGGCTCTCCGCCACTGAGAGCACGTTTACTTTGGGTTAGTTATTAGTAGTGAGTCACTTTATATTACAATGTACAATGTAGGTATTACAATATGAAATTAGAGGTCTCGATAGATAAGTCAGAGCGTAGAGGTCCGTCCGCCACGGCGGCTCACAAGAGACTACCGTCCTCCCTCGACTCGCCGTAGTCGCAGACTGTCCGTAGCACTCGATGTTGCAACACCAATAATATAAAACAGTGTTGCCATCCAACATGCATGTAATTTTGCCTATGTGAAATAAAGACTTTGATGTTTTTTCCAGATTTTTTCTTCCTCGTTTTAATTTATTTAAAAGTGTTTAAAAATAGGGTAAGGCCCTAGGGAGGCCCCCAAAACATAACGCTTACAATTTCCTCAACAAACCAACAAAATTCCGGCTCATTAACACCAGGCGCGTCCAATGGCTGCCCTTTTGACGGACAAGCGCAGTCGGGTGTACAAACTAGTATTAGTAACAGTCTAGTAGACCATAGACGATTCCCATGAGCATGCAAAGCAAACCCGCACACGTATATATCACGCCTTTGTTCAGACAGGGCAATATGGAAGTATATTTTCGCGCTTTCAAAGTTGATACCATACTAAAAGTTGATAGATGAGTACATTGACCGCAATTGACGTGCAACTAAAATCAATTGACGTTTCATAAGTGCATGTAATTTTGCCTATTAGAAATAAAAACCTTTGGATGCAAATAAATACAATATCTAGCTACTTCCACAAAATTGAGGGTAGTCATGCATTACCTGTGCACCGCCCGCCCGCCCGCAAATATATGCACATACGCAAGCGGTGAAAATTCCGACTACCACCAACTACTCTACACGTGTTTCGCCCCTCCACGGAGCATCATCAGGAGCTGTTAGACCGTGCAGTGTCCGCCACCGAGTGAGCCAAAACCGCACCCTACACCTCTATTTATGCCTTCTCCCCCCCACATGTTGTAACGGAAAACTACGGAATGTGTTTTTAAACTTGATTCAGTTTATTGAAAATTTTATCTGTAATAAATTATTTTATAAAGAAAAATGGATGTAAAGAAATATGTAATGAATTAATTAAGAATAATAATTATGGTATTTAAGAGATAATAATAATTTTATTTAATTGGTTGTTGACGTAAAAATACGCAACAGTGGGGAGGAGGAAACATTAAGCTGCTCATTTAGTATGGTCCCATCAACGCTATGTTTGATAATCTCTAACTGTTCCAACACGTTCAGCCTTAGACCTTTACTACAAGTATGTAAAACTTTATAGGAATGCCCTTCCGATAATCTATGACCGGTGTTTAATAAATGTTTCGCGAAATGTGATCTCTCTGGTCGGGCATTCCTACAAGCCGAAATGTGTTCTTTATAACGTGTCTCAAAACTGCGGCCAGTTTGACCCACGTACACAGAATCACATTCATCACATGCCAACCTATACACCCCCGACTTCCTGCCAACCTCCGTCTTTTCTTTGCCGTTGCAAATGGCACGTCGAACGGAATTATTAGTTCTAAATGCCACATAAACGTCGTTATTCCTTAAATTTTTTTAAATTTTGTCTGATATTTTACCCAAATAAATCATACTAGATCGATAATTATGAATAACGCGCTTATGTGGCACCGCGTATAAGAGCCCAGCCACCTGTTTGTTAATTTTGTCCCTAACCATGTTATATACCATCCGCCGATCATAACCATTTGCAACAGCAATTTCACAAATCGTATTTAACTCTTTTTTATAGGATTGATCTGATAAAGGGACTGTCATTAACCGATTTATATATGAATGAAAAGCAGCGAGTTTGTGTTGCCAAGGGTGACAGGAAGCCGCAGGTATAACAACATCCGTATGAGTAGGTTTCCTATATATTTGGAAAATGTGTCGACAATGTTCCCGTGTTATGGTTAAATCTAGAAAATTTATAGAATTATTTACTTCAATTTCCAATTTAAACTTAATCTTTGGATGTAAATTATTTAAATTTTGAACAAATGAATCTAATTCCTCTTTAGGATTGGTCCAGCATATGAGAATATCATCTACGTAACGATAATAATAAAGGATGCCACTATTGCCCACAATATACCTATTCTCAAAGTTGTCCATGAAGATCTCCGCCATCAAAGGTGATAACGGAGATCCCATGGCCAACCCTTCCTTTTGTTTATAATATCTACTATTGAACCTAAAATAATTTTGTTGCATGCAAATACTTGTTAAACTAATGATCTCATTTGCTTCCTCCGGATGCAGACGTCGCTTTTCTAAAATATCTGAAAGTATCTGCATACTTTCAGTACAGGGAACGTTAGTAAATAAGCTGTCTACATCTAGAGAAAGCAAAGTCGAATTAGAAGGCAAAGTGACATCCTTTATCTTTTGAATTAAATCTGTAGTGTTCTGAATACTATATTTAGGTGAAAAGGATGATTTTTGTTTAATAATACTATTTAATCTTTTAGCTAACTCATATGCTGGGCAACCCATATACGAAACTACTGGACGCACAGGAACATTGTCTTGTTTTTTTGTGTTGTACGGTTTACCTAAAATACATAAAGACAATGTTCCTGTGCGTCCAGTAGTTTCGTATATGGGTTGCCCAGCATATGAGTTAGCTAAAAGATTAAATAGTATTATTAAACAAAAATCATCCTTTTCACCTAAATATAGTATTCAGAACACTACAGATTTAATTCAAAAGATAAAGGATGTCACTTTGCCTTCTAATTCGACTTTGCTTTCTCTAGATGTAGACAGCTTATTTACTAACGTTCCCTGTACTGAAAGTATGCAGATACTTTCAGATATTTTAGAAAAGCGACGTCTGCATCCGGAGGAAGCAAATGAGATCATTAGTTTAACAAGTATTTGCATGCAACAAAATTATTTTAGGTTCAATAGTAGATATTATAAACAAAAGGAAGGGTTGGCCATGGGATCTCCGTTATCACCTTTGATGGCGGAGATCTTCATGGACAACTTTGAGAATAGGTATATTGTGGGCAATAGTGGCATCCTTTATTATTATCGTTACGTAGATGATATTCTCATATGCTGGACCAATCCTAAAGAGGAATTAGATTCATTTGTTCAAAATTTAAATAATTTACATCCAAAGATTAAGTTTAAATTGGAAATTGAAGTAAATAATTCTATAAATTTTCTAGATTTAACCATAACACGGGAACATTGTCGACACATTTTCCAAATATATAGGAAACCTACTCATACGGATGTTGTTATACCTGCGGCTTCCTGTCACCCTTGGCAACACAAACTCGCTGCTTTTCATTCATATATAAATCGGTTAATGACAGTCCCTTTATCAGATCAATCCTATAAAAAAGAATTAAATACGATTTGTGAAATTGCTGTTGCAAATGGTTATGATCGGCGGATGGTATATAACATGGTTAGGGACAAAATTAACAAACAGGTGGCTGGGCTCTTATACGCGGTGCCACATAAGCGCGTTATTCATAATTATCGATCTAGTATGATTTATTTGGGTAAAATATCAGACAAAATTTAAAAAAATTTAAGGAATAACGACGTTTATGTGGCATTTAGAACTAATAATTCCGTTCGACGTGCCATTTGCAACGGCAAAGAAAAGACGGAGGTTGGCAGGAAGTCGGGGGTGTATAGGTTGGCATGTGATGAATGTGATTCTGTGTACGTGGGTCAAACTGGCCGCAGTTTTGAGACACGTTATAAAGAACACATTTCGGCTTGTAGGAATGCCCGACCAGAGAGATCACATTTCGCGAAACATTTATTAAACACCGGTCATAGATTATCGGAAGGGCATTCCTATAAAGTTTTACATACTTGTAGTAAAGGTCTAAGGCTGAACGTGTTGGAACAGTTAGAGATTATCAAACATAGCGTTGATGGGACCATACTAAATGAGCAGCTTAATGTTTCCTCCTCCCCACTGTTGCGTATTTTTACGTCAACAACCAATTAAATAAAATTATTATTATCTCTTAAATACCATAATTATTATTCTTAATTAATTCATTACATATTTCTTTACATCCATTTTTCTTTATAAAATAATTTATTACAGATAAAATTTTCAATAAACTGAATCAAGTTTAAAAACACATTCCGTAGTTTTCCGTTACAACATGTGGGGGGGAGAAGGCATAAATAGAGGTGTAGGGTGCGGTTTTGGCTCACTCGGTGGCGGACACTGCACGGTCTAACAGCTCCTGATGATGCTCCGTGGAGGGGCGAAACACGTGTAGAGTAGTTGGTGGTAGTCGGAATTTTCACCGCTTGCGTATGTGCATATATTTGCGGGCGGGCGGGCGGTGCACAGGTAATGCATGACTACCCTCAATTTTGTGGAAGTAGCTAGATATTGTATTTATTTGCATCCATTGTAATGGACTTCCGCAAAGTAACGCCTGAATCTATTCAATAAAAACCTTTGACTTTGACTTTGACTTTGACCCCTTAAAGTATGACTTCTGTTACAAGCTGTAGTTGTCTTGATGATTTTTGGACGGATGACACAAACTCACGACCAATGTCATGCCGTAACACTGCTCTTCCAACTGAAACCAGTGCTCGGGAGAGCAATTTCACGGTATGTTCATTAAATTATTAAATAACTAGCTTCGGCACGCGACTTCGTCTACTTGAACTTCAGAATGGGGACTAGACGGGATAAAAAATATCCTGTGTTATAGATTATCTATGTGGCAAATTTCATCCAAATCTGTTCAGTAGTTATTACGTGAAAAAGTCAAAACATCCATCCATCCATCTCACCAACTTTCGCATTTATAATATTAATAGGATTAAATTAATATAGGCATTAACGGCCTTAACATTTACGAGTATAAAAACAAAATTAAATATCTATTCAGTTAATATATTAACAAAAATTATTACTGTCTTAAACATAAAAAAAAAAGTTTTTTTAAGCTAGAAGAGAAGACAAGTTAATGTATAATTATTAACATAACATAACATAGCATCACGCCTGTATTCCCCGAAGAGGTAGGCAGAGGTGTACACGGTTGTACAGCCACATTTCACCAAAGCTGTCATTAAGTCCCATGTAATGGTGGTGAGCCTATTGCCATCTACCGGGCACAATTCCAAACTCCAGGCTGCTACTGAGAATTTCCTAATAGAAAAACCAAATAACACTTTGCCCGACCTGGGAATCGAACCCAAGACCTCATACTTAGCAGTCGCGCTTGGGACCACTAGATTAACAAGGCAGTACCTATAATGTTTGTTGAATTAAATGTTATTTTTATAACAAGAATTATATAGTTTTAAAAGCTTCAATAGACAGCAAAGTATATCAAAAATTTAAACCTGCCCACACAATAAAATGACACTATACCATAAGATGTTATCAATACTAGTAAATGGTTCATGCCTCACGGCGTCGTCCGAAAGACACCGGCAGATAAGATGCAATCTCCGACAGCCCACAGTAACACGGGAGAAATGAGCCTATTTGAAGTCTGATAAAACTAAGGGCATATAAAAACAAAATATTATAACTATTTGATGGCCGGAATACGGAATTAGATAATGAAGGCGTAGGCCTATCTCCATTACGTTTACTTTCATTATGTATAGTTCATAATAGTAGTTCTGCTTACACGTAAATCGTTATGTTTTTAGGTTTCATGTATGTATGTAAGTATGTATGTTTGAAAGTATCTTTATTCCACCATAACTTCAAAACGCCTGAACCGATTTCGATGAATGGGGTAACATAGGCTATTATGATATTATAGGTAAGATTAAAAAAATGGCAGGCAGGGATTTTAATTTTTTAATTAATTTCTTTAAATTTTATTAGATACGTACGGGACTCGAACCCGCGACCTTTGGCTCTCCCGAGTTAATAAGCCACCGTGTCACCTGTTCGTATCAATTAAATTTCAAGTTCCCTTCTTCTCGTCCTAAGAAGACGCCTGGCGATTTCTATTACAGCGTTACTACTTTGTAATTGGAAGGCGCTGAAACGACATCCCAATCCTATATAATCATTTTGAATGTATTTTATACATTTTAAGGTCATGCAATGCCTTTATTAATATTTACTAAGTAAACTTTGAAAAACAATAGACACGTTTGTTTTATATTCTTAAAGCTGCCTGTCCACCGGAGCGGGGCGAGGCGAGACTGCGGAGCGGAGTGAGGGAGTAATGCGTAGCGGCGTTGCGAACTGTCTGTCCATAGACGCGGAGCTAGGCAGCGGAGCGGAGTGAGAAAGTAATGCGGAGCGGAGTTGCGGACTGTGTTTTTTCAAACGCGGAGCTAGGCCGCGAACACGCGACGAGTCATCAGTCATTGGAGCTACCGACGGCAGGCGATTGGTTTAGTTCCCTGCCCCGCACTCGCGCTCGTTTCTCCTCCCCGCTTCCCCGCTTCGCTTCCCCGCTCCGCTTCCCCGCTCCTCTTCCTCGTTCTACGTCTTCGCTCCGCATCCTAGCTCCGCTTCCAGGTTTTGTATGAATTTATAAACTAGGTCGCATCTCCCTATTCACTGAAGAGGAGCGGAGATTTTATGCCTAAAGAGGTTTTCCAGTTCAGTGTTAGGCACATGGTAAAATACTATAAATATTATACAAATACACAAGGCCCTAATTTATTAGATAATAATCCCTTTAAGGGGTCAATGTGTGCAGAGGTTAGTTGGCACACCGCCAGGAGTATTTATCCCGGAGTCGCAGATTCAAATCCTACTCACAAAGGTATTTTTATTTCCACAAAAAACTACTTTTAGTTTAAATCGTAGTTCCAAAGAATAGAAATCGTATTTCACTAAACAGCATCTCCCTATTTACATCCATGACGTATCATTCTGTCCATCGTTTTATCACAATGTTTACGACGCCCCTGGGAAGTCCCGATCAAGTCCTTAGACTACGTCAAACTGCTACGTAAAATAAATATATAGATATACAACAATGTACAGTCAGCTGGAAAAATATGTAAGTACTAAACTTTTTTGTTTTTTAAATACAACCGAATTGATAACCTCCTCCTTTTTGGAAGTCGGTTAAAAACTTACTCATTATAACTTCGATTTGTTTTAAACATATTATTAGTACCTGGATACTTAACTGCCTCGTTGATCTAGTGGTCGCAAGTGCGGCTTCTGATTGTGAGGTCCTGGTTTCGATTCTCGGGTAGAGCAAAGTGTTGTTGAGATTTTCTGTTAGAATATTTTACATATACAATATTCTACAGCCCGGAGTTTGGAATTGTGCCTGGTTGATGGCAATAGGCTCACCATTTATTACATGCCAATAATAACAGCATTAATGAAATGTGGATTTACGAATGTGTCCACATGGAATAGATTCAGGCCTTACTCTGCGGAAGTCCATTACAATGGATGCAAATAAATACAATATCACCTGTATAGGTACTGAATTGATTGCAATGACGTCGCCATAAGACGAGTTAAAATATGGAAGAAGAATTCGCGGTGGTGAGCAGAGGTCGAGATGGCTTAGTGGTCAGAGCGCCTGGAGTATTTATCCGGGAGGCGCAGGTTCGAATCCTGTTCGCGACACCGTGCAGTGTCCACCACCGAGTGTTCGGAGTAGTTGGTGGTAGTACAATTTTCACCGCTTGCATATGTGCATATATTTGCGGACGGGCGGGCGGTGCACAGGTAATGCATGACTACCCTCAATATTGTGGAAGTAGATAGGTATTGTATTTAAATGCTTTATTTTTTATTCTAGATATTGTTTTTATAACCCTACAGGCCTTGTCCTATCCAAATTTCAAGAGAAATAAAGCATTTTCAGTTTTATCCCGAATTTCCCATTATCCAAATATCAAAAAAAAACTAAAATTCAACCAGCAATTTTAACTTAAATTTTCATCATGCATATATCATTTCGATATCCTGCAATGTTCAGAATGTATGAAAATAAACAAAGTGGTATTTATCCAAATCCCGCGCGAACCAAGTCGCAGAAAATATCTTTCGAATGTCGACAAGTGTATGCATCTCATTACATGGGCCTGACTGTACATACCACCCTACCCACCCCCTTTAAATCAACGAGCGTGAATTACCCTAAAATACCGTCTGTCCGTCCGTCACGAAGACTGATGGCCTTGTCCGGGACCGGCCGGTGCGCCGTCCAGTGATCAATAACGGACGGACACTGCCTACCCCTTTGTTGACACGTCTTTAAGTAATCACGTCTTTGTTCAGTTTGAGAGGGTAGTACTTCAAGCTTTTGAATGGATCGGTATTTGTATAAAATGTTATAAACACGGATCACAAAAAAATCGGCTGTAACCTTGCCTTGTCCTATGCGAAGCGTAGATTAAGGACACACGCAGCGTACTGGCGCCGAGTGGATGAGTTTTAAGTATTTGTATGCGTTTAGCTCGTGTATGACAAGCGAAATTGGATGACTAGGCATGCTTCTCACATATCGTACGCAACGCTACGTCCGTTTTTCTTTAAGGTCCGTGGTTATAAAATTAATTCTGATTATAACCTATAGGTGTTATTTAAGAGCTGAAAGTAATATTCTTTAACCTTCGCCCAATATCAGCAAGTTGTAGTAGCATAAATGCTGATTCCGCTTCGTATCTTCGGGCACTTAATGATATAATATAGGTACATTATCTGCGCCATATATATGTCGCTGATGGATTGTAGAATCCGCTGTTTTACAAAACTGCTAGCTGATTTACAAAACAGTACTGTTTTATAAAACAGCTGAACGACGTTCAGCTGGATTGCCATTGCGATACGTTTAACAAAACAGCTACCCACCTTTAGACGTAATGCAGAATGACATATCTACTATGGGACAGGTTTGTTTATTATATAGGTATATTAAATGGATAGTCACCTCTCAAGTAAAAAAAATATACTGTATATAATATACAGACTTTCCGTGGCTAGGTCGACGGAGCCCCGCTTGGCGGGGCTCCTATTTTTGTGTCTGTAAGGTTAGATAAAACCTAAACACGTAGAGGATGACGGTGGTAGTTCGCTCGCTACGCTCGTTCACTGGCGCCCGTCATCCTCTTCGAACCTAACCTGTCCGTGTCGGGATACACGAAATTCCCGAGCTCGCTTCGCGCGCTCATGGATCAATTTCGTTTATTTTCTTTCATAATCCCGATATATTGTCGACTATTATAGTGGTTTAGTAATAACATCATTCAAAATTTTCATCTTTTTTTGGCTATTGTCAAGTAAAATAAAGTTAGGTTATTATTGTTAAGACATACAGAGCCATATGCGACAAAATTTCGAACTAAAATCAACAATCTGACAGTTCATTTCACACTGTTTTACATAATCTCTGATCGTTGACCCGCTGCATTGATAAACGCAAAACGTTAATTCAATTCGGCGTGTTATAGTTCAGGAATTATGTAAAACGGCTAAACGTCGTTCAGCTGTTTTTCATAACAGTACTGTTTTGTAAATCAGCTAGCAATTTTGTAAAACAGCTGATTCTACAACCCATCTGCGACATATATACGGTCATTGATTTCTATGAATATTTGAATAGCGCTATAAAGATATATCGTAAGATAGTGTCGCTGGGTACATACACCTTATAAAAGCTTTTGTATAACAACCTTATTAATAATAAAAATGAAAAGGCTCTCGCGAGGCGAAATACCGCTTTCTGTGTCAGGCCTGATACAGAAAGCGGTACTCCTCGATACGGCACGCATTGTGTGCAGGTTCCTCTCTCTGGGCCCTAACCACCGGTAGGCCGGACACTGTTCACAATACCGGTGGCCGGCAATTTTGTATATTTTTAAATATATGTATAGTTAGTTAAAAATATAATTTATATGTACATTTTAGGAATAAACGAAATATAAATAAAACTCAAGATTCACAAGCTAAACCTGCCCAATTTATTTTTAATTAAATATTACGTCCAATTTCACCCCCTATCTTTATCAGTACTATATTATGCTACTAGTCGCGAAACATCTACAACTACTTACAATATTCATCTTTGCCCTCATGTAAATAGAATTCACTTTCGTTTGACAATCTCTCCTGGCGGTGTGTCCACCTTCTCAGATGTTATTTCATATTGTGTGTCCAATCTGCGAACAGAAAGATATGAATATTAAAATGAATAATTCTTTTGGAAAGGTAAAAAAGAGATGTTGTGCAGGATTTGACCCTGCACCCCCTGATTAGTACACCAGGCGCTTTAAATAGTGCTTCATCCTAGTGTCAGATATTAAAAAACAATCCGTAAAAAACTGACAATGTTTTACACACCATCGATAAATCTCTCGAATTTGCTGGTTTCCTTGCGATATTTACTTTCACCAATTAGATCAAAATATGGTTTTCATGAGATGATCAAATTATGGATTCAATGAGGTAAATAGTAGTTATTTTATTTTGTCTATATTATGATGTGAGTGCCAGCTGAAATGTGTATTAATTATTTAACTTTTGTAGAGACGTGTAGCTGCGGAGTTCGATTTTGATTTTAGTTAATTTCAAATTCAATTACTTTCGTGGGACCCATTCATATTCTTTATTGTTCACCGGTTACTACTCACCTGCATTTTTCAGGATAACCCTAGTAATTTCGAACCCGAACGGAGCCCTCAGTCATGAGCCAAGCCAGCGGCGATGTCACGAGTCACACTAAGACTATTAACTAGTTCGAAACAAGTCGGGCAATCCCGATAAAAGAAAGAATGTATTAAGTATACAACTGTTGAACAATAATTAATTTCTAATATGCTCATGATTATGATAAGTCAGTGGTAGTCCTTAGATTTCATCCTTTGACTTGCCCGTCCAAGGGTCATTCCACTAATGTTCCAACTACATGCCCCCAAATATCTTTCATGTGGCTTTAAGAGCATTACAATATTACGCAGCCGATGACCCCAAGCAAAAATCCTTGAGCTCATTTTAAATTGCAAAGTATCTATTAGATTTTCATACAATGTTTATGCGTAAAACAGTCACCATGGATTTAAGAATCACTATGAACAGGTACAAGCTAGATTTAAACATGAAAATACCGCAAATTATTTTACCTTGAGTTTAAACATCGCATCTCTTACAGAGGAACTAGTATGAGTATAATCTAGTGTAAGTATTTTATGGGAAACTGCAAACCGTTGCAAAGTAATCTAAATTGATGTTAAGCAACTTAGAGCTGTCTGTCAGGAGATAGGTAACCGGTCTATACGTGCTCCCCGAAACACGGGGTGTCTATAGGGTTGCCAGGACAGACCAGCCCGTTTAGCCGAAAATTTGGGCAAAAAGACGGGACACTCTCATTCTTTTAGTCTTAGTATAGCGTGGTAATTTATTTTTAAAGTAAAACAAGTTTTTTTTTTTTCATTTAACGTAAATTCTTCAGGCCTAACAAAACCCGGACAGGCCGGACACCGTCTAATTTGGCCAGACGCGCAACCAAAAAGCCTGACTATGTCCGGCTCTATCCGGACGCCTGGCAAAGCTAGGTGTGTCATACAGCCATAAAATTCTACTATCACTGCCACTGTCCTCTCCAAAGTGTATTTTATCCTATAACATAAAATAACTAGCTTATAATGGCCCACTGCAGGGCAAGGACCACTTCTCATACAGAGAAGGCACGAGCATTGATTACCACGCTAGCTCACTGCGGGTTGACGATTTCAGACAATTAAGGCGAGGTTTCCTCACAATGTTTCCTTTCACCGTATATCTGTGATGACTTAGATTTACAAAAAAAGTACAAATGACATTGTCACATTAGTATACGAAAAAATTTAAGAAAAATTTTACTTTTACATTTCCTTTAAAGTTCCATTAATATCTTTTTAGTTTATCAATGGTTCTAACAACTTCATTAAATGTTATGTCTTTTGCTTGACTAAAGTGAGTTTTAATTTGCATTCAATTTCATTTGATTTGTTAACCGACTTCCAAAAAGGAGGAGGTTATCAAATCGGTTGTATTTTTTTTTGTATAGCTTCTTTAACTTCAATATTTTGTAAATGTGAGTACACAGTAAACTTGCCAAATTCGCTGTGTTTATTACAATATAGCTAAATATTTTTTAATATTAATTACTTTGTTTCGAAGATTACACTGTTCTCGCATTCCTCTTTCTAAATTGTATATACTAGTACTGTAAAAAATATGAAGTTTAAAAGAGTAACCATGGAGTTTCATGCCCGTTCTTCTCCATAGGAATTGACTATTTTCGAACCGTGCAACAAAATTCTGGCGTTTCATAAGTGCCTTTTAAATTGGTTTATCTGAATTAAAAACGTTAACTTTGACCATATGCCAGGTTTGAACCCACAACCTGCAGCTCAACAGGCGGATCCGTAACCTAATCAGCCACCACGACAGTTTTATCCTATTATTTTCTATTAAAATCCTGAATTTCAGAACACAAACTAAAAGCCAACCTAAACTCGACTACTGAGAGCATGTCATCGACGTCTCATGGGGTACATACCAGTCGTCACACGGGTCAATGACCGATAAATTTGAAGGTGATTCGTAGATGTCGTCGATGGCAATCCGCATGCATAATCACCACATCTGCATATCTATGCGACGATGGGGAAAATACTTCAAACTACACGCATCACTTATTCATGAAACTTGTATGTATAAATAAATATGTGATTGAAATGTTTCAGAGCACCTACTGTACGTTATGTTAGAATAGAAACTGGTGCAGTTATGTGAATAATACGGCTAAATAGAAATAATGCTTTACAATTTTAAGGAGATTTCTTGTAAACATATGTTTTGCAACAAATATGAATTTTTTTTTTTTTTTTTTTTAAGTACGAGAGATACTATTTTTATCAGGAATATATCTACCGCCTGATGGTGAGTGACGGTGTGGCCGAGGATGGAGCACGTAGATCCAGAAGAAATTTATATTCTATTCACTGTAGCCTTGAATATACCTAGATGTATTACTCAGGAAACACGGAAGACTGCGCGGAGTTCCATTCATGGGTAGTACGTATCATGAATGTGCTCGAGACTAAGCATCTTTGTAGCGAAAATTTGGTGATCACCAATCAGCCTCTTACCTATGTTTGGAAGAAGAAGGCATGATGTACCGATCACCGTTAAGGATAGGAGCATGATGATGTGGAAGGCTAGGCAGAACTAAAAATTATTAGAAGGCAAATATTTCAGTTTGGATTTGTCGTTATCACGTTTTTACGAAAATTCATTATTTATTGGGAAAATTTGTATGAAACTTCTTCATTTTTCTAATCTCCGAAATGGCTGAGCCGTTTTGACGGGGCCTCTGGCAGATAGCTGATGTTATAAGGAGTAACTTAGGGTACTTTTATTTTAGAAAAACAATTAGGGTTGCGCGCAAAAATATCTGTTACGCAGACGAAGTCGCGGGCACCAGCTAGTTGTATCTATAAATAATATAAGGTCCTTATTTACTAGGAAATTATATTTATGTCAAATATATTTACTTCGGTTACGATTCCAATGGACATAACACATGATTTGTAATTACCATGGTACCAGCAATATGATTACAGCTCCCCTAACAAAACATTATGAATAATATTAAATGGTTATAGGATTTGAAATTATGGTTTAAGTGTATATCCTTAGCACTAACATATCATCATAATTATCCCCCTGCCCTTATCCCAATTTATTTGGGGTCGGCGCAGCATGTATTCTTCTTCCACATTCTAATTGCTTTTGAAATTGCATACTGCTAAAGTTTTGGCTATGTTTTATGACCGGCCGCCTGCCAGACGTCAACCCTCATTGGGAATGCTGTTCTTCGTGTTAAGCACTAACATATAGACCCTTTAAAATAAACTTATATAATAAATCTTGTATAGTTCCTTTATTCAGGAGCTCTTGAAGGATTAGGAGAAAACGGGACGGGAAAAAAATTCAACAAACTTAAACTTATAAAAAATCTCCGCTGAGGAGAATCAAAATCCCCGGACTCCCGAGTGACAGGCTACTACTCACCCCCGAGTATGACGTCAATAAGACCAAAATTCCACGCACCTATCTACCTTTGTACTTACGATTGAATTAAATGCCGTCCATTCATGTGTCATAGGGTATTTTGGTAACCCATGAGAACGCCCTTCAATGAGGGGCGCTAGTACCCAGCGCATGTTGGAACCATTCAAAGCATTCTCCTCCGAAGTTCTTTGTTGGTAACAAACAATATTGTAACGGCGCGGCAGCAAATATTTGTATGATCTACAGATAATTGATCCGGGCCTGGGTGTGTGTGCATGTGAGCTTGTGTGTTTAAACGCACCTACGATACAGAAATTCCTAGAGCGGGGAAGGATTTAACAAAAAAATATACAATCATGAAAAAAATATATAAGAATTAAAAATGTCGTGGTGTAGGTTCAAATCTCACAAGAAACTTTTACAATGTCATATGTACCTACTTTATTAGTTAATCTAAGACTTCTAACTCTCTCGCTCTGAAACCGCCAACACGCAGTGAGCTAGCGCTGTAACTAATGCTCGTGTTTTCTCTGTATGAGAAGACGCCCTTGCCCTGCAGTGGTACAATCAAGGGCTGGTTATGTCATGTTATATAACAATAAAATTAAAGGCATGCCCTAGTACTTCTCTGCCTAAGCGTTCCGAGATACAGAATGATACTGTGATACTATGTTATTAGATGTGTATTATATAGCATCACGCCTGTATTCCCCGAAGAGGTAGGCAGAGGCGTAGTATATATTAATAACTCACCCACACTTCACCAATGCCGTTATTGAGTACCAGGTGGTGAGCCTATTGCCATCTACCTGGTACAATTCCAAACTCCAGGCTTCTACTGAGAGTTTCGTAACAGAAAAACTCGAACCCGAAACCTCATGTTCACAACGCACCTGGGATCACTAAACCGAGACAGTTTAGTTCATATTCATAATTTACGTAATAAAAAAACTTATTGAAATGGAAACATAAGTGCCTAACTGTTACCTGAACATATCAAATATTCATAAGTCATACGCAATCGTTTCAAGTACCACATCAAGTATTTTTCCTTTACAAAACAAGCTGTTTTTACCCATTATTAGCAAGTGGGGTTAACCTTTAGCAATTGCCGAACAACAATAGGTGTGTCGCATCAGTGTCGAGTGTCTGACACAACAAGACACCGACGTTACTGATACCAAAATGTGTACAGAAAACCCATTATGTGTATTTCATGAAAAATAGGTTTTAAATTCATATTTTTGATCATAGTGATTTTTTTGTTATGTATGGCATCTCGTACCTACGAGGTTGTCGACTGCTTAACCGGGCTTTCCTGTGGTTGCCTTAATAATTTTAAGGCCCCCAGCCAGGGCATTCAACTTATAAACTAAGCGACAGGCTAAGGCTAAGGGCACCCCCTGTGGGGTACGAGCCTTGGCTCAGGGCGTCGCTGGTGGGAGGACAGCAAGGGCTGGCTGGATCGGATGGTTGGATGGAATCCCTTACCTAAACAGTCCTTAAACAGGCGTTGCACAGGGGGGTTCTGAAGCTAGTCTCCTTAGAGAACCCGGAGCTCCCCTCTACGTGCTGGTGGTGGCCACCGGGGTGATTTTACTTGTGGTAATAATCCCACACTCCTCGGCCTTATTCCCAAAGACTGGGTGCCTTATGTAGGCTGTTTTCTTTGACATTAAATGTCACACCAGTTACATTTGATGTCAATGAAACAGCTGGAGGCCTTCGACCACAGGTTTTACTGAAATATCTAGGTAAGTATTTTAAACACCCCGGGGCACCATGTTTCTGTCAAATGAAATATTCCCTAATTATCAAAAATATCCTTAAGGGATTCCTAAACAATAGACGTACTAACCATCAAAAAACATTTTGAAAGAAGGTAGGTGAAAATAGGTTTGTAATTCCTTAATTACTACCAAGTGCTTACCAGTGATCCTTCTGCCGCCTCCTACACAGCGTTGCTAATGACCAGTTAATCCAATAACACCGTCATTTAGGACATGATACAACAAGGATGGGCGTGTTAGACGCAGCCACGATACGCCTATAATTGTTTTTTGGAAATAACATGAAGTAGGCTAATGGACAGTTAATCTAATAAAAAGTACATTTAGGACGAGAGCTGACAAAGAGAAGAGTGTTTATAGCGGACGGGACGACCACGATACGCGAAACGACGGTAACGCCGACGTGGACAACATGGCAACCTTTAAATTATGCTGCATTAAAATCCACTGACAGAAAGACATTAATAATTATACTTTTTTATACATGTTAAAGCCTATAATATTAGATACAATTTTTCAAGGAAACATTGAAGACCCTTGACATTCCGTGTCATCACTCTTGCAACTGTGCTACCGTGTCGTTGTTCGATACTATTAAATTTCAAGCTTATTAGCTTGTCTTTGTCTTAAGGAAAAAGACATTTACTTCATAAAGGTACTTATTATGTAGACGCATTTAGATCTATGAACGCAATGCCTATTATTGTAAAACCGTATTAACTGAAAAGAGTAACCATTCTTGCCCGTTCTTCTCCATATGAATAAACACTTTGGAACCTCACAACTAGCTTCTGACAATTTAAAAGTGCCTGTAACTGGTCTAATTGAAATAAACGATTTGACTTTGAATAAGATAATGTGAAATTCTAATGTCCTGTT
The DNA here is from genome assembly GCA_935421205.1 of Xylocampa areola. NCBI lineage: Eukaryota > Metazoa > Arthropoda > Insecta > Lepidoptera > Noctuidae > Xylocampa > Xylocampa areola. Next base: position 1,059,494 of record OW285215.1, read on the forward strand.
CAAAGTCAAATTTTTCTTGTTGTCGATTATTCACATTGTAAATACTTTGTTGTATGTTTTTCATCGCTAAATATTTCAATGAAACTGCGGTGACACAACAAGCAATCGTTTGTTAAACAAGTTGAAATAGATTAAAAAATTAAAAAGCTCGCCTACCACGTTACCCGGGACAATATAAGGATTCTAACGACACCCAATACGTCGAAATAATTTCAGGCATTTAGAAGTTATGGTGAAATAAAGAAACTCACAAACATACATACCTACATTCATGAAAAAAATAATTCTAATAACATAACACTCCGTTTTTGGGCAGTCGTGTAAATAGTTAATAGTAATCCTTATAAAATGCAAGAATTTCTTATTAAAACGCTTTTATTAGCTTGATTTATTTTATACTAGCGGTCCATCCAGGCCTCACACGGGTGACCTTGGGTTACATTATTAAAGTTTTAGTAAGGATCTCTAATATTTTCTAGTAATAAATATAGTCTATGTTACTCAGGGATAATGTAGCATTCTGATGAAATGGAAGAATTTTTGAAATCGGTCTAGTAGTTTATGAGTTCATTCGTTACATACGAAAATACAAATCTTTTCTCTTTATAATATTGGTGTAGATGTAGATGCTCACTATACTGAATTCTTCTTTCACATTTTTATACGTCTTATGGTGACGTCATCACTATCTATTTAGTCGTTACCGTATCGTCATTTCTAAAAGCACTCGTAGCCTAAAACGTGCTATAATTATCTTAATACCCTATTCTTTCACAACCTCATCACATGAGCGATTGAAAAACAAACCTTACCCCATACACATAGTGGTGATAATCGCTACATAGTTTTTTTATTGTAGGTGTATGTTTTTGCCAGAAATACATGTGAAGGGGGGGATGACAAAACGTTTGTCAGAGACTTTTGTGTTGTCATGGCCTTAAATGCCAATTTGTTTTTGAGGATAAGTACATAAATATCTATTTGTGATTACACTATTTTTCTCTGTTACGTTTAATGAATGAGGTTTCTTTCTGTTGTTAGACATACTACACCTTAACCCCGTAGCCCGCGAAAGAACAAGATGGCGGATTTTAATTGAGCTGTCCCAAATGAAATGGGATTTTTTTCGTAACGTCGACATTGTTGACGCTATTTGTAATTTCTAGAAAACAGTTGTAGGTAGGCCGATATATTTTTAAATCCTTTAATAAAGCTAACACTAAGGTGACGTCACCATAAATACGTAATAAAGGGTGCAGGAAAGATACGGCTAAACAAAAGGAGAGCCGCGGTCACTTCGAGTACCAATCCAGGAGATGCAGGTTCAAAGCCCACTGATCGTAGTGTTTAAATATGTTACAGAAATATATAAGTTTATTAAATAATACGTTACAAATTCTATTCATTATCTATATCATTATTTCAATAAATTTCAACATACGGCTGACGATGAATTCCAATTGAAATTATCATACAACGATGGTACGGAGTTCACTACCCGGCCAGTCTACAACACAGACAGACAGACATCCAGAAGACCCACCACATCAGTAAACAGCGACCACCACTAAATACTCCTCAAAATTCATATGAATCAAGTTCCTCACCAAAAATACATGAAAAAACATTCAAATGTACATATTTTTGTAGTATAATCCGCGTCATTTTATACGGGAATCGAACCTGGGACCGCGAGGTGAGAGGCCGATCACCTATGGCATTGACTTCTTAAGGTAATGTTCTGGAAATTTTAAAATGGATGTTATATTAATAATGTATTGGACGGAAATATCAAATAGCACTGACGTCATTATACGCATATATTCAGTAACCGATTATTCCCGGCTGAAAATTTCCATGAAAGAGAATGTACTGGTAGATACAAGTAAATGATGACACCAGATAAATATGCTGACTGAATATATAGCGATGACGTCAGCTTAAGACGTAAATATTATAAAGTGGTAGAAAAAATCGGTATAGAGAGCCGAGGATTCCGACCTCTCTATACCGGCTCGGTTGGTAAAGCGCCTGAAATATTCTGCACATGGTCGGCTGGTTTCTTCACGATATTTTCATTTAAACATAACATCACGCCTGTATTCCCTGAATGGGTAGGCAAAGGTGTTGGTAAACATTTCACCAATGCTGTTATTAAGTCCTATGTAATAGGTGGTGAGCTTTTTTTTTAAATCAGAAATGTATCTACATTTGGCCACCAACTTGCCTGATACTACTACCTGATACTTGCGACGGTGTGGCCGAGGAATGGAGTACGTATATCATGAAGCAATAATTAGTCCATGACGTATATCCAGAATAAATCTATTCACTCTTAAATAGATTGGATAGATTTTGGGAGAACGATAGTTGGGGAGTTGATGCAAGTGCCCAGACCCGTCTCCCATAACGGTTACATCGGCCTTCATCCCGAAACACGACTAGGTCGCTACACGGCGTGGCTGGCTTCGTCCGTCCGGTGGGTGGTAACCAGCCGCGACCAAAGCCTGGAACCAGAGTTGTGTTACCTGTTTTGCGCACCACGTTTTACCCAACAAACCTAAAACCAACAAAAACCCTCAAAAAACCTATTACCATCTACCGGGCACACTTCCATACTCCGGGCTGCTACTGAGAATTTCCGCACTAAAACTCAATGAACCCTTGGCCCGACCCGGGAATCTAACCCGAGACCTCATAATAATTGCAGTCGCACTTGGGACCACTAGACCAACGTTACAGTCGTTAACCAAGTAATAATTCAAATTAATAATTGATTTTATAACGAAAACTGAGTGCGTATCCTGGGTACCAAACCTGCGACCCTTACACTTTCAATGCAACAATCAACCTAGTAAGCTTTCACTATTTTGTATACTTTTCTAGTAATTAATGACTATATTCCTATTAATTATTGTTCAATGGTTATTACTCACGTGCATTCTTCGAGATTGCCCGACTAGTTTCGAACCCGAACGGAACCCTTAGTCATGAGCTGAGCCGGCAGCGATGTCGCAAATCAAACACGCGCATCGTTCGGCAATCCCGAAGAATGCACGTGAGTAATAACCGTTGAACAATGATTAATATGAATGTGTCTCACGAAAGATATTAGACTATGTTCCTATCACAGTTACCTCCTCTCATCTTTATCAACTATGCAGTTCGCGACTTTGTGTCTCAAAAGGTAGCCTATATCCTTCTGAGCCCAGTCTATCGATATACCAAAATTCATGAAAATCGGTTCAGCGGTTTAAGCGGTTTAAAATACAAATATTAGTTCGGGTTCCGTTCCGCATGTTCTTTCGTATTGTAATCTTAATTCCAAGAACAAAAATTTCGGTGCCACATTTTCCAGTAAAAATAAACAAGAATCTCGAATGTGCTCTTATTACAATATTTTTAATACCATGTATCTCCACGGTTCCCTCGGGTTATAAGAAAAATTTTGACTCAAGGAGGCGGAAAAATAAATATATACATATTCGTAATAACTTTCCCTGGTATGGAAAAATCGTTAACCATACTTAACGATTTTTCCATACCAGGGAAAGTTCCCCGAAATAATTAATATTTACTAGCTGTGCCCCGCGTGTAATTTATTTTAGATGTATTAACTAAGAGAGCAGTGATAGCCTAGTGGTATGACCGTTGGACACGCAAGTTAAAGTTTGCAAGTTCGAATCCAAGGCACGCATCACTGACTGAGTCATGTGCGTGTTAGAAATTAATTATCACTTGCTTAAAACGGTTAAGAAAACATCGTGAGGAAACTAGCACACCTGAGAGATATTCTCGATGGTGTGTAAAACCATGTTGGAGAACTACGGGCGGTTTAAACTCAGACATTAGGTTGTCCATCAACCTCACGATAAGAAGAAGAAGAAAATAATAAAGCGAAAGAGTTTTTTTTGTTTGTTTAAACGCACTAATCACTGAAACTATCAGGCGGATTCGAAGAAAATAAGCTGGGCTCTCAGCTAGCCTTAAATAATGATTTTTGTTATGAAACTCTGAAGAAAAAGCATTCCCGAATGGTTTGTTTATTATATAATAAGTATAAAAACATAGATTTTTGTTTATTTTACTTTAATTATAACGGTTTTGGACCAATTACAAATATTTATTGAATTAGCCAAGCTGGTCCTAGTTAATGTGCAGTTTCTATCTCTTGGCATGGGTACGACCTTCATACGAAATAGTTTTAGATTGGACGCTTTCGGTAATTTTACATTGATTCTCGATTCATTTAATATTTTTATGCATTGGCATACATATTACATAGGCTCGAGCTAGCTAACTGTGCCCAAGATATTTTATCTCACTAGATATAATTATTTTATATAAATTCAATTTTAGATTTGTATAGAATCTATAAATAATTTTGATACAGACAGACGTGTTGCTGGGAAGTTTGTTGCGCCGCTTCTTCTTTCCAGCTAAAACACTAGGAAGCGGTGAAGGGTGGGCTTTTTTGGGGGCTGTCTTAATGTTTGACGTTCAAAAAGCGCAAATTTTTTGCCTAATTTGAATAAAGAAATTTTGATTTTGATTTTGAGTATGTGTGTATTTATATGCTGAAGGCTTTGCGAAAGATGGGAATGACACAACCCTACCTATGGGTGCCGTAGGAGGTGAGTAAGGGCTTATGTCACATGGATGAGCAGTATCATACGCCTGCATATCGATAATAATGCTGTAGAATATTATTCAACGTAATGTAAAAAATAATCACTTTGAAACTCTTTCAGCAAAGGTGTTTCAAACAGATAGCAATTATACTGTTATCTGGAAAAAGACAGATAGAAATAAAAGCATAACATCACGCCTGAATTCTCCGAAGGGGTCTCCGTACGCAGAGATGTACACCTACATTTCAACAATTAATGATTTAATTAAGTACCTTGTTAACATTTAACATTTTTGTGGAAAGAGATTACTGTCGTGAGCTGGATTCGACCCTCTACCTCCCGGATAAATACTCCAGGCGCTCGCTGACCACTAAGCCATCTCAACTTCTACTGACTACCCCGAAGTCTTCTCCCTCATTATAGGTGGTGAGCCTATTGCCATCTAACATAACATAGCATCACGCCTGTATTCCCCGAAGGGGTAGGCAGAGATGTACGCAATTGTACACCCACATTTCACTAATGCTGTTATTAAGTCCCATGTAAGTGGTGAGCCTATTGCCATCTACCGAGCACAATCCTGAACTCCGAGCTGCTACTGAGAATTTCCTAACAGAAAAATAAAATAACACTGCCGAACCCGGGAATCGAATCCAATACCTAACGTTCAGCAGTCGCGCTCGCGGTCACTAGACCGATGAGGCAGGTTACCTACAAGCATTTCATTATTATCGCTAAGTTAAAGATAATTAAATTTCTTGGCTAAAATCTTGGCTGGAATCCCTACACGTGCCCTAGGGTGGTGCAAAACAGGCAACACAACTCTGGTTCTGGAGGCTTCGGCCGCGGCTGGTTACCACACACCGGACGTGTCTAGTCGTGTTTCGAGATGTAGTCCGGTGCAACCGTTGTGGGAGACGGGTCTGGGCAGTTGCATCAACTTCCCAACTATCGGTCTCCCCAAATCTATCTACCCTACTTAGAGTGAATAGATTTCTTCTAGATCTACTTGCCTTATCCTTGGCCGTCGCTTACGATCAGGCGAGTTGGTGGCCAAACGTAGATACATTTTTGTAAAAAAAATATATATTCTGGTTAACGTCAATTTAAACAGATAAGTCGATGAATAAAGCAGTGAGAACCTATTGGTAACCTACCGTTGGACTGGCGACTCAAAGTCCCAAGTTTGAACCCAAGGCACGCATCACTGACACAAATGGTAAAGGATGAACTGACAGAACCAGCACAACTGAATTTTTTCCCGATAGTGTGTCATGCCATGTCAGAGACCTACAGGCAATTTAAACTCTGACACTAGGTTGTTCATCCACCATGCGATCGGAAGACCGCTAAAATTATACTGATATTTTTTCGGAAAATAAATAACACATAAATTGGTCTAGGTACAACTGTGTACACCTCTGCCTATTCCTTCGGAGAATACAGGCGTGCCTTTCAACTCAAGAAATAAAGTCGAAAGAAAATTATCGAACAAAACCACTACAGTAATGACGTAATACCTACAAAGAATACTAGAAGGTACTTTCAATCCGACAATCAAAAACGTATTTAGCTTTCTACGACTACGACAAACCGCAAATCTTACAAGTACATTCTATCAATTACATCAATGGTACACGTGTCCCGAACAAACTTAGGGCTGCAGCAAACACACGCAATTTTCAACCTTAACTTAAGTACAGTATAAAGTAAAATATATTTTCTGCTGTAACGAAAATGAGCTATTTCGGAATTAGGGCAGTAGTGAATAGCCCTTATTGTCGCGTCTTCCCCTTTTGATTAAAACGCGTTTGCAATCGCGGACTGGAGTGGGTCTGGTATTGTGGGACTCTTTGGATTGTCAGCGATAATTTAATAGACGTCCCCATCAGAACAATGTGTTACAAAACATCCCTTTGTGTCGTTCCGGTGGGAACATCATTGTCTTCCAAGGAATTGGTAAATTAAAATAAATGAGTTGAATTTAGTTGTTAAATCTTTCGAGCGTTCTGTCTTCAAATTAATGAATACGATAACTGAACATTGAATTTACTGTAATTTTATTCACAGTATGATAAAAAACACACATATTGTAATTATCTATTTTTATTATATACAGGCTGTGGTTTTGAACAGTGGCCATATTGTAGGAACATATACAGCAACAAGTTATATGTTGTATAAAAATAATAATAACAATAATAGCCAAGAGATCAACGTCCTATTCGTCTCGTAACAGCTAACGCTTCTCTGTGAAATTTTCGTGTACGGCCTTTGTCGGCGCGCGGTGCCGTCCTTGCACCTACTGCGCGCGACGCGGCGATGGCTATGACACGACGTATACGCAAAAAACAGTAAAACTGCGAAATTAATTAGATTTTCTAAGGTATACTTTTTTTAATTGTTTTTTAATCAGTTACACCTTTAGATCGACATCCTTCAATTTGGCCACTGTCTAGAACCACAGCTTGTATATATATATGATTTATATATATTTACAACTGCAAAGTGGTAACGCTGAGTTAGTAGATCTGTAAATGATTGCTAGATAAATATCGCCAGGCGTCTCCTTAAGACCTATACAAGGAGGATTGAAAATTCAATACATTTGAACACGACAAGGTGTTCACTCAGTTGGTGGAGTAATGACACGGAATCTATTTTTAATTTGCTACAATTCTGGCACACATCTTTGGCTTCATCTATGTCCATAAACCTCTTCACACATGCTCATCGGTTTAGGTTGCTTTACAAATTCTCAAATTCAACATAAAAAAATCCTTTTATATAAATTGCAAAAGTTTCATATCAAATAAGAAAGGCTAGCATGTAGTAGTATGGCCCTTACCGGCTCTTATAGGTAGGTTATCTCTAGAGGGCAATACTAAGCAAGCTTTTGAATATATAAACCCTTACTCTCCATAAAAAAAAAAATACAATTCTCATTTCCAACCCCTAAATAAAAGCTGTACCTACAAAGCTACGTATCTACTAAGTAGTTAATGATACAATTAGACCAGTGAACATTGCGGTCAGCGATAAGGTGAAATTCGCTTGCACGAAATGTTGGACCGTAGCAGCGGGCACGTGTAATTTAGCACTAGTTGTACAAGATCAAGGAACTTCGTCCACAAAATTTAATACCACCAAGACTTCTGACTGTACATATCTAATAGAACACTTTCGCAAAGTGAATCTTAACAATAACTCCCATAAAACATGTAAGTACCGCAATGAACACATAACGCAATTTCATCCCATTCTCCAAAGTATAACATCAACGCAAAAGACGGAACAATACGCTCGCAAAATCCTCACAAATTCACTCCGAGCACATACAACTCCTGTCGCCAACGAAAATAGCAACAAAAAGAAATAATTTCGCGATACATGTTAGCAAATGAAAAAAAGTCTCTCGTCGGCCATCCATCATTGCAGTAACGAACAAAAGCTTTTAGTGGTACAAAGCGAGCGAGTCGCGTGTCGCGCCGCGTCGCTGTCGCCATGTCGCGGGACCGCGCGTCGACATGTATGCAATCAGCCTTATTGCACGCTCCACATTTTGTCACGGGATGATAATATGAAACAGGAATTTTTAACTAGAGTATGTTGTGTAACCTGATTTTGTAAATGCTTAGGAGTGCTACTCGTAAGCAGCAGGGGAATATCCCATCAAGATTATTTACACGCCACACAATATGATCATAATTTATTTATGAGTTTTTTTTTATTCGCTCCGCATTTACAGTTTTTACAACACTATTCATTTCATTAGCACGGTAAAATATCTTCACAGATGATATATATGGCTAGAAAAGGAGTAACTGTCGATATGACGGCTGATAGAGATGTATGGAAAAAGAATATTAACCTGCAGCTGCGCTGACCCCAAATGAATTGGGATAAAGGCAGGGATGATGATGATGACTGCCTCGTTGGTCTAGTGGCCCCAAGCGCGACTGCTGAACAGGAGGTCTCGGGTTCGATCCCCGGGTCGGGCAAAGTGTTATTGAGTTTTTCTGTTAGGAAATTCTCAGTAGCAGCCCGGAGTTTGGAACTGTGCCCGGTTGATGGCAATAGGCTCACCACCTATTACATGGGACTTAATAACAGCATTGGTGAAATGTGGGTGTACAATTGTGTACACCTCTGCCTACCCCTTCGGGGAATACAGGCGTGATGCTATGTTATGTTTATGTTATGATGATGATGATGATGAATAAGATATCATTGAATTTTACTTTTCAAAACAAAAATGATCTGGATGTTTTTCTAACCTTAAGTATGAAAAGTAAAAGATAATAAATTAAAAGATCAGTCACCTCACCCGTTATCCAAACTTGGTATAGTGATAGATGGGGCATTGGAGAGGGACATAGGCTACCGTTGTTGAGCAGACGAAAACGTGGGCATCTATACCTACTTACGAGTACATCCCTTCTACAAAGTCCACATCTGTCTGTGCACAAATAACTATCTCTGTAACCCCTCAATGAATTTGTTTCACCAAAATAAACGTAGGTACAGAAGATTCGTGGATATTTAGGAAAACATTAATTATATTCACAAAAAAGATACCGTTAATTTATATAATTTAGGTACATAGAACGTCGTTGCAGGAAGCTTGAGCAGTAGACCTACTCTTGAAAATAAATCCACTCGATTGACATTGGAAATATGCCAATTCGAACTTTTAAATATCAAAATATTTTAAAACAAGCTATTTTTAAATATTTTGGCATTTAAGTTTTTTTTTTTTTAAGAAAATGGTGATTTAGAAACCTTGCACTAACAATAACGAACACAACAATAAAAGAATTATCCAATTTGGTGCAGTCGTTCTCAAGTTAAGGCGTGACCAAAATAAATAGGGATACATTTTTATATATATAGATATTAATTAATAAATCGAGATACTAATAAACCAACATTCTTTAAAATAGGCATGGTGACAGTATTAAAGAACCACAGAATAAATGGTTTTAGGGGTGAACATAGACACAAAGGATTCTAAGAAATTACCTAGTTTTATTAAAAACATTAAGATTAATAAGATTTTCAATAAAATAAAAGTATAAAATGCTGCAATCGGCCATGTTAAATGAAACGTCAATCACAGCGAATGACGTCACGCCTCAGTCAAATGTCAATCATCGCCGTACATTATGGCTTCAACTTATGTCAAATATGCTGAGGCATGACGTCAAAACGGCGCCATGACACCCAGCACCGTTTTCGCGGTTAAATCGAATTAGATAGATTAAAATGCAATAATTTGCGTTGACACTTAGTTTATTGCTGAAATAATGTGTTTCTCGGATATAGTAGACGTGTACCTACATTAAAAAAGGAGATTTCAAAATCTGTCATCATGCCTATTTTGACAACAATGATGTAGGTAAATTCATTTCAACATTACGCATTGTTTTAACATTGGAATTGGATTGGAATAGGTATTAATTTAAGAGTAACCCCACTGGTCAGTTTGTCTTGTAGACATTAACATTTAGAGCTGCTTTTAATTCAGTATCATCATAAGAATCCACGGGCTGTAATCGCATTTAGTTACCTACCTACCACATATCAATTGAGTTTAATTACAAATGGTTTATCTCAAGTGGCTCCTGAAATCGATACTACTCGATTACTTATCTGCGGTATCGAGCTCAATAATATCACATACTTGTCTTCACATAAGGGGCGTAGCTACTGCCGTATCTGCCGTATCAATGATACGGGCCCCGAGCCACAAGGGCCCCAAAGTCTGTAGATACTGTGAAGTTGAAAATTCGAAAAACTTATAAAAGGGGCCTGAATACAAACTTTGATACAGGGCCCTTTTAGCATTAGCTACGCCTCTGCTCCACATTTCTACAAAAAATCTACCTACATACTCGGTACTTACTTGATTACTAAATTATAATAAGTAGATATATTTCAATTAAACAAGTCGTATCAGCGCAGCGTTGTGAGAACATTTGTTGGTTTTAAACGTCATTTTTGACAGCGGATGTTGGTAAAACTATGAAATTAAATTCGTTTTAACTTTTTCGACAAAGGACAATGCACGCACTGCTGATTGATGATAAGGTCAGATATAGGATGGGTTTATTACCAGCGTTATTGCGTATTTTTAGCTGACACACAATGTCAGCTAAAAATACGCAATAACATATTTTCTTATGTAGATTAAACTGCGTCATTGGTCTAGTGGTCCCAAGCAAGACTGCTGAGCACGAGGTCCTGGATTCGATTCCCAGATCGGGCAAAGCGTTATTGGGTTTTTCTGTTAGGAAATTTTCAGTAGCACTTGTGCCCGGTGGATGGCAATAAGCTCACCACCACATATGGGACTTAATAACGGCATTAGTAAAATGTGGATGTACGACTGTGTACACCTCTGCCTACCACTTCGAGGAATACAGGTGTGATTAGCGTTGACAGGTGTCCCGCTTTCGGTGGGACGTCCCGCTTTTCAGCCCTCTTGGGAAGCATCACGCTGTCACGCTTAGCGGAACACCCAAATTCCCACAAAAAAAGAAATCTGATTTTTCATATATCAATAAATTATATTTTAGTTGATAAAATAATATTCATTACGAAAAATAATAAGATTAAGCCTTATTTAATCTCATTGTATTAAGATCAACATTTATTGAAAAAGAATCATTTGTAAGTCTATTTGATATGCATTTTTTCTGTGTCCCGCTTTCTTCACCCCAGTCCCGCTCTTTTTCCACTTAAGTCCGGATGTTTACAAAAACAGATCTGGCAACACTAGGCGTGATGCTATGTTAAATTACCAACAGAAATAATTACTCGTACAAACCCTTGTGCAAAGCCTATCGAGTAATAATACAAGTAAGTAACAAATGAATAGGTACCGAATACTACCAAAGCCTGTTCCGGTCACATCAAAGCGTTGTATTGTGGCTTGTAATCAAGTTACTATAATACTATTACGTACAAAGGCCTCATCAAGCGCCCACAAATTAATTACGACCAAATTGTAATACCCAACTCTATGGTTTGCAGATAATTAAATGTGGTAACGGGCGATGGTTAATAGTTGATTATTTAGAAGCAAATATAACCAACAAAATGAAATTAAATAATAAATTAAAAAGACACGAGGCGCCTTGTGTAAATGGACAAAAAAAACGTACCTTTTTATGTACTATGTTACTTTTTTTTTTATCTTAGCCTTTATTACTTGGAACAATGTAAGGATTCTAACAATACCCCATACATCTAAATCGGTTCAGGCGTTTAGAGGTTACGGTGAAATAAAGACACTCACAAACATATACATGAACGCAAAAAATATAACACGCCTTATTTGGGCAGTCGTGTAAAAATAGACAGTTATGATACCTACGTCAAAATCGCTATTTAAATAATGGTTCAGTTGGTTCGGTTCCACAAGTGTCGCGGGTGCAATCCCCGCTTGTATATCAATCAGGTTTTTTGTTATTAAATGTTAGGGTACAACCTATACCCCGACATGGTTCCACTACTATGGGCACGATGGGCATCCCACAACCAAAACAGGTTGACTGATTGAGGTATATCGGATGTTATGCTTAAATAAAATAAAATAAAAAATACGTACCGTGCGTGATTCCCAATATATCGCAGCACACACACACATTGTGACCAAGAATATAACTTATAATAAATATAAATAAATTAAATCATACATTTTGTAAATGACTCCTTTGTAGGAATGCAATGATCTCGAGAAAGTCTGTAGTCCGACTCACACCTTTCAGAAGGCTGGATCCGCGCCTGCATATACCTCGGCCTACCCCGTCGGAGAATATAGGCATGATTCTTTATTCTATGTTATCATAAAACCCCTAAAGTAATAACATTCTCAAGCGTGTTATTGAAGACCCTATAGAAATTCATGTCCACACTATGGGAAGCTTAGTAACATTGTCCCATAGTCAACAGAATGAAACGCTAACCCCATATTTATTACCAGTAAATAAATAAAGTGAACGACAATGAGCTATAAACTGCATCGCCACGGTACATAATACTAACATACATAGCTATAAAGCTACATAACAAAACGCGGTGAGGCGCGAGCGTTGACCTCAGCACACCTGGGCCAGTCGCCCTTTACGAGGGCTGACACTTTTCAAAAACGTAATATTTTATCATTAAAAAATAAAAACCTGTTTCTTTTTTATAATTCAGTTTTCTTCAACTTCCCGCGAGCTCAATTCATGACTTTGCATGAGCTTTGTTCGACTTCGAAATTAATCAGGAAAATCTTCTCAAAAAGATACTCGTACGTAAGTTACAAACATAACATAACATAGCATCACGCCTGTATTCCCCAAAGGGGTAGGCAGAGGTGTACACAGTTGTACACCCACATTTCACCAATGCTGTTATTAAGTGCCATGTAATAGATGGTGAGCCCATCAACCGAGCACAATTCTAAACTCCTAACAGAAGAACTCCAGGCACCTCCTGCTCAGCAGTCGCGCTTGGGAGCTCTAGACCAACGAGGCAGTTGTAGCCGTTAAACAATCCTTTAACTAATTTACTGGCTTCTGTCCCGTCGACATGGACTTCATTGCATTGGGTTCAGCCGGGATAAAAAACATCCTCTGTGTTAATCCCGATTATAAACTATCTGTGTTGCAAATTCCATCCAAATCCTTTAAGTAGTTATTGCAGGAAAGAACAACAAACAGCCATCCTTCCTCACAACCTTCGCATTCATAATATTAGTGGGATGAGAAAGTTGTTGTATGTTTGGATGTTTGGATGTTTGAGATATCTCCAATGATTTCAAAAGAAAGGATACGCCCATCTAAACATTTTACAGAAACCTTCTTCATACAAGCAAAAGTAGCGCCATCTGTCATAACTCATGCAAACTACGTGAGCCATAGGTTTCATAGCTCGAAGACTAAACCTTGTACGTGCGTACATGAATTTTTTATCACATTTTAATAATGGTCAATATTTTTATACACACATCAGTCATAAACTGAACTGAGTTTTTACCCGACTGCGCTAGAAGGAGGGTTATCATTTTTTCGGGTGTATGTATGTATATTTCTTTAGCACGCTCTATAGCCTAAACGGGTTGATGAATGTTAGCTTGAGAGGTGTCGTTAGATTATATTAGTTTCTTAAACTATAATTTATTGCGATAATAATACATGTCACAAAAAAACGTATGTAAAACAAATTAATATCAATCAGCTTTATTTGAAATTTTAAACAATATTGTTATAATAATTAAGTATTAACATATTAGGTACTTACTAAAATTACTAACACTAAGTTCTTAAGACAAAAATAAAACAAATAAAAAATGACGTTCTTTCAACGTTACTTCGCGCGCGGCCGGCCACACAATGGCCGCCATTACGGACTTCCGTAGTAAAATAATTATACCTTTAAAATGTGATAATTTAATAATTTAATTGGAACAGAAGTAATCTAGGGTTATTTATCGATGATACGATATCCCATGTTCCTTTTTAATCTTTGTATCGTAATTTTTGCAGCCTTTTACCACGCAACTAGGCATATTTATGACAAACAAACGCTCGTTCTCTCCTGCGAGCGGTCCACTGTCGACTGAGTTGCGTTGGCCCTAAAATGTCATTTTAGGGCCAACGCGTTGGTGCCATTTAGTTTCGCGGTCGGCCGGGTCCTTACGCTAGTAATATATATGTCAATGGATATCTCAAACAGAAACGATAAATAAAGATAGATTGGACCTTAGAGAATGAAGCTACATTTTATTGCGCAGACAAATTCACGGGCACCAGCTAGTACTAAGGCAGAATAAATTGGGATAAGAGCAAGGGAATGATGCTGATGAATATGTTTGTCTTATTTCTGTCAGGAGACAGAAAACCTTGAAATAAGAAATTGCCAGGTGAAAAGGCCTTTAAATTATTTTAGGGGTAAATTATTTTACCGAAGTTCTGCAGTGGAACTGCGTGCCCCACAATCCTTTGCCCGACCCGGGAATCGGACCCAAGACCTCATACGCAGTCGCGTTTGGGCCCACTAGACAACCGAATTGTCATATTAATTAATTAATTATTTTGTCGTTTTTATAATTTAAGAAGTTTTATGTGTATATTGTTTATTGTTTTCTTTAGTGTGTTATTCTATGTATGTGTGGTTTTGTGCTGGACTAATAAATGTCTCTTTCTTTCTTTCTTTTCTTCTTATGTCTAGACCTTGAGGTCAAAGTTTGTGTCGGTCCTTATTTCTTATGAAGTACTTCATTTGAAAACGCTGAGTTAATATAGATTCTACTACGATACAAAAATTAATAAATAAAATAAAAAACATCGAATCGCCAACCCTATCCAAAGTTCACAAGTGTCCACGGTATCAATAAACTGAGTTCATAATATAACGCATTGATTACCAACTAGTTTCCCCCCGAGGATTAATTCTGAGCGTTTCATGTCATTCAAATCGGATCGCTTTGTGTTGAGACAAAGAGAGTTGACTGTCGGTTCAACGACTTGGCTCTACTTTGTTGAACAGTGTATTAGTTCAACTAAGTGGCCAAGAGAAGTGTTAGCTTGGAAGATACGGGTCAGTGGACAATGGAGATGTTCGAAATAGCACTATGAAAGTGCAACGCGACTGAGAAAATTAAGACATTTTATGAATATATTCTAATAGTGTGGGACATCGCGAGTGTGGGCGTTCTCCGGGCAGACATGGCTTGAAATCGCAAAAGTTAAGGACGGAAAAAGGGTAAGCTGTTACTAAGCAGTTAGACAGAATCCAGAAAACAAGAAACACCTTACAGAAATTATCTATAAATCGATAAACAAATTGAATCTTTTACAAAAAATATCGTTCTTATTTACCCAAAATAAGTATTATTTTATCTGTGCCCAAATGCTAATCCCTTACAACAAAAGTAAAAGCACGCTGGTCAATATAAAAGAATCTCATAAAAAAACGGTGGTTCACACTAACTGTCTAAAGCCTATACAAGTTACCCCAATTTCGAATAAAAATCACACTAAACCTATTGACAACAAACCTTTTGTTATTTTGCACGTGGCAACCCGACTACTTTTTCCCATGGCAACCCTTTATTTTCACTCGCCAAGTGGTATTTTAAAAAGCCATTCGGAGGTATTTCAAATGTAATAATTACATAGTTGAGTCGCTATAGTAATAGATTTTTTTATTTAATTGTTAAACGTAATTTAAGTAGGTACTTATGTTAGAAGCGAGAGTTATATAAAATTGTTTGTTCTCTTTAAATAAAACTAAGTACTTTAATAATAAGAAATTAATTATCACTTGCTTATAACGGTGAAGGAAAACATCGTGAGGAAACCAGCACACCTGAAAGATGTTCTCGATGGTGTGTAAAGCTATTTCAGAGGCCTACTGAGAGGTTTAAATTCTGACACTAGGTTATTCATCAACCACACGATAAGAAGGTGACTTTAATTATATTAAAATACTAGTCCCCGTAACAGTACCCGGTATCGGAAAGAGTACTTACCTTCGACAAAACGTTATTATAGTTAGATTAATTAAACTTCAATTGAATTTATTTATAGTCATACTTAGTTACAATATTAATACTTAATTCAAATTTACAACCGCATTAAACAACTACGAAGCAATAGGAATAATTTCAAACCTGAGGTTCCGTAAGCGACAGTCTGAAATAATGCTGACACGAGAGCGCGAGTCGCCAATGTCCAAGGGAGGCAATGTCGCCTTCGATCTGCCACTGAAAACAAATATAAATAAAGAGTTATGGAGAAGAATACAACAGTACACATGAACCTCTACCTTAATCAATGTTATTTTCATTCTAAAAGTCACTACTTTTAATTACAATTTTTCAAAGAAAGATTGAAAAAATTATGGACAAGAACGGGGTTTGAACCCGTGACCTTTGACGTTCCGGGTCATCACTCTACCAACAGAGCTACCTTGTCTCGTTATTACCCATTGAAATTTTCAACCTTCTTTGTATTCGTCTTAAGGAGACGCCTGGCGATATTTATCTAGCAATCATTTTCAGATCTAATAAACTCAGCGTTACCACTTTACAGTTGTTAATCGCCGAACAACATCCCAATCCTTTATAAATCATATATAATAATATTTTTTAATACATGGCCTCAACATGTATTAAAAAATATAATTATATATATATAACTAGCTGTACCCGTGGCTTTGCTCACGTCAAAGTAATCTTAACGCCAAACTAAGATTTCAATTAATCATACAAACCAACTCACACCTGATTCTCATTCCAGTAGGCAGAAACTATAGATTTTATCTTACAGACATGAAGAATGTATGCTCGACGGTTGAGATTATTAACCTGCCTTTTTTGAGAATGTCAGGTACGTTCGTTGAAGTCAGACCCTCCACTCCTTCCTTTTTTGGTAATAATTGTTGCATTATTCTATTTTTGTCTATCCTCATTGACGCCACCCACATACAGACAGCCGTGACTTTTCAGATACTTGACAGTTGCCCTAGCAACCCAAACACAGACATGAAGAATGTATGCTCGACGGTTGAGTTTATTAACCTGCCTTTTTTGAGAATGTCAGGTACGTTCGTTGAAGTCAGACCCTCCACTCCTTCCTTTTTTGGTAATAATTGTTGCATTATTCTATTTTTGTCTATCCTCATTGACGCCACCCACATACAGACAGCCGTGACTTTTCAGATACTTGACAGTTGCCCTAGCAACCCAAACTCATACAGATATAAATCATAGCAAACTCATAAGTTATCAATTTTAGTGGAAAAAAGAATACGGTCGTGAGCAGGATTCGAACCTGCGCCTCCCGGATAAATGCTCCAGGCGCTCTGACCGCTATGCCATCTCGACCTCTACTCACTACCGCGAATTCTTCTTCCACATTTTAATACGTCTTCTATCTATTTAGTCCCTATACAGGTGACCGAACCGACACGACTAACTTTGCAGTTAATACAATATCGTACAGATTTTATGCGAATTCGCGGTAGTAAGCAGAGGTCGAAATGGCTTAGCGGTCAGAGTGCCTGGAGTATTTATCCGGATTAGGATTACTTTACTAAACGATTCTTCATCTTCATGTCGATGGTACAATTTTAAATATTTGGTTGCCTAGATCCACACTTCCCGTGTCCAAAATTGTGTTCAGGTAGGTTCACTTTATGCTTAATTTGTTAGCGGGTGGTGGAAAAGTTCCTAGCCTCAGTTTTGCGATGAGTCTCGACTGGGCATCCTAACACTACCTCGGTCAGTTTTAAATAACTGTGCCTGGCTTGTTAGGTGGTTAGGGTGTTGTACTGGTAACTGGCCGTCATACAGTGGGTGTCTAGGGTCTGACTCCTGCTTGGATTTTTCCACAGTACACGCGACTTGTCTGTAGATATGTGGGGGCGCTATATCAGCTGTCGGATACAGCTTTTGTAGTGGTGTAGATTATACGATGTAATATTAGGATTCCACTCATGAATTAGCTTTTTACATAATCTCAATGAGCCTGCGTTTGACCGCCAACTCGCCTGATTTTAAGCAATGATGTAATTGACGATGGATCACGCTTGACCACTAAATACCTATTCACTTGAACCTTGAAAACCAACAGATATATATTTATTGAGAAACACGGATGATAAACGAATTCGGCAGCAGTCCAATCAGCTAAAAGATGCGACATAGATGATCTTACGTTATTCTCCGTTTCCTAATAGTATTACCGAAAAATTTGATAAGCCGCCGTTACCGATACATTGGAGATACCGGGATGTTTTACCACCTCTTCGATACCGGGAGTACTCCCGACTGAACGTTCCCGAATGACTTTACCGGCGCCCTATCTCTATGGAGTGCACTCCCTCTTTCTTCACTCACGTATTCCGGTGGGACGGCAATCCGACACGTCCGGAGTGAGATCAGGCGCAGAACTGACGGCATGACAATATGTGTTGGCCAAAATGATAATGTCACATACCTAGTACAGGTAGGCGACACTATAGAACGCCACTTGCTAAGATCCTTACATACTCTTTTTGCTTCTATCACGTTCATACGTCTGTTAATACACGCGTGTTGGTTGTGAGCACTACTTTTTTGACTTTTTAGGTAGTTTCGGTGGGTCAATTTATATCCATTTAGAGATCTCAGAATTTCCACTTACACCTGCCTCGTCTTTTCAACATGACTGTAAGCATAATTTTATCAGTTTCTGTCACTGCATCTTCATTTAAAAATGAAAATAATAATGATCATCAATCTTGTGCAGTGTAAAGAGAATCTTAGAAAAACTGAGTTATTAGTCTAGTGGTTGCAAGTTAGTTTAAGCGTAGGTAAGTCTTGAGTTTGATCACCAGGTCGAAAAAAGTGTTGTTGAGTTCCATAATGGAGTTTTCAGTAGAGCTTGGGTCTGGCTTGTTGTTTATTTTTCCAGCATTTAATACCCGATCTATAAAACGAATGCCCTAGATGCAGGTACTGATAGTCTGTTCCAATCTCCGCTTAGTAAACATTTGCTGAGGTTAAGCAATGTTTTACACGGTATTTTATTGGATATCATCGAGAATGTACTCTCCAACCACCTCAATAGCTGGACAGCCTCTAACAAAATCGTCAGTAATGCTCCAAGATATGTCTTTGAAAAAGCATTAACGCATGCTTAGCGAACTCTAAAGTTACAATATTAAATGGAAAAAGAATACGATCGCGAACAGGATTCGAACCTGCGCCTCCCGGATAGATACTCCAGACGCTCTGACCACTAAGCCATCTCGACCTCAGTAATGCTTATTTGATGTTTCGCTATTACCTACTTATGGATTAGGCAATTAAATTAATCCTAGGGCCAGGCTGAGGGAACTTGTAGTTTTGTTACTAAATAGGTATTGGGGGCTGAGTTGTCCGCGTCCGTAGGAGTGCACCCTTAAAATGGAATCCCTACACGTAGCCCCTGGATGGTGTAAAACAGGCAACACAACACTGGTCGGAGGCTTCGACCACGGCTGTTTACCATCCACCGGACAAAGCCGTTGTGGGAGTGGAGTTGCATCAACTCCCCAACTATCGTTCTGCCAAAATCTATCCACTCTACATAAGAGTGAATAGATTTATTCTGGATAAACGTGCTCCATCCTCGGCCACACCGTCGCTTGCCATCAGGCGAGTTGGTGGCCAAACGTAGATCCATTTTATATATATTTTTTTTATATAATTTATGATATAGTTTAAAAATGACTTTTCTATGGAAAGAAGTACCATGATAATGATGAGATCTGATTGATAAAAAATTTACATAACGCTAACGTGTAACATCTTCACTGTGCTTCACCATATTGATTTGAGACAGCAAGAGAAACACATAAAAAGTTGGTTTATATTACAAGAAGACACGAAACACTAAAATAACGTTGTTTTTCTGCGAAATAACAGATAAACCTTGTATTATCAAAATTAAAAATATACAAAAATAATATCCTGTACCAGGATTCGATCGACATACTTATACTGTGCCAGTCATCTATGTATGGTATGAAACTAATTACTCAGTTGACAATGTTGCTAAAATAGGCATTCACAATCTACTAATCAAAATACAAAACCGGTAAGTGCTTGGTCCCTATGTGATAAAGCGCAATGATACCTTTTGAAGTGCTTATCAATTTTGATAAGCTATACAACAGTGCAATTTTTATTGAAATCCGTCCAATTTAGATTCTGAGTATGAGATTTTTAACATCACTGCTCAGCTCCCTTGAGGAAATGCGTAATTTTGAATAGCCTATAAGTTGACCCGGCTTCTGACGATTTTTTTTTCAAATTTTCAGTTGTTTCTTTTTCCTGGTTTGGACGCCAATCTCGGACATACAAACAGACAAAAATACTCAAATTTTAAAAACAACAGATTTGGCATTAGTATCGATTAAATAACACATTACGAAAGAAAAAAAAAAGAAAAAGTGAATTTGAAATTTTCGGGCTTTCGAGTTATGATTTTATTATAAGTATAGATTATATGTGTCGACACCCTTGCACCATCCCACCTTCCTAGCTCAGCGGGTTGTGCTGGCGCCGCTGCTACGACAGCGGAGACCCACAAACGGCGCAAATATAACAACTTGCTCAGTTGCTACGACTTTGAGCCGTTTGGGGTCGAAACGCTCGGGTCATGGGGTCCGAGTGCGAAACTCATGTTTAAAGAGATTTCTCGGAGACTAGTCGACTCTTCGCGTGACCAGAAGGCTGGCTTGTTTCTAGGTCAACGAATCAGCATTGCCATCCAACGTGGCAATGCTGCCAGTCTCCTGGGCACCTTCCCGGAGGACAGCGATGCGGAGGAATACTTCGACGCATGAGTTTTTCTTGATTTTTATTTTAGAATCGTTTTTAAGTTATTGTATACATGACACACAGATATAGTAGTTTGTAAATAATTCGGTTTAATTTTATTATTTAAGTTTTTTTGATTATAATATAATATATAATTGAATTATATAAATAATAAATAAATAAATAAATCCACTTTATTGTACACCAAAAACAGAATACATAGAAACTTACTTAATACATAAAATAAAAGTACAATCGGCGGTCTTATCGCAAATAGCGATCTCTTCCAGACAACCATATATATATATATATAGATCTGAAAATGACTGCTAGATAAATATCGCCAGGCGTCTCCTTAAGACGAATACAAAGAAGGTTGAAAATTTCAATGGGTAATAACGAGACAAGGTAGCTCAGTTGGTAGAGTGATGACCCGGAACGTCAAAGGTCACGGGTTCAAACCCCGTTCTTGTCCATTATGTTTTCAATGTTTCTTTGAAAAATACTAATTAATATAGGCATTACATGGCCTCAACATGTATTTAAAAATATAATTATATATAGTGTCTCTACTTTTACCAAAGAAAGAAAAAAAAATCTTATCCGAGAATCATAACTCTAAAAGTTATTATTTAACGGCATAACTAGAATTACATCTATAGAATTCACAAATATAAGCATTATTTATAAATCTCCTAGCTGTGCCCCACATTTTTTTTTCTGGATAGGGACAACCCTAATCACCTAGGAGTATAAAAAATAGCCGACGCCCTATTCTCAGACCTACCAAATATACAAAAAAAAACTCGGTGCAGCCGTTTCGGAGGACTTCGATAACAAACACTGTGACACGAGATTTTTATATATTATATTAAATTAAAGACATGAAGAGGATATCCACCAGAAACGTGTGCGCGATCCGCGTTGCAATATTTAGAGGTAGAGACATGTTAGATTCTCACCCAGGCTTGATGAAACTCTTGCTCTTCTCCGTGAGTCGCCTCCTGGTGCGCACCACGGTTGAATCGCCAGCGCCGTGCAGAGACCCGTCCACAGGCGTCGTTGTCTTCAACGCACCGAACGAAGAATCCTGGCCCAAGGCCATTGACGATTATCATCACAAAAAATAATTAAATACAAAACCGATCCCTTCAACCCTGCGCCTCGTTTAAATCTTGTTAATTTGCAACTGTAGTAAATTTATTTTTGGTAGTTTGCTGCTTTCCGACCTCTAGACAAATGGAGTACCTACATTATAGATATTATCAGTCCTGAACCACATCCATGGCAGGCAACAGATCATGGTGGTAAGGCTCTTACTCTTAGCACAAAGTTTCCGCCTAAACCGAAAAGGTATTCTACAGAAATGTATTGAAGATATCATGCTCCATAAAACATGTGTCCAGGAGATTCAAAATTAATGTTCTACCCCAACATCCTATCTCGTCTTTGAAACTAAAGCTGTATACGAAAACAATAGAAAATAGTTTTTTACCTTTTCTGACAGTCCCTCGGTGCTGTAATCAGTGACCTTCTGCAACACTTCGCTCTCAGTGCCGAGGTACTCCTCTGACGTCGGCAGGCTCTCGCTACTCGACTCCTGCACATAGTTCCACACCCCGCTCTTCTCCGTAAGAACCAGGAGAGGTTTCTTAGGTCTGTTGCGACCCTCCTGGCAAACCAAATCGCAGTTCCTCCGCAATTAAATTTTGTGCAATGGCAATACTGCGGTGTAAGACTCTAAATCATCAGAACGTATTCAGTTTGCTGCCAATACAGTAATACTTCGAATTACGCTATTACATAACAACCCATTTTCGCTTTTCACGAGGCTTTTTGCTAGTTTCTGCCTGTGATCATGAGGATAGCTCATCAACTGTGGTGTGTCCGTTTTGGGTATATGTAGTTCAAAAGAAAGCATACAGTTCCAAAGCTGACGTTTTGGGTCCGAATACTGGCCTCTCCCATTGCGTAACTTCGAGGTATTATTGTAAAAATCTATCTACCTACGTACCGATCTGCTTAAAAGGAAATGGGAGGAAATAGAGAAGAGCAAGAAGTGTATTTTAGACCTTACTTTTCCCAAAAACTTAAGTTTTCTATCGAAAGTGGTTTAATCACGTCAAAATACATCGTGGTGTACATAAATTCATATCCTATATCCTTGAATATGTCTATAAACCTATAAACAAGATTTTACTTACATAGCTATCAGTAGTTTCAAGTTTTGTTTTCTTTCCAGGTTGTCGCGTCGTCTCTGGAACTTTAACCTTACCAGGGAACCTTAGTAAAGGTAATTAAGTTATTAAATGGCTTCATCAATATTATCGACGTGAGAATATTGGTGAAACCACACGGTATTGCTTTGTCGAATGAATCTTGCGACAACAAGCTTTGTAAAAGCAAACAAGCAATCATGTCCGGGTGTAAAATTGCGTAAGATATACTTATTATAAATTGTGTGCTTACACCGAGACCATGCAAGTTAACTTTGCTGTCTGGTAGTGTTTAGCCTGCCTATTCTCAAAGGAGTGTCAAATTTTTCAATCTGTGACTACATTTTTTTGACTTAGCTACTTGTCTTGGGGTTTATCGTAGTTCTGTCTTTGAGATAGCATCTGCCGAACTTCAATCAAACACTTTCTAAGAGATCTAATTCTGCCTGTTTGCAACCATTGTGCGGTTATATAGTTGATTCTCTTACATTTATCACTCCTAAAAACTCTTGCTAGTCCGTCAGTGTCCCCCAGTACAAATTAGCTATAATAACTATTGTCTTTACCAATATTCCATTGGTATATCTTCTACAACTGGAAGATCCAATGAAGAGGAACTGGGCCATCTCGGTATCACTTCATCAGGTGTATCTTCAACCACATTCAGATCCTGCCGGCACCATGTATCTTTTGGCGAAGGGTCGGGTAGCTCATCGGGGATCCAGGACTCCACCCGTTTAGGGATGTAGCAGGGAGGATATGCGCTGGGATCCTCGCCAGGATCGTGGCGGTAGAAGTGCCTAAGGCAGATTTAGTGTTTAAGGAAAACTTAACACACACGTCACCAATCTATTATAATATTCTCCTTATTTTAGTAAAGTCCTACAATTAAATTCTACAGTTCTATTTAAATTAAATAGAATGAATAGAGATCCAACGACCAAGTTACCAGTCTATAAGCTTCAGCCAGGCTTGGGTAGCACAGTGCACCGTAAATATGGCAGTCTGTTTCTCCATATACTTGGTGTAGCCAATCGTGAGAGCATTCTCCAAGATCTCCTCTCTGATGTCGAACACAACTAAGTCATTCTCCTCCTTCTGAAGGATTTCCGCCCTAGTGCAAACCAAATTATGAATGAAGTTTTGCTAAACAGAATAATTTTGCAATGTAAAGGGGTCAAATTTAAGCCTATCAAGAATTTTAGGTTACGTTACATTTTATCAAAGAATAGAGGTTATATTAAGGATCAGAACACAACAATTCCATCATTTTCCAAAAAGTAATTGACAACCAGCCGCATATCAGTTCATACGACTGGTTAAACACATTTACCCAACGTACTAAAGATGTTAGCCTTTTCGTTATTTATTTTTTTAAGCTCGGATTGTCCCTGGATATTG
This sequence comes from Xylocampa areola, assembly GCA_935421205.1. NCBI lineage: Eukaryota > Metazoa > Arthropoda > Insecta > Lepidoptera > Noctuidae > Xylocampa > Xylocampa areola. The sequence continues at coordinate 1,084,084 of OW285215.1, forward strand.
ATCTGTCAAAATTAAGTGTTTCCGAAACTCGCAGTTTGCCAGGAGTGCGACACATCGCTTTTCCAGCACTTGCCTTCGTGTCGTCTTTATGCTCATGGTGATGGTGAGTTGTGTACTACTCACTATAAAAAAAATAGTCAACCACAATCAACGGGTCTCAATTTAACCAGACGAGGGTATGCATTTCTTTAATAAGTATGTATCTGAATGAATCACGGAATTCTTATGAAAGCAACGTTAGCTATCTGCAGGCGTCGCTATGGTAGCATGTTGCCGACTGCACTAAAATTTATCTTAGATTGCAACTAGCAACCTACATATTTAATTAACTTGCTTAGATTACTCTGAGTGGATGTTTGTTTGGATCAGCCCAAGCATCCAACGGTGAGTATTTTTCACCTCACATGGCTTAACTTGAGGTGTGCATCGCATGCCGTTTGCTACGCACACCATAGTAGTGCAAGCCTTTACGAAAATAGAGTATGGATCATCAGACGCTACTATTTCTAATGTCAGATTTTACCTGGGTCAGCTGTTCTAAGTAATGTATGTACGCGTATTTTCTAACCATGTACGTTCAGGAACATCTTTGGGCAAAGCGACCAGGGTTCTTGCATCATCCGATACTTGAAGCTTTCGTCCCCTTCGAGATATTTTATACTTGCTTGCTGACGGTGTCACAGTAGTCATGATTGGTATTTCTAAGGTATTTTTTTTTAATATATTCGGTTTGATTCGCTGAAAGTGATTTTCTTTTTGCTAAAATGAAAAATATCAAAAATATAAATATCCTTCCGAAATAATAGACGTCCACGTAACGCATTGATTGATTGTCACCGATTATCAGTTGGAGTCAAAAATAATAATAAAAAATCTTATATCTGTCTATAGTTTGGTTTCATTCATAAGGAAACTCTTTGGACTTCAATTAATTCAACATAACTTATCATTAGTATTTCACCATTTCACCGAGATTTCACCAATACAGTTAATAAATCTTATAAACCGGGCATAATTCCCAGCTGCTACCGAGAAAAACCCAATAACACTTTGCCCGACCCGGGAGTCGATCCCAAGAGCACTTGCGACTACTAGACTATCGACGCAGTCGAGTAAATAAATTCGAACGTTATATAGTTTTTTTTAATCATAAAAATTTAAGATATAGGATAAAAAAGGGAAATAGATGAGTGGGTTTAATAAGACCCTTAATATTTTATGATATGTAACCACTTTATACAATCGCAAGATTCCTTGCAGCCTATTTGTATCAGTAGTAGATATTGCTTTCTATAGATAATTAACTGGTAACTTAAAATTGCGTATCACATCCAGCAATACGGCTAAATGAGCCACCTGCTATGCTGCCTACTACACAACCGTGAACCGCTTCCACTGATGCTGCCATCACCGCTACCGCTTGTATTTTTATATCTATAGATAGACGCAAAATTATATTACGTTTAACTTATCCAAGCTCAACTTTTTTATAAAACGATTCGTCATTGTGTTATCATCATACTTTATCTGATATATGACGATATTATAACGTATATCAGTGAAGGGATTATTCACCTAGGCAATATAACAAGAAAGCTATTTTTTATTCGGTTAAGCTATTTTAGTAATATATTTTGTTATTTATTTTGTTTATTTCATTTATAATGAAGTTGTAAACGAAAACAAAAAGTGGCCAGAAACAAAATTCAACCACAGACAATATTGTTGACAGGTTTTTGAAAAAGTGACAAAAACCGAGCGCAAATTACAAAAAATCACCGAATCATTTTTTATTCTTGAAAATATTTAAAGTGCAGAAGGATGAACATTTACATCAATTAGAAAAGTGTACTTTATATCGAACGCTAAATAATGAGTGTATATTTTCTTTGTTTAGATTTTGTTAACGTTTGATAATAATAATGTATACTTTGAAGGGTATCTTTCCCGAACCAAGTGAGTTCCGTTAGATTTGTTTTTTAGAATAAATGCATCGAGTTGTTGTCATGGCCATCAGTTTTATTTGTTGTGACGTCGTAGCTAGGCCGAATAATGATGATTGTATTCAATTGCTGAGTGATTTTAACATTTACTTAAACTGTCATGGATAACAGTAAATCCGAAGTCAGAATCATTAGTTTGTATTTTGCAGTATACTGAAGTTATTCCTAGTGCATCTATATGTTACAACTCATCTACAATATTGCTATTGCAGATATAAATAATTAAATACCCAGTCTATTTTACAACTTTGCATAACTTTAGTTGTTAGTCCCTACAGCTTGAATAATTGATTGATCCGTTTCTAAATTATTATCTTAACTAATAACTTACTTTTTAGAGAAAGAACAAAAAAAGAACTTCATCAGAGAAAACATGAAACAACTAAAATATATACAGAGCAAATCTCCCAAAGAACCAAAATATAACACGAAAAATGTGCACCCGCCGCGGTTGACTAACCCCATCGCAGCCGGGAGCTCTCTCGGCCAAGTGAAGTCTTCACCTTCAAACAAAAGTGGGAAGGCCTCAATCAACATTGCCAAGACTAGCTCTACAAACACACGTAAAAAAATGACAGACATACGAATCAAAAAAGGCGATATGGCAGAGTTCCTTAAGAGAAAAGAGTTAAGACAATCCAAAGCTGTGGAAGACTGTGCTGATGAGGAAGTCAAGTCAACAGAGTCATCAGGACGTCTTAGAGATATTGGCTGTCAAACCATAGAGTCTAATCTTGCACAGAAATTGGCAGAAAGCGCAAAGTTAACAATGTTATATCCTAAGAAAGAGGGTGATGAAGCTGAAGCGAAGATGAAGGCTAGCGGAGACACTGGACACCACAGAAGTCCCCCTCCCTCACAGACTCCTCGCCGGGCAGGCGATGATCTTATAGAAGTGGAAAGAAATCGCAGTCGGTTAAACTCTATTTTGGAGAGAAAGGACACCAGAGACCCTTACTTACCTTCAGGTAAATAAAATCCATTTTAATTAAATTACACATTTAGGTACTCATTTAACAACAAACAGGCCCTGTTTCCATTAATTTAAAACTAAAATATGCACAGATATATTTGTATAATAATGAATGCCCACAAACTTTGCAAAATCTATGTTAATATTATAAAGCTGAAAGGTTTGTTTGTTTGTTTGGTTGAATGCGCTAATCTCAGGAACTATTGGTTCTAATTGAAAAAATATTTTTGTGTTAGATAGTCCATTTATCAAGGAAGGATATAAGCTATATAACATCATGCTACGACCAAAAGGAGCAAAGCATCATTGAAAAATGTGGCAAAAATGGGAAAAAATATTCCTTCTGAGAGATTTTGTTGCGTGCGCCGCATAAACAGTTAAGCTTACGAAAAATTTATGATGTGCAAGGCGGCAGACTTGAGGGGGGAGAGCACTGGTGGAATATATTTTAGTAGTTTTTTTTCTCAAATGAACGCAAGGACCACTGACACAGCTAGTATCATTATATACACACTATACACCCATAAATATTAAAATAAATACATCATCCACATATTCAACCAATATATACCTGTAGGTTACCAGAAGGGAGTAGTGCCGAAGTACCTGCGTGAGCGCAAGGAACAGGGGCCCAAGGAGTCGGAGGGCGCGCGGGCGGACGACGACCACTCCGTGTGTCCGCCCGGACACGTCACGCTGCCCGACACCGAGCGCAAGGAGACGCTGCGGATGCTTAGGAATAGTATGTACTGCATATTCTATACAGTTAATTGACCTTTAATGAATACCTTTTTCATGCCTTTTTACAACCAGAGTATTCGCCAACATTTATTGTAACTATATTGGATCATTTTATTACCGTGGCCATGCTTCGGCACGAATGGGCCGGCTCGACCGGAGTGATACCACGGCCTCAGAAAATCGGCGTGAAACAACGCTTGCGTTGTGTTTCGCCGAGTGAGTGAACCCTACTGGAGGTCCAAACCCTTAAAGCTGTTGCCTCGCTCATTAGCAGACACAATAGATTTTTATTGTTACAACGTATAACTCTGTACGTTGCTGAGCTGAAAGGAAGGCAACGCACTTGTGACTCCTCTGAGTCACAAGCGGTTTCCGCGGTAATCGATTACCATCAGGCGAGCCGTCTGCTCGGTTACCCCCTATCCCATAAAAAAGCAATAATTTGGCAATTTGATTATTTAAATTTATATATGACTTACTGAAAACATCTTGTTCAAGGGATTCAACAGTACTACTGTAGGTTAACTGGTTAGTTAGGTTAATTTCTGCCTGGTTTAACTTATATCCCTATATACATTTTATTGAACAAGCAGTGTCAGATTTTTATGTAGCAGTGTTATGATAATATATAATAAATAAATATTTACTGTAGATATGTATAAGTAAAATTGCTTCAATGATTTTCCAGGTTTTGCAGAATTAGTAAGTGAACTGAACAAATTGCCAGTAAAAACGGACACGCTGAAAATGCGCAATAGAAAAATGGAGCTAGAAAAACAGTTAGCAAAGCTTGAGGAAGGAATTAAAGTGTTTTCCCGACCTAAGGTGTTTGTAAAAATAGGGGAGTGAGTGGCCATTGATGTCCAGAGTTAGATGTTGTAAATTTGTGGTGACATACTGGGCATTGTAATGCAGTCAGATTTGTAAATAAATAAAAACCAATTTTGTATTTAGAAATGTGAATTGCTAATCAATGCAACAGTTGTATTTTTTTAATTAAGAAAAAAAATTTTTGCGGTAGAGTTATGTCTACTATCTAGTTTTTATGTTGTATGTTTGATGTGATATAAAACTAAAAATTATTACATCTATCTCTGGAAGTAAGAACATTTCTAAGCTAGAAATCAAAACTAATTAGACGACGATGTATTTTGTTGGCAATGCTTACTTGTTGTACTAATATTCATAGATCTGACTGCAATAGCTCAGTAACAGATTCCGTCCAAGCCAAATCTAAATTGTATGTCATGTATTTTGCAAGATGTCTCAAAATTATTGTGATATCGCTCAGTTAAGATAATCCCACATTATCGTATGTTAGTATTAATTATATTATTGTATGTTATTCGTTGTTGTAACTAATAATAATTAGATACGTTTGTATGATTTACAGTGTTTCTATAACTTTGTTTGGAGTTTTAAATACAATTATTTGTGTTTTTAGTCCATTTCTTTGACAAATGAAATAGGTTGTATGTGGTTATAAATATAAATTATATTTCTTTATCTTGCGACATCTAGGTGACATAGAGCCAACATTTTGATTTACAAAATAAAATTCATCTCTAAAGCTAACGATTTTAAATCATATTCAGAAATATAATTAATTATATCCTTATAATTTTTCTCCAGTATGGTATCACTGTCATTTTGGTCTACTCTATGAGTAAACAAATGAAGGATGACAGTTTAGTGACATTCACAAGTCCAGGCTCTTTAAAATAAATTACAACAAGGCACAAATATGCACTGAAACAATACTAATATTAAAACAAAAATAGTAACAGCATAAACTCACCCCAAACACTATTCATAGCAAACAATGACACACCATTTAAAGATACACTTAACCACATGACTCAATTATTGTTTGAGTGGCATGAGGCCTATAAAAGCAAGGCTTCGACAGGGTATGGGAACTGAGAAAAAATATGCACATGCCACATTTACCAACTCAAATATAAAAGCAAGTTATGTGGTCTAGGAACTTGGCTAAATACAGTGCTTTAAATCTGGTAAACAAGTACAATGTTACCTACATTTGTGCATTTCCCTATTAGCCGAAATTATTAAAATTTATAGAACTATAGAGAGAACAACAAAAATGGTGGTCATTAGTCAAATCAAAACCAATGTGTCCCATAAAATAGTTCTACATATGACATAAGTTCACATATTATTATACTCCGGCCAAGTTTAACATGTTTGGCTAAGCTGTGTTGCTATGTCTATCTTGCATTTGTAGTTTCAATTAAGTGACAAAGATTGGAGTAATGCTAACCCAAAGAAGTAATGTTTATTTACCTGGCCTTATTGCCTTTCCCATATCTTCTCAACAATTCAGCTTTTAAAGCCTTGACAAAACTATGCTATTGCAAAGCAATTTTCTTTCTATCACATTTTTAATACACTAACAGAATTGAACTAATACATATTTTGGTCTATAGCTAACATAGATATAAAGACGATGACAGATATCTGAAACTGACTGATTCAACTGATGTTTTTTAAATATATGTATAAAAACATGCAGTCCATCTAATGTATACTTTGTCTTTGGTTTCAAATTCAATTAAATTTAGCAAAATTGTAATATCTACTTTTATCTACAATTCAGTGAACATAGCTCAAAGTTTTTTAACATGTTGAAAAAAATGATCATTGAATATAATGGGCCCTTTTCTATACCACTCTTCATCATCTAAGCGCCAGTGGTAGAAGGAGAACTCAGGAAAAAAGAACTTTATTTCTCTTTCAGCAGAATCTGGAGAATCTGAAATGAGAAAGTATTTCCCGATTATTTATTACCCATTTTATAAAAAGTAAGACAACTCACTTATTTGCTCAGCAGATAAAAAATATTACAGATAGACATTGCACAATAAAAACACTAACAAAATCTTATCCAATCTAAAATACGACACTTCCACAAACAACTTTACCTGAACCATGAGCAACATTTCTAGTATCTGAGATCCCAAACATGCCTCTCAAACAGTATGGCTCTTGGAATTGTCCCTTGTACACACTGGTTGGACCTAGAAGTCTTCTCCACAACTGTATAGCATTAACCTGCCCCAATATATGCAAGTCTATGCAGCCACTGCAACAATAAGAAAAGAAAAGTGTAATCAAGGGCAACAATATCCCCATACAGTTTAATAATAAATAAATCTGTCTTTTGTCATGCTTCCTAAATTATTCTGAACATGAAAAGGAGGGCAGCAATGTGTTCATCTGATAATTACATCACTGGCATGTGGCCTTAAATGAACTAGTCAACCTTCAGCAGTTACATGTATGATCTATTACTGAATTTTAAAATAATTGAAGAACTACCTTTACCTAGCCATAAATGTAGTTAACCGGTTATAAAAGAACTTCCCTACATGTTCCTGATAAAATCTGCAAGCAGTATCTGTGTCCAAAGTAAGCCTTTTGGTTCTCACAACAATAAACTTATTTTTCAAAATGTTTCTAATGAAAGATCGTACAACCGGGTTCTTTACCGCATGCGGTTTAATAATAGCTAATGTAAGTTCCAGCTTCTGCATTATGAATTTTTGTTTGTTTCTGTCATAACTTTCCAAATTAATTAAAATTACTAAGTAAACAGAAGTTGGTGCCCTTTTTGCTCTCCTCGAAAATGAATTTGACATTGACTTTGACAACCAATGTTGCCAATTCAGAAATAGCCAAAACCTGATAATGACCGATTATTGGCAAGAAAGTCCGATATAGAATAAAATACCTATTTATTCATGTTAGTTCTTTTCGCCAGATTGTTTTGATCTATGTCAAGCTACAGAATAATGGTTTAAACAATAGAATTATTTCGAATTTATCGGCTAAATCAATGTTTTTAATAGCTTTGCCGTCAATTAAAGGCTCAAAGGCCTAGGGCTGCTAGAAGCCGACACATATTCCGAAAGGCCGACAATAGGCCCCCCAGGGGCCGTACTGGCAACATTGTTGACGACAGTGGTGTTGTTCTTAACCAAAAGAATAACTACCTATTGGTATTACAAACAGGCGAGGCATTGCACAGACTAGACATCCACAAAACGTGTCAGTGAAAAAAAATGAATGAAGTATATCTTTTCGCTCAACGAAGTAGTCCAGTCATTTAGTTCAGTACTTCATTTAGTTCAGCAGATCAGAACTAGTCCATGAGATGAGATATCAAGCTCGCATAGAGTGATTTAGTTACGACAAATTATGCACTTCACTTAGTTCACTTTTTTATACATAAATCGATACTCCTTCATACTTTATACAGGCTTAGGACTGTCAACCATAAATATGAATGTAAGCAAAAAAGTGCAGATCTGGTACCTAGTTTCGACTAAGTTTGGTAGGTCGTCATTGTGTGTATTAAGCTGGACGAGCCAGACATGACACGAATGTGTATGTGGAAGTGCGCCGGCTGCCGAGCGCTGAGCAGTTGACGTATCACGAGCGTAAAGAAAGACTGAACTACAACTGAACTAAATGAAGTAAAGACACATTCGAATGACTACTGAATGAGAGATATATATATTTCAATCGTTCGCGAACTACCCATCTCTAGCACAGACAAACTACTGAGTGATGCTAACACATAGGCATTGCCTGTGTTAAAGAGCTGCAGCAGGCAATTAGACATGGGCGTTTTTGATATTTTCTGTAAACGGTTACATATCCGATATGAAGTTTTCATATCGATATGAAAAACCGTTTTTAGATATCGATATGGAGAGTTTTAGATATCTACAGCAAACGCTGAACGATATTCGCTTCGTCTCGTTTTCACACCCGGTAACGTCATCAGTTGGACAGAGAGACGGCGAATATCTAACGATATGAATATGAGAAGTTGAGTAAGCTTCGTAAACGGATATGGATAGTTAGTTTTTCGTTTAGTTCGATATGATTTATTCGATATTGTAAAAACGGTTTTCTGTGTGTGGCATATCGATACAATATGTTATATGTGTATATCGGTTTTTAGTTACGATATGATATATCTGACTCATGTGTACAGGCAATGTCTACTGAATAAATAATAAACCAATGTTGTTATACAATGCAATTTGGTGAAATTTTCTATCTTTGGTTCCCTGGCCTGGAAAACTGCCTCGTTGGTATAATGGTCGATAATTAATTCCCTGGCTAAGTGCTTCTTTAGAGCTATTTCAATTTATGTTTTTGGTGTCGGACTACTGCCGCACGGTTGCAGTACCGTTTGCTTTGTGCTACAGTAGAACCGCTGCAGGACGACAGCAGTCCAGCAACTGTTTTTTATAACAGCTCTTGTGCACATGAAATACCTGTCACTCACGATGCATCAACTGTATGAACTACTATATGAACCGAGGACTACGACACCCGCACTGACCCGCATAGACCCGCACCGACCCGCACCGCTCCAGCGCCGCAGCAAACCTAGCCTAACCCACTAATATTTACATATGAACGCAACTACAAAACCAATATTTTATGAAAGTCAGACGCTGTCGTAACGGGAAAATATAAATTTATTATCTGTGTTTAATTTTGCGTCACACAACAACAACATTGTAGGATTTGTAATTGTAGGTTAATCTTACAATAAATATAAAAAAATCATAAATAAGAAACAACAACATGCCTGATATAGAAGTTAAACGAAAAGCGGATGATTTATCTGTAGTTCCAGCTAAACGTACTCGCCATGAGATATCCGTAGTTGGTACTAGAGAGAAAGCAGTAGTCACTTCATCGGTAAGTTCATTTCACTTTTCTAGTTAATAACCTCAGAAGGATATTATTTTCATGAATCAATGTTTTAGGTACCTCGAACATCGAACTTGTACGCGCCCATAATGTTATTAGAAGGCCATCAGGGGGAAATATTCACGTCCAAGTTTCACCCTGAAGGTAAACATTTGGCTTCGGGAGGATTCGATAGACAAATATGTAAGTCTGTGTTGATTATTCTGAGACCTGGAAATTGATCATTAAACAAAAAAGACAGTTATTGGTCGCCTGAGTTACTTAAACTACAACTTCTTTTTATTAACATTATGTTTGCAGTCTTATGGAATGTTTATGGTCAATGTGAGAATGTGATGGTGATGAAAGGCCACACGGGTGCCGTGATGGAGCTGTGCTTCTCTCCGGATGGTGCCCACCTGTACTCTTGTGCTACGGACAACTCCGTTGCTGTATGGGATGTACCAACTGGCACAAGGATCAAGAAACTCAAAGGACATGCTAGTTTTGTTAATTCTGTCTCAGGTGAGAATGTTTTTCTTTCTACTAATACTTTTCAATTGTTGCTCAGAATCTTCTGCTTATTGTGTGGTTGATGAACAACCTAGTGTCAGAGTTTAAACCACCCATAGGTCTCTGACATGGCATTACACACCATCGAGAATATCTCTCAGGTGTGCTAGTTTCGTCATGATGTTTTCCTTCACCGTTTAAAGCAAGTGATAATTAATTTATGATATGCACATGACTTCAAAAAGACAGTGGTGCATGCCATGGATTCGAATTTGCGACCTTTGACTTGTCAGTCCAATGGTCATACCATTAGGCTATCACTGCTATATAGCTTGCTATTCTAAGCTATTTATTGTACATTTGTTTTTTATGTAAGTAAAATTTTTTTTACCCTTATATTTCACAGGTGCAAGAAGAGGTCCAGAACTATTAGTATCAGCTTCAGATGACAACACAATAAAACTATGGGATGCACGGAAGCGTAACCCTATAGCATCATTCGACAGTGGGTTCCCAGTAACATCGGTACTGTTCAATGATACTGCAGAGAAAATCATCTCTGGAGGCATTGATAATGTTGTGAAAGTGTGGGATATCAGAAATAATCAGATTGCATACAAAATTAAGGGTCATACGGACACAATAACAGGTATGGTAGTATAAGATAACTATTCTAAGAGAATTTAAAACTTTTCGGCTCAGTAACATACAGATCTGTATGTTGTAACAATAAAAATCTATTGTGTCTGCTAATGACTGAGGCAACAGCTTAATGAACTGAATGAATAAAGCTGGTAAAATGGGATAAGGTTCTTAGTACCAATGTACACTGACAGCGTGGTTGGCACAGTGGTCGAGAGACTGCTGTGCCGCGTGTCGCAGGATCGATTACTGCATGTAGCAAAATTTTTTTATAAGAATAAGAAGAATAAGAATAAGAATGTTTATTTGCGAGAAACATGGTTATAAAGGTTTTATATAATAAGACATAGTGCTGCACGTTTCACCGTAACATCGGCATGCAAAATTAGCGTAGTTATACATAGGTGCTTAATTCAAATTACAAAATTTATTTCACAATTACATCATGTTAAAGTCGTTGTATTTTATATTATTAAGATAAGCAAGTCAAGTCATTATTATTCAATTTAAAATATGGCATACATTAATAATTATTTTCATACAATCACAAAATATAAATCACAATTGAAATAATTCCTGAATCATGTCATTTAATTTGTCAAAGTTAAGATTTCGAATTACTATGTCGACATTATTTACACTATGAACAATAAATTATAATTTAGGACAAAAACACACTTTTTACTTTTAATTCGGAACATTTTTGGTTTCATCTACTTATGGCTCATGTATTCCGCGACAGTATAAAAACACTTTTCAATAAGCCATTTCTTAAGTTTTGTTCTAAACTGCGTCAGTGGTAGTTCTCTAAGAGGTTTAGGTAACTTATTAAAAATTTTGATTACCATACAATTACTATTTCTTTTATATAGGGTAGTTGACATCATTGGGAGAACCAATTTAGTTGGGTCTCTTGAAAGATACTTTTTCGTATCACTAACCTTTTCGAACAAGTCGCCATGTTTTTTAACGAATACCCCAACTTCAAATATATATAGGCTTGCAACAGTCAGCACTTTTAGTTTTTTTAAAAGTGGTCTACAGGACTCCATTGGACCGGCACCACTTATTGCCCGGATACACTTTTTTTGCGATATAAATACTCTACCTACATCTACAGAGTTTCCCCATAGCAGAAGCCCATACCTTAGTACTGATCCTACATATCCATGATACGCTATTAGCGCGGTGTTATCAGATGCAAGTTTCCGTATTTTTCTTAATGCAAAAACAAACCTGTTAATACGAGTACAAACATTTTTAATCTGACCTTTCCAATTACAGTTCTTATCTAGCAAAATACCTAAGAATTTTGTATGATTAACCTCCTCAATTTCCTGGCCGCAATAATTTAAGTTCAAGCTTTGAGTTTTGGTATTATAATTCCTAAACTGTATAACTTTAGTTTTAGTTATATTTGCTGTGAGATTGTTGTCATTTAGCCATTTTGCTATGTTTTCTATAGTACTGTTTAGCGTGTGTTCGTAATTAGATAAATCTCTATTGCACTCGGGTATTACTACAGAAATATCGTCTGCAAACAAAGTACATTTAAAACTAGTTACTTTTGGAATGTCGTTGATGTAAATTAAGAATAGGAGAGGTCCTAAAACACTTCCCTGCGGAACTCCAAACTTGTTTACTTTATAGGTGGATCTATATGTGGCAGAAGCTAGGTTTTTGCCTACGCGGTTTATTTCTACACATTGTTGGCGGTTACTCAGATAACTAGCTATCCACTGCAGTGCATTACCTCTTATACCATAGTAATCACATTTTTGCAACAGAATCTGATGATCAACAAAATCAAAAGCGCTAGACATATCAAAAAATATAGCTGAGACACGTTTTCTCTTATCTAGAGCCTCGGTCACGTTCTTAATTAAAGAAAAAGCTGCAAGTGTGGTCGATTTATTCTTTTGAAAGCCATTTTGATCATTTGATAAAATGTTATATTTATGCAAAAAACCAGTAATCCGAAAATGCATTAGTTTCTCAAAAACTTTGGAAAAAATAGGGATTAACGTTATTGGCCTGTAATTATCTATTATCTCTTTTGCGTCTTTTTTACTTTTTTTAACTGAAATGGACCTACTTTTGGTCACCAACTCGCCTAATGGTAAGCGACAGTGGCCGAGGTGGAGCACGTAAATCCAAGAGAAATCTATTCAATCTAAGTAGAGTGTATAGATTTAGGGAGAACAATAGTAGGGGAGTTGACCCACAACATTTGCACCGGACTTCATCCCGAAACACGACTAGGTCGCTTCACGGCATGGCTTCGTCCGGCCCGCTGGACTGGTTACCAGCCGCGGCCGTAGCCGCCCATGAGTAGTGTTGCCTGTGCAGCATCACCCAGGGGCTACATATAGGGATTCCATTTTAAGTTAGCTCTCCTACAGACACGGCCAACTCAGCCCCAAATTTGCAGAAAGAACTAATTCTATCCTAGCTAAGGTTCTTACTTTACTCTACGTATTAGTGGAGCTGATTTCCGCTCTGTGCGATTATTTTGCATCCGGGGGTGGGAATGGATTATTCAATCGACCCCAACTTCTCAAGAAAAGCCAGTAGGAATTTGATGGGATTCTGAGTAGTGAATCCTGTAAGTGGTGACCTCAGGGCAACCCAGCACTAGATGTGCTGCAGTTTCATCCTCCATCATGCAGGCTCAGCATGAGGGCTGTCAGTAACTCCTCTAACAAAGAGATGTTTATTAAAAGAGCCATGGCCAGTGAGAGCTGCTGTGACTGTTTGCAGTTGTTACTTTGTCAGTCAATGAACCCTGGTGACACGGCCGTCGATGGTCGAGAGAGCTTGCTTGGCCAGTCTGCACAATGAGAGTAATATTGTATACTATAGTCTATAAATTCCATAATAAACAATTTCAAATGCTTTTTCTTTTTTCATAGGCATGGCTCTATCCTATGACGGTTCCTACTTGCTTTCAAACTCAATGGACAACACACTCCGGATATGGGACGTGCGCCCATTCGCACCGTCAGAACGCTGCGTCAAACTGATGTCTGGACACCAACATAACTTTGAGAAGAATCTGTTGAAATGCGCGTGGTCGCATGATGGATCTAAGGTTTGTTATGTTCATTTTAGCTAAAAATTATACTATACTGTAGTTAAATCCAATCCAGAGTTACGAGACTGATATGTATTGAATTTGTAGATCACTTTATTTATCATCTTGCTTTTCTAACTCTATTCACAGGTGGCGGCGGGTTCCTCAGACCGTTTCCTCTACGTCTGGGACACCACATCTCGCCGCGTGCTCTACAAGCTGCCAGGCCACAACGGCTCTGTCAATGACGTGGACTTCCACAGAACAGAGCCGATTGTCCTCTCCGCTTCTAGTGATAAACAACTGTACCTTGGAGAAATTGACAATTGAAACTGATGAGTGCTTCTGTGACGAACTTTTGTCATTTATATTAATAAACTTAAGAAAATACTTCATTCAATACTATTGTTTTAATAGATTCACTTCTTAATATTGGAAGACTAGTGCCCGTTTAAAAAATAGGATGTCAGACATATTTGTAACATAAATTGTGTAGGACAATGTAGGATACGTAATTTTTAAGATAATAATAAAAGTATGTATAAATATATTCATATTTTCATTTATTACAATTATTATCACAGTCAAAATATTTATGCATCAAATTAACTTTATTACTTAACAAGTATGGATGATAAAAACAAATAACAATAATAGTTTTATCAAAATACATTTCTGTTACTTTTATTTATGATGTGAAGTTCATTTACCAAATCATTTTTACACCAAATTATAATCGTAAGTCTGTGTTATCCATGGACTAATTATATGGCTAAGTTTTGAATTGTAACTAGACTATAGACTTCACATTCCATTGTTCTCACATATGTCTTTTATATAATAAATACAAAGTAACCAACAATATTGTAATTGTTTTATGAAAAAGAGTAACCATGGAGTTTCTTGCCCATTCTTGTCCATAGGAACTTTTGGAATGTGGGTACTAATTTTTGATTATTCAAGAGTGCCTGTAAATGGTCTAATTGAAATAAATGCTTTGACTTTGACTGTTATGGCGAAAGCAGTGACAATAATGTATGGTGCAACAAATTTCAGACAATTCAATCATTAACTTTGATAAGGTTAATCTTTCTTAATAATACAAGTAACCCTTATAATTTCATCTTGTAGGTACCTATACTATTTTTGTTGGTTTAGACACTCATACTTGACAATGGATGACGCAAAATCAATCTTTGAAACAGCAGTCCAAATTTTTCAAGTCCCAAATTTTCTACTGCACTAGAAACTGAAGTTAATAAGATGCAAAAATTCTTGAAGTTATAATGACCTCAAGGAACATCATGCTTTTGTAATAAAGAGTAAGTGCAGAGAACTGAACCAGGTCTTAGACTCTAGGCATTTTGCACAATCTTGTGCAATTTCATGCCTATTCAAGGCATGAATCTGATTGTTATAGAATAGGAGTTAATCCTGAACGACCTGTCCCTTGCGAGTCTCACAAATACATCATTAAAATATGAAGTTCTTGAACATTGTACTGTTTTAAGAGATCACAGACTTGTTTACCAAACTATTCAATGGAAGTATGATGTTCTTGTGAGATGAGTACAAAGCTCACGAGGGGGTGGCAGTTCTGGAATAAATCCTAGTTGAAAACTATCTGCCCCAAATGCCTCCAGGTCTGCATCAGGTAAATCTTCTATCTTACTGTACACTCCATCATCTTCAGCATCTGGTTTTGCTTGCGCAAATGATGATGGATTCTGAACAGTCTGGAAACTCTGGTTTGCAGTAGCAAATATATTTTGTGGGCTGCTGTGGTTTGGAGTTGTGAAATTGCTTTTGGCTGCTGTTGCAAAGATAGATTTTGGATCTGTATTTTGGTTCTGAGCAAATATATTTTCTGGAGGTTGTGAGGGACCAAAAACATTTGTAGCTTGTGAGAATAATTGTTTTGCTGGATCTGCAGCTTGACTACTAAACATACTTTTTTGCCCCTGACTAAATATTGACTGAGCATTGTTTGCATTTGGACTTAGTGGAGCAGTTTGGACTGCACTGCGGAATATAGAAGATGCTGCATTATTTGAATTGCTGAAACCAGTTTGTTGCACATTACTTTGTGGTGCATTTGAGAATGGTGAGGCAACCATTTCTCCTTTGTAAAGACTTCTTAACACTTTGATGATGTTGATATTTGGCTGAAGGAGCTGTTCATATTTTAATCTTGAATCTTTGAACAGATTGTTCATGAATGTAATCTGTAAAAGAAATTTGTTTCTATTAGGATTGTTTGATTTGATTTTAATCATTGGACTTTAAAAATTGAGGAAATTATTCAATTCAAATCACATCTCTTTCCTGGACAATTATAGCCAGTACCAAAACTTAAAAGCATGTCAAACAGAAACCAAATATATCAATATTCTTACAGCTTCTCCAATAGTATTATTGTTTTTGGCTTCATAAATAAATAGCCTGGCTTCTTCGGGTGATAAGTCCATTATACCAGGAAACAAAGGCTTTTCTTTATATGGTGCATAACAGGATAGAATCCACTGCCCCCCTCCCAGTGCAGCTTGAATGTCAGACTGCACCTGGTTAACAAGCTGTTCATCTGTTACTCCAGCACCTACAACAGGCTGAGTTGGAGCTGGTGCTTGCTGTACCGGTTGAGTTGATGGATTTGCTGAAACAGAATGTGTTTATTGGATGAGTAGAAGCCTATAATTACATGACATTTTTATTTTGGTGTGCTGCGTTTTGAGGTATTCGTTGAGCCGAGTTTAATCGATAATTATTATGATTAATAGACAATTTGGTCAGAGGGTCGTTAGCTGCACAATTAAAGTCTCGCACAACGCAAAACTATCCTGATTGATCAGTATATGAACACAACAAACAAAAGTAGGTAGGTAACAGGAAAGATGAACTCACCATGATACGTATACTTGGAGCCGTAGATATGTTCATATCTACAGTTCTTTCCAAAACGACAGTAACCTTGTTGGAAAAATTTACAAACTACCATTTTTTGTAATAATCTTTGGGAAAAGCTGAAAATCGAATTGAAATTGAGTTGTGGCTTTTTGACAGTATCAGTCAGTGTGTTGTCACATTTGCTTGAATTTGACAGTTGACCAGTGTTGCCAGAGGATGAATCAAAGATGGCCAACGAATTACAAAACCTCTGCTAAAATAAGCCTTGGGTGGGCATTAATAATAATAATAATTAATACCATTTAATCTCTCAATATAACATTTTCTTTAAGTACGCACCGAAGGAAGTCGGACAATTTCAAAATATTACACAAAACAAAGTTTGACAAAGAATACCACTAACTTTTCGAACTAATATGAATATGAATAAGTGACGGAATGTTGCCATTAAAATACGTTTAACGTCTGATATTCACGGCAAAAAATATTTAAAGCTGTCAACAACGGTGGTATTGACAGACTAAAATATTTTTTGTGTCATTAACCGCCGATTCGTTAGTCACGCTTATCCAACAACGTTTATAGAAAAGTAGTAGAAAATATTTAATCATTAAATAAGGAGTTAAGTAGTAATTAGTTAATTAGTTGTTAAGAAGCTTATTAGTTGATTTTTATAAGTAAGACTGTATCTGAATAATTTCATTATTGATATTTACTCGCTGTTGTTTTAAAATTGTCATTGTTAATTATTGTCAGTTGTCATTAACATTATTGTTTCGTAAGATTATCAGACAACAGTGTTATTGCAATGACAGGATAGATTCGTATTCAATAGTGTGTTATAGATTGCGGAAGAATAATGCATTACGTAATGTGTTATTGCAATAAAGACCATTACTACTCATCAGCCACTCATTTAAGCGCTGTGCACTAATACATTTCGAAGAGGTGAGGTAACTCAACCGGTGCATGAGTGAACTGAGTTGATGCACGCAGTGTTACCCGTAGAAATGTGAATGAAAGCTTAAATATTAATTATTGTTTAAACGGTCATTACTCATGGGCATACTTCGGGATTGCCCGACTTATTTCGAACTCGAACGGAGCCATTATTCTTGAGCTGATCGCGGTCTAATAACAATAATTAATATGAATCTGTCTCACGAAAGTTATTATACAAAAATAACAGCTTATAGCTTCTATTAAAATCAGCTTATATTAATTACTTAAATGCTTTTACGTATATAATGCTTTACTTATTAGCTTATTCGTTCAAGAACATTATTGAACTATGTTTTGTTGCAATTAATTCAATTTCCTTCGTTGGAAAAATTTGACTGACTTATTTAAGCATTAAACGAATCAAACAAAATTCTAAATAAAAAAGTATGAAATTTTAACAGTATTGCATTCTTAGCCATGATGTATGCATTTTGGTAGGATTATATTAAGCAAACAACAAAACGATTGTATATAATAAAAATTGCGCAATCAATTGTACCAGACGTGTGCTCTATCGAATACTAGAAACGAGCCGCTGACATCCTGTACCTATAAGGTCAGGTTCAACGTCGGCTAGAGCCCTATATTTCTTCAGGAACTATGAAGACTATAACACTATCGAGGTCACCGGAAGAATCATTCCATGAATAAAAATAAAACACCGACTTGCACTGTCACTATGAAAGCTTGAGGTTTCTCCTTACTCTATTGAAGGTTTGGAGGCTAGAAGATTTGTGGTAGTCAATGGAGTAGGTATTAGCAAATTGCTACGAAGATATGGTAGATTTTGTGCTACGTCTCCGTAAACATTCCCGTTTGCTAAACTACGGCGAATCTTTACCTTAACGAGAGCCGCAGAAACCTCGCACTAACTATTGTTTATTTCTTTAATAAAAAGTACATACACCTTATATACTTCTAAACTATTACTATATAAAGTTATTATATTAAATGGAAAAATAATACGGTCACGAATAGGATTCGAACCTGCACCTCCCGGATAAATACTCCAGGCGCTCTGACCACTAAGCCTAACTAATAATTTTAGAGTTCGCTAAGCAGGCGTTAATGCTTTTCAAAGATTTATCTTGAATTATTACTATATATATAGCGATACCAATAGATAGGTGCTGACAAGACCTATATTGACTTATGTCTCAACTATCTCGCTACTGTAGTTAGGTACCTGGTACAGAATACCTTTGTCAGCATAGTTTTTAGGGGTCTGGGTTGTTCTTAACGTTAATATTACTAAAACTATAAGGGTTGAAACTATAAATTTATCAGTACCCCTTAAATATATTGGCTATAAATGAAACACTATACTGAAAATCTTATTGCATATAACCTAAGTTAGGTACAAGTTAAGATCTAGAACAATGTACGAATTATCAATTAAATATTTCACTATCTTATTTGTTTACGTTGTTAAACTAACACATTCATTATTCACGCTATTACTTAAGGAGCATGGCAGTTACATACTAAAATACTGAAATACTATAAATCTAGGCATTAGAATACAAATTTAGGCATTATGCAATCACTAAATTACTAAATTGCATGAATATCACTATTATTGTCTCTAAATTGTTCTTTAATAACATAATAATTTCACAGACGCGATTTTACTGTCTTTCAGGATAATAACGGCAGTGAAACTATGTAAACACAGGGCTATTTCACGGGAATAGCAGGGCTGTCACGAGCATCAATTTTCAGCCTTATTTAAGTGCCGCAAGGTTTCGTAAATACTTGATCGAATATATCAATTGGATTGTTGCGCTATCTCTCGGATTTAATCTGGCTTTATTACAAATTTTCGAGTAGTTTCTGAGTTTACTGACTGTAACATCATCATCCCCCTGCCCTTATCCCATTTATCTGGGGGCGGTACAGCATATACCTATCTGGCATTCTGCTAAAGATTTGGCTATTTTTTATGACCGGTCACCTGCCTAACGCCAACCCTCTTTGAGAATGCTGTTGTTGGTGGTAACCGCCACCGTTACGGTCTCCTTTTATCTAGCTATGTCACACCAAATGTTATCCATGCGCCAGGTTCTGATGTTATCCTTCTATCACACTCTACTAACTCGGCTAGTTTACTGACTGTCACAAACGTGTTTTATCCAACCTTGATATTGGCACAATCATAGGTAACACGATGGAGTCATCATCATTTTAAATTGGAATTTAATTGGAGTTTACTAACATGACATCTATGATTCTCAAAGTAGCAATTAGATGGCTCTGTGCTAAAATTTTATGGGTATTCAACTAAGTGTTTCTTTAATTTTGAGAAAATTAATATTATTTATAAAATTAATTAATTAAATTGCTCAAAATAATTATCTATTGTGCTTATTTGCTTAATTTGTAAAGTATTGCTTCGTTAAATGCTTTTCGTTTAAACGCCAACTACTAGTTATGCCGGTGACACTTCTCAAAATTTTCAAATCACTTCCCTCTGTTAATCAGTGAATTATTTTGTTTTTATTATTTACATTCCGATCCGAAATGTTGTAAACTTAAACTTTTATATTTTTAATACTTTTATTCACTAATTACTCCTCAGAATAATAACTTTATTTATTCTTTCTGAAGTCTGCTACCGTTGTTTTAGATAAAAACAAAGTGGGAACTGCATGAGATTGTTACTCACAAAAAAGTAAGTACGTACTGTATAAACTACTCTAAAAGTTTGGTCAGAGGGTCGTATTTGCGATTATTGCTTCGAAGTTGAATGACTACAAAACTTATATAATAATTATGGAATATTTTATTGTCTTAAGTTTACTATTTTTTACAAGTAAATACAGTACACCAAATTTATTTCTTACTCACTCTCAAAGTTTGATTTAGAACAGGTTAGTTCTAATTTACTACAAAAAAAGCTGAATGTACTCAAAATGGTTTAGTTTATAATAAATATCCTATCTATAAATATTTTTTTCTTTACAGACAAAACCAAAATATGGATCAATTACATATTTTTATTATGCAAGTTTTACTTGCTATTGGTGTGATAATTGGTAAGTTGTTATGTAAGCAGTATAAAAAATTATACATATTTGTTATAAGTTTTAGTAGTAATTAGATTAATAGGTTCTTCTTCGCGTGGTTGATGAATAACCTAGTGTCAGAGTCCTCTGACATGGCCTTACACACCATTGAGAACATCTCTCAGGTGTATTGGTTTCCGCACAATGTTTTCCTTGACCGTTTTAAGCTAGTGATAATTAGTTTGTAATACGCACATGACTCAAAAAGTCAGTGGTGTGTGCCTTGGATTTGAAATTGCAACCCTTGATTTGCCAGTCCAACGGTCATACCATTAGACTATGGTCTCTAAATAAAATAATTAACAAGTACATTGGAAAAGTACTCAAACTTTGCTGGCCCAGTTTTCAAAATAAAAACTTAACAATCAGTTTATAACTTTGTCCATAATATTCATTGAGATAAGTCAGCCTAAGATGATCCACTGACCAAATCTGAAACTTTGTATTAAGTAATTTTATTTTATGTTTTGGTTTGGCCGACAGCCTAACAAGCTATATCTCTTGGATTTTGGAGATAAGAAAAAATGCATCAAAAACGATGCATGTATGCATCAGTAGCCTGGGTCTGGAACCCAAATAAAATACTATGAAAAATGACACCAAATAGTCTTTGATAAGAATTTCTCCAACTAAATACCTACATAAAATAGTGCCAGTCTTTCTAAGAGTATCTGCTTTTTTCACTTCATAAATGCTAGGTTTGTTGTTCTTTCTCTAATTTGACATAAAAAGTGTATTATATTCTATTGATTGATGTCAATAGAATAAAAAAAAAAACAGTAGGTACATATTTTTATATTAGTAGGTTTATTAGCTATAGATAATTTTACAGTTTCAAAAAAATTAAATTCTAACATTATATATTCTATACATAATGAAGAGCAAACAAAAAATTCTCTGCGACTAAAAAAGATACCTTAACTAACATTGACATAATAAGTTAAATTAAGCTTGTAAAATACTTAGTTCAAGATTTGCTAAAACATGCTTAGATTGTAGACTCATAGAATTAAAGTTGTTTATCATATTGATAGCCAAAGTACTTATTTGATAACTACATGTATGTATTACAATTTGTTCTTAGAACTATAATCAAACAGTTAATATGTATTACAGCCCGATTCAAATATTAGGTGTGCATAGATTTGCAATAGCAAAATATTAGGTGTGCGTGTGTTTTGAGATAGGTTCAGTTAGCGGCCGGAGCAAACGCAGGCCTGAGCTTGTGTCACAGTCGCCATTAAGATTTTATTAGACTGTATTTCATTTTCATAAATTAAACGGACTAACGAGTAATAGGCGACCAACTTTTAAAATGTACTTGGAAAATCTAATCTTATTATATAAAAATCAATTGCTGTTCGTTTGTCTTGCTAAAAACTCGAGAACGGCTGGGCCGATTTAGCTGATTTTGGTTTTGAAATGTTTGTCGTAGTCCAGGGAAGGTTTAAACGGTGAGAAAATGTAATGTAAAATTGCGAGGAAGCTAGTAAAAACAAAAATTTCATTTGCCCATTTAAACTGTTCTACCTACTTTCCTGTCAAACATTTGACGTTCGAGGTGATACGAAGTACACCGGGTCATCTAGTTAGGTATAAAATCCATTGAAATTTACTTAAATTAATATTTGTTGAACGTCATATTAATTTGATACTTCGTAACTACAGTTGGTAACTCACACATCAAAGGCACTTCCAGTTACCTATGATCATGAGAGTTAGCGAGAAGCAATGTCTCTCATACAGCACAAGTAAAGAATAAATCCGAACGCAATTCCCTTAAAAAAACGTACATACATAACCCTCAGGGTTCAAGTCCGACTTGCGCTAGGCCTAACATATTATATTGCCTTTAAATTATTATGTTGTTGCTGACTGTACACTATAAAATGAACATGAACATTTTATAATATAGTAATGTCTCGTTTAGAGAAGGCAGGGCATTGTATTTGGGGCTTCATGTTGACCAAACATGTCGCCGAAAAAGGTCACCGGCGCCGTTGCTTCTACAATAACACTATTGTTTGTTTTAGGATCACAAAGTTTTGACCTCAATAATAAGTACAATTGGACATTAACCATTGGTAAGTTAAACTGATTTTACCCAAAATATATTTTCACATCAATCAGTCTGCCTAGTCTTTTCCCAATAACATTGGGGTCGGCTTCCAGTTAAACCAGATGCAGCTTTTTAATAACAGTATATTGTATATGTACATGCAGCAACTGCCTATCTGACCTCTACAACCCAGTTACTGGGTAACACAGCCCGCGATTGTCAGATTTTCAGGCCTC
The DNA here is from genome assembly GCA_935421205.1 of Xylocampa areola. Taxonomy (NCBI): domain Eukaryota; kingdom Metazoa; phylum Arthropoda; class Insecta; order Lepidoptera; family Noctuidae; genus Xylocampa; species Xylocampa areola. Next base: position 1,107,028 of record OW285215.1, read on the forward strand.
TGATTAGCCGTAACGGCTGTCATAGATCTTATTTTCTACAACCAGGACCGACGGTTTAACGTGCTCTCCGAGGCACGGATATATTTTGACATGTTGAAGGAATTTTTATCTGTCTCGTTGGTCTAGTGGTCTCAAGTGCAACTGCTGAGCATGAGGTCTTGGGTTTGATGGTTAGATTGAGCAAAGTGTTATTGCGATTTCTGTTAAAATTCTCGATAGCAGCCCGGAGTTTGGAAGTGTGGCCGATACGTCACTGGGTCGATGGCAATAGCCTCACAACCGAATACATGGCCATTACAGTATTGGTGAAATATGACTGTAAAGCTATGAATACTGTGAACTCCACGACCTCATCTCACCAGCCCCCTTCTTCCATCGGACATCTAGACTTGCAGAACTTGCAGTGCAGTTATCATCCCTACCTTGTTGCTATTCCATCAATTCGCACTAAGCGTTTTCAATAATCTTTTATAATGCGCACAGCAAAGGAGTGGAATTCTCTACCTGCGTCTGTGTTTCCGAACGCATTCAACCCTAATCTCTTCAAAGTTAGATTGAACAGGCCTCTTCTGGGTAAGCTCACTCCATCGTCAACTTTGTCTCTGTCACCTCTGGCCTAGACTAGAGTCAAGAGCAAACCTCTTTAATATTAAAAAAAAACTGGGATATATAGGTGTATTTTTTTTAACAATTTCTCATTATTTTCAGCACGTTACATCGTATATATTTTAACAGTACAAGGAACTAAAGGGTTAAGCGTTGTAGTGTATGAGGTGTTCCACAAGAAGCGTGGTTTAGACGTTCTCTTACAAAATATAAACGGGCTTCAAATAATTATGTATATTGTGTCCATCGCCGTTTTAATTAGCAACAAACAGAAGTTTTTCGCTGAAGACTTCCCTTTGATTTTTATTGCCTGCTTGATTGTGGAATATCCAGAAATTGTAAGTTATTTTAGTACCTTGTATTTATACTAGGTTTTCGCGATCACTACACATTATAATAAAACAACTTTTAACCGGATTAATCGCGTGTATTATGGTTTTTGTTTTTCCTGACGTTTCCGTCACCTTACGTTTGACCACAAACGCTGCAAAGTGTTCGAATACACGCGATTAATCCGGTTAAAAGTTGTTTTATTATAATACCTAGTGTTTATTTTTAATTAACTTGTTTACGTATCAGTGGCGAGATAAGGCAATTAGTTCATTGCCGTACTGTAATACTAATAAATATCCTAATACTAATAATACAAAATTTTGTACAAACGCGGGGAGTTCCCGTTGACTGATACATATATATGTTTTTTTTTTCGGTGGGGTGTGTTTTATGTGGCGCCCGTTCTTTGGGGATAAGACCGAGGCGTGTCGGATTCTTACCGCACTAAAACCAAGCTCTCTTAAGAGACCAACTCCAGAACCCCCACTGTACAACGCCTGTTTAAGGCACACGTCTGGAGAAACTGAATCTCACTTTGCACGGAAGCACGTGACTACTGTGCCACCATCTTCTCTTGGTTAACTTGATGGGCGTACAGAGGTTAATCGCTGCCTAATGGTTTCCCTGATAGATATTTCTGTTTGACTTAAAGCCGGTGATAGAATTATTAGGTATTTAATAATATGCTTTTCCTGTCATGGCGAGACGGGTATTCCTGTAGGTTTTAGGAAGTTAGAAGTTTTTGTATGAATTATTTTATTACCGTTAACTCCACTCCTTACATTTTAGGAGACCAAAATCGTTCCTCCTGCCAACTATGGCGTAGGGATGGCTTGTAATTTCTACGAAGGGTATCTCATGAACGTAATACCTTCTGACGGCGGTAAGTTTGGGGGCTTTGTGCTGAACATCCACGCCTTCGAATCCCGTGAGGGTGTTTGTGTGCCTGTCAAGAAGCTGTTTCTCGTCGTCACCAAGTCTTTGTATAGTCCGCCGGACCTTCAGTTGTTCAATAAGGCGAATAGAAATGACTTGCCGAAGCTGGAAGCGTGTACGGTGAGTAATTATTGGCAGACAACTTAATTGAAACAGATTGAAAAATAATGGGAATCTTGTTTATTGTTAACTAGCTGACCCAGCGCAAAACCAGTACTTCAAACCGCAACATTTTTATGTTCGTTTTTTAAAATTTTCTATTATACAAACCTTGTCCTGACAATAAAGAACACAAAAAAAGAACTATCCAATTTGGTGCAGTCGTTCGAAAGTTATGCGCGTAGGTACAAACATTTCGGCGATTCATTTTTATACATATGAAGTAATACATTTTTGTGAAAAGTAAAATACGGTCGTGAGCAGGATTCGATACCTGCACCTAACGGATAAATACTCCAAGTGCTCTTCCAACTTAGCCGTCTCGACCTCTCCTCACTACCCCGACATCTTCTTCAAACAAAATTATAACCTTAGAGTTCGCTATGCGTGGTTAAAGAGTCTGCAAGGTTTTGTATGAAGGTAATGAGAATGTTATTTAGTTTTGAAGATTAGTTAATTTTCAATAAGTCTTTTGGCGACGTCATTGCTATCTATTTAGTCCCTATACAGGTGACCGAACCGACACGACTAACTTACCAGTTAATACAATGTCGTACAGATGCAATGCATTTAGAATTCGCTATGCATACGTTAAATAATGCTTTTCGAAGATTTATCTGTATTTGTCAATTTTCGTATTTAAAAATTTGCATTGGTGTTATTATGTTTTTTATTTTAGCAGTTTGAGTAGTTTTCAAGTACTCTAAATTTTTTTGAGTGGAACATACAAATTCTAAAGTTTAAATTATATTATAATTAGTCACTCCATGACATTTAACTCAGCCTCAGTCACACCAGAACCGAAATAACGCGGAACTGACCCGACTAAATGTATTATTATATTAAAAAGGCCCATTCTCCCCAAAAATTACTTTACAAGAATGAAGGAATCTATTATTAATTCCCAGAGGCCTATCGCCAGTGAGCTGGCCGTTGATGATGTAATGTTCCAGTCGCTGGACGACGTCGAGAAGGACGTGGCGGGAGTGAGGAACCGCAGTTACAAGAACTCTGCCTACAAGATCTACCGACCGCGAGGGAGGCCAGTGTGCCTGGTCGCCGAGTGTGTCACGCCCTTACACACTCTCAACCGGGTTATGGAGAATAGGGAGTTGTATGAAGGTCAGTCATCAAATTATATTGAGTAACATTGACTTGACCTGCCATCAGCATGTATGTATTTAGTGTACGTTTGTTTATGCGTTTTTAGTGACGCCAAAAGTATATTTAAGTTTCATTTCAGGGCTGTCAATTCAATTCACGGAAATGACAAGTAAGTTTTATCTAATTATTAGAAATGATTGCGAATGGGGTTTTTTTTTTATGGCACATCCCAAATGTGTTATTTGTCCACGTGATAGATAAAGATAAGATAAGATAAATATTTATTTGCTAGAAACATGGTCACAGGTTATTACAGTTTCGGTTTAGTACATCATGTTTCGCTGCTGTGGCGGCATATAGATTATAATAAAAATATGAATTTACAATGGGAATGGCAATAGGATCTTTTTTTGTCTTGAGCATGTTAACGAATTTAAATCAATACAAAATAAAAAGAATTTCAACAATAATCGAGTTGTTAATTAGATCACAATGTTTTTTAGTCATTTATCTTAAAATATTAGAGACTCTCCAATATATTTAGATAAAAGCCATTAAAAGTCTTTTTTTTTTTATATTTATTGGAAGTTCACGAAGAGTTTTTGGAATATTATTGTAAATTTTAAATGTAACCAACATTACGGGGCAATTTTTTTGATGCATTGTCGTTGAACACATTGGAAAAACTTGTTTAGTGAGGTCTCTAGCCATATATTTTCTAATATCACATGCTTTATCGAACATTTATGAGTGTTTCTTAACAAACATTACTATTTCAAAAATGTACAAGTTCTACATGTGTCTAGAGGGCTTGCCCCACAAATCGCTCGTACACACTTCTTTTGAGCGACGAAAGCTTTTATTTATATTTGTTGAGTTTCCCCATAATAGAAGTCCATATCCAAGAACTGATCCTATGTAACCATGGTATGCAGTAATAGCCGCTTTCTCCTGCGAGTCTATTTTTTTTAAGCGCGTACACAAATTATACACGCGAGCACAAACATTATTTATATGCGCTTTCCAATTGCAGTGCTTATCCAAAACGATGCCTAGAAATGTTGTATCATCCACTTCTTCAATTTTTGTACCACAAGCTGAAGGCAATACTTTGTTTAATTCGTATTTATAATTCGAAAATTGAATTAATTTTGTTTTTGTCAAGTTTGGCGTTAGGTTATTAGCTTCTAACCATTTTATAACGGATTCAATAAAGGATTTATAAGTCCTTCATAATGCGCATACTCTCGTTCTGCGGTTGCTAGTACTTATGTTTACATAGAGATTGGATTACCGAAAAGTGATAAACATAGACCGGCCATTCAGCCGTTTAGCCATAGGGTGATACATTGAGATGGTCAATGTGAAGAAATCTGAAACTATCACATATGGGAAATTTGTATTATGGATCGATTTCTTAGACTTTTCCTTTTATATACTAGTGAAGTTTAAAATATGGATATTTATTTGTATTTCCGTCGCACAGCTACATATTTATAATGAACATGTCAGACTGGTACATGCGATGTTTAATCCGAAAAAAATTGTCTGTTGTAACCTTTAGATTACCTCGTTTCACGACGTTCTCAAACGTACAAACGTTCAGTAAATGCATACATACTTATCATAGCATCACGCTTGTATATCCCCTTGAGGTTTGGACAGGTGAGTTCACCGTTATTAAGTCTGCTAGTGAGTCTATTACCAGGCACAATTCAAAATTCGTGGTGGCTACTGAGAATCTTCTAATAGAACAACCTAAAACACTGCCTGACCCCTGAATCGAAGGCCCACACGTTCAGTAGCCGTGCTGATCAATGCGGCAGATAAATTCATACAAGTTTTTGTATTCTTTCTTGGCGACGAGCCCTTTACTGTGATCATGGGCAGACTGAGTTAAATTCTGATAAAATCAATTCAAATTTCATCGATGGAAATGATTTTCGAGTCCTTAAAAAGGTTACCTATAAAATTATGGTGTAGTGACCATCTGCGCAAGATTGTTACCAGGGGCTTGGTCAGGGTAATAGCCGAAAATCTGACTCATTGTAAATTTTAGAGGCCCATGTCCAAGAGTGGACTATTATAGGTGTGTTGTCTTGTGTGGAAAATCTATCGTGGATGATGTGCCGAATTCCTAGCAACTAAAAACTACACCATCCTTCCCTAACTTAGACAAGAGTCCCGGAATTCCAACTTCATTCGCTGCAACCCCAGCAGGTTACGTCGAGGCCATCAGCTCCAAATTCCGTAATGTGTGCAGGCCAGCCACAGTTTGCCTGCACAGACGATACAGAAAATCGCGCAAGTTTGAAGCGCGACGCGCTGCCTTCTCGGATTATTTAGGCTTCTTCATCTTATCGTGTGGTTGATGAACAACCTAGTGTCAGAGTTTAAACCACCCGTAGGTCTCTGACATGGTTTTACACACTATCGAAAACATCTCTCAGGTCTGCTGGTGGCTCACGATGTTTTCCTTCACCGATATAAGCAAGTGAAAATTAATTTATAATACGCACATGACTTCGAAAATACAGTGGTGCGTGCCTTGGATCCGGACTTGCGATCTTTGACTTTTCAGTCCAACGGTCATACCACTAGGCTATCACTGCTTTATGAATAATGATAGAAATATGAACATTTGTTTGTAGACCTGGCTGACGTGGATGTCCAGGACATAATAAATGACTTCTGCACAACGCTGAATAAGATCCTATCCAGAAGTTCCGAATGCCGGGACAAGGTTGAAATGGTTTTCTATGACGGTAAGTTTGTATCCTTATTTATTTGTTATATGAAATTTTGAAAGTGAGGCCCTCGTGGCTGTTCTTGCCACGATATCGAGACCCCTCTGTGTCTTGGAGAGCACGTTGAACCGACAATCCTGGCTACCAAATCAAGATTTATACAGGTGCTAGGTAGTCATATGCCTGAAAGTCTGACAAGCACCAGGCTTACCACGAGATATCATGTCACCCATTGGCATTCGCTCCATGTAAAATACTGGCTATTAAGCTGCATCCGGTTAGAACGGAAGTCGACCCCAATGTCGTAAGGAAAAGGCTAGACAGATTAAAATTAAAAAATTAAAAATTGTTTATTGTTCCAAAATCGTTACAATAAGTGTAAACTGAGGCAACCCCATTAAGTTATTAAGAATACTTGTGTTAGGGCCGACTCGCTACTTCCCCTGTATTACATTTACATACTGGAGACAATAAACCAAAAACAAAAACAGTATACAATTTAAAAACCATAATAAATAGCAGGTAATCTATCAAGAAGAACAGCTCGATTGTGTGTGTGTGAGTGTGTGTGTGAGTGTGTGTGTGTGTGTGTGTGTGTGTGTTGTGTGTGTGTGTATGTGTGTGTGTGTGTGTGGTATGTGTGTCTGTATATGTATATTTTGTTTTCCTGTTTAGCAAGGTCTGATCAAAATTTGTTCGATTTCCTCGTATGTTAATGTTTTTAACCATTCAGTTATAATCTTCTTGCATTTATGTTCGGCCAACGGATTGAATTTCAACTTTGAATTTATTTTGTTGTAGACATAGGCAGATTGAGCAACATACTGACGCTCTGCAAAAGCTGTACAAACTCGCGAGGAGTGCGCCACAATATTATTGCGTCTTTTATCCTGATCAGCTGGGTTATGTGGGGTAGATTTATGCAGGTATAAGGTCATGTTTAATATGTATAGCTGCCTTACTGTTAACAAACCACACAAACTATATAGTCTGTTAGTCGGATATCTATATGGTTTAAAATACATGACTTTTAAAAGTGACCGCTGTGCTCTTTCAAGCTCTAGTAATTTAATTTTGGTGGCTCCTCCCCAAACCGGAATGCAGTATGTTGTTACAGATTGTACCAGCGCAACATAGATTTTACCAAGCACTTCTGGAGGCATGACATAGCGAAGAGTTCTAAAGATCCATATCAATTTCCTAACACGAGAGACATTGGCATCAATCTGTGCATGCCACGATAAACACTCGTCAATAATAACACCTAAGTATCTAGTAGAGGTGACTCGTTGTACATCTTGACAGTCACTCCTTAGGTCAGAACACGTCGCATTCTCGCGGATAACTATATTAAAGTCTGCACCTGGTTTAGATTTAGCACTTGGGGAAAAGCAGATATAGTTTGTTTTTGTGATGTTTAAGGTTAGAAGATTTGCTTTCAACCAGTTTCCAATGATAGTTAGGCCGCATTCAGCTTTTTGGCGTACGATCTCCCATGATTGCCCAGAAAAGACAACGGCTGTATCATCCGCGTAGGAGAAGATCTTCCCACCGCTATCCCTGAGGTTACATAGGTCATTTATATACACCAGGAACAGCGTCGGGCCGAGCACACTCCCTTGCGGTACGCCAAAAACTACGTTTTCTTCTTCACTGTACGAGTTTTCTATCTTAACCTGTTGCTTCCTTCCTCGAAGGTAATTGTCGAAGAGAGAAAGAGCCATACCTCTTAATCCTATGGCTTCAAGCTTCTGCACAAGGATAGGAACAGAAACGGTGTCAAACGCTTTTTTAAGGTCCAGGAATACTGTTACGCATTTATACCCTTTGTCCACTTCTCTAACGATTTCAGTTGTTAATGCAGTAACAGCATCCTGTGTCGAGAGCCCTTGTCTAAAACCATATTGGGAGCTAGAAAGAATATTATATTTATTTAAGTAGTTTATAAGTCTTTTATTCAGTATTTTTTCTAAAATTTTGGAGACTGATGGCAGGACAGAAATTGGGCGGTAGTTATTGACATCGCTTGTGTCCCCACCCTTGTGCACAGGTGTAATTAGGGAACGTTTAAAAGCAGTTGGGAATCTTCCAGTTTTGAAACACAGATTTGTTAGTCTACATAATAATGGAACAACAAAATCTCTGGACAACTTGAGAAAGTTATTGGGTATGCCGTCCCATCCAGAAGCACTTCCCGAGTCAAGAGCCATCAGTATTCCATTCACTTCCCCTGGGTCGGTCTCTAGTAACACAAAAGATGTAGTTTGAGAGTGTGAATAAGAATAACTTGATAGGTGAGTCATATACCCAGTCTGAGCCACAATTTCTTCTGCTAATATTTTACCTATTCTAGCGAAAAATTGGTTGATTCTATTCAATGAGTCAAGTGGATGTAGTGAGATTTGTAGTAAATGTACATTGGAAGATTTAGGTTTTTTATAGTGGGTGATATTGTTAATGTTACGCCAGAGTTTTTTAGGGTCTTTAATAGAGTACGCAATTTGATATTGTGTTTTAAGTTTTTTAATCAAATTAGAGCAGTACGTGCGAAAATGTTTATATGTTATTTTTATCACAATGTTATGAGGGTCTTTTCTCAACTGTAACTGCATTTTATTTCTAATCCTGATGCACCTCAATGCCCCTGTCGACATCCAAGGCTTTAGAATACGCTTGGAGCAAGAAACCGTATGAGTTCTAGTGTTGAGAAGGAGGGACTTTCTGATTACCTCTATTAAATAGTCAGCAAAATAATTAGGGTCTTTGCAAGTAATAAAAACAGATGTATCAGTGCAAACAAGGTGTGAATAAGCTTTTTTAAAATCTGTTACTTTTTTATATTTAACAATGTCTTTAGTTTGGTACGAATGCGAAATGTTTAATAAAACTATGGAGTGATCTGTAATCGTAGTATTCAGGACGACAACACTAGCAGAGTTCTTAGATTTTTCAAGCTTTAGTAGCATGTGATCAAGGCAGCTATCACCTCTGGTAGCCAAGCAATGTCCTGGTAGAAAGCCATGTACCAATGTCATATTTAAATATGATACTCTGTTGGTCCTTACTTGCGATGGTTGCGTAGATTTTTCAATTAGGTTTATATTTATATCCCCGGTAAGGATAATGTTTTTATGAGTGTGGATTGATTCGAGATGAATATCTAATGAATTTATAAAGGTTTCCGCCGATACGTTAGATGGTGACCGATAAATTCCGATTATTGTGAAATTTGAGATAAAAATTTGAAGAGCAGAGGCATGAGATATCTTAATTTCTGTTACCTGGGCTAAATGACAGTTTCTAACATAAGCAACGACACCATCATTTTGATTTAGGTGATTGATCATGAAATTGTGAAAGTAACCGGTTAATCGTGAGCAGAAGCCGAAATAGACTTCTTAGCAGTTAGTAGTTCATCTGGAGTACTCATCTGGGTGCAGGTTCAAATCCTGCTCATGTCAGTATTTTTCTTTCAACAAAAAAATTGAACTATGTTATATTGTGTCGTGGTGGCCGAGTGGTAACGGGCACGTCTCTTAAACCAAAAGCTATGGGTTCAAATTTAATGAGGCATGTACCAATGTAATAGGACTTCATTCGTAATTAATCTAAGACATCACAGACCTAGGTGAATGAAAAAATCGTCAAGAAACCAGGGTCTAGTAGTCTGAAATTTCTGTGGTACCTTCTCTGTATGAGAAGAGGCCTTAAACACCAGCTTGACAGCCATACTTAATTCAAGACTACTATTTATTTAGTACCCACAACCTTTTCTTAATTACACGACTGCCCAAAAAAGGAGTGTTATGTTTTTAGGGTACATGCATGTATGTTTGTGAGTTTCTTTATTCTTACTTTTAAATGCCTGAACCGATTTCGATGTATGGAGTATCGTTAGAATCCTTACATTATCTCGGGTAACATAGGCGAGTCAGATATATAAGGTCCTAATTTATTAGGTAATTTCCTTTGAAAGGGATAATATCATAAACATAACATAACATAATCATCACGCCTGTATTCCCCGAAGGCCCGAAGGGGTAGGCAGAGGTGTACACAGTTGTACACCCACATTTCACCAATGCTGTTATTAAGTCCCATGTAATAGGTGGTGAGCCTATTGCCATCTAACGGGCACAATTCCAAACTCCGGGCTGCTACTGAGAAATTTCTAACGGAAAAACTCAATAACACTTTGCCCGACCCGGAAATCGAACCCGAGACCTCATGCTCAGCAGTCGCGCTTGCGACCACTAGACCAACGAGGCAGCAGTAAGGGATAATATATAAGTCAAATACATTCACATAAGCCAAGAATGAAATGGTTAAATAAGTATAACAAATTATTTGTAATTACTATAGTACTAGCAAGACGAAAACTGCTCCTCGAATGGCAAACAGTAAGAAAAAAATAAAATTATTGTAGAAATTTAAATTATGGCTTAAATGACTCCATGTCACTTACACATTGCCCCTTAAAGGAAATTAACTAATAAAATAATTTTTTTTTTTTTTTTATTGTTCTAAGAAAAAACAAAGTTACATTTTCTTTTCCACTCGTTATACAATATCAAGAACAGTGCAAAACAATACGATAAACGATAGTGGAAAAAGAACACCTGTATCCTGTACTAGTTATAGAACTGTAACACAGGAGACAGGGCCTTCCATGTATTAAGATTTATCTGAAGTGGTACTTCGTATTGACGGCGCCATTATGCCATAATTAGAAAAAGATCATTATAAAACAAAAAGAATAAAAAAGAGAAAATAACACAAGTAATGTAAAAAATGCGTGTAAGTGTTACGTGTAAATTTTTCACCTGTGTGTGTGTGTGTGTTTGTGTGTGTTTGTGTGTGTGTGTGTTTGTGTGTGTGTGTGTTTGTGTGTGTGTTTGTGTGTGTGTGTGTGTGTGTGTGTGTGTGTGTGTGTGTGTGTGTGTGCGTGTGCGTGTGCGTGTGCGTGCGCGTGCGCGTGTGCGTGTGCGTGTGCGTGCGTGCGTGCGTGCGTGCGTGCGCGTGCGTGCGTGCGTGCTTGCGTGCGTGCGTGCGTGCGTGCGTGCGTGCGTGCGTGTGTGTGTGTGTGGTGAGTGGGTGTGTGTGTGAGTTGATGTGTAGGTCTGTGTGTGTGGGTCTGTGTGTGTGTGAGAGTTTGTGTTTATACGCACGGATTTCACTGAAGGATTACATTGCTTGTAAGAGAAGACTTTCAGTTTCTTCGTACGATAGTTTTAAGAGCCAGTTCGGATCATTATTTTGCACTTTGATAAGGAAGTCGCGTATATATCGAGATGTTTATTTGTTTTATTATAAAGACGGGCACCCAGAACATGGAAACTAATAAATTAGGACCGTATATATTTTTAACTAATTTCATATTGTTTTAATTTATGTATTTTTATATATTATTATTCTGTATTACAGATAGAGACCCCGACTCGAACCTAGCTGACGTGTTGCTGGATAGAATACGCCAACTAGAACCTAATTTTGAAGAACTTATTAGTATTCAAAAGTAAAAATGATAGATTATAGATTACATGAGATTACTGAAGGCAGTTTTTCTTCCATCGTACCAGCATCTTACGGATGATGCTTTGACAAAGTTACCTAGTCAAAGGGTTGATGAACAACCTAATGTCAGATTTTAAACCGCCTATAAAGTTTAGTTATAGTATTTGATTCTTAGCTTAGCATTATAGCTTTAATGACCAAAAGTCGTGAACGGATTTGAGTACTATCGCGGACACTCCCGCCTGACCACCACTAAGTTCATTTATGCTTGCACTAAAAAAATAGAAGCGCTCTGTAGCCCCGCCAAGGTCAAATTAGATCGTCCTTAAAATTCATAAAAGGATGCGTCACTAAGCTGCGCAGTGCAGATTGCAACTAATTATGTTCTCGCTTTCTTAATAAGGGAACACTTTAAGGGGGCGTGACGTGGCGCCGGCGCAGGATTTACACGAAAAAAGTTTTAATAGGTCAGGCGGAAAAGGCCGCGATAGTACCTACTGATAAAAAAAAACCTTTATTGTAATAATAATTGCTTTTGATGTAATCGTAAAAATACTAAAAAGGACTGATATATTATCATACTATTATTATTTTTAATGTTTTAACGATTTATAAATATCTTGCGTTAGTTATATTACCTAGGTACAGTACATATAAATGTTAAGTACTAAAAATAGAGATTATCAATGTATATATTTTAATTATATATTGTTGATATTTTTGATGCTTGTTACCAATAATGACTAGGCTCCGTGGGTACGTCAATATATTTTTATAAGATTTTATGACTATTCGAAGAATAATTCTATTATACATATTAAATCTAAATGATTTTTATTTTATTTGTTGTTATTCTATTCCTATGAAATATCTCATAACTTTTTCTTGATACTAGCTTGTTATAGTGGCGTCAATTCTGTTGTAGTAAACTAAACAGTGTTACTGTCTTTTAAAACAGTTACTATATGAGAGGGAGGCAAGAAGGTTAGGGAGCGGATAAATGAAGTGACGTCAAATTCAGATTTAATCATGTCAACTTGACCTTTCCATAATTTTTTTATAGGTTGACGTATCTACATTAAATTTAGTCGCCACCTAAAAGTGTGCCTACTAAAAATGTACACAGATTTTAATTTGACGTGTCTACATTCGAATTTGACGTCTCTTAATCCGTCCTCTTTTGCTCATATATGATATAGTACCGGTTAGGCAAAGACCGCAATACTCTAGTTTAGGAGCTACATCAGAATTGACGCCAGTGTCCGCAATGATGTACGTTTGCCCAGCACGGCCCCTCAGAATTTGCATTTATGGTGTACACCATTGCAATGTACTCGCCTCTAGCAGTATATGTACCGATTTCTTTTTCAATGTACCTCTATACTTTTGAAGAAATATGCAAAAAAAGGTGGCCGTGCCAGCCAAACGCTTTCAGCACGGCCCCCCATGTAACTTGAATAATACATACCGTATTAACAAATGTCTATAAGTCAAGAAATGTACTCTATTAATACGTTATATGTGCCGCAACAGTTATTGTGAATTCATAATAACAAATAATATATAGATGTGGATAAGGGGCCGTGCTGGAAAAAATCATTTTAAGAAATATCTAAAAAAGACAAAACATACTTAGCCAAAAACTATTAAAAAATAATTGAAGTTTAGCAAGTAACATATGTACCGCATTGATTTCTCATACAACTTGTTATATTGTGAAAAATAAATCTATTTTAGTTCATTCAGCACGGCCCTCTATAGTTGCCTATATCTTTTTAAATAAGCCGTGTATGTTTACAAAATTCGACTTCCTGAATAATATATAGGAGTACATTCCTTTCAACTAAATTGCAATTCTGCTGTATCAATACTTTAGAAGATAAATTCAATCTAAAATATACATACATTAAAACTGATGGGGTGACCATGATTTCATATATTTGGTAGGTAGGTACATAAATGTTCTATATTTATGTACTTATATTAATTAAATTATGTGACTACATTGAAATAAACATTCTTTTTACCCGACTGTACCAGAAGGACGGTAAGGTTTTTCGAGTGAATGAATGTAGATATGTAGCAACCTTCATTTCTTTGGCACGCTTTGTAGTCTAAACGGCTTTATTAATTTCAACTTGAGAGATGTCGTTATATTCGTCTTAATTGTGAGAATGACACAGGGTAGGTATAGGTACCCATCAAAAACATTAAAAATAAAAATAACTGATTCTTGGCGTCAAGTAATTAATCGTTTTCTTTTCCTCAAAGCCTATCTAGTGGGATAATATATTAAATAAACGAATTTCTAAGTGGACTAGCTTTAACTTACGGTTCGGCTCGCGTGGTAGAAATAAAAAATATATAAAGCGTGCTTATAACCTTCCCCTAGAAAAAACACAACTTATAATATGTTTAAATAAATGTTATTCAGAATGAGAAATGCTAAAAAAAACAAACTATTCAATGTTTCTCAAAGTTTAAAATTTGTCCGCTATTGGGTAATTTATTTAAATAATTATGTGTTTATTCATTACATCTTAAAAAATAATCATTAAGTATAATAATATATTATCAGTTAATTTTGTCGTGTGCGATCGCTATTAGTTCACTGACGCTACCGTAATTTTTAATGTGGCGCTGGTGTCGGGGTTACTTCATGTTGCGCTTGAGTGTTTATTGACAGTCACATCTCTACGCGCATAACAGACAGTAGTAAATATAAATACTGCTCAAATAATATGAATATTCATGGGTCGTGTGTTTGTGCAGTGAATTCTATTTCAAGGACGAAAATGGATTGTTAAAATAAACGGGTAAGTAAGTTTTAAGTTATAATATAATTTATACTGAGCAGTAATTATAAAAAATGTTGAATAATTAGGGTATCAAAAATAATTATCACTTTATATTAACCGTTATTTATTAATATATTTAGTAAATAAATAGGTAGCAAAATTATATATAAATCTAAAAAGAAGTTACGTAATTCACTATAAATATTTGTACAGATTTTTTTTTCTTCAGATTGATACAATTAATGGTGAGGATGGGCAAGAAAAGTGATGTAGCATTAGATGTACAGAAACAACTATTTATGAAAAATCGACATCAGCTCAAAGGACCGAAATATGATAGAAATGTGTACCAGAAACTAGCTGAAGAGCTTAATTATGCTATGTCTCCGAAAGCATTGTACCTAAGTTATAAAAGAAATTTTCTGGGCACTAATGACCTCACACCGGAGCCAACAAAAATTGATGACAAACTAGGAAACATTAGTGTTGGAACGACACCTTTGAATTCGTCTAAGAAATCGACACCTTTGCCTGAATCATCCGAACATAGTAAAAACGAAGATAGAAATAGAGTTATTTTTAAATTTCCTGTGGATATTCACGAGTGGAAAAAAATACAGCCAATACGCAGCACTTTTCGACGAAACGATAAAAAGAAGCCATACCTGAGATATGAAACATACAAAACCATTCCTAAGTATAAATGGTCCTGCCTTTTGAGGCAAAAGCTTTGGAAACATTTTAAATTGCCATGTACAATATCTTTTAAAAATTATAACATTAATAGCAATGGAATTACCTTCCACGGAAAATGTACTCAGTGCAACGCAAAAGTGCGTATTCATGACACCGAGAAGACAGACAAGGTCGTCGAATTTCTTTGTGAAATTATCAACTTAGATAATAACTTTAAGCATGACCCACGAAAGAAAGTTCGTTGTACTCCGTACTTGAGACGAAAATTATCAGATAATTTAAAAGAAAAGCCAGCAGCCGTTGTTCATAAAGATCTGGCACGTCGCACAATGACATTCGGAGATACAGAACCACCTACATTGCCATCTCTTGGAGCACTCAGGATAATCCGTTATGAATCTAATAGTCAACATTGGTATCACAAAAATGAATTAATGTCTTTGATAATTTTAGCTGAGAGCGTCGAGTTCTCTAATATAATTCAAGAAATACTTATAAAACCAACATTTCATGTACACTATTGGTTAGAAGAACAACTCAATTATTATAGACACTATTCTAAAGTAGTTGACAGAATAACTATTTCCCTAGATGCTACTGGTTCTATTTATAAAACTAACAACCTAACCAAGAAATTATTTTTATACGTAGTAATGTTAACTGCTAATAATAGCTTGAAATCTGTACCCGTCGCCCAAATGGTTAGCAATTCCCATACCAAAGAAACTATTGCGGATTGGTTATCTAAATGGGCAAAGAATATCACTTCGCCCGCAGAAGTTATAACTGACGACTCATCGGCTTTGATTGCGGCTGTAATTAATTGTTTTACAAAATTTAACTCAACCAAGGATTATTTAGAGGCTTCTTTTAAAGCATTAGAAGGCAACTTCATTGTACCTAATTTATATATGAGAATTGATACGAGCCATTTTATTAAATCTATTCGTAAAATTTCTTTAGAAAACGCACCAAAAAAAGTGAATTACTTATTTGTTCAGTGTATTCTTTACATTAAAAAAGCAGAAAATATTAATGTCATCAAAAACATCATCGATAAACTGCTAGCTATAATCCTGTCTAAATATCATTCCAAGCATTGTACTGAAGCCCAATATTACCTGAGAAGTGTACTTCAAAATGTAAATATTAAGGAAATACATGATAATATAACTGAAGATGACTCTTTATCAAGTGATGACCGTTACTGTTTACATGATGACGTTCATGTTGATACAACGTTTAATGAGCTGAATTTCGCGAAGTGGTTTGAGGAAACTGTTACACATCATAAAGAAGAAGTTTGTGTAACTGGCCCTCTAAATGATTTTTATTATCCGCCCTTATTAACGACAATAAAACGACTACTGCGAAAATTGCCCCTGTGGTCGAATGTCATGATGCCATTATATAAATCAGATAATAAAAATCCTTCGTCGAGTGCATCAGAGGATCATTTTAAAACTTTAAAACACTTGCTGCTGAAATCTAAAATAACAAAACATAGAATTGACGTTTTCCTGCAAAGACATATTAATTATTTAAAAGGAGAGTTAAATATTGCAGCGAGTAAATTTCATATAGAACCTAACACTGTAAAAAAAACAAATCGCAGGACGACAAAACCCATAAGTAAAAAACAACAAAAACCGAAACGACAATTTGTTCAAGACTCAATATTTAGCGATCAACCAACATTTGTAGAAAATTGGGGAGGTCAAGCAGACAAGGCCGTTAATGTAAAGCCACATACCGGTATAAAATTTATAAAAAATGGTAACATGATTAAAAATTCAACAGTCGTTAACACATGCGGTTTTGATGCAATAATGTTTTTGATTGCATTTGGCTTTCAGTCGTTTTCTAATTTCAAAATGGAAATTGAGTCAAAAGATAATAAACTTCGAGACTATATAAATCTCATCTTAAATGAAAATGTTGACAAAGGTACTGTGTATGAAATGAGAAATTACGTTTGTCATGAATATTTTGACCGGCCAGCGCATGTAAAGATAATAACAGATTGTGAATGCAATGTCGCTAATTTGTATGAGCAAATGTTTACCAATTTATTTTACAATGCTCAGTTTATAAAAGTTTGCACAAAAGAAGAATGTCAATATTATGTAGAAATCATAAGACCTTTTATAGCTTTGAATATTAACATAATTAACACGTTTGGTATTTTGGCATTAGAAGAATCACTTGCTATCGAAACTACTTCTCAAATTTGTAAAAATAATTGCGGTGGAACTGTCATTTCAAGTTATAAATTACAAAGGATTATAACCTTTGATTTAAATGGAACAGATGCAATAGTTTTGTGTAATATCCCGGTCACTATTAATATTCAAAATCAAATTTATGGTGTCGTTGGTGCCATTGAATATGTAGGGAATTCAGAGGGAACTCTGGGCCATTATAAGTGCCATACGCTTAGCCATGATCTGTGGCTATGTTATGATGATTTGGCCTTGAAAATTAACAACAGTACAGTGGAGTCGATATTTTTACACACTCTTACTTACGTTTTAGTGAGTGATATGTGATATTTAATACAACTAAAAATAATAACTTTTACGAATATTCCGCTTTCACGTCGGAGCGGAGCTCAGGGTTTGCTGAATATGATCCTATGAGTGACGGCTCTGGTAATTACAGTGAAACCAGAATATGTTTTTGAGCCATGGTTTTTAAATACATGTATTTTGTAATAATTTAAAGTTAATTTTACACTATTTAAGAATCTGGTAAAGACTAGTTGCTAAAAATATGCATATGAAACTGTGAACTGTTTAATAAGAAGTCAATACTGTTGTAATGTCATCTGTGATGACTTTTAATAAGTTAATTTATGTACTAGTTTTTCTATGATTATTCCATAGGTAACATAATATTAGTAACATAAACGAACAATATTCTAATTGTTATAGTCGTTGAAAAACATCTGTGATTACGTGGATTTAATTAATTGCCTGTGATTATACCAAATAATTAAAGCGATTCATGCAAATTAATATTAGTGTAATGTAAGGTTCAATCAATATGATTTATTGAACGCGTATCTGTGATTTTTTAAGATTTTTAAGCTCTGTAGTGTTATTGAGACATAGGTTGTTATTCCATGTAAACGAACTAATTTGTGAAATGTAATGAATCTGTGATTTTATTGTAATGTATGATTTTTAAGACTTTGAGCTATGTAGTCTTAGCGACACTAACTTGACACTTGTACGATTATCGACCTATTATGTATAAGTACCTAGTTATCGTTTATATAGTTTACCATATTGTTGATTTGTTTATTTTAATAAAGATTTACTCAATTTAAGCAGTATTTTTTATCCTATTTTCATGTAGAATCATGGTCACCCCATCAGTTTTAATGTATGTATATTTTAGATTGAATTTATCTTCTAAAGTATTGATACAGCAGAATTGCAATTTAGTTGAAAGGAATGTACTCCTATATATTATTCAGGAAGTCGAATTTTGTAAACATACACGGCTTATTTAAAAAGATATAGGCAACTATAGAGGGCCGTGCTGAATGAACTAAAATAGATTTATTTTTCACAATATAACAAGTTGTATGAGAAATCAATGCGGTACATATGTTACTTGCTAAACTTCAATTATTTTTTAATAGTTTTTGGCTAAGTATGTTTTGTCTTTTTTAGATATTTCTTAAAATGATTTTTTCCAGCACGGCCCCTTATCCACATCTATATATTATTTGTTATTATGAATTCACAATAACTGTTGCGGCACATATAACGTATTAATAGAGTACATTTCTTGACTTATAGACATTTGTTAATACGGTATGTATTATTCAAGTTACATGGGGGGCCGTGCTGAAAGCGTTTGGCTGGCACGGCCACCTTTTTTTGCATATTTCTTCAAAAGTATAGAGGTACATTGAAAAAGAAATCGGTACATATACTGCTAGAGGCGAGTACATTGCAATGGTGTACACCATAAATGCAAATTCTGAGGGGCCGTGCTGGGCAAACGTACATCCGCAATGGGGGCACAACTAGGTGAACATTCAGAGATGATACATTGCCTCCTCCCCAGTGCAAGTGCAATTGCAAGGTCAATTGAAACCGAACAACCGACAAAAATATTGAATAATAAAAAGATGCATTTTTTATACAATACTAATTCAATGCGCTTTTCATCAGATTTTTAGGGCCGTTTTGAATGTTTTTGGTGAATACTCATTGTATTAATTACTTGTTAGGCCTTCGGTTTCAACTTATGCCCAAGGATTCTCATGGCATCTTATAATGATGTTTTTATGTATTACTTCGGACATATTATGTTACACGCTGTAGATAGGTAGTTTTTCGAATTTTGAACCAGTAGGTATTTTTTTTATTATATACCCAAAAAAATTACCTAGTAGGTACTAAGTATACACTGCTTAATCGAAACATTAGTATTCAGATCTTTACTTAAAGGTTAATCTTTAAAACCCTAAAACTTAATAAAAAAACGCATATTGCGTAGCGAAATCTAAAATTATCAAATATTTTGATACCGATGATGTCACCAAAAGACCTATTATAAAATATGAAAGAAAATTCAGATTCAGAGTATTACAGTATTGAGGTGAAGATGGCTTAATGGTCAGAGCACTTGAAGTATTTATCCGGGAGGTACAGGTTCGAAACCTGCTCAAGACCGTATTATTTAAATCTACATAAACTCAACTCATATTGAAATTCTGCGAAGATGTATAAATTACTAATGTGTTCCGCAATTTAAAAAAAAAACTGATTGCTAAGATATTAATTAAAATTACTGTGGAGTTTAGGCGGGAAAATGTAAAGTGCATGTTGATGTAACTGAAGACGAGGCTTTGGCCTTACTTTTATTCCATAACACTGAAGAGGAGGTGGTATGGTCCAAGACCTTAGCCTGCCCGATAAGGGCGAAGGAAAAAAAAAAAAACTGTGTTCGGATCTTTGTTAACCTATTCCAATTCCAATTCCAATTTTGGATAATTATGGCTCCATCGGGTTAACGATGATTCTGCCAATGTCAAGGTTGGATAAAACACGTTATATACATTAACAAAATTTGACCAGTGGGAAAGCCAAGGTACGGTTCACAATAAAAGTTAAGCAATTAGTGTTTTGTTAGTGTTTAGTAATAAAAAAAAGAATAAACAATAGAGATTAATAATTATCAGAACTTAGATTAGTGTACCAACAACAAGGTTCTGAGAAATTAAAAGTTATGTATTTAGATTAAAGGGAATCAATTGAAACCAGAAAAATACGTTTTTAGGTAGGAAAGCAAGAAATTTAAATTCTGATTTTATTTACAGTAAGAAATTTACATAGAATTTTAATAAAAGGAGAACCGACAAGCGTTAGAAGAAAAGGAATATTAATAGGCCTAGGGATATTATTAGGAAGGATATCATAAAGAGGGACAGATATATTGGGACAGAAAAAAAACAAATGTTCTAAGGTGCCCTCATCCATGCCACATTCACAGAGAGAATTGTCGCGAATATGAAGTTTGGCTAAAAAGACAGGGGTACAGACATGACCTATTCTGAGACGGATAATGAGAGAAGTAAGAAATTTACTAATATTTTTAGATTTAAAAAACCAGGGTTTAGAGGGAATATTGGGCTGAATAGACGCATAATATTTCCCTTTTAAAAGACTGGTCTGTTGCCACATATCATTCCAGGAGTTCAAAAGATGAGGTCTAGCTAGAGAGCGTAGATCCCGAGAAGGAATATCAGAATGAGAGTTAGAACCAATTTGTACAGCCAACTTAGCATAGTGATCTGCAGCCTCATTACCCGAGATACCAGAATGGCCTGGAATCCAGGCCAATACAACTTCAATTCCAGATTGATTTAATTTGAACAAAATTTGCTTAATTTTGAGGGTAAGTATGAAAATATCTTTAGAATGGAAGGGAAGCTTGAGTAAATCTTGAAGACAGCTGAGGGAGTCACTAAAAATTAAAGCCTTTTGGAAGTGGTTATAGTTCGATTCAATATATGATAAGGCTTCCAGTATAGCAATAGACTCACCTGTAAATATGGAGCATTCGGGGGGACATTTATGGATAAGAGTAACATTATATTTAGGGATAAAAACAGAGAGTCCTACATGGCTGACTTCAGAAAATTTCGAGGCATCAGTATATAATGCAATCCAATCTGACCACGACCTATCTATAATTTTATTGAATTTTCTGTCTGCACCTGGCGTATTTTTATTAATTCCGAAATTTAATATAACTCTGGGTTGGAAAATAAGAGAATCGTAGTCTATCATAAAAAGTGGAAACTTATCTAGCTGCATTACTGGCGATGAATTTAAAGTGAGTTTATTGAAGGCATTCGAAAGGAGAGGAGGGGATTTATTCAACCAGTACCCAGAAGTACCAATCTCACGGGACAAAGAGCGTAAAATGCTTAATAAAGGATGGTGAACGTACTGTGTTTTATTATAAAAAAATCTGTCTGCAAGAAGTTGGCGACGAAGATGCAGAGGAGGCTCCACACACTCGACCTGGAGGGCATTAATTGGAGAAGACTTCATTGCACCAGTAATAATGCGTAGGCATTTAGATTGAATCTTTTCCAATTTATTTAAAGCCATTTTGCTGCACGGTTCTAAAAGAAAGCAACCATAATCCATATGGCTACGCACTATGGCGTTATATAGGATTTTCTGAGAAAAAGGGTGAGAACCCCAACGAACCCCAGATAAGGCCCGCAAGACGTTCACACTCTTTTCACATTTATTATAAACGTAATATAAATGATGTAATCCAGACATTTTAGAATCTAAAATGACTCCCAAAAATTTCACTTTATCTTGAAACATAATCGGATCACCGGTTATAGAGAGACTGATTGGGGGAATATTTCTTTTGCGAGAAAAAACAACTGCATGGCATTTTGGGACTGAAACTGACAAACCATGATCACAAAGCCAATCATTCAGATACCCAAGAGCTGTGTTTAATTTATGAGCAATATCCAGGAAGTTGGTGGAACTAGAATAAAGGGCTATGTCATCTGCATATTGAAGAATTTTGCAGAAACAACTGACGGATAAATCCAATTCTGCAGTGTATAGATTAAATAGAAGGGGACTTAACACAGATCCCTGTGGTAAGCCTTTCCATACCATTCGAGGAGGAAGGAGATTTCCTTGAGAACGAACAGATACATAACGGCACATAAGTAAATTACAAATAATATTGACCAGTCTTACGGGAATATTCAGATGAAGCATTTTCTGTCTGAGTAACGGGAGCTGAACATTGTCGTATGCCGAAGATATGTCAAGAAAGACCGCTATAACATGCTCATTACGAGAAAAAGCGAGCCTGATTTCTGAAGTAAGAATGCTGAGACTATCTATAGTGCTCATGCCACGTCTAAAGCCAAACTGGCTACTGGAGAGCAGGCCTCTATTTTCTAAAATCCATTCTAGTCTGTTTTTAATGAGGTGTTCCAAAATCTTTGCCAAAACCGATGAAAGGGCAATGGGCCGATAAGATGAAGGGTCATTAGGATCTTTTCCTGGTTTAAGGATGGGAATAACTATCTGGGTCTTCCAGGATTCAGGAATATTTCCCGTAAAAAATATGGCATTAAAAATAGATAGAAGGTATTGTTTGGTAGAATTAGAAGATTTGCAAATGAAAGAGTACGGAATACCATCTATTCCAGGAGAAGAATCTTTTAAGTGATCAAGAGCACAAAGAAGCTCGGAAAAAGAAAAGAGGTTATTCATTCTGTCAGATGAAGAAGGGGAACTTAGGAAAACAGGAAGGCTGTCATGATTAGGGACAAAAGGAGGGGCCAACTTATTAATAAAGTGATCTAGCCATGTTTGAGGATCATTCGAGGAGATATTGGGATCCACAAATGTTTGGCGAAAGCACTTAATCTTACGCCACACAACACTTAATGGAGTGCGAGGCGATAAAGATTCACAAAAATTTTGCCAACCCAAAGACTTTTTCTTAGCTAACCGTCTTTTTGTGACAGCGCAAATTTTTTGATAGTTAATGTAATTTTCCATTGTTAAGTCATTTGCATATTTATTTTCGGCTTCATTCCGCCGACGAACGAAAGCCGTACACTCTTTATCCCACCAAGGAGGGGAAGGAATTCGACCGCGAGATGAATTTTTAAGGGGAAAAGATTCGTCAGCAGTCAAGAATAAACAGGACACAAAGTCATCGTATAAAGTCAAAAAATTTGAATGATCAACTGGACGAAGAGAATTGACTCTAGCGTCTAAGAGAAGAGAATATTTATCCCAATCAGCGTCTGTGAGTCTATACCTCTGTAAAGTATGGGTTACAGGGGCTGGAGTAGATACATTATTTAAATGGATTAAAATTGGAAAGTGGTCACTACCATAGGAAATAGGCAAAACAGACCAAGAGACAGAATTTACAAGAGAAGGGGAAGAGAAGGAAAGGTCAGGTACACTTATATTTTGGGCAGGAGATACCCTGCGAGTTGCAGATCCATCATTCAAGATACAAAGGTTATTGTCATCAAGGAGATCAAGCAAAAAAGAAGATGACGAGTCCGAGAAATGAGATCCCCACATGGAGTGGTGGCAATTAAAATCACCTGACACAATGAGAGGACCTGATATGGAAGAGATAATATTATTCAATTCTAAAATAAGGCTGGAATTAGGATGAGGAATATAACAAGATAAAAAAGAAATATTGAAAGCTCTTACTGCTACAACATGGAAATCAGGGCTGTGGGGAGGAATTGTAATTTGGGAGAAAGTAATTGATCTTGAGACGAGTAGGGCACAGCCTGCCCATCCATCATCCCTGTCGTCCCGAAGACAAGAGTACCCAGGGACCCTAAAACTGGATCCCGGCAGCAACCATGTCTCAGAAACCGCAAGGAGGGCAGCATTAAAGTGGTTTAACAAATAAATAATGTCATGTTTCTTACGCCGAATACTTCTACAATTCCATTGTAGAAGGATCTGACCTATTTTTATTACTTAAAGCAACGAGCAATTCTTGGAGTAACAAAATGACATTGTTCGGTAGTGAGTCAGAGAATTGTTAACCTATGGTTCTGATTCGTCTGCTGTGATCTGTCAAACACCAATTTCAGTTGACAGTGACACTGACAAATCAAATTTCAACAAGGTGGAATTTCTTTTTGTTTACATCCTAAAGATTTTCGTTATCATTTTTAGGACTTTTTAATATATGACATTCCTGTTCACGTTCAAGTAATCGCTTGAAATTTTAAAGATTAGTGTTTATCTAACAGTGTTGTATGTCACAGAGTACAATAATACTACGGAAAGGTGGTAATTCCGTTTGCTATGTAACTAATGACTGTAAGTAACAGGTAACTTAACTATTTGAAGAGGTTCGCTTTTAGAAGTGTTGTTATCGGTGTTTGGTAGACAGTCAGTCAGTATTAGGTTACTTACATATGTTACTCATATATGTTAGTTTTATTACTTTAAATAATTTGTAAACTACATAATTAGTAAGGTACCGGTGTTTATATAGTTTCAATGCTCCGTATTATTATTTGGTCACCATATGTTCAGGGATACATAATCATAATGCTTTGCTGTATAAATATATTTAGTAGAAAACATCCAATAAGTCTACCACTTATGTTAAAAATAAACTGTATTAGGCTGCCTTCCAAGTTCCACATTAATCTTTGTTATCATTTAAAAACAATTAACCCCTAAGACAACCCTCTGACCAAACATACAAGTATCTTTTTACAAAATGTGAGCCATTTTGTCTGTCCTGTTGGTCTAGTGGTTAGTAGCCCTGACTGCTAGGCCGGAGGTTGTGGGTTCGATTCCCACTCAGGACAAATGTTTGTGTGATGAGCACGATCATTTGTTCTGTGTCTGGGTGTAATTTATTTATAATATGTATGCATTTAGAAATATATAAGTATGTTTATCAGTTGTCTAGTACTCATAACACAAGCTCTGCTTAGCTTGAGACTAGACGGCGTTGTGTGATAGTTGTGGAATATTTATTTATTATTTATTTATTTAAAACAAAAAAATCTTATGGTAAACACTCTATGTTAAACCTACTTCAGATAAGCATCCTTTTCTTGAATTATTGTACTTAATAAATATGAAAGAATTATATTAATTAATTCCATGCTTCAACTTCTACTTATACTATATAGTTTGGAGTTCTGCTTTAAATATGTATCTTTTTAGAGTTCACTTTTCACTGTTCACTGTCGGCCTGCATCACCCCACTGCTGGGCAAAGGCCTCCCCCATGACTTCCATGTCTGTCTGTAGTGTTATATATTTTTTATTATATGAACGGCCTTGTTGGTCTAGTGGTCTCAAGCGCGACTGCTAAGCATGAAGTTCGATTCCCAGGTCAGGCAAAGTGTTATTGAGTTTTGCTGTTAGGAAATTCTCAGTAGCAGCCCCGAGTTTGGAATTGTGCCCAGTAGTTGGCAATAGGCTCACCACCTATTACATGGGACTTAATAACAGCATTGGTGAAATGTGGGTGTACAATTGTGTAGACCTCTGCCTATCCCTTCGAGGAATACAGGCGTGATGCTATGTTATGTTATATTATTATATTGATGGATGAAAGGTTATTTGGTTCAAGTATAATTACTGTGCATTAAAACAACAACCTCTAGAGACATTTTTGTATTTCACTAAAATGTTGCTTGAGCCAAAAAGCCTTTCACCCATGAATATTATATTAAGGAGTTTCTCACAAATTATCCTCCATAGCAAACATTTGTAACTGTTCATCTACATATATTCTAAACATCATTAGTGTCTTTGAAAATTGCGTATAATGTTTATATGTTTAGTAGGTACAGTCGACAAAAGAGATAAGTATCCAGGGTCCTCAGATATAGTTGAAAATTTCTTAGAAACCGATGGTAGTTTTCAAATGTAATTTTATTTAAAAAGTAGATAATAAACAGTTCATTAATTAAATTAAGTTTCAATCGAAGATATCCATCGGTTTCCAAGAAAATTTCGACTATATCTGACGACCCTGGATACCTTTCTCTTTTGTTGACTGTACATAATATTAATTTCAGTTGAAACATTTAACTGCATCAGTGAGCAGAACCTGATTCCAGAACTGTTTTAGTACCCTGGACTTAGTCCCCAAATAAAAAGATAGATGAACTAACTAGTATTTTTTCTTATAGATAACCAACAATGGATCAAATACATGTTTATATTATGCAAATTTTATTTGTTGCTGGCATCACTTATGGTAAGTTATTTACATACAATAAAATATTTGGTAGTAAAAACTTTTTCAAACACAAAGGTTTATGTCAAGTAATCATTCATCATATTTCTCCTGCTCTTATCGCAATTTATATGAGCTACCCAGCCAATGCATCACATCTTTTTCTTCCATAAATCTTTATCAGTCATCATTCACCCTCTTTCATAGCATATCTTTTACAAATTCCTAATCTTTAGTTTTAAATCTATTGGAAAACAATAACTGCCTTTTGGGTCTCATAGTCGCAAGTGCAGCTGCTGGGCATGAGGTAATGGGTTCGATTTCCAGGTCAGGCATTGTGTTATTGAGATTTTCTGTTAGGAAAGTTTCAGTAACTGCTCAGAGTTTTGAGTTGTGCCTGGTTCATGGCAATAGGCTCAGCACTTATGACATAAATATAATATAGCAATACGTCTGTATCCCTGAACAATTAGGCAGAGGTGTCTCAGGCAGGTACAGCATCAGTGAAATATGCCTATGCTACAATACTCCTACTGTCCATGGCATCACAATGGACCCTATCAGAATATCAGCGCCGTGACATTCTAATCAATGTCTCAGCATTATGCTGAGATAGAACCCCTTTTTGGCCTTGCACGAGTTATTGTTAATTCTTTTTGTTATTGTAATTATTTAAGCACTTTTTTATGTTCTTTTTGCTTCCTGTGCTGGTCCAGAATAAAACCTTTTCATTCTTACTACTAGCCCTTTGGCGATGGATATGTGTATTTCTATTTAAGTTATGTTATAAACAAGAATGTATCAGCTGAATATACAATGTGTACTTTGTGCTTGGTTTGCACTAAGTGGGACTTATCTACAAAGTTATGTGATACTTTGTAAAGTGAGTAGTTGTGTTATTAAAATAAACTTTGTTTCACAGTGGAGGTTGACACAATCCTACAGTACTTATTTATAAACAGTTAACCAAGCCCAATGAGAATAAAATAAAGTTAATTTTAAAAATACGTGCCATAGCCTTTGTTTGTAATGTAATTGTATAATTAAATTGTAATGTTTACAAAGTTTGTTCCAGTTACTGATTACAACTTAAAAGGTAAACAGTTTCTGGAATTGTTTTAAATAATAAACAATACCATATCCTGACTTCTCTGGTTGCATTAAAATACAGTGACCAAAAAATATAATAATATACTTATTTTTACTTAAAGGGGATTTATTTTATTAAAATTAAAAACCAAATCATACCATTTTAAAATAAATTACCGAGTGGATAAATAATTATGATTATAATTTTTCTAACCCTACTAATATTATAAACGCGAAAGTTTGTATCTATGGATGTTTGTTACTCTTTCACGCAAAAACTACTGAATCGATTTTAATTAAATGTAGCATACAGATAGTTTGTAACCTGGATTAACAAATAGGATACTTTTTATCCCGGTTGGACCCAATTCTGAAGTCCATGCAGACGAAGTCGCAGGCAGAAGCTAGTTCTATAAATGGAAAGCATGAGAAGCATACTTAAAGATTATCAGAATAATCTAATATATAAAATTCTCGTGTCACAGTTTTCGTTGCCATACTCCTCCGAAACGGCTTGACCGATTTTGATGAAATTTTTTGTGCTTATCCGGTATCTATGAGAATCGGCCAACATCTATTTTTCATCCCCCTAAATGTTAGTGGTAGTCCACACCTAAATTTTATTTTTTAGACTAAATTTTTAATTTCTATTTTTTTATGATACAACATACAAAAATACATACAATCCTCAATTTTCACCCTTCTACGGTCAACCCTTATTTTAGGAAATTATTTATATGGCAAAACAACGTTTGCCGGGTCAGCTAGTTATAAATATATCTCTAAAGCTGTTGCGAAGAAACTTGATAAAAAGGAACAATGACTGTTTTGTAGACCGTACGGGCGACAAACGGGCGACATTTACTCTGGATGAAATCATTTTTATGTTTTAGTCTAACCAGCAGTTAACAAATATGGTGTCTCGTGTATTTATTGCTTGTTCAACAGTAACACTATTGTTTGTTTTAGGGTCACAGAGCTTGGACTTAAATAATAAGCACAATTGGGCCAGCAGCATAGGTGAGTACCTACAAATATTAAATATGTAATTTCTCCATCTTTATTGAATTTATTTAATAATAAGATTAGTGCAGTCAATGGCGTCTAGGATGTTTAGACCGCCGGCCGTAAAATATGCCTCCGACTCATGTTATAATTTTTGGTAAAGGAATAAGGATATTACCTTTTTTTTTGTCTATATTCAAAAGTTTCAGTGCAGTCAGGTTTTGTTTTTGTTTTTACACTGCTGCCCAAATAGAGTTATGTTTTTAGAGTTCATCTACGCTTGTGGATTGATTTGTATTTTTGTATGTAACGAATAAACTCAAAAACTACTAGCCCGATTTCAAAAATTCTTCCATCATTAGAATGCTTCATTATCCCTGAGTAACATGGCTATATTTATTACTAGGAATTATTAGGGATCCTTACTAAAAGTTAAATAATGTAACCCAAGGTGTAAATGTTCACCCGTGCGAAGCCGGGACGGACCGCTATGTTTTATATGTATGTATGTATGTGAGTTTAAAGATAAATCTTTGAAAAGCATTAACGCATGCTTAGCGAACTCTAAAGTTATAATATTAAAATGGAAAAAGAATATGGCCGTGAGCAGGATTCGAACCTGCGCCTCCCGGATAAATACTCCAGGCGCTCTGACCACTAAGCCATCTCGGCCTCTGCTCACCACCGCGATTTCTTCTTCCATATTTTATAAATTTTTAAATACTCTAGGTTAATACAATGTCGTAAATTTTCCATTTTATTAGGTATGTGAGTTTCTTTATTCCACCATAACTTCTAAATGCCTGAACCGATTTTGATGTATTTGTATGGTTATTGGTATCTTTAGAATTCTTGCATTTTCCCGGGTAACATAGGTTAGTAAGACAAAAAAAAAAGTAATATAGTGGCTATGGTACACAAAAAATGTGAAATAAAAAAATATTATTTACACATGGCTTTTTAATTATTTTTTGTTAATATCACAGCATAGAAATGATGCCTCAACCAAATAGTCGGTCAACCGTCAATTAATTAACAAGTTATTTTTAATTTTCAGCACGATACGTCTTATACGTATTAATAGTACGAGGCCTGAAGGGTGCTTGTGTAGTTGCATACGAAATGTATCCCAATAACCGTGGTCTCGACACCCGACTCTTGAAAAAGTTGAACAGGCACCACGTTATGATGTGCCTCGGGTCGATCGGCTTTTTACTAATCAATGAAGAAAAAATACTCGACGGAACCTTTCCTTTAATTTTTATTGCCATTTTAATTGTCAAATATCCGGAAATTGTAAGTTGTTGTAATTTTTCTATTTATTATTCTCAGCAGTATAAAGTAGTCGCTTTGAACTTGACAGCGTGGCTGGCGCAGTGGTCGAGAGATCGGCTGCTGCGTGCGTGTCGCAGGTTCGATTCCTGCACGGAGCAAATATTTGTATGATCTACAGATAATTGTTCGGGGTTTGGGTGTGTGTGCATGTGAGATTATGTGTCTGTAAACGAAAAAAACGCACCCACGATACGGGAAGTAATTCCTAGTGAGGGGGGATAGTTTAAAAAAAAAAACTAGAATTTCAGTGTAGTATTTTTTATATTTCTTGTTTAATAAATAATAATAAACGAATGCCGTCTGGTCTAGTGGTTCCAAGCGCTACTGCTGAGCATGAGGTCCTGGGTTCGATTCTCAGGTGTTGGGTTTTTCTATTAGGAAATTCCCAGTAGCAGCTCGGAGTTCGGAACTGTGCCCGATAAATAATAATAATAATAATAATACTTTATTCAAAAAACATAACGCGCATGTACATATATAAAAACCCAATTATAATACATCAAAATTAACTTAAAATTATGCTTAGTGTAGTACATAGGTATAAAAATAATTATATTACGACGACATATAAAAACATTCGGTAGCATGTCCTGATTTTGTAGCTTAGTTGCCTGAACTAGGTTAAAACCTGTGTTTCAGGCTATTTTGCCCAATAAAAAGTGACTGCAAGTAATATGAATAATGAGTCATCTTAATTATTACCATACATGAACTGTAAACATTAAACAATACTTAAGAAAACAAAATTTACTAAAACTATTACAATTTATAGAGACTAATTAATTTATTATTTTACAACAGTAAGCAAATTTTCCGTATCAGAGTAGGTCAGTGATTTTAAGTGCTTAGTTAACATTATACTACATTGTTTTTTACTTATGCTATATATATCTAAAATCTTATTTAATTTATTGTACAGAAAAGGTCCTAAGAATAAGAAAAACCTGTTTACATAGGCATGCTTGCCTTGTAGTTTTGGACAGACTAGGTCTTTCCGTCTCTTGTTCGGGGGAAGTGGTATGAAAGGGAGCAAGATATGTTGTATTAGTACGGTGTTTAGAATAAATAATTGGCGAACAGTTAGGACATCAGTAGACTGATATAAGTCATAGGTAGGGAATATGTAAGGGCGGAAAGTTGCCACCTTTAAAATTGCTCTTTGTGCGCGTTCAAGCGGTAGTAGGATGGTTTTCGCTGCTCCACCCCATGATGTTATGCAATATGAGATAATTGATTGGCCTAGTGCTAGATATACTTGTTTTAATAAGTTAAAATCAGCAGCACCACGGATCTTTTTGAAAATGGATATTAGTTTGCGCACTCTCTTACATAATGAGTCAATATGTTTGCGAAAATTCAGATTAGTGTCAAGCATGATGCCTAAGTAATTTATAGAGTTAGTAACGTCCAAAGTAGGACAAGCGCATGCAGCAAATGATCGGCAATTATTGTGAGCGAATATGTAATTGTGTGGGTCATGTATGTTATTGTTTCGCATTGTAAAGTGGATGTATTTGGTTTTTTGTGCATTTAGGGTTAGTACATTTTTTAAAAGCCAGTTATTTACAGTGTTGAAGCCAAGTTGAGCATATTCATATGCTTCCGCTCTTGAGTTTGCAGTGAATAGTAGCACTGTGTCATCTGCATACGACATACTGACCCCATTTTGAAGATTTAGGCTACAAAGATCATTTATATAAACCAGGAATAGGGTAGCTCCAATAATACTTCCCTGTGGAACTCCGAAAAGAGTGTTTGGAATGTCTGAACTAGTGTATTTTCCTATTCTAACGCATTGGCATCTGTCGCTGAGATAATCAGTAAGCAGTTGTAACTGTTTACCTCTTATACCAATCGATTCAAGCTTATTCAGAAGCAAGGGAACTGAAACAGAATCGAAAGCTTTGGCGAGGTCAAGAAATATTCCGATTACATGCATTCCATTATCCAAGTTAGAAGTTATGTGGTCAATCAATTGGTGAACTGCTTGACTCGTTGATCTTTGAGGCCTAAAACCAAATTGTCTGTCTGAAAGAATGCTTTTGGCTTCGAGATATTTTATTAGTCTGTTATTTATAATTTTTTCTAAAACCTTTGAGAAAGCTGGTAAAATGGAAATTGGCCTGTAATTGTTAACACAACATTTGTCTCCAGACTTGTGTATTGGGATAACAATGGCTTTCTTCAGAGACTTAGGAAAAACACCTTTAGACATACATATTTTAAATATGTGTGTTAGTGGTGGTGCAAGAAAGTGCTTAAATCTTTTGATTATGTTTGTGGGTATATTATCCCACCCTACCGCAGAAGTGTCCTTCAGCCCAGTGATTACTTGGACCACTTCCTCTACATCAGTTTCTAGCATAGCAAAAGATTCAAGCTTTGAAGCAGGTGAGTTAATGGACGGATTCTGTGCATGGAGGTTTTTTGATTGAGAGATTCTGTCCGCTAAGTTCTTCCCAACATTAGCAAAAAAGTAATTAACTTTGTTTATTGCCTGCGTAGGATTTGAATCTGCTAGTAGCAAATCCAATGGTGGTTCTTGTTTTTTAGCAGTAAAAGAACGGTTTTTTATGTATTTCCATACCAATTTGCTATTGTTACCCGCTTTTTCCAACTCGGCCTTGTTATATTGAAATTTTAGTTTCTTTAAAAGGTTGTTGCAAAAATTCCTATATCTTTTATAAGTCACAGAAATAATCTCATTTTCAGGAGATTTTTTAACTTTTGAGTGCAGTTTATCTCTATGTCGTATACAACGCATTAGTCCCGGTGTAATCCACGGTTTTGTGTTTTGGTATTTGCTAGACAATTTTACCGTATAAGTATTTTTACGAATTGCATATTGTATTGCGTTTATGAGGTAGTTTAGTGAAATGTTTACGTCAGTACAAGAGTAAATGGGGTCAAGATCTATGTTAGGTATGTCAACATCGAGGTTGTTCATGTTTATTTTTGTATAGCTAGGCATGCAGTTATTTTTAGGAAGTGTTAGTTTTAATGTTAGTAGAACAGCTTGGTGATCGGTAATAGATGAATTTGTAACCAAAGTAATAGATGGCTGATTTGTCTTAATAATGAAATGATCTAAACATGACCCACTTTGATGTGTAGGAAAGGTATGAGCCGGCAAGAGACCATGAAAGGCGCAGATATTGAGGTAGTCATGTCCTCGAATGTCATTTTTATCTGACGCAATGTTGATATTTATGTCACCCGTTATTAATATGTTCTTAAAAGATGATAACTTATTTAATAATAAATCAAGTGACCTCAGGAATTTGTCTGTATTTAGCGAGGGTGGTCTATATATTGCAAGGATGGCTGTGTCTTGGTTAATTTTTATAAGTAGACAGTTACAATCTTGTACACATGGCTTCTCCACAATTACATTTAAATGTTTTTTTAAATAAACTACAACGCCATCGTTTTGGTTGATAATATTCTCACTGCAATATGAGTTGTAGCCATCTAGAGGTGGTAAACAGGTCGTTCTTTTCGACAACCAACATTCTGTTAAAACGATTACATCACATTTTATATCTAATGAATGTAACAGTATTTCCAGTTCGTCTATGTTCCGATAGATACTGCGGATGTTTTGTGTAATTACAGTAAGTGTTTTATCAGTAATAGGAAGAAGGCTTTTGCATTCCTCGACTCTACATATTTTCGACTCTGATATAATATAATTATCTAAGTCATCGAGTAATTCATTGGCCATAGTTATAAGTAGGTACCTTTTGTTGTGCTTCTTTTACCAAGTTAGCGACGCTCCTAGGCGCCGTCATAATCGATGGAATTGATGTACCTGTCTTCGGCATACTTACGAGCTGGGCAGCTCTCGTCACCAGTTTGGTGGTCACTGGGTTTTTTAAACCTTTTACATGTTGCACAGGTCGGAGGAGACGTCTTTTTGTCACATTCCTTCATGGTATGTCCAGTTTCACCGCAGTGACCACAGTTGGGGCTGGTTTCACGACAGAACTTGGCAGCATGTCCGTATTGTTGGCAGTTATAGCACCTCGTTACAAGTGTAAAATCTCTTACCGGGCATGATGTCCAATTTATAAACACTCTTCCTTGATTGATAAGAGCCTTTCTGATTCCGGCCGGTACTTCTATTATATAATTGCACGTTGGTGTGTTTTTCTTACCAGACTTATGGCTTAATTTTATTGAGGCTAAGAATGATTCACGGGTTTTATCAGGAAATTTAAGTGCCAGGTTCTGTTCGAAAATACAGTCAAAAACCTCCTTTTCGCTGAGTGCAGTAGGAATACCAATAACAACAATCCTTGGTCGACGCCTGGCTCCTTCTTCGATGGTAAGACCCGATGACATAAGCTGACTTGAGCTTTTGAGCTTGTCAATGTCGTCTTTGGTTTGTGTACTAATGACGACACCACCGTTTTTTATTTTTCTTACGCCACGCACGTGTAGTTTCATTTCCTCCGGAGAGATGATGGTCTGAATTAATGCCTTGGTATCGTCGCTGGTTTTATTCTTGTCAGTTGGGTATATCATTACGGAGCTGAAGTTGTTAGGGCGAACAAAGTTGTTGCTACTTTTCTTTACCATATCTGCAAATGAGTTTTTTTCGGCCGGGCTGCATCTTCCTTTTACCACTTCCTTGATGTTCTCGAGAGTTTCAGTGATAACTTGTTTATCCTGTAGGTGCTGGATGGCGTTATGTGCTTGAATGGTCTTTTGTTTCAGCGACTGATAGATAACAGCCATATGGGAGGTCCCGCTGGTAACTTTACGGCAGAGATTCGTGACACGCAACTTTTGCTCAGAGTTTAATTTGCTTTCAGCAGCAATAGAGCATACCTCACCCAAGAGTGCATCAATTGTAGTCACCCACTTTTGTAAATGTAAATAACCTCACCATTTATTATATGGGACTAAGTAACAGCATTAGTAAAATGTGGGTGCACACCTCTGCCTACCCCTTTTGTGAATACAGGCATGATGTTATCTTATAAACATTGAATAATGCCTCGTCATGTTTTGACGTGTATTAATACATCAACCAACCATATGAGAAGACAAATGCCCTATCACAATACACCTCAATCTTTTCAGGAGAAGAAAGCCAACGTAACCGTCAGCTACGGTGTAGGGATGGCCTGCAGCTACTTCGAAGGCTACCTAGTCCACGTCATTCCATCTGACGGCTCCAAGTTCTTTGGCTTCGAAGAAAACATCAGAATTTATGAGGATAGTCAAGGAGTTG
This sequence comes from Xylocampa areola, assembly GCA_935421205.1. NCBI lineage: Eukaryota > Metazoa > Arthropoda > Insecta > Lepidoptera > Noctuidae > Xylocampa > Xylocampa areola. Next base: position 1,141,856 of record OW285215.1, read on the forward strand.
TGTTCCCTGTGAAAAAGCTGTTTGTAGTCTTGACGAAGTCTCTGTACAGTCCACCAGCACTTAAAGACTTTAATAAGCCTAATAGAACAGATCTGCCGTATCTGGAAGCTTGTAGCGTAAGTCTTGATTTGTTTTTTATATTTTTTCCAATGTTTTGATGCAATTTTCATTTTAATGCCTTGCCTTATTAATCGAATGCCCAGAAAAGGAGGATATTTTGACACAACTGGCCAAAAATTTGTGTTATGCTATGTTAGGGTTCCTGTGTCTGTATGCATGTACAAGGTACTATATAAAATACTTACGTTACCATGCATTTATATTCTATAAATATGTAAATTCGTTAGAAGGTACTCCACCTTCTTTACACAGCGCGGAGACAGACACACAAACAGATCACTGATACACAAAAACATGCTTATGCTACCTACTTCCAACATGACACTACACTCAAATAGCCCATATGTAATGTGCATCAAAATATATTATAATTTACCCAACAAAATAAAGATGAGCCTAGCGACACGAAAGTCCTAAACACCCTAAAGCAAATATTAATAAATAAAGCATACTACACGATTAGTGAATATCTTAACGGATAAACAAATAACATGAAAATATTAATTTTATACAAATATAATCATATTAACAAACACCTTTTCCTTCTAAAACCCATACATACTTACCTATAATTTAAATATAATAAATAATAAATAAATATATAATATAAAAGTAAACTTAAATAAAAAAAAAACAATATAATATCAACTGTAACAAAAAATTATAAAATATTCACCACAATCAACAAATATAAATAATACAATGTAATAAATATAACACAATAAATTTATACAAAATTTTGAACGGATAACCTAATAATATAATGTACTAAAATACAAAAAATTTACTTATATCTAAATACCTACTAAAAATACAAACATAATAACAATACTATACATACTTAGATACATTAAAAAGGAATATGAATACTTGAGCATAAACAAATATTTCTATATATACAACGCCTTCCTCTCTTCTAATTTACTATTTGCTGTGCCCATCAGGGTCCACGATTGCTACCATGTTATTTATATTACCATCTTATCTTTACATTGTGGATTTGCAATAAAGAATATGATTATGATTACTCAAGAATTGTCCTGGCAGTGGGGGGGGGGGGGGGGGGGTCTTATAACGAACTTTCGGCCTTGCTCTCAGTTTCGGCAGCAAGTAAAATCAAAAGAAATAGTTACCTTATCATTATGTGCAAAATACAACCTCAACTCCTGCGATCAACGGTGGCGAACGTAGCCGCGAAGTTCGCTGAACGACGCATGATAATCACGAATACTCGAGTTTCGGCGCGGCAGAAATTTTCGGTAATTTTTAGGCCAAAACCGAAACTAGATTTATTGGCCGAAACCGAAAACGAAATTTTGGTCGGTCACTACTTTTTTATTAACACATGGCAGGCGTGTGTTTTTTATTTATTTCTTATAGTAATTTATTGAGATTGAAAGTAAATTAAATAATTTATATTGTTTCTGTGTCGCGGACTGTAAGGCTAAAACTTGGAAGTTCAATAGGATGGTAGATTGATTTAGAATACCGATGCATTTTTTCGAAAAGATGCGTCAGTTATTTGTTGAACAATTTTAAGTTTTATAATTACACGCCTGCCCAAAATAAAGGAGTGTTATGTTTTTAAGGTTCATGTATGTTTATGAGTTTCTTTATTTCACCATAATTTGTAAATGCCTAAACCGATTTCGTTGTATGGGACATTTTTAGAATCCTTACATAGTCCCAAATAACATAGTCACAAATTTAAAAGCAGCCTAACATTTTTTTTTGTCTTTTTAATGCCTAAAATGACAAAAAAAAGGTTAGGCTGCTTTTAAATTTTTAAATTAATTTTAACTTGTATCATATTATATTTACACAACAAAACTCGCGTAATAACAGATAGTTGAGAACAAAAAAAAATACTTACGTTGTTTTTAGGGGGTTGGGTATTATATATATATATATATTTCTTTCTTTCTTTATTAGGTAGGGATGTAAACGGTTTCATAATATTGTTTCAGGCCCTCAGCGACATCGAAAAAGATGTAGCTGGTGTAAAGAATCGCAACTACAAAAATACGGCGTACAAGATCTACCGGCCGCACGGGTTTCCTGTCTGTCTGTCTGTAGAGTGCGGCACGCCCATGCATACGTTCTACCGCGTGCTCAGGAACCGAGATCTGGCTGACGGTACACATAACATAACTAGCATGCATTTGAAGTTATACATTTTTGTGCATGGAAAATACGGTCGTGATCAGGATTCGAACCTGCGCCTCTCGGATAAATACGCCAACGAACGTATCCTACTAACGTTATTATTTCTTTTGGTTCGGTCACTTGTATAGGGACTGAATTGATAGCAATGACGTCGCCATAAGACGTGTTAAAATATGGAAGAAGAATTCGCGGTGGTGAGCAGAGGTCGAGATGGCTTAGTGGTCAGAGCGCCTGGAGTATTCATCCGGGAGGCGCAGGTTCGAATCCTGTTCGCGACCGTATTCTTTTTCCATTTAATATAATAACTTTAGAGTTCGCTAAGCATGCGTTAATGCTTTTCGAAGATTTATCTTGAAGTATCCTACTAATATTATAAACGCGAAAGTTTGTATGTGTGGATGTTTGTTACTCTTTCACGCAATAACTACTGTACGAATTTGGATGAAATTTGGCACACGGATAGTTTATAACCTGGATTAACACATAGGGTACTTTTTATCCCGGCTGGACCGAATTCTGAAGTACGCAGACGAAGTCGCGGGCAGAAGCTAGTTATTAATAAAATTATAACTTTTGAGTTTGCTATGCATGCGTTAATGCTTTTCAAAGATTTATCTGTGTATCTTAGGTTTATTAAACTATTTTGATAAATAATCCATTTCATTTCATTTTGATACACCAGTTCGTGTGCTGTCAGTTAGTTCAGGAAAACTTAAAAATTGCGATGTCTGTTTCTCCAAAAGGCCTTACTAGATGCCCTACATGCACTCACGTTGCCTTATACAATGATACTGACTTGACCTCTGAGGTGTTTCGGGTACTCAGAGGTTTGGGGGCTGAGTTGCCCGCGTCCGTAGGACTGCACCCTTAAAATGGAATCCTTACACGTAGGTACCAAATCTATTCACTCTACTTAAGAGTGAATGGATTTATTCTGTATCTACGTGCTCCATCCTCGGCCACATCGTCGCTTACCATCAGGCGAGTTGGTGGCCAAACGTAGATCCATCTTTGATAAAAAAAGGTAGTCAGGAAATGACTGCGCCCTACTGACGAAATTAATAATTTCTTTCTTTCCATATCATTTGCAGAAGTGGCTGACGTCAACCAGGGGGAGATAATGATGGAGTTCTTGACTTCTCTGCGCAAGATTATAGCAAAGAGTCCGGAGTGCCGGGGCAAGTGCGAAATCATTTATTTCGATGGTAAGCGTTTTTATAAATCATAAATGAATTTATTTCTGTAAATAGATCTTTAACACTTTAACAGGTCAGTTTTTATAAGACTAGATGGCGCCGGCATTTCCGAACAGACTATCTCTGGGAAGAAATGCCGGAACAAACTCAGAGCTCAAGGTCTATTTTTAAATCCAGATATACATATATATATATATAAATAGTACATAATAGTTGGTGTGTGTAACATAACATCACGCATATATTTCCCAAAGGATTAGGCAGAGGCGTACACCCACATATAATCAATGCTATTATTAAGTCCCATGTAATAGATGGTGAACCTATTGCCATCAACCTGGCACAATTCTAAACTCCGGGTTGCTACTGGGAATTTCCTAACAGAAAACCCCAATAACACTGCCTGACCTCGGAATCGAGCCCAAGACCTCAGCAGTCGCGCTTGAGATCACTATACTAAAGAGGCAGTGTGTGTAACCATGCAGGATTATCTGGACTGGCCTTTTGAGGCAAGAGCCACAGTAGCTTTGAGGCAAGAGCCATAATAGCTTTGAGGCAAGAGCCACAGTAGCGTTGAGGCAAGAGCCACACTAGCTTTGAGGCAAGAGCCACAGTAGCTTCGAGGCAAGAGCCACAGTAGCTTTGAGGCAAGAGCCACAGTAGCTTTGAGGCAAGAGCCACAGTAGCTTCGAGGCAAGAGCCACACTAGCTTTGAGGCAAGAGCCACAGTAGCTTCGAGGCAAGAGCCACAGTAACTTTGAGGCAAGAGCCACAGTAGCTTTGAGGCAAGAGCCACAGTAGCTTCGCTTCACTGACGGCACGTATGTGGCTCTAATTAAGGAAGCTCGACGACTATTAAACCACCATTACCATAAGACTGCGTTTCTATCTTCTGTAATTATAACATATCATTACGGCTGATTACTCCGAAGGGTATGCAGCGGTGTACTGGAGTTACCTTCCCATGTGATAAATATCAGTATTAGTCGTTTACCGCTAAACAGAAAAGCACAATAACATGTTGTTATGGGCATGGGCAAGGTGTTATTGAGTTCAAATTTCAAACTCCGGGCTGCTACACGGAGTTTGGAATTGTGCCCGGTAGATGGCAATAGACATACAACCTTTTACATGGGACTTAACAACAGCTTTAGTGAAATGTAGCTGTACAACTGTGTACACCTCTGCTTACTCCTTTGGGGAATACAGGCGTGATGCTATGTTTCAGTTTAACCCTTTTTTCGACTCTACCCCTTTGTTCGCCTTGTATAACCATTTTCATAGATATTCCAATTTTTTAAACGCAAAGGATAATGTGACATGTTTGTATTGCAGACCAAAATCCGGAATTGAACCTGGCTGATGTTTTATTAGACAAAATACGTGAGCTAGAGCCGAACTTCGAGCAAATCATTGCGGCAGCGAGGTAGAACTCAAAGCGACACGGCGGGTGCTTAATAATTATGAGACCTATTAAATAATAAGTTATTTTTTTAAGTACAATGTTACGAAAGCACTTGATTTAGATTTCGTAGGAATGGGCCCGTATTTATAGCAAACTAGCTTCTGCCCGCGACTTCGTCGGCCTGGACTTCAGAATTGGGTCCATCCGGGATAAAAAGTATCCAGTATTATAAACTACATGTGTGCTAAATTTCATTTAAATTCGTACAGTAGTTATTGCGTGAAAGAGTAACAAACATCCATACATAAAAATTTTCGCGTTTATAATATTAGTAGGATAAAAAACTGCCTCGTTGGTTTAGTGGTCCGTAGCGCGACTGCTGAGCAGGAGGTCTCGGGTTCGATTCCCGGGTCGGGCAGTGTTATTGAGTTTTTCTGTAAGGAAATTCTCAGTAGCAGCCCGGAGTTTGGAAATGTGCCCGGTTGATGGCAATAGGCTCACCACCTATTACATGGGACTTAATAACAGCATTGGTGAAATGTGGGTGTACAATTGTGAACACCTCTGCCTACCCCTTCGGGGAATACAGGCGTGATGCTATGTTATGTTATGTTAAAAAACTGAGTTCATTGAAAAGCTCCGCCCCACAGATATGGTTTGAACTAGATGCCGCAAGTGTGTATATTTTGCGTTCCATTATTAGCCTCAAGTTTTGGGACCTATTTGAAAATCAGCGCGGCAATAACAGCTCGATGTTTTTTTATGCTGAAATAGGGACCGTTTTTGGTCTCGTGCAGGTATATTTTAGTAAGTCTTGTATTTTTGACTTTAAAAAGGATGATGTTCGCAATTCGGTTCGTAAATATTCTTTTCTTAATAATTGTAAGTTTGGCCACAAGACTGAAATAAATACTTTTTTCTTTTAAAGTAGGTGCAATATGCCAATGTGTGTGATATTAGGATAACATCAGAACCTGGTGCATAGATAACATTTGGATGCTGATACGCAATAGTGTGTCGACCCACAAAAAGTAAAATTTGGAAATATTGAAATAAATAATTAAATACGTAACACACTATGAGAATACATCAATATTTCCAAATTTTACTTTTTGCGGGTTGACACACTATTGCGTATCAGCATCCAATTTTGGTGCATAGCTAGATAGAAGGAGACTGTATCGGTGGCGGTTACCACCAACAACAGCGTTCCCAAAGAGGGTTGACGTCAGGCAGGCGGCCGGTCATACAACATAGCCAAAACTTTAGCAGCATGCCAGATAAGTATAGGCTGCGCCGACCCCAAATAAATTGGGATAAGGGCAGGGGGATGATGAATGTTCCAACCTTTATACTGCTAAAATCAGTCTGCTGTACCAGTTTCCATAGTACGATATCAGAAAATAGAAAAAAATGCCACATTATGGCACAATAAACTGAATAATCCGTCAAAAGTAGTTACCGACTGTCATCATCCTCCCCTGCCCTTATCTCAATTTATTTGGGGTCGGCGCAGCGTGTAATCTTCTTCCACTTTCTAATTGTGTTTGAATTTGCATGCTGCTAAAGTTTTGGCAATGTTGTATGACTGGCCGCCTGCCTGACGTCAACCCTCATTGGGAATGCTGTTGTTCGTGTGTAGTTGTAGTGTTTAGCCGAGTTTATGGAGATGTTTCAATGCCATTTAGAATTTAATGAAGGACACAAAAAGTCACACGCTTAGTTTTCATACAATTAGACGTACTTGCGGTATCCAGTCAAATATAAATCTGTGTTCCGACTGTGTCTTTTGAGAAGTTGAACATTTTATACATTTAGCATTTCAGTTCGTATCCCATAATGGGACGTGGACCCATACAATATTATTCACTTTATAGATAAATACGGGCATGAGAGGCTTACACGGTATCCATTCGTACAAATCTGGGAACTAAAGAAAAACATTTTAGTATATAAGATTATTTTTATATGTATTTTAATTGTATGTGGAAAGAAAATACGGTCGTGAACAGGATTCGAACCTGCGCCTTCCGTAGCTCTAGGTCGATATGGCTTAATGGTCAGAGTGCCTGGAGTATATTTCCGGGAGGCGCGGGATCGAATCCTGCTCACGCCCATATTATCCTTCTACAAAAATTTATAACTTTATGATATAGTTATTAATTTTTTTATATGATACCTATAAGGTAATGTTGTGGATTTAAAGAGGATGTAGCGACGAGGATTGAGAGAGATGGTTTAGATATGGAGAAAGAACGAATAAAATGTGATGGACGGAATTAGAATATGAGGTGAGTGTACGAACCGCAATAAAATTGCGGACGTTCTCAAAAAAGGACAGGTGCAACCCAAACTGACGAGCACAGTGCATAAATTAAGTGGTTAATGAACATAAATGAAGCGAGAGTCGTGTCAGTATCGCAGCAAGTGGAAATCGATAGTCTCTGCCTACCATATTAGGAAACAAGCATGACTGTTTGTATGTACCTAACCTACCTATATAATAATACCTCATAATTAAGAAGATAGGTATCTTCTAGTCAGTCCTGTATGGTGTTGGTTTTATTAATAAGGTATATGCATCTGATTCAAATACAAGTCCAATAATTTTAATTGTAGTCCTTATTGCTATAGAATGACACCTATCTATATTTTTTAGTCTTGTTTTAACTATGAAAATATTAACTATTGTTAATTGTTAAAAGGGGAGGAAAATGCGAGGGAAATTTAAAATATTAAACCGCACGCTATTGGTTGGAACAACATCTATGTATGTTGTTCGTAGAGCGTAAAAGGCCCTAAAAAAAAGAAAACAATAGTATGTTGTTACTATTTCATGTTATGTCGCGTACGTTGACGTCAGATATGGCGCACCAAAATGGCGGCGTTTCAAATGCCGGAAACTGATATAAGTTTTAATTGTATTAAATAATACTCAATAATTATTACATTAACTGTTATATATTTTTACGGTACTTTACCGAAGTATATAATGGAATAAATACATGCCTATATCCTATTAAGTAAGCTTTGGTGACAATAATTAATTATGTTAGTAATTACTTAATTAAGAATTTCTAACGGGCATAGCCTGACTATACTGTGTGAGGTGACGATGGCCCTTTTTGTTTTCGATATTTTTTTTGCCGTAATTATTGTGAAGATATAAATATTTATAGGAAGAAAATTCGTTTCGGAACAGGATTTTATCCTGCGCTCTATCAAATTACATAACTAAGTGTATTGTTTACTATGTACAAAGTAAGTGCATGTAGTAGACATAGATAAATAATTTGATAATCGTCGAGCTATATTGAATTCAAGGGAAATGCAGATAAATAATTATAGATTGTTACTACCAAGTACCGTTATATTTCATTGATGAAAAGCCCTGCATTTATAAATAGTAACTAATAAAATAACGTTGATACCTACCTAATATGTTTTATACATTCTTGTTGTAACTAGGACTTACGAAGACTTGGAATTGAATGGATAAATAAAAATTGTTTTTATACCTTAAACTGGTTTTATTTCTTGTTATCGATATATAATCTATCTGTAGGTATACGAGAATATTTATTTGAGATGTGAAAAGGATTTGATATGAACATAAGAGGTTATGTTAACAAAAGTTCATAACGTAACCTCTTAAGTTCATATCAATATCAGACACAATAATCTGAAACTTTTCACAGGCATAATGAATATAATAATTATATCGATGTTTGGTTTTATGAAAGCAGTCACTGCATAATTATAAAGTATACGTTTAAAGGTACTGTCCAAATCAGAGTATTTTTTGCTCGTGTGTTTAATCTAAAGTCCGTATTAAGAAACTAGTGGTTATTAATTCAGTATAATTAGATATCTCTGTGGGTCTGTTTAAGACAGCGTCCAGAGGTCGAAATAGAATTAAATATTTTTAAGTTAATTTTAAAAAGCTCATACATAAAAGTGAACAATGTAAGTTCTTATGAGTTAATAAATTCTATAAACCGATCACGATTTTTATTTACGATTATCATTAGTTAGTAAAGCAAAGGCTTATCTCATACTCTCTAACTGAAATCTCTTTTAAATACCATAGGCTAAATAGGACATGATTTGGTTATTGTTTCTAATTATTCGTTTTTAGTAGAATCATAAAATCATTTTTTTGTCCCAAAAGACAAGGTGCCACGCGCAGTCACGTCAAAGACTAGACTCAAGTGGAAGAAGAGCTGTCAATTGTCAATAATGTTAAAAAAAAACAAATGTCAAATCTTCAAAACAGATTCACGTGTGGTGTAAGAGTTCATTCTAAACGGATTGATGATTCTGGTGGAAAAAAAAAGCGCGGGAAATTCGTAACGATAGGGCGCCGTTTTTTAAAACAAATTTTCAAATAATTATTTTATTTATTCTAAAGTTCATTTGCTTGCTTTTCTCAAGATGGGGAAGAAAGGGAATCCAAAGAAAAGAAAAAAAGAAGATAGTTCATCTTCTGCTCTACCATTGGTGTCCTCTGAAGATGACGGTGGAGCCTCAAGCTGTTCGGAGGAATCTGTCGCAGTAGTTGATAAGTATCGGGAATTCAGGATTCCTGACTACATTAGGTCATATCCTGAAAACGGAGGCAATTTTGAATATGTTGTATTTTTAGAAAGTATCGATTTACTCCCGATCGGTGATAGAGACATGATGTCCCTTTCAACCAGCATAAAAAAATACAATAAGGGCGTAAAACAATTATTACGCATGAATCGTTACAAAATTGGTGTTATTTTTGAACGCCCTGGTTTAGCCAATACAGCGTTAATGAATCGTAAATTTTTGGATAGTTATAAATTGAAAGCCAGTATTCCTGCAACAGCTACGGAAACTACAGGTGTTATTATGCATGTTCCAACTGATTTGAGCAACGAACACATTTATAACGCAATAACTAGCACAAAGAATATTATTTCTATCAGAAGATTTATGCGTCGCACTATTTCAGAAGGAGGGGGGGTGTCCTTTCAGCCTACGAAGACAGTGTCCATCACATTCTCGTGTGCAACAATACCCGATAGTGTAGACCTGAATAGCTGGCGATTTGAAGTACGTCCGTACATTCCGCCGGTGAAACAATGCCTGAAGTGTCTAAGGTATGGTCATATAGCCAAATTCTGCAAGAACTCCCAAAGATGTTCCATATGTACAAAGGACCATAATTATAAAGAATGTCAAATACCATCAACAGAGGCTACATGTTGTCACTGTCAAGGTAAGCATATAGCTATTTCGGCACAGTGCCCAGTCAAACAACAAAAAGTGGAAGAAAACAAAAACAAAATTAATAAAAAATCATATGTAGATTTATTCAATGAAAAGTCATTTCCATCTCTTTCAAAATCCAGTCCTGCTAAACAATTACAATCATTAATTGAAACAGAACCAATTTTAAATATTTTAATACAGACAATAGTAACATTAATTTCTCAAAATAAAAATAACGAAAAGAGTATTTCCACTCAAAGCATAAAAGATGTTCTATTATCAAAAATTCAGAATAATATAAATAAACCTTAATTTTATGGATCAGCTGAATATTGTACAGTGGAATGCTCAGAGCATCAATAGTAACAAACATGCTTTTATGTATTTTTTACATGAGTATAATATACATGTAGCTTTATTGTGTGAGACTTGGCTCAAGCCTCACATGAGATTTAGTATTAAAGGATATAATATAGTAAGATTAGACTCAGGTAATACACACAATGGTGTAGCTATTTTAATACATAACCGTTTACAATTTAATAAAATAGATACTTTATATGATGATTCCATACAAAATATAGCGATTCGTTTAAAATATGGCAATAATAAAGAAATTTCATTAGTTAGTTTTTATAGTCCCGGAAATGCTTCATTTACTAAGTATCAGTTTGATAATTTAATTCGCAATATTCCTGGTCCTCTTTTAGTGGGTGGAGATTTCAATGCACATCATTCGGCTTGGGGATGTAACAGTGTGAACATCCGCGGCCGAGAGGTGCTTGAAATCATTAATACCTATAATTTGACTTTATTGAATGACGGAGAAATGACTACTGTAGGCTCTGATAGGTGGCAAAGAAATGCACTTGATTTAACTATAGTATCGTCTTCAATTTCATTGTCTTGTAACTGGTCTGTTCATGATGATCCTTTAGGTAGTTACCATTTACCTGTAATCACAAGGTTACTTATTAATAAAAATTATAATATCCCACATGATATGGAAACTTCAAATTTGCCAAAACATTTTAATTTTAACCTGGTTGACTGGGAAATATACAAGAAGAGTGTTGATAGTTTGTTAATGGACTTTAAAATTAATCACGATAACCCATTACAAACATATAATGAGTTGATAAAATTATTAAATTTAGCTGTTATTATGTCATTACCATCAACTATAAGACCTGCTACATCTTTAGATACAACATCAGTAAATAATAATCGTAAAAAACGCATTCCATTACCATGGTGGAATTTAAATTGCACTAAAGCAGTAGAAGACTCTAGGAATGCCTATAAAGTATTCAAGCACAGTCCCACATTGGAAAATTATATTGAGTTTAAAAAATTACAAGCTCTTAAAAAGTTAGTGTTAAAAAGAGAAAGATATTTAAGTTGGTTTTCTCTATGTGAATCATTTAATAGAACTACTCCATTATCTAGAGTTTGGCAAATTTCAAAGAGATTTAATAAAACATTTACACCTCCAAGTAATAATATTTCTCCTTGGGTATTTGATTTTCTTAAAAAATATACTCCAGATACAGTTGAGGGGCCATTTCAATCAATTCCTCATGAGGTAAAAACTTCAGGACATTATGAATATCTAACTTATCCATTTTCTCTTCAGGAATTAAAATCTGCAATATCATCTAGACGTGATTCAGCTTTTGGCCTTGATGGAATACCTTATAAAATGTTGAAAAATGTAACAATTAGGGCACTTTCGGACATACTAAGCGTTTTTAATTTACTCTGGCAGGAAATGGTCATCCCAAATGAATGGAAAATAGATTGTCTTATCCCAGTACTTAAACCTAACAAAGTAAGACACAAAGCAGAATCATATAGGCCAGTAGCATTAACATCATGCATGGGAAAAACCTTTGAACAATTAATTAAACAAAGGCTAGAATTTTATATAGAAAGTAATAGTCTATTACCATCTAATCAATTTGGCTTTCGACGCGGTTTCTCCACTCGTGATAGCATTTCTCATTTGCAATTAGATATATACAATTCTAATAAAATGGGTAATCATTTTGTTGGTGTCTTCTTTGATGTAGTGGGTGCTTTCAATAACATCAATCTGCACATTTTATGTGGGGAACTTCGTGCCCTTGGAATTCCTGAAAAAATTATAATTTGGATCTTTAACTTTTTACATAGTAGAGAAGTATATGTGAAAGTGAATAAACATTTAATAGGGCCATGTTTTTCATACAAAGGGGTATGTCAAGGTGGCATTCTCAGTCCATTGATTTATCTTCTTTATTTACACAGACTAAACATTGTACTTGGTCTTGAAGTGACAAATTTGCAGTTTGCAGATGATTTGGTTATCTATACTTCAGGTTCAGATATAAGTTCAGTTGTAACTATTTTAAACACAGCTTTAACTCAGCTAAAGAACTATTTTCATTATCTAAACTTGGATATTAGTCCAGAAAAATCTAAAGTTATAGTGTTTGGAGAGTGTGAAACAGACCTACATATTTATTACAATAATAGTGTTCTTCCAATAGTGAATGAAGTAAAGTTTCTGGGTATAATTTTAACAAGCAACCTGTCATGGACTAAGTATGTTGATTACTTGTTAGGTAGAGCTAATAAAGCATTTAATTTTGTAAAGTCATTGTCAATTGCAGCTGATCCTAAAATTTTGCTTATGCTATATAAATCTTTAGTCCGTAGTCATTTTGAATATGGATTTTTATGCTTTGGGTCTGATCAGAGATTGGTTCACAAATTGGAGATTCTTCAAAATCATAATCTTAGATGTGTAACTGGTGCAATGAAGACAACTCCAATTAATTCACTTCAAATTGAGTGTAACACTCCTCCTATGAATATAAGATTTCAGTTTTTAAAATCCAAATACATTCTCAAACTTTTATCTTTCGAAAATCATCCTTTATTAAAGAAAATATTATTTTATTATAGATCATACAGTCCCTCTAATTCCGTAAATGTCCCCTATATATTTCATGACTTTTGTAACCTAATCAGTATTGATGATCAATTCCAAATTGAGAAATGTAAAGGCAGATGGCCATGCTATTCTGGTAATTATATCAGCAAATTCTGGCCAATGGACATTCACATTAATCGTGACCTTCGGAGTAAAGAAGATGTCTATCAGTTAATTGCAGAGTTCCCTGGGTACAGGCATATATTTACCGATGGATCAAAAAACAATAGAAATGTTTCGCTAGCTATATACCTACCTCATCTTACTGTTGGACATGGAGTTCGGTTACCTGGAGCCATGTCTATATTTACAGCAGAATCTCTAGCCATTTTATCAGCTCTGCAGTACATACATGAAAAGAATCTTGGGCACACAACTTGGCTTATAGCGACCGACTGCATGAGTGTTCTCATGTCCTTACAAAACCCGAAACTGGACGCTAATATCGGAAATATTTTATATGAGATTCGGACTTTATACGCTGATCTTTGTTCTAGAGGATTTACAATAAGTTTAATATGGACACCTTCCCACATAGGAGTAACAGGAAACGAAAACGCAGATTATCTTGCAAGAGTTATTGTTGACGTTGACATCTTAGAAACAAAAAATGTTGCCATACCAAGTTCTGATCTGCTCACTAAATTACACGAACAAAACACCTTTATTTGGCATGAGAACTGGCAAGAAACACTGAGAACTAAAGGAAAATGGTATGCGAAAATAAATCAAACCATTGGTTCTGCGCCCTGGTTCACCAGTTCTGTTCTTCCTAAGAGCAGAAAATTTTATATTACCTTAAATCGTCTTAGATTTGGACATGGAAGATTCAATGCACATTTATTCAGAATGAAAATTATAACATCGCCTGTTTGTACAAATTGTGACTTAGGAAGTGATCAGACCCTAGATCATATAATTTTTGAATGCCCTGCATATGGTTTACAAAGAATTCTTCTAACTGATAAATTATTAGAAATATATAAAATGCCAGCAAGCATCCCGCGCGACACTCAAGGTTTGCTGGAAAATTACACTACATATACAGCACTGTATAATTTTATTGACAGTACTGGATGGGCAATTTGACCGTTCGGGGGACTAATAGAAGGATATGACCCGGATATGACCTTACTTTACAACAAGTTTATGACGAATACACGGATAATACACCATATTATTATGATTTTGACTAATGAACACTGAAGAAGTGGCTGTGGCCTTATTAATTTTTGGACAAGAAAGATAAAACTGAAGACGTGGCTTCGGCCTTACTTACTTTAAACAAGAAGGATGTAACTGAAGACGAGGCTTTGGCCTTACTTTTATTCAAGAACACTGAAGACGAGGCGGTATGGTCCAAGACCTTAGCCTGCCCGATTAGGGCGAAGGGAAAAAAAAAAAAAAAAAAAAAAGTGTGGTGTAATGGGTTTTGTTTGAAAAAGTTAAATGAAAGATCAAATTAACTAAAATGGGCAAGCGTAAATTCGACAACGAAAAAGATAAGTCGCCCAAAAAAGCCAAGAAGAGTGAGTCTGAGGACATTGATAATGTTGATGTAGACGTACAACCTCAAAATGAAGAAGCTGATACCGGCAACAAACATGCTTTTAGTTCGAAAGAGGGTGGCTTTGATGTTAAATATTTTCGCAAAGAGCTAGCAACGAAGCAAGGACAGACCATGAGTAAGTTCAAACCCGATATAACCGTAAAAAAAATTGTGGTACTAAATTCACTGTTTCCAGGTTGTCAATCAAGATCATGCTGTCTATTTATGTGAATACTAGCTTCTGCCCGCGACTTCGTCTACGTGGACTTCAGAATTGGGTCCAACCGGTATAAAAAGTATCTTATGTGTTAATCCAGGTTATAAACTATCTGTGTGCTAAATTTCATTAAAATCCATTCAGTAGTTTTTGCGTGAAAGAGTAACAATCATCCATACAAACTTTCGCGTTTATAATAATAGTAGGATTAGTAGGACTGAGTTTTTTTTAATTTGTTATAGGCTTGCATTTGATCGCCATCTCCTCTGATGAGCAATATTGAAATACAAAAATAAGAATTTAATTTTTATAAGATCTATGCTAGACATTCTACTGCTTGCTAACTATGATAGTTTGCTTAAGTCTTATAAACTCTGAATTACAAAATAGTACTTTATAAAGTCTGGTAATTAATGAGCCAACAGATTAAAGGTAGCATCTTCTAGAACTTGTTTTATTTACTTATAAATAAATATCTGAAAGATGGGAGTTCATGACATACATATTTCAGTAGTAAATGTTTTTTTACATTCAATTTGACCTACTCGTTGACCGTGGGAAGTACCATGGGGGAGTACCATGAACTTGTCTATGACCATTTTATATAACGGGTATTACAGGTAGTAATTTATTCCGCTTTTTATTTTGTTACTGATCTGGGAAGAAGAAATTGTGTAATTGAATGGGAGCCGAAAGCTGTAGTTGCGTGTGAATGTTGACTATTAAAAGACTATGTGTTCTCTCAGGACCATAGAGAAAGTTTAACCATACATCAACCAAATAATTTTTTTACTGAAGGTTGACTATCTTCTATAATATAAAAATGAATCGCTGAATGTGTTGCTAAGCACAAATCTCAAGAGCAGCTGAACCGATTTCGCTAATAATTTTTTTATAATATTCCTTGAAGTACGAGGAATGGTTCTTACAGAGAGAAAAATTTAAAAAATTGCATGCAAAAAAAAAAGTATAAAAATAATAATTAAAGAATCGACTGTTAGGCAGTACGAAGTTCGCCGGGTCAGCTAGTATGCTGCAGCTAAATAGATGTTATCCGTTTATGATTTGCAAACAAAATTTAGCATTAGAGTGGTTGCACGTAAATTCTGACTTTTCATAAGTGCCATACAAAGGCACTTAAGAAAAGGTTTTTATTTTTATTTTTATGTATTTAACCTCTTTTGTCCCACTGCTGGGCAAAGGTCTCCCCCATATTCTTCCACGCTTCTCTCTGTGTGGCAATGAGAAGGTTTATATGACATAAAAACCTTTGACTTTGACTTTGACTCTGTTGAGCAATTGTATAGTTGACAATAAATATTTGTTACATTGTCGATAAAACTGCCTCCTTGGTTTAGTCTTAGTACCTATGTTTATACCTATCAGCAATAT
Source organism: Xylocampa areola (assembly GCA_935421205.1). Classification (NCBI taxonomy): domain Eukaryota; kingdom Metazoa; phylum Arthropoda; class Insecta; order Lepidoptera; family Noctuidae; genus Xylocampa; species Xylocampa areola. Next base: position 1,158,119 of record OW285215.1, read on the forward strand.
AATGGCCTGTCTCTCATTATTAGGTTGTTATTCATGATCTAGTTGTCTGGGTCCTAGGTCGGGCAAAGAGTTTTCTGCTAGGAAATTCTCTGCCCATAGTTTGGAATCTACTCACCACCTACATGGGTCTTAATAACAGCATAAGTGAAATGTGGGTGTACATCTCTGGCTATCCCTTCGGGGAGCACAGGCGTCATGCTTTAATTGAAACCTGTTACTATTTTTCTTTCGTTTTACATGGTAACTATGAGGGTTAAATAAATATCATATCATAATTTAAAATTCATAATTTTGCTATCAGTGATGTTTTCCTAAAATAATGAAATTGTGACCGAAGATTTATGTATTTCCTATTATTCTCACATTAACCTTAACCCTTTTCTATTTACAGCCCTCACACAATTCCTGCAAGTATGTTTAAACCCAGACAGCCCCGCTGACTACCTGCTGGAGTATCTCAAATGTGGAGGCAACTCCCATGAAATACTACGGCAGATTACCCCAGACAGTAAGAAAAACCTCACTATAGCCACACCAGTGTTCCACATCTTCCACCTCATCATTGTCAAGGTACAGTCTTCTCTGCCACACTTGATAACTATCACAGAAGAAGCATGTCGATATTTCCTCAACACATACATGTCCACTGTTGAGATTATGATCAGTGAGAGCTCTGGACCTCGTCACAGGAAAATAGTCCTTAAACTACTTACTTCAATGGTCACACTAAATTCTGATTTAGGATTTGAAGTGCTAAACCAAGCACCATTAACACCAAAACATTTGCAGCATGTTGTCGAGAAACCCAACTTCAAGGAAAAAGATAATGTCAGAACATCTTTTGTTCACTTTATGACTTCATTCTTGATAGACGGTCACCTGCCCTTGATTAAAGCTCTGTTAGACAAGCCAGGCTTGCTTGGACTTGTTATACCAGGTTTAATTAATGATGAGCCTGAAGCCGTGTTGATATTCCTAAACATTCTGAAAAAAAATGTTGTGGATAATGCACTCATTTCAAAGAGTCTAAAACTGAAGACGTTCAGTCATCAAGTTCTACATAATTTGTTCAAAGTATTTTCATGGAAAGGCCCTCCAGAGGTGAACCAGGAACTCAGAAATGAATTACGCCCTGAGATCATGAACTTGTTAGGTGATATAATTAAAACATTGTTTACTTCACACAAAACAGGTCTTTATTTCATTGACAATTCATTAGGAACTGTAGATGCCAACAAAAATCAAAATTTGTATAAAGCATTGCTTACTTTGAAAAGACCTTGGGAGAATGATCATGAACGAGAAGTTATCTTGAATATTATCTACAAATGTCCTGATCTGCACAGAGCTATATTTAGTGTGATGGAGCAAAGCTTTGACCCACAACACACGCCAATATGGGAGAGAACTACTGATTTTACCATCAAGCTGCTGAATAAGTTAAAACCAGAAGAAATGGTGGCAAGAATGTCTCATCTTTCTCCAATACAAATCGCAAACTTTGTGAGGTTCATAACTTTGCCAATCCCATTATTAAAGTTCATCAAAATAAACCTTGGGAAAGACCAAACAGTCTCCTTGTACTGTGTCCGAGTTCTGGTAAAGATGTTACAGTCTTTAAAGAGGTACTTACAGATTTTGGAAACTAAGGAGACTGTACAAATTGCTGACTTGAAAAATAAACTCGAGTATTTTATTCCTAAGCATTTACCAACTCCCTCTACAATAGTTTTGTTAATTGATAATGTGACATCTGGTAAAAGTGGTGTTGAGATCACTAAAGACTATAGACTTCCAAAAATCAATGACACTGATGCTCTTATAGCTCTAGTTGATTTGCTGCTTCTTTACAATGATATCCATCCATCTTATTTTGAAACTTTAGAAGGAAGTATAGATATGAAAAAAATATTAGATTTTTCAAAAACACTGGATACTGGTCATATAGCACTCTTGAAGTTTAAAGTCGTGTCTCTTTGGCTAACATTGGACAGCTCTGCAATATCTCTGAAGAATCCTATGTTCAAAGAATTATTCCTGATCATGTTAGATGTTTACATGTGTGATGATGACAAAACTTGGATTGAAGCTAAAGATACTTTACACATGTTCTTCAAAAACACTTCGATATTTGAAGGCGATGAAGACGAAATACATTTAATATTGTACGCTTTGAGAAACGCTAAAGTGAACCCTTCTGCACTCATAGGTGATATTGTAGAATACGTACTAGAAAATATTACAGACTTGACAGAATATGTAAGAAATCAGCTGGTACACTTTGAAATATCCTCAGAAAATACTGAGGACAGTTTGAAAAAGCTATTCAATGATCTAATGGAAAACAAGAATACTGAAGATAACGTGTTTCTAGAAAGTAAGATGCCTTCGCCTTTCATAGTAGGATGTATGCAATATCTACAGGCACACAAGGAAGCTAAGAAGAGCTTAAAACATTTTCTGTCACTATACATAGCTAATTTACTTCACAGTAACTATTCCCCTGAATTAACAGAAGTTTTAATAGGAGATTGTAAACTAGATGCTAGAAATTACGTCGCGAGTTGGATTGGAGAGCCTGTGTCGCTGCCAGACACCATTGCAGGCCAAGATAGTGTCTTAAAAACAATATCCAACTCTATAGTTGACAATGAGGATATTGATTTGAAAGATATGTTCCCCGTTTTAGAATTGGTGACAGAAGACGGCGATATTATAATTAATAATGTCCAATACAAAATTGATATTACAAAAACAGTGGATAGTTCGGAACTGTTGATTTGGGCTAAATATTTGATATTCTGTACAATAAGGTTGACAAACATGGGACAGTTGAGTGAGGAACAGATGAAAAAAATAACAGTTTACTTTCAATGCATATTAGGAATTGGTAAAAAACATCTCTGGTTAGACGTGTGTAGGACAATTATCCTGACACTATTCAAAAACCCGCAATTCCTTAAAATTTATAAACCCCTCAATATAGGAAAAGATATGTCTGGCTTGCATGCTACGGAATTTCTATTACAAGTTATCTTACAGTACAGAGAAACTGTGAATTATTTAAATAATAAACATAAACTATTGAAATCTTATCAGCAAAAGAATTATAATGAAATAGTGAAGGCGTTTATTAAGATCAATAAGAGGAAAAACGTAGACAGTCAGTATACGATCCACGTTTTAGAAGTAGTCGGATTAGCCAATGAAGATGACATTAAATTATTCAATCTTATTTTTAGTGCAGAAACCGATTCTTGTTTGAGAGATGACAAAGAACCGAGTCTAGTACTAGAGTTACTAAGATATTTAATAGAGAAATATTCAGAGACGATATCTCTGGAATTACAACAAAATGTTTTAAAGAAGAGTATCAGTCTTTACACGGATTTGCTTTCAAATAAGGAAGTGAATCCTAATCTAACAAATTTGGAGAACGCGTTAACGAAATATTTTGAGAACAAACCGCATCAAGCGCTACGTGTGTCGGAGGAAGATTTCAAAAAGTTCTTCCATTTTAACACGTTAAGAAAATCTACAACGAATCTTGCAGCCGTGTTATTGAAGTTTAATGTAAAATTCTGTAAAATTTTCAAAGAAGAAATTGCAAGACCTGATATATTAGCGCAAAGAGAATTAACGCTGCCTTTAGGCAATGCAGTTATAAACCATCATCAGTTCTTGCTTGATAACAAGGACTTTTTACCAACTGTATTTAATGAATATAAATCTAATATTATAAAAATGCTGGAAAAGCCTCATAAGGCTGGACAAATTTACGTTACATGTTCGCAATTTATCAGAAAGTTGGTAATTGAATGCATGGATGTCCAAGACGCATTGAAATTGTTCAATAAAATACATAAGTTTGAAGCTGTAGAGTTGAGTCACGTACAAATACTACAAAGCGCATTTCTAAAACTTTGTGAAAACGTAGCGAAAAAAGATCATCTTATGAACTACTTCTTATCTATGTTAAATTTGACATCAATTGCACTTAAAGAAACAAAAGTCGATGCGTTGAACGTCATTATTGCTAGTATGTACAACGTCGTTCAAGTTTGTAAAGTAGTCGAAGGATTGGAGACGGATAAGAAAGACGAGTTCAAGAAAATTATCGAAAGCTCAATATGGCAAAATTTCTGCAAGGCGACGCTTAAGGATTCGTTGAAAGTGAAAACGGCAGATCAGGGCTACACGATTGGGCCCAAACTCCTCGCATTGCTTACTGAATTGGTAAAACTTTTCTATCCTGACAATCACGACGATATAATAACACTATTTGACATGGTAACGTCTCATTCGGAATTTTTGAACGTCATGCTTAGCTTGCACAGCTCTGATATTAAATCTAGGCTGATCGATTTTCTGTACACTTTGATAATAAGAAACAAATCCGTCATGAAAACCCAACATATTCCAGTATACTTGAGCTCGTATCATGCGACCAGAAGTCCATGCGACCGGCTTATAGTGGGCATATTACATTTTTATGAAACAAATGGCCAGCCGGTGAACGAATACAAACCTTACGTATGGGGTGATTCAGCTGCAAATTATTATGCAGTCCGTAAGAACAGATCGTCATCTTTATGGTCACATCCGACGCCCAATCAAGTTCTAAACTTATTTGACAGGGAAGTCATTGAGCGAACAGTGAGAAATTTCTCCGTGATGCAAAAATTTGAATATAATTATGAATTGAATCCGAATATCGGCGTGGCAAGTGAAGTGACGGATTCGGTGAGATCTGTGTTGAACGAGATGTTTGAAGACGGTGTGCTGAAGCCGTGTGTCGCTAAAGATGGTGAGGGGGCTATTAAGAGATTGGTAGTCAAAGGGAAATATGAGGGTATTATATCTAAGTTTGTTGGTGGGGACTTGTTGCATATATCAAATGTTGATGAAGATGAAGGGATATACGACCCAGTGTTCGTGTTTCCTCTTCTGAGCCACCTGTTGGCGCCAGGGTCGGTTGCTTCGTGCTTCAAGATGTTGCGGACTGGTCTGCTCTCGGTGCCGGTCATGGCGCTCAGCTCTCATTGTCCTACCATGAGAGCAGCTGCTTACCACGTGCTGCATAGATTCTGCATGCTTTTGGAGACTGAAACGTAAGTTGCGTTCATTATTAATTTATTTATCACGAGTATTATCTGTTTAAATGCGTATTTCTTTTTTCATGATCAAAGTATGTGCCAAAGTTAAGTTAATTGTACCTTTATTTTATCTCGTATTAAGATTTTAAATTTGTTTATAATCTTTAAATCAGCTATATTTGAATCAATATACGCCTGGAGTATTTATCCGGGAGGCGCAGGTTCGAATCCTGCTCCCGACCGTATTCTTTTTCCACAAAAACTAATATACCATCTGTATTTTCAGGCGACACAAAAACGACAAATTGTTCCTGACGGATTTCATCAACACATTGCGCCGCAGTCTTACTTCAGCGATATCTAGCACTGAACACTTCGATGGCCAAGACATGAAGAACCCCAGGCTCCCAGCCATAGACGCTCTGTACCTTGCAAGAGCTCTAATGGTTTCTACTTCACCTTCCGACCCCTTATATAAACCAGTTAATAACTTCCTTATTGCCAAAAACTTTGTAGACTGCACCATAGTCCCCGACTTCCTAAGCCTCTTCCACGATAGTGATGTGGAATCTATCGACAGAAGACTCTGGATTCTCGACATAATTAGGGATGGGACAAAAACCATGACCGATATCGACGTGGTATTCAAAACTATGTGCTTGAAAATGATAATGGATTTCTATGCATCAGTTTTAAGTGATAGGAGAGTTAAAGAAAACATTTTAGGCGTTATAAGTTCTATAGTAGCTGTGCCCAAAGCTTTTGAGATTTTAGTTGAGGGGTATGGTCTTTTGTCTTGGCTACATTCAGTTGTTCGACAGACTAATGATAAAGTTCTAGTCAAAGGGATTTTTGGACTCATCAAAAATATGCTTTACAGTATGAACATTGCCGCTTTCTCCAGAAATATAGCAGCTAAGAATGGGAAAGTACATGAATTTATTGAATTGAGAACAAATAAGGACGTCGAGCAAGAAATATTAGTGATACATTACGATTTACTGAAACATTTGGATGAATTAGAAGTTGAGGATACTGTTGATTATGTGGAAATATGTAGGTTAATGTCTAAGCGGACTATTAAGAGTTTATCTAAGAAACAAATGTTAGGTTTAGTTAATAAAGTAGGTGTTTGGTTTAAAGATAGTGAAGTGATAAGGTTACTAACAAAAACGTTACTTGCTAACGATTGTCTAATTTTGAAAAGTCTTAATATGGTAGGAAATATTGATTGTGAATATAAAACTTGTTTAGTTAACACGTTAACAGAAGTTGTGCAGACGTATGTTGTTTAAAATAAAATATATAAATATTTTTGTAAAATATATGATGAAGTTATTAATAAAATGTAAAACAATTATAATAGTTTTACTTCCTAGTAATATCCTACGAATCTTATAAACTAGCTGACCCAGCGAACTGCGTACCGTAATTTTTTTTCTGTACCTTTTGTTTTTTAATTTTCTTTTATACAGACCTTGTCCTGACAATAAAGAACACAAAAAAAAAAAACAATTGGTGCATCGTTCGGATGTTTTGCGCGTACAAACATTTCGGCGATTCATTTTTATACATACTTATATTAGATGCGAGAGTTTGTGAGGACAAATAGATGTTTGTTAATTTTTCGTGGACTAATTACTGAACGGATTTGGAAGACATTTGGCACACAGTTGATAACCTGGATACTTCTTATCCCGACTGGACGCAATTCTAAAGTCCACGCAGACCGAAGTCGCGGGCAGAAGCTAGTGTCAGAATGATATCATCAAGTTCATCCAAGTATGAACTACACTATTCGAAATTAATAGAATATGGAAAACAGCATCACACTTCTATCCTCGAAAGGGTAAGCAGAGGTGAAGGTACATAGTTGTACGCTCAAATTTCATGAATGCCATTAATTCCATCCATCTACCGGGCACAATTCCATACACCGGGCTTGAGACTTTCCTTACAGAAAAATCCAATAAGACTGCCTGACCTGGGAATCGATCCTAGGACCTCATGCTCAACAGTCGCGCTTAGATTACTAGATTAATAAGGCAGTTCCAACAATGGGACAGCTAGTATGGGCTGGCTATATAGTAGGTAAGTGTGACGCAGTGCAGATAATAGACGCAGTGATACCAATTACTTTGTTAATGTTTAGGTAAATAAAATAAGTTAACCGCTAAAAAAAATTGTTATCTTTCGTCAAAATTACAACAGCCATCTTGGCGGGCAAAATTCGTATAACCAGTCATAGAGATACTTTCCATAGATATGATTTAAATACTCAGAAGAAGTATTGAATAGACTAGCTGGTGCCCACAACTTCGTCTGTGCGACTAAAGATACCCTATGTCCTTCCCCAAGATACAATCTATCTGCTTGCCGAATTTCATTACGATCTGTTAAGTCGTAGGTAAAGGTAACAAAGAGTGACTTACACATCTAAGATATAAAAATCACGTGTCACAGTGTTTGTTATCGAACTCCTCTATAACGGCTTGACTGATTTTTTATGTATTTTTTTTTGTATATTTGGTGGGTTCTCCTCTGTATAGGTGGCCCTATCCAGAAAATGTAGGTAGGCAGAAAATTGTTTGCGGGGCACAGCTATTTTATTATTAGTAAGTATGGATAGATTCAGGCGTCACCTTGCGAAGTCCATTACAATGGATGAAATTAAAAGCTATATCTTGCTACTTCCACAATATTGAGGGTAGTCATGCAATTACCTTTGCACCGCCCGCCCGCAAATATATGCTATAGCCGTGAAAAACTGCAACTACCTAGTGTGTCCGCCACAGAGTGTTTCGGTGGCGGCCACTGCACGGTCTAACAACTGCTGATGATGCCCCGTGGGGTGGCAGAGGGGGGGGGGGGACACTGGGGAAATTTTTCACTACTTGCGTATGTGCATATATTTGCGGGCGGGCGTTCACAGGTTTGGATGACTACCCTCAATATTGTATAAGTAGCTAGATATTGTACCTATTTAATTTATTTACATCCATTCAGAAGAAGAACAGTTCGTGCCTCGGAGAGCACGTTAAGCCGTCGGTCCCGGTTGTCAAATTAAGATCTATGACAGCCGTTACGGGTAGTCAGAGTCCTGAAAGTCTGACAACCAGTCATACCACGAGTTATCGTGTTACCCAGTTACTGGATTGTGGAGGTCAGATAGGCAGTCGCTCCATGTGAAATACTGGTATTAAGCTGCATCCGGTTTGACTGGAAGCCGACCTATAGATACCGATATATAGAAGAAGAACAGTTTAAATTAACCGCTACAGATAACACATACAAAATAGGTTGAAGTGCGCAATCGTTGTTTGTATCAGTGATGTAGTAGTGAGCTAGTAAGACAGCCTTAATGCATAATAGCATATACTGTAAAACCCCGCTTATCTATAATAAAATACCAGCAAATATTCGAAGCATAAAAAGCATGCATCTTTTCAAAAGGGCCATCAAAGAGATGCTGCAGTTAAAATGCTACTACTCTTTACGTGAATTTTTAGATGACAAGCTCATTGATTCCTGACTGATGGTTTCCTTATTAGTCCATGACCATTTATGTTTAGTGTAACTCAGAATTGTACCTTAAACCATTTAATATTCTGCATGGAGTCGTTCTTACTGATATTATAATTTTTCATGTCATTTAATCAGTTGTTATTGTATTGTTTAATTTTTAAAATCGTGTCATAATTAATTTGCATACCGTTAATGGTTAAATGTGGTGGACTTTATTTACTATTATTAAGAACTCATGTACCCATATTTCGCAAATAAATGAATTGAATTGAATTGAATTGAGCTTGGAGGCAATTATTGTAACTTTTTATATTTGGTACATAAGTTCCTATTGCGTGCATCAAAGTTTATTGCTGTCAGTGTCATTTGACACCACGTGCACATGCCCGAGTCGCTAGCCCACCTTGCATATTATCACGTGTTATCTGACTGCTCATTGATTCACTGCAACATTTTTTAAATTATATCCATTACAAGGTTGAGTTACTCGTATAGTCTATTTTGGATTTCTATGGTGTTTGGTATGTAATAAAAGTGTTTTATATATACTATCCATCTGAGTATCCAGAGTACAAAACATTACAATCTTGTTATCTTATTAATACAAAAAATTGCTAGATTATTTAATTAGTGGTCGTAAACGCGGCTGCTGAGAATGAGGTTTGAGGTTCCAGGTTCGATTCCCGCTTCGTGCGGTGTTATTGGGTTTATCTGTTAAAAAATTCTCAGTTGCAGTTTGTTTGGTGCCAATAGGCCCTCCACAAATTTTATATCAATATGAGATTTAACGGCAATGGAGAAATCTGGAGAAATAACAATCCACACCTCTGCCTACCCTTTCGGGAAATAAAGTCGTGATGTTATGTTATATTTATCATATCACGATAATTAAAACTAAAATCAGTGCAGGCGTCCAAGCACGGATCTTTGTCACCAAACTTATGGACTCGATGGAAGTCTACACGTACCTATAGAATTGTATCGTTTTATCAACTAGTGTTGAAATCTGTTGATTCGCTAACACAGCTCGCTAATAGGCATGATGACTGATTTTGAAATCTGCTTTTATAATATAGGTACACGTCTACTATTTCCGAAAAACACATTATTTCAGCAATAAACTTAGTTGTAACGCAAATAACTGCATTTTAATCTATCTATTTCAAATTATGCGCGAAAACGCTCGTGGGTGTCATGGCGTCCATTGTGACGTCACGACCCAGTATACATTGCATTGCTGCATACGCTGAAAGAAGAAAATCAACAATAATATATATTTCCTGTGTTAAAATGTATTCCAAATATTACAAAACGTGGTGTGCGGATCCTCTGTGCAAAAACACATCAATATCAACACCTAACAAATTGTTTGTTTATGTTCCAAACGAGAAAATAGTGCGAGATAAATGGCTAAAGCTCGCACGGCGAGACCTGAGACATCGAATTCGTCAATTTATTTTTGTGAAGACCACTTTAATGTAAGTAGTTCTATAGATTTAATAGGTGTGAACTCATAAATCATTGTGTGTGATTAAATACTTTAGCAATTAATTGAGGTTATGTTTGTTTTGGTCAGTTATCGTTCTTGTTAATAATTTGGATATATTTTCGTTTTTCAGCTACCAAATGATATGGAAAATTATATGCAGTATCATGTGATGGGATCAGTGACACAAGTGCGTATGAAACTAGGGTGTATGAATAATATGAATGCCAACCATACAGAAAAATGTTAACATCTGGCACTATAGAACGACCTTATATGCGTAAGAAACGAAAGATGATGGCTATTGCAGAATGTGAAAAGCAATTAGAAGAAAGTAATATGGTTCCAGAAAATGTAATTTACAAGAAATTTCATCTGGAAGTTCAGGTACACATGTTTTAAGATTTATATAGTTTCATGCTTTAATAACAGGTTGAATGCAACAAGAAACTTTAAAATGTTATTATGTACCTAATTAACTAAATAATGACACAAGTTTGTATTTTATTAGCCTTTTTTATTTTATTATTAGATCAATATTTACTTAGTATACAGTCATATCTACCCGTTTTTGTTTCAATGAAAATCTACAGGTAAAAGAAGGTATATTTTGTATCATCTCTGGCACTCTTATCTGTTCTATCACCATTTAAATAAATATTCTATCACTACCTATGTAAAGAAAGAAATACATACTGAAATAAGTTTCTTTTTACAGTTCAGCACAATCTTGAAGAACTTCAACAAGTAACACCAAAAACGATAGATAAATCAATTCAAGCACATGTGATTAAAACTTTCAAAGTAAAGCTAATCAAACAGAACAGTTGGTAAATCAGAATACATCACCATTTAAGCCACACCTGCACTCTGTCTCTACATCTCCAATGTAAATGTTATAAGAAGAATGTTTAAAAAAAGATAACAAGCAGATATTGATACTTATACTCCTTCTGTGACTCGCATAGAATCATCACCATCAACAGTCCCTTCAAATGGAATCTGCTTTTGACTGCAGTAAGATGACACAAGATGATAAAAAAACAAGAGGCTTTGAGGAGTTTGCTCAAAGTTCTTGATGATGTAATAACAATAACATGTGGTTTAATTAACTTACAAAACTCTTATTAAATAAATGAAAAAAAACTGCATTTTTAATTACTTCTCTGTACTTTCATATAACAATGGATATACATAGGATTTCCAGAATATAATGACACTATTAAGAAAATCTGACATATTCTTTATCAAATGTTACACATATAATTTCAACATGTTTATTGTTACGGTAATCAGAGTCGGCCACACAAAAATAACACTTTCCGTCCACTCAAATATTTTGAACTCGCATCTGGGTGTAACATTGGTCTGTGGGTTTTCCATTTTTTTTAAATTCAGATTAGTTTTCTCACTCGTTGGGCACCTAATTTCAACAATGCTATCTTGACAAATGCCATCAGGTGAACCAGCTATCATTGGATAGCTTTTTGATATCATGAGCCCAGAACACCAATTTTTTTTCTAGCACTGTTGGATTTGATGGTACCGTTTGACAAGAGTTTGCTGTTATAAATTTCAGAGTATTGCCAACTCTGGATAGTTTAGACTTCAGCCAGTAACATTGTACTTCAGTACAGGATGGATCTTCACTCCTGTGATGAACCCACATAAGGAGCCCTATGGCATGCTTGCAACCCCCTTGAGCAGCAACACAATCGTGGCATATAACAGATGTTACATTTTCTTCATCTTCATCAACTGTCAATGTAACTGCATATAACTTTGCATGGACTTTATGCTCCGGGGAAATTTTCCCTTCATGTTTAAGTTGCACGTAACTTATAGCATCATCACCATATTATGACGGTCCGGAAGACCTGAAATAAATAAAATTGATTAGACTAATAAACAAATACAGAAAGTGGACTTGGTGTTTATTAGATGTTGAATTTACGAGTGCGTATAGCTGTGGTAGGTGTTTAGTAGATAGGTTTGTAAATTAACACATTATTGCTTGTTAAGTTTTAAGAAATAGATACTTTAAAAGTAAAAATAGTATTATTTTCGTTAATTGCGAGTTAGTTAACCTCAAAAATAACCGACGACTTATATGTTAAAACAGGGTCGTGTAAGTAGAATTTTACTTAGCAAAATAGATTATTAATAATGTACTTACAAGGACGTTTTCACATTCCGAAATTCAGATGAGCAAACATCTTTATTTATCGCAAGAAACTCTCCCAACATCAACAAAGCAATTCTTGGCAAATTACTGCTATTTGCTATAATAAAAACTTGTTCGATCGTTGATGATTCTTGAATTTTTGTATTTTAGGTACAAAACCACGAATAAACAACAAATTAACTAATATAATGATGTAGAAATCAATCGAAACGAATTTTTACAACGAAAATTCAAACAAATGTAAGGTGATGTTTACATTCCCGATGAGGCGTGACGTCATTCGCTGTGATTGGTGTTTCAGTTAACATGGCCGATTGCAGTATTTTATACTTTTATTTTATTGAAAATCTTATTAATCTTAATGTTTATATTAAAACTAAGTCATTTTTGAGAATCCTTTGTACATATATTTTTCTCTAAAACCATTAATTCCTTGATTATTTAATACAGTCATCATGCCTATTAGCAGACACCTTGCAGACACAAAATAATGTTAATGTTGTAAAGTACATTTGGTACTATAGCGAGCCAGCGGTGCGAGCATAGTTCTTTTTGTCGACACGTTTGTCGAATTTAAACGTCAAATTTGACAAAGTGTTGATACAACGATAGAATTCAATACATAAAAACTTTTATCGAGTCGACAAGTTCGTCGTAAAGATGTGCTCGGGCTCAGAAAAAGACGCCTGGCGTCTTTGGCTGTTTCGTTCGTCTTTTGACGTTTAAAATCGATAAACGTGTCTACAAAAAGAACCATGCTCGCACCGCAGCCAGGTGAAAAATCTACAAATGTGTCGACATAGAGGCTAAGATATTGGTTATTATTCCGAGATAAAGAGAACCGTGCTTGCACCACAGTATGGTCGATGTAATCGACTTCTACTGCTGACTGTATATTGAAATGGTACCTATACCTATCCAAGAGCGTGATATATTAGTTATATGCTTCAAATTTGCAAACGAAACTCAAAGTACCAAATCAATATAACAAATGTCTCGTAATAATTTATTCAATTAACTGCCGGTCTAGATAAAGCGCCGGGTAATGTATGTTGCGTTCTCCAGCGGCCGGACACAGGTTGGACGCGGTGATTTTCTTGTCCGGTGTGCGCCGGACACTTGTATGAGACCGGTACGGCTATGCGACAAGTTGATTCGACGCCGGACAACGACATCTTATTATAATTGTATTTAAATTTAAATATGTTGTTGAATTATTTATTGGTTTTGTTTATTTGAAATGTTTTGCCAGAGTGGTTACAGGCTCGCTCCGTGAGCCACAGATTGTGGGTTCAAACCTGGCATGTACTTTACAACATTATTTATACTAAACCTGAAAGAAGTTTGTTCAGAATCTTTAACAGAATCCATTGTAAGTAATAATCTTTAGATCAGTGATAGCCTAGTGGTATGACCGTTAGACTGACAAGTCAAAGGTCGTAAGTTCGAATCCAAGGCCACTGTCTTTTCGAAGTCATTTCAAGATGTGCGTATTATAATTTAATTATCACTTGTTTAAACCGGTGAAGGAAAACATCGTGAAGAAACCAGCACACCTGAGAGATGATCGCGATTGTGTAAAGCCATGTCAGAGACCTACGGATGGTTTAAACTCTGACACTAGGTTGTTCATCAACCACACGATACGAAGAAGAATAATCTTTACACCATGTTATTCAGAGATCGCTATTAGCGATAAGACCGCCCATTGTATCTACCTATTGATTTTGTAGCATTAACAGGGGTTCGTGGAGACATAAGTTTGAGAAAAAAAAAATTTGGAATAAGGATTGCTTTTCCGACTCGAATCGGACTCGGAGACACTCCGTCCAAATGTGGTGAACGTCATCAATTATTCCGCAAGGTTCATCAATTTGGAGAACTTGATATTTTCATTACAGATATTAAAATTTATTTGACGGAATGAGGCCGGATCTAAGTCGAAAAGCTATTAGAATGAATTTAGTGTTAGAATTGTTCAAGCCTCTGGCTTGGCTTAGCGATGGTTTGGTGTGTCCACTGAATTCCGGAACTGCTCCCTGAATATGCACCACCTCACCAATATACAAAATTACCGCGTTAACCGTTGCTTGCCTCAACGACTGTTTACCGTCTACAGTTTTCAACGGGCGATAAGTGCGTCAACCAATCAAGATAAAGATCGTGAACCTGCACATGATGCAATGAACGTGACCAGTTAAGCTACAAAATACAAACTAATGAGACAGTTACCTAATTTGTTTGTAAAATAAGTAAGATTTATTTTAATGTGAGCTTTAAATTCTTTAGTTAGGTACCCAGACTACCTACGTGATCTGAATTAACTTATAGCGCCAAATTGTGTAAGAGCTCTTAAACGAGCAGCATTTTGCCTTCAACGCTCTGACTGCAGTCGGCACGCCAGTGTTCACGATCTGCGGCAGTCGATCTGCAAACCCGAAGAATACACGTGAGTAGTAACCGGTGAACAATAATTAATATGAATATGCCTCACAAAATTTATCACATTATTCTGTTGTGTCGTTGCGGCACGTCTTCTGACGCAGTGTTAGCCAATCAAAGCTCAGGATAATATGAAGTCCGTATGAATAGTTTCATTTGATTGGTTATTCTCTGTGTTCGACACACCGTGACCCAGCAATGTGCCGGCCGCTTTAGCCTTGTCGTCACAGAAGTAAGAAAAGAGCTTGTCGTCGGTAATCGCTAAGGAAACTGAATGCGAGTTGAAAATTTATAATATAGGTTTTTTTGTTAAAAACGGTTCAGGTATTTTTTCCTGTATCACAAATCTAAAATGCGTGGACACTTATGATTGGAATAGTCTGCAGATCATACATTTGTTTCGTATAAGAATTGAAACTGTGACTGTTTCTTGAAATTCCATAGACACTCGTTTCAACATATGTAGTTTGTGGGTCGTCACTTTTTACATAGTTTGTGGGATTTGTGGTGTGCACCATACGGTTCGATACGGGTCAGTCACTTCACGACCTTGCTGAAAGGTTAGCTCATTGAATTCGCATTCAATTCATTAAAAAACTAATTTGCATAACACAGTAATCAGCATCATCTCATTAGAATCACAATGTACAAGGCAGTCTGTACGTGTAAGGATACAGGGTGGACTTTTAATCTTAAGAACTTTTGTGCGACTTCTCTGATCTAGTTGACTCTATGTGTGGCTGCTGCGGCTGAGGTCCTGAGTTCGATTCCAGGGTCGAGCAGTGTTATTTTTTGTTAGAAGATTCTCAGTAGCAGCCCGGAGTTCTGAATTGTACCCGGTAGATGGCAACAGGCTCAACACCTAGGTACTAATTACATGAGAGTAACGGCATCGGTGAGATGTGGGTACAACAGGGTATCCCTTCGAGGAATACAGGCGTGATACTTTTTTCTCCGATCTCATCATCGTTTTACTCCATAGGAATTTTGGTATTACCGAAAATGGTGGCGGAAAACATCGAGAGGGCAGCACACCTGAAAGATATTTGATGAACTCTCTCCCTGCGTTTGTGTTTCCGAACTCATTCAACCCTAATTTCTTCAAAATTAGAGTTAGCAGGCCGTCTTCTGGGTAAGTTCACTCCATCGTCGTCGACTTTGTTTCTGTCACAGCAAACCCATTTCAAATAAAAATATAAAAAATAAATTATTGTTCAACGGTTTACTCACGTGCATTCTTCGGGATCACCCGACTAGTTTCGAACTCGACCGTAGCCCTTAGTCATTAACTGAGCCCGCGGCGATGTTGCGAATCGAAGTTTGACTCGACTAAGGGCTCCAGTCGAGTTCGAAACTAGTAGGTACCTGAGGCGCCGAAAAGCCGATTTCTCGGCTATTACGGCAACTTTTCTTGGATGTCTCGTTTTTTTTTTAAACCCACTGTATAATTCGCGACATGCCTAATCTGTATGACTCTGTGGCTCATTTGGCAGTCCCACGCTTCCATCAATTTATGCATTGTAACATTTATACCGACGTAACTATGCGAGATTTTTCAATACTGTTCGGTGTATTTGTGATCTAAAATGGATCAAGGTTTTCAGCCTATTATGAGTCTGTGTGAGTTTTCATACAATTTGGGATTGCTTGGATAAAGATTGAACTGACTGAATATCACCAACAAGATAATCTAAATGTTATACTTAACTAACATCCGGGATTCTTAAATTATAAACTTCAAGTTCTGGGCCACATACCGGCCTTCGTTAGATATTCATTTCACTAAGTGTGACCCACACATTCGTTATACCTTAATAACATCGTTTTCACGCGATTTAAAATTATTTTGTTTTCACATAATAGTTAAACAGAATCAGAAATTTATTTGTGAACATTTTTCATTGTTCGGTCACCTGTATAGGTACTGAATTGTTGCAATGACGTCGCCATAAGACGTATTAAAATATGGAAGAAGAATTCGCGGTGGTGAGCAGAGGTCGAGATGGCTTAGTGGTCAGAGCGCCTGGAGCATTTATCCGGGAGGCGCAGGTTTGAATCCTGTTCGCGACCGTATTCTTTTTCCATTTAATATTGTACCTTTACATAAAGTGTTGATAAAACTGGATAAAACGATAAACTTCAGTACATAAAAACGTTTATCGAGTCGACAAGTTTGTCAATTTTTTTTTGAGATTATAAATTCTATAAAGCAAGTGTGCGTAGGTACCTAATACTCATAAACAACTTTAAACATTCAAATTCTTAAGTGTTGTTTTTCAAATCTATAATCTTCAGAGACAGTCACAGTATTGCTCAATTCTGATGTTTTTTTTTTCCTTTCTGTCGAACATGCTGTGTGGGCCCTTCATCAAATAACTGATTTATACTCTACCCTCATTATTTTTAACATACCAAACTGATTCAATAAACTAGCGAGGATCCCTCAACCCACTGACAGTTAACATATTTGGACTAATCTAAGCATTAGAGGTATTTAGACCGATTCAACCTGTTTGATGGTTTGTTTGACCGCCTGTCAGATTACCATCACTTGAGGCGGTCAGCTTAAAAGGATTAAAAATATGGATGCGTAAAGTGGTATGTACCTACGACTCCTACGGAGTGTGAGCGATAAGTTGAGTTGAAGCCATATATGACGAAGAAGGCGCGTATGTTTGTGTAAAAGTTTACAAGATAAGTGAGGGTAGGTACTTCGTTAAACACACACGAGCGTTTAAAATTATACAGCCTTTTTTGACATTCTACAGAAATGATGTGTAATTTACTGACGATCACTTGAAGAAGTGACTTCCACCTGAGATAGCTTCTCTTCTCATTTCTTTTGTATTGTTGATTAGGTGCTTAAGTATGTTGTGTTATTGTCAACGCTTCCTGGTACATCAGGAATAATGTCCTCCTTCGGGACCTTAATATGGACGTCATAGTACGCAGAAGGTCACGAATGAAGACTACACCAGCACGTAAATGTTGGCCATTCAGCCAAATTAATGACAGACAAAAACTATAGTGGTAAGTGCTGACTAAGAACACATGAAAAAAGTATCGTAATTATAATATTAGAAACTAAGAATAGTTATTGGACGTATTCTTAGTACTTATTAAGATAACGTAGAAATCTAGGCTAAAATTATATTACTCACTAGCTGTGCCAGCGACTCCGTCCGCGTGGATATCGTATGATGTCCACCATGTCGTGTATGAACACAAATTCGTAATAAAAAAATGGTCGTCGTGATTCTTTAATATGCCATAACTTTTTTATTTATGAACTGATTGACATGAAACAAACACTAAATGTTAAGTGAAGCTTACCACAATATATTAGTGAACCACATCTTTAGTGAGTCAAAGGGATATCTTCCATGTACAGACAGCGATCCGTTACATTTTTATTGTATGTATTGATGATTAGCCTAGTTTAGGCTAGATTGAAATCAAAATAAAGTATTGTCATGGTACTTTATAATAAAAAACATTTAAGTAATAATCATACAATATGTAATTTATATACACATTCGAAGTACCTGAAATATTGTTTTTAACAGAAATGCCCACTCATACCGAGATCGAATCATCGATGTGATACCTCAAGCTTTTTTTTCACAAATCCGTGGTCCAATTCTTTCATAATGTAGTAGTGACACGGTAACGAGAGAATAAAGTAAAGTACAATATTATAATCAACAGTTAAACATATATCTATCTGTTAAATGCGTTATCGAGTTCCTATTTATCAGAGAGGCGAAGGTTCATACCTGCTCACGACCGTATTTCTTTTTACAATACATTAAAGTTATCAGTTATTTTACATATAGCATTCATCTTAAATCTGTGAACACATTGTATCTCGGAGTGACGTGTGAAGGATCGTATGAATGTGTGCGTGTGCAAAACTGCAAAGCAAAGGTTTTGTCTGGACCACTTGTAGAGTGACTACAAGCTAATAATGAGAAAAACGGATACGTGTACCGATCTTACTTACCAACTTTAAATGAAAATATAGCTAAGGTAATAACATTTTATAACTTACATCTTATTAGATAGAAAGCAAGACTAATAGTTACCTAAGAATTGATTCTAAGGTCCTTTTAAACCTTTTTTACAATGTTAAAATCTCTGTTAACTCCTTCTATTCCATCGGGTGTTTTTAGATTGCAAGTCATTCGTTATTTGTTTGTTAAAATATTTGTAATAATAAATAAAAAAAGGTGGATAATGTTTTAAACATTAATGAATTCATATCGATATTGGATGAAGGGACGCAGCAATACATAACATGTAGGTCAGAACCCTAATAAACTAGGAGCGTGTACAGGAAAGACCATTGGTCCATTTTGTAAAAGCCAGTCATCATCCCCCTGCCCTTATCCCAATTTATTTGGGGTCGGCGCAGCATACCTATAACTGGCATGCTGCTAAAGTTTTGGCTATGTTTTATGACCGGCCGTCTGCCTGACGTCAACCCTCTTTGGGAATATTGTTCGTGGTAACCGCCACTGATACGGTCTCCTATGTCACACCAAAAGATTATCCATGCGCCAGTTCTAATGTTATGCTTCTATCACACTCTACTAACAGGGCTTAAAAGTCCATTGTTTAAAAAGCCAGTGATCCATAATTATTCATGGTCTCTCTACATCTTCATCCCTGATTCACTTCTCATTGTGCATCAGACGGACGGCGGCCATTTTCAAGATGGCTGCCCTCTTATTTTGCCGCCGATACCCATGTTAATGTCGAGAGCACAATATCTTGCTGATCTTGCAATTCTTTTATTACTCGTTAAATATATAAAAAAGATGTAATTGACGGTATCTTTGACTGAAGCTTTATATGTTGCACCTACGTATTTTATATAAGTACCATGCTATTATTATGCTATTTGCTTGTGTGTGAGTGTGCCTAATAATAATATTTCTAGACCTTTTACCATGATCACATAAACCATTTATCAGCTTTATCCAAATTAGAAATACTAAGGAATAATTACCTCATTGAGACGTCAAATTATATGATGCATAACATAGATATGTATTTATATTTTCATATTTATTTACCCTCATGTATATCTCGACACCAGAAGATAATCATATAATTTTTATAAATAGGTTTAATGGTGAATACGTCGTTTTTGCTTTCATTAGTAGGATGCAATTCAGAAAACTGATAATAACAAAATCAGGGGATACAGTTTGGTGTTGCAGCTACTTAATTATCATTTACATCCAAATTTTAATTATAGCACCTGATAGCAGAATTAGTTACGTTGAGTGAGGACTGCGCGGTGGAGGGACAGGCGCCGCCATTTGAAGTCTATTCGCTGCTAAAGCTCTTCAAATATTATCAGTTACGTACACGTATTCACGTCTAACACACAGCCGTGTCAACGACACAGCCACACAGTTTTTTTTTCATTTTTGGAATTGAACTTTTATATTTTTTAAATCACTTCAATGTTGATAACCATTATGATTATAATTTCATACACATTTTATTAACGCCAGCAAGCTATATTTCATGCATTAACGCAAGTGATGACTGCTGATTGGATCTTACAGTTTAAGTACCTGCTCTTAAAATAAAGAACCTCTCGATCAACGACGCAGGACTGGAATGGTCTCAAACACTAGCTCCCAATTGTTTATGGGCGGTTTCTATATTTAAGTGATTGATTTAATCTAACCACAGCAGTTGTAGAGTCCTATCCTTTAAGTGACAGCTTAATTTATTTATTTCCTCATATTAAGTAATTACTGGCCTGGTTAGTGCAGTGTGATAGTAAGATCACAACAGAACCTGGCTAGAATAGAAGGACCTAGATAGAAGGAGACCGTATCAGTGGCGGTTACCACTAACATCAGCATTCCCAATGAGGGTTGACGTCAGGCAGGCGGCCGGTCATAAATCATCTTCAACATCATCAACTTTAGCAGCATGCAGCAGTAGAAAGTAGGTAGGTATGTATGGAAGCAGAATACATGCTGCGCTGACCCCAAATAAATTGGGATAAGTTATTATTACTTTGAAATGTTTACAGAATCTAAAAATATTTCAATTTAATTGCTTATATTTTACAGCGTTTTTTCGTAGTCAACTCTATCTAGGTATCTAATTTTATAAAAAAATCAATTGCTCCATGTGTGAAACATCTTCACATAAGAACGGTTTGACCGATTTGGCAGATTTTTGATTTTATGTAATCGTCAGGAAAAGGTTTGCATGAAAGATTTTTGTATTTTGAAAATCCACCGGATACTTATATATTTCCGTACAAAAATATATTTGACTTGTAAAATAAATTGAGAATATCCTATTTATTCTCAATAGCATTGGCTTCCAGTCAAACCGGATGCAGCTTAATATCAGTATTTTACATGGCGCGACTGCCTATCTGACCTCCACAACCCAGTTACTGGGTAACACGATATCTCGTAGTATGACTGGTTGTCAGACTTTCACGCCTCTGACTACCCGTAACGGCTGTCATAGATCTTAATTTGACAACCGGGACCGACGGCTTAACGTGCTCTCCGAGGCGCGGAGGGGTCTCGGTATGAAATGATGGTCACCCATCCACAGACCGACCGCGGCAAGCGCAGCTTAACCTCGATCGATCGATCTGTGCGGCTGTTACTTAGCCACGAGCCTCTCCTTATTATTTATAATAAGGATCTATGTAGGTATTAATACTTAAATAATTTAATTCACAATTGCATCACACAGTTGCAAAACCTGAACTGGATATAGATACAAACTTTCTAGAGATAATAATAATAATATTCCACAACTATCACACAACGCCGTCTAGTCTCAAGCTAAGCAGAGCTTGTGTTATGAGTACTAGACAACTGATAAACATACTTATATATTTCTAAATGCATACATATTATAGATAAATTACACCCAGACACAGAACAAATGATCGTGCTCATCACACAAACATTTGTCCTGGGTGGGAATTGAACCCACGACCTCCGGCATAGCAGTCAGGGCTACTAACCACTAGACCAACAGATCTAGTTTGATGTGTACGACTTCATACTAACGATCAATTTCTTAGTTGATACATCACCTCAACGCCTGACAGCGCGGACAGCCTTGTATAGACTAGTTCTCACTCCCACTAGATCGGCCGGTTTAGAAGGGTTTAGTTAAAAATCTGCCTCATCGGTGTAGTGGTCCTAAGCGCGGCTGCAGAGCTCGAGGTCCTGAGTTCGATTCTCAGGTAGGGCTGTGTTATTGGATGTTTCTATTAGGAAATTCTTTGTTACATCACGCAGGCTGGAGTGGTGCATGAACATGACATAAGTAAACATAGTTAGCATCATCCCATAGTTCGGTTTAGGCAGAATAGGTACTATTATACAACATTATTTTTAGTATAATACTTACGTATACTAAACCTGAAACTAGTATTTCTTTTGTATAATAACTTTCGTGAGACACCTTGATATTAATTGTTTTTTAACGGTTATTACTCACTTGCATTCTTCGGGATTGCCCGACTAGTTTCGAACTTGAACGGAGCCCTTATTCATGAGCTGAGCCCGCAGAATGCGTGTGAGTGATAAGTGTAATAACCGTTACACAATAATAAATAATCTGGAACTAGTTTGTTCAGAATAAGTAGCAGAATGGATTGTTATCATTTTTACTCAGTTTTTGTTTATTTTTTCAACTAATATTATAACACAGTTCGCGTTGGACACAATACGTGGGCTTCCAGCTGCGCATGCAACTTTGTGAACTTACATTTTTATTTTTTATTTTTGGTATAGGTAGGATATTTATATGAAAATATTTAACTCGTGTTAAACTTCCGTTCAACAATTTTTTTCTGAGTTCCGACAATAGCTTTCTTGTATTTTCCAATTTTCCATTCTTTTAAATAGCATTCGGATTGTTACGAACACGTAATTTTTAATTAACTAAACTCTGAATTTCTTGATAGATATTGGTACTTACGGAATATAGTTTTTTGTATGTTTTCTTTCTTTATTTTTTGCATAAGAAACTCCATGATCATAAAAATTAAGTCTTCTTCCGTGTTACAAAATTGCAATAATTTATTGATGCCATAATACCGATAATTATCAGTTGTTGTGCCCTACCACCATGTCTCGTTACTATAGCAACAACAATCCGAAAGGAATGCCTCATAGCAGTACACTCACTGATCTCACCATTAAAATTTTAATAAATACAATGACCAACAATAAAAACTTCATGGAAAAATGCATTTTTTTGCAGTTCAACCGTCTTTGTGAAGAATACATAACCTCTCCTTTTCTACTTTAAAATTAATCCCTAGTGTGGAAAAGGGACACCATATTGAGCCAGTGCAAGGCTTCGCAGTTGTATTCCCGCGGTATTCGCCGGAGACGCACGACTGCGTACGATTTAAAAAAAAAGTTGCCTATATTTTTTGTTCGCTTTTCAAAAATGACACGTACCGTTTTTCGGTTTGGTTAGAAAATAAACAGTGTGGTGTTTGTGGTTTCTGTGAAATGTGTGTGTGAAATTATTTTGTGAAGGCGGTAACGTCTACCTAAAAATTTGAAGTGAGTATTGTGTTTTGTTTTATTGATTTGTAGAACTTCTTGAAGAATATAAAGTTGTGCAACAAGATTAATCATATCAAACCATGTTTTCAACTTGTATTGAGAAATAATTTTAATACCATAAATTATGGTCATAATTTCTTAGGGAAGTCTTGTAATTATGTAACTGTAAGATTCGGGATCCATATTTTATATATTAAATATATAATATATATATTTATTTATAATTTATATTTTTATATATATTTTTTTTCTTTTTCTCTTTAGCACTATTCTTAGACAACAGTATTTGTTGTGAGTTGTGAAAGAAATATTCAGTTATTGGTTTTCCTATCAAACAATCAAAAACATAGCAGCGCGTATGGATCTGAAAAAAATACGGATGTAACCTTTCCTTTTCGTAAGCGAAGCACACAATCTCACGACTCGACACACACACGCAGCGTACTGGCGCTGAGTGGATGAGTTTTAAGTATTTGTATGCGTTTAGCTCGTGTATGACAAGCGAAATTGGATGATTAAGCATGCTTCTCACATATCGTACGCAACGCTCCGTCCGTATTTTTTAAGGTCTGTGGAATCGCGTAACTAATTTGTAAGACTGAAATTGTTTATTCAAAGTTTATTCTGCAGTTTAAGTCATCAGTAAACATTATTAGTTTTTTTGTTCAGCTTACCTACCCTATAAAACAAATTATTTGTAAATATAAAAACAGCGGGAAAGCCATAAAGCCTAGAGCACACGATCGATACAGACATCGGTAATGTCACGAAGGTCTATGTAGGGCGCAAGCCACTCACGACGGTCTGTTTATAGCTTTATTTGCACTCAAAATATGAGATTACACCTTAAATGGCATCTTAAGGTTACCTTCGTGATGGGTCGATAGCTTTTTATTGTTTCAACCGTATTACCACTTTAAAATGTTGGTATTTAGCTAGCGTGGAGTGAAAATAAAGTGACGTTTTCGGCTAAGAATGTGCGAATATGCGTCTCCATTTTGGTCATGAAAAGGGTATAATGCCAACAGGGTCAGCGACAGTAATGTGGTATCACCATATTATTGGTATCACTATTTTATAATTGCGGAGTTAACATAAAAAGCATTAAACGAATCTTAGAGCGTAGTTATCAACCTATTAAGTCAATGCGGCCTAGTTTCATACCATTAGAACTATCCAGGTTTCCTCACGATGTTTTCCTTCATCATAATATCAGTAATAAGTTTCTACAATCTGAAAATACATTTGTAACTTATTTACATTGTTATCAGGTTTAGAACTTGAATCTAAACCTTAGCTCAATTAGCATAATAACTTAGCATCATGCTTGATTCCCTCCATATTTGATTGCCTCGTTGGTCTAGCGGTCGCAAGCGCGGTGGCTAAGTGTGAGATCCTGGGTTCCATTCCCAGCGTACCTATTCGCTATCTCGGTTGCCAACCGAATTGATGGACACTTTGTAGAACATTGCGTCGTGTGTTACACCTTGTCTATGATGAGCAACAGTAGTAAAAACTTACGACGCAATGTACTACAAAGTGTCCATGAATTCGGTCGGGAGGAGTATTATATCCTGTAGGTATGTATGTAGGTAGTGGGCTTATTGCCATCAACCAGACTCCGGGCTGCTACTGAGAATTAGTCAATAAGTCGGCCCTCAAACTTTAAGTCACCACAATATTTGTCTAGTATCTTTTACTATATCTTCTGTCTATCCTGTTTTCTTCTAGATATTTGTAAACACAGTTCACCTAAGGTTGGCAGTTACTATGTAGTTGCGTTCTAATAACTACCAGCGTGTTGCTTATTTTCACAATAATAGTTGCAGACCTAGAAACAGCGCCAATTTAGCTGCAATTTGTCCTCAGTACCGCCTAGAGGCGTCATCGTGAGGATAAACACTGCTAAGGTGCTTTTCCAACAGAGCGGCGAGTCAAGAATTAAAAATTGTATTGCAACATTTAGATTTTCGATCTTCGCGCATCTTTACGAATGAAAATGGTCTGGATTAGCGATGATGTGTGAGTCGAGAATTGAAATATTCTGTTGTACAATAATGAAGCGTATTGCTGTGCACATATAGTGTTAATTTAGTATAGGAAACACGATTCTCGCGATGGCTCGCGTTTGCAAATTTAGGTTGAAATAGGGTAGCGAGATTTCAGTCTCGGCTCGTCTCGGGTCGCCTCGCCATACGAAGAGCTGGACAATTAAGGAGGCGAGGAGATTTCTGGCTCCTTAGATTCTATAAACTGTATTAAATGTAATTAAGATCGCAGTATGTTCAGGCTGATGGAAAATAGGGATCTAGACCTAGACTTTGATCTAAAGCTGTTTTTCTTGGCATGCAATGAAGATATGTGTCCTATAAACCACAAGGAGCTTAGTAACCCGTCCCTAAAAGCTCCAAAACACTTTTTTTATGTGTGAAGATCTGTCATGGAAATCATACCACCGAAATTCTACCACCTAAAACTACACAGTCCTTCAGTAACCTTTACCTGGGTCCGGGATTCACAGTTGTATTGCCCGCAGCCCTCGCCGCAGGGGTTTACAGATTGGGTAGGAAAAATTATAATTGGATCCCAATTAATATTCCCCAGTGGGAAGCACTTAAATGGCACGTGACGCACGGTTACATTCTCAAACACAGGGGGAAACCTGGTCGAATGCCAGGCCCGTAATTCTTAACGTAACGTAGCATCACGCCTGTATTCCCCGAAGGGGTAGGCAGAGGTGTACACAATTGTACACCCACATTTCACAAATGCTGTTATTAAGTCCCATGTAATAGGTGGTGAGCCTATTGCCATCAACCGGGTACATTTCCAAACTCCGGGCTGCTACTGAGAATTTCCTAACAGAAAAACTCAATAACACTTTGCCCGACCCGGGAATCGAACCCGAGACCTCCTGCTCAGCAGTCTCGCTACGGACCACTAAACCAACGAGGCAGTTTCTTTCCGTAATTCTTACCTAAAATTGATC
Source organism: Xylocampa areola (assembly GCA_935421205.1). Taxonomy (NCBI): domain Eukaryota; kingdom Metazoa; phylum Arthropoda; class Insecta; order Lepidoptera; family Noctuidae; genus Xylocampa; species Xylocampa areola. The sequence continues at coordinate 1,184,427 of OW285215.1, forward strand.
TAATTGTCACGCTCAGTTTTATTTAATTCGAGGCATATCTTAAAAGGTTACTCAATGACACTTCGAAGTAGTTTAAACTGTGCCTTATATTAATTACAATGGACAGAAACTTGAGTCTTGAAGGAAAAGGTAGATAATAATTATACTGGCAGGAAAATAAATAATATGAATAATATGGAACAGTGTGTGAACTTACGAAGTGAAATATAAACTAGTCGGTGCCCGCGACTTTGTCTGCGCGAAATAGCTAAGCCTGGCCAAATCTCTCTTTTTACCAAAATTCATCGTTTATTCAGCAGTTAAGGCGTTAATCCGTAACAAACAAACAGACAGACTTAGTTACTTTACCATTTATAATTTAAGTTTTGGATAATTAAAATATACAATTTTGTAATATTGCGAACAGCCTTCGTGACCAACGCCAATGTTGTTTGTCTAGGATTCGATTCCCGATAAGGGTAGTGTTAATGGATTTTTCTATCAAGAAATTATCAGTAACAGCCCGGAGGTCACATTTGTACCCGGCTGACAGTAATACCTAGGCAAACAAGATAATAACTTATAATTACAGCATGTGAATGTATATTTGTATAACGGTTTAAACCTCTGCTTACCCCTTCGGAGAATATACGCACGATGTTAAATGATTTTATGTTAAGTGGCATCGCAATCCAGTAAACTGCCATATTTCTTAGGATTATAATAAAATATGTTCGTATAATCTATGGCCAGAGAAACACAACAGATGCGCAGTGTCATGGACGTCGTCTATCATTATTATTGAGACGTTTATAGAGATAATCTTTGTACATCGATATGTTCGGATTAGCTCTACATAGAAAACATAACATAGGATCACGCCTGTATTCCCCGAAGGGGTAGGCAGAGGTGTACACAGTCGTACACCCACATTTCACCAATACCGTTATTAGGTCCCATTTAATAGGTGGTGAGCCTATTGTCATCTACCGGGTACAGTTCCAAACTCCAGGCTGCTACTAAGAATTTTCTAACAAAGAAACTCAATATCACTTTGCCCGACCTGGGAATCGAACCCGAGACGTCATGCTCAGCAGTCGCGCTTTGGTCCACTAGACCAACGAGGCAGTTTAGAGACATAGATACGTTTTTATATACTGCTATATCTTAATATATATAAATCTCGTGTCACAATGTTTGTCCTCAATGGACTCCTAAACCACTTAACCGATTATAATAAAATTCGCACACCATGTGCAGTTCGATCCAACTTGAGAGATAGGATAGTTTAAATCTCAAATTATAGTCGCGTGCGAAGCCGGGACGGACCGCTAGTATAGTATATAGTTGAGCTGCATAAGAGTTGATGCCATTAATTGTTTAAGCATATTATCTTTAAGATATAGTCAAGATAACGTTCATTTCCATCGCAATTCAGACATTTTTAAACGTGTACATACATACATACAATCACGCCGGTTTCCCATTGGGGTAGGCGACTATCGATTTCCATTTGCTACGATTCTGACACGCCTCTTTCGCTTCATCTATGTTCATTAACCTCGTCATACATGCTCGCCGATTTAGGTGGCTCCTGACCTGTCCTTGTTTGAGAACGTTTGATTGCGGTACGTTTGTCGAGGTCGACCTGCCCCGACTCTTCCATCCACTCTCACCTCATGTACTAGTTTAGTCAATCGCAATTTCTACATGCCCAAACCAGCTTAGCATACCCTTCTCAATCTTTGTCAAATATGTCTACTCTTTCACTCCACAACGTTCCCTTATCACAACACTTTTAAACGTCTAGTTTTGTATATTATTTTACAAAATTCACTGCCCAACTTAATACAGATATCGCTTCGGTATTCCCACCTGCATGTTACTTGGGTAAGCTCGTATGCTATTACAAAATGCAGCGGTTGAAGCCTCTGTGCGGTGACTGCCTAACCGACACCGATGCGTACAACGTGTATTATATATATTATCTGTGCCTATGCATACTGCACAGGATGGAGCCCTCTCGATTACCACGACGTGTTTTGCTAGGTGCAATAGCGAATGCGAAAATAAGCGTTGGAAGACCGTTGCATCGCTTCAAGGACTGTGCCAAGCTAGACATGTCGGCATTTGGGAATGACCAGCGTAACTGGGAGAAGCTCGTTGAAAAACGGACAGATTGGCGTAAACGTGTAATGGAGGGTTGCAGTTTTTGCAACGAAGCCTGATTTGAGTCACTTGCTGACAAGAGGCAGAAACGACACCAAGGCAGCTTAACACCAACCACCGCAAACTTCTCTTGTCAGACCTGTGGCAGAGTCTGCCGCACTCGCATTGGTTTGTTCAGCCACCAAAAGCGATGTATCGCAGTCATTGCATCATGAATCGTCTGTGATAGACGCAATGGCCTATGATGATGATGATGCATACTGCTTCGTTGGTCTAGTGGTCCCAAGCACGACTGACTGAGGATTAGGTTTCGGGTTCGATTCCCAGGGCGGGTAAAGTGTTATTGAGTTTTACTATTTGGAAATTCTCAGTAGCAGCCTGGAGTTTGGAATTGTGCCCGGTAGATGGTAATAGGCTCACCACCTATTACATGGGACTTATAATACCATTTCAGAGACATACGGGTGGTTTAAACTATTACTACGATAAGAAGAAGACGGTATTGGTGAAATCTGGGTGTACAACTTTGTACACCTCTGCCTACCACTTCGGGGAATACAGGCGTGATGCTATGTTATGTATTATGCGTCGACGCGTTATTGTTGTAGTTTTCAATACTATCATTTAAATATGTTGATGGAAAAAAATGCGGTTTTGGACCAGGTTTTTTCCACAAATAATTCGGTACCAGTAAGTTACACTACGCCAACTTGAGATTTAGGAAATTTGCGTTTGTCATTGTAAACATAACGTATACTTAGGTACAAGATGTCGTTTAAAAATAACATTCCTCCATCCCCTTTCCATCATCGCACAACCAGACGCACGGCAAAGCGTCATCGATATATGGTAGACATTCCACCTGTGCGTACAAAGCGTTTTGCTTCTAGAATCTTCATCATCATCATCTTCTAGAATGGAACTCTTTGCCGCAGTCTGTATTTCCCGATAATAACAGTCTGGGCGTCTTCAAGTCGCGAGTGAAAAAGTATCTTCTAGGCAAGCGTGTTCCATCGTAGACCGCATCGTTGCTTTACATCAGGCGAGGTGTGGTCAAACGACAGATTATACTGAAAAAAAAAAAAAATTACAGCAAAATTGCACAAAATTTACGTTTATCTTGTATAATTTGCTGGTTTCGAATTATAACTCTAAAGATCGCTACGTATGCGTTAAAAAGTTTTGTTTATATGTGTGTATTATGAAAAGAATTTCGGGTATATTTTCAAAATAATCCAGTCTACAAATACAGCAAGGCCATATGTAGTGCCCAACTCATTATATTTGCAAACATTCACAAATGTTTCCCGCGATAACTGCATTACCATATAAAGTGCCACTTTAGTGGTCTTGTTAGAGTCAAGATTTACAAATAGTTACAAATATATTAAATTATCTGTAAATGAATGCTTATAGACTTTGCCAGGCGTCTCCTAAAGACGAAAGAGTGGAACTTGAAATCTATTCTAATATTATAAAGAGGTAAAGTTTGTGAAGTTGTAGGGGGTAATCTCTGGATCTACTGACCGATTTTGAAAATTCTTTTACCCATGGAAAGCCATGTTATTTGTGAGTGTCATAGGCTATATATTAATATTATTACACTCGGGTGAAACCGCGGGGCATAGCTAGTTTAATATATTCTTACAAGCGACATGATAGTATAGTTGAAAGAGCTATGTCACGGTTTACAATACTTACTTTCCAATGTTCTTTAGAAAAAAATAAAAATAATGAAGATATTTTATGACCTCATTGGGTTAGAAATATTTTGGATATCGCTCCTAAACGGATTTCTACTAGTAATATCTTAGGTTTACGCGATCACTACACATTATAATAAACCTATCCTCCTGCTGCTGGTCCCCCTGCGACCACGAACGCTGCAAACGAAACGTCAGGAAAAACAAAGCCAATAATACACGCGATTAATCCGGTTAAAAGTTGTTTTATCATAAGGATCTTTTCTACTAATCAAATTCTACTAATCATTTTCTACTAATCGTTTCTACTATTCAAAGTAGACTTTATCATTATACAAAATGTCCGCGCATCCCTCCCAGACATAGCCCCATAAAAATTATATGATACCGGTCCTTAATAACTAAAAACCAACATAAATAGGTACTTCAGGTGCTCCGTAAAACTTCATTAGTGAATACCGCATGGTCTAAAGCGGTTATATTTTACCCGTTCAACGTTTTATGGGGTTTCTGAAACCATAAATGCCATTATTGAGCACCGGTATTGAGAAATCATCGCGGATTATGATCTTGAAGCGAGCGATATTTTATAGCTTTTCATATTACCTGTTTATGAGGTTTTACTCGTCACTCTGATGGGTTTTGACGTTTTAAATTGAGTTTGTAGTAATTACGTTTGGTTTTGTTTGAAGTTATTGTATTGTTTCTTATTTATTAGGTATTTAATATTGCGAAATGGATTCCCATGGATGGAACTCCTTACCGTCTTCCGTGTCTTCCTGAGAAATACACTTTTGCCTAGTATACAAGGCTTGAGTGAATAGATTTCTTCTGGATCCACGTGCTTCATCCTCGGCCACACTGTCCCTTAGTGCGTACCATAGGCGAGGTGGGAAAATTTAGATCCATTTTTGATAAATAAATAAATGTTTCGTGGTTCGTGTATTCCATTTCTGGGTCGGAAAAAGTGATTGTTGATTTTTCCAGTAGGAAATGATCAGTAGCAGCTCGGAATTGATGTCTTGTTAATAACAATAGGGTCACAAGCTATTATATTGGACTTAATAACTGCGTCTTTGAAATCTTGGTACAATAGTATATCTCTGCTTAGCCCTACGGGGACACAGATGTGATCATGTCTATTTATTTATTAGCCAAACTAACAGTGCATAACATAATATGTTATCACGCCTGTATTCCCCGACAGGGTAGGCAGAGATGTACACAGTTGTACACCCACATTTCACCATTGCTGTTATTAAGTCCCATGTAGGTGGTGAGCTTATTGCTATCTACCGGGTACAATTCCAAACTCCGGGCTGCTACAGAGAATTTCCTTAAAGAAAAACTCAATAACACTTTGCCCGGTTCGGGAATCAAACCCGAGACCTCATGCTCAGCAGTCGCGTTTGGGACCATTAGACCAACGAGGCACTATTATAGACTAGCAGTGCAAACCTTTAAATAAGTTTTAATTATAGTACAAATTAATTGATCAAGTCGGTAGCTGATTTAGTTGACAATGGTAAGGTTGAAGACACCTAATGATGTAATAAATAAAAATAAAAATAAATTAAATTTTATTATAAATATATATAAAAATTTAATTGACAATGGTAAGTTAAGATGGTAAGGTTGAAGACACCTAATAATGTAATAAATAAAAAATATATAATTAAAATAAAAATAAATTAAATTTTATTATAAATATATATAAAAATTTAATTGACAATGGTAAGTTAAGATGGTAAGGTTGAAGACACCTAATAATGTAATAAATAAAAAATATATAATAAAAATAAAAATAAATTAAATTTTATTATAAATATATATAAAAATTTAATTGACAATGGTAAGTTAAGATGGTAAGGTTGAAGACACCTAATAATGTAATAAATAAAAAAAAAAAAAAAAAAAAAAACAATTTTATTATAAATATATATAAAAATATTATATTCTGCTCATTAGAAATTTCATTTAATTGCTTGCTGTTAGTATAGTTATGTTTCAAGTTTTATAATTTGTAATAAGTAGAGTTTTGCGAGTTGCAGCGCTTGAAAATCATGACCTAAAATAGTATAAGACCTTGTCTTTAAACATAACATAACATAGCATCACGCCTGTATTCCCCGAAGGGGTAGGCAGAGGTGTACACACTTGTACACCCACATTTCACCAATGCTGTTATTAAGTCCCATGTAGTAGGTGGTGAGCTTATTGCCATCTACCGGGCACAATTCCAAACTCCACACTACTACAGAGAATTTCCTTAAAGAAAAACTCAATAACACTGCCCGACTCGGGAATCGAACCCGAGACCTCATGCTCAGCAGTCGCGTTTGGGACCACTAGACCAACCAGGCACTATCATAGACTAGCAGTGCAACTAACAAATTAATTGATCAAGTTTTATTGTTTTGTATAACCCTTCCACACAAATCGCAATTCTTTTAACAACTATAAATTTTCCGAGAAAAACTATAATTATAATCAATAATAATTTGTGAAATCAGTACTTATTGGCGAACAGAAAGCTCGATCTATTAACCTATTTCCGTGCTCAACAATTTGAATACAAATTACACTATTACCACCTTCTGGAAATTTTTACTGTTAGTCATTTCACAGAACAATAGCGACGGTAATGACTGGTGTCGTTCATTGATTACAGAGAAAAGCTATCATTCGGACTACTTAAACGGTTCGGTAACCCACTGTCCCACGAGAGCGATAAAGGCTACGCTAATGACATAAATAACGGCTCTTGATGTTAGTTTGGCTTAATCAAAAGACATTGACAGCCATATAAGTACGTATGTAGCTATTTTAGTTCGTAAATGGGTATTGGAGGAATCCACTGGAGCTTTTTGTGGAATTATTCTTGGAAGGAGAGGGTAACCTTTCCTTCCACGAATGTTCGTTTTCCTAACTTTTAAACTATTGCGTTGCATGATTTAACGCGCAATAAATACCTTTGAATCGCTTCACGTTTCGACCAGGTTGCACTGATCGTGGTCACAAGCAGACTGATGCAGCGAGTTTGCTCCGTCATTGGTGTTCAATTTTTTCCTTATTTTTCCTCCACGTTTTCATTATTATTATAAAGCCAGTGACACTACACTCACTGTATCCTTATTTTTAACCGACTTTAAATATTGATTTGATATTTAAACGTTAAGCGATTTAAAGGTATTTATTGCGCGTTAATTCCTGTTAATACAGGTTTAATTATTTTTTTCAGTTCCGTGAAACTGAAGTTAATTAATGTCACGTTTAATAGTTTATTGCATATCTTTGGGTGGCTCATAGCATAGGAGATTCTAGGCATGGTCGACGTTTACCAGCTGACAATAAAAATAAAATAGCATTAGTTCGAAAAAAGTTCCTTTTCTTTTGTGTGGTTAAAACCCCACCTTGTCAGTTACTATACTTATATATATATTGTTGACCCACGGTTTAACAAAGTACACTTACATCTTAATACTTCTATCGGTCATCCATCCACAACACGCGTCAAACGAACTTAAACTTTTACTGACCCCTGTTTGCAACGGCCTATTGGAAGCAGCAGATAGCGGGCATCGCTTTATCGCGTTCATCATTCACGTGGGACGTGTGGATAGCAGCAAGTATGCGGTATCGGGGATTTTGTGTTATTAGATAGTTGTAATGGAGGCAGTTCTTTTATGTGCATTATTATTTAAGATATCTGACGTATTTCGCGTCTATCAGGAAGCTTGCTGATCTGACCAATGTTAGGGTAGGATGAATTGAAAATCCGTTGGGTTAGATAACAAACTTTACTGGTACGTCACATAGATAAATCTATATCTATACATATAATAAAAATGTAACGGATCGCTGTCTGTACATGGAATATATATGAGAAAACATATTATTGGGACCTTTATCAACGCAAGTAGCACCCAAAACAATGATTGTTAGATTTTTTGTCTGTTTGTCTGTGCGTTTGTGCACGCTTATCTTAGAAACGGCTTATCCGATTTAGATGTGGTGGACGTGGAGATACTGTGGTAAGCTTCACTTAACATTTAATGTTTGTTTCATGTAAATCGGTTCATAAATAAAAAAGTTATGCCAATTTAAAGAATCACGTCGAACATTTGTTAATTTACGACATCCATGCGGACGGAGTCGCAGGCACAGCTAGTATTGAATATACTAGATTATGACCTAACTGTGCGGTTGCGTGGGGTCGCCTGCTGCGCCGCGTGCATGTAAATTAACAAAATCAAAATCAATACTGTCACAAAACAATTCCTTTACAACTTCCTTCATGATAATTGAGATTCGTCGAGCTAATCACGAAGGGCGGCACGGTACTGCGTGCGTTCCGAATTTATTACAGCAGCGGTACCGTGCAGTACCGCTCGTGCTAACTTACCGCCAATAAATAAACGGTGAATTATAGCACGTGACTCGATTAATAATTTTTGCAATGTCATGTCACTTGGAAATGTTCCTGTTTCATAAAAATGTTGGGCTAAACAATCTATGAGATGATATTTTGCAGCTACGGGCAAAATGTTGAATTGTTTTACTAAACTCTTATAATATTGTTCTCACACATCATATCTTGCAACGAAAACAGTGTAAATAATACTTACTAAGTATTATAAAAACCTATTTGATATTGAATAGATTCAGGCGTTACTTTGCGGAAGTCCATTACAATGGATGCAAATAAATACAATATCTAGCTACTTCCACAAAATTGAGGGTAGTCATGCATTACCTGTGCACCGCCCGCCCGCCCGCAAATATATGCACATACGCAAGCCGTGAAAATTCCGACTACCGCCAACTACTCTACACGTGTTTCGCCCCCCCACGGGGCATTCTCAGGAGCTGTTAGGCCGTGCAGTGCTGCTGCTGTTACACTCGGTGGCGGACACGCGCGTTTGTGGAAGTAGCTAGATATTGTATTTATTTGCATCCAACCTATTTGATGTAAAAGAGTAACGATGGGGTTTCTTGAACGTTATTCTCCATAAGAATCTACACGCCTGAAGATGGTCTAATTGAAATAAATGATTTGTGTTTGTCCAGATAAATCTTTCATACGCATTAATTATTATGGGGAGCGAACTCAAAAGTTATAATTTTTTGTGGAACGGAACATACGGTTGAGAGCAGGATTGCAACCTACGCCTCTCGGATAAATACTCCAACCATTCGAGAACTTTTCCGTATCGGAACGGAGACTTTAACTTAGGTAGAAAATTTAAAAACTGTATAAGACATATTATAGAAATATATATCATGCTTTATCAATTTCATCGTTTTTTAATATCGCTCAGAGCTTCTGATCGACAACTTTCCGCACGGATCAGAAAACGCCAGTTTCCGACGGTTCAGAACTGGGCCCAGATCTGAACTATTCTCAATAAGGTGGCAAACAAACATACGGTCCGCGGTTACCATATTCCAACACTAGTATCAGTCGCGTGTTGCCGACCTATACAGCAACAATAAAGTGGACCAGCAACGGGGGATGTCCACCTACTGTCAACACAACGATGAAGAAAGTATTGGCGGCTCACAGTTAGAAATACAAGAAAACAGTGTTATTACTTTTCCAGCTGGGGAGCTACAGTATTTCCGATCGCTACCTCTCCTGAACTATTTTGATTCTTGAACTTTCACACCGGATTATAATATGCATCACTTATCCTTTTACGTAACAACTTAGCGGTGTCTTATGATACCCACGTCAATTACACAAATATTTTAATGCCGCTATCGTCCTCCATCCCGAAAAATATTTAGTTACCTGCAGTGGCGACGTAGCATGGGTTGGCATCCGGGGCAGTTTTCTGTTGAGCATTCCCAGAAGTAAAACAACAAATATAGCTATGCGACTAATTTAGAAAGTTCATGACTTAAATGGTACATCTTTCTAAGCGGAGGCCTTTCCAAACTATCCGGATGACACTACCCTACTATTGTTCTAAGCTATAGGACCATGGCTAGTGGCTACTAGGCTGAGCGAGAGAGTTGTCACCACGTTGTCACCCTTTGGTACTTGGCCCCCAGGGCGGCCGCCTCCACCGCCTCCCCTTTACGTCGCCACGTTAGTTGGGAGATGGTAACATACCAAAGTTGTATACATTGATATTTAACGGAGTGTATGAAAAAGTTATTTGGGAACTTTAAAGTCTCCCTGCGAGAGGGGCGATAGTGCCCCCATTTACTTAAAAGAATGAATCCATCAACACATCAGGTCATTCTATATTTAACTGGGAATCACGCAGAGCTTTTGACTGATTCTGTCATAAAAATCAGCAGTGATCGTGTTTTCGCGTAGTCATTCAAGAGGGCACGGGGCGCCCCACTGTGCACGTCGCAAATTTATTGTTACGAGCGATACGGCCGTACCGCGCACTGTGCAGTGCCGCCCGGGTACTAACCCGCATTGGGGTTAGGTTGTGTAAGTGGAGGATAACGTAGGACGGAAATTAAAATGCTTGTACTCATCGTACGTCATAATGCTAAATCTTGTATTTACTCGCCTTCTTATCGTGTCTATCAGAGTTTAAACCACACGCAGGCCTCTGAGAGGACTACACTATCGAGAAAAACTGTCGGGTGTGCTGGTTTGTTGGTTGATGTTTCACTACACCAAATAATAGATACCTTTGTATGTCTTAGATTCGAACCTGTAACTTATCAATCCAACAGTTATACATATAGAAAAAAAGGCTATTTGCTATGTTTGGTATTGAATCAGCTTTCTTAGGACTGCGAATGCAGTTGTGATCTATCTATTATGATTGGTATTGTATCAGCTTTCTTATCAGCTATGGTCCCGGAATCCCGGATAAAGTTAGTATGGTTTTAGGTTTAGTCGACAGGAGTTTAGCACGATAGACATCTATGGAGGATGTCCAAACTCTAAAAAAGGTCTGTTCCAGCGATTTGGTCATTCTTTACCCCCTTTACTCGTGGACAAATCCTTCCTTGTGATATTTGAAAGATAGATTCTCTCTGGTATAAACACTCGTATGAAAGAAATTTAATTAATTGAGTTGACGAAATATTTCAAACTAAAATAACTAATATTATAAGATTTTGGTATACTTAGTTCGTGAGTGAAAACACTAAATCAAGTTCTAAAACATGTGTTTTACAAATAAAAAGAAAACGAGCAAAGTAATCGATGGATGTCGCGTGACCGCTCTTTCGATCGACCTATAGCCTCCGCGATTTACTATTAGACTGAAATGTAAATGTCATGGTCATGTAAAAATAAACCATAACGACAGTTAGTAAGATAATGGTAGTAAATTGAGCGATAATGGGGTTAAAGAACATAAGGGTGGGTGGAAAACGTCTTCATAAAACTGTGTTTCAATAATAAATCTATAAAAATGTAGATAATTCTTCTAAAAGCATTGACGCATTCAAAGCAAACTCTAAAGTATTCCTCTATAATTTTTTGAGGAAAGTAAGAAGTGTATAGGGACTGAATAGATAGCAATAACCAAAAGACGTGTTAAAAATGTGGAAGAAGAATTCGCGGCAGTGAGCAGAGGTCGAGATGGCTTGGCAGTCAGGGCGCCTGGAGTATTTATCCGGGAGGCGCAGGTTCGAATCCTGAACCTGAACCATGTGGAAAGAAAAATACGGTTGTAAGCAGGATTGTAACCTGCTCCATCTGGATAATTTTATCTTTAGGGTTCGCTATGCATGCGTTAGTGCGTTTGTAAGGTTTATTTACATTCGAGTTAGTCCTAAAAGTGTTTCCCAAAGAACAGCTTAGGCTGGATGTCAGAATCGGACTTGTAAAATAAATTTGAAAGTTAAGACGAGAGTATCCCGATAAAGTCGTTTTCAGATGTATTTTATTTACATATAAGGTCCTAATTTATCAGGTAATTTCCTTTTAAGGGGTCAATGCGTAAGTCTTAAGTACAAATTTAAGCCATAATTCAAATTTTTATGTAAATATTTTTTTCTTAATTTCGCCGTTCAAGGAGCAGTTTTCGTCTTGCTAGTACCATGGTAATTTATAAAAAAAAATCTTATGTGAATGTATTTGCCTTACATACCTTTCAAAGAAAATTATCTAATATATTAGGACCTTATATAACACGGATTTAAAGTTAGAAAAAAATATATATCTTTGTTCACTCTTTGATCTAGATATTTCGGCTGCTCGATATAGGGTTACTTGCACTTTACTGTATCCAAATAAATTGTAAATCATAAAAACCTCATCGCTCTAATTCAAAAATTAAGTGTAATAACTTTCGTAAGACATATTCATATCAATTATTGTTCACCGGTTACTACTCACGTGCATTTTTTCGGGATTGCCCGACTAGTTTCGAACTCGAACGGAGCCCTTAGTCATGAGCCGCCCGCGGCGAAGTCGCGAGTCAAACAGGCAATTCCGAAAAAAAAACACGTGAGTAGTAACCCGTGAACTATAATTGATACAAAAATTAAGTGTTTCCTATCTCTGCAATGCAATCGTTCCCAAGCGGCGCCTACGCCAACGGCGCGGCGGCGCTCGGAGAACCTCACCTTAAAAGTAGAATAGGAAAACTGTAATTCAAATTTATCCTTTGGGCACTGTTATCCATAAGGTAGTAAATGTGTGGATATTTTTACATGATATCCTTATAGTATACTATACATATAAACTGCTATTATCCACGCTGCACTGCTTCACAGTAAGGTACCTATTTCAAATGTTCAATAAAGTAATCCGTTGAGTGCTTAGTGTTAGCACTAGTATTATATGATCTGTGGTTTTAATAAGTACATACCGCAAAAAGGAAAACCCGTTGTGTAGCCAACGTGTCCTATAGGCTATAAATAGTAGCCTTTATAGGACTGCAGAAAATAAACAAGGAGCCCAGTGCCGACAGTCGCGCAATCGTTACGTGTGTAATTGGCCTAATAGCCGCAACTCAAGTGCGCGCCGCCCTTAAATTACTGCCAGTGGTCCTGCATTCCTGTTCGGAGCTATTTAGTTATTTACCTATAAATAGTTTGTATATTTTTATTATTAAAGAACCAAAAGAACAAAAGATTATCCATACAATCTATATCTATTATATACTAGCTGTGCCCGCGACTCCGTCCGCGTGGATGTCATAAATTAACACCATGTCGTGTATGAACACAAATTCATAATTGATTCTTTATATTGGCATATTTTTTTTATTTATAAAGCGATTGACTTCAATGTAACACTAAATGTTAAGTGAAGCTTACCACAATATATTAGTGAACACCACATCTAAATCGGATAAGCCGTGTCTGAGATTAGCGTGCACAAACGCACAGACAAACAGACAAAAAATCTAACAATCATTGTATTGGGTGCTATTTGCGTAGATAAAGGTGCCAATAATATTTTTTCTCATATATTTTCCATGTACAGACAGCGATCCATAACATTTTTATTATATGAGTACATGTATATATTCAAAGTCAAAGTCAAAGTCAAAGGCTTTCATTTCAAATAGGCAAAATTACATGCACTTATGAAACGTTAATTGATTTTAGTTGCACGGTTCCAAAAAGTTGGTCCCGAACCAACTTTTTTTTAAAGGAAGAACCGGCAAGAAACTCCATACAAGTGTGTATGGAGTTTCTTGCCGGTTCTTCTTTTAAAATAAAATAATACAATAAAGATGCAAGATCTTTGCATAGTTACAAAGTTTGTAGGTGCAAGAACAATGTAGGTTAATGTGTGAGATGTAATATTATCTAATAAATAATGCTACAAATACAAATAATTAGTTATGTCACATGAGTCATTAATCTCTACATTGAGCTCACATTTAGGTACAGCATGTTTTATGGGCTACGAATTTAAATACATATTTGAAATCTATGTTTGAAATACAGTATCAGTAGGTATTTAAATGAAAAATTTTATAAATGTCAAAGTGAATAAAATGTCAAGACAGGTCAATAAAACATTGTCACTGACACAATTCAGTCATTTCTGTTTTAATTTTATGACACTCCACAATCACCTGTTGCCAGGAGAGCCACATGTTCAGAAAATAGTTAACGCTCTTTAATTTTATAATAGGCTTTTTTAACAAGAATCGACTTAATATAAGTTTTAAACTTTTTACCGTTAAGATCCGTGATAGTTTGTGGCAGCTTGTTATAGAAGCGTATACAATTACCTAAATATGATTTGTTTGTTTTTGTTAGTCTATATTTTGGCACTACTATTTTATGTTTATTCCTAGTATTTATGTTGTGAAAGTCACTGTTGATACTGAAAGATTTTAATTTTATCGGACGTACTTAATATTCTCGATAATGTATAGTGAGGGCAGTGTAAGTATATTAATTTCTTTAAAAAAGTGTTTTAAGGATTTACGAGGACCCATGTCACAGATTGCCCGAACTACCCTTTTCTGTAGAATGAAGATAGATTCTACCTCAGCTGCCGATCCCCACAACAGAATGCCATAAGACATAATGCTATGAAAATATGCAAAGTAAACTAGTCTAGTTGCTATGTCTTAATGATAAGTATGTATTGATGATGATGATGTACAGACAGCGATCCGTTACATTTTTATTATAATTGTATTAATGATAAGTATTTATCTGTAAGCCACCCACATAAAATAAAATAAATCTTCGTACAATAGAAAGACATTATATCTCTGGTACACTAACAAAATTTAATAACTATCATATAACTTTATGTCCAAAAGACCGGTCTTGGACAATATTACATAAACTCCTTGCTCGAGACAGGCTGTCCACAAGCCAATAAATCTATTCCAACATAAATCGCTTCGTAAATCGATCGGTATCATGAAATAAATATCTTTTTACGGTAAACCTTGCTTAGCGGGCGTGGCTCTCCTTAAATGGAGCTTACCCGGGTTCGAACCTACGGCTAAAGGCGTCTTCCCACTGTGCCACAACGGCCGATAGTTGTAAGTCGTCGTTGGACTGTGTTTAGGAAAACTGATATTCAAAAAAATCTTCTTGGATTATAGCTGTCCCTATCAGAATCAAGAAACATTTATTTGTTTCAAAGTAGGTTAAAATGGAAAAAGATGAGAACTGATGAGATGTTTCATTTCAAACACATTTTATGAATATGAATTATATATTAATATAATAATTATCAGCAGTCAAGAAAACTCAATTGCGTGTCCGTACACAAATCGATTATGTATAATATGTAAGACTACCTTGATGTAAGCTTTTCGGAATTGCTCCTAGAATATATTATAATAACATTCCTGATTCCATAAAAATAATGCCATCGTCAAAATATAAAACAGCGCTGCAGAAACTTCTTCTTGACAAATGCTACTATACAATAGACGAGTTTTTAAACGATATTGATTTATAATTTTGAATGTTGAACTTATAATTTTGACATCTGTAATTTTTTCATGAACTCTTTATTAATGTAATTTTGAGCTTATTTATTTTTGCATTTACTAATATTTGTATGTCCTGAGACAAAACATAGCGCACTATTTTACATGTATGACCTATTTCTTGTATACCTATGTTCACAAATACATTTCTGATTCTGATTCATTTCGATGTCGTCACAAGTCAGAGGCCAGTGGCAACAAATGCTATTTAGACTTGAAATGCGAAAGTTTATGAGGATGGTGAAGATTAGTGGAGAAAGTATCTCACTAGATGACGTTAGTATCAATTTGGTACGTTTCCACGGATCTAAAAATATACGGATGTAACCTTGCCTTTTCATAAGCAAAGCATAGATTACGCACACACACACGCAGCGTACTGGCGCCGCGCTGAGTGGAAGAGTTTTAAGTATTTATATGCGTTTAGCTCGTGTATGAACAACAAAATTGGATGACTAGGCATGCTTCTCTCATGTTTTACGCAACGCTACGTCCGTATTTTTTTAAGATCCGTGGCTAAAACAAGTCGACAATACAAACTGGATGTCATCCATTAAAAAAGTTGTTACGTCATAGTGGAAACGTGTCAGATAACAGCGTCTTGTTGTTGCTAATTGAAGCGATGGCGGATCACAACTTGCTATCGTAGAATCTTATTTAAAAATGGCTTGTTATTATAGATTGTCGGATATGTCGTGGTGTTTAAATTATGATGTTTAAGAACAGTTTGTCGGACTTCTGGTGAAGTCTACTAAAATGTTCGGAGATTTTAATTTAGCGTGCATAAATGATATTATATTTTAAATTGTCATCTCTTGATTCGTCTCATCTTGCTCTTAAAGTAGCAGTTAGTAAAAGACAGGAATGTTTATAATTTAGTTTACTTTGTTACATTAGAACTGACGATACTTAATTGTTAACCTTTCGGCTCAGTAACGTACAAATCTGTACATTGTAACAATAAAATCTATTGTGTCTGCTAATGACTGAGGCAACAGCTTAAGAATAGTTTTCCATTAGCGTGAAAACACTTCTAGGTACAAATCCATTAAATCAGCTTAAACCCATTAAAACTCCTTAAACATTTCTAAAGCTTCACCGTCTTCGTTCACTTAAAAATCTTTTAATCTTTTTTAAGTTCGATCCTTATTGATTTCTTTGAAGCAGATATTTGATCCGGGAAGCCGTGGAAACGTCAAATATATATGCAAAAACCGCAGGAGTATAGCATGTGTTTATGAACCTGACTACTGTACAGTGGGCTACACTATTTGGTCACTCCTTAGTTTTTAACGAATAACCAGCCCATAACTATCCCACTGCAGGGCAAGGGCCTCTTCTCATACAGAGAAGGCACGAGCATTGATCATCACACTAGCTCACTGCGGGTTGGCGATTTCAAACTATTATGGAGGAACAAGGTATAGTGTTCCTCCTCTCAAGTTGACTGCCTCGTTGGTCTAGCGGTCGCGTGATTGCCGAGCGTGAGGTCCTGGGTTCGATTCCCAGGTCGGGCAAAAGTGTTATTGGATTTTTCTGTGAGAAAGTTCTCAGTAGCAGCCCGGAGTCAGGAAGTTGGTGGTGTGACACCCCCGTGCTTCGGAGAGCACGTAGAACCGTCGGTCCTGGGCCTTCTCTCTACGATCGTGTCGGATTGCTGTCCCATCGGACTATGAGAGTGAAGGAAGAAGGAGTGCACCTGTGTTTGCGCATACACTTGTGCACTATAATATCTCCTGCGTACTTGGCTAATCTCTGTGGAGATAGGCCGTCGTGACCGAAATACGATGGGAGGAGTATTATTATTATATTATAGTGTACCTCCATTGAAACGGGAGGATCAGTCAGTCAGTTTTAAGTGTAGCTATGTGCAAAGTCAAAATATTAGGTCAGACGAAGTCGCATGCACCACCTAGTGATTAAATAAGATGGCTCTTGTATAATGAATTTTAGGTGTTTAAGATACTCGGAGACCTCTAATTCACGTGCCTTTCAAAGGTTTAAAATGCTCCTAGAATTTCCCTATTGATGCAGCCGTGTGTACAGTGAACACGAGTGTGGTAAACAGATGATATTACATACGGCTAGAAATTGATACAAACACGACCTTTTATGGGATTACTTACGCCAAATATATGAAATAGTTTGCTAAAGCCGAGTGTTTGTGCTTGTGAGATTTGCATTAATAAGCTCGATATAGGAATAGAGTAGTGCTATTTTAATTTAATATCAATAAATAAAAGTAAGTAAAGTATGTTGTTTTATACAAATTTATTCAAAATAGTAATTAATTTAAATTGTTTATTCTATAAATAAATATTTTCAAACTCTTTTAATTCTAATCATAATCTTTATTGCATTCATGTTGTTTGAATTAAATTGAATTGAATTTGTTTACACGTAACTATGATCTAGAATTTCCTATATGACTTTCTGAGAAGAAATGCCGAAACAAACTCAAAGGTCAAGATAGATAGATAGAGTATTCTTTATTGTACACCATAAACAAGAACATAATAAAATAATCACTAAAATAGTTGTACTATAGGCCAAGGTTAATTTTAAGGTCCAGACATCATTGTACAAGCCTATATGAACGTAACGACATATAGGGTATCTGGAAAGTCCTTTTGAGGAAACAGCTATAGCAGTTTCGAGTTCACAAACTATTTATTATACTTTTTAATATCCACAATTATGACAGTATCCTATTAGCGCCCTACCCTTCACCGGTTCCTAGTGTTTTTGCTGGGAAGAAGATACGGGGAAACAAACTTCCTAGCAACTTGAATTCGTGAGTTCATCGTTTGATGTCAATATTGCATTAATGACCCCTAGCTTTCTGCTTGCTGCATTATTTTAAAATAAAGGCCACTAGAAAACTTATTCCTAAAATATAAAAGAAAAAAACAAAGATAATTAAGAAACGTTCAAAGCTATACGTAAAGAGTACAGGAATAGTATGTCTGTACGCCCCGCCTACTCATCAATTACTAGACAAAAAATTACGGTCTACAAATGCGCAGTGGCTCTAGACCTGGCTGACCCGAACCAGACTAGCAACTATTAAGGTAGCCGTAACCTGAATATGATACTAATTTATTGGGATTATTTATTGCTAGAGTAAAAGCTGTATCTAGTTTAGATCATAACAGATTTAAAAATATGCTGTTGGTAAAAGTAAAACCCGAATTAAGCCTTGAGTAGGTAATAATTAAAAGTTTTCATTATAATTAATACATTAAAAAAACATAAATTATTATAAAGTAATAACGAAAATTGCGATTTTGGGTTACAATAACATTTTAGTTACTTTATTGGTTAAGTGAACTACGGTCTATGGTCATGGCATCCGATATGATAGAGCGCCACCTGAATCAATCTTTGATACCTCGAAAAATAAAATATTGGCCAAACGTACCATAAGAATAAATTAACTAATGCAATAAGCAGGCTCTACAAAATAAACACGTCGAATCCGATGTGGTCGAACTAAACCAAAATTTGAGAATTGCGTCCATTTTTATAACTTTGGAGTGAAGCAGGATAAACCATGAGACGCGACGTCAATCTATTCCATAAACTTTTACTAAATTTTAGTTTCACGTTTAATAATTTGTTGGCCACTTAAAAATGTGCCGACTAGAAATGTGCATAAACTAGACCTTTATTGTTTCTTAATTTGAATTTGATGCCTCTTCAGCTTTTCCACAAAATATACCCGATACTTACTCGATAGAATACCGATACTCCGATATCAAATTCACTCTCGATTCATTTGAGTTATCTCGAAAATAGTCCAATTCCATACCAATACTTCACTAACAGCTGGAGTCATAAAAAACCTAAAAAGAAAATGTAGACAGACTCTCCGATGACAGCATGTTTCCAATGTGATCTAGGAATCATAGAAAGTGTGTCAACATACTTTACCTAGGTACCGAGTGCTTCCAGTCTAGTCTAGATCTAACTACCTGCATTCCAATTAGGGCTTAGATTTATCTGGTCTTTAATTAATTGAATTCTACACGCAAAGCCGTAGGAGGTAGAGACTTGAATGTGTGCCATTAATTGCGATTTAAAGTTTCGAAATGCAGCAGGAACTATGTAACGTTGCATCATAAGGGTAGGCAGAGGTGTACACTGTTGTACACTCACAACACATATAGGTTAGAGACATTTCTCTTTAACACACATATAAGTGAAATTCTTCGCATGTCCCATAGTCTGGTTTGGTCTGAATGGGCGGCGTGCGACGACGGACGTGCACAGACGCAGTCGCATTCGCGCGGGTCGACGACCGCGTGCAATTCGTCAACGCAGTGTCACTGCACCCCGCCTTCGCGAAAATGCAGCGGTTATTGAATTACAGCCTTATATCAGTATAACTGAAGATAAATCTTTGAAAAGCATTAACGCATGCTATATAAGTCATCAGTATAACTGTTTAGTATTTTTTTTATAATAAATTGCTGGTGTCCTGCACTCCAAAATATTAATTTCCTATAACGCCTGCCTATATTCCCCAAAGAATTTAAGAGGTCTTGCTGTTTGGCAGATGCTGTTATTAGGCCTCCTTCTTCTTATCGTGTAGTTGATGAACAACCTAGTGTTTAAAACCACCCGTAGGTCTCTAACCTGGCTTTACACGCCATCGAGAACATCTCTCAGGTGTGCTGGTTTCCCCTCAATGTTTTCCTTCACCGTTTTAAGCAAGTGATAATTAATTTATAATACATGACTTCGAAAAGACATTGGTGCGTGCCTTGGATTCGAACTTGCGACCTTTGACTTGTCAGTCCAGCGGTTATACCACTAGGCTTTCACTGCCCTATTAGGCCTGAGTGGTGGTGATTAATCGGGCACAATTTCAAATTCTTAGCTTTTACTGGAAACGTAAAACCTAATAACTAAGGCTGCCGGATTTGACCTATGGGGCAGTAAAATACTTTCTTACTTCCAGGAATTTCTGTCCTCTTCCTGGATTGATGGACGTGCATTTAATAGAAAAGCTACGTTACGTGCTCCGTCATAATTATTGTTAATGTAGCATGAAATAGTCGCGGTAATTGTCTTATGATGCTGATAGGTACTTACTAGAGACATTGTGATGCGTGTCGTTAGGCTATAGCTAAAATGATTTATTTATAAATTAAGTGTCTTAAACAGTATTTTATTAATACTGAGTATAAAGTAAGGACCCTGGTACGGATACCAGGTTCTTTTAATTATCGTAGGTTTATTATACCTCGGGTAATTCTTGCAGTCATCTTAAAGAATATTTATACGCATTTGTTAAAGACTTATAAATTTTCATAACACCATCTCTGGTTTAACGGCATTCCATGGAATACCCGCTTTGTGTAAGAAATGGACAATAAAATAATTGTCACGGTAGGTACGGCGAATTTCCCGCGTATGTCTATTCTTTTGCAGCATTCCTAACAATAATTAAATAATATTTAGGTATAGAAATACGTTTCATACAATAAAGCTTACCAATCACGGGGGTAAAATTGCGTTTTTTATTTGTAAAAAATTTGTGATTTATGTATCGCAGTGTGCACAGGTATGGTAAAAACAGGGTCATCTACGCTGATAGCAAAGACCCTAAAGTGTGTGCTGACACCGCGACGATTTTAGGGAGGCTATCAGTTTCATTACCAGGGGCACTGGTTTGATCCACCCGTTGAGTTGACCGCCGTGTGGTTTCTGTCAGTAGGAGTCTGACATATCTTATCCTTCACCATCAAGGAGCGGTCACCCATGAAGCCTTCCTAACGGTCATATAAAAAAAAAACTTAACTGTTTCCTGAAACAATAATAATAATAATAATTGTGCCAAGAACGTTGTGTCTCCGAATGTGAGACAGAACTGGCTGCCGATCATTTCTGAGAACTTCGTATTGAGCCGGCCCTTGCATTCCATTGTGTATCCGTATTTAAAACTTAATTAAGTAATAATTTACCGTAATTAGTGCGTCGGTACACGGTACGTTGGTACGTACCACGACAACGTTCTTTTTTCTCAGTGTTCAACTCAATTAGTACTGTAGATTAAGAGGATATGATTGGTAGGTTTAAAAACGTTGAACAAGTGTGTTTGTAGGTGAGGATATTTAAATTATTTACTGTAGTTACTTACAATGCTCCAATCTTGGTTATAAAGCCGCTTCTGCACAGCGGCGAACATTAACTCCTTAATTTTGTCCACTACCAGTTACGGACTAAAGTTGAAGAAAACCAAAAAGATTTTTTTTTATGGGATAGGAGGCAACCGACCAGACGGCTCACCTGATGGTAAGCGATTACCGCCGCCCATGGACACCCGCAACCCCAAAGGAGTAACAAGTGCGTTGCCGGCCTTTTAAAGGGTTTGGGCCTCCGGTACCCTCACTTACTCGGCGAAACACAACGCAAGCGTTGTTTCACGCCGGTTTTCTGTGAGGCCGTGGTATCACTCCGGTCGAGCCGGCCCATTCGTGCCGAAGCATGGCTCTCCCACGGTGAAAAAAAAGATTAAAAATAGTCATGTTAAAATATGATGCGCGTTTAGACTGAGTGAAAATTAATCTAATGTACATTTGAACATGCTTTATATCAGTTGTATAACAGCTTTAAGACAGCAAAACGTGCATGGTGGACGTTATTAGTTTCAAAATTCGACGGAATTCGGACACAGCTGGCGTATTACAGTCATTCAGCGCAGTGTAGCAGTGGCTTTAAACTTTATTTTACTTAACGAAAGGCATGCGTTGATAAGATCTACAATTACACCGATATACTTCTTTTATTCTCATATTAACACTCGGCAAAATGATCTTTACTATAATGTCTTATCTTACTGCAACGGTATCTTTAATATCTGGTTCCCAAAGCTATCATGTCGTGTCTCGTGTGTTCGGGCACTTACAACGTACCAAGTCGTACATACCATGATTTAAGTATTTCGTATGAAAAACCTGTTGTATAGCCTCCTATTGTTTTACTTTCCTTCCTTGAAATATAACCCGTACCAAACGAGTTTAACTTTACGTGGTATTCGGTAATATTGACAGCAGTTTCGTACATTGCTGTTTGTGTATTTGTCAGTGAGGGTGTAATTGATACTTTAAAAGCAGTGTATGATGTACGGATCGATACAATGTAGTTGTAGATTCTTATAGTGCAAGTCGTAGCCTGAGGCTACGTTCTCTGGTGCATAGTACCTGAGACAGGTATTGGCGGTGGTCCAAGTTATACAATTTTAGAGGTTTAGGAAAACGTTGCCTATTATAAGAAGTCGTTATTTATGGTGGGTGTGATTAAGACACATATCGATGGTTGAAAGGCTATTTGGTCCAAGTATAATTACTGTGATTTAAAAAAATAAACTTTAAAACAACGGCCTTTAGAGACATTTTTATATTTCAGTAAAATGTCGCTCAGATTAATAAATTAGCCTTTCAACCATCGATATGTATATTAACAAAAATACATACACACGTATATATATATATATATCACCTATCTGTAGAGAAATGTGGCGCACCCTCAGCAGTCGATGTCTAGACCACTAAACAAACACGTACTGCTTCAGATATATAATGGAGTGCTCCTGGCCACGGTTTCTTAGCAGCTCTAACCTTCCCGGCTTCATGGGTCTGGTTTCCGAGGACGGCAAACTTGGTATTGTTTCCTGATTCATTCACATTTAGAAAGTACATTACGTACCTATAAGCTAACACTATTTTTACCGAAACGCTTAATGCTGATTAAACAATATATTAGTAATGTCTTAGGTTTTCGCGGTCACTACACATTATAATAAAACAACTGTGACCTCTGAGTTTGTTTCTTGTATTATTTTGTTATTGTTGTATGTACGGTAGACTGAAACAATTTTAAATAAACCGTTGAGACGTCTGACAACTTAGTCCTCCTGCGACCACGTACGCTGCAAAGTGTTCGAAACGTCAGGAAAAACAAAAAACCAATAATACACGCGATTAATCCGGTTAATAATACACGCGATTAATCCGGTTAATAATACACTTGATTAATCCGGTTAATAATACACGCGATTAATCCGGTTAAAAGTTGTTTTAAAACAATATATTAGTAGCTCATTAGTATTAAAGGCTATCGGTTTGTGTAAATCCCTTTAAAATTGAATACTTCATGACATTACATTATCTACATACTACTTTGACCCGTGGACCTCATTTCTTACTGAAACTTGGCATTTTTCTGGATAAAAGATGTCATATGTCCTTTATCAATTTTTTGTTTTTTTTATAACATATATTCCTGTATCGAGGCTTACAGACTTACTCAATACTCAATTCTTTATTGCATTCCATGTGTACAATAAGGTGGACAATTACATTAAATAATAAGAACAATATGGACCCTGTAGGGCACGGCAAATATTAAGGTAGATGAGGGCTGCATTCAGTTTAAATGTAATAACAAATTGAATTACCATAACTTCTAATACTTATAATATTAGTCTGTTAGCTAAGACTGGTGTAATGTTAATAATATTATTTAATGTACTATGTATATTTAATTGTATTTACTATATGTACTTACTTACTATATTTATATATCCCTATTTATATTATTTAGAAGTTATAGTTGTTTATGTAGATTATTTAGATAATAGATGTAGATAATAATCTCACATGCACACACACCCAGACCTGGAACAATTATCAGAAGATCACACATTTATTTATTTATACAACAGCCTCTCGCGATTACTGCGCCTGCCGCGCCATCAACATTTATTTGTAGGACAACCTCATCTGTCCGCCACAGTTTCCACCTTGTACCACAAACTAATAGCTTATTAAGGACGTTCCTGGGATGTTTCCCGACGGTTAGCCGCGGCCGTGCGGGCGGCGGCGCAAGAATGTATTAATACTTCTATAGCCGGCTCGCCGTAGCATCCAACTCGTCATGTCGCGGTATGTATCACCCCGATTGTGTATTGAAGTTTTTTTAGATAGAGACCGAATTTTCAGTCTCGGCGGCTTATCTCCACGGAGATTAACCAAGTACGCCAAAGATATTGCACAAGTGTACGCGCAAACACAAGTGCACTCCCGCTTCCTTCAGTCCTAATAATCCGATGGGACGACAATCCGACACGACCGGAGAGAAATCAGGCGCAGGACCGACGGCTTTACGTGCTTACTGGGTGTCACACCGCCAACTTCCTAACTCCGAGCTGCTACTGCAAATTTCCAAACAGTTTTTTTTTTTGACAAACAAGAACGGCCTTCAATGTAATGGTGAAAACAATAAGTAGGTACATGGACATTTTTTTTTTATCTTTATTTATTAGGAACTTTTGAACACAGTTCATGTCAGTTCCATCGTAACTTATACTTAGGTTATCTCACAAAGAAAAGTTAAATATCTACTAACTAATCCTTAAATACTTATTAACTAACACATAGATACTTTAAGCCTCACTTGACATAGGCTTCGCTAAAATGCTATTAAATATTCCTAAGTCTAGCCTGTTTACATTTAAGTCCTGACACATTCAACTAAAAGATGACGCACATCCTCTACTTTTCCACAAACCTCACAACTAGGAGAACTTACCTTTTTCATCAAATATGCAAAAGCTCTCAGTGGCATAGGTACATAGACATGCCATCGCAACAATTGCGGGTCATTTGATGTTAGTTATTGAAGAGTTCCATTGTCTACCTCCGAAGATCTTA
The DNA here is from genome assembly GCA_935421205.1 of Xylocampa areola. NCBI lineage: Eukaryota > Metazoa > Arthropoda > Insecta > Lepidoptera > Noctuidae > Xylocampa > Xylocampa areola. The sequence goes on from OW285215.1 coordinate 1,209,399, forward strand.
ATCAGATCCTAATATATTATTTAAAACCTTCCCTCAAAAATATGTATTTAAATAAGGAAAATCGGTTAAAAACCTCTATCTAAATCGGTAATTTTTGTGAAAATCGCGGACATACAAACATACATACATATAAATACTTGCGAGTCGAGTCTCCTTTTTTGAAATCGGTTAAAAACCCAATAATACTTTACCCGACCCGGGAAAATAACCCAGGATCTTACGCACAGCTGCCAGGCTTGCATCTACTCGACTGAAGCAGTTCATCTGACTACTATTGACTGATAGAATGTTGGGACCTATTAAGCTTCGGCAAATCAAGATCCCAGATCCAATTTAATATTATACTAGTACAGGATTAAATAAAAAAAAAAAAAACTTTATTCATGCAAAAACCTTTTACAATGGTATAACGGATTAATCAGTTTAAGGAGTTATGAAGCGCAGTGTTACCCTTACCAGTCAATCTACTCCATACAAAGACTAGAAAGACTCGTCAGATAACTAACTCACAAACGACAGCATTCTTGCAATGCTTTACGTCATTTACAGGAAGTATAGAGTGTCTGATTTGGTCTCCACAAATCACTATGCCGGTGTAATTGGCGGCACTTTCTAACGACACCTCGCACGGGTCGGTGCGCGCGAGCATTTCACTGAGACGACGACGCGTGCACACCCATGACATTAATATTGGATTATGGGACGTGTTTGGTTTGGTGTGTTGAGTTTAAAGTGACGTATAATTAGTGTTGTTGATACAAATGTAAGGATGAACGGATTAAGTAAAGCTCAGTGAATATAATGAGAACATATAGTAATTATGGAATTTATATTTGCTGGGGAGTTTGTTGCGCCGCTTCTTTTTCGCAGCTAAAACACTGAAGAGGGGCGGCGTCGCCGTGGTAGGCCTAGAAAACGCTGGCATGATGACCTAGATGCATTTGTCGGGACCTGGCCTGCTATTGCCACACAGAGAGAAGAGTGGAAGAATATGGGGGAGACCTTTACCCAGCAGTGGGAAACAAGAGGTTAAAAAAACACTAGGAAGCGGTGAAGACGGGCTTTTTTGGGGGCTGTCTTAATGTTTGACGTTAAAAAGCGCAAATTTTTTGCCTAATTTAAATAAAGAAATTTTGATTTTGATTTATTTGGTGTAATAATCTCAGAAAAAAAATGCCCCTCGGAGTAATCCCCCCAAGTGTAACCATTAAATTTAAAATAATGTCGCTTCTAGTCTGGGATTTCTGTCTCCGGCCATCTATAACTTACAAATAAATAATAATTGGGATAACATCACATCTCGCCTGTAATCTCCGAAGGGGTCAGCAGAGATCTACTCAGTTGTACACCCACATTATCGGTTTATACCGCAGTTTGGAATACGGACAGTATTCCAAACTGCGGTATAAACCGATAATGTTATGGTGTAATGGTTGATGGCAATGGGCTTACTATCACTAGATGGGACTTCATATGGGCATCGGTGAGAATATGTAAGTGTACTTAACCTTTCACGGTATACAGGCGTGATGGTATATTATGTTATTTTATACACACACAGTGTGGCTGGTGACAGCCCTGTGTGGTCCAGTTGACTTGTCTTAAATGACGACTGACCACACGTCACTCATGAACTGGTAATTGTCTCGTAACTTGTTATATCCTTATTATCACGCTATTTTACGATATATGGTGAGCAGAGCTGAAAAATTGCAAATAATTCTAGACGAGTTACGCGTACAGTAAAATAAGATATATTTTACTTAATAAATGCGAAGAAGTCGTAGTGACGAAAATTTCAAAGAGTATGCTTAGATGGTTTGGTCATATTTAGAAAATGAATGAAAGACGGTTAACAAAAGGTATATCAACCCTGGAAGACCAGGACCACCACTCCACTCACCATTTCCACTTATACCTGCCTTGTATAATATCTACAAGGCAGGTATAAGTGGAAATGCCGGAAGGGGACGCCCTAGAAGGATATACAGTGACCTTAATAGTGATATCCTCCAAAAAGGTAAGTTGCGTAGTACTCGCAACCGCCGCGCATGTATGACCAGATGTATGAACGTGGATGAAGCAAAAGGCATATGTAAGGATCGTAGCAGGTGGCGTTCTTTAGTTTCTGCCTACCCTCATGGGAAAAAGGCGTGAGTTTATGTATGTATGCATAATAAATGTGAAAGTTTGTGAGGCTGGATCATAGAAATAACAAATATCTTCAGGATGGATAGATGGACGTTTGTTACTCTTTTACGCAGTAACTACTCAACGAATTTTGACGAAATTTGGCAGACAGGTAGTTATAATCTGTTTTGACACAAACGCATAGGCTAACACTTTTTTTTTATCTCGAATGGACTCAATTCTAATGCTCTAGTCTACGCAGATGAACTCGCGTGTAGAAGCTATTATTATATATTATCGTTCATTAGTTATTGTTTACGTTATGGTTTCATGATTAAATATGGGAATAATGGACGCCGCGCCGCTGTAAACACCGCAATATTAGTATGGTAGTAGGTAGTATGAACCACAGCATTCCCAATGAGGATTGACGTCAGGCAGACGGCCGGTCATACAACATTGCCAAAACGTTAGCAGCATGCAATTAAAAAAATAAATAGATATTGGAAGAAGAAAACATGCTCCGCCGACGCTAAATAAATTGGGATAAGGGCAGGGGGTGATGATCATGATGAGGTAGTATGAACCAAGAACAGAAATCACAGTTCAAACGTACGCACTGCGCAAAAGAATCGCTTTCGGATTCACTTCATACGTTCCACAGATTTTCCTTTGCCTTCTTGCAGGTTGTAGACAGTAAAATGAATATTCGGCTTTAAATAATCCATATGAAATCAATGCCTGTTACAGTTAGGACTTCACTAAGACCCGGATATATTTGCACACTGCGAAGTTAAAAAAACTGGCTCGCTAAATGAAGTCGGTTTATCAATAGTGTGCGGCATGCCACAGTAATAAGTATTAATAAAATTACCGGTGTAATAGCCCGGGAATAAAGCCAGTAATTTTGTGCCCAATTAGGCACATAATAATGCCCACTTTGGGCACGAGAATGCCTCTAATATTGTACAGTCATGGACTCTAATATGAGAACCTTCGAGAATGTGCCGGAAGAGGACTGAGTTAATAATTTAATTTAAAATACAGTTTTACAATGAGATTGGATTCATATTTCTATTTTATTTTTCTTTTGTTAGATGAAGTCATAAATAAGCATATAATAGCTATTTTGTAGCTATGGTCTGGATAAAGTGGAGTCCTGTCGAGATTTTAATTACATTATTCGTGCTGCGAGCGGAGTTAAAAGCCGCGTTCCTTAGATCATATACCACACCTCACATAATGAGTTTTAAAAATGTATCAGTAAAACTGAAAAAATCCTTACAAAAATAAAACAATATCACTTGCCTGGGACATCAAACCCAGAACTTCAAAGCAGCTGAACTTGTATGCACTAGATCATAGGTTCCCAACCTTTTATAGAAAAATTACCTCTGATTTTGTTTCGGTATTTCCTCTCAGTCTTAGGAAATACCGTCACGATTTAGTTTTAAATATGTATCAGAGACAAAAATAATTTTATGAATTTTATCAATAATATGTACGTTAGACTGAAATAATTTTAAATAAACTATTGAAACCTGAAACCTTAGTCCTCCTGTGACCACGAACGCTGCAAAGTGTTCGAAAAGTCAGATAAAAAAACCAATAATACACGCGATTAATCCGATTAAAAGTTGTTTTATTATAATTTATATGTCTGTCTATTATCTATTAATCATCACAAATTAAGCCCCCCGTTTGGGACCTATGGACCCGCTAACACCCCCACGAAAAACTCTAGCGCCCACTAGGGGGCGGCACCGCCCCCATTGGGAACCTATGCTAGATGAATAAAGCAGTTATATGATTAATTCCTTCACTCTCTCTTCACCACTCTCAATATTGTCATCATCACTAACTCTCATGTCATCTTGTTGTATAAATAAATACATTAACTTGTACATTCACACGTAACCGCAAGTATCGTCATAAATAAACTACACAGGCGGCGAGGCGGGGCCGCCATTAATAAAATTATACTATATCACTGCTTTCTTAATCACGACGCACGATTACCATATTAATTGATAGTCGACTGTACTGTGGGCTAGTGAGAGTGGCGCCATCTGGCTTGACTTCGTGTAAGTTAGGATCTTATAGACTCTGTAATGTCCTTTTATTAAGGGAGCTCGTGGCTAAGTAACAGCCGCACAGTTCGATCGATCAGCTTAACCTCGGTTAAGCTGCGCTTGCCGCGGTCGGTCTGTGGATGGGTGACCATCATTTCATACCGAGATCCCTCCGTGCCTCGGAGAGCACGTTAAGCCGTCGGTCCCGGTTGTCAAATTAAGATCCATGACAGCCGTTACAGGTAGTCAGAGGCCTGAAAATCTGACAACCAGTCATACCTACCACGAGATATCGTGTTACCCAGTTACTGGGTTGTGGAGGTCAGATAGGCAGTCGCTCCATGTAAAAACACTGGTATTAAGCTGCATCCGGTTTGGCTGGAAGCCGACCCCAATGTAATTGGGAAAAGGCTAGGCAGATATAATGTCCTTTTATTAAGGGACGAATTTAAAGCTACTGACTCGAGCAAGGGTCGGGGCGGAGACGATGACACATTTCGCGACAGACGCGGACCTTGCCGGTGAAGTCTATAACGAGGCGGTTGAGCGCATCGGAGTGTGCTTATGAATTTGTTGGATTCTTGACCTACAGTGATCCCATCATCGGGTCTGACGAGAGCGTGTCGTCATCGGCGGATTTTGTTAATCTGGGACGGCCTGTAATTGGCGGAAGAGACAACTAAGGGTTCGGATGATTAGGGGCAGATTCGAAGTATCTCTTCGAAGCCTTTTTCATGAATCTGTAATCTCCATATCATCTAGATACGGTGTTCCTCTATTTTCCTTCTGATCGTGTCAATGAATGGATCGCCAGATGGTAAACGATCACCACCGCCCATGGACACCCGCAACACCAGAGGAGACACATGGTTCTTTTTACCCGACTGACCCAGAAGGAGGGTTATGTATGGCTATTTCTTTGGTACGCCCTGTAACTTAACGGCTTGATGTATTTTACCTTGAAGTGTCATTAGATTCGTCTCAATTGCAGGAGTGACTTAAGCTATAACAATATTTAAATATGGCGACTACAAATAAAAATGAGTTACTAAATAGCAAATTTTGAATATATATACATTATAACACTTTAATATGAAATTAAAAAAAAAAAACTACAAATAACTACGTTTAACTTACGTTGAAACTAAGATGTTGATAGAACGATGAAATTTAAAATACATTTCAACTTTTATCGACTTGACAAAGATGCGTGCTCGGACGCTTTTTCTCTCATATAGACAAGCTGTATAAAGTGACTATAATTGCGATGGTAACTAAGATAGCTAATACGACTGCTGTACTTAGCCACACAAATGGCATAGTCAGTGACATTATCAAGTCCGTAGCCAGAAATTAATTAGTATAAGGTGGGGGCCGGGTGTTTTGATCTAGCACTTTGCCTGCTCTGATCGCCAAAAACGGACATGGACGTTTATACAGGCGAGAGACACTGGACGGATTATCAGATAAGTATCACATGTACAATTGTCAAATTGTCCCTCGTAGATGGCAATAGGCTCACCGCATGGGACTAAATAACGGCACTGGTGAAATGTGGGTGTACTCAGTACTCGCGGAATACAAGTGTGATGTTACGAACGAACGTCTCATAGGTAATATGTCTGTTGCGTTTGTTATATCTCTTTCCATTTATATTAAAATGACAAAGATGGCTATATTTTATAGCCATTAGTTTTTGGACACGGGCAAAAACTTGGACGACACGGTTCACGGTTGGCGTAGTATTCGAGAGGTCGGCTGCTGGGCCGCGTGTCGCGTGTTCGATTCCCGCACGGAATAATTACTTTTATGATCTACAGATGAGTGTTCCAGGCCTGGGTGTGTGATGTGAGTTTCATGTTCGTAAACGCATGTATGATAGAGGAGAAATTCATAGTAAGGGTTCAGTTTGACGGCGCTATTGGCGCTATTAGGTTCGATTCCTGCATGGAGCAATTATTTGTATCTTCTTCTTTTTATCATATGGTTAATGAACAACTTAGTGTCAGAGTTTAAGCCACCCGTAGGTATCTGACATGTCTTTACACACCATCGAGAACATCTCTCAGGTGTGCTGGTTTCCTCACGACGTTTTCCTTCACCGTTTTAAGCAAGTGATAATTAATTTATAATACGCACATGAGTTCGAAAAGATAATGGTGCGTGCCTTGGATTCGAACTTGCGACCTTTGACTTGTCAGTCCAGCGGTCCACACGCTAGCCACAAGGCTATCACTGCTCAAATGCATGTATGATCTACAGATAATTGTTCCGGGTCTGGGTGTGTGCGCATGTGAGATTATATGTCTGTAAACGCACCCACGATACAGGGAGAAATTCCTAGTGCAAGGCACGTTTAAAAAAATAAACAGGAAAATATTTAATTGTCATCGTCACCAGCTCGTTCAAAATAACCGCTCTCGCAATTAACTACCGTATTTTAGCTATTCAAAACCGTTAACCCCTTTAACTACCCACCAAGGAAACACTGCAATAAGTCAACAAACATAGCATTACATGCAATTTGTATAAATGTACGGAAATTTGCGTGCCGTGGTTTCACTAGATATCGATTCTGCTCATCCCCCCGGGGCTGGCGAGATGCGCGAGCGTACGTAATTGTCGCTCCGAGCTCGCATGCGTTCGTCTTAGATCTATTCGAGATATGTATCGGAATAAAGATGCTAAGATTTTTTTTGTAGATTGGTCATTGGTCTCAAGTGTGAATTTGATTAGTCTTTCTTTCAAGTATTTGATTTAGGTACGGTATTAAAATTTAAAACATGAAAAAGTTTCCTGAAATCTGGAAAATTCGGGAAAAAATCAAAATTACTACCAGATAGGAGAATTTTAGTTTTTAAATTTTTGTTCCCCATAACACAGGATTTTCCTAGCGTGGGCGACATTAGTCTATCTGCTTGACCTTTGCTTTTATAAGTGCTAAGTCTGTGTTTACATTATTGATGTATATACTATATGATGACAAATAAATCTCTTATCTTATGTTATCTTTTAATCAATTAAGCAATTTTATATTAAGTAAGTATGTCCGAAAAGCAAAAATACTTTCTTTAAAGTTAACAATAATTCGGTCGTCAGCAGAATTTGCACCTGCGCCTCCCGGACGAATAGAGTGCCTGGGTTATTTGTCTGGAAGTTGTAGGTTCAAATCCTGCTTAAGACTATATTTTTTTCCACAAACATGTATAACTTTAGAGTTATCTACGCATATCACTTTTTTGACGGCGTTTAAATACAAGATAAATCTTTGAAAAACATTAACGCATGCTTAGCGAACTCTAAAGTTATTATATTAAATGGAAAAAGAATACGGTCGCGAACAGGATTCGAACCTGCGCCTCCCGGATGAATACTCCAGGCGCTCTGACCACTAAGCCATCTCGACCTCTGCTCACCACCGCGAATTCTTCTTCCATATTTTAATACGTCTTATGGCGACGTTATTGCTATCAATTCAGTCCCTATACAAGTGACCGAACCGACACGACTAACTTTGCAGTTAATACAATGTCGTAAAGAATGCAATTATCTTATTAATTCAAGATAAATCTTTGAAAAGCATTAACGCATGCTTAGCAAACTCTAAAGTTATTATATTAAATGGAAAAAGAATACGGTCGCGAACAGGATTCGAACCTGCGCCTCCCGGATGAATACTCCAGGCGCTCTGACCACTAAGCCATCTCGACCTCGGTCACTTGTATAGGGACTGAATTGATAGCAATAACGTCGCCATAAGACGTTTTAAAATATGGAAGAAGAATTCGCGGTGGCGTTTAAATAATTTATTTTATAATTCCCTGACTAACACCGTGCGTTTCCCTCTTAAGTGTGAGAATTCTTCGCCTACCTACGGATGAAAGTGTCTCAGATTCGTAACGGTTCACACGCCACATTTACATACTTGGTAAACTAATTAACAGTACCTAATGGACATAGCTAATTCGCAAGTTACTGTATATTTTAAGGACTTCTCTATACAAGTTGTTCTAGTTGATCGGAGGTGACTATTATATAGGTACCGTCGATAACAAAGATGGATCAATAAAAAAATCAGTACCAAAACACCGATCCTATAGACATATACAAGGAAGCTTGAAATTCAATAGCATCGAGCAGCGACACGGTAGCTCGGAAGAATGATGACACGGAATGTTAAGGGTCGCGGCTCCAAGCCCCGTTTATGTCTATTAACCAAAACATTACTTTTTTAATATAATGATATTTTTTTTGTGAACATAACAAATCACCCGTTTGCTTCGCGCGACTTATAATAACCCATATAAATGTGGCGCATGTCTAATATCGAGTGCAACTGATCTTCTGTCATCCAGTCCCGGACTAGATCTATTTGCTGATGAATGGAAGGTGATATTGTCGAATGTTTGGCATTTTTCGGGAGGACTGAGTGAAAGTGCTAATGATATTATTTTATATTTTATTTATTTGTGACAAAACTGTCATTTGTTTTTGTAAAACCGTTATCTAATGAGTTCAATTGACTTTATGTCATTCTGATTAAATAAATAAATATCGGTACCGGTATCAGTATCATAGCTAGATAGAAGGAGACCGTATCGGTGGTGGTTACCACCATCAACAGCATTCCCAAAGAGGGTTGACGTCGGGCAGGCGGCCGGTCATAAAACATAGCCAACACTTTAGCAGCATGCCAGATATAGATTAGCTGCGCCGACCCAAAATAAATTGGGATAAGGGCAGGGGGATGATGATATCAGTATCGGTTTTGGTATCAGTACCGGTATTGATATTAGTAACAGTACCGATATTTGTATCAGAATCAGTACCGGTATCAGTATCGGTATTTGTATTGTCTGCTCCCTGGATAGGTAACCTGTTAATTTCTTTAAAACTATAACCTTCTAGCATTTATGAATCAATTAGATTTTTTTCCTCAAAAGTAAACTTATCTCAAAAACAACAAGAAAAACAATCATAAGAAAGAAGAAAAGAAAGAAATCAAGTTTATTAAACCACAAAAACCACACATAGAAACCACATAAATTGCAAATTTCAAAAAGCGAAAAAAAAAATATAATAGAACTTAAACAACACAAAAACAGTTAAACAATTACACACACACAAAGACTATGATGCACACTAAAACGAATCGATCATATAATCGATAACATGAAACAAGTTAAATAAATAAGATAACACGCGGTTGTTAACCGTCCAACACAAACAGACCGCAGTCATTAAACGGCTCAGGCTTAAAAAAGACACGGCTATTAAATCTAAACAGCCAATTAGTGATAAATGTTATAATAAAACAAATTCAGTTTGTTTTGGTGTTTTCCGCGTCCGTCATGGCTTCATTACGGTTCGTCGAGGTCGAAAGTGTTAAACCATTAAACTTGATAATTGAATACGAGGTTAAAGTTTTTTCCTATTCATTATTGTTCAACTTTTATTACTCAAGTGCATTCTTCGGAATTGCCCGACTAGTTTCGAACTCGAACGGAGCCCTTAGTCATCAGCTGAGCGCGATGTCGCGAGTCAAACTGGCGCTGCACCGCATCGCATGCCGCTGCGCGCGGGCCGATGATGTACTCGGTGCCGGCGTGGCCGTAAGTGTTCGTGTGTTCCCGTCATTTGGCGTGCCCGTGTTGTTCATGGCGCTGTGTCACAATCCAGTCTTGACTCATTTTTACATGCTGTAGACTACAGAGCTGGCTTCCAAACAGGAGGCAGTGTCCAACCACAGTCTCTGTTGAAGTGCGGACATCTTATTTCGATAGCTTCACGTACATTTCGCGGAACGAAATATTTTCCCCTGGATAATACGGATGCTAAAGCATCGATAAATCGAAACGTATGAAATGAGCTGCGCCCTTGCTCCATGCGTGTTCTGCGACTGACGACCTCTTAGTGTCGTATATACGTATGTGTTCACCAAGTCTGGTTGCGATGTTGCGACGAGTTTCACCAATATAACTCAGGCCACAGTCGCACGGTATCATGTACACTCCGGGAACGCTTAGCGGATCTTTATTCTTTGGTGACCGTAATAACTGTCGCAGCTGTCCGGGTAGGCGATAGACAGTCTTGATGCTATATTTTCGGCGTAGTATATACAGTCCTATCTTGTCAGTGACTCCTCGCATGAAATGTAGGAACGCTGGAGTACGTTCCACGACCGTCAGTCGATTAAGACTTGTGCTCACCGTATTTAGGCTGCGAATGCATCGTCGCCACTGGTGACCGTAGTAACCTGAGTAATAAACGTTGAACATGATTGTTTATATAATAATATCTATGGAAATTGTCTATGACCAACCGTCGATTCGAAGTAAATAAAATGAGATTGGATAACAAACGAAGTTTTATATTCCTCGTCAGAATTACTACAGCCATACAAAATAAATCTTTGAAAAGCATTAACGCATACTTAGCGAACTCTAAAGTTATTATATTAAATGGAAAAATAATCCGGTCGCAAACAGGATTTGAACCTGCGCCTACCGGATAAATACTCCAGGCGCTCTGACCACTAAGCCATCTCGACCTCTGCTCACCTCCGCGAATTCTTCTGCCATATTTTAACACGTCTTATGGCGACGTCATTGCTATCAATTCAGTACCGGTCACCTGTATAGGTACTGAATTGAAGCAATGACGTCGCCATAAGACGTGTTAAAATATGGAGAAGAATTCGCGGTACAAAATAGAGGGATCTATTACGAATTTGTTTATACCGTGTATATTATTGTTGCCCTTAAATAAACTAACTGCCAGCTTCCCTTTAAGCGAAACACAGACAATACACTTTACCCGTTAATTTCCAGTTCAACTGCGAATATTTACCGTCCTATAAATATCCGAGGCAAGTAACATTTCAGTGGAACTCTTGCACAGATAAAACGCCGACATATATCTGTTACACGATCGACGTGCTTGCTTATCTTTGGATCTAACCGTTTTGCCATCAACAGGTAAGGTATAGAAGTTTATTTTTAAAAGTCGAATTTTCTAACGGAATACTTGCCGGACTTGTCCTGATTCGAGAACCGAACCCAGGACCTCACGCTCAGCAGCTACGCCTGCAATCATTAAACCAACTAAGCAATCAAAGTATCAAAGGACCGAATTATCTGTCACGATATGAAATTAAATAGGTGGAATTTCCTCGATTGAATTGACTTTTTCTTCTGTATTCTATTTACGTTGTGCCTCATTGCGATATCGACGGTTAACGCTATCGACATCAACACATCTGCGACTGCGCCGGCGCAGCTTTTCTAACATATAGTTGTTACAATCGCTTTAGATTCGTATTGGGCAAATGTTTAATGCTTTAACCAGACTACGAGGTAAAATAGATTTACTTTAATATTAGGTATTAATGTGGCGAGAGATAATAATTAAGTTGCAGTTATTCAGTATAAAGAGACTACCTAATAGATAAGAAAAAAATATTGCCATTTCCCACATTTTAAAATATCTTAATATCTTTATAGGAAAAAGGTAGGCTCTTAAAACATTTAAGCTAGATCTCAATTTTAATTTTATTAGCATCTTAGTTGACTGTTTTTTTTTTTATTATCTATAAACATATTTTATTAATGTCACACTTATCCATCCAAAGGTTGCCTGGTAGAAATCGCTGAGTGTGATAAGGCCGCCCATTGTACCTTTATTTTAATATTGTAATATTTCAATTTTTTATGTTATTTTCGGTGTACAATAAAGAATAAAGAGTTTAATAAATAAAATAAATAAATAATAAACATAATAGGAAATGACAAATATCTCCCATAAATTGACTTAGGGTCATTCACTTCACGCGTCATCTACAGATCTGATATCTCATAATTCATGCCTATACTTGCGTTATGCCTTAAATAGTTGCAAACAGTTTTATATTATACAGATAAATCTTCGAAAAGCATGAACGCATGCATAGCGAACTCTAAAGTTATACATTTTTGTGGAAAGAAATATGTATAACTTTTGTCCTATATGAATTATTAATTTCTAAGAAAACACTGTAAAATAGTAGACACGAACGGGACTCAAACGCGACCTTAGACATACCGTGTCATGGCTCTCCCACTGAGAGCTACCGTGTCTACGGTCCCGTTCGTATTTATTATTTTTCAATATTTCCTTTAAATTATTAATTAATATAGGCATTACATGACCTTAGCATAGCGTCACGCCTGTTTTCCCAGAAGGTATAGGCAGAGGTGTACATCCCCCTGGGGTTCCACCTTGTCGTGGTGGGGGCCTCTAGTAGCCGTGGCTTGGTCACCCACGGTGAAGCTAACGGAACCCGAGGAGGGCCGTTCCTCAGGACTTTGCCTTCAAGCCCATGTTGGAGCGGCGCCGGCGTAGGTTGCGGGCCTTATGGGGGGTGTCGCAACTGAGGTGGGCTGCGGCGTCGTATGGGCGGCACCGCAGCTGAGGGATGGGGGCCGCGGTGGGAGAGGAGTGCCGGTATGTCGATGCGCCGCTCTCCCTACCTGCCGCGGCCTTGACAGGGCCGCCACCGTTGGATGGCGGACGCGGTGGGGCCGCAGGGGAAGAGGAGTGCCGGTATTGCGAGGCGCCGCTCTCCCTATCCTCTGCGGCCGTAGTGGCAGGCGGCGGGGCCACAGACCTGACCCGTCGCAGGGGACCTTGGGCGTCCAGACACGGGGTCGTCTGGCGCCCATTGCACATGGTCTCCGAGGTGGTTGCGGCACGCCATTAGTCTGGTGTGCCGTAGCGGGGGGGTGAATACCCAACCCCGTGAGGGAGTCCGGCAACGGCCTGCTGCGGGCGGGTCGCGGTTGTGTGCGTGAGCGTTCCCGCGTCCCGCCCTCAAGCAGCTGAGGAGGTATACAGTGGAGTTTTAGTGGGTTCGAGTCCCACATAACCGCTCTGTCTCCCCGTGTCAGAGCGGTATGCGAGGGCATTTCTCCACATAAAAAAAAAAAAAGGCAGAGGTGTACACAGTTGTACACCCACATTTCACCATTGCTGTTATTAAATCCCATGTAATAAGTGGTGAGCCTATTGCCATCTACCGGGCACAATTCCAAACTCCGGGCTACTACTGAGAATTTCCTAAAAGAAATACTCAATAACGTTTTGATGGCCTTAAAATGTATAAAAAAAAACACTTAAAGCGACCTATATTCGTCAAGTACTAAAGCGATTAAAAAAATATTCTATACACAACGGTTAGCCGTTGCTAGCCTGCTTTTAGCCACGGTAGCCGTGATCTGTTTTATTGCGATTTTGGGAAGAGATAGCCATTTATACTTACTTTACGTTTATGATCCCTGACCCTGCTAAACGCTACCGTGTTTGGATTAAAATGAGTTAACAACACCATAGCCTAGTTGTATGACCGTTGGACTGGTAAGTCAGAGGTCGCAAATTCCAACCCAAGGCATGTAAACTTTTCACAGTCATGTGCGTATTATAAATTTTTTGTATAAATAACTTTCGATATATTCAATCTATACTAATATTATAAAGCTGAAGAGTTTGTTTGTCTGTTTGTTTGGATGAACGCGCTAATCTCAGGAGCTACGGGTTCGAATTGAAATATTCTTTTTGTGTTGTAATAGTCCATTTATCGAGGATGGCTATAGGCTATATAACATCACGCTACGACCAATAGGAGCGGAGCATCAATGAAAAATGTTGCAAAAACGGGAAATATATATTCGTTTTAAGAGCTTCCGTTGCGAACGCTGCGTAAACGGTTAAAGTTACGCAAAAATCATGTATGACAGAATTGTAGCTCTTTAAAGGTTCTAAAAAAAAGTCCGCGACAGCATATGTATATCTTTTAAGGTTGACTCACTATAACCTTTTTTATGGTTATCAAATTGGAATGATATTTTATGTTTTAGTAGGTATTTTTCTCAAATTAACGGGGTGAAACCGCGGGGCACAGGTATTATATTATAATTAGCCTAAGTTATCCGAATTAGGGTTCCACAGGCTGAGTGTTAGTTTCCGCCATCCACGCGGACGAAGTTGCGGGCACAGCTAGTATAGTATATAATCTCATACAAATAAATATAAATTATGTTCACCGGGTACTGCTCCCGAGAGCTAAAACGGGAGGTTTTTCTCAGAAAAGGCCTACCAAAATTTTTTTGATAACCTATCTGCAGGGCCACAGGGAGAAGTCTTTAATGTTAAATGCTAATTACCGTTTACATGGTATGGTAAATAATCTATTCCATACGAAAATGTTTACCCACATTACAATCATCTCTTTATCTTACATCTAAATCAATAACTCGGCTAACACAAACTTATAAGTTGACCGTCATTTTCACGCGTCGCCATGACAGTTATACTCATGAACAACACGCACTTATTTGAAGCCAGCAAACAAAAACTGCGCAAGCGCACCGACCGTTATTGAACCGAGATTCGAAAGTTAACTACGAAGTTTAGAAACGGACGAAGAGTGTAAGAGCTCCTATTACACAGAAGCATACGTCGCGATTTAAAAAAAAAGTTTATCAGAAAGTCAAAAGGAAGGGAGAATATTTTTGGATTATCTAATATATAAAAATCTCGTGTCACAGTGTTTGTTATCGAACTCCTCCGAAACGGCTTGACCGATCTTTATGAAATTTTTTGTGGTCTGAGAATAGGTGATTTCTATACGATTTTTTCACTATTGAAGTTAATATGATCGACTTTGCAATATAAAAATACGTTTCTATAATGCAAAATACCAATTTCTGCCTCATTAGTATTTCTAACTGGGGCCCTTTTTTTCCTTCTCGCCGCCACTTTGCGTCTTGTGCTTTCACCTTAACGGCCATTATCTATTGACAACAGCAGATACTGATGGGTCAACGTGCTAACTCAGATAGAACTGCCAGGTACAGTCGTGAGTAAAATTGTTGTTAAGTTGTCATATTAAATGATTTATGTGTTTTGTGGGAAAATGGAACCCTGCAACCCAGTTTTGGTTATAATAAATCACTCCACGGCCTTCTGTAAGTGTCAGAACGTGCTAAATGGACTAGTGGTAAGATTTGGTATTCAGAATAATGTCCTAACGGAATCAGAGGATCATTGACATCTTCTGCTTGACATGGAAATTGTACAAGAAATGTTAAATGTTTGCCTTTGTACGGAATTAGGAGAAATATTAATTTTCAACAAGTAATGGGATGGGCATGCTAGTTTATCATTTAAATTAAAACAATAGCTCGCTGGTAAAATTAAATCAATTAACATAAACTTGACCCAAACATACTAACTAACGGCTAGTGAAAACCTCTCCAGAAGATGGGAATTAGACATGAGCAAGGGTGCTCATGTCTGATTCCCATCTTCTCTCTTCTCATCAGCTAATTAAAATAAAGTAGGGTCACCAAACAAATTGCCAAACGCAGTAATTTCGACAATTAGCTTGTTAATTATTGTTCACCGGTTACTACTCACGTACATTTTTCGGCGATGTCGCAAACCGACTGACTGGTTTGACTCGCAACATCGCCGCGGGCTTAGCTCATGACTAAGGGCTCCGTTCGAATTCGAAACTAGTCGGGCAATCCCGACAAATGTACCGGTGAACATTAATTGACATGAATATATCTCACAAAAAAAATTATACAAAAATTTGCCTCTCTTTACCAGTTTATTGGGAGCCTCGCAATCTGAGCAGCCTGCACAATATAGGACGACTGTGGCGGGCTGCAGAAATAACAGGACCTGCGGGTTGCGATCAATGCAGATACCATAATGGGTCCCGAGACTCCAGTAATTAATTAAGGACCCTGTGGTGTTTAGTTGGTAGGAGTTCCGTGTGCACCGTCCATGACAGATTTTCAAATACACAAAAAAAGAGAATTTTTGTAAAAGCGCACTACCTGCCGTGTTTCGAGTATTGTTCCCAAACTATATGACAATAAAAAAATGTCTAAATTTAGAAATTGCTATAAACTTTTGTGGAAAAATAATACGGTCGTGAGTAGGATTCGGATCTGCGCACCCCGGTGGGCACCATCAGCATTTAAAGTTCCGAGTCCTCTTATTGAAGGGAAGTTCCGAGTCCTCTTAAGAGACCAGCTCCGGAAAAACACCTATGCTCAAGGTCATAAACTATATCATATCCTTAAGTGTTATTCACTGAATAGATAGCGGTGACGTCACCAGAAGACATCTTTAAATGTGGAAGAAGAATTCGGGGTAGTGAGCAATGCTCAGGATGGCTGAATTGGCAGACCGCCTGGAGTATTAACCGGGAGGCGCACCGCGCAGGTTGAAATCCCGCTCACAACCATATTTTTTTCCCACAAAGATGTATATCTTTAAAAAAGAGTGCACCAAAATTTATTACATTAGTAACGCATGGTTAGCGGACTCAAATTTTTTACATTTTTGTGGAAAAAGACGTTGAGATGGCTTAGCGGTCGGCTTGGAGTATTTATCCAGGAGGCGCAGGTTCGAAACCAGCTCACGACACAACGAAAAAGTTTTTTTCCTTTTCAGCCAAATCCAAACAAATCGTCGTGACATCACGTTTTTCAATAGCTTGGAATTTTTTTTTTGTGTGGGGCATCTCGCAGGTCAACCTAGGAGGTTGTTGACTGCTTAACTGGAGTTTCCTGTGGTTGCCTTAAGATCTTTAAGGTCCCCAGCTAGGGCATTCAACTTATAAACTAAGCGACAACACGCTAAGGGCACCCCCTGCGGGGCACGACCGTATTATTTTTCCACAAAAATTTATAACTTTATAGTTCGCTAAGCATGCGCAAATGCTTTTCAAAGGTTTATCTGTATTAGAATTTACTTTTTGTAAAACTTTTGGGTTTAGCGTGCCCGTTCCATTTCTATAACAGGTTATGTTGTGATAACCGTTTAATTTGGAACTAATCGAACGTGAGTCGCTGTTAGCTGCGCCCGCGCCGGTCTCGATTCTAACGTTACATGCATTCTGTTGACGGAGCGGTTAATTATGTGATGATGTATGGTGTCTAGACATGTCATGCGATATTTCTCTATGTTCGGCTTTAAATCTGGGCTGGTTTTTTAGATGCAGCAACGGTTTTTTTTAAAGTTGATATTAATTAATAAATACGTATAGGCGTTGAGTTCTTTTTTTTTTAAATATTTTTCAAATTTATACAAATACAGAGGCAAAACAAAATAAAAGTATAGCATTAAAACAAAAGGTAGTTTAGGTATTTAATATAAGTAGTTAGGCGTACACAGTTGTACACCCACATTTCACCAATGCTGTTATTAAGTCCCATGTAATAGGTGGTGAACCTATTACCATAAACCGGGCACAATTCCAAACTCCGGGCTGCTACTGAGAATTTCCTAACAGAAAAACTCAATAACACTTAGCCCGACCCGGGAATCGAACCCGAGACCTCCTGCTCAGCAGTCGCGCTTGGGACCACTAGACCAACGAGTCAGCCAAATTCAAATATTTTTATTTCAAATAGACAAGATTACAGGTACTTAATTATAAAAGTCAAAGCTGGATGCACGGTTCCAACGTTGATCTTATGTTGAAGAGCCGGCAAGAAACTCCATAGACACTCTTTTAAAATAAATTGGTATAACAATAAACAAAGTGATGTGAGAATAACGCAGGTTAATGTGCAAAACAGTAAAGAAAATCGTTAGAAATAGGCAGTGCTCCATGTAAAACACTGGTATTAAACTGCATGCGGTTTGACTGGAAGCCGATCCGAATGAATTTGGGAAACGGCTAGACTGATGATGTTAAAAACAATAACTTATATAAACTTTTAAAATAATTGCAAAAGTAGTTAGAAGCTGACCAGTCCCGACAAACAGCACCCGTTTACGCGCACGTCAGCCTTCATTATCATATCCTTGGAAGGTCAGTCAGGAAGCCGTCTCTTGGATAATGGGTGGGCTTCAGCGTGCAGGACAGTAAACGTCCCACTAATATATGACCCTTAACTCGAAATGTCTAAATTCTTATAACCCATGTGTTCTACGATAATATAAGTAGATATGTAGGTACATAATTTTATGCACATGTCAATGCTGTTGAAATACTTTAAACTTTATCGAATAAGATTTAAAGTTTATTTTTGTGTACAACCAAAAAATCTTTGTTTTGGACCATGAACATGCCATTGTATAAATGCAAACTTTATGTTTCATTTTCCAAGGACCTTATGTTAGTGGTTTTAAGGGCGTTTATCAAGTGGAAGGGGAGTTACAGCTATGTTGGTATGCTGTTATTCAAATTTCGCGACGGTACGGTCTGTGCTGACAACTCTATAGTTTTGCATGGCGTGTTTTGTTTTATTTGCTTCGTGATAAATGCGCATGCGCGCTGTGTTCGTATGCTATGGGAATGCTTCGGTGGAGTACAACGCAGTATATTTAACGTGAAATACCAATGTGAATATTTTATTCGTGTTTATTTGGTACAAAGAGGGAAA
The DNA here is from genome assembly GCA_935421205.1 of Xylocampa areola. Classification (NCBI taxonomy): domain Eukaryota; kingdom Metazoa; phylum Arthropoda; class Insecta; order Lepidoptera; family Noctuidae; genus Xylocampa; species Xylocampa areola. Next base: position 1,228,042 of record OW285215.1, read on the forward strand.
ATAAGAATTTATCTACAAACATAGCATCAAGCATGTTTCCCTGTAGAGTTCGGCAAAAGAGTACACCCCCATTTCACCGATGCAGTAATTGAGGACCATGTGAGTAAAAGGCGGTGAGCCTATTGCCATCAATCGGACATAATTCCAATCCTGAAATTTTTCTACTATAAAAACAAAACCAATAAGACTTTTCCTGACCCCGGAATCAAACCAAAATCTCACGCTGAGCAGCCACTAGACAAACGAGACAGTTCAGAATTTAATTTCCACAATAATGATGAGTCTACTAATTTACCAAGCTTTCAATTGAGTACCGATGTCACATGACATGTGTCAATGGAATGGCTTTAAGCTTTTGGATAAGACCAGCGGTCTTCCAATGACTTTCCACTGAACCACAATTCAACTTTCAATTCAATTCAAATTTAGGTTTATGGCTCCATCAATTAAAGATAAATCTTTGAAAAGTATTAACGCATGCTTAGCGAACTCTAAAGTTATTATATCAAATGGAAAAAGAATACGACCTCTAAGAGGTCGAGATGGCTTAGTGTTCAGAGCGCCTGGAGTATCTATCCGGGAGGCGCAGGTTCGAATCCTGCTCACGATCGTATTCTTTTTCCATTTAATATTATAACTTTATGGCTCCATCGTTATTCGATGATTTTGTCAATGTCAAGGTAGAAAAAGACACTGTGACGGTTTCAGACTGGTACCGCTAGTACCAACATATATTGGCCGGTATTTGTAGTGATGAAATCAAGGGCATGATGTAACAACATATAACGTTAATTGGTAATTGACACAAAGACGGCACAAATGTTCTTAATTTTTTGATAAAAATTGACAGTTCTCATTGGAGATGTCATTGAAGTTTTTGCAGACTATCAATTCGGTTACAATCTTGGATGAAGTAAGATAATCTAAGGTTATAAATAATTTGAAAGATAATGATTATTTTCAATTTAACGTGAACTATCTGCTTAAATTAAAATTGCGCCATTATGGTGCACATCAGAAACTTCGCTTTTTGTGACGTCATTCAACCATTTTTAGTTGCCTGGTAGAATAATCTAAGAGTATACCACCCTGATGGAAATTTTAATACGGTGCTGGAGTGACAATTGCATGTCGTTTTAATTATTAAATTACCAGATTCAGGGCCTAGGAGGCTGCGGCATCGAATTCAGTTCTGCGTTCCGATGTTACTTACCACATTTTCTCCACAATTAAAAGTACCTGTTTTTACGGAGAGTGTTGAGAATTATGCCAATCGATTTAAGAATTCGTTAAACAAACAAAGTTCACACGTACATTACGACACTTGTACCTATAACAAACATTTAATAACAATTACGATTTGGAAAGCATGACGAATATGAAGGTTATGCGAATCAGAAGATTGATCACATCGCACCGATGAAATCCAATGAGGAAACCTGTTTTGTTTAGAAGATGTGGCATTTTACAAAATGAGTTTAGCGATTATGCGATTAGTTATAGCTAGGGTTGCCATCTCTAAAATCAGCTAACCCGGATAAGAAGTGGGAAAGTGAAACCCGAATTTTGGAGCTTTAAACTTATTTTCAAATAAGTTTAAAATATAACCATCCACTGTTTTTCAATTCATCTGGCTTTTATAAACACAGAAACGTATTAAATAATCAATTATACATTATGGAAAAAATACCAATAATAATACAATTTTTTTTAATATATCCCTAGAATGATATATTCATTTATGTTAACTTTAACTAATTTTAATTGAATCCCTCCCTAGTTCGGCTTCGGATGCAACTTTTGCGTAAAATCACTGTTCAACGAAAGCATTTATTTGCAATCTATAAAAAAAAACCGGACATATCAACAATGGTTTATTAAAGTTACTCAGGAATAGATAATAATAGAGATATAATAGTTATAATATTTATAAATTATTTTTTTTATAAATTTTCTAAAATTTTTGTCTAAATTCAGTAATAAAGTTTTTTTTTAACCATTAGTAGTCTTGCATTTTAGACGTAATTTCGGCCGCATATTTTCGGAAGATTGTCACCAGCCTCAAACTCGGACTACAAATAATACCCCGCCCGGACGCTCCCCGAACGTCCTCTTAACTACGACAAATCTGGGGAAACCCCGATGGATGGCAACCCTTGTAACAGCAATCTCGAGCTAGAAAGTTCCTTTGGCCAAAATAAGCGAAAATGATTGAACAATTCCACTTTATGTAACCAAATTATTACTTACTATAATCGCTAACCCCCGTTTCGCCACGACTAGTCGTGCAGCCAAGACTGCTAAAAAAATGGAAAATGTTGTTATATGGTAATTCTCTTCTTGACATAAGGCCAGATTGTGATGAGTTTGCGGACGAATGGAAAGTGATCCTGTAGAAATGTTTGGAGTATTGTGAAAGAATCGCATAATAGATTGTTACTTTTTTGTGTCTGATTGAATTATAATTTTAAGATATTTTGATGATAAGTTTGCAATTTCCAGCTTAAAGTGCCTAAACTTATATCTTTGGTCTGGGTGTAAACAAAATATATTATGTAAAATACATGATAGATGATATCAATACAAAATATAGTTTCCGAAAAGTGGTATTTTCGAAGTTATTGCTGGCGCTCCTTTTTTGGGGTTCTGATCATCAAAAGTGAAAAAAGAAATCCTTCTCTCTGTGTGTCTGTGTGTTTGCAAAACCCTTTTTCACAGGGATGCGTGGAGCTATCAAGTTGAAATTAATATTAAATAATTCAAGATAAATCTTTAAAAAGCATTAACGCATGCTTAGCGAACTCTAAAGTTATTATATTAAATGGAAAAAGAGGTCGAGATGGCTTAGTGGTCAGAGCGCCTGGAGTATTCATCCGGGAGGCGCAGGTTCGAATCCTTTTTCCATTTAATATAATAATATTAAATACTTAGATATATGGTCCCTAGGGAAAAAAACTCCATTTAAGACGCATATGACAGTTGCGAGTAAATTAAACCATATTGGATCCTTTTCGTTGACCTAGAATCATGAAATATGGCAAGAAGCATGGTCTCATAGCACAAATAAATGGTTAATTTGTAGTTATCCAACTTATGAAAAAAATTTGCGAGCTCAAAACTTACATGTGTAGTTAGAATATCGATTGTGACGTAAATCAATGTATGGGAGAAAATAATTAAAGTTCTACAAAGTTAAAGTTGTCCTTGAATTTGGTTTTTCTTTTAGAGCCATGTTCGGTGCTTTCATAGTATAATGAATTTCGGTAATATTAGTTATACAGAACCCTCTGCGCACGATTCAGACTCACAGTTGTCCGGTATTTTATCAATAAAAATAAATCAAACAAATTAGCTGATAAAAATTCCAATTTGGAAAGCGTGACAAAGACTTTTGTTAATGGAATTGCAAGATTTATCGCCATGTTCTTGAATTCCAACGTAATTTATACATATCTTGTGTATTTTAAATAAAATATCTGACCGAACCCTGTTATTTATTTACATATTCCATTTTTGGCGAAAGATCGTTATTAAAATAAAGTGTTCGGTTTTTAAAATAAATACTAAATGTCTTGCCAAAATTTTACAAAACATTAAAAAAAGTGGAACACAGATTAAAAAGTCTATTATGATATTACTAATTCAAAATTGTTCACCGTGGGAGAGCCATGCTTCAGCACAAATGGGCCGGCTCGAACGGAGTGATGCCACGGCCTCACAGAAAACCGGCGTGAAACAACGCTTGCGTTGAGTTTTGCTGAGTGAGTGAGGGTACCCAACCCTTTAAAAGGTCGGCAAAGCAATTGCGACTCTTTTCGGGTTACGGGTGTCCATGGGCAGCGGTAATCGCTTACCAACAGGTGATCCGTCTGCTCGTTTGCCCCCTACCACATAAAAAAATATTGTACAAATAACCGTCTTCAACCAAAAAAGTACTGCAGTGTTGCTTTTACAAAGTTACAGAGTTCTCGTTGCAGTAAATGAGACAAAATGAACGAATTAGTCGCTTGTCGTCGACAACAGATGCAGCATCTATAAAAACACAATTCGGATATCACGCTCAAACACAGCGAGACGCAAAAATCACCGATCATGGTTATCATCCACAGTCCATATTCACCCACTGTTAGGCATAGGCCCCTTGTCATGTGCCTACTCTCACCTTGCGTGGATGAACCGCGAGAACTGCAATGTCTAGTCTAGCATTCACAAATCATCCAGCGCGGCCCACTTAGGGGGCTGAGTTGCCCGCGTCCGTGCACCCTTAAAATGGAATCCCTACATGTGGCCCCTGAGAGGTGCAAAACAGGCAACACAACCCTGGTTGCCACCCACCGGACGCAGCCATGCTGCGAAGTGACCTGGTCGTGTTTCGGGATGTCGTCCGGTGCAACCATTGTGGGAGACGGGTCTGGGCAGTTGCATCAATTCCCCAAATATCGTTCTCCCCAAATCTATCCACTCCACTTAAGAGTGAATAAATTTATTCTGGATATACGTTTTCCATCCTTGGCCACACCGTCGCTTACCATCAGGCAAGTTGGTTAGTGGCCAAAGGTAGACCATTTTTAATTTAAAAAAAAAAACTTGGATTTCTACTTTTCATTTAATCTCTTCCGGCGATGACAGGGCACACTTAGGACATCGCCGCAACTCGAGAGCCGTGCAATGTGGACTATGACTCCCCAATCTATCGCCTGCTGGCTTCTGTAATCTCCACGCACCTGTGCTAGTCTTATCCTTTTCCAGCGATGCAATAGTACCATCTTGCCGCCAAACAACCAACATTTCTTCAACCTATTCTTAAACGCCAATCGGCCACAGACTTACTTCACCTTCCATTTGACGTCTTGCCAGGTGACCTGCCGAACTCCATTTGAGTTTTATAAAGATTTAGACAACCAGAAACTATCGCTCAGACACTAAATAGATTTATCAAACCCGTTCTTAAAATATGTAGATAAATACGTCAATTTTATTTTTATTTCCACGAACGATAGACTTGTTGGAATATCGTGATTAATGGATGAAACGACTTTCTGATTGTGTGTAGCTAATGCTATATTTCTATGTAATTTGTTACTATTTATTTTATAGATTCTTGATTTTATGTCTGAAAATCCATCATGGACGTTGTGTCGGACTCCCATCGACTTCTTCTTCTTCTTATCATGTGGTTAATGAACAACCTAGTGTCAGAGTAGTAAGCTACCCGTAGGTCTCTGACATAGCTTTACACACCATCGAGAACATCTCTCAGGTGTGCTGGTTTCCTCGGATGTTTTCCTGGACCGTTTTAAGCAAGTGCCACCCACCGAGCGAAGGACCTGGTCGTGTTTCGGAATGTAGTTCGGTGCAACCGTTGAGGGAGACTGGTCTGGGCAGTTGCATCAACTCCCCAACGATCGGTCTCCAAAAATCTATCCACTCTACTTAATCTGGATATACGTGCTCCATCCTCGGCCACACCGTCGCTTACCATCAGGCGAGTTGGTGGCCAAACGTAGATCCATTTTTGATAGATAAAAGAATACTTCAGGCACTCAACCAGGAGGTGCAGGTTGCTCAAGACCGGATTTCTTTGCCCAAAAAAATGTATAACTGTAGTATTCGTTGTCGCAACGCATGCGCTTATTCATTTATGTTTTTTTTTTAATGAAACCCGTTGCCCCAAAAACTATAGAAAAAAATAACCTCAAAGTTTAAGCTTTATCGTCTCCATAAATTAAACGTTACGAAAATACGATGATATCGTATCGCAATTAATTCTAAATGGTGTTAAGTATGGCCGCCATTACAGGACCACCGAGCGGCGCGCGCGCAGGTGAGAAACCTCTCACTCAACACGTCTTACAGATAGCCCACTTTAATATGCAAAGGATAAAGAAGTGTTTGCGTTAATATTTTTATATACGAGGGATTAATTTTGATAAGGACATAATTTTTTCAATAAAAATCTTATAAAAATTCCTAGCTGTTTGCCCGCTTGTCACGCTGATTTGTTTTTGATTTTTCGTATGTCATGCCATATCAATGGTTGATTAAAGTTGTAATTTGTTATTTTAGATGGATATAGACAGGGTAGTAGCCCATTTCCACGAATGAATGCAAAATGAAGACATGTCGGGCCGTCCAAAACGAATTGGGAGAAACAGAAAACATCAAACTATATTTCTTCATTGATGATGATTGTAGTTAATAACTCGGATTGTAAACGCGAAGCAATAAGAAATTAACTCCACGTAAAGGAACCTTTTTGATTCAATTTTGTAGGGTCAATAAACATTTACATATCTTTATAATTAATTAGCCCAGTTAGTGGAGTGTGATAGTAGAATAACATCAGAACCTGGCGCATGGATAGCATTTGGTGTGACATAGCTAGATAGAAGGAGACCGTATCGGTGGCGGTTACCACCAACAACAGCATTCCCAATGAGGGTTGACGTCAGGCAGGCGGCTGGTCATAAAACATAGCCAAATCTTTAGCAGCATGCCAGATATAGGTATACTGCGCCGACCCCAAATAAATTGGGATAAGGGCAGGGGGATGATGATGGTATCTTAATAATTAAATAATTTTAACATATGATCTCCTATTTGTAATATTTCTTTTTATCCATAATATTGAAATACTTTCAGTAGGATAACATATTTTTTTCCCGCACGTTGTCTGATATCCGGCTTGGAGAAAAAGCATCAAGCGTAGGTAGTGAAGACTACGCTATCCATAATCTAATATTATAAATGCGAAAGTAACTCTGTTTGTTTGTCTGTTACCTTTTCATGTCTAAACGGCTGAACGGATCGTAATTAAATTTGGCAAGGAGATGGATTGGAACTTCGAGAAGGACATATGCTACCTTTTGGCACGCAGAAAAAGCCGCGGGCCGCGGAGCACAGCATTCATTTTTATGAACACGTTCATTCGAAGTACGTTAGCATTAAAGTATTTACTAAGTAGTATGGGCTTGCTTGTAGGTAATTTTACATGTACAGCTAATCTTTAAAAATTGACGCATGCTTAGCGAACTCTAAAGTTAAAAATTTTCCTCAGCCTCACCAAAGGTCGTTTTAAAATGTGGAAGATGATTTCGCGGTAGTGAGTAGAGGTCGAGATGGCTTAGCGGTCAGAGCGCCTGGATTATTTATATTTTACATGATTAAGCATACTTTTTATCATCCACTCTATAAATCTGGTACAGATCACCAGCTGGTAGCCTAGTGGTATGACCGTGGGACTGACAAGTCACAGGTCACAAGTTCAAATCAAAGGCACGCACCAATATCTTTGCGAAGTCATGTGCGTATTATTAATTAATTATCATTTGCTTAAAACGGTTAAGCAAAACATCGTGAGGAAACCAGCACACCTGAGAGATGTTCTCGATGGTGTGTAAAGCCTTGTCAGAGACCCACGGGCGGTTTAAACTCTTTTTATAAATATTCCACAACTATCACACAACGCCGTCTAGTCTCAAGCTAAGCAGAGCTTGTGTTATGAGTACTAGACAACTGATAAACATACTTATATATTTCTAAATACATACATATTATAGATAAATTACACCCAGACACAGAACAAATGATCGTGCTCATCACACAAACATTTGTCCTGGGTGGGAATCGAACCCACGACCTCCGGCCTAGCAGTCAGGGCTACTAACCACTAGACCAACAGGACAGTCATTGCTGATGCTAGGTTGTTCATCAACCACACGATAAGAAGAAAACTAGTTGATATATAGCAGGATAATAAGTATAGCTTTTTCGGAAAAATATATACAAAAAGATAACGACTTTTAACCGGATTAATCGCGTGTATTATTGGTTTTTGTTTTTCCTGACGTTTCGAACACTTTGCAGCGGTCGCTGGGGGACTGATGTTTTTCCTGCGACCACGACTGCTGCAAACCGGTTCCGGTCCGGTTCAAAGTTGTTTTATTATAATGTGTAGTGATCGCGAAAATCTAAGATATTACTATAAAAAGATGACTCTTAAGCGCAGTCGATGGACGTTTTTTGTGCCAAACACAATATAAAATTACCATAATGTCACTTTCTCATACATAAATAAAATCTTTTTGTATAGACTATCGATTGAGGTGGTGGGCGTGAAATAATAATAAATTACATATTTTATGTGACGATAAAGGCTTTGTCGTTTTGTGACGATAAAAATATAAATAGCATGTTTCAATTCTGGCAAAATTAATATTAAAATTATTCTAAAATATGACGGGAGACCTATGTTGTAACTAAATACAGATTTTTACTTACTTAACGTAAATGATAAATGGTTTTATTCCTATAAATAGATCTTTTGAAAACACTTTTACAAGTCATTTTTATAAACTAGATGGCGCCGGCATAGCATCACGCCTATATTCCCTAAGGAAGTAGGCAAAAGCACAGTTCTCTGAGGTCGCTATTAAGTCCCGTGAAGCCTATTCGGTGAGCCTATTTCCATTAACCGAACACAATTGCAGTGTCTGGGCTGCTACTGAGAACAAACCTTTTGCCATAAAAGGACTCTGCTAATATTACTTTGGCCTTAGCAAACCACTTGTTTTTACAGTCGACGCAAGAGATAAGTAGGTACACAGACATTAGCTGCCTGTGTACCTACTATCTCTTTCGTCTACATATTACCCAAAGTAAAAACACATTTTAACTTCAACATTGACTATAGACAGGTGACAAATTATGATTTTAGGTAGACGGAACGTTAATTGTGAACTAATGTACGATACCGAACGTTTTCAGAAAAAAATAAACTGATATTGTGATTAGTATTTAAATCGAATCCAGTGTAAAAGCCAAATTTTGAAATAAAGAAAGAAAAATATTTTATTTGATCACAATACCACCATTTTGAATGTGTTGTGCCAGCGGTTCGAGTTTTATTCTTTTTGTTGACACGTTTGTCGATTTTAAACGTATAATTTGACGTAAAATGTTGATATAACGTCAAAATTCAATACCCAAAAAATTTAAGCTGTTGCGTCAGTCATTAGCAGACACAATAAGATTTTTATTGTTACAACGTACAGATCTGTACGTTACTGAGCCGAAATAGCTCACAATATAGCAAGTAGGTATAGTAAAATGGTTACGACTCACCAGTTTTCGTATTCGCCATCAATTTGTTATCGCGTTTTTTGTCGGTCAGTCAAAAATATCAAACTCGCTACTCAAAAATTATATATTTAACATAGTGGGTTTGGATTACATCCCACTTCTGATGTCGGTGAAAGGTTTGAAGACTCGAGTCGACAAGTTTCTCGAAAACATCCGTGCTTGGACGCCTGCCTTCCTAAAATAAACAGACATTAGTCTGGGCGTTTGTTGTAGATAAAAATGACTTTTATCTGCTTATCTTTAAAATCGCTAGTCTGAGGATGTGTAGTACAAAAATATTCATTCTATGTACTCCTTATTTACCTATTTGTTTATTAATTTGCTCACTGTGCACTGTGCTGTTTGTAATTTCTATCTATCGGATTTAATTTTAAAATCACCGCTATTAACACTAAGATTTTCAACGGGTTTTTGAAGATCAAAGGCTAATTAACTATTAAATTAATTAAACGTTATTAATAGACAAAACATACCGTAAAGATTCATATCATAGACAACGCTATACCATAAATAGATACGTCAAACTAAAACCATAAAACACTTTCTTTAGAAAGTTATGGGACATTACTGTGGATTTGTGGAAACCGTCAAATTGTTAGAAAATGGTGTGTAAAGTCTTTTTCAATACGAATGAATAGTCTTTCAAATCTGTTTTATAATGGCACATATTTATGGCACATCCATAATATTTTTCTCCTTAAATTATTGACATATACAAATCATCACGAAGAAATATGTTAGTTATTTATTTTGGTACTTACATTTAATTAGTACAATTTATTTTTTAAATTATCATTGAGCGTAAATTTTTTTCATTTGAAATTTTTTGTCTTGTGAAATTGACTGAACTTTCAATTCATAATTTCAATATCATATTATATGCAATTTAAGCAATTATTAATTGATTGATTAAAGCACATTAACAGTACAGATATACCTAATAGTCGTTTAAGAAATTTGAATCAAAAATTTCAATAGATAAATTCTCAATAGTCAGACGACAAGATTTTTGTAAATATTAATTTGTCTAAAGACGAAAGGCATAACGGAACATGAAATCTACTAAGAACCTCCTAATCACCAGAAAAAATAGAAAACAACCCATTTACTTGGTTATCAGGTTACTAATCTGATACCCAGGTGGTCGGGCGTCAATTCCATTACCTCTCGGGTTACATTTTTGTCCCAACGCAACGGCTTCTCATGCCACTGTGTGTGGAGGAGCTGTCAAATTAATTGTAAGCATAGTTTAAGATTGTGCGGTAGGCACAGATTAGGGTCTCATGGAATTGTGATGACAGGCGTGTAGGATTTTTGTTGGATGAGTATGTACTTGGATGAGTAGGTGTATATATTTACAATCTACGTCATTAGTCTAAATTAAACTTCATGATTTCCTCATTGAAAAGGCTTTACTACACGGTCCAAGATTTCATTAATTCACAATAATAACAAAAATTCCTTAATGAATAATTTGTTCGGTTTATTTATTGGTCTACTGGTCCTCAGCGCCACTTCCGAGCGTGAAGTTTCGCGTTCGATTCCCGGGTCGGGCAAAGTGTTATTAGGCTAAAAATTTGCATCATCACTTTTTACACGTCAAACATTTAGAGAGCCCATAAAAGCCCACCCTTCACCGCTTCCTAGTGTTTTAGCTGGAAAGAAGAAGAGGCGCAACAAACTTCCCAGCAACACGTCTGTCTGTCTCAAAATTATTTATAGATTCTATACAAATCAAAATTGAGATATAATGTCTATGGCACATGTTAGCTAGCACGCGCCTATGTACCAACGCAAAAAATAGGTATTAAATTACTCGAGCGAAATATTTTGATAATACATTAATATTATAAAATGATAATATGGTATTATGTTAATTAAATAATGTTATTATTAAGTTATTATTATCTCAATTATGTTATTATTAAGTAACAATTCAAAAATTTTATGTTATTTGTTAATTTGTGAAACTATGTGTAATTTATTTTATTTTCATTCTGTTTTATTATTGTATGCCGAATAGTGCCTGTAACCTGTATTTTGAACAATATCAACAATAAATTGATTAGATTTGATTTACGTTTAAATTACTGCTTCGTTATCGGAAGTTTAAATTTAATAACATAGCATAAAGTTATAATTCTTTGTGAAAAAAGAATACTTTTTAGATTAATATACCTACTCCAGGTGCTCTGACCGCTAAACCATCTCGACCATCTCCTCACTACCGCTAATTCTTCTTCCACATTTTAATATGTCTTTTGGTGACGTCATTGCTATCTATTCAGTCCCAATACAGGTGACCGAACCGACACGACTAACTTTGCAGTTAGTACAATGTCGTAAAGAAAAATTCTTTTTAGTCGTCTATGCAGTCCCTATACAATTTATAACTGTACCCGTAAATGGTCAAATTGAAATAAATGCTTTGACATGACTTTGACATTGAATACTCTGGCGCGCTGAAGTATTTACCTGAAGACGCAGGTTCAAATCCTGCTCACCACTGTATTTTTCATTTCACGGCCTCTTCTCATATACAGAGGGCAAAGTCACTTAACAATTAAATAAAAATGCTTTCTTTGTTAATATTTTTTTCAATAATTTGTTTAAAGTTTATGTTATTTGCCATCTTATGCTCACGTTACCTAGGCGCATACGTAGGGGGCGTTTCAACTTAACCATGTATCGGCTCCCCTACAATTTGCATGCGCCCGCGCCACGCTGCCACGCAATGTGATTTACTGCCGCAGCCACGTTGTAATTGTTATGTAATAACAGATGGTTCCATATCTGTGATCTGTTCGTAATCACAGCTCGGCTCCACAATTATATTGTTTGTTTATTGAACCTTAGCGGTCCGTCCCGGCATCGCACGGGTGAACATTTACACCTTGGGTTACATTATTGAAGTTTTAGTAAGGATCCCTAATATTTTCTAGTAATAATATAGCCTATGTTACTCAGGGATAATGTAGCATTCTAATGATGGAAGAATTTTTGAAGTCGGGCTAGTAGTTTTTGAGTTTGTATGTAACGAACATACAAAAATACAAATCTTTCCTGTTTATAATATTAGTGAAGATGTAGATGTCATAACTGCATCATTGATTTACTGGTCCTCAGCGCGACTGCCGAGCATGAAGTTTTGGATTCGATTTCCGGGATGGGCAAAGTGTTATTAAGTTTTTCTGTTAGGAAATTCTCAGTAGCAGACTGGAGTTTGGAATGGTGCCCGTTAGATGGCAATAGGTGCACCGCTTATTACATTGGAACAGATAACAGTATTGGGAAAATGTGGGTGTACAACTGTTGTACTCCTCTGCTCACCCCTTCCGGGAATATAGGCGTGATGCTATGTAAATAAGACCAGTGACCTTCCAATGACTCCATTGAACCATTTTTCAACCGCAACCGAGATGTCATTAGTCACAATTGTAAGTGTCGGCGCACCTCGCCTGGCTACCATGCGACACCAGGGTTGGTGGCCACGCGGACGCCCGGACTTGGTCCTAGCCGCGGCCGCGCCGTCACCTCAACACTCATCTCATCGACGGCTTCTGACGACCTTTGTTTGTTATACGGTGTCAGCAAAGATAATAAAATTAATTTTATTTGATGACCCGTAAGGACCTAATCAGTAATCATACCTACAAGCGCCACCCGAGTTTCAATGGGGTTATTAGTAATCGATGGTTGAGGTTAAGCAGCGCTTGGTGCAGTCAGTATAAGGATGGATGGCCGATAAAAGCATGGTTATGACTAGTAAACTATGAACACAACATATTTCAATTTACTTAATGGTATGGTTGTGGCTCAAGCATCGCATACAGTTATTAATTTATGAAAATTCTTTGATAACCAATTGAATTATTATAATTGCCAGCATTCATTCCGCTTAGTAATGTAGATGTTTAAGAAATCACAGCTAATTTAAGGCCGTGTTCAGATGTGCCATTGAGAGACTTTAAACTATGAACCACAAAAAAAAAAGAAACAGAAAGCGGTCCTTTTGGTATTGACAACACTTCCCATGTAAACTTTGAAGCAGTGATAGCCTAGTATGACCGTGTGGCTGGCAATTCTAAGGCCGCAAGTTCGAATCTAACGCACGCACCTGACTTTTCGAAGTCACGTCACTGGCATATGATACCCAATCAAATATCTTTTAACTGTATGGTTACAATAATAGAACACGATTTTAATCGTGTGTGACACAATTTTATATTTGTGTTTAGTTTTTTTATGGGTGTTTGTTAATACTATTAATGTAATAACAAGAGCTATTGTTGCTTTAGTACAAGTTCTTTTGTGCTTGTGTGTTACCTCACCCCCCGCCAAAAGTGGCGAGCAAATTTGTTCGATATTAAGTCAGAAGCCGTCTCCCTTCTGGACCTCTAAGGATAAGAGTGACATTTGCCGATGTTTTATATCAATAAATTTTGATTCTAGACTTAATTAATTGGAAATTACTTAAACTTAATGAAGTGGAGTAATCTAGTTTCCAACACTGATGTTAAGAACAGCGCGAAGTGGACGAGGAAATTAAAGAATGCTAACCCCACCAGCAATGGGACCAGTCAGAAAGAAAGAGAAAGAATGAGCGTGGTGATGATTAATGGTGGTTTCTTCACTAAAGGTAAAGAGGCTGTTACCTTTTACAATATTATTATAGTGATCTTAAATACCCAAGGACCATCACTTCAACCGATAAAGCCTTTATACTCATCTTACGACATAATTGCATTCGTACATTTGCAATCATATCCCATAACATAAAGTCGTTTCGTCTGAACTCAACCTTACTTCAAAGCCGGCCGATGCCCACTAATTGAGCTAACTCGGATTATGTCTGAATTAATTAAACGTTCGTATTAATAAGGTAATTAGTACGCTCATGAGGAAAACGCAGCGGGAGCGCACGACTTTATTCTACCGTGCGATCTTTTAATGTTATAATGTTATTGGATTACGATGGTATTTAGAAAATGTGATTTTATATTAAAGAACTTGGAGACTTTGAATAAAATAATGATTGAATTTCTGTAATAGAGTTAGGCTGCCTTTGTGCGAGCGTTTGTCAAGCATAGGCGTTCGATAAACGTATACAAAACGAAGACGCTGCGACAACGCGACACACGCTCGTAGTTAAAGTTTTCTTTGCAGTCTGGGGCTGAGTTGCCCGCGTTCGTAGGAGTGCACCTACACGTGGTCCCTGGGTGGTGCAAAACAGGCAACACTACTCTGGTGGGAGGCTTCTGCCGCTGCTGGTTACCACCCACCGGACAAAGCCATGCCGTGAAGCGACCTTGTCGTGTTTCGGAATGTAGTCCGGTGCAACCATTGTGGGAGCCGGGTCTGGGCAGTTGCATCAACTCCCCAACTGTCGTTCTCCCCAAATCTATTTACTCTACTGTGAATAGATTTACTCTGGATCTACGTGCTCCATCCTCAGCCACACCGTCGCTTAATATCAGGCAAGTTGGTGGCCAAATGTAGATCAATTGCGCATAAAAAAAAACTCAACACTCTTTAGACTTAGGGCAAGAACTTTCTACATATAATGTGAGTGAGAGATGTGTCAGTGGACAGGACCAACCGCTTAACCTGCCCTCTGGAATGAAAATGCGTGACTGTAAAGAACAGTCACCCATCTATAGACAGATCGCACTGAGCGCTGCTTAACCTTGCACACCAATTTACAACGTAATGAGCGTCTCTCTACTACTAAGAGCGTCTCTTAAAAATAAAATGCTTTTCTGTCTAACCAAAGTTTTATGTATATGTATGAGACATACAATGTCGAAGCTTCATTTCAAAATAAAAATGCAAAAAGATTATCGTACTGAATTGTAACATGGTCACGTTTGATCACTTCTCTCCGTGTTAGCGTGACAATATAACCTGTAAGGGCGTTGTATAGAACCCGCTTAATATTTCCAGCACGCGTGTACCGTGATGGGTCTCGCGTTTGTGTGAGTAAGCCTTACATCGTCAGAGAATCAAACGGTAGTCAAGTTGTTATTGTTTTCATTATTTGTCTCGCTACCAGTGGTCCTCGAAAGTAGTCATAATTCAAACCAAGGGTTTATACTTGAACATAGTTCTGTTACATCGATATTAGAATAAAAGCTGATTGGATGCGTTCAATTTATTTGATAGCCACCCGTACTTCGCACGTCGCATTGCGTCGTGTTCAGAAACAACATTATATTGTATATTATAGGCGACTGCCTTATTAGCCGACTTCGTTAAAGTTATTCAAAATATCTGTAGTTTGCCAAACTGAATTGGCCTGAAGGATAGGTTAGTTGGTTTTGGCCTAGTAACTCATAACATAACATAGCATCACGCCTGTATTCCCCTAAGGGGTAGGCAGAGGTGTACACAATCGTACACACACATTTCATCGATGCTGTTATTAAGTCCCACGCAATAGGTGGTGAGCCTATTGCCATCTACTGGGCATAATCCCAAACTCCGGGCTGCTACTGAGAAATTTCTAACAGAAAAACTCAATATCACTGTGTTCGTCTCGGGAATCGAACCCGAGACCTCATGCTCAGCAGTCGCGCTTGGCACCACTAGACCAACGAGGCAGTTTAGTAACTCAGGTTTTGCTAGACCTTTATTCCTAACTTTGTCATCATCGTCTCATTCGTCAGTTATTAAGTTAGTCCTTCAAAAAATTATTTTTATTTATACTGTTGTAATATAGCTCTATCAAATTCAAAATAACCTGTTTGTAACAATCCGTTTTTTTTAAATCCACAGTGTTTATAGAAGAAGAAAAAAAAAGACTGAGTTACTGTCCACAACAGATAACATCTGACCTGTCCATTGGCCAATTCAGTTTGGCAAACGATGCACCATACACCCTGTATGTTTAAACTAAACTGTCCCCTTGCAAAACTCTCTTGATTAATGCTTTTTGTCGATCCCTTCACCAGCTTTGGAAACAAAATCGTTCCCAGATAGATAAACGCGGTAGAAGACCATAAATTATATTGTGTAGAAATGAGATATTGTGATTTTACTTTATCCATATCTAACCTTCTAGGGAATCATGCTTCAAAACTGAATTGACTTTATCGTCTTATCGTGTGGTTGATGGACAACCTGGAGTCAGAGTTTAAACCACCCGTAGGTCTTACACATCATCGAGAACATCTCTCAGGTGTGCTGGTTTCCTCACGATGTTTTCCTTCACCATTATAAGCATGTGATAATTAATTTATAATACGCACATGACTTCGAAAATTCAGTGGTGCGTGCCTTGATTCGAACTGGCGACTTTTGACTTGTCAGTCCAACGTTCATACGACTAGGCTATCACTGCTACTGAATTGACTGAAATTCAGCGAAAAGTATTTCAAAATTATGTATTGTTTCATCACAATAACAAAACATAGCATCACGCCTGTATTTACCAATGCTGTTATTAAGTCCCATGTACACAATAGGTGGTGAGCCTATTGCCATCTACCGGGCACGATTCCAAACTCCGGGCTGCTACTGAGAATATTCTAACAGAAAAACTCATTAACACTTTGCCCGACCCGCGAATCGAACCCACGACCTCATGCTCAGCAGTCGCATTTGGGGCCACTAGACCAACGAGGCAGTTCAATCACATCGCAATAATATAATAAAATTATTACAGTATATCTCTACAGAGCGTTGAACCCCGGTCTTACGCGACCGTGCTCACAGCCGCTATCACGAGATAGTTGGTACATTGTTTTCTAGTTTCATTATCAGTAAGACTATCGTAAGGGCCAGCCCGGGTGCTCCACTGCTAGGGTCTTATCACTGACTCATATTTAATACTGTATTTACTAAAAAGTTGATTGTAAAACACTTTATTGCTTCCTGTAAGTATTTTTATAGTGGGTACTAGCTGTGACTTGCAGTTTCATAACATAGTACCACACCTGTTTTCCTAGAAGGGGTAGGCAGAGGTGTACATAGTTGTACACCCACATTTCAGCAATACTGTTATTAAGTCCCATGTAATAGGTGGTGAGTCTATTGCCATCTAAAGGGCACAATTCCAAACTCAATTCAAAATTTTCTAACAGAAAAATCAATAACACTGCCCGACCCGTGACTCGAACCCAGGACCTAATGCTCATCAGTCGCACTTGGGAACACTAGACCAACGAGGCAGTAACGAGGCAATAGAATAAAAGTAGAATTTTTAAAGAAAGAGAGAAAATACATTTATTTTTTTGCATGCCTTAAACACGCGTTTTTGCACACATTAAACACGCGTTAATGCCGTGTGCATTAACGCGTGTTTAATGTGTGCATGTTAATGACATTTTACTTTAACTGATTAACCATACTTTTTACCATTTGCTCTATAAATATGACACGAGTGCAAGTAACAGATTGTGTACCATTTTAAATATAATTTAAGCTATGCTTGCTATTCGTCGTGTCTCGGTTGTTAAACTAGTTTATTTTTTTGACAATTCAAAAGGGCCTGTAAACGGTCTAATTGAAATAAATGCTTTGACTTTGACTTTGACTTTGAAAGCTAATGATCTCGTGGCGAGGTCGCCTTCCTAGAACACGTGTCATGAGAGGTGTCATTACAAACGTATAAAAAAAATCTTTATTGACACAATTAACTGGTACATATTACAGAATTCCCCGGCCCCCGAGCTAGATACAAAATGTTTAACAAATTACAGGAGACAGTGACAGGAGACATTCCCCTTAAAATTTGGTACAATTATGTCAAAGATCAATTAAAAAGTTAAGAAAAAGAAATAATAGTACTGACACACACATACAAAGCATTAATAAATGCTTAGCGAACTCTAAAGTTATTATATTAAATGGAAAAAGAATACGGTCGCGAACAGGATTCGAACCTGCGCCTCCCGGATAAATACTCCAGGCGCTCTGACCACTAAGCCATCTCGACCTCTGCTCACCACCACGAATTCTTCTTCCATATTTTAACACGCCTTATGGCGACGTCATTGCTATCTATTCAGTACCTATACGGGTGACCGAACCGACACGACTAACTTTGCAATTAATCTTTAACTGCAAAGTTAGTCGGGCGTGTTATTTTTTTTTTCCATTTTATATAATAACTTTATCTTTTAAAGTTACGCCACACATACTTCTAAAAGCTCGAATCTCTACTGCATTAATTCTACTTCCATGTTTCTTCTGCCACACCCAACTTTCACTACCATACATAAGAGTTGGCACTAACACCCCTCCATGGACGGCCAGCCGCGCCTTTTTAGACACGTTCCGGCTATCCATGAAATTGTGTAGTGTCCCATTCACCCGGTTACCAACAGTCACTCTCCATTCTATGTCCTTCACATGCATCCCATCCCTCGTAAACATAAAACCTATCCTGATATCAGATTACAAGTGCAGGATGCATCTGCTTGAAAGATAATGCATCATCTACATTGTCACTTGTGTCGAAGGGAACGTGAACGTGATCAAGTGGTTGGTTTCTGTCATATTGAATAAAATAAACAGAATATTTATAACTTCAATAAGTTTATTTATATTTCTTAGGTACTTTATTAGTGCTAGCTAGCTGTAACATATCGGGAACGGTATCGACTCGGATCCAGGAAACATTTACCATTTTACAGGACTGCAAAACAAAAGGAGTGTTAGGTATGTTGTCAGGGCTCATGTATTGTATTTATATATGTACGTTTTTTATTCCACCATAACTATTAAGTGCCTGAACTCATTTAGATGTATTGGGTATTGTTAGAATCCTTACATTGTCAGGTAACATAAACTACTAAAATTTTATGTGATAATATAGACGTTGTCAGAAGATTAACTTGTTTAGTGAGTTTAAATTGAAAACATTTGTAAAATATAATAGAAAGACGGAATCCATGATTTTAGGATTTATTTAAGACTAGCTGGTGTCCGCGACTCCGTCTGCGCGATAAATACTGTTTAGGCGTGAAAACGTAACAAACCTACAGACATACAGAGTTACTTTCGCATTTATATAATTTGTTTGGATAAGTAAGAGTAGGTAAACTGCCCTGTTGGTCTTGTGGTCCCAAGCGCGACTGCTGAGCATGAGGTCCTGGGTTCGATTCCCGGGTCGGGAGTTATCTGGGTCGGGCAGTGTTTTCAATTTAAAGTTCTCGATAGCAGCCCCGAGTTTAGAATCGTGCCCGTTAGATGGCAATAGGCTGACCTCCTATGACATGGGTCATATTATCAGCATTGGTGAAATGTGGGTGTACAATTGTGTACACCCCTGCCTACCCCTTCGGGGAATAAAAGCGTGAGGCTATGTATACATACATACATAGCATCACGCCTGTATGCCGAGGCATATATAAGGTCCTACTTTATTAGGTATATAATTAAAAAGTTAAAAATTTACCACGTCATGCGTGAACTTTTTAACTGTAAAAAGTATAGTAATATCTTAGGTTTTCGCGATAACTACATAAAATAATAAAACAACTTTTAACCGCAATAATACACGCGATTAATCCGGTTAAAATTTGTTTTATTATAATGTCAAAAATATTTTCAATTAGTTTTTTTTATGTTTCTAATGCTTTTGAATTATTATGGTATTGTGTTGATGTGTTCATAAAGATACGACATCATATTATTTTCTTATATTCACGCGGAATGCCCCGGAATGCGGCCGGACACAGTTATTTATTCATATATAACCTAACTTAAAAAAAGAGATCAATCATGGGTATTCCAAAACCAACTTCTTATATGGAACTTTTAATAGCAAACTAGTATCAATTCTCAGACTTCAGTTAAATCCACAAATACTCAGAACTATTTAAACTAACAAACTATTGTTAAAGTTCAAACAATAACGGCCGTACATTTCCTTAGATGACTTGAAAGCGCGCCGCGCCACTCCTGTGCATACAGAGAGTTTCTAATAGGTCCAGGAACAACATAGTTAAGAGGTACAATATTTGTATTATGTATATACAAATGTTTTAAATACACCGAATGTATACCTAAATATTAAATTAAATAAACATATTTTCGCGTGTTTTTTTGTATATTTAAATATATTATAGCTTCAAACTTGTATTCCCGTATGGGTTAGGCTGGCGATTAGGGAGAACCGGGACTGGTCAATTATTAACAGCTTTGGCATAAATTTTAATAGACTTTTCTCCTTTATTATTTTTCACATTAACCAGTATTATTCTCACATTACTTTGTTTATTGTTAAAACAATTTAATTAAAAAGAGTGTCTATGGAGTCTCGTGCCGGTACTTGCCTTGAAAGCGTGCACCTAGCTTTGACTTTTCACCTGTAAATTGACAAATGTGTCGACGAAAGGACTATCTTCGCAGTACGGTTTCGATTACAGTGTAATTACAAAATCGCAGATGGCCAACGCTCAAAATTAATAACATGCGTCTCTGCCTACCCCCATAATGCGGTTTCGCCCGCATAATATTATAAACTAAGTGCTTCCCATAATGTTTATGGTTAGACTCGGTGAACGGGTCTGAGTATGTGGTCTAGGGCCTTAGACCAGATAAAATGTAACGCGCAGCGTAAATAACTCAGTTTTTGTGTCGACATGCGTTCTAAACGTTTCATGGTAGCACATACTTTTATATGTATGTGTGCGTAATACGTATGTGAATGTGGGTGTACATCTGTGTACACCTCTGCTTACCCCTTCGGAGAATACAGGCGTTATGCTTTGTTATGCTATGTTATGTTACAGGAAGCTTTATTTCCTTCTTTATTTGTATAACACCTAGTGCCTGTTATGGCTGTATCGGCAATTCCTACTACCTAGCCCAAAGGGGTAAAGGGTAAAGGGGAAGGGGGGGTTTTAAGGGGTCAATGTGTAAGTGATAAGGAGAAATTTAAGCCATAATTCAAATTTTTACAACAATTTTATTTTTTCATAATGTTCGCCGTTCCAGGAGCAGTTTTCGTCTTGCTAGTACTATGTTAGTTACAAATTATTTGTTATATCCATTTAATTCTTAGCTTAAGTGAATGTATATCTTATATATTACCCCTTTCAAAGGAAATTACCTAATAAATAAAGACCTTATATATAACTATATTAAGTTAAATTGATATACATTCAACTCTTAGTAAGAAGCGATCGCAGTAAAACTGTAATGTAGAGTCGTTATCTGATATTATTTACGAAGCGCGGGCGCACGTGCGTCTCTATCGCGCACCATACTTCTCACTGAAGTAAAGATAGCGCGCAACATGCTACTTGTTGGAACTTTCAATGTGTTTTAATAATTTTATAGCAATATTGTGAGTACAATCAATAATTATATCAGATAAAATTTATACGACAAATTAAACATTTCGACTTGGAATAAAATCCGTCACCCATCCATTGCTGGACCGCAAAAAGCATTGCAGTCTCAATAATCGTGTCCTGTTCGGAGATACGACAAGCTAGGAGCTCAATATTCAATACCCAAGTCAAGTACAAAAGATCTTATTAAAATTCACAACATGTACAAAATATATATTCGAATTGTAATGGCAGATGATCACATCAAGTTATAAATAAACAAAAATATTATACCAAGTTATAACAATAATATCCTAGTGACCGAGTGGTTACGGGCCCTTGAACTACAGGTTGTGGGCTCAAATCTGTTAGTAATATGACTTTTTAGTTAATCTATGATACTACAGAAATACAGAGAACGAAAACGTCGTGAGAAAAATGCAATCGCAGTGAGCTAGCGTGGTCATCAATCATATTTTTATGTTGCCCCACACTAGGAATTTCTTCCTGTATTGTGGATGCGTTGACAGACACATAATCTCACATGCACACACTCCCAGACCCGAAACATTGATCATACATTTGCTCCATGCGGGAATCGAACCAGCGACATGCGGCGCATCAGCCGGCCTTTCGACCACTGCGCCGACCGCGCCGTCAGTGCTATGTTTATTCAGATTGACCTAAGACTGACTTACTCTTTTGTAAATATATATATATATATAATATCTGCCTAGCCTTTTCCCAATTACATTGGGGTCGGCTTCCAGTCAAACCCGATGCAGCTTAATATCAGTATTTTACATGGAGCGACTGCCTATCTGACCTCCACAACCCAGTTACTGGGTAACACGATATCTCCTGGTATGACTTGTTGTCAGACTTTCATGCCTCTGACTACCCGTAACGGCTGTCATAGTTCTTAATTTGACAACCGGGACCGACGGCTTAGCGTGCTCTCCGAGGCACGGAGGGGTCTCGGTATGAAATGATGGTCACCCATCCACAGACTGACCGCGGCAAGCCCAAAAACATTTAGCCACGAGCCCCTCCTTTTGTAAATAAAGAATAAAATAAATAAAATACAAGATAAATCTTTGAAAAGCATTAACGCAAGCTTAGCGAACTCTAAAGTTACAATATTAAATGGAAAAAGAATACGGTCGCGAACAGGATTCGAACCTGCGCCTCCCGGATGAATACCGGATGAATATGGATGAAGAATTCGCGGTGCAAATTACCTCCACACCGATTTCCCAAGAATTTATTCAAAGTCGGAGTCAAAAAACTGTTGGACACCGCACACCGTCACAGCTGCTTGCCATTGAGTGATTTAACAGTGACAGAGTCTGCCGTTATCATAACAGTCTGCGGTCTTTTTACCGGCCGGCGATGGTAATGGTGACCGACGGTAGGTAGGATATAAGGACACGTTTCCACTGTAGCGTAACGACCAAATGTCGCAGAGTTTTAGGGAGATCCCACGAATTTATATAAAGTTTGTTTAATCGAGATAACAAAATGTAATTTTGTTTCATCCCAAACTAGATATACATATGACTGCCTGATTGGTCTAGTGGTCACAAGCGCGCCTGCTGAGCGTGAGGTCCTGGATTCGATTCCCAGGTCGGGCAAAGTGTTATTGGGTTTTTCTGTTAGGAAATTCTCAGTAGTAGCCTAGAGTCAGGAAGTTGGTGGTGTGACACCCCCGTGCTTCGGAGAGCTCGTAAAACCGTCGGACCTGCGCCTGATCTCTCTCTGATCGTGTCGGATTGCCGTCCCATCGGAATATGAGAGTGAAGGAAGAGGGAGTGCACCTGTGTTTGCGCATACACTTGTGCACTATTATATCTCCTGCGTCCTTGGCTAATCTCCGTGGAGATAGGCCGCCGTGACCGAAATACGGTCGGGAGGAGTATCAGTATATGATATAACATTATAATTATATTTAGGTAGCGTATTTATGTATGTATGGTATATCATTTCTGCATTCTTCCCATTTCTTCTATTCGTGTTGTACAACTCTGTCCTCATATCTGCTTCTCATCTCTCTATCAAAGAATTCATTATTGAGTCAAGCTCGCCTTTGTACATCTTTTTTCTTTATCATTATTTGTATTGTGTATCGTGTGTACGATAAAGAATACAGAACTTTTTACCGTGGGAGAGCCATGCTTCGGCACAAATGGGCCGACTCGACCGGAATGATACCACGGCGTCACAGAAAACCGGCGTGAAACAACGCTTTATTCTTTCGTCACAATCCAGTAGAATAAATAGAGTCAAAAGAAAAGAAGGCTCTAAAAATAGATGAATTCGTTACAACATAGTGAGTACTCGCCCTTACAGTTATTGCTAACAACTGCGAATAGGCTTCGTGGACGATCAATCTACAGATGGCCGTAGGTGACGGCTTCTAATTAGGTAAAGGCTGTATTATTTCTTTGGGTTGCGTGATTCGTTGGGACTGTGGCAGAAGAAAGATATAAATTGTTTATAAAATATTTTCTTTGTACAATAATTAATTGTATTAAAATCACATATGGGGTATGTTTTTGTTTGATAATGTTTATGAACCTTTTAGATTCAAATACAGACAAATCCTACTATAATTATAACCGCGATTTTTTTTATGTATGGATGTTTGTAACTCTTTCACGCAATAACTACGGTACGGATTTGGATGAAACTTGGCACACAGATAGTTTATAACCTGGATTAACACATAGGGGCTTTTTATTCTGGCTGGACCTAATTTCCCAACATACAGGTATGCCTAATTTGGGAGTCCAGTGACTTAATGTACCTACATACTATTATAGTGATTGATGTAAGCAGGTTGCAAGTGTGGTGGGGCAGTTTCCGTTCTCCGCAGTTAGCACAGGTTAAATCCTAGTATAGTATTGGAGTCTTCGATCTTCTTACCTGTAAAAAAATTCAAAATATGTAGCTAATAAGCTGTATTACACAGTTTTATAAAAAGAATATATAAAAAAGAGCGCCTTGTGTGATATACCCGGAAGGCTCCGGTCAAAATCCTTCTCACAACCGTTTTTCTTTCCATATCAATTTCTAACTTTTAGTTTCAGATCAGAAGTAACTAGTATAAGTTCTGTGACATATTTTAAACCTAAAATCACGGACCTTAAAAAAATACGGACGGAGCGTTGCGTACGACATTTGAGAAGCCTGCCTAGTCATCCAATTTCGTTGTTCATACACGATTTAAAACTAATCCACTCGGCGCCAGTACGCTGCGTGTGTGTGTGCGTAATCTATGCTTCGTTTATGACAAGGTAAGATTCCATCCGTATTTTTTTCAAATCCAACAACAAGGAATCGATAATCTCTGCCTACCCAATGCGAAACAAGCGTGATTGTATGTACCGACAACAAAGTTATTTAACCTATTCTCTCAAGTTTTCTGCCCCAGTTTTATGAAAACTTACCATGTTGTACATATATTATAACATGACAATCCGAATTTATTCTCAATTACCACACGTCCTTAATGAAATGCATATACATATTTGGCATGATCCAGTTTCAAATAAAATACCGGTAAAAAAGTTGCAATGCAAGTTCTTAAAATAATCTTATAGGAATTACTCTATTTCTGTCGACTCTACTTAATAATAACGCTTTGCACATATAATTATGGTCTCTTAACCAAAAAAAAACAAATGTTTATTAACCTCATATAAACACACACATGCACACAAATCGAACTAGTAAGACCCGATTGTCTCCATTGCAAGCCTTCATAAAATTACAAATCAACTTTTTTACCAAAAGCTTTCGCTCGTCATCAAAGTTGTATACATTAATCATACCCGTCTTTCTGTTGCAGCCGCTTATGGGGAAACGTAGTGGAGTAAAAGAGAGGGGCGATAGCGCAAGAGGTGCGCGCGCGCCGCGTCTACAGCGCCGCGCCGCGTCAGTTGACGAAAACCTCCGAACGAGACAGTCTCGTCGAGTGATTTTAAACAATTTTTTTACATAATCGTTTTTCTTTTACTAAATAGTGATAATAAGTGTGATGTGTGTGTGTTGTTAGGTTGTGTATCGTGAGTGTTTGGGTGTGTACTTGTGTACTAAAAGTGCCGGTTTGTGTGTTTTATTGTGTTACATCTGTCGTGTTGCTTCACGGTGATGATTATTGGATTTGCTCGAGGTAAAGTGTATTGTTTTTATAGATGACGATAATAATAGTTTTAAGTATCTATAGGTATCGAAACTACAAATTACACTTCTTGCTTTTTAAATTTTTTTTGTCTACCGTAAAACATTAATAGAAATTTTCGACAAGTGGAACTATCAATCAAATTCTGCATCAGATCAAGATACTATCAAAAATAACTATAGGGAAAAAGCAACATTAAATGTACGAGTTACCAAACATGGTTGAAGCGAAAAAATCTCACATCAACGTTGTATGAATAATATAGATCATTAATCAAAACTCCCCGCTACGATAAAATCGTTAGTGACAATAGATCGTTAAGTCGAACGAAATATGTACTTGAAATAAAAATGGAATTCCTATTTGAAATGAAAATAAAATATGTACTTATTTGAAATGAAAATGAAATATGTACTTATTTGAAATGTAAATGAAATAATGCATTTGAAATGGTCAGGCGTTTGATCTTATCTAAGAAAAGACATAAACGCGCGCGCAATAAAGGTCTAATATTTTCTCGATGTATCTTTTGTGGCCTGAGCGATAGAAAGTTGTTTATCGCGATAATCTTACGTATTTTTGTACTAAATGTTGTTCAGTTTTGGGTTAAGTATATTTTTATATGGATATTTAGATTGTTTGGACGATAAATTAGTTCCCTGCCCACTCCGTTTCATGAAGGTAAGTTAGTAGGAAAACTGGGATATGGATATTTCTTTATGTCTCTTGGAGTAATGAACTTCTACAAAGTCTCTTTTTTTATTGTGGTTAGTAACTAACCTAGATAAGAGAACAGACTCTCCGCAGCAAGAAATATTAACGTATTTAAAGTTTGTGAAAAGAACTACCCGATGAAAGGAAACCTTCGGATCCATAACACTATAGGCCTCAATATTACCTTGTCGTGCGACATTTTAGTAAATCAAGCGCTTAAAACATCTTATTTTAAACACAGGAACACTTAAAAGCTGTTATTTGCATACCTCCGGCGTTTCATGAAGCCATGAAAACGTCAATGTCGCCAATAAATGCGATAACGATACGAATACAGTCTCATTTTCAATATAAAGCAAAACCAACGCTATGCTTTAAGCAAAAACGTTCAAAATCATTTAGATGTTATCTATTAGAATTTGTATGCAAGTCAGGGTAAGAGAAATTGATATTATATTTTGGTATTATAGTAATTTGGTCTTTGTTAGTATTGGTTTAGGGTTTAAAATACGTATATTTATCTTTTGATCGTTCTAAGAGGGATTGCGGTGAGGTTTTTTTATAATTTTATTTGTTTTAATAAAAGCTGGGTCGTATCTGATGCGTCTATCTTCCGTTGTCTCCATGTTTAATGCTAGGTATTATTGTGCAGATGAAACTGAGCTTAGCTTAACAGTAAAAGAAAATGGCGTCGGTATAGGTAGTGTTGTATGGTGTAAGAAAAAAAAGAGAATATATTGATTGCTTTTCTAGTAACCAGATATTGCTTTCTCAAAACAGACATCCCATAATAATAAAGCTGTGTGCGTTAAAATTATGGACTTAATTGTCAAGCGTTGTGTTGTTGTAACTTTAATGTGGATATTAAAGTTTCCACAACACAATTAACTTACTGAAAATTCTTTTTCAAGTTATCCACTTTTGTGGAAAAAAAATACGGTCGTGAGTAGGATTTCGACCTCTGCCTCTCGGATAAATACTCCAGGCGCTCTGCCAACTAGGCCATCCCGAGCACTGCTCACTACTCCGAATTCTTCTTCCACATTGTAATACGTATTTTGGGGTCAGTGGGTCCTCTTAGAGGCGGAGTGTCGGAGGACTCGAAGCTTCCCTTCAAATGCTGATGGTGATCACCGGGGTTTAAGTGAGATACTCGTAATAATCCCAGGATTGGACAAACTGCCTCATTGGTCTAATGGTCCCAAGCGCGACTGATGAGCATAAGTTGTCGGGTTCGATTCCCGGGTCAGGCAAAATGTTATCTGAGTTTTTCTGTTAGGAAATTCTCAATAGCAGCCCGGAGTTTTGAAATTGTGCTCGGTAGATGGCAATAGGCTCATCACGTGGGACTTAATAACAGCATTAATGAAATGTAGGTGTACAATTGTGTACACCTTTGTCGACCCCTTTGGGGAATACAGGCGTGATGCTATGTTATTTGATAAAATTTGTAATATAGTGGCTATGGTACACAAAAGGGTGTGAAATTAAAAAATCATCACACTTGCTTTTTAATGTTCTAATTAATTTAAGCTTGTTAACATTTTAATTATTTTTTACCGAAATTATTTAAACACAGCCCTAAAAGTGTGATGGGAAGTGCATAAATCAATTGAATCACTTTTAAACGAAAAAAAATGCTTTTTATTCAATATTTTTACAGGTGGTTAGTTCTCTACTTGATATCCTTTCATGTTTTTCAGTGTTATTATTTCGGACTTTCGTTACACGTTGTATAGATAAAACTTCTGAAATTGCAATGAGCTCCAACGATATAATGCTCAAATGAGAAATTATAAAATAATAATTATTTTCTTATTATTATTTTATAATTTCTCATTTGAGCTTGTTTGAGAAATGTTTAATTGTCTACTTAAAACATTAGAACAAGACTTATTCTCTTATCTTTTTCCTCATCCTTAACAAACAAAGCACTTGACTTAACATCATTTACGTTAACTGCTTCGCTGGTCTAGTGGTCTCAACCGTGACTGCTGAGCATGAGGTTTCGGGTCGAGCAGTGTTATAGTTTTTCTGTTAGGAAATTCTCGGTAAAAGCCCGGAGTTTGGAATTGTGCCCGGTAGATGGAAATCGGCTCACCATCTATTGACTAATTGGAAAAGGTATTGGTGAAATGTGGGTGTACAACTGTGTACCTACCTACCCTTCGGGAAATACAGGATTGCTGCTAAGTTGTGTTATTTACGTTAACTTCTGTAAGTTTACTCAACAAAAGCCTTCCTAATCTTAAATCCATTTACAAATCGCCGTCAGCCAATCACGCAGCCTCATCTAAACAGACCGCCCACGTCGACCGCCTTCTAATCGTTTACATAACACACAAACATACGACAATATTAATCGTATAAATACATACACACACGACAAAATTACGCAACACCTTGTTTATTTGGAGAAACTTCCGCTTGGAAATCTGCTGGAATTTTCATGGGAAAGTATTTGATAGAATGTATGTATTGCCAATCGATTTTAAGGTGACCAATTAAACATGAATCGTTAATATTAGGATTAATATGAAGTAGGCATATTTAACATTTAAACCATTTATTTAGCCACACATGGGGCACAAACATATTCTTCGGGATTGCCCGACTAGTTTCAAACTCGAACGGAGCCCTTAGTCATGAGCTGTGCCCCCGGCGATGTCGCGAGTCAAACTTAAGTTTGAAACTATTCGGTTAATCCCGAGAAATGCACGTGAGTAGTTATCGTTGAACATTAATAAGTTAGGTCGAATATCTTTCCCTTAATAACTTAATACTAAATGAATTAGTACCAAAAAATTCCAGCGGTGTGGTCGTTGCTGCAGATCGTATCCACCGTATCGGCTTATTTAGCTATAAACGAAAGTGTTAAAACTTCTGAGTCGCTGCTTAAATCATCTGATTAAGATGTCAAAAGGCCCATGATAATGAATCTCACTTCTTCTTATCGTGTGGTTGATGAACAACCTAGTGTCAAAGTTTAAACCACCCGTAGGTCTCTGACATGGCTTTACACACCATCGAGAACATCTCTCAAGTAGTACCTGGTTTTCGGCTTAGAAAGACAAGCAAATCATTTATGGGTAACAGTGTGAGGTTCTACAATAAGATCCCCTCTAATATAACTGAACTGCCGGATTTCTAGTTTAAGATTGTTATTAAACGCATATTAATGTCCAAAGCGTACTATAGTACTAATCATTATATGGAAGATAGGGATGCCTGGCTCACGATTCCTTCCTGCACACTGCGACCCACTGGCACCTTGCCTACTTGATTGTGGCGACATTTTGTTTTCTTTCAGCTTCAATGTTTCTAGGTTTTTTCCTTTATTTTGACATTTTTGTATTGTTTTTAATTTATACAATTTATTTTATTGACGTACAATTAATCCAATTGTATTATTATTTTATTTGACACTTGGGTATGTAAATTTACATATCGATTATATAACAGCTAGTATCGAACCTACTAGTTTTAAATTTACATTATTATTTCTTTATGAAATTATCCATAATATATAACTTTGTAAAATGCGAGCATCATGTGGATATTAATGTTAGTTTTAATCTCATATTACATACATACTGCCTATTGTCAGGCATTACGAGTTTGTCATGCTCGCTAAAATGTCCTGCTGATGGTGGCGTCGTACATCGGGTCGTCGAGTTCCCTACAAAATGGTTGAGCTAAGCGAGGCTGATGTGCGCGTCATGCTCGTGAACGGGTGCTGTCTGTCGGGACTGGTCGGCTCCTAACTGCCTTGGCAATCATTTTAAAAGGCTATATAAGTTTACTTTCCTTTCTTAGTCTGCTCATTAACCTGCATTATTCTCACATTACCTTATTTATTGTTAAACCAATTTATTTTAAAAAGAGTGTCTATGGAGTTTCTTGCCGGCTCTTCTCCATAAGATCAACGCCTTGGAACCGTGCACCTAGTTTTGACTTTTCATAAGTGCCTGTAATATGGTTTATTTGAAATAAAAATATTTGAATTTGAATTCAAGTGTGTTAGTTTCCTCACGATGTTGACCTTCACCGTTTTAAGAACAGAATTTATAATACGCACATGACTGTATGCCTTGGAAACGAACTTGCGACCTTTGACTTGTTAGTCCAACGGATATACCACTAGGCTATCACTGCTATGTGGTACTCCCACTAAACTACTATAACAAAAAAATATACCTACCGATTTGAGAACCTCCTCCTTTTTGAAGTCAGTAAGAAATACTATTTTTTCCTCTATGTAGAATAACGCCAGGATTAGGGCAGCAGTGGTCGAGAGATCGGCGCCAACACCGCGGATCGCGGGTCAGTTAACCTCACCAAAAAAGATATTGTATGTCCCACGGTTATATTTGGATTTAATTTTGACAGTCTTACAATATACATTGTGTCTATCTTATTAGTGAAGGAGCTGGTCTAGGATTTTTAGTTTGCAGAGGCATAATGTATGGTCAATTGTAATGTATTGTGATTGCAGTTGACTTGCAACTGCGCAATAGCCCCGCAGGCATGCATGTAAAATGTGTGTCCCACGCACCCACGATACGTGAGAGATACCTAATTGGGTAGTTTAAAAAAGAGATACCTACCTGTGGTGGAACTTCAAACAAACCATATATTCAGTGACGGTGCGGTTGGCGCAGTGGTCGAGAGATCGGCTGCTGCGTCGTGTGTCGCAGGTTTGACCCCTGCACGGAGCAAACATTGGTAATTGTTCCGGGTCTGGGTGTGTATAAATGTGAGATTATGTGTTTATAAACGCACCAACGATACAGGAAGAAATACCTAGTGTAAGGCAACGACTTTTTTTTTTAAAACCTTAACTCATATCATCGAATACCCATTTAAACTTTAATTTACAAGAGAAACACAAACCTTTTCTCAATAAACTATTCAATAACTACTAAACTACGCTCATTGCTGGTACGTGGTACTTTTTGTACCAGTAGAAGGAATGTGTACGTAACACTAAGTACTCAGAGGGGATGTAAAGGGCACAGACTGCCGGCTGACGTACGCACCTGCGCATGAGAGCCTTGTCAGACGTTGCGGCGCATATTCAAGCTCGTTTTAGTTGGAGGTGGGCAGCGATCAATGCTTGGTCCGTTTTCATTGTTATCGATACTGATTTTTAACCGACTTCATTGAGTTAATCTCTTTATTCGTAATATTTAGTTATTTAAAAACAAAATCGATCATAAAATAAAATCAAATAACTCAGAGGTAGTTATATTAATGATTATTGAACTAAAGGTCTTTATAACCGACTTCCAAAAAGGAGGTTAACAATGCGGTTGTAATTTTTATTTTTTCCTCAGAACTTCGTTATTTTATCAACCGATATAGTAAATTCTTTTTCATTTAGAGAAATATACTTTCAGATAAAAAAAAAATTGTTTATTATTGTCCTAAATAACGCAATTATTTATTACTTTTTAGTGCATTTTTTCATAGTAGAGCGATCTTTAGAGTCGGTTATTTTTTTGTTCAAACTATTTTTTGTTTCTCTTTTTGTGATTATTGTTAAACTAAAATATTTCTATATACATATACTCATTCCGACCGTATTTCGGTCACGGCGGCCTATCTCCACGGAGATTAGCCAAGTACGCAGGAGATATTATAGTGCACAAGTGTATGCGCAAACACAGGTGCACTCCCTCTTCCTTCACTCTCATATTTCGGTGGGATGGCAATCCGACACAACCGGAGAGAGATGTGGCGCAGGACCGACGGCTTTACGTGCTCTCCGAAGTACGGGGGTGTCAGACCACCAACTTCCTGACTCCGGGCTGCTACTGAGAAATTCCTAACAGAAAAATTCAATAACACTTTGCCCGAGCTGGGAATCAAACCTAGGACCTCACGTTCAGCAGCCGCGCTTGAGACCACTAGACCAACGAGGCTGTCAAAAAAAAAACTATAGACTGTTATCATCACTTTTCAGTTACATGGAGGACAAGTTTAATAGAGCATTTACAGAAGGGCTATTTTTATGCGGTATCTGTATCTGTATCTGCCTAGCCTTTTCCCAATTACATTGGGGTCGGCTTCCAGTCAAACCGGATGCAGCTTAATACCAGTATTTTACATGGAGCGACTGCCTATCTGACCTCCACAACCCAGTTACTGGGTAACACGATATCTCGTGGCATGACTGGTTGTCAGACTTTCAGGCCTCTGACTACCCGTAACGGCCGTCATAGATCTTAATTTGACAACTTACGGCTATTTTAATGCGGTAAATGACGATAAAGGTAACTTAAAAGATATCTACCCACTTTCTTAATAAATCTAAGACATCACAGACATACGTTGAAGGAAAACATCGTGAGGGAACCTGGACTTAATGGTCTGAAATCGCCAACCCGCAGTGATCTAGCGTGGTGATCAATCTCGTGACTTCACTGTATGAGAAGAGGCCCCCGCCCTGCAGTGGGACAGTTATGGGCTGGGCATGTTATGTTTTTACGTTTATCTGCTCATTTTGGTAAGCAGTATGTATAAAGAATTATCTAATTGACTGCCTCTTATAAACACCCGGTATCTAATCTTAGATTTTAATTATAATACGGAAGTTGACCATTTTTGGTAACTCAATCATAAAAGCAATTGAATATAAATGAATTAATCAAAACTGTTCAGTTTCCATAACCTTTCCAATTCAGTCACGTATTTAATTTAATTAATTTTATAAAATCAGTCTAACACATAATGACAGATAAATTAAATTAATGCTACATACACAAATAAAACCTAAATACTACTTAATTATGTACAAGAAAAAGATAATAGAAATAAAATATAAAAATACAGATAAATCTTTCAAAAGCATTAACGCATGCTTAGCGACCTCTAAAGTTATAATTTTAAATGGAAAAAGAATACCCTTGTGAGCAGGATTCGAACCTGCGCCTCCCGGATAAATACTCCAGGCGCTCTGACCTAAGAACTCCCATTAAGACTAAGCCATCTCGACCTCTGCTCGCGACCGATGACTATCCGGGAGGCGCAGGTTGGAAACCTTCTCACGACCGTATTCTTTTTCCATTTAACATTATAACTTTAAAATATATAACATATAATAAACATGGTTTATTGTCTTATTTAGTACTCGATTTTTATTTCACTTTCGTATTTTTCACTGTATTTTTCTTTGCACAAAAATGTACCTATAAACTTATGAGTTCGCTACGCATTCATTAATGCTTTTGAAAAATTTGCTTTCTAGGTCTCAATTGAAAAAATAAGACATTAAAATGTTCAAATAACCTCCTCTTTTTTGTATCCGGTATAAAAGGATGAAACAAAACTATCTAGTAAAATCAGGTTACGAATTCGTCTCCAATCAGAATTGTGACGAAGCGTTGAAAACCAATTGAGCGGACTGACTTCAAAAAGTCCATTCGAATTGAGAACTTCTTTTATATGGAGTCAAATAAAAAGATAAACCCTTTACAAACTACGGAACCATTACAAAGGGTACATATAACTTAATTTACTGATCCATCTGATACCAGTCAACAATGGACCACTGTTGTGAGGTCAGACTACGTTTCTACAAACACAACCTACCTATGCGCATACGGTTTCACTCACAGATTAAACAACAAATGGAGTGATAATGGCGCAAATTCTGATTTAGCAAACCAAACTAAAATATGAGCATTGCTGACTATACGAGCGAAACGGAATAAATTAAGAGACGTCAAATTCAGCTTAGTAATGTCAACCGAAAATTTCCATACAATTATAGTTCGATATTTCTAATTTTAGTGGCCATCTAAAATTGTGCCTACTAAAAATGATCGGAGATTTTAATTCGCATTTGACATTTTTAAAGTCTTGCTCTTATAGTAACGGTTAGTAAAATACAGCAATGTTCTACATTTAGTTTAAGTGGGCTACATCAGAATTGACACCAATATTGTAATTTTTTTTTGTCGAACACAACGTGTCATCACGATCTAACATCCTATGTTACACGAAACAGGCTAGATTTAATAAGTGACAGATTTTTTATACAATACCTATAATTACCTGTCCAAAATTGCAATTTTACTCTTCGGTTTATGTGACGCTAGCAAAATTCTGCTATATATTAATCTTTATTACGTAAGTAATAACCAAAACACGCACAGCCATTATCTAACATAATTTGGGATCGACACAGCATGTATTTTTCTTCCATACATCTCTATCAGACGTCGTATCCACAGTCACTTACTTACTTTCCATATCATCTTTAACACAATCCATCCATCGCTTCCTCGGTCTTCGTCTACTCTTATAGCCTATAAATTAATACACAAAACTTTCCTCATCACATTATCCTCATTCCTCCGCATCACATGCCAAATAAAATAAAAAATCATTTTATGTAAGTATTTTACGATTACCAAATAATGTAAAGCCAATGCAAGTAATATCTAAAAAAAAGTAATTTTATGAAAATTGAATAACAAATAAAATAAAAAATCATTTTATGTAAGTATTTTACGATTACCAAATAATGTAAAGCCAATGCAAGTAATATCTAAAAAAAAGTAATTTTATGAAAATTGAATAACCTCAATGCGATTTAACACTCCATTTATTACATCTCTGTGGTTTCACTATTAATTTCACTTCAAACTTAGGTTCCAAGAACAGACAAATAAATGTACTGTGAAACAATATTGAAACTTAGCGTCGAGTGCTAAGGTTGAAAATTGAATGTCGAAGGCTGTATTAGCTCAATCATTTAAAAGGCCCATTGTGTAGTTTGTTCGTTAAAATCGTGTGCTCTCTGTTTGGTTTGGAGAGAGCTCTAAGGCTCTCCTTATATTTAATAAATAACATAACATGGCATCGCGCCTGTAGTCCTAGAGGGGACAGGCAGTGTACACTCGGAATCCACGAATGTTCCATATAATAAGTGACCCTATTGCCATGAAAATAGGGTTCCCAACCAAACTGTTAAAAAGTATTAGAGTTATTAGTTATATACTTTTTTCCCTCGTTAATACTTTTTACTGTTCTATCAAAAAAAACGTCATACAAAATACTGTTTTCATGATCGCTGGTATTCGAAGCTATAATAAAACCTGTAATAAATAAAATATCTACTGTATATTTTTCTAGAATACTGTTGATTGTATATTTTCTCTACTTTATTTCTCGTACAAAAAGTTGGGAACCCTACATGAAACTGGTATAATTCCGAACTCCGGGCTGCTATTAAGAATTGCCTAACAGAAAAGCATAATAACACTTTGCCTGACCCAGGAATGGAATCCAGGACCTCACGCTAAGCACTTGCTTTTGCTACACTAGACTTGATTAGACCAATGAGGCTGTTTCAAGCTGTGGTCGGAAAATTATCTTTGAGGTTAAGCAACGGCGATCAGGCTGTAGATGGGTGAACAAGACTGCTGAGCATGAGGTACTGGCTTCAATTCCCGGGTCGGGTGTTGTTGAGTATTTCTGTGAAAATTCTAAGTAGCAGCCCGGAGCTTGGAACTGTGACCGGCTGATGGCAACAGGCTAACCACCTTGGACTTAATAACTGCAACGGTGAGATGTGGTTGTACACCTCTGCCTACCCCTTCGGAAAATACAGAATGCTATGTTCTTTGCAACGCTATATATATGAGTGGCTCGTAAACATATGTAACAAACTATATTACAAGAAATTGAGAGCATTGAATAATATTAAATATCCCAGACATGGAGTAGTTATTGATGTGAGAACTGGCTCTGAGGTCACTGACCTCTTGCCACAGCATTGTTGCTGTGTCTCGTTGAACCAGTGAATTTCGTAGCGCATTTTTTTTTCTATTCGTTTTTTTTTTCTTTATGCATACCTTGTCCTGACAATAACGAACACAAAAAAAGAATTATCCAATTTGGTGCAGTCGTTCGGAAGTTATGCGCGTACAAACATTTCGGTGATTATTTTCTATTTAATATAGATTCTCGTATTATGTGGTGGACTACAACAAGTTATTAATGTTTGTATTTTTATTTCGTAAAGAAAATGTTGACCGCCTCGTCGATCTAGTGGTCGCTAGCGTGGCTGCTGACGGTGAAGTTCTGGGTTTGATTCCCGGTTCGAGCCATGTGTGTTTCCTTTCCTTTTATACTCAGTATTTCAGTATACTTTATATTATTATCTTTTTAAACTCATAGTCATGAAAATCACGAAATAACTCGTTTATTAAGACTCTTACGGCTAAATTTTCAAACTACTCTACTCAAATACAGATAAATCATTGAAAAGCATTAACGCATGCTTAGCGAACTCTCAAGTTATATTTTTTTGCGGAAAAGGAATTCTGTTGTGAGCAGGATTCGAACCTGTGTCTCCCAGATAAACACTCCAGGCGCTCTGACCGCTACGCCATCTCGACCTCTGCTCACTACCGCGAATTCTTCATCCACATTTTAAGACGTCTTTTGGTGATGTTATTGCTACTCGTATCTATTCAGTCCCTTTTCTCAAAACTAGACCTTTTATTGTCGCTTAGCTTTCCAGTCGCTAAAGTGACGGTAAAACCACTACAATAAGTGCAACTTAAAATTAAATAACGCTTTAAACGTTTGGCCAATATTAAATAAGCTATTTGGATTACTTACTTAATTAATTAAATGAATCGGGGGAATGTGAGAGCAAATGAATGTAATGAAATGAAACGAAATAGTTTATTCTTTCTATCTATCTTGTTAAAATCTTTTACATGTCACTATCATCTAGATGGCGCCGGTGTATCCTATCTGACTACCTCAGAGACATCATTAAACATCCTGATGTGAAATAGGTATAGGGATAACGTAATTGGCAAAGCCTGGTGTATTCGTCGGGGAGGCCCAGGTAGAAATCCTGCTCAGAGGTCAAGATGGCTTAGTGGTCAGAGCGCCTGGAGTGTTTATCCGGGAGGCGCATGTTCGAATCCTGCTCACGACCGTATTCGTTTTCCATTTAATATAATAACTTTTCAGTTCGGAAAGCATGCATTAATGCTTTTCAAAGTATTATCTTTAACCTTATTTTTCTTTGCATAAAAATCTTATCAATAGCTTCCCATGCGTTAATTATTTATTATTATTATCAGCCTATAGGATCCCACTTTAGAGCACAGGCTTCCTTTCTCTCCTTCCACTTGTCTCTGTCCACTGCCATTGTGACCAATCCTTTAAGTAGAAGTCCAATTCATCCCGCCATCTCGACTGGTAATGCGTTAATGCTTTTTAAAATTATTTGATATTTTAAATCAGCTTACTTTAACTAAAAAGGCTCTACAGAGGGATTTATTATAAATACTAGCTTAAATGTCAATCAAACCTTTGTTACTTGAAAGAAAGACGCATTCTTTCTTTTTTCCTCCACAATAGCTCCAAGTTTTAAGTTTCCCTTCCTCTCTTTTAACCTACCCCATACACCAAGACCCCTATTACTAACAAAACTCCGCCATTGAATTAATCATTTGTTTTCTAAAATCAAACGCAATGCCTTTGAAGCCCGCTGCGCAAGCGCGTGCGATCAAAACCAATTGTACCGGCAATTAATTAAAACTTTAAAACAAAGCCCGGCTTTTGTTTTCAAGTCGTTTGTTCTCGTAGTTGTTGGAGGCTTTTATTATGCTCTTACTTTTGTTGAACTGTGGAACATGTTTTGGTTGGTATGTATTGCGGGTGATGTCAGCAGGATTTGCAATCAGTATTATAAAGTCTCTCTGTATCAATCTTAATCTGCCTACCCTTTTCCTAACAGGCTGAGGGCTGGCCTGTTTCTTGGTCAGAGAATTAGCATTGCCATTCAACGTGGCAATGCTGCCAGTCTTCTGGGCACATTACCGGATGACAGCGATGCGGAGGAATACTTCGACGCCTAAACAACGCCTTGTTTTATGTTATGTATTTTATATATTAACTACATTGGGGTCGACTTCCAGTCTAACCAGATGCAGCTCAATACCAGTATTTTACATGTAGCGACTGCCTATCTGACCTCCACAACCCAGTTACTGGGTAACACGCTATCTTGTGGTAAGACTGTTGTAAAATTTTAAGGCTTCTGACAACCCGTAGTTCCCTTTATTTGACAATCGGTACCAGTTTAACGTGCTCTCCGAAGAACGGAAGAAATCTCTCAGTATGAAATGATGCTCAAGCATCCACAGACCCACCCACTCTGCCCAGAGGATCTGTGTAAAGTTCACACCACTGCGCGGGCAATCATAACTATACTATACATACTTAGCTCGTAATATGTAAATGATATTTACTTCAGTTCAATTGATATAATAATAATAATATATCGTTTATTTCTCTCAAAAAGGTACAATTTTGGTACATAGTATCTAGGTTAAAGACAGATTCAAACCTTTGTGAGAGCTGGAGTCTATACTGGGTTCGGGACCTGTATGACAGATCTCCAGGCTCGCACCCTTAAAATGAAAATATTAAGTTGCACTTTCATACTACAAAATTGTAATAGCTCTAAGTATTGAGAGGGAGAAAGTTAAAATACACAGCAAAAAGAGATGTGCTCTGTGTGTCTTTGATTAGTGTTATGTCCGTGAGTGCAATATAAGTCCTCATCCCGGCGCCCGTGAATATATATATAATATAGTTATTATAGTCGTTATTTTGTGGATTACAGTTTTATATCTGTTGTTATTTCCAGCTTGTCTTGCTGTCACTGTATGTTAAAATAAAAGCGCGTTGAGTTACGTTTTATGTAGGCGTTGTACGAAACTTGCAAACTTATAAATTAAAGAATGTGTCGTGTTGTGTCTTTAATGTGTGGTGATTTTTATTCGTTTGGTCTTTAAGAATGAAATGTTAAGTGATAACAATTTCTTCCTTATATGAATCGTTGGTCTTGTGGCAGTAAACACAACTGCTGAGTGTAAGGTCTTATGTTCGATTTCTAGGACCGGAAAAGTGTAATTCTCAATTGCAGTAGTTTGGAATAGTTCCTACTTGATTGATTTATTATTTTATAATACAAATGTACAGTGCATTATCGCCAAAACACTGCAATTTACGAGGAAACGATGGATGGATTGTGTGAGAGATGAGTTGGCTATAAAAGGAGTGATTACCGAGATGCCGGCTGACAGAGAAGTATGGAAGAAAAAGACTTGATGTGCGCAGATTTTAAATCAATTGGGACAAGGAAGATTTCAGTGCGTCGGCGATGTTTACCGAAGCTCGAGTGGACGGCTTTCATGCAATTTTACGCAAGAGAGTAGCATCGCTGATGCGAGGGGTGAGGGGCAGTCCCAACAGCTACCTGGAGGTAATTGCAAGACACATCCATAGTCCTATTTGGAGACAGTTAATCGGGTTACATGTACTGTGTAGTAGGTGAACATTCGCTTTTTCTTTTCTTTTCTTTTATATTAGGGTGTGTGTAAGTTACTAACATAGCCTTAAGTTATCCCGATGTAATACTAACACTATATGGACCAAAAAGTGTGAAATAAATTATTTGAATTGAATTGAATAAGGTAAGGGAATAATGATAAACATGCATTCTGGAAGCAGCTTGCATTCAGCAGATAATCAAAACATGTCACATACACACTTACAAGTATAAAACATCATACAATTGCACACTTTAACCACATGTTATCCACATTCTGCGGACACAACAATTGCTCATAACCCTGTGTTCCCATAGTCCGGAGATCGAGCGATAACCAAGCGGGGCAATTAACCCGTGACCCCGGGCTATCGCCGATCACACAATGCCGATCAGCTTTATAAAAGCCTGCAGGCTATACTTGCAGGCTCTATAGTAAAGTCCTTTTAGATAATAAACCTATATACAGACATAAATTTGATAACATACCATAGCATGACGCCTGTATTCCCCGAAAGGGTAGGTAGAGGTGTACGCAACTGTACACCCTCATTTCACTAATGCTGTTATTATGACCCATATAATAGGTGGGCAGTCTACCACGCACAATTCCAAACTCCGGGCTGCTAACGATTTTTTTTCTTATAGAAAAACCCAATAACACTTTTCCCGGCCCGGAAATCGAACCCAAGACCTCATGCTCAGCAGTCGTGATTGGCACAACTAGACCAAAGAGGAGTTTTGATTGATATAATGCAGTTTTACCAACTTTCTTATAAACCATAAACGAACTTTGTCATGTGAACTACTTTGAAATGTGGAACAATATAATATATACGATCCTAATTTATTAGGGAATTTACTTTGAAAGGGGTGATAAATAAGTCAAATACATTCACTTAAGCTAAGAATTAAATGGATATAACAAATCATTTGTAATTAACATAGTACTAGTAAGACGAAAACTGCGGCGAACATTAAGAAAAAAATAAAATTGTTGTAATAATTTGATTTACGGCGTAAATGACTCCTTATCACTTACACATTGACCCCTTAAAAGGAAATTACCTAATAAATTAGGACTTTATATATAATTTCTTCTGCGATGCTAAATTAATATATTTATTTATGTTCGACAACGTTTAGTGTATTTTAGCCATTGAACGCATGGTTTTAATCTCATAAATTATTGTTTTTAAACCATTTTTTATTTTATGTCGTTTTCAATTTGTTTTTATTTTTTTTATTTCATGTTTTAAGCAATGGTCATATACATGATTATAATCGGTATAAAAATAAATGACTGGCCTATGTTACGCAGAATAATGCAAGGATTCTAACGATATCACATAAGTACTTACAATTAAAAAAAAACAGGCGATTAGTAATTATGATTAAATAAAGAAAACTCACACACATACACACTTTTTATACCTCAGCAGTCATATAAATAAAATCCTCACTTGAAGAACTTAAAACATTACATGACCTCGCCATGGCCTTGCGTGGCCTCCCGAGGCCTCGCCCAACACTTCAATCATACTGTATTAGTTACACCACAATATTTACTTACCCGCCAATACCTATTATGTACACAATATATTACCTAACTTAAATTGGATTGAAAAAAAAAACATTCAAAGAGTTCTAACGTAATTTCTGTGCTGCCAGTATATATTGACCCTTCATGGTGGCGCTGCGTGGTAACACAAAAGGGAAATTTTAAACAATGTTAGTTTGAAATTTTGCCGTATGTCAAGTTATACTGGTCGTTTTATAACATACCGTGCAACCACGTCCGGTGACCATGTAATTGAATATCTACTAAAATTATAATAAATTATTACATTATAACTTTTTGGTAGTTTTTGTTCAACTGTGAAGCAATGGCGTTTCTCATTAGCTGGTTGAATTTGATTTATTATTGTTATTGCTACGTTTGTATTAGGGAGCCGACACATACGGCGTGAGCGCATGCATCGCGCATTTTAATGAGTGTCTGATCGGCTCTGATGCAAGTCAACTTTGCAAGTATACAAATTTGCCTGTATAGCTAGCTGTACCTATAGGCTTTAAGGCTCTAAAAAGGAGTATTTGAATTAGTATATTACAATCCTAATAAGTTTAGGAAATTCTCAGTAGCAGCCCGAAGTCAGCAAGTTGGTGGTGTGACACCCCCGTGCCTCGGAGAGCACGTAAAGCCGTCGGTCCTACGCCTCGTCTCTCTCCGGTCTTGTCGGATTGCCGTCCCATCGGACTATGAGGAGAGTGAAGGACGAAGGAGTGCACCTGTGTTTGCGCATACACTTGTGCACTATAATATCTCCTGCGTACTTGGTTAATCTCCTCGGAGATAGGCCGCCGTGACCGAAATACGGTCTG
The DNA here is from genome assembly GCA_935421205.1 of Xylocampa areola. Taxonomy (NCBI): domain Eukaryota; kingdom Metazoa; phylum Arthropoda; class Insecta; order Lepidoptera; family Noctuidae; genus Xylocampa; species Xylocampa areola. The sequence continues at coordinate 1,270,112 of OW285215.1, forward strand.
GAGGAGTATTATTATTATAATTATATTCCAATAGTAATATTCCAGTTTCATCCTACTGTGAACATGAAGCATAATGAAAATTAACTAGGTATATTGCTCTGTAACGGCAATACGATTTTTAATCGATCTAATGAACACTGTCTTTTCGCTGTAATTGCCGTTTCAGTCAACATGGTCGATTTATTAATTTTAATGTTATAATTAAAACTATATAATTTTTTTGAATCCTGTGTAGGTACATATATTTCTCTTTAAAACCATTTATTCTATGATCCTTTTATACTGTCTACATGCCTTTTCTCCTATCCATTGATGTGTTCCTTCAACAAAATACAAAACAACATACCCTTCCAATCCGATTCAATCATTCCATAAAGAAACCACTTTAGTCAAGCTTCCGCTGAGGACGCGCCTTTATGTTGGCGTAGAGAATGTAGAGTCAATAGAGAACACTGCACAGTAGCGACTCGATATAATATCCGTTTAGTTGTGTGTATACAAAAACAATGGTTCAATTTAGTGTGTCCGAGGCTTTTTGTGGCTTAGGCTTTTGGTAGTCGAGTTTTAACGAGAAACGCTTTTGTTTTATTAAATCATAGCAGACAGAGGACGAGATGGCTTAGTGGTCAGAGCGCCTGGAGTATTTAACCGGGAGGCGCAGGTTCGAATCCTGTTCGCGACCGTATTCTTTTTCCATTTAATATTGTAACTTTAGAGTTCGCTAAGCATGCGTTAATGTTTTTCAAAGATTTATCTTGAATCATAGCAGACAGTTGGAAGAATTCTTGAATTTGGAATCAAATCATGCCTTAATTAGAAAATTAAAACCTCTGGGACGCAGCAGGTCTGAAATATAAGTAGTTTTTTTTTATTTTGGCCCCAAACAGAATACAAAAATGACATGAAAATAAAGAGAGCGGCACTGTCTAGGAGATATCGGAGAAAGAGATAGAAATGAGAAATAAATTAGTAATTTGCGATAATTAATCGTAGCTTTTAACACACGTTTGGCCTTGTTTTAATGTAAAATGTAAAGCTTAGAGAAGAGTGCTATTAAAAAAAACATGTCCAGAGAGGTTCCCCCTTTAGCATAACATAGCATCACGCCTGTATTCCCCGAAGGGGTAGGCAGAGAAGTACACATTCGTACATCCACATTTCACCAATGCTGTTATTAAGTCCCATGTAATAGGTGGTGAGCCTATTGCCATTTACCGGGCACAATTCCAAACTCCGGGCTGCTACCGAGAATTTTCTTACAGAAAAACTCAATAACACTTTGCCCGACCCGGGAATCGAACCCGAGACCTCATGCTCAGCAGTCGCGCTTGGGACCACCAGACCAACGAGGCAGTCAAAGTAATTAATATGTGTGGCTTTTTTAATCAGTCGACTAATAGACTCGGCAAATATATTCCGCCTATTCAACATGTTGCAGTTTTGTTATGATCACATAATTTACTGTCCTGGATCGTCAGTTTCTATCTTTTGGCATTTACAGAACTCGCTCCTTCTTAGGCCGCCCGCTTCATATTATTTCATCATCATCATTAAACGAAGCCTGACTCCATCCACTTTTGAATGCAGGCCTAGGTATCGTTAGCGTCGTGTGCAGCGCCTGGATGAGGCTAACGCAAGACTGAAGAGAACTGCACAAACAAAGAGAATTTATTATTTATTAGGCTAAAAATGCGAGGCATTGAGTTGAGCAGATCTCAGTTTCGATTCCCGGTTCGGGCAAAGTGTTATTGGGATTTTTTGTTAAGTAATTCTCAGTAGCAGCTTGGAGTTTTGAATTGTGTACGATGGATGGCAATAGGCTCACCACCTATTACATGGGACTTTATAAGAGTGATGAAATGTGGGTGTACAACTGTGTACACCTCTGCCTACCCCTTCGAGGAATACAGTCGTGATTTGCATGCTATGTTTTTATACTTAAAATATAAATCTATCTGTAGGATCTCTCGTTGAACCACTGTCTTCCGACATACCATAAGAGGCTAAACAAAAACCAAAATTACTGTCGCGGTAAATCTGAAACAATGCGGTTCGCCCACGGTCTGCGCCGGCGCTTGCCATGCGTTATCATGGTTACTGGTAATCTACCGTTACCGGTCGTGTGTTGTGTGGTTACGGCCCGCGTGTGGTCGTACACGGTTATTAATGGTTCAAGGTAAACCATTTGATAACGTTACGTAAGTTTGGGGAGATAAAAACTGTTATTTATGAAGCTACTTAAGTTTTATTTGTTTTGTAATATAGTCTTTTTTGACTGCCTCGCTGGTCTAGTGGTCGCAAGCGCGGCTGCTGAGCCTTAGGTCTTGGGTTCGATTCCCAGGTTGGGCAAAGTCTTATTGAATTTCTCTGTTAGAAAATTCTCAATAGCAGCCCGAAGTCAGTAAGTTGGTGGTGTGACACCCCCGTGCTTCGGAAGGCACGTAAACCCGTCGGTCCTGCGCCTGATCTCTCTCTGATCGTGTCGTATTTCCGTACCATCGGAATATGATAGTGAAGGAAGAGGAAGTGCACCTGTGTTTGCGCGTACACTTGTGCACTATAATATCTCCTGCGTACTTGGCTAATCTCAGTGGAGATAGACCGCCGTGACCGCGGAAGGAGTATAGTCTTTTTACTTGATACATCTTACTTCACGCTTGTAAGGTTAGGCAGAGATGTTGGTACTGTTGTGAGATCACATTTCATTGATGCCGTTATTTTGTCCCATGATGGAGAACCTATTGTCTCCTACCGCGCACAATTGCAAATTCCTGCTACTGAGAGCTTCCTAAAAAAATACCTTACGATCAACAGCCGAGGCTGCGACCACTACACCAGCAAGGCAGGTCTAAGGTTCTTACTTGAATAGGGATTGGAATGTGTGAATGCATAATACTGAGTGAGTTTAGTATAATCTATAATTTTAGTATTAATTTATAATTTGTGGTTCGTGGTCGCAGGAGGACTCCTGTGACCACGAACGCCGCAAAGTGTTATAGGTGGTATAGGTAATACACACGATTAATCCGGTTAAAAGTTTTTTATTTAATTTAATATTTTAACGTGTACGCGAAATATAAAGATATTATTAATCTTAGTATAATTTTTTTGCAATTTGACGGTGTTGTTGGCGCAGTGGTCGACATAACGGCTGCTGCGTGCGTATCGCAGGTTCGATTCCTGCATGGAGCAAATATTTGTATAATCTACAGATAATTATTCCGGGTCTGGGTGTGTGCGCATGTAAGATTATAATTATGTCTGTAAAAGCACCCACGATACAGGGAAAAATTCCTAGTGTGGGACAACGTTTAAAAAAAAACATATTTAAATGCATTGTTATTTAAGTTACAAATGGAGCGGATCGTCCTAATGACCAGCGATTTCTTTTTTAAGAACTTTTTATGATACTGCCATGAAATTCATTCTTAAAAAAAAAACATTTATATATCTACAACTTAGATTTATGTGATAATACCGTCATCAGCATTTTGAAATCGCAATAGCTACCAAATACACATTAACATTTACGAACACAAAGATCAGAGATCAACTCAGGTCCTAAATCCCCGAATTCTGCCACTTATGTAGTAGAATACCCATACATAACATAATGAATTCGGCCATACACATAAAATCTAATGTGCTTTCATAAAAAAATACGATCAAAACAGACGCACAGCTTAGTAATAATTATAATATATTTGAGTCATTAATAACTGGACTACATTCCAACGCAATGATATTCAAAGTTCAAAATAATTTCTGTAAAATGTAGCGATCAGGGTTGCCATCGACAATTTATTTATTATTATTTTGGTATCTATTCAAAAACAGTTATTACAAAAATACTTGCGAAGTTAATTAATATAAACTCATGAATTAATATCAATTACAGATTTATTTATTTAAAAGAATTTCTATGGAGTTCTTGTCGACTATTCTTAAGATCAACTCTTTGGAAGCGTGCATCTAGTTTTGACGTTTCATCAGCACATGTAATTGGTCTATTTGAATTTGAGGAAAGATAATGCGGCCAACCGTCCCGTAAGGGGCCGTCCATTAAGGGAGGGGAGGGGTGGGGTTTGGCAAAAATTACGAAATATCAAAAGGTGGTGGAGTAGTAAGATATCACGTGTATTTATTTCTTTATTGAAAGTTAATGGCAGTTGTAGTCCCGCTTTGCAATAATTAATAATAGTCTCACAAAATGTCTAATCCGACCTGGATATCCCGCATTACTATACCTATTAATATTTCTTTCGTTCTTCCATATGATACAAGCATTTTATAAGTTTATAATGCTAATACATAGAAGGGAGACAGGAGCCTATACTAAGTAAAAACTTGTGTCATGGGTCTCCTGATCTCTTACCCCTATTACTTAATTCTTCAGTATCTATGCGCTTATTTGGATGGTACACGTAATTATAAAATATAATAAACCCAGAATTAGTAAAAAATGCCACTCGAGTCACAAATATGATTTTATGATGTCGCGCTTTAAGGAAAGATAAATATTTACTTTCCATATATAACTTTCTAAGACACAAAAAAACATTGTTTTGCATAAAACTAGCATTCATAGAATTGAAGAATGCATAGACTTTTAAATTATGTTTCTTCACATTGACACGCAGTTGTAGAATAGGACTTCACATGACGTGACGTCACACCTCTAACGTCTCTTTCAATTCCATAGTGAGTAAGCAAGAGGTGAATAGAAACGACGCCATTTTGACGGTGTAAGTGTTTAATACGGATTACGCTCTTATGCCAGCCCTGGTTTCAACAAAACCCCTGGCCAGTAATTAACGAGTCAGTACCCACGGGGAAGTGATACTTTACAATAATTGTCGCTCGTACCGCGCTCGACTCCGAGTGACTCTTCACAATGCAGCAGCATCCAACTTCACAATTGCATCCACGAGTAATTGCACCCAAGTTAAATGAGGAGGCTGTGTATATATCCATTCTAATGTTATAAACGCGAAAGTAACTCTGTTCGTTTGTTTGTTCCCTTTTCACGACTAAACGGCTGAACGGATCGTAATGAATTTTGGCAAGGAGGCCTTTTGTCATGCGATAATAAAATAGTCCGTCATAGACGAAGTCGAGGGCACCAGCTAAGTATTTTTATAGTTTCTTTCTCTGTTCGAAAGAGCCGCTTTCATTTTCTGTCTGATCTAGTTCTATAGCTCTGATAATTAAGTACCTTCATATTTAATGACTGCCGCATTAGTCTAGTGGTCGCAAGGACGAGTAAGGTGTTAAGTTCGATTCCCGGGACGGCCAAAGGTTTATTGGGTTTTTCTGTTAGGAAATGCTAAGCACAGCTCAGAATTTGGAATTGTACCCGATTGATGGCAATAAGCTCATCATCATCAACTTAATAACAGCAATTGTGAAATATGGTAGTGCAAGGACCGGTATCTACACCTCTGCCTACCCCTCGGGGAATAAAGGCATGATGGTGTGTTATGTTATAAAATTTGGTGGAAATAGATAAAAACATCGTGAGGAAACCAATACACCAAATATCAAAACTGTGTTCAGTCAGAGGCAACAGGGTGTCATAAACTGTGACACTAGGATGAGAGGAAGCAATAAAAAAGAAATATATGATATATAACATTTATATTTTTATAAGCTGTATCACAAAAACACGAAAGTTATGCTATAAATTAACCGTAATTTAAACACAAACGCCGTAATTGATACCGTATCGTAAAACCAATTAAGTTGTAAATTTCAACATTTCAAACGTTTTATTTGTTTCGGCTAAGAGCTCACGATGTGGCCATTTTATAGCGTTTAGTCTGTACTGGCCCTAACGTTACGTGACCAATGAAGATATTAAATTAATTTATAGGCATATTAATAATTTAGATATTTTTTATTTGTTTATTTAGCTAAGATATAAAAATGCAATAATTTTGACACAGGTATGAAACTATTTATATACTGATGTCTTTAAATTCTGTAGAAAATGTTTTACATACCTTATAGTGCATGGTTTAAACCTAACCATGAGCAGCAGAATAGGTATGATGACAGTATTAAAGAATCAAAAAATAAATGGTTTTAGAGAAAAATATTTATGTACACAGGATTCTAAAAAATTACCTAGTTTTAATAAAAACATTAAGATTTATAAAAAAACTGAAACGCCAATTACAGCGAATGACGTCACGCCTCAATGAATGTCAATCACCGCCGTGTTTTTGCATGACGAAGCGATGAAGCATGACGTCACAACCCATCATAAGCGACGCCATGATACCTCAGCGTTTTCGCGCTTAAAATGCAATAATCTGCGGTAAGACTTAGTTTATTGTTGAAATAATGTGATTTTCGGAAATATTTGACGTGTACCTATATTAAAGAAGGAGATTTCCAAATTAGTCATCATGCCTATTGCAACTTAAATTTAAGCATGTACTTAGGTGTATCGTTGTGGGCGAAGGATCTGGGCAGTTACATCAACTCCCCAACTATCGTTCTCCGCAAATCTATCCACTCTACTGAAGAGCGAATAGTTTTTTTTTTTTTTGAGTGTAGAAAATCCATCATGGACTCTGTGCCGGACTCCTACCGACTAAAAACCACACGGTCCCACTCCAACCTTTACCGAGGACCCGGGTTCGTTGCAGCAATCACCGCGACCCCGGCAGGTTATGGTACACTCCAGGTTTGTGCAGGCCGGCCACAGTTAGCCTGAACACCTTCCTATGTCAGAATAGATTTATTCTGGATATACGTGCTCCATCCTCGGCCACACCATCGCTTGCCATCAGGCGTTATAGTGGCCAAACGTAGATCCATTTTTTATTAAAAAAAATGGTGTGGTTGATGAGCAACTACTGTGAGAGTTGTCAGGTAAAGTTAGTAGAGATTTCGCAGTACAAACCTGGCGTGTACTGTACCTAGGAGATTTCAATAGGCTCACCAACTACATGGGACCCAATAACAGTATCGATAAAACGTGGTTACACAACAGTACGCCTCTGCTTACCCTTTTGTAAATGAAAGGCGTGATGCTATGTTATGTAAATATCAATATAGATAGTACAATGACGAGTTAGTTATTTATGCAGACGCACGCGCACATTCCAGCCATGGCTTGAGTAACAAAAAGTATTTTAGCATAAGTATTTCAAATCGTAAACTTCAGCCGTATGTACCATAAAAGATTCATCGGTATTTGTAATAATAATATATTTAATACATAAATAAACCAGCCCATAACTGTCCCAGGGTAGGGCAAGGGCTTCTTCTCATAGAGAGAAGACACGAACTTAATCACCACGCTAGCTCACACTTCATACATAATACAGATAAATCTTCGAAAAGCATAAACGCATGCATAGTGAATTCTAAAGTTATAATTTTTTTCGAACTCTAGATGGCTTAGCGGTTAGAGCTCTGGATTTATCCGGGAGGCACAGGTTCGAATCCAGCTAACGACCTTTTTTTTTCACAAAATCTTATAACTTTATCTTTAATACATACATACAATCACGCCTGTTTACCATAGGGGTAGGCAGAGACTATCGATTTCCATTTGCTACGATTCTGACACATCTCTTTCGCTTCATACATGCTCATTAACCTCTTCATACATGCTCGCCGATTTAGGTGGCTCCTGACCCGTCCTTTTTTGAGAACGTCCGCAATTTGATTGCGGTACGTTCGTCGAGGTCGGCCTGCCCCGAAACTTCCATCCAAGCTCGCCTCATGTACTAATTTAGCCAATCGCCTTTCATCCATCCTTTCTACGTGCCCAAACCTTCTTAGCATACCCTTCTCAATCTTTGTCACTACATCCTCTTTCACTCCACAGCGTTCCACATATTTAATGCCACATTAAAAGTCATAGTAAATAGTTTAAGCATGTAAATTAGTGTCAAATATGTATATAATACCCATATGTAGTGTGTATGGTAATAAATATGGCACAAATGTGTGATTTGAACATAAGAAAGCAATTTTATTGAGATGTGTCGATCGATAAAGAATATGTTTTATGTTAATTTTATTTATTGTAATAAAAAGAATAAAAACCTTTAGAAATGGTAGGTTTTTTTTATGATGTATTCGTATCATAAATTATGTGGGAAATGACTTAGGTTCGCATTAATCACATGATATAAGAATACTAGCTGTTCCCCGCACACGTTGTTCTGCCATAAAAAAATCTGGATAGGCCACCCTTATCACCTAGGAGTATAAAAACTAGCCTACGACCTATTCTTAGACCAACCAAATACACACACAAATTTTGTATAGGTCGAGATGGCTTAGTGGTCAGAGCGCCTGGAGTATTTATCCGGGAGGCGCAGGTTGGAATCCTGCTCGCGACCGTATTCTTTTTCCATTTAATAGTATAACTTTTGTTTAGAAAATCCACCATGGACGCTGTACCGAACTCCTATCGACCAATAATCACATTACGACACTGTGATCTGAGTATTAATTTTTTAAGCACCAATTTATCGTGTGGTTGATGAACAACCTAGTGTCAGAGTATGATCCACCCGTAAGTCTCTAACATGACATTACACACCATCGAGAACATATCTCAGGTGTGCTGGTTTCCTCACGATGTTTTCCTTCACCGTTATATGCAATTGATAATTAGTTTATAATACGCACATGACTTCGAAAAGACAGTGGTGCGCGTCTTGGATTCGCGAACTTGCGACCTTTGACTTGTCAGCCTAACGGTCATACCACTAGGCTATCACGGCTTAACTTTTTAATTAGTTCATACATAAATCTTCGCTTTTCATTAAGAATATTTTTTTCTTAAAATAAAATAAACAATAATTTCCCTTTCTAATCAGTATGACACAAGCCTACCGACTTAAAAAGTCAAAACCGGTATTGGTAATCGCGTGTGTACCTACTAAAGATCGTTTAGTTGCCCGACGGGGAGTCGAACTCAAATACTGTTCTACACATGGTGCGTCGGTTAATTGTTAAACAAACATGCTGCTAGAAGGCTTCTCTGTGTGGTAATATTGTCTAATTTGTTTTGTGAATAGAGTTTTTTGGTTTGGAAAGTGTGGATTTTATTCATATTATTATTATCTTAGAGTTCAGTGGAAATCGTTAACTTGAACTTTTATGCAACTATACGGTTTATACTTTATATTATTTAGTTATGTCGTATAATTATCGCGATGACCTCACATTATGCGACTAGAAATGTTGCAGATTTCGTAACGCCAAAAAAAACTATAATTTATACGTGATCAATCCGATTAAAGTATTTTAAACTAACACTTTAATATCGTGTGTTCCAATAGTCGGAACTGGAAATCGATATTCTCTACTTACCCCAATGAGTAACAGGCATGATTGTATGTAAGTATTTTTTATTAGGTAGCATTCCATTTTTGGGATTTTTGATGCATCGGTACCATAAATAATCTATGTAGGTTTATAAAACTTGGAATGCCACTGTCATTTAACTACCTTGTCAATTACTTTGGAGCCATAATCATCTTAAATTGGAATTGGAAATGCATCTGAATTCATATTAAAAAAAAACCGATCAGTACCGAATGCCCAGTCTCAATTTTTTATCCAAATTGTGTAAGCTAGTGCGTCGATCAATTCTCTTGTCTGCATGCGAACAGGGTCATGTCCTGCAGTAGGACAAGTAGGTATTATGTAATCTTTGTTCGTGAATTCTAACTGTATTTAGTCTGCATCCCGATTTTTTCATCCCAGTCCCGCATTTTTTCCGCTTAAATCCCAGCATTTCGTAAAACAGCGGGGTTACTCATAAAACTAATACCAATTCCAATCCAATTCCAATATTAAATAGACGCCTTAAAAACAACGCGTAATTTTAAAATAAATTTACCTACTATCCCGATATATATTATCCCGATATATATTATCCCGATATATATTATCCCGATTCTATAATATTTTCTTAGACATTTTGGCATTTAAAATGTCATTCGAGCGGAATTATTTTCAAGAGAAATCCAATTCCAATTCCAATTTTGGATAATTATGGCTCCATCGGGTTAACGATGATTCTGCCAATGTCAAGGTTGGATAAAACACGTTAAGACATCCCACAGATCTATCAACGCTAGTTATATCTGACATTTATTACCGACAACGCTTCCATTAAGAATTAACTGTGTTGTAATATTCAACCCGCCACTAAACTAAATGCTAGTACATAACATTGTAACGGGTTTCGTCTCTGAGATTAGTTTACATTGTTCTCAAGTGGGCACAGTTTCTGCGGCCCACGAGTACAACAACTTCAACACTTTAACAACAGTTTCACGACGGTTTTAAACATTTTCACTTCACTTTATGTTGTTGGATCAGTTATTTTATAGCTTGACGTAACATCACGCTTGTGGCCCTGAAGGTATAGGCAGAGTTTCACCAATCCCATCATAAGATCTATGGAACTGGTGCTTCTAAAGTTCAGGCCACTGCTGAAAATGTATTAACAGAAAAACTCAATAACAAAGTTATAGTATTAAATGGAAAAAGAATACGGTCGTGAGCAGGATTGGAACCTGCGCCTCCCGGATAAATACTCCAGGCGCTCTGACCACTAAGCCATCTCGAGCTCTGCTCAATACCGTGAATTCTTCTTCCATATTTTAACACGTCTTTTGGTAACGTCATTGCTATCTATTCAGTCCCTATACAGGTGACCGAACCAACACGACTAACTTTGCAGTTAGTAAAATGTGCGCAGAGGTCGAGATCCCTTAGTGATCAGAGCGCCTGGAGTATTTATCCAGAAGGCGCAGGTTCGAATCTTGCTCACGACCGTATTCTTTTTCCATTTAATATACAGTTCGCTGTTATATATAATGTGTTATGATATGTTTTTCAAAGATTTATCTGTAACTCGATAACACTTTGCCCGACCCGGAAATCGAACTCCGGATCTATCGAATAGTAGCCGCGTTTGTGACCACAACAGTTATATTAAAGCCTAAAAAATTTACCGTTATAAAAAATCACTAGATTAGTGTAGCGCGCCCGATTTTGCTACGTGCAGGAACAAACTAGCGACACGCGACGCAACAGCCGGTCTCTCTCTCGTAATTTTGTCGCAAAAAATAGTTTTATGCTATCTATTCAGTCCCTATACAGTGACTGGAGTGTAAGGCGCTGGTTCCATACCTACTCAAGATAATAATAAAACAAAAAAGAACTTTAGTGTTGGCTATGAAAGCTTTATCTGTTCCTGCTCACGTCTTCATTTTTCATTCTACAATGCGTTCTTAAATATATCAGTAATAATTGCTACATCTGTTTAATACTTAGAGCATTCAACCAAAGTTTAATAACAAACACATGACCCAAAACCAGCTAATTGTTATTCCTCGCAGTGTTTCTGAACACAACGTCATGCTCTAATAAATATCGGTAACGCATACAAAACAGTAACTTACGCATTTAATTAGTATAACTTTACCTTCAATAGTATGTTAAGTATTTACCCGAGGCCTTATAAAGTAAAATATGTAGATTTTGATTCTTAAAATCTACTAGCTGCGTCCCACAAGTGCACTCGCAAAATTCCCCATTTAAAATTCGGGATCAAAGATAACCTATGTAGGGCCTTGAATAGTCCAGGTTTTTTTTTCTATAGTTTTTTTATACATTTTAATTCCATGTAATTGCTAACTATATTAATTTTTATTTTACTAAGGAAACAATTCACGAACCCGCGACCCATTACCAGTTCGTGACAATTGTTCTCCCAACTGAACTACCGTGTCCATTGACAACTTAACTACTTATTTACAGAATTTTATCAAAATCCGTTCAGCTGTTTTTGCGTATTGAATAACAAACACCCAAACTTGCAAATTGATAATATCTATTAGTAGGTTTCATGAAATAAACATTGTAAATAATACATAGTATTATTATGTACAATGTCGCTATATTAGAAATCAGTTTTATCATTAATGTGATTAATAATAATATCTCCATGGCTGCATTCATATAGTATAATCATGGAGAGTCTCCGGTTGGTTTCCCAACTCAATTTAGATTAAAACTCTCACAGGGGCCTCTGTGTGTTAGACCTGTGTCTCCAGACAAGCCCTCCAAAGGACCGGGGTTTCTTTCCAATGGAGGAAATGCCGAGAATTTATAGAGATATAAATAATAAAAAATTTGATTTATCATTATTGTGCACGAAAGGGGTGGTATTATTTTAATATGTTTTTCTACGCCCTTTCAAGATCTTAGTTTATGTATTTGACACGTCCACTTTAGAGCCTAAACAAAGGAAGTTAATTATACACATCATAACTATAAAGTTCAGTAGGTACCTACTAACTCGGCGGCTTAAGTATCTGTAAATTGTAGGTCTTTGGCTACAAGGCACGAACGAAGTGAGCTGTCTTTTGTAACTTAACTACCCACAGGAGTAATAAACATAAGGTTTATTGTAGTAAGTGTAAGTTAAGATCCTTGATTTATTTACACTGTTTCTCTGCTGTTTTGTTAAAACAACGCCGCAAAGTGCTCGAAACGTCAGGAAAAACGAACCAATAATACATGCGATTGATCCGGTTAAAAGTTGTTTTATTATAATATGGACCTCATGCTTCATAGTTACGCTTGGACCAAATAAAGCAACGAGCCAGGCCTACCAAAATTATCCACGATAAACTTCAACATACTCTTGATCGTCATGTCTCACGTCAAACCGCCATTGCTTCTGTATGCCTTCATTTAATGACTAAATTCCCTGAGTACTTTATAATATTAATCATATCTGTTTAAATTACTCCATCGATGGAATAATAAAAACTATAAAAAACTCATCAGACAAATTTTGTATTGTGATGTAAAAACAAAATTGTTTAGAATTAAAATAAATTGCTAATTGTTTTGCGATAAAGCTAACACATCGACAACATAGATTATCAGCAAGACCAGGATATAGTATTGTTTCCAATCGCACCTCTCTATCATACCACATATAGTAATTCTAATTTCCACGGCTTTAAAAACCATATCATATATAACCGCATAATACAAATTCTTCTGACAATAGAACAATCACATACAGATCACCGAAGCATCATTTAACATTAAATTGATGCACATAACGCGTTAAAGAAACCTTTCCGATACAATGTGCGTTAAAAAAGCTCATTATAATGCAGGCGCTGGCGCAGGAATGCGGAAGACTTGTCTATGATCGACTATGATAGGTAAAAACAATGATGCGCTATTTAAATTGTCACTTTGAATTGAGAATGAAGATTTTTAACCGACTTCAAAAAGGAGGAGGTTCTTAATTCGGTTGGTATATATTTCTTTTTTGAGATGTCTAATAGTAGATATAATACGGTGCGGTCACCTGTATAGGGACTGAATAGATAGTAATGACGTCACCAAAAAGACTTGTTAAAATATGGATGAAGAATTTGCGGTGTTGAGCAGAGTTCGAGATAACTTAGTGGTCAGAGCGCCTGTATTTATCCGGGAGGCGCGGGTTCGAATCCTGTTCGCGGCCGTATTCTTTTTCCATTTAATATAATAACTTTAGAGTTCGCTAAGCAAGCGTTAATGCTTTTCAAAGATTTATCTTTAATAGATATAATACGTTATAGGAGTTAAAAAAAATAAAGAGGCCAGGTGATATACCAGGTCCGAAGGACTTGTTTAAACCATAATTTCAATTTCTATTGCCTGCCTTGTTGGTATAGGGGTTGCAAGCGCGACTGCTGAGCATGGTCTGGTCTTGGTTTCAATTCCCAGGTCGGACATAGTAGTAATGGTTTTTCTCAGTAGCAGCCTGGACTCCACACAGCCGGAATTGTGCCCAGTAGATGGTAATAGGCTCACCACGTATTACATGGGGCTTAATAACAGCATTGGTGGATATAGATAGAACTACTGAGGGCAAATCGTTCTGAGAGGGAAAACAACCATTAACATTTCAGTATACTAGTCTATCATCATCATCATCATCATCATCATCATCATCATCATCATCATCATCATCATCCTCCTGCCCTTATCCCAATTTATTTGGGGTTGGCGCAGCATGTATTCTAGCAGCTTGCAGTTTTGGCAATGTTTTATGACCGGCCGCCTGCCTGACGTCAACCCTCATTGGGAATGCTGTTGTTCGTGGTAACCGCTACTGATATGGTCTCCTTCTATCTAGCTATGTCACATCAAATGTTATTCATGCGCCAGGTTCTGATGTTATCCTACTATCACACTCCACTAACCGGGCCACTATGTACGAGCTGCAATCGGTAATAATACCTAAATAGCACAATTATTCACAAACCGACCAAGTTCGGTCTCTGTTCTGACAGTACACTACTCTATCATAAAACGCAAATTATGATTCCCATAGAAGTTATTGCTCTCTCGATTATCCATAATAGCATTCCCATTATAATCAACGATTAATACAGGCAAATAATACTCATCACATATAATATAACAATACAGCTCACAGCTAACTTTATAACCCCGACAGTTACAATTATATCCAGGGCCGGATTTAGGGGAGGGCGACAGGGGCTGTTGAGCTCCTTGGTTTCCAAGATGTTTTACTGTTTGAGATAAAAAAAAGACACTTTCTGACTAATAAACAGGATGAAATTAATTTAAAATATATTAAATAACACCCCTGTCATGTGTGAATCTTACTAGCCTATGCTACCCAGTAGATACAATGTAAGAATTCTAACGATACCCCATACATCTAAATCGGTTCAGGCGTTTATAAGTTATGGCGGAATAAAGAAACTCACAAACATACAGACATACATGAACCCTTAAAACACAATACTCCTTTTTTGGGCATTCGTGTAAAAAAATCACACACAACACACACAAAATACTTTAAAAACTGGGGACATGGTCTTTTCTTCTGATTATAAAACATATTTGGGGCGCCCACTGCCCACTGCTTCGTTGCCCCAGGTCTGCGAACCTTTAAATCCGGCCCTGATTATAACCGTACTAACTATTGAGTATACTAATAAAGGAAAGAGGAAATCTAGGCCGGATACGCAGTTATCCTAGGAATCTTAAAAAGGTAGACGAAGCCAGAGCTATAGTTTTCCGGAACCCATAGCGGCCATAGACTAAGACATGAATAATGTATCTGTGACAATTAACGCCAGAAAAATGCTGGTGGATTGTCTCCTACTGAGATGAGGTTAGGCATGTTACTCCTAGTTAGATTAGAACTTAAATATAAAAAATTAACAATATAATATTCAGCTGTAACAAAAAATTATAAAATATTCACCACAATCAAAAAATATAAATAATACAATAAAATAAATATAACACAATAAATTTATACAAAATTTAGAACGGATAACCTAATAATATAATGTACTAAAATACAAAAAATATACTTATATCTAAATACCTACTAAAAATACAAACATAATAACAATACTATACATACTTAGATACATTAAAAAGGAATATGAATACTTGAGCATAAACAAATATTTCTATATATACAACGCCTTCCTCTCTTCTAATTTACTATTTGCTGTGCCCATCAGGGTCCACGATTGCTACCATGTTATTTATATTACCATCTTATCTTTACATTGTGGATTTGCAATAAAGAATATGATTATGATTATGATTGTGACGTATCTCTGTATCTGCTAACGGCTGGGTATGGTATTTCATAATAACTTTTTTTTATATAAGTACCACTAAGGTAGCAAAGTAGCGGACGACCTGCCTTATGGTAAGCGTTTACAGTAGCCTATGGACGCTTTCAACTATAAGCATATCAACCGCACGGAGCCCATAAGAGAAATTGTAGCAGAATGTAAATCATATATTGCTTATGTGTCAGCCTTAAATATATTTTATTTATATGTTACCTACTTTTTGCTTAGAAATAGTTTACCACCGTGTTATTATTATAATTTTTCTAATCTAAAGTTTATTTTTAGGTTGTTTTAATAAAACTAATAAAAAAAAAATCGTGTGCTTGTTAGTAATTTCAATTGTTAGGGGCCAGCTGAAATGGCTGTGCACTAGCGCAGCATAAACTGAGCTGGACCCCCTGTTACACATGTATTGTTTTTATTGTACGTTGTGTAATTTGTGTATAACAAAATAAATGGCTTAAAGAATGTTGCCTGTGATGGTAAAATTGGGGGTAAAAACGGTCCCCCTACCTATTGTCAACGCTTCTTCAAGGATCACTGATGTATTTGGTTTCATATATCGCAGACAACTGATAACTAATATGCTGGGCATGTAACGTTATTTATGAACTTCTGTTCTGTGTTTAAGAACAAAATAAAATATTATATTCTAAGTTGGTGAACTATATTTAGGAGTTAACACGAGCGCCATATTTTCTTCTGAAAATGAGTGCTAGACAATAGCCACTTGATTTGATTAGTGGAGCTGATTAAAAAGTGTTTTATTATATAAAATGGAAAACAGTCTACTAAAAAAATACTATATTAAATGGAACACGGTCTATTATAAAAAAAAAACACACTACTCGGGACGAGTTTGTTTTTAGTTGCCACACTGCGCATGAGTTTCAAAACTAATTTGCATTGTAGACCATGTTTAGTTTGCGGTTAACGTAAGTCAATATTTGCTTTAACACCCACGTAATATGGTACAACAGCGCTTTTTGTTTTTGTTTTGTACGGTATAAGTTATGAACGGTAGCGATATTAATAACAGTTATGTAGATTTATACTTACTGATATCAGTTCAGAACTGTGCGTTTCTCTAGAAACTTTCTTCCTCGCACAACAAAACTGTGGAATGAACTGTCGCCTGCGGTATTTTCGGACCAATACGACCTTCAAACCTTCAAGAAAAGATCGTGCTCCTTTTTAAAAGGCCGGCAACACACTTGTGACTCCTCTGGTATTTCGGGTGTCCATGGGCGGCGGTAATCGCTTACCATTGTGCAATTCGTCTAGTCGTAAAAAATGATCAAATTCATTTTCTTCTTTTTGTCGGCTCTTGACCTCGATCTCGTCTGAGGGAAATATGAGGTCTATGATGGAAAGAGCCTTCCCAGAAGAGGTCTGTAGCTTACTTTATATTTTTGAGATTCATAAGGGATTCATACATATGGATTTTGATTCCGAACTACTTCTACATGTTAACTCTTGGTTTATAAGTCAGGTCCATACGCTGTAAGAATTATTTTTTGACTTCGTCCGCTACAACAAATTTTATTTACCAGTACTCATAAATGATTTCTGTAACCAGATCTTTTGAAGTCACTTTTACAAATAATTTTATAAACTTCATTTCGATTTCGCGTCGGCATTTCTCACAAAAACTCAGAGGTCAGATCTCTTTTACAGTCCAGATATAATAGTCTAAACTTAGTGAGTGTAACCATGCAGGAATCATCTGGTATGGCTATTTGAGGACTGAGCCATAGCAGCTTTGTGATGCCTGTCTTATCTGACGGCACATATACATCAGTCATCGTGTAGTTCAACCATATCTAAGGAAGGTCCACGACCCGCCACGACACGAAACCAAATGTGGCATACGTAACTGTGCTCCTGACAGTTGCGTATGCCACATAAAAGGACTCAAAACCTAGTACCCAGACCGCTCTATATCAATCGCTTCAGCTTCTCGATTGCCCCATAACAAAGCAATAAAGTTGTAAATCAGCGACAGATGCATAGAGGTGACTGCTCAGTGCTCGCGTTCTGTGCTGTGTGCCCAGTGGGCGTGACACCCGGAAGTGACACGCGCATAAGCATCCGTAGTTATTGCGACAGTTAGTGTTAGGGTGTAGGCAGATTTTGAAGTATTCTGTTAGTATGGAGGGTTATAGGTTTAATCACAATCGCGTAGATCTGTTGATTTGAGGTTAAGTTGTGTTTTCCACGTTTAGTCCGGGGATGGGTTCTCATTATTTACCCAATAAGAGCTCTCAGTCTTGACCTCTACATCTCACGGCAGCCCTCTATCTCAAACATCACTTGTCACGCTGTCAGTCCTGGTTACCACACGAAGTTGAAGTTGTTACGGGTAATCCTATAACCATAGGAAAAACCAGTACCTGAGTGTTTAAACTGTCTCGCTGACCGTATCGGTGCAAGCGCCACTGCTGAGCGTGAGGTCCTGGGTTTAATTCCCGACCCGGACAAAGTGTTATTGGCTTTTCCATTAAGAAATTCTGAGTAGCAGCGCGGAATGCAGAATTGTGCCCGGTTAATACCAACAGAGTCATATTATTAGTTGAGACTTGATAACGGCATGGGTAATAAGGTTGTGCTTCGGAGCAAGCGTGATGTTATGATAAGATTATATATGTTCACCGAATTTTGTAGGTCCGGTAAGCCACGGATTATATTACCTTATCCACTTCTTACCTGTCATACTCCCACGCACTGTTCAGAGAAATCAATGTACCGTCAATAATTGTCCAGAGACCACACACAAATGCAAATTACATGCTTATTCAATAGTAATATAACCCCAGAATATATTTAAATACATGACTGCTGCGGCGCCCGCGCTGCTAACAAATAAAGTGCCCTACAGAACGACTTGAGGTATAATGACGTCAGTATCTGTCTAATGTGGAGATATCTGTTATGTTATGTATGGACACTGGATGATAGGGTTGGATGAAATTGTTATTAAATCACTTATTGGGAGTATAGGACACATCATTTAGTAGATATTGACAATTTGACAATGCCCAACGGGAAGGATCAATGGATCGTAGTATCCTAGGAGTCAGCCTTACAAACCGCGTAAAAAAACTCTGTGCTACGCTAAAACACAAATTGTAGACGTAGGTCAGCAGCTGCCCAATTAAAATGGAACTGGGCTGGTCACATCTGCCGCATGTCGGAGGAGTTTCCGAGCAACAGAAACCGACTACGCCGCAGGCGAACGAGAAGGCGCTATGAACAAGATTTCCACCTACTAAAGGACAGCTCCAAACTGCCATCGACCAGGTAAAGGGTTCGAGGCCCACATAACTGCTCTGTCTCCCCGTTTCAGAACAGCATTCGAGGGCATTTCTACACATAAAAAAGGGCAAAGGCCTCGTACCTATATAGCTCATAGCTAAGTAACAGCAGCACGAATCAACCTATCGAGGTTAAAATGTACGTGTCACTGTTGATTGGAGATTGTAATATCATATCGAGACATCTCCGAACCTCGAAGATTATGTTAATCTCCATCGTTCTCGGTTGTCAAATGAAAATCTATAACAGTCAGTATGGGTAGCCACATACCTGAAAGTCTTACCACGAGATATCGTGTCACCCAGTAACTGGGTTGTCCAGGTCAAATAGGCAGTCGCTCCATGTATTACTGGTAGTTATCCAGTTAGACTGGAAGCTGAGCCTAACGTGGTTGGAAAAAAGTTAGACAAGTTTTTCTTGTTCTTCCGACAGTAACTACCAAAATAATGGGGACTTCGTACACATGTTTAAAAACAGATGGGAGACAAACACTTCTTAAGTTTTACATAAGGTATACTCATGTATTTTTTCCAGTTATGGATATTTTCTCTGAAATAAATATATATTATTATTCCATTCGTGAGGTCACAACAGGCATGGCTATAAAAATATATAAATCAAATCAAATCAAATCAAATCGTTTATTTGTGATTCACAGGTATTGTAGGTCTTAATTAAAATGAGTTCATGCCGTGATCCGCCACACAGGGCATACAAATTGGAAAATATACAAAATACTTATTGCCTATTAAATACAAACAAATATTATAATACTTAAAATCTATTATTGTTTTGATAGGAAGTCACTAAGACAGTAATAACAATTTTCTATCAAGAAATTACATAATTTATGCTTAAAAATATTTGTATTACTGATATCTTTTATATCCTTTGGAATGTTATTATAAATTTTAGTGGCCATATTAAATACACTTTTTTCATACAGAGTGGTTTTAAATCTTCTGCTAACGTTATTATACAATCTACTTCTATTGCGAGATCCAGATTCTAATGTAAATAATATTGGATTTTGTTTTATAAATAGAGCCGATTCTAGTATATAAATTGATGGAACTGTAAGTAGACCAAATTTTTTGAAATACTCTTTGCAACTATCAGTCTTTCTTAGACCACACATAGCACGAATACATTTCTTTTGACATTTAAAAACCCGGTCCCAATTAGTATCATTTCCCCAAAAGATTATTGCATATCTTAGCCTGGAAACTACATAACCATGGTATGCGACAAGTAGTGATGGGAGGCTTACTTTTTTGGAGAGGAGATAAAGGCTGTAAGATGACTGGGATATTTTTTTGCATAAGAATTCTATGTGTGTTTGCCATTTCAAGTTATTATCTATGTGAACTCCGAGAAATTTTGTTGTTGTGGTTAATTTTACTTCTTTTCCTAAATATTCTACTTTTGTATCTAATGTGTAATTTGTTTTTTGTTTGAAATGCATAAGTTTAGTTTTATCTAGATTTATTAATAAGTTGTTATTTTTTAACCATTCTATTATTGAACATAGGCTCCTGTTGATGTCAGTTTCATTACTTTTGTTTTTCTGTTTTATAATCTAAAACCTGTCATGTTCCTACAACCCTAGTCGTGGCTTGTAATATTATATTAAGGTACTATCGCGTCGCGGACAGGCGACAAGACACAACACCTATGTTGCTGCGTCATGTCCTGTTGCAATAAACAGCCAATGTTGCCAGCGATAAATAAAATGTTTTAGATCTAAGTATGATTCATATAGCGTGTAACAGATAATTATGTACTTATGTATTTATACGAGTTCTACATATTATTACACTTTCCATCTTTTTCCTCTTTTTTATTATCCATTTCTATAATTATTTTTGCGTTTATACAGATTTAATCAATTTTCGGTGATATTTGAAATTTAGAAGTAGGTACTATCATAAACTGAGTAGTTTGGAAGCCCGTTCCAGTGCCGAATTTAGAGAGGGGTAACAGGGTCTTGAGTCCCGGGGCCCCCATTTCTTCGTTACCATTAGGGCCCCGAAATCTTTAAATCCGGCCCTGTCACCCACTGCTAGCTATGCGTAGAATTAGAATATTTTGGACCTTCCCCACCTTCTTTAGTTTTTATCTCTTTTCTACAAGGTGATAATGGCGCCTTTTATTTAGTGATGAATCGATACAAATCGAGACCGAATTTACTCCAAGTAGTCAACACATTTCTTAAAAACGTCGGTCTCACAATTCATTGCCCATTTAAACTATAAATAAACATATACAGTGAACAAAGCCTAGAACCTGCATATTAAACAGTATCAAGTACAAACAGATGGACAATAAAATGGCTGACTGATGAGTACATCCTCAAGACGTTTAGTGGCGGAAGGGCTGGGCAGAACCACTGGAGCGAACGTAATTGCTTATTGTTTACAATCGGAGGGTGAGAGTATGGTGATGAGCGGGAGCGATTAGCGACTTTATATTATGTATTTTTTTTCCGTGTTTATGCCTGTGATTTCACAAAGAAAATAAGTAACTAGAAAGTAGAACTTAATTTCCGCAATAAAGAGCTACACTATCCATTTCCAAATCTGGTTATCGCCCCGCCTTTACAAATACAGATAAATAAAATAAACGCATTAACGCATGCGTAGCGAGCTCTTAAAGTTATATATTTTTGTGGAAAGGAAAATATCGTGAACAGGATTTGCACCTGCGCCTACCGAATATGTCCCAGAGCACCTGGGTATTTATCCCCGCCTTACTTTCGCGCAGACCGTTTTTTTTTTTTTTAAATTGTGATTTTAACTATACGAGGTCCGATGCTTCAAAAAAAAATTATATATGCCATAAATACGTAACATTATCATCATTAATGATCATACTATTTTAATACAATGTCGTAAAGAATGCATTTACCTTAACAATTAAAGATATGTAAATCTTTGAAAAACATTAACGCATGCTTAGCGAACTCTAAAGTTATTATATTACATTAGCGTTTATTTTCCCAAGAACAATGGTGATTTTAGTTTGCAAACAATCAACTCATAATTTAACAGCACTACGCTGGCTCTAACTGATATAATCTTCAAATAAAATATTCCCGGTAGCTAATATTTGTGACATTATCTTTACTACGTAGTACACTCACAGTTATTTGTCTATAAAACTCATAATTATGGCCTTATCTTATCAATAAAGCATTAAATCATGATAATATACTTTATTAGCGAAGCAATTATAGTTGTGAGATTTGGTTGGATAAAATACCGCTATGTTTCGGTTTAAATAACATAACAGCATCTCGCCTGTATCTAGACTTCACCGATGTATGGTGAGCCTATTGCCATTAACCGGACACAATTGTACACTCCGGGTTGCTAGAGCTACTAAGATGTTTCTAACAGAAAATCTTAATAACCCTGCCCGACCGACTGGGAATCGAACCCAGGACCTCAACGCTTAGCAGCCGCGCTTGTGAATACTAGATCAATTGACCAAACACTTTAAATAATATTATGATACACATCATGTTTGATCATCATCATTCACAGCCATCATTATCCCACTGCTGGGCATACGCATCCATAACATTTGTCTTCATTTTGCAACTTATATTATTATTTTTATCACCATGCGATTTATATTTTAAAGTCATTTTTAGCTATCCCAGCTCATCAGGTAAATATCGCTGTTAGCGTTAAAAGCGTCATTGCACCCTAAACAATATACATTTTTAAGGTATTTATAAAATAAAGCGTAGTTTATCTATGCCTCTATGTATTTTTTGTCAGTTATTATCTTACTATGGAGTTGTTAAATTAATTTCGTCATCATACATTCCGCTTTCCGCCCACACCATACCCGTTCCCGAAGTTATCTATAACGATCGACAAGTATCTATGTAAAACAAGTATGTTGATTGTCATGTATTAGTGCGGAGCTAAACGCACGCGATGTATCGTGTGCTAGTGAAGTGTTGCAAGTGATTACATTGCATTACAAGTTCATATGTTACATAAAACTTTAGAAGTTGAAAGTTTATTAAGTTGGACTAAAAGTAAGTTTGATAATCTAATAACCGCGAACTGACATTATATAAAACTGGCCGCTTTTTTTAAAACGAAATTAAAAGAATGGCCGCAGTCGCCGCTTAAATATTAAAAAATATATTTGAATCTCAGTTAAACCATAGATGGCTTTCCCAAATGTTTTTGGTGGTGATCGGCCAGTTGGGAAGATTTATTGCCCTTTATATTTTGTTTCAAAACCTCTTTGTAATTCATAAATATTTTTGAATTTAAATTAAAGCTTATGTGTCTTTGTTTTTATTATGTGCAACGATGGAGATTCATGAGAAAATAATAGGTATGAAATTAGGTAGGGGAGCTCTACTCACAGATAGTTAAAACTAATTAAACAATATATGAGCCCAATGATGCGTTTCTCATTAAGTTAATTAACCATGGTTTATAAATTCAATTAAAATACAAAAAACGTGTGACTTCAATAATTTTTAATATTCATAAAACCTTCCATACTTTCCCAGTTACCGGCCAATTAATATTTAACTATATGTTTATTGTAAAATTAATACAAAATGAATAATCGGTTGTGGAAATGAATATTGGGCACAATAAATACAGCTTTAGTTAATTAATTACGTTGTATAATTAATTCATATTCTGTTAAGTAGATGAAACATGCTAATTAATAAATATGACACGGTCGTTATATTATGTTAATACTGATAATTACTTATAGATGCGAGCAATTAAATGCTATGATAGAAAACATTGCATTAGCAAGTAGGGACTCACTTGAGCAATAAATAGATTAAGTATTTTAACATCACTATTTCGGCAGGCTTGAAAGAAATAAAAATGGACTTACTATTTTATTTTATACATAACTAGTTGCTGCCCGTGACTTCGTCTCCGTAGAGTTCAGAATTGAGTCCAGCCGAGACAAAAAGTACCCTATGTGTTAATCCAGGCTATAAACTATCTGTGTGCCAAATTTCATCCAAATCCGTACAGTAGTTATTGCGTGAAACAGAAAAAAACATCCAAACATACAAACTTTTACGTTTATAATATTAGTAGGATAATATTATAGGGAACTACATTAAAACCAACTGACATGTCTATTATGAACTACCTTAGAGGATCAGACGGGAGGCGGCTTCTGACTAAATATCGAACAAATTTGCTCGCCACTTTTGGCGGGGGGTGAGGTAACACACAAGCACAAAAGAACTTGCACTAAAGCAACAATAGCTCTCCTCATTACATTAACAGTAACAATGTTAATTTAATGACGAAAGAGACACACATAAAAAAACTAAACACAAACATAAAACTGTGTCACACCCGAATTATATCGTGTACTATCATTGTAACCATACAGGTAAAAGGTATGAAGGTTTGATTGGATATGCGAGAGGTGTACACCCGCTAGGACTACTCCAGTATCTACCAATTCTTTCGAGTGAACTACAGTAGAAAATTACAACTGCTGTACATGTGACAAAAAGACAATGAAACAACACCTTCTTGGAAACAACCACCATGCTTATTAAAAACTTTTTCCTTATCAACCATAGACAATATAACATTTTATTTTTATTAAAACTTTAATGGTGCCTTTGAGCCATAGCTATTAAAAATTCTTCACACCTTTTTTATTTTAGTTAAGTCTTGGCTGCTTAATATGATGCACGTCGTTAGCAAAACTGAATTGAATAGGCTGTATGCATAATGACAGAATGTAGTTAATTGACCCGATAGAGATAGCCTTCAATGCGTCCATAATTTAATAAAATGAGTCCCGTTATTCATGGGACATGGATTTCCATTCTCGTTGCGCTAATATGGTCGTTAACCATAATTCTGTATTATCGAATAATCAGATGCTAGGACCAAGTACTGGTTGCTATATTAAGTAATGAGTATTAATACATATTAGGATTAGTAAAATTTTTATAATACCTACCAGAAATTTGTAAAAAAATTGATTTATGTTTTAAGCTTTTGTTTTGTAAAATTTCGTCACTATTAATTAGCCATGTCAGAGACCTAGGGGTTATTTAAACTCTGACACTAGGTTGTTCGGCAACCATACGATAAGAAGAAAAAGTAAGGTTACATTGTATTATCAAAAAAATCTGAGAACAATTTAATAGGCCACACGTAATATCGGCATCGGCGAAATATTGGTATATCATGCAGTATACCTACCTCTGCCAAGTAACTTACAAACGAGTGGTACTTGCCGACGACAGGGGTTACTGCAACCATCGTCCTTCACGAAGTGGCGCTCAACTATACAAGCTAAAACCTTTCGGGAGATGTAGACTTGGTGCTATGCACCTAAAATGGCATAAGTTGATGATATGCTTCGTGCCACGAATTTAAAGTTTTTCGGCTAGAACTTCTCATTTAGGTACTACAAATAAGTGGATACTTCGCAGAATAGATAAAAAAATATTGAAATCTACAACGTATAACTTAAGTCCGGAATAATATTTATTGAAGGACATGAATGTATATCGATAGAGAATCATAAAACATAACGTAACCAGCCCATAACTGTCCCACTGCTGGGCAAGGGCCTCTTCCCATACAGAGAAGGTACGAGCTTAATCACCACGCTAGCTCACCGTGGGTTGGCGATTTCAGACCATCCAGACCAGTAGGTTTACTCTTGAAAATAATTCCGCTCGATTGACATTGGAAATATGTCAGTTCATACTTTTAAATGAAAAAATGTCTAAAAAATATTTATAGATTCGGGATATTATGAAGACAACATGCTTTACAATTGAGGCAACTGTAATGTAGGTAAATTTATTTTAAAATTACGCGTCGTTTTAAGGCGTCTATTTAATATTGGAATTGGATTGGAATTGGTATTAATTTCTAGAGTAACCCCACAGGTCACCGTATGTCTTAGATTAACTAAGAAAGTACATATGACATTACGTCACATTGGTACATGCCAGGTGTCAACCCACAACCTGTGGTTCAAAACGCGGGGCTCTAACCACTCGGCCACTACGACACAAATAGGGAACCACTATAAGAATCCATACTTCCATACTAATATTATAAATGCGAAAGGAACTCTGTGTGTTCGTTAGTTACCTTTTCACGACTAAACGGCTGAGCGGATCGTAATGAAATTTGGCAACGAGATAGATTGTATCTTGGGGAAGGACATAGGCTGTTTGAGAAATTAAATTTATTTAACACAGCTCGTGTTTCAATGTTTTTGGTAAAAACTATCACTGTGGCAACTACTGCTCGGGGTTCGGTTCCAACACCTATGCCCAAGGATTGTTTATAGGAAACCTCACATGCCCTTAAATTATTATTTCGTACATCTTTTACACAAATGTCTCGTTGGTCTAGTGTTCCCAAGCGCGACTGCCGAGCCTGAGGTCTCGGGTTCAATTCCCGGGTCGGGCAGTGTTATTGAGTTTTTCAGTTAGAATAATTTTGCCCGTCCGATGGAAATAGGCTCACCACCTGTTACGTGGGACTTAATAACAGCATTGGTGATATGTGGCTGTTACTGTGTACACCTCTGCCTACCCCTTCGGGGAATACAGACGTGATAGCAACACAACATCAAGAAATACCAATAAAACGTAAGTTCTACACGCTCGATTCTATTGACGTTATAAAATCCTAGTCTATGGTTTTATCCTCACGACGCGGAAGACGCACGGTTACACAAAATAGAGAGACCCCCCACTTAAATAGGCAGACAGCCTCGAATTATGGTGGGACGCCATACTGTTTAAACTCCGAGCTTTTTATAAAAACGTTTCATGACCTAACCATCTTCATTGAATTCTAAACCTTACTGTGTATTAATAAAGTTGATATTATATACCTTCAATATTGTGAATATATATATAGTATTTGTTTAGTGCTCAATGAATGGAAGTCGCCTATAAAAGGCATCTCATTGCGGTGTTATTTAACTTGACTGGGCTTAATGATACTCTTTTGTGAAAACACTAGGCTTTGATCCAAATGGGGGATGCCTGTGTAATCATTTTTATAAGACAAGGATTGTTTTGTTTTCGTATTCGTTTGAGAGACCAGTGAGCTTACTCTTGAAAATTATTCCGCTCGATTGACATGTCAGTTCGTACTTTTAAATGCCAAAATGTCAAAAAATTATTAAAGATTGGGGATATTATGAAGACAACATGCTTTAAAATTGACGCATCGAATAATTTTAAAATTACGCGTTGTTTTAAGGCGTCTATTTAATATTGGAATTGGTATTAGTTTCAAGAGTAACCCCAAAGGACTGTTTTGTTATATTTTGTGCTTTTGTGAGAAATAACTACCAACAGTAACTTTTGTTTGCCTTACATAGTTATCTACGATTTCGTTTATCATTCATAATATGTATTTTTATCGATATTGTTAAATATGTGTACGAAAATAAAGATTTATTTATTATTATTATTAGAAATTATAAAGACCTAATTAACGTAGCTAAATCGTAAACACGGTTATAAATCATCTGAAACTGGAATTGGAGACATTTATTTTTACAAAACGTCAGTTTTTATGATTACGGCAACAAGGCTTAATAACGGATTAATACTCTAGTTAGCTCCAAACCAAACTAAGAAAACAAAGAAAGTTTTTTTTTTCGTAAATAGTGTCATCTCTGTGCAATCTTACTATTAACCAGCCCTACGGATTAATATTACATAATCTTCGAAATAAAAATTATCTATGCGTTCCTATACCGTTCATCCGATTACGATAAAACTGTCGCGAGAAAAACTTAGTGCCTACTTTGTATTACCAGCCAGTTTGCAATAAAAAATACTCCACATATTTCTGGCAAAACAAAATGCTCAGGTGAGGTTAATTGCATAAGATACGATCAGCGTATGATCCAATTAGCACCTTCTGCGACACAGTAACAGATGGAAGCTGATCTACGTTCCTCTAGATATATACAAGAGATTAGGTACTACATATTATATATAAGGATTTAGTACGCAGAAGCAAAATCCTCCGGATGTCGAATATATTTCCTTTTGCTCGATTCCTTTTGAGAATCACTCTAATTGATTAAACTGATTTAATGAATTCATTAAGTTTATTAATGTTTCTATAAAGTTATGTATCACTAGAATACCAAAGTAGGAATGCCTCCTTTTTATTGTATGGTTGATAAAAAACCTAGTGTTAAAATTGAAACCGGCATTAGGCATCTGACATGGCTTTACACATCGAGAACATCTTTTATATGTGCTGGTCTAGTTTCCTAACGATGTTTTCCTTCACCGTTTTTAAACAAGTTTTTTAGTAGGAACTTTATGTGAAGGAATACCATTACAGGGTACTCTATCAGTAACCACAAGTTTACTAAGAGAACAGAGGCAGAGACTGTCCTACGTAACATAAAAACATACCCATACAATATGCATATTGTGCGTTTTTAACACACCCACCTTGCAAGCAGTCTCAGGAACTTAAGCACTGGGTTTTGTGACTGCCTCGTTGGTCTAGTGGTCGCAAGCGCGGCTGCTGAGCGTGAGGTCCTGGGTTCGACTCCCAGGTCGGGCAAAGTGTTTTGAGTTTTTCTGTTTAGGAAATTCTAAGGAGTAGCCCGGAGTCAGGAAGGTGGCGGTGTGACACCCCCGTACTTCGGACAGCACGTAAAGCCGTCGGTCCTGCGCCTCATCTCTCTCCGGTCGTGTCGGATTGCCGTCCCACCGGAATATGAGAGTGAAGGAAGAGGGAGTGCACCTGTGTTTGCGCATACACTTGTGCAATATAATATCTCCTGAGTACTTGGCTAATCTCCGTGGAGATAGGCCGCCTTGCCCGAAATACGGTCGAAAGAAGGAGTATTTGTGACTAAATAAAACGATACGGGATCTGCAGTAACGACCGCCCCACCGGCAAGTTAAGCTAAGAGTTCGAGTATGTCCGAGGTGGCAACGTTTAAGTTCAACACACGCCCCTTTTAGACGTCGCGGGGGAACCTAAGGTCTGACTCCCCGTTTGACTGATCGGGCCCATTATAAGGTGGGCTCGCACCAGTCGGGGGCTGCGGAAGACCCATTCGCTCACAGGACCTCTGACTATGTAATGTGTGATGGAGTACCAGGGTGGTTTAAGTCAGTAAAATTCTGAGAAACCCCTCCATCCACCCGACAAAAAAAAAGGGTGCTTAGGATTCTTCTATTCATGGGAAATACCAAATTTTTCTTTCTCTTGTTCCAGTGATGGTGTGAGACCGTATGGGTCTGGCCGCGGCGCTGCTGGAGGCGGCTGCGCGCGGCGATGCGGCCCGGCTGGCGAGCTTGCTGACCGCAGACGCAAGGGACATCAATGTCACCGACGAGGTAAAGAGAAAACACTGTTAAGACTAAAAGTCGACATCGTCGTATAACCAGATGACAATGTTTCTTGCTCAGAGTATCAGCATTGCCATTCAACTTGGCAAAGCTGCCTTCTTGGCATTTTCATCAGGTGATGCGCAACAATGTGATCCTTTTTATGATATATTTTAATTATTATATCCTTTATATAATTTAAATTTCGCATAGAAGAAAGTAGGTACACTGTTTTGCGCAAAGGCAATGTCAAAAAATTACCATTTTCGTTAGCAACACCCGAAAAAATATCTGCATTCATAATGCTTTGGCGTAATGATTTGTTTACCAGCTGTCGCGTAGGAATGTGAGTTTGAAGGTGGCGGTGGCGTTTTACCGATGTAAGAAGGCGATCTCCGCATTCTGTATCTCTAAGGACCTCCGAGACATGCTAGCATTTTAGCATTGGTATAGATGATTAACAATTTAGTCATTAAGCGTGTCTACGGAGACCCTAATAGTTTGCAGGTGAAGTTCAGCTAAAATGCGATGATTTGAACGAAACTAGTTGTTACGTTGAACACAAATTAAATTACGGAATAGGGTTATTGACGAAATTTCACAAAGGGCCAAGGGCAAATTTAAAGAATATGGTATAGAATAACTAAAAAAAATATTTTGCAATTTTTTGTGTACCTATTGATTAAATAATAGCTGTTTAAAATTCAAATTTTAAAGGTCGTGCCAAAAGGCGCGATAATGACGATCGCCATTTTGTGACGTCATTACGCAACAGAACTATTGTAAACAAAGGAAACTATTTTGTAAATCATAACATTAGTGCGTAGTATACCAATATTTTGAAAATTGAACTGAAATACGGAGAAAGTGGTTGCAACCGGCTTCCGAAATATCAACAAATTCATCGATTTATTTTGTGTCATGTGTCACAGTGACTGCAAATTGACAATCAATCCTCTGAGTAGTGACGTCACGCAATCATTGGTGTTTCGAGTCACGTGACACATAGATTAAAAATTATGAATTTGTTTATCGAATTAAATGTATTTACGAGTTATTATTATTACTTTCAAAAATACCAAAATTTCTAATAAAATACATTCTATCATTATAGCTAAGTTTCATATTTTATTTCCATCAGTGTCAAATACCCTATTCCATCACTAGTTTATAGCTGTCCTAAATAGTGTGAAATATTTGAATGACTTAAAATTACGTCATGTTGCTTTATTTATTTAATTCTCACTTTAATGTAGAGCATGACTTAGATAGATCGTTTTACTCAAGCATAACAGGAAACGCGTGATAATAAAAAGATTTCTGACCGAGATTTATCTTCTTTGTCAGAATAAATAAATAGATTAGCTGTCTTAAAAAACATAAAACATGTTTCTTAGTTTTTTTCTCACTCCTATCGGATGGGCACCGCCCACGCACTAATAGGAATAAAGAGGTTCACTTTTTATATTATTTTTGAAACAGGCAACATAACGCCAGTGTTACAATAACAAAAATAACAACAAACAACTTCACAATAAAAGCAAGACACACAAAAGGATTTATATTTAATACAAAAGGCAATAAATATGAATTGTATTTATGATAAATGGCAGGAGAATAATAAACGTTAGCGCGTTATTTCACCCAACTATGTCTGTTGCGTTCCATTCTGCAGTAGCATCGTTCAACATCGAATCGGCACCCAACTGCGAACAAATTAATATCTCGCGAAATTAATGTAGCTCTCACACAAACCAATTTAAGTGCTAAATCATCTTATTAAAGTGTATAATCCAACAACATCTCAAGTAATTCTATAACGTATTTTATTTATGGCCAGTGTGTTCCCATCGTCCACATAGTTGTCCCTTTCCGAATCGATTAATAAATAATTAAAATGCATCGATATATCGTGGGTCGGTGGCGATTTATCTGCTAGTGTCGCTACAGGCTGGCTGGGATATTGTAATTTGTATGCTCAGTTTGTAAGAAGAAGAAAAAAAACTGAGGCAGATGGAGTATGGGCAGTGTTACAGTGTCCATTGGGCCATTCGTCATACAAGAAGTCTGCAATCCATCAAATTATCATGTAGTATGTAGTAAGTAATTAATTGAATTTCGATATGTACCCAGTCAACCACATGAATCTATAAGAAATTTATTACATTCAGTTATCAAATGTTATTATGTAAGTTTATAACGAAAAGAAAATTATGTGCATTAACGTTTTTAATGTAACAATCGCTTGTGAACCAATAATATGTTTTGCTTCTATTCGGTATTAAACCGTATTTACCACGATTTTGTCCAACACTCATTACCATTGTACCAAAATGGCGGCTTTCAATAACTTCTTCAACTAAATAAAAAGTAAACAATAAGAATTGTCCATTTATAGATTTCACAAGAGAGCTAATTGGATCCCACGGTGCAGCGTCATCAATCAAAGTAATCTGGGCCTAGTTTTTCTAACGCAGACGAGAACCATTCATTTTACAAAATGACCGTTGAGAATAAAGCGTACCCATAGACAATTAAAATAGAACACGGTCATTACGTCAGTCGGAACATTTATGACAAATACAGATAAACATTATTTTATAGGTAACATGAACATTGAGTAAATAAATGTGAAATGGTTTAGAATAGAATAGAATAAATTTATTTGTAAGAATATTGTAGTCACGGGTTGTTACAGTTCAAAATTTCCAAAACATTCTGTCGTTTCCGGCGCACAAATCTTAACAAGTCAATACATAATAACAATAGAAGAATTGAATGATTATACAACAATAACATAATCACCAAGTACTGGAGAAAGGGACAGTTCTTGGGTTATCCGTAGTATCAAGGTCTAATTACAATTTAGCATCAAATTTTTCCTTTAAAAAGTCGTCAACTGAATAATAACATTTATCTAGTAAAAAATTTAGTAATTTGATTTTAAATGTCATAGGATTAAGTTTTTTGAAAACGTCAGGTAGTTTATTATAAACACGAATTGTCATACAATAAACATTGTTAGAGAACAATGAAATTCTCTGTGATGGTACGCATAATTTATGAATTTTACGACTCTTTCTAATTATAACATCATTGTGAGTATCAAATAAAGTTATTTTTAAAAAAATATCAAACTATCCTCTTAGAAAACATTTAACAAACCGGAAAGCATAGGTTTTCGATGTCATCTTTCCATTTAAATATTTATTACGCAGCACGTTGTAATAATAGGCACGTACTCGATTATTTCAACGCGAGTTCATAAAGCCAAAGGTCATCTGCTGCATCGCGTCAGCATCGCGATCCGCGACCTCTTTGACATCATATCGCAGCTACAAGTCGCTGCTCACACCCGCTACGGGTAAGCTTCAATTTGCAGAAACCATTATAGAATCAAACGCAGCAGGACGTATTACATTATTTAGTTTGATATCTCATAAATAACGTGTTTCTTCGAAACAGGTGTCACCGGTACCTCGTTAAAATACAAATCCAGTAGTCGCCCGCCATTTTAAATTGTTGACATAACACGATTCGTGCGGAAACTAATCATTTCGTGTTCTCTTAAGGAAATGATTGATCATGGCATGTGTTTATTCAGCCTAGTATGATCCAGTTGAGTAAGCGTTTGACTTAATCACGGATCTTGACATTTTTTAAGTGTCCGGCTTAATTTTTTTTTCTTTTATGTTGGACGCTTTGAAGAGTTGCTATAACGAGTCTGTTTATCAGGTTTATCAACACTTATGAGAAAGTTATGAAGCCAGTTTTAAATAACGCTGCTTTATTTTATTCATACTTTATAGTTTGAATCAACGAGTAATTGTTTTTTTATTAAAATAATGCATATTATTTATGTATAATAAAACTTTATACCCTAAAATATATATTGTGTAGGATTATATTACTACGTTATAATAATAAAAAATTATGAGAATAAGAAATTCCAATCTTATACTCGTGCTCTATTAAATGAATCCATCGAGGCTTATTTTACGCCTTCCGGTGAGATGTAAAATTTTATGACTGAAATTATTTTAACTTATTAAACCTGTCAATAATTTCAACGTAAAGAAAAATGGATGTAGGAAGTATATAATAATATATGCTCTTCTTATTCTGAGTGAAGAAAACATCATCCGAACTCACGTCATTAATTTGTGATTCTAAGCACTTTGCAGTGTTCATAACAGTCCTTTTCGCTTTTCTTATTATAATAACGGCGTTTTTTCATTGTTATACCTTTCAGAAAATAATAATACTTATCTTTTATCAATTTTATTTTCAACTGACATAATAATAAAATAAAAAGTGTATTTTTAAATGATATTTAGAATGGCGTGCTTGTTTTCTAGTTAAATTAAAAAACAAACGATCTTAAAGCATGTATTTTAGCGGCTACCCCTGCTGAATTAAAAAACATTTCTGACGTCGATAAAACCAAACCATGAATATGAACTCCGTAGACAACCAGACGCTGGAATCACAAGCCTCATTCAGGCAAAGGAAAAAAGTCAAGTGGCAAGATAAATTTGTTAAAGCAGCCAGTCTTACCAACCACTTTTCTACTAGCGGCGTTCTTGATATTTCCGATCCAAAAAAAGGTGGCCGTCTCTTAAGTTTCCAAACAATTAATGTATTCACAATCAGCATCGTTATCTCCTGTCATCTTTGAGCAACCGAGCCCCCTCGCCGGGTGCTCGAGATCATTAAAAAACTAGTCCGTTCACTGGACCGGTCCCTTGTTACGCACACTATTCTATTTTGTTGGACCTCACTGTAACACTGTTTATCTATTCTGGATCTGTGGTGTCAAAATAACTTCGTTTGTATGTAAATGTTTTCATACTCCCTGCCTTTAAATTGTTAATTACATAAACATAACCAGCATCACACCTGTATTACGCGAAGAGGGAGGCAGAGGTGTACGCAGTTGTACATCCACATTTCACCAATATTGTTATTATCCCATTCCCCACATAAGTAACAGCTAAGGCTAAGTAACAGCCGCACAGATCGATCGATCGAGGTTAAGCTGTGCTTGCCGCGGTCGGTCTGTGGATGGGTGACCATCATTTCATACCGAGACCCCTCCGTGCCTCGGAGAGCACGTTAAGCCGTCGGTCCCGGTTGTCAAATTAAGATCTATGACGGCCGTTACGGGTAGTCAGAGGCCTGAAAATCTGACAACCAGTCATGCCACGAGATATCGTGTTACCCAGTAACTGGGTTGTGGAGGTCAGATAGGCAGTCGCTCCATGTAAAATACTGGTATTAAGCTGCATCCGGTTTGACTGGAAGCCGACCCCAATGTAATTGGGAAAAGGCTAGGCAGACATCCCATTCCCCACATAAATAAAATCCCAATAATACTGCCCGACCTGGGATTCGAAACGAAGACCTCACGCCCAGCAGTCGTGTTTGCGACCACCAGATCAATATGGTAGCTAGAACAACTAGGCAGCTGTAAAATTGTTAATTGGTTATTTAATATCAAGACTGGGATTAGAGCATAAACAAAGATTAGTTAAAAAGGTCTGAACATAATTTGGACGTTCATTGATGTATATAGCTACTAATGTTTTGGCAATGTTGTATGACCGGCCGCCTGCCAGACATCAACCCTCATTGAGAATGCTGTTGTTCGTGGTAACTGCCACCGATACGATCTCGCTAGCGATCTAGCTACGTCACACCAAATGTTATCCATGCGCCAGGTTCTGTTGGTATCCTACTGTCACACTCCACTACTATCATAAATCTAGAGTATGACAAGTTAAGGAAATTCCGAAACGAACTCAAAGATTGTTTCTATTTAAATTGTAGAGCTTTTTTATAACACGTACGGGCCACAGGGACATAATGTACCTAGATCGCCTTGGCTAGTCTATCCTGTAACGCCATAGTAGTCAACCCGTTCCTTGTTACTGTCTTATAACTTGCTTGGATTGTATTCCTACAGTTTAAAAGAGCAATACTGTTTTTCTTCTGTGCTCACAGATAATTAAAATTACTTTGATAATACATGCTTCGGAGAACACGTTAAACTGCCGATCCCAGTTGTCACTTAAAGATCTATGACACTATGACACTCAATATGGATAGTTAGAAGCCTAAAATCTGACAACCAGTCTTACGACGCGATATCGTATTACTTAACGGTTAGATTAACCTGTAACTGTAACCGGGTCAGGTTGGAGGACGTCATATAGTCAGCTTCATTTAAAAAATTAGCTATTTATGTATGCTATTTCATGAAAAAAGAACAGTCAGGAAACGCAATTAATCCTAAGTAAAGGGTAACAAGTGAAGTACCTTTTTATTAACTGGACATGAGACACGACTACTAGTGGCTTAATTAGATTAAATAGATTAAAAAGTTATATAAATAGCAAGACCAACATTTTCAACTTAATATATAAATAACTAATATATATCTTAACAACGCATGCAAGTCTGCGTAAACGCATTAATGCATGAGTGAACACTGATGATATTTTTTTTTTATTTACAATAAAAATAAACAAATACCCACCGCAATGCAAACATATAGGCGAGGGTGAAGAAACTGGGTAACACAGTTAAAACTGTTGATAGAAAAGATGGCAACACTGGTTTAAAAAGACCAAAAATAGGACAATTAAGGCTGTCCACATCAATATGGTTTCACAGACATGTTGATATGGCTAAGCTTCACTCCGGTCAGGTTACAACGCGGCCAAAAGCCAATAAGTCATTGGAGATCTGTTTGACATGCGCACTCACGTCCACTGTCGGCATCTCATTTAAACTGACGTCTGCTAAAAGAGATTTATACCCTCTACCGGTAACGGTAGGGGGCCACACAACATGTCTTTAAGATTTAGCACTTTTAACTAGTAAAAAATAAATTAATTGGTATCATAATACATAGAAACTGGCCCCTAAATAGCAGTCTGACGCAAAATACATAAATTTCCAAAATGTATTTCGGAAATTGAGACAATTTCAATTAATAATGTCTACTTATTATATCTTACGAATATGAATGAGGTTAATGAGCCGATTAACATTCCAATCAGTCAGAGTCAATTAATGGTAAGAGACACAATTGTGAAACATGTTCAATGGAAGCTAATTGAAGCTGCAACATTTGGTTTTTTGGGTGGTAAGCAAGCGATCGCTTAGGTCATCAACAGCTGCAGTAGCCTGAATTGTTGACCCCCGAAACTTTTCTCTACGTAGCTCAGTACTTCGGGTATGTAGGTACCTACCTACCTACGTCTAAAACCGGTGGGAATAGTTGTTGCGGTAAATCAGATCCTCCAGTTTGACCAACTCTACTGGACGGCGTCAGAAAAACAATGATCACGAGAAACTAAGAAAGAATAAACATGTATCCTCTTTGCATATATTTTTTGTCGTTTTTTCCCTGTCTAGTAGGGCATTCGGCGTCTTAAAGCATTCTACCACGTTATAAATATGCATTTTATGTAGGTATTGGCAACACATGCAAATAAAACTAAGTAAGAATATTAAGTTGCTTGCGAATACTAGATACATCCGTTATTTATTTTAAGCGCGTTTTATCGTAAAACTGGCATTTTAGTATCTATTAATGGTATTATTTGAATAACCCAAGTATTTTAATTTATAAAAATAGTTGTTTTGGAGTTTAAACTAGTAATGGCATGTTTAATTTTTTTAATGTTACCCGTTTTTAAAGCTTTATCTACTAAAAATTATATAATTAAAATTCTACAATAATAAAGTTATAAAAGTGTTATTTATAAGGAATTGAGTTATAAATTAAAGCTGATTTTATGTTATCTTATTTTATGGCCTTACGTCGGCTATTGACATTTAAGCATATCCTTTGACATGTTGATTTGGTATCAATAATACATACATAAAAACTTAGCGATTCTTAACTTTACGATTATTTAAATTTTGTTCGAATTCTTCTAATAGTTTTCTCATGTAACATAACATTGTTCTCATTGTTCCATGACAATTCTATGTAGGTACACATAAATATAATCTTCTGTTCGTATCTCTGATATTTATAACCCCAGTCTGTTGCACTACCTAGCTTAATTTTTACTGAGGCTCTTTCACATTAAAGACTCGTCAAAATCATATTTTTTTTATATTGAGCCCAAAGCAATTTTGAACTAGCATGAAGCAATAAAACGATAAATATTTTACATTGGTTAGTTAGAGAGGCGTTCATATCTTGCTGTTGATGTCGAACACTTTATAGAACATATAATGTATATGGGCATCTAGCACCGCTCAATGGGTTAAGCAAGACTTGGTGCAGGTATTCAGTAGATGGGTAACCGCTAGGAGCATATGAGCTTCTTTCTTATTTCTGTGTCTAAGAGCATCTACATCTGTGTGTCTTCGTGCGTCAGAAGGAAATTTGAAATTCAGTCCCGGGCTCCCTGCTATTTTCGCTAAGCCAAGTCAGAAGGTTTCTGGCGCTAGGTAATTCTAGATTGGATCTAACGAAAAACGAAGAATAAGCTATAGAATATAAAAAACGAATTATTGACTTTATAAGAATAATAATGAGATGAACGAACCCGTAATTTAACTGTAAAAATTATCTGTGGCTTTGTCGTGTATCGTAAAAAAAACTAAAATTGTCTACGTCCACTCTACAATCGGCTTTTATAATCCACCTGTAGAATGTAGTAGTTGGTTTACTATGGGAAACTCACTTGAAACTCGTTGTAATGGTTTTCCAAGTAAGTAAGAAAGCACTTGTTAGAGCTTTTTTGGTCTTATCGATTCCAGGCGCCTCTTTATTTCCTAATTGGTAAAGCCTTTTAGCTTTACTGTATTTCCTTTGAATGCTTATA
Source organism: Xylocampa areola (assembly GCA_935421205.1). Lineage (NCBI taxonomy): Eukaryota > Metazoa > Arthropoda > Insecta > Lepidoptera > Noctuidae > Xylocampa > Xylocampa areola. Next base: position 1,308,331 of record OW285215.1, read on the forward strand.
ACTATAACGTCCTCAAAAACAAAATTACAGTTACATTTTCATGCAAAAGGAACAGTTTTGATCGTCTTCTCCTGTTGTGTGTTTACGGAACTAATGTCAAATAGTTGTCCAAGTTAACTCTGACTTGGGAGACACTCAGATGAAATTTCTCCTAGCAGCCACTCACACCACAAATATTGCTTAACCTCAAAGATTACCAACCACAGTCGACTACAGAAACGCCTCGATACTTCTATAGAATAACAAAAGTAACGGATACGATCGATTTATTCTAAATAAAAAAATATCTAAATTGTCATATGCCATAGCTCGACTTCACCCCCTCTAGACACAAGAGGGGAGCTCTTGTGCCAATCTTCACGCTCCTTATCTTCATTCAAGTTTTACCAACAATGGTAACAATATCATTCGCCCGTCTCAAAGCCGGACGACCAACAAACATTATGCGGTTTTTTTTTTTGGATGTGGCCTCTTGCCGTTAAGGTTTGATCTGCGTAACCGAACAACAGCTATAGCGAGAAAATTTGATGCCTCCAGCCAGAGCATATTTTAGAATACTACAAACTAAGCAACACAGCACTAAGGGCGTCCCCTGCGGGACACGAGCCTCGGCTTAGGGTATTGCTGGAGGGACAAGTAGGGACTAGCTGGATCAGATCAGTTAAACATTTACAGTCTTATTACAAAAAACTAAATAAAACTTGGTTTAAACCTGTACTATCAAGTCCAGGCTTATCTGCAGAACCATGGTTTAAATTTGTCCTTATTACAAAACCTAAAAAAACCGTGGATTTCTTAGTACCGTGATTTGAACCATTGACTATGTATTATCCACAGATTAATACAAATATCATTCGTTCACTATGATATCATTCTATTGCAACGTTCCGTTTGCCCAGAAAAGAAAATGTTTTGATAATACGCTAATGATTAAATGATGTTTAGGAGTGTTGAAAATATTGAAACTTTGTTATTTTTCAAGGATGGATTTAAACTTTCGTTATTTCGTCGACTGCGGTTTTTTTTTTTAGGTTTAGGTACATTAATTAATTTCGTATTAATTACTAATAATATAACGTGTAACGAAACGTAACATTCTCGCGCGATATATGAAACCATAACATTAAACAAAACCATCGCAAGTTGAACAAAGTTCATTTAGCTTTGGAATTTTTATGCTATCGAAGTCTCTAAAAAGAACAATTGCCTCTTTGTTAATAATATTACCTTCTTTAGTAATTTTAATATTATATTGTGATGGACCAAAAAACTATCTGTGAATTGGAATAGTTACCGAGGAAAAAGTAAGTAAGTAAACATAAATTACTTCGATGAACTTGAAATCAGTCTGTAATAATGCATAACGTTTATTAAACCTATACTTTTGCCTGAAATCTTCATCGGATAATTACATGAAGGGAATTTGAATTCGAACACGATTTCTGTTGTGTCGGCGTGGTGTTTCCAACATCTAGCGGCTTTAAAATCCTCAATATCAATTAATTCAACCATATTAATATCCATTTTCGGGTAAAAACAACACAACATAATGAAAAAAATGCTATTACTTAAAAGAGAAACTCACAAATATGATTTAGACCATCGTTAAACTAGGGGGTGCCGAGGTTTAGCGTTAGACCACGTTAAGGTCTATGGTTTATCGCAAAACCACGATTTGTAATATCATTTTTGTTTAAACCATGCTTTATAGAGATTTAAACCTGGGTTTTTAGTTAAACCGCTTTTTGTAATAAGACGGATATGCGTTCCAACCAAGAAGGTTATATTTAACAGTAGGCTATTAATATACTCGCTATCGGGCTATATCTTTCATTTATACAAATTGAAACTTTCACAGAATGTATAATTATATATTTTTTTTTTTTTTTTTTTTAATACATGTTGAGGCCATGTAATGCCTATATTAATTTCTAGTAAATCTGTAATGATTACTAGATAAATATCACCAGGCGTCTCCTTAAGACGTATACAAAGAGGATTGAAAATTCAATAGGTTTGAACACGACAAGGTAGCTCAGTTGGTAGAGTGATGACACGGAACGTCAAAGGTCGCGGGTTCAAGCCCCGTTCTTGTCTATTATTTTTTCAATGTTTCTTTGAAAAATAGAAATTTCACAGAATGTGTTTGTAACTATAGCCTGAATTATAGCAAATCTTATTACAAAAATGACAGTAGTGTATGTGTTCTACTATTATATAGAAACTTATAAAAACTATTAAGTTTTATATGGTACGAAACTCAAGTGTGACTACGAAGTGACTAACAATAAACATCAAAGTATTTCTCTAAAATAGTACAATTTAATCTGTAGTAACCACAGATCATAATTATAATACTATACTATAAACAGCAAATATATTATGTCCTGAAATAAGATAATCATCGGCTGGGCTCTTTAGAACGAGACAGGTATACTACAAATTGAGACACAAAACTATCCCAAGGTCACCAAAACTGTATTCCGTAGGTGTTTGGAAGAGATCTCTCCACTTCTATTATAACCTTCTTGATTCCGACAATCTCAATGCGCCTGCTCATCATTTTTAGATCCTCTATTGATTAACTTGTTGATTTACTTTACATCCACAATAATTACACATACACAATTTACAGTTAAATTTATTATGTTAACGACTATTTTTAAACCTCGTTAAAAAGTAAGAGGAAGCTATAATTTGGGTACAATCGTTACGGGTAGGCTAGCTTTAATTTCAGTTATTTTGAGAGATTTATGAGGCCAAACCGTTTAAAATAGAACCGTTGGGCCAAAATATGGAGGTCACATGGCCATCGGAATGTGAGGCATATTTTTGACAGGTGGAGTGACGGGCCGAGGTGTCAGAAAGTAGGCATCATTAATCATGACACAAGAAGCCGTATTTTGAAATCGCAATGTTCTTAAAGCAGAATGAAACTGCGTTGAATATGCAGTTGAATATTTGTAATATGCATAAATGTACATTTGGTGATTTGAAAGACTTGCATAAATTTAGGTACAGATCAAAAATGTCTTTATCGAAAATATTCAAAAATACTGGTTAGACCAATAAGTCAATCCACTCCACCTTAAGCAAATAACTCTTTCAAACGCATTCAAGCATGCGTAGCGAACTCTAAAAATATATTTTTTACGGAAAGAAAGATACGGTCGTGAGCAGGATTCGAACCTGCGCCTCCCTGTCACTGAAAAGATAGCAATGACGTCACCAAACGACTTATTAAAATATAGAAGAAGAATTCGGTGTAGTGAGCGAGCGGGCGAGATGGCTATGTTGGTCAGAGCGCCTGGAGTATTTGTACGTGAGACGCAGGTTCAAAATCTAAAATCCTTAAAATAATTCGCTTTACCTTATTTTGATTGTAATTACGACAAAAGTGTAAAAGTTGCCAGTACCATAACGTTGAAAAAAATCGAAAGTAAAGAGTGACGGAAAAATATTTTTACTAGGTAGTAGGTACTATTCAAGATAAATCTTTGAAAAGTATTAACGCATGTTTAGCGAACTCTAAAGTTATAATATTTAATGGAAAAAGAATACGGTCGTGGATTATAACTTTAGTAGGTAGTTACTACCTCTACATTAACAAGTATCTATCTATCTATACCTTTAAACGTGCAATTCTTGTATATAAATATATAATCTGAATCTCGGAAACGGCTCCAACGATTTTCATGAAATTTTGTAGGTGTGAAGGGGTTTCGGGGGCGATAAATCGATATAGCTAGGTTTCAGTTTTGGAAAAAGTCGTTTTACAAAAAAAAAACGAGCAAAGCTCGGTCATCCAAGTACTGATACTAATAAACGGAATTTTACACATCCATTCTAAAAGTCCAAAGGTATGTAGGATTCTCTTAAGCATTTTTAGTGCCCATTTATACCCACTAGTGGGCGGTGTCTACTACAGTTGGGCTCTTTCCGACATTTACGGCTTGATGTGTCATTAGTAACAGCTTGTTTATTACTTCTTTATGCCCAAGCTTCCGTTATCACACGATTTGTTGGTAGAAATCGTTTGTAAGTTTACTGCGCAATCAAATACGTAAACTGGTAGCTCCCCAAGTGTTATACGAAGATTAGTAACTGTCTGATGTTATAAATTAGTTATTAAAATACGTTTAAAGTGGATCTATTAATAACTGTAGGTGTAGAGCAATAAAAGCATTTTATCATGCAATTACATAACAAATATCTGAGATAAACCTTCTTGAGGTCGTAAATTAATATGGCAGTTTTCCTCGAAGTTTTTGTCTAATTGTATTTGTAAGCATTATAATGAGCTTGAAATTGTTACACGTAATAAAACACACTGTTTCTGTACGTTAAATTTAAAGTATTCTGACTTTTTGTGAAGCGGCCATAATTAACACGGGCAGTGTCACTTACAGGTCATTTTGCCGCGAAAAAAGAACGCGCGAATGCGGCCGTTTTGTTAGTGATGCGAATAAAGGCGATGCGGCGTAATGCCAATGAGGTTCTCAAACGTGATATGAAAATGATATTATGTACGTTGCATTGACATCGTCGTGCGATGTGGTGGTATTTTTTATGATTTATTATTCATAACGGATATGGTCCAGTATCTACCTTACTCTAAAGAGCTAAGGGTGTTAATTAGGTATAGGTTTCTGATACTCAAACTTAAGTACCTTCCAGAAGAAAATTAATTAAGCGAGAGCCCTTTCAAGAAACTCATAAAATTACCTCCTAGTCGTGACTACACACAAAAGCTTCATATGAATATACACATTAAATAATGTGACACACTGTTTAAAGCGGACTTATAGCTTTCTTATTCAAACAGCGAAAATGGAACGACCAGCTCTCCCGCAGTGAAATACGACCACAGCAGCCAGAGCAACAATACCTATAAATCCAAAGTCAGACATCGACTATTTATCGACATTTTCACATCACCAGCTAGAGTTGTATCGCTGGCACGACGCCTCGGGCCGAGAATCGTTTGCGTAACAATCGTCCCTTGTCCGGACATTCCACCGCGCACGACTCCCAGCCATTCTGTCGTGTCCATTCGGCCCTGAACACCACGTTCCGAGACAATTGCTTCGAGAAAACTGCAATGTATAATGAGCATTGAGGCGATGACGTCCAAGGTACAGTTTTGCCTGTGCAATCTTCATTATTCTTGGGTTGCAGTCACAGTTCAAAAGCGGCGCGATCGTAAGAATAGACAGAATTGAAAAACAAACTACGTGAACCGAAATGCAAGTTTAAAAGCTCTCAAAGAAAATAGCTTCAGAATAATACCTTGAAAAACTCATAAGTTAGACGGTACAGACTAAGAACTGTACCTATCCTAGTCAGGTAGGCCCTGTAGTCATAGCCACACCACGGGGCGCACAGGCATTAAATTTACTTGAGATAGTAAAGTATCTACATATAAATTTTAATTAGGACTGTTTGTTATTTGTAAATTTCAATCAATCAATCAATCATTTATTTCGTAAAACATAGATTACAGATAGTATATTGCATACAGTATAATATATAAGGTCCTAATTTATTAGGTAAATTCCTTTGAAAGGGGTAATATATAAGTCAAATACATTTACTTAAGCTAAAATTAAATGGATATAACAAATTATTTATAATTAACATAGTACTAGCAAGATGAAAACTGCTCATTGAACGGGGAACATTAAGAAAAAAAAAATTGTTGTAAAAATTTGAAGTATGGCTTAAATCAATCCTTATAATTTATACATTGACCCCTTAAAAGGAAATTACCTAATAAATATATGTAGTATATTCAATAAATGGAAAGTCTTTCAAAGGTTATTTCTTGTACAAACCTTTAAAATATACATTTAAGGTTTTACTTGTTCACTGCATTGAAATGTATTAACTAAGTAATAAGTATCGCATTTCCATCTTCTTTGTCTACAAACCCCGTCAGTGATATTATATTTCCGACACTTCACATTTCATTGCAAATGTGTTTGCAAGATCGTCGCTATTTTATAACGGAGTTTGATGACTGCGCGCACATCTCCGTCGCATCATGATTGCCTGGTAATCACCAGTGCTGATGTCGATGAGTTGTAGGAAATACGTGTTTTTGTATGTAAATATGTATAAATGGCATGTTTTAGTGACAGCATGTTAAATTTATGGTTTTTCTACCAGTCAATCTTTTGCTTCTACAATACCTTTTAGAACCTGCAAATAAGTAAAAGGGATTGTTCTCTGTTTAATTATTTTTACATCTATTGTCAGTTTTTTTCTGTTCTGGAAATGGCTATCTCGCCGTTCTAGTGGGCGCAAGTGCGGCTGCTGAGCATGCAGTACTGGGTACGATTCCCGGGAAAAGTGTTAGCTATTGTGTCGGAGACGGGAACATAGCCAAAGCACCTGCCGAATAATTATAGGTAACTACTTGTCTTGGCCTAATAAATTGTTGCCAGCTAATTAGTAGGTACCTAAGTAGTGAGGCCTTAAAAAGAGTTTTATCCATTGGCCTTAATTGGTCACACACGAAACAGCTACTTACTATATACTTAAATAATTATATTGATACTAGGTTATCTGTAACCAAACTAATTTAATGCAGCACTTAGCTTTGTTTAGGGACAAGTTTTAGCGATAAAATCGCACTGGTAACTAGGGTTGCTACTTTAATTAATTACACTGTTATTAATGACTTAACCAATGCCTAGTAAAATGTTACCAATATATTTAAGACTAACAATAAAATAATCTAAGAAAACATTGTTTAGAAAAGACAAATATAACCTTTCTGTAAATATGTATACTTACATAACATAGCATCACGCCTATATTCCCCGAAAGGGAAGGCAAAGGTGTACACAATTGTACACAAACATATGACCAGTGCTGTTTATTCCCGTGTGATAGGTGGTCAGGTGGTGCGCCTATTGCCGTGTACCGGGCACAAACTTCGAGCTCCCGAATTTCCTAACAGAAAAACCGAATAACACTTTGCTCGACCTGGGAATCGAACCCAAGATCTCACGCTCAGCAGTCGCGCTTGGGACCACTAGACCAACGAGGCAGTATACTTATTAATTAGTATTATTATATTATTATATATGTCGCAGGCAATTTGTATGATTTCGCCGTTTACATACAGCGTCGTCAGTTTAAAAACGCTCGCAGTTAAGTAATATGCCGGAAACGGGGCTTCTATTTCAACGTATTTATGGTCACAAAACGCCTAAACACGAAGCCTAATCCCCTTTCGAATTTACTTGAATATTTGCATGCTCTACTTAATGGGAGTCAGATATGGTAACTCGAGCACACAGGCGTGGGTTGGGAATTTCAATACAAAATACGAATTTACTTAGGTAAGTAAGGTTACCTATATTCGTTTTTCTCCGTACCGTAAATGCTCGTAGCGATACTAAAATTAATTAAATTCACTAGGAAAATAATAATCACATATTTAACTCCCAGAAACCGATGACAACATTTTAGATAACTCAATCTGCCTAGCCTTTTCCCAACTACATTGGGATCGGCTTCCAGTCCTACCGGACGCAACTTAATAACAGTATTTTATATGAAGCGACTGCCTATTAGACCTCCACAACCCAGTTACTGGGAAACACGATATTTCGTGATTAGACTGGTTGACACTTTCAGGCTTCTGACTACCAGTAACGGCTGTCAAAGATCTTCATTTGACAACCGGGACAGGCAGTTTAACGTGCTCTCCGAGGCACGGACGGCAGAATGAAATAACTCTGTGCGGCTGTTACATAGCCGTTTCTTCCTACATTTCAGATAACTACTTGATAATATAAATAAAAATATAAACTCCTCGATAGTAGGTACGTTACAGCTCGGTTTCTTTTTGTGGCTATGTACTTAGACCAGAAAAGGTCTATTGTCATCGCCACTTCTGCGTTTAAATTACTGTAAGATTTTCCTAGGGGTGAGCTCTTTTATTTCATCCGGGCTTAAAATATATTTCCCTAGATGAGCGTAGCGCTTATGTATTAGCGGTCCACATTCCCCCAAAAGGTGAAGTGGTGTTTCCTCAGCTTCATCACACCGTCTGCAGGTTTGTGTCTCGCTTAGCTTCAAATTGACCATGTGCAGCTCGGGATCAGCAATTAATATTAACCTGTTATTACCCGTGACGACGTGTCAATCTCCTACAAGACGCTTAGTATAAATTTAATTACTAATCAAAATTACTGTGTTGACATTTTTATAACCACTCATGGAGGAATTAATTAAAAACAATGATGGTACCGCGTCCATGATACAAACTATTGATCATAAAAAGGTAAAGACAGGACAGACTCGATATGTGCATGGTTGATACCTTGATTCACTCATTAAAAAGCTCTATTCATAGATTTTTCTTTGCCATTTGAGATGACTTTGTAGTCGGAAGATGGGTATAAGAATTTAACCTTATTAGGGACGTGCAGGCAGAGGGTTCAATTTTCCACTGCCTAAGATGATCAGGCGCCACTAAAGGTGTATGTTACATCATAATTATGTTGTATACTTAAGGTATTTTGTAGTAAATTCGTTTAATTGGATAACTTTTATATAGTTCTTCTTCTTTGAGAAACTAAGCTCATGATATGGGGACACTTTAATCTGTTGGTTCGTAAAAGTATCATACTACTAACTTTATACTTTCTATTAAGCTTTATAGTTACGAGTAGATCTCTCTATCTGCCTCAGTAGTATGGTCCCAAGAGCGGTTTTGAGCGTTAGTTTCTGGGGTCGGTTCCCGGGTCAGGCAAAATGTTATGGGGTTTTCGGTTAGTAAATTCTTAGTAGCACCCCGGAGTTGTAAATTGTGTCTATTTGATAGCATGCCCATGCTTTTAATTCTTGGTGAACATATTCACCAAGAATTAAAAGCATGGGGCTTAATAAACGTATGTACCTATTAGTGAAATGTAGGTACAATAGTATCTACAATTCTGCCTTACCCTTAAGGGATAAAAGCGTTATGCTGTGTATAGAGCCACCCTTTTGCCTAGCTAGTTTATATTCTCAGAAAAATAATAGCTGACGCGATTATGCGACTACATTCATCTGAGGACTTCTGAGGTTCGTCAGTTAAAAACTTGACCACGACCGGTCCGCGCGACTGGCGCGTTGCAAATATGCAAGGGGTGAGACCGCTTCACTGAATTCATTAAAAATCCTAACAGTTGTTGTGGCAAAGTGTCAGATATGTGGTACTTCGTATTTTTTTGTCTCATACTGTTGTCTCTTAATTTCTACACAAACAATTTAAATGAGCTGAACTAACGGCTGCAATTGCAGCAACCTAAACCATTTTAGCTACAATAAACCGAGAGCATTCCCAGATTATGGTGCAGTCGTTAATAAAATACTATACTTACTAGTTTTCAACCGATCAAAAAAGAAAAAGGTCCTCAAGTCAATACATTTTTTTTTATGTTTCCACTTGACCCTATTCTTTTGGGATTTAATAAAGTTCTGAAGGCGGCTGAGTATTTAAGCGCATCCAAATTAATGTTCGAAGACCCAAAAAAAATTTAGGTACCTATATAGTACAATTAGAAATTATATTTTCCTAAAGTTATAGTCAATAAAGTTTTAGTTATAAGTTAGTCAGACCACATATAGAGCGAAACGCAGCGTTTAGTCCGATTTAGTAGCCAATTACCTACGTTGGTCACAAATCTTATGAATGGACACCATAAATATTACTAAACTCAGCATTTAAATCGTATTTTACAGTCATTATAATTGAGAGGTCGAAATTGTTTTAAAAAAGGTTAATTAAAAATGTAAGGATCTGTAGATAGAAGCACTCATCTCGCTCATCAATCTGTCTTTTAAACGGGATTAATAATGATAATTGAACCCCAACGGAAGTTTATTATATAAAATAAATATAGGACCGGTCACTTCTGTCATTGTAGGCACAGGATTATGAAAATAAACGTGGAAGCATGTACATAATCTCCAGGTAATAAGAGAAAATAGTCATAACAGCTTTGAGTTGCCATACTTTGAAAAATAGAAGACAATCGATTCAAAAGGCAGCCGCTCTAGTGCCTTTATTCTATACTTTGGCGTTACGAGACCATATAAACATTCACATTTTCTGACCATTGCGGTTCGCGCTTTATTGTTTTAAAAGTTATACATTTTTTTATAATTGTACGAGCGAACCCATACAATATAGCTAGTTTTAATTTTATGCTGACATCTACGCGCAGCGAAACAATACAATATTTAGGTAAACCACATACTCGCGGTAACGAGTAATAGTTGCAATCAACATTTCGGGCAATATCATAGCAAAAATACTCTTTCGCCACGCGTTAGTCAATATTAATAATTTGCGTGTGTGTGTGAAATTTAATCAATACCTATATAATTTAATTCTAACAATGTTATCATTTCAATGTACATAACCCGTACATTATTATTACATTAAAACTTATCTATCTTGATTTTCCTATCTAACAGTAACTAGTTACTTATATCTATGTACTTTTTTCTTTGGCAACACTTACTAAGTAGGTAGAGTTGTATATTATATTTCCGGTTAACCTACGAGTACACTACGACTAAAATCGCTAGGATGAAAACATTTGAACATAGTAGAGAGTAGGCTCGTAGAAAAAGTATCGCAGGCCATTTCAAGAGAACTCTGTTGGCGCCAATATTTTCGTGCGACAGTATGTTAAGCAATCGTTTAAGTTGGGTCCTAAATAAGAACTTTAGTGCTTGGCGCCACTGCTAGTTATTGCAAATTTAGCTTGTTTTAATGTTCAGCCCATTACAATAAAATAGAAATCGCGATAGATACGAACGATAAGAGACATAACATGTTTGGGATCGGCAATAACGGATACATTCACCATTCACAAAAAATACGCCAATTACGCTCAATTTCCGCTTCAATTTCAATCAATAGGCCGGGAAATGTTAAAAAAATACAATCCGGGTTTGCCAATGCAAATGTATGTAAATCCCCAAAAATCCAAGTAAAATTCCCCAATTTTGGGGACAAAAATCTGCTGATTCCCCACAATATTATTTTAAGCAATGAAACAAGTTTCAAGTATTTAAATAATATTAAATTTGTAAGTTTAGTACCGTTACACCTTTTCCATATATTTATTGCAAGGATTTTGCTCGAAGGGTTAAACTTATATGAAGCTATACCTCTCAACTAGCCTTAAATATAGATTTTTGTTAAGTAAGTCGGAAGAAAAAGCGCTCCGGAACTGCTTTTTCCGCGTGGCATAATGTTCAGTGATACGTAATTACAATGTTCTACAAAAATATCGGTCTTTAGTCCATCTAAAAAAATTTCGGGTAATCCATATGCCTATCTCTTATACATAAGCCACAATAAGGGTATTTTGTGCCAATAATTTAATGAGAATTTTAAAGTGATATTGGGCATTGCATATTACTTACGAACGAAAGTTACTTAATCAGCAAAAAAAAAGAGCATCATCTTTGCCGTTTACAGCACGATAATTGGATGCATAGTTTAGGAAATAATGTTAAATGAAAATATTTGAACACTCGCGCGAACGACTCTTGTGACCCTGGCCGCCCGATGAGAACTGACCATTGGCGAAAGAGACGAATTATGAATTATTTTCTATTTGTTAAGTAGGTAATTATAACATAATTATACACAGGTAAAACTGCGGGGCACAGCAAGTTAAAGATGTTTTCTGTTTATAAACTTTTAAACATACATAATTTTCTGCAGTCACAAATTTATAAAGCTCTAGAAATCGCTTCAGCACAAGCGCCAGTGAAATCTCTTGGTAATGTCTGACGTCAATTCGATATAAACTTCCTGGCAGGTTCTATAGATATCTGCAATAGCAGCACGAGGTACATTTTCATCATTTTCAGCCTTAAATCCAATATATAACTATTTCGTTTAAACTTAGAAGAAGAGTATTGAGCCGTTCGTTATCCATAAATAACTAAGCTAAAACAATATGAAAATATCTGGAATTCTCGAAGAAGTATGTCGACGAAGATATCAAAATCCCCGCATTTTCCCCGCCAAATGCCAATCCCCAACGAATCCCCAATCAACTTGAGATTCCCCGCAGTTTGGGGAATTCCCCACAAATCCGCAACGTTGAATCCGGGTATAAGCCACTTTTCTACGCTACAATTCCGCGCCATTAAATTTTTTATTCCTACATCACTTCCTACTATGCAATGTTGCCAGTTTTGTAACGTATAAATATTACGCACCTTGTCTATTAATTCGAGCAGAAAATTATCGGTTTCCCATTATGGCGGGCAACGGTAAGTTCTCCTCATTGCTTATTAAAAATGTGGCAACACTAGTCGTTAATTATAAAGGCGCTTGGGTCCTTAAACTGGTCTAATTGGCTTTGGCTATATAAAAGTGATAATTTCTAACGACAGAGTAATGCTTATGAATTATTAATAATACAGTTCTCTCTTTGATTATTCAATATAATTAATTAAAGATTTTAGTAGTATTATGAAGGACACGGTCGTGGACGTAGTGGTTATGCGCGTCTTGAGCATCTTACGGGTTGAAACACTGCGTCATGAATTCATGATATACATAATTTGATTTTAATCAGGGCAAGCGTGGAGGATAACTTTGTAATTTTTTTCTAATGTTTGTATAGGCAAGGAGTCCTCGCTCATAGAGCCTCTCATGAATATGGTTAAATAGTAGATAATAATAAAAATGTGAGGTCGTACAATTTTTTATTTTGCTCCAGACTTTTCTAACTTCAAAGTAAATAAACTTTCATTGTTAAGGTGAATTTAAAATAATTATAGGTAATGATGGTCGACGGAATAATTACCACAATCAAATATTTATTTTATGATGGATTAACTTCCAATGTAATGTTATGTCAAAAAGACGTGTTAAAGTATGGATGAAGAATTCACGGTGGTGAGCAGAGGTCGAGATGGCTTAGTGGTCAGAGCGCCTGGAGTATTTATTTGGGAGGTGCAGTTTGAATCCTGCTCACGACCGTATTCTTTTTCCATATAATATAATAAATTTAGAGTTCGCTAAGCATGCATAATGTTTTTCAAAGATTTATGTTGAATTGTTGAGGTAATTGCATTCTTTACGACATTGTATTAACTGCAAAGTTAGTCATGTCGGTTCGGTCACCTGTATAGGGACTGAATAGATGGCAATGATGTCGCCAAAAAGAGGTGTTAAAGTATGGATGAAGAATTCGCGGTGGTGAGCAGAGGACGAGATGGCTTAGTGGTCACAGCGCTTGGAGTATTTATATATTATATAAAATAGATTCACTATAAAAATGCCAGAAAATATTTCCTTTTACGAAGTCTGGCATCACTAAAAATATTTCCTTTTACGAAGTCTGGCATCACTAAAAATATTTCCTTTTACGAAGTCTGGCATCACTAAAAATATTTCCTTTTACGAAGTCTGGCATCACTAAAAATATTTCCTTTTACGAAGTCTGGCATCACTAAAAATATTTCCTTTTACGAAGTCTGGCATCACTAAAAATATTTCCTTTTACGAAGTCTGGCATCACTAAAAATGACAATTTATTTCTATCCCCTTCTATCATACTTCACAGAATAAATAAAATTGAACTTGTGACGTCGCTTCAGTTGACACAGTCAGGTCAAACGAAGGTTATTAGTTATTTCTGCCATTTATATTGTTATCTTTTACTTTTATGAGTGGAAATTAACAAAATATTGCACATAATCAAAAAATCTCCAAATGTAACCAGTAGTTCCTGAGATTAGCGCGTTCAACCAACCAAACAAACAAACTCTTCAGCTTTATAATATTAGTATAGATGAAATACTTACTGTTTCGTTACTGTACTTACTGATTCCTCCGGGAGGCGCAGGTTCGAATCCTGCTCACGACCGTATTCTTTTGTCCATTTAATATTATTTATAATTTTAGAGTTCGCTAAGCATGCGTTAATGCCTTTCAAAGATTTACGTTGAATTCAAATCAAATCAAATCATTTATTCATTTGCTGCATTCCTTGGTCTTATTACAGAATGGATGCACAGCGTTGCAGCGCGCGGCAGCAGACGGTCACGTCGAGGTGGTGCAACTGCTGCTGCAACATGGCGCCGATCCCAACAAGCAGGACAATGTGGTCAGTTTATTTGTAGGACTACAAACAAATACATCTCATGTTTTCATAAGTCCATATCTTGCGCCAACTTGTTATTTATTTACTTGTATTTAGGTAAAACCATTTATAGCATCTTACAGAAGATCCAAAGCGATGTTATAAACCTACAATTTAACTTAATACTAAATTAACTTATAACAACTAACTTACTATTATAAATCATAAATCACTTTCGACGCACATTTCTGCTGCTTTCAAAATTTCGGCATATTAAGGCTAAATATATCTATTATTTATATTATTTTGTGAAAATATATAGGTATCTTTTATCCATACAATATTTAAACCTATAAATTTTCTGTTCAGACCGCTAAGCCATCTCGACCTCATCGTCATCATCGAACTCGAGATGGCTTTGCGGTCCGAGTGCCTGGAGTATTTATCCGAGACGCGTTGGAATCCTGCTCACGACCCTATTGTTCTTCCAAAAATTTATAACTTTCTTCGTTCTTCTCAGCTATATATATATATATATCTGCCTAGCCTTTTCCCAATTACATTGGGGTCGGCTTCCAATCAAACCGGATGCAGCTTAATACCAGTATTTAATAGCACTATCTAACAGAGTAAATAGAGAGACATGCTTAAACAGTAAACTACTATTTGAATGTAAAAAAAGGTTGTAAATTCAATAAAAACGTTAACTTACGCAAACACTAGAAGTAGCACGCACACACACACACACACACACACACACACACATGATAGGTATATCATTTGAATTTGTCTAGTTTTTATTATTTATCTGTGTGTTATCCCTATAAAATAAATTAATAAATATATTTTTTCTTTCTTTCTGCACACCCAAACTTATAAGCCCGTAATTCCTTACTTGTAAAATAAAACATTTCTGATTTTGTTTCTTTTTATCACTAGTGTTCGCCACGCATGCGTTAATGCGTTTGAAAGAATTATTATTATTTGTCATTACTTCTACCTATTTATATTTGCCTGCATGTGGCTCCGGTTTGGAAGATCTTCAGGAAACTTAATTTCTAGATGATGAGTATTCTCCACACATTAGCCTGCTATCAAAAATGTAGGATTAAACAAATCCAGTGTCAATAATTGATTCCCACTTCTAGCACGGGAACACCGCTGCTCACGAGGCTGCGTGGAAGGGCTACTCGCGCTGCGTGGCGCTGCTGGCGCACGCGGGCGCCGACCTGCGCGCGCGCAACGCTGCGGGCTTCGCGGCGCTGCACCTCGCGTGCCAGAACGGACACAACCAGTCGTGTAGAGAGATACTGCTCGCGGGAGCGCCGCCTGACTTGCAGAATAATGTAAATACTCATTGATCACCAAACTATTAAATTATAAAAAAAATGTAAAGTCCTTTCTTAAATCTCAGCAGGGTTCAAGAGAGCCGAGTAATCTATTTAGTAGTTAAAGACTCTTAGTTTCAAGAATTAATGTCTTTCTTTTTTTGTCTTCAGTATGGCGACACATCCCTCCACACGGCAGCTCGGTACGGGCACGCTGGCGTCACTCGCATCCTCATCTCCGCACAGTGCCGCGTCTCCGAGCAGAACAAGAACGGAGACACAGCCCTCCACATCGCCGCCGCTATGGGCCGACGGAAACTAACCAGAATCCTTCTAGAAGCAGGCTGTGACAAGTCCATACGAAACCATCAAGGAGAGACTGCCAGAGATATCGCCACGAGGAAAGGACTAGAAGAAATAATCAACATACTCAACACCCCTGTTGCCAAACAAGCCAAAAAGAAACACAGAGATAAAAGCAAAGAGAGAACGTTGGACGAACCCGATGCAAGTAAAAAGAAAGAAAAGGAAAAGGGTAAAGATAAACGAAAGAAAAACGTTCACTTCGAAACAACTCCACAAGTGCAGTGGTCGCCTTACGGCTGTCACTACTATCCCGACCCAAAATTCTTCCCAAAACCAAAACTGAGCTCGCTACCCACCGAACCACTTAGAAAAGGCGAGCAGTATTATCTAGATTTGGCTGGGAACATTAAGAAAGGTCCGATAGGTGCCGGCTACACCTGCTACTGTGCACCATTCTTTAAACATATGGAAGATAAATTGAACGAAGACAAGAAGGACTTGAAAAAGCATATTGATAGAGCTCACGAAAGGTTGGATCAGAAAGTAACAGACCTGGAAATGAAAACTCAAGGACAAATATCAGAATTGACGAGATTTGTTGCTGCTGAGAGAGCGATGTGCAAAGAGAGACATAAGCACCTAGAACATTGGTTAACGCGAGGTATCATGTTCAGAGCGTCAGAAAGAGTGAAAAAACTGGACTACAGTCCTAAAGGCTCCTTAGATATACCACCTTTGAAAAGAACTAGAAGTTTAGAATTACTGGATGCAGATACTGAAGAATGGAACAAAGTGCACAGGATAATTAAGAGCTTCAATAAAAACGCTGAACACTATGAAAGTAATGCCAAAGACTTGAACGATAGTAAAGCCACGTCTAAAAGCACTGAAATCTTGGATAGTAGGCAATCACCTAGTAGTCCTAGACGAAGATATCTACTAAAGAACTCCAAGAGTAGCGATCATTTGGATGCTGGTCCAAGCAGGCTTTCAATACCTGCCTTTTCTAAAGTAAACCACGAACGGCATATGCAGAACGTCACGGCAGAAATTCATGTAAAAGCAAATAAAATGTCCGTATCACAATCACCAATGTCTATGGAAGTAGAAAGTTACAATCAAAGATATCGCTCTCCCAGTCGACAGCCAGAAGCAAAGTCACCAAACAGTAGTCAAAAACAACCCAGCGACTTGGACGATGACGTTAGAAGCCCAAAGGACCAGAATGCACCATTATGGAAAAGTCAAGTGTTGCAGAGGACAGCTGATGACATCAGAAAACGTGTAGCCTTCGAGAAAGAAATGGCTGAAGTTATGTCTAGGACTAACAAGTCTTTAGACATATCTCAAGATGGCTACGTAAAATTAAGAAAACAAGGCAACTATCAAAACTCGAATGAAATAGAAAGAGAGCAAAGAAAATCTGTACAAGAATTAGTCGCTCAAGTGGAACAGCAGAGATGCGCATCTCCGGAACCTATGACTAGAAAGATACAACCCACCGAAAACATAGAAACTATACCGTCAACAAGCCAACAGAACCCCGGCATTTTGAAAATGCCACAGCAACCCCAAAGACCAGCTCCTGTTTTGAAGGAAAAGCCACCGAAGAGCAAACGCTTCAGCTTACATAATCTCATACCATTCCCAACAAGAAAGACCTTTCAGAACCCACCGAAAGAAAACGGGAACAACTCGGAGAGTAGTGACGAAGAGGATAACCCAATTAGAAGTTCGGTGCAGCCAGGACCCATGAGGAGCGCTAACCTACTCCAAACATTACCGATGCCGAATTTCGAAACTGTATCAAAAACTCCTTCACCAGCGCAGCTGTCAACGCAGAATCCATACCCTCACGATCTTCGGACAATGATACCCAAAGACGCTTACTTCCACGACATATCCAACAGACAGATGCCATACATAGACAATGGTCTCCCCGTACCTCAATTCCCTTGTCCCCAATATGACTGCAACCAAACAGGATTACCGAACCAAATACAACCGCGAAACAGGAATCCTCTATACCACCCTCAGACTGGAGTCTTCGACGCGATGATGCAGGACCACATAATGAGAGAAATGGAGCGCATACCACACTGCTACAGCGACCACTTGGATCAGAACACTGAAGTGGAAATTGCAAACCAGAATGACTTTCGGATGTGTTACGACCCAATGTACCCGAATTTTAGGGGGAACCCGCATGGAATGACCAGGAAACCTAATCCGGACCACAACCTGCTTCATAGCAGGTTGCAGTCATTGGCGATAAACACTCATCTGACTGAAACCCAGAGCCAGACGGATAGGGAGTCACACAATGACTCAGGTTATAGTACAAAGGTGTACGGCAGCTCTCAGGGCCCGTCTCCAAGTTTGTCAGGCCATGCGGAGTGCTCAGACAACATGTCTGGGCAAAGAATTAGCGTTGTACCCAACGGGAAGATAAAGGGTGGGCAGATTGGAGCTTCGAGTTTAGTATGATGAGATAAAAATGAAAAAAGTCGAGAAAAATAAATGACTAGGGGTGAAACAACAATTTGTTGACCCTAGAAAAATATTTTACTAAAAATCTATTGGAATGTTCAAAACAATCTGAGTTATAGAATGTATATTATAACAATGGTTATGCTGTCACGGTTTATGATGGGCTAACAATACTATGGGCTAACATAACTTATAGCTGTCTATATTGTAATGTGTTCATTATTGACCATAAAAATAAATGTTAAAAAAATATCCAATACGTATCGTAAATTATATAAAATAGTAATAATTATGTTTTCCACAGCGCACGATAACCGTGTTATTCTAAGTCACTATATCACAAACTGACGAATAACTCAATAACAAAAATTTTTGCAAAAAGTACAAATTTAATGTAGGTTTTAAAGATGCCATGTATCACAATAATTGTAATTTAATTGTAAGTATTAGGTACTACTTATGTCTTGTTGTTTCTTCTTTTAATAATAGATTTGTAAAAATACTCATTATCTGTTCTAATGTCAGGTCCTAGGAGATTTTTGTAGTGTTATTTTAGTAGGGTGGAACTTTTAAACCTCATCAGTTTATTCATAAAATTACACGAAGGTAATTGAGAGCTTTTTTCTATAAGATTAAAACACAATTAAGAACAGTGGGCTTATTCTTGCAAATAATTCCGCTCGGTTGACATTGGAAATATGTCAGTTCGTACTTTTAAATGCAAAAATTTCTAAAGTAAAATTTAAGATTCGGGATTATATGAAGACAACTTGCTTTAAAATTGAGGCAACTGTAATGTAGGTAAATTTATTTTAAAATTACGCGTTGTTTTAAGGCGTCTATTTAATATTGGAATTGCTATTAGTTTCAAGAGTAACCTCACAGTTATATAGAACACAACGTATTGCTGCTTTTGTATTAAATTAAATAGACCCGAAGCAAAAAGTCTTAAAGCAATCCTAAAAATAATTAATATCCCACAAAAATGGATTATTCATCAGCTTCATAATTAAAACCAAGATAAATAAATATAACACATGTGCTTCAGTGTAGCTATGTTCCCGTCTCTGTCTTGCACTTGTAATTTGACAGTTGTGTGACAATAACAGGAATAATGCTAAACTAAATTTAGGTAATATAGCTGTGCATGCGACTCCATCCGCGTGGATGTCGTAAATAACAAATGTTCGACGTGATTCTTTAAATTTGCATAACTTTTATATTTATGAACTGATTGACATGAGACAAAAGCTAAGTGCTAAGTGAAGCTTACCACAATATATTAGTGAAAACCACATCTAAGTCGGATAAGCCGTCTCTGAGATTAGCGTGCACAAACGCACAGACAAATAGACAAAAATGCTAACAATCATTGTTTTGGGTGCTATTTGCGTTGATAAAAATCCCAACAATATTTTTTCTCATATATCTTCCATGTACAGACAGTTACATTTTTATTATATGTATTGATTGATTCTTAAATCATAAAAAATATGTCATATTCCAGTTCACCGAGCTGATCAAAAATACTTGTAGTATATATAACCTGCAGTGAAAGTGTTAATTTAGATAAATAAAGCAAACTTATATTTAAAATACTCATTTGTATCTACATATATGTATGTACCTTGCTAGTGCTACCAGTGGCGGCGTAGCATTGGTTGGCATCCGGGGCAGTTTTCTGTTGAGCATCCTCAAAGTAAAACAACAAATATAGCTATGCGACTAATCTTTCTGAGCAGAGGCCTTTCCAAATTATCCGGATTACACTACCTTACTATTGTTCGAAGCTATAGGACCATGGCTAGTGGCTACTAAGCTGAGCGAGAGAGTGGTCGTCACCACGTTGTCACCCCTTGGTGCTAGGCACCCGGGGCGGACCCCCCCCCCGCCCCCTTTACGCCGCCACTTCTACTATCTTACCTTTAAAGAACGTAAAACCGTTAACTGTGTTCCACCCAGTGTTGCAGAGTATAAAATGAACAATATTTTTTAAGAATGTAAATTAACTTAAGCATAATATTAAAATGAGCCTTATTTTATATAGAAATTAAAGTCACAATGTTTTGTAGTCTGTGTAATATAATCTATATTTATTGTGTTGCATTTGTATTGATTGATGATTGATAACTTTGTACTGATTGATTGACTTTAATTAAATGCACTTTTGAAGTGTCACAAACTAAAATTTCGAATTATTTTAGACCTAACTGTAATAAATGTTTATTTATTCAAATGCGTGTACGTAATTTGTCATCATTATTTACCGGAATTTGATGTTTTTTTTATATGCTTGGTATTCTATTTATGAATCGCGAACTGTCGTGGATTGTAAAAAAAACTTATAAGTTTCTCAACCTTTATTTTGTTTAATAAAAACAAAAACAAACGACTCAAAACACTCTAACTTTAATACTTATTCAAATAACATCTTAATTAACAGCCTGTCTCACTCCCCACTGACTGTCTCTATAAAAATCACTCAAAGTGGTATGGTACAGCGGTACTCCTCTCAAGGTCGCTGACCTCGCTCCCACAATCTTCACAGCTACGTAATCCCCTGGCTTCGCTTGCCTTTTCCCTCCATCCTCGGCCAATATCTCTGTCTGTTCAAAAACAACTCTCAGATACAATTCGTTCCTGCCTAAAATGTTGCCAGACTTCTTAGCGGTTCCTTCTACTAATACTAGGTGAGTGTTGCCAATTTCTGCTTCGTTAAGTATTTGGCATTTGCGTCTGTATACTTCTAGCATTCGGTTGTGTCGTTCTTTCTTTATGTGTTCGGGTACCTCATCTTTATAGCGACGGTATGCTGTTGTTTTCTGTGAAAGAAAATAAGATGAAGAATAAGTAAAGAATGCAATTACCTTAATAATTCAAGATAAATCTTTTGGTAATTGCATTCTTTACAACATTGTATTAACTGCAAAGTTAGTCGTGTCGATTCGGTCACCCGTATAGGTACTGAATTGATAGCAATGACGTCGCCATAAGACGTTTTAAAATATGGAAGAAGAATTCGCGGTAGTGAGCAGAGGTCGAGATGGCTTAGTGGTCAGAGCGCCTGGAGTATTTATCCGGGAGGCGCAGGTTCGAATCCTGTTCGCGACCGTATTCTTTTTCCATTAAATATAATAATATTTATAGTTTGATTTTATTTGCTTTTTCCGTTGGGCAACGCCACTGACCTTATATCGAAGATTTTAGTTTATTTTATTTTTATGTTAAAACGTCTAAGTTTAAGTATAAGATTTTAATTCTCCTCTATGATGGAATAGCTCTATCTCATATTTAAAGTTGTTTTTTTATAACTTTCCCCACCCTATGAGTTTCTTCCTGTATCCTGGGTGCGTTTACATACATATAATTTCACATCAGACCTGCAACAGTTATCTGTAGATCATATAAATATTTGCTAGATGCAGGAATCGAACCTGCGACACGCGACGCAGCAGCCGGTCTCTCGACTACTACGCCAGTCGCACCACCAAAACCATGTTAACCTTTTATGCCAGTCTCACCTCTCTCATACTGTAGGGAAACAAAAATGCGATGTTGTAGTCCACGACCTCCATCAATGAGAGTGTCTCCTGGAACTCCTCCTCCGTCTCACCGCAGAAGCCGGAGATCATGTCGGTTGACAGGCCCACTGTAATTATAGTGCAAATAGTAGTACAACGAGCGCAATAGTGATGACTCCAGTTACAGATATCTGAGGATATCAATGACCCAACATAAAACAGTTTTTTTTTTGCCAAATTGCCATAGTTTGACTCGCGACATCGCCGCGGGCTCAGCTTATGACTAAGGGCTCCGTTCGAGTTCGAAACTAGTCGGGCAATCCCGAATAATGCAAGTGAGTAATAACCGTTGATTAATATAAATTGCCATTGGTTCCAACTACTGCAACTCCTGAAAGTCGGGATCCACAGTGGTGACCAACCAGAAAAATGCTGGAAGAATAAAGGCTACTGTGTTCCAGCAGATTATTGTTAACTGTTTTGCAACCAGCAACGAACATTGAGGATTAGAAAGAATATAAGTTTCCATCTTATAATAAACGCAGAAACGAAACAATCACGTAACGTAATTGGCTCTGGGAACCAGTAGGCAGCCTATTTCTGATAGTTTATTATTTCACTAGCTGATGCCCGCGGCTTCGCCCGCGTGGATGTCGGTTATCGCGACCAAAAGTAATCATGAAAATTTGATCCCGTTCCCGATTTCCAATTACCGTTTTATAATAGCCCATTTTTTTAAGTATTTGAGTTTATCGCAAACAGACAGTCGCGGCGGAGGACCTTGTTTTATAATATGTAGTGATGAAGGAACATGAGGATGGAACACCCATTGTGAAGTTAAAAACTCTGCCTTAATAGGCAGGATATCTGTACCATAGTAAATCACGTCTATCTCGGCGGCAGAAAAAGCTTGTAATACTTTTGGAAGAGTTATCTATTATGTGGAAAGAAAAATACGGTCGTGAGCAGGATTCGAACCTGCCTCCCGGATAAATACTCTAGGCGTTCTGACCGCTAAGCCATCTCGACCTCTGCTCACCACCGCGAATTCTTCTTCCAAATTTTAATACTTCTTTTGGTAACGTAATTGATATCTATATAGTCGCTATACACAAAAATTTATAACTTAAGAGTTCGCTATGCATGCGTTAATGCTTTTTGAAGTCTTATTTGTACTTCTGGAAGAACTCTTATTGCAGCATAGGGCAGCACTCAGCTGCAGATAGGCCTTCCATGAGTACCCCTTCTTATTGTGAATCCTTTGTTAATACAATTACCTCGAGGTCCTCTTCCCGCCCTCCTGGACGTAAGATTATAACGGGAGGTACTGTCTTCCTAGGGGAGGACCTTCCTCCGTTTTACAATAGCTCCTGTAAAGGAAAGAGAAAGGCGCTTACTGTAATAAGCTTACCTCCCGGTATAGTCTTCTTAACGTCCTCTACGAGCTCCAGGTAGGCCTCCCGCGTGTACCCACGACGCATGCGCTCCAACACCGCGCTGGAGCCCGACTGTGCCGGCAGATGCAACAGCTTGCAGATGTTGGGCCGCTCCGCTATTATGTGTAGCACCTGAGCCATTGCAGGAAATGGAGTAAACTGAGGTAGGTATCGTAGGTACGAAAATGGTGAAGGTTCGAAAGTTTCAACACTACCTGGTGAAAAGTAATCGCCCAAACAAAACAAAGGCAGTCATTGATATAACTGTTATCAGTCTATTATTAAAGAAATTTGGATTTTAACGATAGCATAAAATCACTAGACATGATTTTTGGCTTCTGACCAATTTTTTACCTGTGATCTACTTAGCTTACCTCGTCAGGGAAGTCTTTAGGATGTGCAGCAGTAAACCTGATCCTCATTTCAGGATCGACAGCCGAAACTTTATCCAAGAGATCGGCGAACCTCATCCCGCCCTTCTTAGTTTTATATACAGTTCTGAAACCTGATGATGGAGATTCGTTTTATTTCAATGGGATATCCCAATCACTAAGTAGGTTTTTTTAAATCATATTCTTAAATGCAAGAGATGAAAAGCTGAATGTGTATTGTTATAATAAATGAAAGTCAACAACTGGGTATTCGGGGGTTTATTATAATCTATTACTAATTACATAAAATGCTATCCAGTCTCCATCTTAGTATGATTAATAAATAAATATAAATAAATATTCCACAACTATCACACAACGCCGTCTAGTCTCAAGCTAAGCAGAGCTTGTGTTATGAGTACTAGACAACTGATAAACATACTTATATATTTCTAAATGCATACATATTATAAATAAATTACACCCAGACACAGAACAAATGATCGTGCTCATCACACAAACATTTGTCCTGAGTGGGAATCGAACCCACGACCTCCGGCCTAGCAGTCAGGGCTACTAACCACTAGACCAACAGGACAGTCAAAATTTCATGTCAGATTAACTACTAGGTATGACAAACTGTCAGAATCAATATGTAGACAAATCAATTTATTTGATGTTGCCATATTACAGAATGTACTGAGTCTGATTCATTCTCTAAACTTTTAAATATAGGTTCTTTCTTACGATTTCGCGATTGCAGCCATTGAAGTAGAAAAATCCTGATTTCCAACCAATGTATAATCTGTCCAATTATACTTATAATTATAAAATACTAGCTGACCCGGCAAACGTTGTTTTGCCATATAAATAAAAAATGTAGGGGTGGACTACCCCTAACATTTAGGGGGATGAGAAATAGATGCTGGCCGATTCTAAAAAATTTCATCAAAATCGGTCAAGCCGTTTCGGAGGAGTATGGCAACGAAAACTGTGACACGAGAATTTTATATATTAGATTGGGTTAGTGGAAACAAAGAGTGGGCAAAGATCCTTGAGGATTAAATACTTAAACTAACGGCTTTTCCGATCCTTATTCATTTAAAGTTACAATATTAAATGGAAAAAGAATACGGTCGCGAACAGGATTCGAACCTGCGCCTCCCGGATAGATACTCCAGGAGCTCTGACCAACTAAGCCATCTCGACCTCTCTTAGTTGGTCAGAGCTCCTGGAGTATCTATCCGGGAGGCGCAGGTTCGAATCCTGTTCGCGACCGTATTCTTTTTCCATTTAATATTGTAACTTTAGAGTTCGCTAAGCATGCGTTAATGCTTTTTCAAAGACATATCTTGAATTATTCATTTAATCTTACCTTTCGCCATATGAGTGTCGACCTTCTCAGTGGCCTGCGAGACATCCCTATAGCTGTTGACATTCTGTCCTAACAGCGTCACTTCCTTGACACCCTGGTCGGCTAGTATGCGCACCTCTTCCACGATGGACGCGATTGGGCGGGAGCGCTCGCGGCCGCGAGTGAACGGGACTATGCAGTAGGTGCACATGTTGTCGCAGCCTCGCATTATTGAGCTGACAAATAATATAAGTATAAGGCTAGGTTTGACTACAGATAACATTATTCATGGGATAATGAGTCATGGTGAATCATTCATGGAAGGTACATTGATTTGTATGCAATGTAAGAAATTAGAATGGTTTTATTTGTATCTATCTAGGCAGCTTTAGGTATTGAGAATATTTTTAAAACCCCTAAAGCCTATAAATTAATTAATTTTATTATTACTAACTTTTAATATTTAGGAACCAAAGAATAACCAACAGTAAAATCTAAATTTTGTGTACCAATCCCACTAGGTCTTTTGATTTTTGGCAGCTTGTCTATACATTACATATAAAAAAATCATAATTTCAAGTCCAATTTTAATTTACTCTCAGGCAACATTATCTGACAATGGTTACAACTAGATTGGCATAACTTATGTATCATGTTCACATTACTTGTTCATAATTTTTTATGCCATACACTGTGTACATAAAGCATTTGATTGACTGACAAGCACCATGTCACAGATTTCAACACAACTTAATATTAAGTTAAGGAAAAACACAAAGTCTCAGCTCATTGTGTTGCCTGTCCTATATCCTATACAGTTTTGAGGCAGCTACCAAAATGGCAACAGAATTATTCATAAAGGTTAACACAGATTTCTTTTTAAAAAGCTGCCTCATTGGTCTAGTGGTCACAAGCGCGGCTGTTGAGCGTGAGTTCCTGGGTTCGATTCCCAGGTTGGGCAAAGTGCTATTGGTTTTTTTTCTTAGGAAATTCTCAATAGCAGTCCGGAGTTTGAAGGTGCGCCCGGTAGATGGCAATAAGCTCACCACATGAGACTTAATAACAGCATTGGTGAAATGTGGGTGTACAACTATGTACACCTCTGCCTACCCCTTCGGGAAATACATACAGGCCTGATGCTATGTTATCTCTTTTAAAAATGTATTAACCCAATTGAAGTAAACTGTCTGTCTCGATTAAACATAAATGAAACCCTCAGATGTATTTTTCTACTTGTATTTCGATTCAGAAGTGATTTTTTACATAGTTTGATTGCACTGAATGACGAAACGTTATTACAATAAAAATATTCAGATTTGTGTAGGTACTTGACAAAAGTTAAAGGCAAAAAAACTAAAACGCCTTAATAAAGATCGCGCGACACTTGCTGCTATGCAGGTACGCGTAGGCGCGTCAACATCCTCCCGCCGTTGAAATCTTCTGTTTCAAATCTTCAGTTCATTTGGGGTAGGCAACGGACACAGACGAACCAAAGGACGTCGCACCACTCCACGCTGAGTCTTTACGTCGGCAACTCTGGAGACCCCATCTGATCCAGGAAACAATTTTTGTACTCTTCCAAGTCTCCAACACAGAGGCGGTGTGTTGTCTTTTTTGAGAAGAACTAAATCATCGATGTTCAGGCTTGACTGGTTGGTTTTCCATTTGGTACGCTGCTGTAGGTCAGCGATATATTCACGCTGCCACCGACGCCAGAAGTGTTGATGTATTTGCTGTAGTCGTTGGTAGCGTTGTAAATTGTTAGAGTTGCGGTCTTCTAAGTCAGGTGACGGAAGAGCTGTGAGGGCCCGACCAATGAGGAAATGACCAGGGGTTAGGCAAAGAAGATCATCGGGCGAGGAAGATAGAGGGCAAAGTGGACGACTGTTAAGGACAGATTCTACTTGTGCGAAAAGGGTAGACAACTCCTCAAAGGTAAGATGAGAATTGCCCATTACACGTTTAATATGGTACTTTGCCGACTTCACACCGGCCTCCCAAATTCCACCAAAATGAGGGGCGTAGGATGGTGAAAAAATAAAATGTATCCCTTCCCCACTTGCAAAATCAGAAAGAGAATCCGCGTTAATTTTAAAAAAATGATTAAGCTCCTTAGCCCCGGATACAAAATTGCGGCCGTTATCACAAAATACCTCCATTGGCCGTCCACGCCGTGACACGAACCGTCTAAAAGTATGAATGAATGCGTCCTTTGTCAAATCACTCACAGCCTCAAGGTGCAGACATTTGTAGGTTAAACAAACGAAAAGGCAAAGATAACCTTTAACTAATTTCGCGCCACGTCCTTTCCGATTTAAAATTAAAAATGGACCGGCGAAGTCTATACCGACCGAGGTAAATGGGAAACTTGGCGTGACTCTTTGGGAAGGTAAATTACCCATTATGGGTTCTAATGGCTTTGCTTGAAATCTCCGACATTTAACACAATAACGAACTGTTTGCCGAGCTATGCGTCTGCCATTGATTGGCCAAATATAATCTCTTATTATGCCTAGTAACAACTGTGGCCCAGCATGCAAATTACGAATATGTTCATATTTAAATATCAATTTAGTAAAATGGTGAGATGCATCTAGTAAAATAGGATGTTTCTTGTCAAAGGCGTAATCCGAGGAATCAATCCGACCACCTACTCGAATTAACTTGTCTTGTGGATTAAAAAAAGGAGACAGTGATAAAAATTTGGATTTTGAGCTTAAAGAATTGCCTTTGGCTAATGTTTCATATTCGTGTGGAAACGATTGTTGCTGTGCTAAACGACATAATTTAAGAAGTGAATTCTGTAACTCATTTATTGTTAAAGGACCTAATGTTATAGTTTTATTACAAGATTTTAATTTTAATATATCTTAACGCATGTGCAAATTGTCGTCTTAAAACATCGTAACTTTGATAATGTTGGAAGTTTATTACAGATTCTGTTAGTGTTCCTAAATTGACAATTGTAGAATTCTGTTTGGTTTCAGGTAAGTTATTTAAATTAATTTCATTATTATTTAAAATAGGCCATGTGTCTTCAACCTGTATTAAATATGGTGGCCCTGACCACCACAATATATTGTCCTTTAAATGATTTGGGCTGATACCTCTTGATATTAAGTCAGCTGGGTTGACTGATGTCGGAACGTGACGCCATGAACGCACATCCGTTAGTTCACAAATTTCGGCAACCCTATTCGCGACAAAAGTTTTAAGATTTTTAAAACTTGAGTGAAGCCATGCTAACACAATACTAGAATCACTCCAATAAACCTCATTATTCACCTTATATCGCAAGGAATCTCTAACAGATGTACTTAATCTAGCTGCTAGAAGCGCAGCACAGAGCTCCAAGCGCGGAATGGTTGTAGGTTTGGTTGGTGCAACCTTAGATTTGGCGCACAATAATTTTACAGTTATCTCATTGGCAGAGTTAACTGATCGTGCATAAATACACGCTCCATACGCACTTTGGGAAGCGTCACAGAAACAATGAAGTTCTACAAAAGTAGGCTCATCACAAAGCACGTGTCTTGGGATTTTTATAGTAACTAGAGCGGACAAAGAATCGGTAAATTCAGTCCAGGCCATGGAGATCCTTTCGGGGATCGGATCATCCCAGCCTAATTTCTCCAACCATAGTTGTTGTAAAATAATTTTAGTTTGTATTACACATGGATTGAGTAAGCCCAATGGGTCGAAAATTTTGAATAAATTAGACAATATCGATCGTTTAGTTGGGTGATTGTTATTGAATGACAGTGGAAGTTGTATTGGGAAATGTAATGTATCTGTTGATGGATCCCAACCAAGACCTAGGGTACTAGAAGACTCGCTCAGTGTTAACTTCTCATCAACATTTAAAGAAGATGAGTCAAAAATACTAGGTAAGTTAGTTTTAAGTTTCCTTAAATTAAAACAACCTAATCTGAGTGCTTCGATAACACCTTGAAGAATATGCCTTAAAGTGTGCTCACTGTCACACGTGGTTATCATGTCATCGACGTAGAAATCATGTTGGATGACATTTTTGATGGTTTCATCTGGATATTCTTCCCCAAGCTGCCAAAGGCAGCGTGTG